>CM073000.1:205178231-206433231 GCA_037038555.1 Rhynchonycteris naso
ATATCCGATTAATCTGGTGATGGAGCAGCGATCCTGAAAAATGCACGCAGGAACGCTGTCCCGTATTTTTTCTCCGGCTCCAGACCAAAATTGAAGACTTTTTTTTCTTTTCCAGATTCTTTCATGAACCTCAATCTTCACAGAGCCTCTTCTCAGGTGTGTTTTCGGAGCAATGTTCCCGCGTTGGGTTTCGGATGTATCCTAGGAAAACATCCTCAAAGTAAGAGCCCCGGCTCCTTTCAGAAACGGCTTCCGCGGCGCGGCGTCCACGATGGACACCCCTTAACGTCACGCTGGGGTGGAGGCTTGAGAATGTAGTTGATGGATGACGCAGTTACATGACATTATAAACAAACACGTGTGAATATAAGCAACAACATAAACGTTTCCCCTTCAAGGTAGTCACCTTAGAAATGTTAATAAAAACAGAAAAAACAGGGCAGAATGGAACTCCTTCAGAGGTATGCCAGAAACGTTTCCAAGCCATGACAGGTTCATTGACTTGAATGTTCATTTTTCTTCATTTCAGCCTCTCCCCAAAACTGGGGTTTTGAGTCCTAGTTGATCCAACAGTTATTTAAGAAAGCAACTTTCATTTCTTCCCGTGACATCTGGCCGGTGATCTGTCCCATCCCGTCCTCACAGAACCTACAGCAGGACGAAGAAGGAGTCCTCATTCCTCAGACCTGTGTCTGCTCAGTAACAGAAACTTGTTCCTATGGTGTTGACTGAAATTCAGGGGAAAGTATAAAGTAAGTCCCTTCTCGTGCCCCGCCCCAACCTACTTCCCGGGTTTCCATAGAAACCCGCTCAGCTTCTCCGCATCAGCACCATCCCATTTTCCTTAGGGTGGGAAGTCCCCCACCCCCAAGGTCGAATGGCTCCTCTTGTCTGGAGGGTCCCAGTGCTCCTTCCTTTATCCAGATCCATCCTCTGGCTCTTTCACAGCTCATCAAGACCCCCCGCAGATTCCTCTCAGTACACTCCCTTGGAAGTGTTTCCCCACCTCCTCAAAACATCCTGCGCCCCATAATTCCAGGCCCCTGGGGAACACAAGTCAAAAATGCAAGATGCTTTCACTGGTCCCATGGCAAGCCTCCCAGCTGGAGGCGGGAGGGGGGCTTCCAAGGCAGACCCTGAATTCTTTCTCATTCTTGCTTTGAAGAGGCTTCAGCAGGTCACTTACCCTCTGAGCACCCCCACAGCTCTTGCCAGAAAGTGGAAGGAACACCCTCACCCTCCCGCTGGGCCTTTGAAGCCCTTCCTCAGCAGAGCATATACGAAGGTCAGAGCCTCTTGTTTCCAACATGCCTGCTCCATCTGGACAACTGCGGATCAGTCACAAATGGCCTTTTGCCAGGGACCGCCACCTGGCAAGCGGCTCACCAGTGCTGCGTGCTGCCTCTGTCACTCAAATCCATCCAGGCCAATCCCATTCATAACGCAGACCTGCGGTCCCTCCTAATCCCCGAATGGGCAGCCTTCCCTGAGCTGCCAGTTAGTTCCCGGCCAGGCCATATGGACAAGAGAGCTTGACCAAAACCCCAGGAAAGGCTGCCCTGCCCAGCAGTCAGGACGTCTCCATTTTTAACAATGCACCAGAGAGGGCCCCATCCTGGGCCACGATGCAGTCACAAAACAGAATAAGGATGTTCTTGACCTACAGCTATAGAGCAAACCCCAAGGCGGGGTACGCAGTCCACAGGCGAGGTATGCTGACAGACGCATTTCAGTGCTTCGCAGAGGGAACGCTAGTGCGGATGATGCGTGCAGGTGACAGCTGCCCCCAGAGCACATACAAGGCACTGGGGACAGTGGCTGCGGACAGGGAGACACACGGAGTCAAGGCTAGGAAAGAGAGACTTCTCAGGGTAAACCCTTTTGTACCTTTTATTATTATTGTTATTATTATTATTATCTTGAACGGGCACGTGTATACAGCTATTGGAAATCAGTTAAGGGAGCTCAGGGTCCCGTGTGACCCCAGAACGGCACACAAAGGTCTTGCTAACCCCCTGCCCCCCCCCCGCCTCCTCATCTCAATGTCCTGACTTGAAAGATGTTCACCATCTGTTCACGACGACAAGCGGATTTCAGAATGACGCGTCTTCATTCTAGTTTCTAATCTCGGCTGAAACTACCTATCCCCGTGGGTGAAAACCTGCAGGAATTATCTAAACCGGCGTGCTCACGGTGGGCCTTTGCTCCTGCGTCGCGGAACTGGCGGGTGAGCTTTATTCTCCTCTCCTCCGCTGATCGTCACGGTCTGTTGGGTTCTACAATAGGTTAAGGATGTGAAGAACTTGAACCACGTTGGTTTTTTTTTTCACTTTTTCTAAAGCCTATTTTTCCGATGACAGTTGACACACAATATCACATTAAATTGGGGCGTGCAACACGGGACGAGACGTTTATATTCCTTACAAAGTGGTCACCCTGGTAAGCCGAGGACCCGTGGGGCACCGTGCACGGCCTATCGAGATGTTTGACTACATATTCCCTGCGCTGCACTTGACATCCCTGTGGCTACTTTGTAACAGCACATTTGTACTTAAACGTATATTTTGTAATTAAAAATATAAAGGCTCCATCTTGGCCTTCTACCCTACGCACTCCGCTCCGCTCCCCTCCCCCGGGGCAGAGGGGCCCAGACCACAGGACGTCACAGCGAAGGCCTTACTTATTTGGGGGACAGCAGATGGGCGTCCAGGAAAGCTCCCCGTTTTTAAGAGGCAGGACTTGCAAAGGCAGAGCTGTAAACCTCAGTGTAAAGTCAGCGGCGAGGTTCTTCCCTCAGCCCTGCAGACACTGCAGCGTATTCACTGGAGGGACTGCATTAGTCTAAGAAGCCCCCAGAGACTGGGGCTCGCGGGGAGGGGGAGGGAGGGGGCACAGGGGCGGAGGAACAGAGACAGGGAAAGAGGCCACCAAAGGAACCTGCCTGCAAACAGGCCAAAAACATGTCACAGCCAGAGAAGGGCCACCCAGAGGGGCTCCGTGACTCTCATCAGCCATGTGAGAAGCAAACAGAGATGAAAACCAGGGAAGCAGCCAGGACCCTCCTTACCAAGCTCGCCTGGTCCCCACGGGTCCTATTAAATGGTTTTGAAGAGACATGGATGCCCCAAAGTTCAGGCCTGGTGGGCATCCCCAGCAGGGTCCACAGCACAGATGGACGGGACCACAGAAGAAGATGTCACGGGCAGGCTCTTCCCCCCCCCCCCGGTGCCCCTAGAGACCAGGCATAAACTGGTTGAACAAAACCCAGCAGCAGAGGCTTGTGACTAGCACGTGTTGAAGGCTTACTGTCCTAAGGCTTATCCATGTCTTAACTCATTTAAATCTGGGTCCTATTACTGTCCCCATGTCTGAGTAAAGAAAAGGAGGCATATTCACAGGGTGGTAAAGCACACAGCACAGGGAATAGAGTCAGTAATGCTGTAATAACAATGGATGGTGCCAGGTGGGTGCTAGAAATATCGAGGGATCACTTTGTAAAGGATACGACTAGCTAACCATTATTCTATACACCTGAAACTAATACAAAATAACAGTAAATGTAAAAGACAATATATATATATATATATATGTGTGTGTGTGTATACACACACACACACACACACACACACACACCCCTTTGGATTAAATGGAAAAAGAAAAAGAAAATGAGACACAGAGAAATAATTCGCCCAAGGTCACCTGACTAAAGGGAGGTGCCCAGACTCAAGGGCACATCTTACTTACTCCAGAGCCCACAGTCTAGGTCACCCCACCATTCTGCTTCACCCCCATCTTGCCAAGCAGACAACTCAAACCAGACCTTTAAAGATGGTGACCTATGACCCTGTGCCAAGGACCTTCCAGGTAACCACAAGGGGCCAATCCACAAACGCCCGTGGCAGGCTACATTTCCTGTCCCCGTTGTCCAGATGAAGCAATGGAGGCTTAGGAGACTTGAGGATAGGTCCACCTACTGGGGAGCCTTCTGACCCTCAGGACAAGAAGGGAGACTGGGGCCATCTTCTGCCCCCAGCAGGTGGGACACAACTTCCTGTGAGGACACCAGGGTCAGGGAACTGACGGTTCCCTTTGGTTTGGCAGTGCCCAAAGCCGAGCGTGCCCCCCTCGGGCAGGAACGGTGAGAGGAAGAACAAAGAGAAGGAGCCAGGGAGGTGAAGAGCAGCTTCCTCCCCCAGCAGCGGCCGCAGATGCTTGCTCACCCTCCTTCTGCTAAGCTCCAGAGCCTTCCAGGTGAGCAAGTCTGACGGGGACTTGTCCTTGTCACATCCTGCTCTTTCCCCACTCACGGACGACTTCCCTAACTCCTCGGGAAGGAGAGCCCGGGGGACTCCTGGCTCTGGTTCTGCCTCTTCACCCAAGAACAAACAACACTGAGAGCTGAGAAATAATCTGCCCAAGGTCACCCAATTAAGCCCAGACTCAGGAGGACGTCTCACTCCAGAGCACACAGTCTAAGTCACCACCCCAGTCTGCTTCTTCCCACCTGGGGTCCCCCGCCTTGGGACTGCCTTCCCCTACCCCCCCAAACACACATAGAACTGATGTTCTATGATCCCACCCCTTGCTCCGGATCCCTGGTGACCGGCTCTAAGCGGAGCCAATCAGATTCTTTCTCGGACTTGAGCATGGAAGCTGAGAAGCAAGCGGATGGACACCAGGCAGATTAGGGGCCGTCCGGCCGTCCTCCGTCTCCTGTGCAGAGGCCGACTCGGAGAAAGCAGGTGTGCGCAGAGGCCAGATAAAGAATACAGACCGGGGGAAGGAGAGACAGGAGATGGATGGAGAGCCCGGCTGTCCTCCACCACCCGGGGCTCTTCACTCTTACCCTTGGGCCAGGCTGACCACCCTTGGGTCCCACGCCACATGCCTGCATCCTTATACTACTAGATCCTCTTCTATCATAGCTTTAGCTTGTCACTTGTCACCCCCCAAAATATAAAAAATCACTTAACTAATGCATGACACTCTCTCTCTCTCTCTCTCTCTCTCTCTCCTGCAACATGAAGATGTCTGGCTGATCCACCCAGACAGCTGGAGGTGGGTTCGCTGAAGAGAGAACCATGAACCAGGAGTAACAAGGCAAACGAGGTAAGACCCGGGCGGAGGGACGGGTCCGAGTAAGGTCCGTAGAGGCAGCAAATGTGCACTAAACACCTGTCGAGCTAGGCTGCGCTGGGAAGGAAACGGTGACCACTCAGCGACAGATCCTGCCTTTGAGCAGCTTCTGGTGGAAGGGAATGACTCCCCAGCAAAGCCATCCATCAGTGAGACACAACAGGGAAAATGCAATTAAGGGTTAAACCCGTCGATTCTGGGCCAGAAGGAGAATTCTGAGAAATCTAGCTCTCTGGGGGACTCGGGGGGGAGGGGGACACGGAGGGAAGGGGCAGGCAGAGCACACCTCAGCACATCTTTGAGAGAGGAGAGCTCCAAGGGACAAGGAGAAGACGAACTTGGCTGCACTGAGTCTCGCGGGAGTAGGAGGGCGTGAGACTGAAGGGACAGTGGGAGAGGGTCGTGGAGGGGTCCTGTCCAGCCACAGCGCCTAGCCTGTCACCGGGACATGCCGTCTTCCTGGTGTCGTCCGCCACACCCACCACGCCGTTTGCCACGCCGTCGATAGCGTTCCTGAAAATGACTGACTTTTTAACTTGAATGTTTTGAAATGGAAATCGTCAGAAAGAAGCTCAACACAGACCATAATAAACCCCATGGCCCGGCCATTCTGCCCGTAGGTCAACGCCCAAGGACGCTGGAAACAGGTTCACACAAAAACAGCCCATGAATGGGCACGGAAGCTCCGGTCATCACCGCCCAAAGCTGGGAGCAAGCCCAGTGTCCAACAGCTGATGAGCGGACCAACAGAACGTGGAACATTCTGATGGACCACGGCTCGGCCACGAAGAGAAATACTCACACGTGCTACAACGCGGACGAACCTTGAAAAGCATCACGCTGAGTAAAAGAAGCCGGTCGTCACGTGACTCCACTTGGGTGAAATAACCAAATCAGGCAAATCTAGAAACTGAAAGTCGATCAGGGGTGGCCAGGGGTTGGGGGCTGGCAGGGAGAAACGGGGAGTGATTGACAGTGGGCATGGGTTGTTTTTTCTTTTTTTATGGGGGTGATAAAAGCATTCTGGTATGAGATCGCGTCAGGCGGTGGTGGGACAGCAGCATCAATATAGAAAGCGCTGAGCTGCGCACATTTAAATGGTAACATCGTGAACGTGATGGTATGTGAATTTCAGTAAAACTGAATCATTTGATAATAAACTTTGTGGAGTTTTTTTTTTGTTTTTTTTTTTTTCATGGAATGAAAAACCAGCATCTCTTCACATAACTAGCAGACAACCAACTGTCAAATTAAACTCAATGAAGACAAAATAACGGTCTCTCATTCTGGCTGGACGTCACCGCCTGCCTGCCTGAGGCCCCGCGCCTGGGCATCTCCGCCTCTCGGGTAGGGGTGGGGGCTGGGGTGTGTTAAAGAGTGGTCCTCGCACTGACCAATTAACTGACACGCTCACACCAACCTGAGGCTTCCCCCTTCAGCCCATCAGAGGAGTTTGAAGAGAAGGGTAAAGGACCGTGCCTCCCACCACGTTAATGACCAGTGCCAGGTCTTAGGTCATCTGCCTCCTGCCCCAAACCCCAAGGGCACGTTGGGAAACTCAGCTCAAAGAAAGGGGGGAGGCTGATGGTAATGGGGTGCCTTCTCGGTGCCAACCTTTGTACCCGACACCCTGCATCAGACAGTGACATTCACCGGTCTCCACAAGCATGTGGCCTCGAGCCAGCCGGGACAGGAGGGAGCCAGGAGGAGCCCTGGGAGTGGAAGGGGGCCACTGAGTGACGAAGGTGACACTGACTGAGGACATCAGGATGCGCTGGAGGCAGAAAACTTCGGGAGAGGAGACAGTTTACAACCACACTCTTCCTCGGGAAACGAACTAAATGTCCGTGTCCCCCCTCATCTCCACAGAGTGTCCGTGTGGACGTTTCACCCCCAACGTGACGGTATTTGGAGGCAGAGCCACATAAACGTGATATGCCCTCCTAGGAAGAGACACACACACACACAAAGAACTGGCGTCCTGTCTCCTCCTCCCCACCACGTGGGGACACACCAGGAAGAGGGTCCTCCCTGAGCCAGCGTCCTGATCTCAGGCGCACCCCAGCCTCCAGCACGGCGAGAAGGTGCCGTCTGCTGCGTAAGCCGCTCGGTCCAGCTCCTGATGCAGCACCCCGCGCTGACTCAGGCAGGCCCAGCACGACAGTCTGCCCTGGCAAAGCCTGGGTCTCGGACACCCACCAACACGGAGCGTGGACCGTGAACCGTGAAGGTGCCAGGGCAGGGGACATGTCATCAGCTTGGCAGTCTAGGTTTGTTTGTTCCACAAACAGAAAGCATGCCCGCTGTGTGGCGGGCACTGTCCTGGGCGCTCTGCACGAAGCAGAGGAAACCCCCGCCCACCGGGAGCGCCCATTCCAGCAGGTGTCAGGCGGGCACGCGATGATGTGCAGGAGAAACGGGAGGGGCGCGTGGGGGTAGTCACCTGGCGGGGGACACCGGGCGGCTCTCCGCTGTCTGCTCACCCCTATGGTACGGTTCCTCTATCCTGCGCAGATGACGGGTGTTGTGAAGTAAAGGGAAAGCTCACATCCCTTGGCAGGGCATCCCAGGCGCTTCCAAGATCTGGCTCCCTGTGCCCACTTCCTGTGCTGGAGCCACCCCCCCGTGGCTACTCCTGGTGGTCCAGCCTGCTCCACAAACGCTGTTCTTCTGTCTGTCTGTCCTCCCACGTTCTCTGCCTGGCCTGTAAAACCCCAACAAACCCACCCATGGGGACCCCTCTTCAAATCACTCCTGCCCACCTCCCTGCCTCTCCACAGCAACGGCCCCTCCTCAGCAGCGGGCTGTCCCGGGGGACCCCGCCTGGCTGTGCCTCAAACCTCAGCTGGTCCCCGCTGTGAGTCTCCCTTCTCCCCACCCCACCCCCAAGCCTTCTCCCTCCTTCAGGTTTGTCCCCACGCCCACCCATGCTCTATGGAATGTCTCTCCCACCTGCCACCCCCAACCTCCTAAACCTGCGTGCTCCTGTGCGGACCTGAAGACAAGCCCGTGGACCCCCCCCCCACTTCTGAGGGAAGAGAGATGGGAAACTGGCACACTGTTGCCCGGGCCGGCGAGCTCGGTTGGTTAGAGTGTCATCTCAGCACACCGCCATTGTGGGTTCGATCCCCAGTCAGGGCACATACAAGAATTACCAATGAATGCATAAATAAGCGGAACAACAAATCGATGTTTCTCTCTCTCTCTCTCTCTCTCTCTCTCTCTTATTCTCTGTCTCTCTCAAATCAATTAGTCAAATTTAAAAAAGTAAAAAGAAAGTTAAACTGACACACGGTGAAATCACAGAACTTCTGCCGCTTCAGGTCTGAGTCAGTGCTGCTGGGTCCCGGCCAGGTGAGGCCGGCTGGCCTGGGGTGTGGCCAGCGGGGGCCATGCCTCAGGCTGGGACTGAGGGGAGTTCTGGTAGGACTCGGCAGGAACCCTGGTTCCTCTCCGGTTCCCAGCTTCCCCAGACACAGCCCACGCTCACGAAGCTAGGCTCTCTGGTCTCTGAGCTAGAAAGGCAGCTCCCTTCCCAGCTCCCCCAGGTCTGTGGTAAAAGCCAAAACCCCAGAGCGAGAAAGGGCCCCCCCCATGCACGTCATCAAGAGCCTGGGCGGCCTGGCTGGGAAACCGGCAGCCCTCAGCCGCATGCAAGACCCCCTGGGGACAGTGTGGCACTGTCGGGACACGTTTTTGGGTCCCCCACCGTGTGGAGTGAGCGTGGATACTGGACGCTGAGAATGTCAATCAACCCCTATGACACACAGGACAGGTGGCAAGAAAGACTCATCGAACCCAAAATGCCAGCAATGCCAAGGTGGAGAGATCTCGCTCTAACTAAACCCTCCCCCCAGACCCCCCTATAGCACACGGCATTTCTGGCTGGAGGAGTCTGGGGGCCGTGGGCTCCATGCCTTCCCCGAGACTCAGGCCTGTACCCCTTCCACTCGGCTGGCCGCCTAGCTGGCTCTGGGGCTCTCAGATAAAGAGCCCAGACTCCCTCCTCCCTGGTTTAATACATGATCAAGGCGGCATTTCAATCCCGTGGGAAGTGACGGGTTATTCAATAAACGCTATTGGGACAAATGGCCGACCATCTGGTACAAAATCAAGCTAGAGCCTCACTCCCTCCTGAAGCCAAAATAAATTCCAGACGGATTAAAGATTTAAGTGCAGGAAAATAAAAAGTTAGTGTAGTGTAAGAAAATATGGGAGAACTGCTCTGTAATCTCACCAAGGGGGGAGGTTTTCCTAAGTAAGACACAGCCTGTAGGATACATGAAGAAAAAGGGGGGGGGGGTGTCATAAATTTGACTATTTAAGAATACCTAAATATCTGCAGAGTAAAAAAATTCCACAATCAACCAATTTTTAATGTAGAATAACAATTTTTAGACCCTGGCCGGTTGCTTCAGTGGTGGAGCGTCGGCCCAGGTATGTGGATGTCCCGGGTTCGATTCCTGGTCAGGGCACACAAGAGAAGCACCCATCTGCTTCTCCATCCCTCCCCTCTCACTTCTCTCTCTCTCTCTCTCTCTCTCTCTCTATCCCTCTCTTCCCCTCCCACAGCCAAGGCTCAATCAGAGCGCATTGGCCCCAGGTGCTGATGATGGCAACATGGTCTCGGCCTCAGGCACTAAGAAGAGCTCAGTTGCTGAGCAACAGAGCAACATTCCAGATGGACTGAGAGTCACCCTCTAGTGGGCATGCCATGTGGATCCCGATCAGGATGCATGCAGGAGTCTGTCTCTCTGCCTCCCCTCCTCTCATTGAATAAAAAGAAAAACAATTGTATGCTATTATATATTAACCATATGCCAGGGAAGAGACACGTTCTCTCATAAATAAAAAACCTGTTAAAATCAATAACCACGTGAAAAACAAAATAGGCAACAGAAAAGAGACAGGTCACAGGAAGAGAAATACAAAACGTCCTCGTGCCTAAAAAAAGGGTTTTCATCCGCAAAGAAAGGCACTTGGAGATGAGATGCCCCAGCGAGAGATCCGTTTCTCACGGACGAGGCCGGCGAATTCAAGCCGTTTGATAATGTTCTGTGCTGGCAACGATCTGGGCGCAAAGCAAACAGCCCCGCTCTGGCGAACCGTGCGCCCTCACTAACCCCCGTTCTGCGGCGCAGAGCCTCTGCCCAGCGGACCCTGGGCGGCAGCCCTCCCCGCTCCTGTGTCCACGCCGGCGACCACGTTGTTCGTTACCGGGTTGTTTGTAAGAGCAGACTCAGGGACTCCGGTGCCCGTCCTCAGAGGGACGCTTAAATACATGACCGTGCATTCATACAGAAGGGAAGACTCTGAAACTCTTAAAAACAAATGAGCCCCGCTCCACGGACCGTCCCCACGAGGCGTCGTGAAAAGGAAAAGCGATGGGCAGACCGTGGCGTTCCAGAATACATCTCCACTTGGGTAGAGAAAAGCCGATGGGGGTGCTTTTTCAGAAGCCACTCAGTCCCTGGTGTTTATTAGGCGTGCACAGTGTGCCAGGCTCTGTTCTACAAGCCAGGAAGGATGCCACCAGGAGTCGGTTCTATCCCAACGGGCGTCGGTTGCCCGCGCTTGGGTAGAGCTCACAGGCAGCTCATCACACGGGAGGGCTCTGGGTTGTCCAATTTGGCAAATAAAAATAATGGGATGCCCGCTTTCTATCTGAATTTCATAGAAACAAACGGATAATTTTGTAGCGCAAATTGGCACCAGGGGACATGCTTACGCCAACATCATATTTAAGTAGGCATCCTGTGTGAATGGGGTGCCCCTCCCCGGATGGGCAGGAGCGGGGAGCAGGGGGAGGCAGCAACTCAGAGGAGAGAGCTCTCCGTTCCATGCTACCGCACGCTGCCAAGTATTGCAAGGTTTCGAATTATCCCCAAGTACATCTATCGCTTTTATTATTATTACAACTGACATGAATGAGTCAGGGAGGAGAAGGTCCATCAAACCCAAGGCCCAGCTCCACATAAGCTGCTATTCCTGGCCAGCGTCAGCCTGGTAGCCTGGCACATCCCGGCAGTCTGGCACGGCACAGCCCAGGGCCGGCGGCTTCTCTGAACGGTCATGCTCAGTGCCCCGCTCCGGCCGCACGATTTGCTTTTCAAAAGAGATCCGATGCAGGGAAAGAGACAGAGAATCCAGGGGCGGGGGGAAGCAACCCGGGCATGCTAGGATCTTGCCTTTTCCCAGGGAACAGAGAAACAAAACGTCACGTGTCTTCAAGAGCCCGACTCGAAGGCCACCTGGGGCGTCTGGGATCAGCTCCTCCATGCCCGCCCTGACCTCTTTTTAGGGGAGACTTCACCACCCCAAGAGGAAAAGTGCACATTAGGGTCAAGATCCTCCAACCTTGCCTGACCTGTGGTGGCGCAGTGGATAAAGCGTCGACCTGGGAACACTGAGGTCGCCAGTTCAAAACCCTGCACTGGTCTGGTCAAGGCACATATGGGAGTTGATGCTTCCAGCTCCTCCCCCCTTTCTCTCTCTCTCTCTCTCTCTCTCTCTCTGTGTGTGTCTCCTCTCTAAAATGAATAAAATAAAATAAAATAAAAGATCCTCCAACCTTTATGTCCTAACCCCGTGCTAACCGATAACCGATGATCTATGAAATCCCAGACTAGAGTCCGGGCCCTCTGCTAAGCATTTTCTTTATAACCAATAGGAACTCGTTTAATGACCTCGACAACCCCGAGAGATAGATGCTATTATTATTATCCCTTTAACACACGTGTGGAAACTGAGACGCAGGGTGGCGCAGCAACTGAGGAAGATCACACAGCTCATAATTAGCAATGGCCTGGGGTTCGAGCCCTTCCCCATCATCCGGGTGAACAAGGACCCCCTGGAGCTCAGGCTTCCTGGGGAAACCCCCTCACCTCCCCCAAGGACTTAGACCAGCTAAGGGTCAACAGTTCTAGAAGACACAAACAAGGACTGGAAACAGACCATTCATTCGTTTCTTTATTTATCCAACAAATATTTCATAGGGGCCTACTCTGCCCCCGGCACCGTTCTAGGCACTAGAGGATGAGGCTGCCGATGGGACAAACAAGATCCTCAACCTTCACGAAGCTCCCGGTCTGCTCGACACATCCAGGAGGGACTTCAAGCCAGATGTCCCCCAAGGCCTGTCCGAGGAGGCACCATTTGAGCTCAGACCCAGAACAGGAAGAGCTGAGCACCTGAAAAGCAGCGCAGGCAGACGGGACCGCCAAGCCACAAAGAGCCCGGGGGGGAAGCACAGGTTCCGGTTTATCCATACCCAACCCCAGGAACCTGTCCGCGGCTGCCCTGACCAGCCGGCCGCTGTGTCCACCTCTGGGCCAAACGCCGGGCTTCAAACTGCAGGTGGACGCTGGGCTCTGCTCCCGGCTCTATCTGCAGGATCCAAGGCAGAGACAGCAGCATCAGCACCGCGGCGGGTCCCGGGTCACCTGCTTGCCGATTAACTTCTTTAGTTTAACTCTCTCGCCATGAGGGCACTGTGGAGCTGCTCGGGTTCGGACCAAGCCTTGAGAAAGAAATGGGGAGGCCATCCCAACACCCCAGCTACACGGGACAGACCCATGCATACAGGAACGGAGAAGGACCAGGACCCAGGACGGAACCAGCAGGATCAGCACGTCTTTCCCGATCCACCTGCCTCTCTCCTGCTCACTTACACACACACACACACACACACACACACACACACACACGGGTTCTCGTCCTTGCCTCACGCACAGAATCTCGTCTTTTTATCCTAAGCAGGCCTACAACCCCAGTGCTCCTCAGCGCAGCCCTGGGAGGCAGGGAGGGAGGGAGGGAGGGAATGAGGGAGGAGGAAGGGAAAGAGGAGGGAGGGAGGGCTCAGAAACAACACGGCAAAAGTTTGCGTCAGTCAGGAACTTGGGAGCATCCTCTAGAGACTACAGGGAGATTCTTATTCTGGGGCGGAAAGGCCCAGTCGAGACTGAGCCTCGGGAGTCAGACAGGCGGGAGGTTTGCTGTGGGAGCCCTCTGCTCAGGCTGCTCAGGCTCGGCGGCTCCATCTGTGACATGGGCACTATTTTGATGGTGCGTGGACACCTCACAGAACACTGAGAAGGTCAAATGACTTACGGGGGGGGGGAGTGTGGGGGGTGCAGAGCAAGTACCGTCGTCTTCATTGCTAAACCCTCCCGCTCGCCCTATTAGCGCCATTCTGCGATTCTTATTATTAAGATCCAAATTGAAGGTGAATTCTCAAAGGACTTCTGATTCTCCTACTTAAGCCCAGGAGCAAATTATGTCCCCGGCACATAAGACGGACCCCCTCAAGGGGAAATTGTGTGAATCCTCTCTGCATGAACTCGGTAGCTTTTCAAAAATATATAAAAGTAACCAAAGATTGGTTTTTGCTTGTTTTGTTTTATTTTGTTTTTTAAAGGCAGAAACAAGTCCTTCCTCCCTGCCTCCAGCTCTTCCTCCTTACCCGCAGAAGTCCAGGCATCAGAAAGGACCTAACAGCACCTACCCTGGTCAAGAGCCCCACCCTACACACAACTCCCCCCCCACCCGGCCCTGTGAAGCTTTTTATCAACAGACTGTGAGCTAAAACTCAACTCTCTGCCCAGGGCTCACAACCCCAGCGGGCCCACACCTCTCCCCAACGTCACCTCGTGTCTTATTTTCAAGGAATACTTATCAAGCACCTACTGCGTGCCAGGGGCCCTCCACGCACACAGCCACAGGGTCCTTTGCACCTGCTGTAGTCACCGACACGATGTATTTGCCAAACCAGTGATCCTTTGTGGCCTCCGATGCTGGGGCCAGGCTTCTTTTCCGTGGCGCCCCTTGAATCTCGGGGACCTCAGAGAAGGTGCCACTGCCATCCCAATTCCTGCAGGAGAGACTTTGGGGGCGGGGGAGGTAACCCGCGGAAGCTCACACAATCATCTGCAACCCCGGGAACTCAGTCAGGCTGGTTCCCGGGCAGGTCTGGCAGAAGCTACCAGCTTCCCACGGGACTCCTCCTTGGCGTTGTAAAGGGAGGGCCAGGAGAAGGCTGCCCTGTGTCTCTTTCAAAGAAGGCATTTCACCCATGGCTCCCTCCTCTCCCGATTCCCTCATCTATCCATCGACTGCCTCTCCCCTTCCGCCCCGAGCTGCTTCCTGCAGATAAAGCCCCTCCACGACGTCCAGTCTGCACAGCGAGCTGGCAGCCAGTAGGCTCCCGGGGACCTGGCGTTGCACTCACACAGCAGGCACACCCAGGGAGCTGACAATGTCTTTCCGCAAGAGATCCCATGCCTCTTCCTCGCTGAGGAGAGGTCCCATGGGGAGGGCGGCCGCATCGACCATAAAGGACTGACGGCAGAGAGCGAGGGTCGCCGCCATACGAACCATGAGCAAGCAGTTCAGAAAAAAATCATACCCCGAACCCTCTACAGCTCTGAGCCTCCGAGCGACAGACAGGATCTACACTCCCGAACCACCCTCAGGACTTGCGCTGGGTTAGAAACACATGTCCGTGGGTAGAGCAGAGGTATCGGTTTCCACAGAGGAGAGCTGGAGGTGCCTCTCTCTCAGCTCAGGAACCCACAGGGCCCGGGGGGGGGGGTCACGGAGGACTAGAAGCGGGGCGCGTGCCTGCGTGGCACCCGGATCAGATACCACCCGAAATCTCCACCAGGCAAGTTTGAACCACACAGGCCTCCTCCCGAGCAAATCCACCCGCGGGATTGGGGGTTACAGACGGGCTCCCACGCGCAGTCTACAGTCAGACACAAGGGTATTCACTGCGGCATGGTATGCTGGTACAAAAAACAAAAACTGGAAAGCGCCTCACGCGTCTCACCAGGGGACCGGTGGGGACATCTGGGACAGGACACACAGCACGGCGGCTGACATGAAATAAGGCAGCTCCGGGATGGGTTCGGGGAGCTCTCAGATCTTAGCTACGAACTGAACTGAGTGCTAAGGGTGCTACCACGGGTTTCAGAAAGACTGGTCCGTGAGCCATCTCTTTACCGATACACGCAGAACCAGTAAGAGTGGTGTCCATCGGAGAAGGGAATCGAGGGCCTGGGGACAGAAGTGGAGGGGATGTTCTGCTGTTCCTATATACCTTGTGGCTTCTGTTTTTTTTTTTTCTTAAGTGAGAAGCAGGGAGGCAGAGAGACAGACTCCCGCATGTGCCCCAACCAGGATCTACCCGGCAAGCTCCCTAGTGAGCGTTGTTCTGCCCGTCTGAGGTGATTGCTCCGTTGCTCAGCAACCGAGCTATTTTTAGCACCTGAGGCTAAGGCCACAGAGCCATTCTCAGTGCCCGGGGCCAACCTGCTCCAAACTGAGCCATGGCTGTTGGAGGGGAGAGACAGAAGGAGGAGGAAAAAGGGTGGAGATGCAGATGGTTGCTTCTCCTGTGTGCCCTGACCAGGAATCGAACCTGGGACATCCACACGCCGGGCCAACGCTCTACCAACCACTGAGCCAACCGGCCAGGGCCCTGTATATTTTGTTGCTACTGTTTACCTTGTATGTCTTGCTCTACCTGTAGGATTTCAATTTTTTGCATTACATATTCAAAACAAACCATTTTAAAGGATGATAGCAAAGTAATAATAAATGACACACAATTCCCTCCGAACAACAATAATGTATATATACCCCCATCCAACTGGCTTTACAAAAATGGTGGTTTCATCAGTGAGGTAAGGTTTCTCTACCACGACCATGGACGGCACGCTGACACTGTGGACTGGGCTGTTGGTCTGGCGCTGTCCAGTGCACTGTGGGGTATTTTAGGGGGACCCCTTGCCTGGGTTCGCCAGCAGCAACCGTAACCCTCCAGCTGTGAGCAGCGTGTCTCCAGACGTGGCCCATTGTCCCCGGGGGTGGGGGGCAAACTGCCCAGATTACATAACGGGGCTCTAATGAGCAATCATAGCGTCTTTTCCCTTCCATTCTGAATCCCCTGCTGGCGGATAAACAAGTACACACAAACCAAAGTGATTTACAAGGCTTGTTTCAAATATCTACTCACACCCTCACGCGCACACGTGCACACACGCGCTTGACACTGGTGTCTGAAGGCTGAGAAGGCCTGTCCAGCCTTCCGTTTATGCCGGGGAAGTTGATAACGTGATGTTCGTAAGCAGAGGCATATGGCCCTCGTTCTCAGCAGAGAGATTGGAGGAAAATGTCTTCCCAAACGCTGAAAGAACAGGGGACGTATTTGTTGTTGGTCTTACCGACAGATAAGGAACGGAATGTCCGTTAACGGTCTGTTCCTTGATAAGTATTACCCCTGACCTTCCATGCCCTCTGCAATGCCAACCGACATTGCAAACGCCAGCAGCAGCCGATCCGTCCTGACCCTGCTGCCTGAAGGCCACCCCACAGCTGACATCCTCGCCCTCCCCTTCCCGGAGAACAGACGGAGGAGAAGCAGCTGAGTCCCAGGCGTGGCAGGGCTGAGTGGCAGGAACTCCCACAGGGACTCCCACCAAGAAACCACCAACAGGACCAAAGACAAGTATGAAACCCGAGGAGAACCCCCTCTCCCAACACCATTCATAAAAACAACCCTAAGAACTATCGTCTTCCGGACACGTGCTGTGGTCCAGGCTCAGTGAGAAGGACGTCACAGACATTTCTCCGCTGGGTTTAACGGACAGCTGCTATTACTACTTGGGTTATTATCTTATTATGAGTTTTCAGCCTCCTGCAGCTTGCCTTGGAGGACAGCAAGGAGGGGGAGAGGGAGGGGGAAGACACACAGATGGCTGAACTTGAAAGAGAGGCGGGGCCTCTGAGAGAGCAAGCAGCCTGATCCGCTCCCCCAACAGGTGCGAGCTGAGTTCGATTAGGGCCCCTCTCCCCACCCCAACCCCCACAGTAGGATGCGTGTGGTTAAAGTCACCCCAACGACCTTTTTCCAAGCTTATAAAATTGGTCTGATCATCCCTCGACAAAGTCTAAAAAAGCGAAAACAAAAATACACAAAAGTGTTCCCCCACATCAACAAGCTGTAGTCTTTGGATTCAAAATGCCCTTGCAAGCCCACAGAAAACACTGTTCTTGTGAATCACATCACAGCGTGAAGTCCCCGCTTCCTTCAGGGGGAGGGTGAAGCCATCTGGCAGGAGGGGTTGCTCTCAACTCGCTCTGCCACTCCCCCACTCCCCAACCCGGCCCAGGGCTCCCGAGAGCTGGTCACACGTGCCTCCCTCTCCCCCTGGTCCATCCCACTCCAACAGATGCCAAAAGCCTTATCCTTAGGGGTCCTCCAGCCTGTTTGCACCGCTCAGCTGTACTCCAGCCCGTGAGGGGTTGCTTCTATTATGTATATGGTCAACACCTGGCACACAGTACGCACTCAAGGAATGTTTATCGGATGGATGGGTGGATGAATGGATGAAGAGTGTTCCATCTGACTCTTAGATGCCCTTCCTAGTCCTTCACTCGGTGGCCTACAGGAGACTAGCTGTGCTTATGTGTATTCTTTTTATTCAAAAGTTAATTGTTGAGGCCCTGGACGGCTGGCTCAGTGGTAGAGCGTCGGTCTAGCGTGTGGAAGTCCCGGGTTTGATTCCTGGCCAGGACACACAGGAGAAGTACCCATCTGCTTCTCCACCCTTCCCCCTCTCCTTTCTCTCTGTCTCTCTCTTCCCCTCCTGCAGCCAAGGCCCCACTGGAGCAAAGTTGTCCTGGGCACTGAGGACGGCTCCATGGCCTCCGCCTCAGGTGCTAGAATGGCTCTGGTTGCAACGGAGCAACACCCCAGATGGGCAGAGCATCGCCCCCTGGTGGGCATGCCGGGTGGATCCCGGTCGGGTGCATGCGGGAGTCTGTCTCTCTGCCTCCCCGCTTCTATCTTCGGAAAAATTAAAAAAAAAATAAAAATAAAAAGCTAATTGTTGAGTATTAAAAAAAAATAACTTACGCCTTACCTGTGGTGGTGCAGTGGATAAAGTGTCGACCTAGAATGCTGAGATTGCCAGTCAAAACCCTGGGCTTGCCGGGTCAAGGCACATATGAGAATTGATGTTTCATGCTCCTCCCACTCTCCTCTCTCTTTCTCTCTCTCTCTCTCTACCTTTCTCTAAAATGAATAAATGAAATCTTTAAAAATAATAATAAATAACATTCTGGCTCTAAAATCTTTAAAGGCAGGAGAGCAGGCTGGGACAGGGAAGAAGTTTCTCTCGTGTGGATGAGTTGAACATAACTAGGCAGAATTAGCCGCATGTAAAGACAGATATCAAGCAAAGAGGTGTGATTGAGAGAAAAAAAAAATCACAATTCAAATGGATAAAGGAGAACAAAGTGACACAAAATCAAAATGGAGAAATGGGACAAATGGGTCAAAATATTAATATCAGACACATAAAATTTAAGGCTGAAAATACTACACAGGATGCAGCTGGGTGTTTATGTTCGTAACAAGAGCATCACTAATTGGAAAACCAGCAGCGATGTGAGGTCCACATGCCTGGCATGAGGTTGATAAGCATATTACATTGATTATATCATGTCATCCAAGTATCCAAAATAAAGTGACCCCTGGCGTTATCACCAAGCGTTCAGGGGAATCTAAAACTGGACCGTCCTCTGTTAAGAGTGGCCAAGAAGGACTCTTGAACTCCTAAGGCACAATGCAAATTTTGTTTCAAAAGAATCTCAAGATGGGTTTAAAACAAAATCACTACCATAGCAGGAGACGGGCGTACTGTCCAATCTTCGATAACTCAGGAGGCAGAGTTAAAAGTATACAAAGGCGTTTAGCTCAATGCCTTTAGGAGGAAGTCTTAAAAGTAGCCGAAAAAAGAATGAAGACTAAAAGCAGGAATTCATATGTCAGGAAACAGAATTGAAGAATAAACGTCAAGGGTGGTTATTTGGGGGGGGGGGTGTAAAAAACGGTAATTCTGGTTTACAGAATTAAAGAAAAATTTTCAAAACACAAAAATAGGAACTTACAAAAACAAGAAAAGAGGCAGAACTGTAGAGGGCAGGGAGGTTTTCCAAATCAATACAAAATAATATATGCAGCATTATGCTAATAGATTAGAAATTCCATTAAGTTATTATTCTTGGGAAAAACATATTTGAAAGGATACCAATAATGGTTATGGGGGTGGGGGAAGCTTTAATTTGTCAAATAACCCATCCCAGAAAAGGCAATAGAAAAGAATGTTTTATTTGGGGAAATGGCAAATTCACTCAAACCAGTAAAGAACATGATGTATCTATCCTTGGCCACTTAGACACTTAGTAAGTTAAGAAGAAGGAGGAAAAAAAAAACCAGATTTCCTAGATGTTTGGATGAAAACAGCCGAAACCTGTCGAAGCCAGCAGCAAGACCAAAAGAAGTAAACGGCAGACCAATTTCACTCACGAATGCAGAGACTCAAAAATACCTTAAATCTTAACACAAATAAACCTCACCCAATAACATCGCAAAAGAATAACGCCAGAATGCAGTAACAGAAACAGGTCCGAAGGACCGCACGACATTGTTTGGGTGGTTTACCTTAAGCCTGTGTTTTTCAAACTCAACGATATTCCGCTGCGGGTGAAAAATTAAAGCAAGGATCGATTATACCCCTCACTCAAGAGAATCTGGAAATGCACGTTCTCTAGGTGAGTGTGCAAAGCAGCCACAACTTCTCCGGAGAGCAATCCGGCGACAAAAGCCTTTCCAGTGGCCACCATACTCTTCGACTTGGAAATTCCAATTTGAGGCAACGCACTGGATTGTGACTCCGATCTCATGCCCCACGTCATGGCCTACGTTGACGGAAGCAAACGACACAAACTTGAAGAAAAGCGTGCCCGTCAAGAGGCCTTCTTGCCACGCGATAAAGAAGGCTGGCGGCTGGAGGATGAGACGCCATGGGCATCCCAGGAAGTCCACCACCGACTGCACTGCCTGAGTGACCCAAACCGCTATCCACTGGCTCCAGCCCGGACCAGAGAACCGCCTGGCCAGACCGCAAACCTGCAGAACTCCATAAACAGTTGTTCTCCACCGCTAAGCGGTGGAATGGTTTGTTACGCAGCAAAAAAAACTAACCAATACATGAACTTACGCTTAGGAAATATTCTGAAATAGCCATCCACAACCATACGTATACAAAGATGTTATTTATAACAGTGGTTAAAGAAGGTTAAACTTTAGGGACTGCGTCAGATAAGTTTTGGTATTTCCAATCAATGAAAATCTGCATAACTACTAAAAATCCCTTGTAATCAATAACCTGATGTGGCAAAATATTTACCATACATCCCTCAGGGCAAAAAAGGAGGTTATGAAACACAGGGTAGGAAACTGTTTTTTGTTAAAAAAAAAAAAAAATGCATTAAAACGTCGGAACGGCCTAAAAATGTTACAGGTGTCTTGGTGTGGCTTCCTGACACTCAGTTTGACCCCCACACCCTAGTTCAAGAACATGCACTTCCAAGCCCATCCTGTAACAACCGAGTGACCAAGGGAGGGAAGAGGAAAGGGTCCCCGTCCTGTGAAAACGAGGATGGCCGACCCCTCCCAGGTGAATAAGCGGGTTCCGCTCACACGGCACGGTGGAGGTCGGACCCGAGTCAGAAGGCGGGCTGAGCTCGGAAGACTGGGTGGGGCACAGTCTGGTTCGGATGCTAACTGGATACGGAACCTACAAGCCCACTCTCGGGCCGTCTCTCCTCCTCTGTAATGGGTCCGGCACCCCCCTCCACTGCGAAGCTCCCCCTAAGAACTGATCTCCGTCTCATATGCTCAGTGCTGCCCGCCAGGGGTCAGTCAGCACAGAAAGGTTGAACAAAACAAATAAAACTACCTCTCTGCTCTCGGAGGACTTCGTGTGAACCACAGATTTGGACATGGGAGGGCTCTGGGTGTAGGAATCCCATTACAAAGATGACATATATGTTCATGTGGGGTTTTTTTTGTTTTGTTTTGTTTTGTTTTACTAACAGGAAACAGAAATCACATTGTCCTGGAAATAACAAGCCCATCCCTTAAGAGTAAAGCTCCGGGGCTTTTGCAAAACAAGGTTTGAGAATCACTGAAGTTAAGAATTATAAAGCTCATGACCTTAAAACGTTGTAATCTGTGCAATCGACCAACACGGCCTCCTAAAGCCACGGAGTTGCTTTAAACCAACCCCGGGGCCGGCCTTTAAAATCCAGGGTGTAAGGCACAAAAGGGCCAAGGGATGCTATTTCACAGTCTCACTGCAGTGGATTGAAAAAAAAAAAAAAAAAGTGAGCTTTTTCGACACATCTGTCCACCACCAATTAAAATGTTGAGCACTGAGGATCCAGACGAAGACCTCTCCGGGGCTCCCGACAGCCGGTGCGTCTTTATCACTGAAACCACGGGAGCCGTGCCCCTAATAACAGGTATTCGCTGCAGCTAATGTCACAGGGAGAGGTGGGATCCAGCCGCCTCCCAATTGGCACGCACTGGAAAGCTGTCGACGATACAGCTCCGGGAGGGCCCATGATTTTCACACATTAAAATGAAGAGCACTCTCGCTGCACAAGAAGGTGGGCTGTGGGCTGCCAGCCAAGCTAAACACTGACAGAGTCCCTTCTGGTCAGAGACTGTGAAATCTCTGTGCTGTCTCTGGTGAGAGCTCCTTCCCTGGGTCAGCGTGGCAGGCAGACACGTGGTACCTTCTGCCACACACACACCCTCGTTAAGATGCGCATCAAACAACCCAGGTCATTCAGAGCAACACAGACCCTTGCAATTGGGTGCTGAAGTTATAGAATTAAAATCACAACCAACTAAACAGCTCCTCTGATTAAAAAGTCATGCCTCATCTTTGCTGAACTGGGGATTCTACGGGAAAATAATAATAGCCCTTAACAAACTCTTATACTTCTTGGAGATGTGCAACGTTATCTTAAAAAATGCCCCAAGAGGGTAGGGAGAGGGGAGGGGCACCAATAAAACCAGATAGAAGGTGACAGAAGACAATTTGACTTTGGGTGATGGGTACGCAATATAATCAAATGTCAAAATAACCTGAAAATATTTTCTCTGAACATATGTGCCCCGATTTATCAATGTCACCCCATTAAAATTAATAAAAACAAAAAATAAATAAAAAATAAATGCCCCAAGAGACAGAGGACCTGAATGGACACTTCTCCAAAGAGGACACACAGATGGCCAACACAGACATATGAAAAAGATGCTCAGTGTCACTAACCGTCAGAGAAATGCAAACTAAAACCACAAGGAGATATCACCTCACAGAGTGGTCATCATCCACAAACAACAAGCGCTGGCGAGGGTGTAGAGAAAAGGGAACCCTTCTGCACTGTTGGTGGGAAAGCGGACTGGTGCAGCCCCTGTGGAAAACAGTGTGGAGGTTCCTCAGAAAATGGAAAACGGAACTGCCTTATAACCCAGCAGTTCCACTTCTGGGAATATACCCAAAGAAACCCAAAAGAGTAATTCGAAAGAATAGATGGGCCCCTGAGTTTGTTGCAGCGTTATGTACAATAGCCAAGAACCAGAAGCAACCCAAGGGTCCACCAACAGCCAAGTGAATAAAAAAAGAAAAGAAAAGAAAGCTGGATACATATATATGAGGGAACACTACTCACCGGATACACATGGATACATATATACGAGGGAACATTACTCACTGGATACATATATACATACATATATACAAGGGAACACTACGCACCGGATATACATGGATACATATATACGAGGGAACACTACTCAGCCATCAAAGAGAAGAAAATCTTACCATTTACGACAGCATGGGCGGGCCTGGAAGATACTGTGCTGAGTGAATTAAGTCGGACAGAGAAAGACAAATACCGTATGATTTCACTTCTCTGTGAAATCTAAAGAACATAATAAATGAACAAACAAACAGAAACAGACTGACCCGTGGACACAACAGACTGATGGCTGACAGAGGGGACTGGGTATAAAAACTGAGGGATTGAGAAGTACAAATGGGTCAGTGCCCTTGGCACTCTCCCCAAATCTGTCTCTTGCTTCAACAGTGTTTGTACAGAACAGACCCAGGGACCCCCTTCTTCCAGCCCCCCACCACCCTCCAATCTCATTCCAGTCACCATCTTCAAAACCACCTCAGCCATCCTCAGCCTCCGAGACCAGCCAACACTGTTTTTGACCCTAACTCCTCACTGCTGAACAACCATGAACTCCCCAAATCCTCAGAAATTATTCCAGCGAGGTGGAAGCTGCCGTCAACCGCCAGGGGCACCCTGCATCTGCAGGCTCTCCTATGCCCACCCCTCTCCTGTGGAAGGCCTGGGCCACTTCTCCGGCGAGTTGGCCAAGAAGAAGCAGGACGTCTCTTAAAGGCATCTCTTAAAATATGGAAAACCAGCACGGTGGCGGCATTCTCTTACTAAGATCATTCAAGTGAGAAAGTACAAAAAAACTTAAGACTAGGTTGCTGAAAGGTACGCCTTCCTTGGCGTATGTTGAAATATGTATCAGCCTAAGACGACGGCAGACATTGGTGCGGGAAGGAAGGTTATGAGTCAGGTATTAGTGTCGTCCATCCGTGGGAAGGGGGAGCGGCGATCTACAGAGACCAGTGGGGGAGAAGCAAGAGGGCAGACGCTCATCTAATGTGAACCTCAAAGGGGAGCTCTTGAACAAGAGAGAACCCCCAGGAAGCAACGATAAAGAACCAGAGGGAAGCAATCTCTTGACCCCAGAAGGGAACAATGTCCCTTAAACAAAGCCAGGTTCCTCTTCAGTCAGGAGGAAGAGGACGTGTTCAAGAGAAGCCAGGCTGGAGGGCGACAGTGGGGAGAATCAACAAGGGTCTCGAGAAAGCAAGGAGCCGGGTATGAAGCGAGGACGACAGTGGCAGTGGCACTGGAGCTGGCCTCTCAGCCCACGACTAAGGATTACTAAGATGGAAAACGTGGTTGGGAAGTGGCCGGCCTCCTAAGTCTTCAACGGGGTCCAGATCATTTTGCTTCCAGAAATCGTGCAGGGTCCCAGGGAGAGTCTCTCCTAGTTTTTTTTTAAAAAAACAAAAGCCTGACCTGTGGTGGCGCAGTGGATAAAGCGTCGACCTGGGAACACTGAGGTCGCCAGTTCAAAACCCTGCACTGGTCTGGTCAAGGCACATATGGGAGTTGATGCTTCCAGCTCCTCCCCCCTTTCTCTCTCTCTCTCTCTCTCTCTCTCTCTGTCTTTCTCTCTCTCTCTCTCTCTCCCTTTCCTCTAAAATGAATAAATAAATAAAAATAATTTTTTAAGAAAAGTGGCTGAAGATAGGCTAGGTCCACAAAGGCATTCTGTTCAGAGTCACCGCTGTCACAGACAAGGCAAAGAGGATCCTGTGGGATTCGGAACAAGAGAGCAGAGCTTTGACCCGGGCAAGGACTGTCTCCCAAGTGTCGGGGCAACTTTTACAATAAACAAAGGGGACTAGGAGGTTTACAGAGAGACAAAAGAGGTCTACTTCAGGGAACTTTTTTCTTGATTCAGGCAACAAAATTTCAGTATGTTCCTTCTGAAATATCAGCTATGGATTTTGATATATCAGCTATTGAAAAATCAATACGGGTTTTCAAGGGAGCTGTTGCATGTAGGATTCTTTAGAACTTCCTGAAAGTTAAACAGATCCATTCATTCACTGATTTATTCATTTCAGGAATGTCATCGGTGTCCACTCCATGCAAGGCGCCCTTCTACATACTAGAACTACAGATGTGAACAAACTGTATCCCTAGAAGAGAATCCGCCATCTGTAATTAACAAACAAATAAGTATATGATAAAACACCAGCGAGTAACAGGTGCTACGAAGAAAAGGAAAGAGAAGTAATCCAAGGCTGGGGTGTCCTTGTCTATGCATAGCTGATAGGTCAGAGAGAACCAGTCCACACAGCTGGGGTACACAGCCATAGTAAACCACGCACAGAGAGGTAAGGATTTCTCTTTCTCTCATACTATCTGTGTCGCCGGACCAGCTCGGGGACCTTGTTCTGTGTCTCCAGGGTCAGGTCAACAGAGAAGACTCAACTCCAACATTGCTCTGGAGAGTCTGACACCAGTACTGAAATGCTCCAACACAAAGGTGGCATCCTGTACATCACTTTGGATGACCACTCACTGGCCTGATCTAATCATGGGGCCCTATTCACCACAAGGGAGCCAGGAAGTGATAAAGACAAAGACCAGAAATACGGAGTGAAGAGCGTTAGCAATGATGGAAGATGACAGCCAAATAGATGGGACGACAGAGTAACAGTCACAGCACCTGATGTGGACTGAGTTACATGACCCTTGTGACGAGGCTATGAAGCAGACTCTTATTATTCTCAACATGCATCTCATTTTACAGCTAAGGAGGGGGAGGCAAGATGAGGTTTAAAAAACCTAGCCAAGATCACAGACTTGGTGAGCAACTGAGTTGGGATTCCAACCTAGACAAGATTGCTCCAAGGTCTATGGTCTTAACTCTTATACTCTGTTAAAGATGGGTGGATGGATGGGTGGATAGATAGATGATGGATGGATGGATGGATGGATGGATGGATGGATGGATGGATGGATGGATGAGTGGATGAGTAAATAGGTGGATGGATGGATGGATGGATGGATGGATGAGTGGATAGGTGGGTGGATGGATGAGTGGATGGATAAGTGGATGGGTGGGTGGATGGGTGGGTGGATGGATGAGTGGATGGATGGATGAGTGGATGGATGGATGAATGGATGGATGGATAAGTGGATGGGTGGGTGGATGGATGGATGGATGGATGGATGAGTGGATGAGTGGATGGGTGGGTGGATGGATGAGTGGATGAGTGGATGGGTGGGTGGATGGATGAGTGGATGGGTGGATGGATAAGTGGATGGGTGGGTGGATGGATGAGGTGGATGGGTGGATGGATGGATGAGTGGACGGACACCAGTCATGTTGACTGGCAATTAGAGCATTTACTAGAAATATAAGCGAGCTTGATTCATGAACCATCAGGTCTCGCATTTGTCCACCTGTCTTAATCATCCAACTACGTCTCCACTTACATTCTGAGCAGCTCCGGCTGTGGAAAGCTGTCCCGGGGTCCTGAGCAGACGGCCACAGGCCCACACTGCTGCGCTATGCGCTTGCCAGTGACACCTCTCTGGCCACCCCGTAACCACAGGCCTGCGACCCAGTCCCCACACAGAAGCCCTTTCTTGGCATGTAGGAAGGAGTAAGTCCTTACACACAAAGACGGGCAAGCATGCCAGCCGGGGAAGGCACAGACAGTCTGTGGTTGGGCAGAAGCAGACCGACGAGGGTGGTGGAGGGAGGGTGACCAGACTGGTGGTTGTGGCAGGACCAGCGGCACCTGAGTCAGCAGCTCCGGGTGGTGAGGGCTTCCCCTTCTCGGGCACCCGCACCCCCTCAGACGGAGCATTGTCAGCGAGCAGGACTTTGCTTACTAACAGCATTCAGCTTCTGGGACAGAGAGAATATGGAATGGCAGCAAAAAAAAAAATAGCCTTAAACGTTCCACTCCAGGGACGCAGGTCCATCTGCGGCCCCTGAGGACCCACCATCTCCCAGAGGAGGACTTGTCTGCCAGCTCGTGAAGCCACCAGGCCGAGCTTCCTTTAGCTGAGCCAAACTGGGCCTTCCCCTGCTCAGCCCAAGGGTCTCACCAACTTGACAATCGAAACACTCACTCCAATTCAGCTCCTGTCCAAGGAGGCAGGCTGAGTCAAGGGAGAGGACAGGCTGAGTCAATGTATCGGTGAGGTCACCGTAGTCAACGAAGGACAGGGGACCTGCCTGGAGTCCTCCTCTATGTCGGCCACGCCCCCACCAGGCCAGAAAAACGGGGACAGTGAGTGGGGAGCTGATGCCCTGAAGAAAAAGGGGGAAAGCAGAGTCAACAACAAGTCAGATCCGTGTCGTGAGCTGGAGGACCCAGGTGCACTGGAGAAGAAAACGCCCCCGGGCAGGTGTCCGGGACACAGCTTGGGGGATGGGGCCACAGCCACACAAGTGCTAGCCATGCGGGTGCTCCTGCCCGGCAGCCACCGAGAAAAGCCTTGGTGGAGCTCTGGGATTTGGA
The DNA here is from genome assembly GCA_037038555.1 of Rhynchonycteris naso. Taxonomy (NCBI): domain Eukaryota; kingdom Metazoa; phylum Chordata; class Mammalia; order Chiroptera; family Emballonuridae; genus Rhynchonycteris; species Rhynchonycteris naso. The sequence goes on from CM073000.1 coordinate 205,205,429, forward strand.
GGATAGCTCCAGCACCACCTCTGGGAAAGGATGGGAAGGGGAGAGAAAACATCTATAGCCCCAGTGACCCGGCTGAAACAGACCTGCCTTTCCTCAAGTCCCATGAGGCAGGTGGAGGACTGGGTCAGGCTGAAGGGGGAGCGTGCAGAAAGGAGGAACATGCACCCAAAGACAGGAGACCATCGTGGGGGGCTGGGGGGGGGCCGACAGGCACAGAAGAAGGGAAACAGGGCAACGTGAGGCACAGAAGGAGAACATGGGAGCTGTGACAACCATCACCCTTCACCGAACATAACCTGAGGCCAAGCACGCTGTTCATCCCTCAGTGGACTGTCGTCCAACCTTCACCACGACTCCAAGCAGTCGGCACCTCAGGTGGACCGTCTGTCGTGTGCCAAGTCCCGCAGGCTGGGGACGGGACCCTCTCTCTGTGTGTGTCTCATTCCAGAGCTGAGCTTCTTGGATTGCCAGAAACGAGGAAGAGAACGGGGCAGGGGGTGCCTCGATCCCTCGACCTCTCAAGGTGAAGCCCCATCACAGAGCCAGTCAGACGCTGGCCAGCGGCAAAGATGGTGGCGAGGGGCGCTTTTTGGTAGAAGGCTTAAGTTAAAATCCCAGCCCTGTGACCCTGACCCAATCTAGCAACCCCTTAAGGACCTCAGTTTCCACATCTTTAAGACGAAAATAATAACGTCGTTTTCTCAAAAGGTTGCTTTGCAGATGAAGAGAGAAAACTGATGCAGTGCCACGCTATCAGCACAGGGCCAGCGCCAGCAATCGGTCAATACCAGGTATAGAATCAAAAAAGAAATCCTCTAAGACCAGGGCCATGGCGTTCCAAGTCCATGTGGTGAGGGCTCAGAGGAGTGAAAGGCTCAGAAAGTCACCCAGAAAGCACTGTCCCTACAGCTTGCTGATGTCTGAAATGTGCATCTCCCCGCACAGAACGGCTTTCCTTTTTCATTTAAAAATAAGCCACAAGCAGGACTTGAACACCCCGAGGACATCAGTATGTAGATGTTCCGGACAAAAAAAATCAACGAGGAAAGAGCAGCCCTAAATGACACATCAGACCAGATGAATGCGATCGTCATTTTTAAAGCATTTCACCCCAAAGCAGCAGACTATATATATATGTATGTATATATTTTTTCCAAGTGCACATGAAACATCTCCCAGGACAGACTATATGCTAGGCTACAAAATAAGTATCAATAAATTTTAAAAATTAAAATCATATCAGGCTTCATTTCTGGCCACAAGGATATAAAAGTAAAAATCAGTTAGGAGAAGAAAATCGAAAAGCAGACCCACAGAGGCTAAGTAACAGGCTATGAAACAATGAATGCATTAACAATAAGATCAATAAAGCCCTGGCCGGCTGGCTCAGTGGTAGAGCATTGGCCCAACGTGTGGATGTCCCAGGTTTGACTCCTGGTCAGGGCACACAAGAGATGCGGCCATCTATTTCTGCACCCTTTCTCCTTCCTTTTCTCTCTCTCTCTCTCTCTCTTCCCCTCCTGCAGCCAAGGTTCTATTGGAGCAAGTTGGCCCTGGGTGCTGAGGATGGTTCCATGGCCTCCACCTCAGGCACTAAGAAGAGCTCACTTGCTGAGCAACAGAGCTATGCCACAGATGGGCAGAGCATCGCCCCCTAGTGGCCTTGCACGGTGGATCCCAGTTGAGGCACATGCAGGAGTCTTTCTGCCTCCGCTCCTCTCACTTAATAATAAATTTTTTAAAAAGAAAGAAAAGCATGTGAATTTCACTCCTAAAGAAATTATGAGAGTCAAGAGGTAAGGGTCACATCATGGGGATGGAGCCTGGAACACAGCAGGCCCCAATAAACAACAATGATAATAATAATAATAATTACAAGAATAATCATTATTGTTGTTGTTGCTAGTATTACTGTTATTGATGCCTTTGAGTGACCCTTTACACATACCATCTCACACCATCTTTAATAACCCCTGAAAGACAGGAAGTAGTATGACATTCTTAGTTTGCTAATGAGAAAGCCGGAATCCAGAGAAATTTAAGAACTTGACCAAGATCACCCATCTATTGAACCTGGGTCTCCAAACCCAGTTTTGTCTGATCCCAAAGCCCCTCGCACCCACCTAATCTTTATTCTGCTACCAATATTCGCTGAAGGAATGAGTGACCCCAGGGATGGAAGGGCTGTTAGAACGCACCTCCCCCCCCCCCAAAAAAAGGAGATGTGCACGTTCCCAGGGTCCTCAGGATGTGTGGTCAAACAGAAAGCCAAAAGGGGAAGACTAAGAAAATGTTCACATTTTTTGCATGAAGTCATATTTGCAAAGAGGTGCTTGGGCAGAGAGGTAAGGAACTTGAGGTTGATTTGTTCTGGGAAGGAAAATATAACTCGATGACAAACGCTACTTCCTGGTTCCACATGTATGTAACACGGAGGAAGTCTACAGAACTTCTGATGAAACTGGCTCCCCTGGAGAAGACCTGGGGCCACTGGGGGGGGGGGGGTGGGCACAGTGCCACAAGCACCGCGTGGGTGCCAGAGCCAAGGAGGGGCTCGGTCCCAATAACACTGTGACCTTGAGTACAAGTAACTTACATTCTCTGAGCCTGTTTCCACACCTGGAACTGCTGCCAATAGGGATAGGGAAGCCATTAGCCACAGGCAGCCAATGCAGGAAGGTCAGATTGAGCTATCTTATACGTGTAATCTGCATACCAAATTTTGAAGGCTTGGTATTAAAAAAACAAAAAAAAAAGAAGTAAAATATTTCATTAATAATTTTATGTCAATTACATGTTGACATCATATTGGGGATACACTGTGTTAAAAAAACAAGGTCCGCCTGACCAGGCAGTGGCGCAGTGGATAGAGCGTCGGACTGGGACACGGAGGACCCAGGTTCAAGACTCCAAGGTCGCCAGCTTGAGCGCGGGCTCATCGGGTTTGAGCGGGGCTCGCCAGCTTGAGCCCAAGGTTGCTGGCTCGAGCAAGGGCTCACTTGGTCTGCTGTAGCCCCCGGTCAAGGCACGTATGAGAAATCAATCAATAGACAACTAAGGAACCGCAACGAAGAATTGATGTTTCTCATCTCTCTCCCTTCTGTCTTTCTGTACCTGTCTGTCCCTCTCTTTGGCTCTGTGTCTGCCACAAAAAAAAAAAAAAAGAAAGAAAAACCACAGTCCAAGTTAACTTTGCCTATCTTTTGGCTTTTTTCTTTTTTGTATTTTTATTTTTGTTTTTGTTTTTTTAGAGGGACAGAGAGACAGTCAGAGAAAGGGATAGATAGGGACAGACAGACAGGAACGGAGAGAGGTGAGAAGCATCAATCATCAGTTTTTCGTTGCCGTTGCAACACCTTAGTTGTTCATTGATTGCTTTCTCACATGTGCCTTGACCACGGGCCTTCAGCAGACCGAGCAACCCCTTGCTGGAGCCAGCGACCTTGGGTCCAAGCTGGCGAGCTTTTGCTCAAGCCAGATGGGCCCACACTCAAGCTGGCAACCTCGGGGTCTTGAACCTGGGTCCTCCACATCCCAGTCCAATGCTCTATCCACTGCACCACCGCCTGGTCAGGCACTTTTTTTTATTTTTTTTATTTTTCTGAAGTGAGAAGCAGGGAGGCAGAGAGACAGACTCCCGCATGCGCCCAACTGGGATCCACCCGGCATGCCCACCAGGGGGCGATGCTCTGCCCATCTGGGCTGTTGCTCCATTGCAACTGGAGCCATTCTAGCACCTGAGGCGGAGGCCATGGAGCCATCCTCAGCGCCCGAGGCCAACTTTGCTCCAATGGAGCCTTGGCTGCAGGAGGGGAAGAGAGAGACAGAGAGAAAGGACAGGGGGAGGGGTGGAGAAGCAGATGGGTGCTTCTCCTGTGTGCCCTGGCCAGGAATCGAACCCGGGACTTCCACATGCTGGGCTGACTCTCCACCACTGAGTCAACCCACCAGGGCCTCTTTTGGCTTTTTTAATGCAGTTACTTAGACCATTTTAAATTACATGTGTGGCCCATGTTATACAGTGTGTCCGTCGAGTCATGATGCACTTTTGACCGGTACTCTGTATTTACATGTATGGCTCATGGTGTACTTCCTCTGGACAGCGCTGATCTAAGAAATGTTGTCAGGAGGCTGATGTGAAGTTCAAAGAAGACGTCATTGGCAAAAAGCGCTAGGCGTCCAGTTTGTTCTTCCATTTCCTTCCCACCTTACGTCTGAGCCACCAGCAGGTCCCCTCGGCCCCTAAACCTGCTCACGTCTCTCCAAACACATCCTGTCTCTCTCACCACCTCTCACCTGGATGTCTGCAGTTGTGTTCTGACTCATCTGCCTCCCTCCATCCCAGCCACCTGACCATCTATTCTACGCTCAACAGCCAACGGGAGATGTTCTAAATAGAAGAAGTCTGATCCTACCCGCCCTTACATAACACCTGTCATGGCGCGGCCTCCTACTGCCCTCAGCACGAGCGCTTATCCTGGCTTAGAGGTCCTCTGGGATCCGGCCCTGTCCACCTCTTCCCCACTGAGTGCCCACAATGTCCAAGCGACATGATCACGCGGGCTGGTGTCCTCCTCACGGCCCCTACATCGTTCATCCCCCGGCCCACAGTGCTATTTCCCTCGATTCTGCAAGGCTGCCTCCTTCTCATCTTGTAGCCTCGGGCCACACGGCAGTAGGATAGGAAGGCCTTCCCTACCTGAAGCAGCTGCAGCGCTGGGCAGCCCTCTCCTGACTCAGCTTCTCTGTGACCTTATAGCACAAATTGAACTCCTGGGTGTTTTGGAGGGCTTTTTTTTTTTTTTTTCAATTTTCTAACTTGGGTATCGTCTGTCTTCTTGCTAGAATATCAGCTCCGTGAGGGGCAGTGCCTTGTCTGAGACATTCCATCGCCAAAGGCCTAGCTTGGTGACTAGACCATGGGTGGTGCCCAACAAAAGCCAAGGGAGCGAACGGGAGTGTCAGCTGGACCCACGGAGGAATCAGGGGCCCAGGTTCCCAGAACCGTCTGCCCAGGGTGCCCCCACTCCAGCCACTGCACTTACTTCTAGGTCTAAATCCAACAAGAAATTCAGAGCATCGTCTCCAAGAGAGATGTGGACTCCCATGCTCCCAGCGGGGTCATTCACAACTGCCAAAAGGAGACATGACTGAAGTGTCCCCCCAGCAGAGGGATGGATAAGCAAACGGTGGTCTACAGCTACTGCGCAATGCCGCCCAGCCTCACCGAGGAAGAAAACGCGGGCACGTGCTGGACTGTGGACAAGCCTGGAGAACATCACGCTCAGGGACATCGGCCAGTCACAAGGAGACGCGTCCTGCACGACTGCCCGCAGATGGGTGACCAAGGCCGTCGACGTCAGAGACAGACGGCTGCGTGGCGGGCGACCAGGAGCTGGGGGAGGGGGACTGAGGGACGGTTTCCAACAGGTACAGAGAGTTTCAGCTGGGCCGAGAGGAAGGACCCCTGGAGCACTTCACAACGTGGCTGTCCTCAACACACCTGCACCGTTCGCTCAAAATGATTCTGATGGCAAATATTTTTTTAACTTTTTGAATATTTTTTAAAACAATAAAAATGCCTGCCTCGCCCACGGACCAGAGCAGAAAGCTGCAGCTGCCTCAGCTAAAAGAGGGAAAACACCTTGAACTGGGGGCCGAGCCAGGAGAAAGAGGAGCTGACTGAGGGCCCAGTGAGCTGCCCTGTCCGGTCCTTGGCCCCGCACCCTGGGAAGATGGACACAGAGACCCACAGGCCCGGGGCCCATGAGCACCAGCGGGGGGGGGGGGGGGGGTGTCCAGAGGAGAGGCAAGACCTTTCAGCAGCACTACGGAAGACGTCTCGGGATTTATCTGCTCTGAGGACCTAATTAGGGATGCAGGCAGGCATGGATGCTAATCAGAGCACTGTTTGTAGTAACGAGAAATGGCAAACACCCTCCGTGGCCATCCTAGGGTCCTTCCTGGGGGGGCACCCTTTAGCAAAGGGTGGTCAGCCATACAAGGAAGAGGACAGTCACATGAATAAACAACGATGAGATCTGAATGACAAAAGGGTAGGCTCATCTGTCATGGTGACCCCATTCGTGTGTGTGTGCGTGTGTGTGTGTGTGTGCGTGTGTGTGTGTGTGTGTGTGTGAGACAGACAGAGACAGGGAAGGACACACCCTAAAGGATTAGCGTGGTGAGGAGGGGGGCATTATTTGCTTTGACTGTATTTTGTAATGTTCTGTAATGAATATGTACCTACCGCTTCGGCAATGAGAAAGAATTATTGTGAAGGAAAAAGAAAACACGGCAGAAAACAAAACAATATTTGTTAGGGAACACTAGGGGATCCCAGAGAAAATCTGAGTACCCTCAGAGGGAAATGAATTCTAGCACAGAAAGAACCCCCAGGAAGACACAGAAAACAGAAATCTGCACGATTATGTAATTCAGAAAGGCCGGCGGAGGCTGCCCGACACCCGCGGAGACCTAAACAGACCTTCTGGAACTCAAACCAGGGCAGAGAAAACACAGGAAGGTAACAGGACCCGTCAGAGATGACAGGTGGGGCTTGCGGAATCAGAGACAAATGGGAGCCTTAAAAGGAGATGACGCAGAAAACAAATGTTCTAACTCCCTTCATGACCCAGCGCCGGCCCGGCCTGCCCGGGGTCAAGACAGGCTGGGTCTCCGAGCACCCTCCCCCCACCCGCTTCCAGGGATGCCCTACAATGAAGCAAATGCCCAGAGGAAAGAGCCCTTCTATTCAGCCGTCACCTGTATCACCTGTGTGAGCCGGGTCAGGCAGCCCCTCTAAGCCAGATGGAAAGACCCACCTGGTCCAGCTTCCTGGGTGAATGGTGAGCTGGTGGGGAGACACAGGAGTGTCCAGTAGTCCTGTGACTCTCGGGGCCGGTGACACCTAACAAAACCAGGACAGTTTTCGAGCACGCCTTAGATGCCAGGCACTGTTTGTTCTAAGTACTGGCCATGTGCTCAGTCTTCTCAAGGACTCTATTATTAGTATCCCTGTTTTAGAGAGGAGAAAACCGAGGCTCAGAGAGGTCAAGTAATAACTCGCCCAAGGTCACAGAACTAATGAACGGCAGGCCTGACCTGCAGTGGCGCAATGAATAAAGCGTCCACCTGGAATGCCGGGGTCGCTGGTTTGAGCACCCAGCGGGGGGGGGGGGGGACTTGCCCGGATGAGGCACATTCGAGAAGCAACTCTGAGCTGATGCTTCCTGCTCCTTCCCCTTTTTTTTTCTCTCTCTCTCTCTAAAATCAACAAATAAAATCTTAGAAAAGAAGAAGAAAGAAGAAGGAAGAGGAAGAGGAAAAGGAGGAAAAAGAAGAGGAGGAGGAAGAGGAAGAGGAGGAAGAGGAGGAGGAGAAAAAGGAGGAGGAGGAAGAGGAGAAAGAAGAGAAAGAGGAAGAAGAAGAGGAGGAGGAGGAGGAGGAGGAGGAAGAAGAAAGAAGAAGAATTATTATTATTATTACTGTTATTATTATTATTATTAATGACCAGCAGGGCCAGGACTCCAGCCTGGGCAGCCTATGCTCTGATCCACTCTGCAATTCTCTCTTAGAAATCCAGAAGGTCACAAACCAGCAGTTTCCCCAGACGACGCTGACATCTGTCTGTGAGAGATGACCCCAAGCAGGAATTTCCGTGAAAACCTCAGGGTCTCCTATCATTGCACCTCAGCCCAGGCTAGGAACACAGCCCGAGCTCACTGGGGGAACCCCCTTCCCCACCCCCACGACCCCCACTACTGCAGCCCATGGTCCTCAGTATTCTCTACGCACCCTGCGGGATGAAAACCAGTTCTCAGCAGGGGCCATGCTGTGCTGCGTGCACATCACTAGGCTACACTGCCTCTTGAGGGCAGAGCCTGCAGGGGGGTGACGGGCCAGACGTCCTCTCCCTTCCCCGGCCTCCTCTCCCTTCCCCGGCCAGCCGCAGGACCCGTGAAAGCTGGCTAACCTCTCTCTATGCCTCCCTCCCCCAGCCGGGAGCGAGAGATTAACCGCACTAAATCTTATCACTCACAGGTTTTGTCTTGGCAAATTCGCCGACTTGCTAAAACTTAACCCCGAAATCAATACTCGTGGTCCTTTTGTGAGTGTCGGATGCGTGCAGAGCAGAAAATCCGAGTCACCTGACACACTCCTTTCCCGCTGAGGTTGGACCCGACGATGACCCGCCTTGTTTTCTGTGTGCGGATTGTAAACGAGCCTTCTTTGTGTGAGATATTTTGGGGTTTTTTGTTGTTGTTGTTGTTGTTCAGTTTTTGTGTTTTTTATTGGAAACTCAGTGGTTTAAAATGCTGCCCCCGCCCAACCCCAGGGCATTATTATTAGATAAGCTTCATCCAGGCACGAGTCAAGTACGCTGGCCATGGGTTCAATGTTAAGTCAGCAGAAGATACTCATTCAATGTCTTGAAACAGAAGTACATATATCAAAGATGCCCTGGCCGGAGGCTGGCAGAAACCTCACGGTGCACGTCCCTGGGAGCCAAGGGGAGAGCGTCCACTCACTCAGTCTTTGCAGTGACTTCACAGAACTAGGACAACTAACGGAACCGACTGGACCACATAGTCCTGTGAGTCTCAGAGGAGCCGGCACCACAGAGGGCACTTAGCCCGGTGCTCTGACAGCACACAGCACAACGGAGGTGTTCTCCGTCGTCAGCCTCTGTGAAAGGTTTGCATTTGAAGGCTGAGAGGAAAAATAAGAGACCTGTGCCCCCCCCCCCACCACACACACACACAGACCAAGCAGCATTCCTGACTTCAGTTGAACGGGACAAATGAGTGGCCCGGATAAAATGTTTGGAAAATGAGGTTCGATGGCATTCAACAGATGAAATCACCAACCTGCTACAAGGACTCTGGGAGAATCCTGGAGAACCAGAAAACCACTAAGAGGTACACAGATGTCATTCTGTGTTTTTTTAAGATTTTTTAAAAATATTTTATTTATTCATTTTAGAGAGGAGAGAGAGAGAGAGAGAGAGAGAGAGAGAGAGAGAGAAAGGGGGGAGGAGCTGGAAGCATCAACTCCCATATGTGCCTTGACCAGACCAGTGCAGGGTTTTGAACTGGCGACCTCAGTGTTCCCAGGTCGACGCTTGATCCACTGCGCCACCACGGGTCAGGCCATTCTGTTTTTCAAAAAAAGAAAGGGAAAGAAACAGTGGATTCTGCAGACAAGAGAGCCAGCATCAGGCGTGAGCCGTAGCCAACTCCACACGTTTCCGTCCGGGTGAGTTTTTGCTTTGTGTTGTGTTTGGACGGTTGCTACCCGGGTGGACAAGGGAAATGTGATACGGACCGCATCTCTCGGTGCGAGCAAGGCTTTCCTCACTGCGCTCGCAAGGGTCTTTTGAGAGAGTCGGGAAAACGCGGTCGGTCTTCTCAGGTGCCGCCGGGTACCAAACGGTCCTATGAGATGGTCTGCTGTTGTGGCCTCCCACGTGCAATGATTGTATAGTGGTCTCACGTCCACCTTCTCCCCCACACCCGGAGGTAATGCAGTCCATGAGTGAAGCACAGGTCTGGGCAGCATCTCCCACACCTAGCCTCGTGCCCGGCACTCAGACAGGGATTCAGAACACTGTTGCACGCAGGATGAGTAAATCCATGAATCCACGTCAACCTGATGAGAGCCCTGCGGAAGCATTACCAGCATACACGCCGCCAGAGCCAGGCTGGTTACGGAAAGCGAGGCCCACGGAGAGACCAAAGGAATGACCCCGCCCCAAAGAGCCAGCCGCTGTCGGGTCTCGCCCGGGGGCGCCTGACCCAATGCCGAGCCTGGGCGGCCAGCGACCTCGACCTTTCAAAAGGCACCTCGATCCAGGTAGAGAGGGTGGTGAAGACCAACGTTTCCTTACGGGTTATTAAATACGTTTAACATTTTAACTCTTTCCAGTCGAAACAGAAACACGTCGAGGGCGAGAGTCCGTCCTGGGACGTCACCAGGTGAGATCTGCTAAAGAGGGAGTGTTGCTCTTGGTCCTCGGTCCTGTCTCTTAGTATTTTCATCGTGAGATTTGCAGAAAGGATCGAAAGGGTCCCGTGGGAAAACAGGTCACAGCTGAGAGAGCCAGGGACCACGCCGGGAGGCAGAAGTAGGGTCTTAAACATGCACAACAGAGAGGATTTAACACCGGCAACGATCAAGTCCAGAAACCTAGTTTCACAGGTCCGGGAACGCAACTTAGGGGAAGAGGTTCTCAAAGAAGCGGTGAGGAAACACTTAAGGGTTTCATCAGGCAGGAAGCCCAGGGAGTCAGCCGGCCCGCCGTGGGATGGAGAGAGCTGCTACAAAGTAGTTAAAAGATTTTAGTTAAGACTAACCGAAATCTAATCTCTGCATCCCCGGTGATGGCAAATCGGTGGCCCACGACTCCTTTGCCACCCAAGTTGTTTTTTGTTTTGTTTTGTTTTAGTTCTAAAAAATAAATAAATTTCCAATACTCTGAAATTAGAAAATTTCTTATCAATATTCTGATTTCCTATCTCTCGCTCTCAAATTAAAAAAAAAAAGAAGAGATTCTGGCAACACTAGACCTGTGTGGCTGCATGGACAACCACTGACTTGAGCGGAGAAGTGGCTACCCACACCCCCCTTGGAGGTGGGACATGCTCTCTCTGGTGTTGCCACAGTCCCCACCACTCCCTGTTATGCCCCATCACCCACACGGTCAGCTGCCCACTCTCCTCACACGCGGACTATTCATTTCCTTACGGAACACCTAAAAGAACGCACACACACACTCTTCTGTACTCATATCCCTCAGAAAAGCCGTACTGAAAATAAAACAAAACAATAAAAAAGTATGTTTCAAAAAAAAAAATTATTACAACTTCTCTGTATAAATGAAGAGAACTCCTACGGGTTAATAGACTGGCATTTCTTCTATTGAGGCTGCTTCCTGGCTCCTCCAGGAAACTGAATCTGTGACCCGCCACCTAGAACGTGAGACGGGACGCTTTATCTCGTGTGACAGGTAGACAGACGGCAGCCCAGCCGACATGGGACCGGGTCGTCACACCCACTATTTGTAAAGGGCACGGACCAGCTGGAGAACTAAGGACAGGTTCGGGAACGTTTAGCTCAAGCAGATGGTGGGACTCCACGCTGTCAGAAACTGTTTTTCCAAGCCGGTCCCCGTTCCGACGTGAAAAGACGGACATTCGCTGGTGACATCAGAAAGGCTGCGGACCGGGAACGCTCAGCCCAACGCTATTCTCGTAAACACAGGATGGGTTATGTGCGGGTGTCCGTGTGCACTTGTTAGGAGCACAGGAGAGCAGTTTTCCGGTCCAACCTAGAAATCCAGAGATCCTGGAAAGCTTCCACATTCGTGACAGCCGAATATAAGATCAGGAAATGACCAAGTGACACGCAGAGGCGGACGGCGGGAATCTAGAGTAATGAGAGAGGCAGGCACGTGCACCGGCGAGCATCTGAAAATAATAATTTGGCTGAGGCTGAGTGGGCGTGTAGGTTTGAGAGCCTCAGGGAGCCTCCCGCAGCAGATATGCTGACAGCGGGGGGGACCCCTCGTTAACATCTTTTGGGGGTGTCTCTGCCCAACCCTGGCAAAATTCTCTGCCCCCTAGAGGGGCGGGACCCCAGCTCTAGTGTTTTCTGTGTCCATACCCCACACCGCCACTGAAGGCTCAGGGGTGGACATCAGACCCAAGGAGGTGGCAATCAGATTGTCCTAGAAATCTGTCCCGGCGGGAAAAGTGTGACTACAGGCTGAAAGCGCACGGTTGATCCAGCGCAAGGATCCGCTGGAAAGACCGAGAAAGAAGAGCCGGCGGATGGGCGGGCACAAAGGTACCCACGCCCAGAGACCGGGAGCGACTGAAAGGGTCCAGCTGCCTGTGTCTCTGACGGTTGTCCAGCCTGCCCAGTCGCCCCCGTGCCCTTCAAACGCACACAGACCCTCCAACACCGCGAATGGCAGCTCAGAGATGCTCCCACCGCACATCTGTAAGCGCGTCGCAGGGAGGAAACGGCTTCCCTCTCCTGCAGACCCTCCTCTTTGCAGGGGAGGAAACCGGGGCAGAGATGGTTAAGGAAGTTCACAAAGGCTGCCCAGGTAGGAAATGGCAGAGCCAAACATGTGAATCCAAACAGTATGGCGCCAGCGGCCGTTCATTCAACCATGAACTGGTCCACCTCTTGGCTTAAGTCTGCCTGAGTGAGTTTCCATCCCTTGTGACCCAAAGAGCCCTGCCTGAGACACAGAGGGGCCCCGTGGACTTGCGGGAAAGCAGCCACCTAGAGGATATCCTGCCAGTCCTTCCTGCTATGTTGGCCAGCAGAGGACCAGTTCTTGAGGCTAGGGCGGCTGCTGGCACCAGAGAAGTGCCATGGGGAAGCCACTCGGATGCGGGTGTAGTGTCCCCCTTAACAAATAAGTCTTAAGCACCCACTGTGTGCCAGCCATCGTTCTAGGTGCTGGGGAAATAGCAGAGAACAAGACGGGTAAGGGGTTTGCTCTCCCAAAGCTCAGCTTCCCGAAGAGGGAGACATACCAACCATCTTCCATATGGCGGACCCCTTGTCCGTGGGAGACACACTCCACACAGCGGCTGGAAACCACAGGCAGCACAGACCCCCTGTGTACCGCCTTTCCCTAGGCGTGCATACCTGGGGTAAAGTTTTAACTTATAAACTAGGCACGGTAAGAAACTAACCGCAATAACTAATGATACCCTAGAGCCGTCAGAACGACGGACTGCCAGGAACGTCGGGTGAACGTGTGGTCCTTTTCACTCTTAAAAAACATCTCACTGAGCTGTGCTCAGACTCCTTGCAATGCCGGGTGACACGGTGCCCGCATGATGGGACGGAGGGAGAGAAGGGTGGCGCTGTGACCTCGCCGTATGCTCCCCCAAGGGGACCTGAACACAAGCTCTGTGGTCACACCACCGTGGGTCTCACCGAGACGGCTACTAAGTGACGGGACGGGAGGGACAGACAGCGAGGATGGCACGAGACTTCATCACACGTGTGAGCAGTCGACTCCTGACGTCTCCCATCTCCTGTTTCCAGACAGTGGCTGAACCCAGGTGACCGGAGCCATGGAGAGTGGCTGTGCAGATAAGGGGGGGTCGGGAGACCGCAGCCACGGGGGACGGGAAAGAAACACAAAGTGGACGGGATGAGAGTGTTGAAAGGAGTCCGTGACGGGGCAGTCGGAGAACGGGTTCTCAGAGGTGCTGCCTAGGCTGGGACGGGAATGACTAGAAGGGGCAAGGACCCTGAGGTAGCGTCAGAGAGAGAGAACCTGAGGTGGGAGCAAGTCGGCAAACGCTGGATACAGAAAGAGGGCACACAGCCGGAGAGCCCATCTGCCCCACGACGTCTGTGTGGTACCTCAGCGTACCAGGCACGTGGGAAGAAAGGCACCCCCTTGTTAGTCCCTGGCCTCAGACAACCCAGAGGCTATTGAAGAAGTCAGGGGGGTGGGTTTTGAAAACGGCCACTTCCTCATGCCTACCTGTGTCCACCACACTCACTACAACAGGACCTTCCGGCCCTCTCCTCCCGAGGTAGGGTCTATCCCCCCACCCACCCACCGCAGCCCCCGCCACCACTTCTTGAATCTGGGATGGCCTGTGACTTGTTTTTGGCCCGTAGAATGCAACAGAAATAACAGTGTTTCTATTCTGTGGCTTTGCTCCTGTGTCTTTTATATTCATAAGCCAAAAAAAACAGTTCTCGCTTGGTCTTTTGGAGGCAGAGGGGGGGAGGGGGGGCTGGGAGAGCAATGGCCAGTCCACAGTGCGTAAATCCTCTGCTTAGATACGATGAGGTGCCCAGTGTATAACGTCTGTGCCAATCCCACGGGCCGGTGTGCGTCACATGGCCACGCTCCACCTCAGCAACCGTGAAAGTACATCCCTCCTGTAAGCAGACACTCTAGGTCACGTAGCAATGAACAGGGATGCAAATCCACTTACAGGGAGAGAGCAAATCATTGCGTCGATAACCTAATCCACCCCAGTGACCTTGGGCAAGCCGTCCCTCTTCTCTCTCCTCGTCTATGAAATGAGAACACCTGCTTCAGAGTCGAGCTCAGTAAATACCGAGTGTCGCATCTTCTGAGAGTCATTCAGGGCAGCTCAACCCCGACACAGAGAGACCTTGGTAGACCAAGCTGTACTCAAACATTTGGTCCAAGATCTGAAACCAGCCAAAAACACATCCCAGTAAACGGGATTCTTCACGGGAGATGGGTACTGTACTCCCCTCCCAAATCAGCCACCATCCCCTAGTGGGCACTCACGTCACCACAGGATGAAAATACCCCATTCTGGGATTAAACAGAAAATGGAAGGGAATGGTCCAATGAATCGACATGGTAACTAACATTCGTGTGAGGAAGAGCCGACATTTTGGAATGTGAACCGGGCTCGGCAACTTTATTTGCTCTGTGACCTTAAACAAACTAAACAATTGAGCCTTGGGTTTATCAATAAAATGGGGACAGCCTGACCGGGCGGTGGCGCAGTGGATAGAGCGTCGGACTGGGATGCGGAAGACCCAGGTTCGAGACCCCGAGATCGCCAGCTTGAGCGCAGGCCCATCTGGCTTGAGCAAAAGCTCGCCAGCTTGGACACAAGGTCGCTGGCTCCAGCAAGGGGTTGCTCGGTCTGCTGAAGGCCCGCGGTCAAGGCACATGTGAGAAAGCAATCAATGAACAACTATGGTGTTGAAACGGCAACGAAAAACTGATAATTGATGCTTCTCATCTCTCTCCGTTCCTGTCTGTCTGTCCCTATCTATCCCTCCCTCTGACTCTCTCTCTGTCCCTGTAAAAAAGAAAAAAATAAAATAAAATGGGGACAATAAATGATTTCAAGCCCTAGGTTACTGTGAAAGTTAAATGATATAATTCCTAGGAACGACTTGGGACTGTGCCTGGCTCAAATAAACAGTTCAATAAGTAGAAACTCTTGTTTATGTGGGTACATGTCCCAGAGTAGAGGTGTTCATGCAGTATGGGGAAGTCCTGGCTTATACCAGCTATGTAAATCGGAGTTCAATTTTTCTTCCCCCTTCTGCCATTGGGGGCAGGACACGGCTCCCTGGGAATCTCACACTGGTACCCTGACCTGACCTGCCTCTCTCTATCCGAAAAGGATTTTCGATTCCTTTTAAAGCATCAAATAAAAAGTGCAGAGGTCATTTCTGAAAGTGATGGGTGGGTGTGGACCACAGTATCGGAAGGCTGGTGTCAGTACACAAGGAGACCCCACCAAACAGACCACTCCCAGGGAAGGATCTCCACCCATGACCCTTTGGAGCTGGGTCCCCTCGTTTTATGTCTGGTGGATGTTTTTAGCAACAAAGCTTGTACCATCTCCTCGCCGGAGGACATGTCACCAATTACTTGGGAAAGAGATGAATAATTAAACAAACTTCTCTCTCGAGACGCCAAATAGAAGCGTCAGAGTGACAGTGAAAGGTTGCAGGTAATAGCCTCCCTGTGATTCATAGCAGTTGGGTCTATTTCTAAGTCTGATTCAGCTTCCAAAGTTTACCCAAACAGAACAGATTGTGACCCGGGGCCCTGGCCAATGGCTCAGTGGATAGAGCATCAGCCCAGCATGTGGACATCCCAGGTTCGATCCCGATCAGGGCACAGAAGAGAAACAACCATCTGCTTTCCTTCCCTGCTCCCTCCCCCTTCTCTCCCTCTTCTCCTGCAACCAGTGGCTTGATTGGTTCGAGCCTCAGCCCCGGGTGCTGAGAATAGCTTGGTTGGTCCAAGCACGTCAGCCCCAGGCACTAAAAATAGCTCAGTACTCGATCATCAGCCCCAGACGGGGTAGGGGGGTTGCCAGGTGGATCCAGTCAAGGCACATACGAGAGTCTGTCTGTCTACCTCCCCTCCTCTCACTTAAAAAAAATAAATGCCTATTAAAATGAAATGTCATTTTGCTCCCTATCATGACATAGGGAGGATGCCGTGAAACGAAACCAGGGGACACCGGTCTGGTCACTCTGCAGAACCTGGGCCATATCAACTAACATGTGAATCCTGCACAGCCTACGGCCAAGCCTCCTTTTCCTCCGTAAGGACAGAAGTACGTGCCTGTGGGTGAGACGTGCGTAGCGTGCTTACCAAAGTCCTGTTTGCAATAACCGCCCCTGAAACAAGACTAAATGCTCCTCAACTGGGGAACGCCCGTGTGCCGCGGAAGAGCAAGTGTCCCTACATGCACCACGCTGGCCTGTGGCTGCCACTGAGCCCAGACGGTTCCAGGAGAGCTGTCACCACTTAGAAGAACACAGACCCAGGGCCTGGTCGGGGACAAGCACTGTCACCGGAGAGAAATCTACAAAGAATACGGGTCAGAAACGGGACCCAGCCAGGCTTGGAGACCAAGGTCCCCTCTGTGTCCCACTCTCTGCACGGCGTGACAGGCATCTGCTTTTCCGTTGTGGATGGAAGAGGGGACCCAGTGCTAAACCTGACAAGTTCAGTAGAGGCCTGCGCCATGGCCTTCTCTGCAGACTCCGAGACCTACAGTGACCACACGGGGCGGTCAGGTCCTAGGCAGGCATCTGTCTTTCACAGAGGTCAGTGCTGACCTTAATCTAGCCCAGGGGTTCTCAAAGTGTGCGCCCTAGAAGGTTTCCAGGGGCGCCCTATGGTATCCCAGAGAAATATGTGCCTGTTGGGGACTAAAAAACCAACAGGGTTTTGGGAGTTTAGATTTTTGGGGGACAGAGGTGTGGGGAATTGGCTGTGAGCTGACAGTCTGCCCCACCCCCCACCTCACTTGCCTGATTAGGTTGCAAAGGGCTGTTAAGCTGGGGTGCTGGATTGTTTACACTACCCCCCATGTTCCCCGGGAAGACTAGAGGCAAGTTTCTTCTATCCTTTGTTTGGTGTGAAGTTAAGATGATGTGTATGGTGGGGGTTTTCTGCACTCAACACAATTAAGAGTAAAAAGAGAGGAATTCTTCAATGTATTGGCGAGGAAGTGAGAGTTTGCCTTTCAAATAGATGCCCAAACATTGAAGAAATCACTAGGACACATCAGGCTCGTGTTTCTCATAAACACAAGAATGAAAAAACAACACACATTTGCGCAGGGACCTGCCGAGTTTACTAAATCTTACTAAGAATGTATCTATATATATAAAAAGATAACTTTTTTGTTGTTTCCTTCATTTTTTTAACCCCTGTTTTACAAATTCTAAAAAGCATAACTCAAAAAAGGTAACATAAAAATGTCTTTTAATGTCAGAATAAATTTAATTTTGTCTTATTTATTTCATTTAATTACCATAAAAGCACGATTGGACTTTATATTTTTTTCTTTAATTATTTAATTATATTTTTCAGAAATTTGAACACAGTTCACCTACAATTATTCGTAGGATTTTAAATGCGCCCCGACTTCAAAAAGTTTAAGAACCCCTGATCTAGCCAGTCTGATTTCTTCTGCATCTACAATAATTAATGTACCTGATAACAGGAAGGTAATCTTTTCCCGTCTCGCCACCTCTCAGGGCAAGCGTCCCACCAGAGCAGGAACCAGCCAAACCCTTCACTGTTACTGTTACCTTGTTCACTGCGCGTAACTATCTTACACCTGCTTATGGAAAAGAAGTTTCCGTGGACACATTTTTATATTGTATCCAACCCCAGGGATTCCCCGTCTTTGCTTTCTCCTGCCTCCCTAATCTGTCACCAATCAATTTCATGTAACCACCAACCCCCGCCCCACGTTTTCCCCTCTGATTCTGATGTATAAAATAAGTGATGAAGCCCCCACTTTCCACAGCACTTCCTCAGTTCACTGAGACTCTCTTTCCCGGCAACTGTCGACAGTTTGGCTCAAATAAAGTCACAGAAAGATCTTACAGGTTGGGCACCTTGCTTCCATTGGCACCGTCCTCACGGGATTGTCCTGCTCGTCTCTGGAAGGCCCAGACCTACCCACCCCCTTCTTCACTGAGAATGGCAGGCAAGCCCCCCACCGAGTTGCCTGGCTGCCTGTGGGTCCCCTTCTTCCTAAGGAGCCCCCGTATAGATGATATTAAATGCTTTTTACACCTGGTCATGTGTCTTAGGTTACTTTGATTATGTCACCCTGTTTTCCTGTAAATAAGACATCCCCTAAAAATAAGACTTACCGCATCTTTAGAAGCAAAAAAATTAATGTAAGACGCTGTCTTATTTTCGAGGAAACGGGGTAGACTGTTGTACATGGAAATAGAGTCACAAGAAATTGTTGATGGACTTCAGAGTTTGGCTGGTTAGGCTGATGTTTGTGACGGCGTGACTACAGTATATGAATACATGTTGATTTTTTTTTTGTTCAACAATAAATGTGAATTCTTATTCATGGAAAAAATAAGAACTCCCCTGAAAATAAGGCCTAGCGCGTCGTTAGGAGCAAAAATTAATATAAGACACTGCCTTATTTTCGGGGAAACATGGTAGCAGCCAAAGAACAGGGGAGAGTGGAAGGGAGATCCGTCCCCCCTGACCCCACAATAGTGGGAGGAAGTTCAGTGTGTGGAACACTCCCGAGCAGTGAAAACCTAACACCTCTGCTCTCCAAGACACCCGTCAACGGGCAGGACAAGCCGCAGGACCGTGTGGCCGTGGGACACCACTGGGCGAGACATACGAATGCAGACTGGATCACACAGACACAAATACGAACACCCCAAAAGTTCCTAAAGGAGGTACCCACAGCGACCTCTGGGAAGGAAAAGGGAACCTAGATTTGGACGTCAAAAGGGCCAAAGAGGCCTGACCAGGCGGTGGCGCAGTGGATAGAGTGTCGGACTGGGATGCGGAAGACCCAGGTTCGAGACCCCGAGCTCGCCAGCTTGAGTGCGGGCCCATCTGGCTTGAGCAAAAGCTCGTCAGCTTGGACCCAAGGTCGCTGGCTCCAGCAAGGGGTGGCTGGGTCTGCTGAAGGCCCGCGGTCAAGGCACATGTGAGAAAGCAATCAATGAACAACTAAGGTGTCGCAGCGGCAACAAAAAACTAATGATTGATGCTTCTCACCTCTCTCTGTTCCTGTCTGTCTGTCCCTGTCTATCCCTCTCTCTGACTCTCTCTGTCCCTGTAAAAAAAAAAAAAAAAAAAAAAGACCAAAGAGGTCTTGCACCTACCCAGGATATTTCGTTTACTTATGCATTTCTTATGAATTTTTTTTGTTGTTTAAACACAGCAGGTCAACCTCCCTGCGTCCATCGTCCCAGGTGAGTCAGCGAAGGCGTGCTTGTGGGGACAAGTGTTCCTGCATGACCCAGACGTCTCCCCGGAAGATTCCGTTACTCGGGAAGAACCAGGAAGCCACCCACGGCAGGCCTGGCTCTTTGCCATTCTAACAGCCCAAACCCCACAGGCTTTAATCCCGTTGCCCCAGCTGGGAAAACTGCCATTTGTAAGGCAAGCACTTCCAATCAACCAGGTTAACGACCGATGCTCTCCCCACTTTGACTTACGGGGTAGGTGTGACGGGAAGGGGAATGTCTTCGGGGTGGAGGAGCCAGGGGGGTGGACTCAACACGAATCCCCAGAACTTGGTAGGGGTCCGAACTCAGAGAGAATTGGGTGGAGAGTGAAGATGGAGTCTAAAAAGCAGAGTCTTTGGCACGGGGCACCCAGAGTCTTTCGTAATCTGGGCATAAATCGACCTTTCCAGAACCTTCCCACGGTTCCCTCCAGCCAGAGGTGCAAGACATCTGCCACATTGAAAAGGCAAGAGCTTCATCGACGGAGGGGGAGGGGAAGAACCGGCCATGTGAAGCACGGTGGCCAGCCCGAGAAGAGCCCCTTCCGACCCATCCAGTTTCTTGCACGAAGAGCCGTCAGAAGCCTTCGTCGTGAGAAAGAGCTTGTGGCCACAGGGAGGTGGCAGAAGGGAGAAGCAGCGAACCTTGCGTTTTCTGTGGCACCACGACACCCTCAAACACAGGTTTCTGTGTTAGTGATCTGTATATACGTTCTCATTTCCAGGACTTATCACAGTTGATACAGATCTCTTTTCTTCCTTTGTTTACTTGTTTTGTCCTTCCACTAGAATGCATGCTGCCCGAGGCGAGTCGTGGGAAAGGCTGCCTCAAGACACGGGACAATGGCGTGGTCAGTGGCGGGGTTCAAATAATTTAACCACCAGTTCTCTGCCCTAATGACCGTTTTTAAGTATTAAAAAAAAAGTATACCAAAAGGTAGTTCGCTATTTCATGCATTTAATACTTAAAGAAGAACACTAAAAGAAGTACGCAAAAATAGACTGTTGAAGAGTTTTAAAATATTAATGAAAAATAATTAAGTAATACCTGACAATAAACAATAAAACTGTGATTTAAGGTATTTCAATGACAGCTTGTCACCACCCGGGTGTTTGGTGCTTTTTCTCTTTACGTTATATGTTTGTTTACTGAAGTAACAAACACAAGAGAATTAAAATGTAGTATTTCAGACCCTGGCTGGTTCGCTCAGTGGTCCAGCGTCAGCCCAGCGTGTGGAAATCCTGGGTTTGATTCCCGGCCAGGGCACACAGGAGAAGCGCCCATCTGCTTCTCCACCCTTCCCCCTCTCCTTTCTCTCTGTCTCTCTCTTCCCCTCCCACAGCCAAGGCTCCATTGGAGCAAAGTTGGCCCGGGCACTGAGGACGGCTCCATGGCCTCCGCCTCAGGTGCTAGAATGGCTCCAGTTGCAATGGAGCAACACCCCAGATGGGCAGAGCATCGCCCCCTGGTGGGCATGCCGGGTGGATCCTGGTCAAGCGCATGCAGGAATCTGTCTCTCTGCCTCCCCGCTTCTCACTTCAGAAAAATACACACACACACAAAAGTAGTATTTCATTCAAGGTATATATAATGAGTTTCATGAAATGAATAAATAAATAAATATTACAAGCATAGCCCCATCAAATTCTTTTCACTTATGGACAGAATGAACATTACGAGTGCTTAGAACATGCTGCCACAGATGAAAAGAGTAAGGAATGTAAATGTGTGATTTCCACACTGGCTGGCTGCCCAGGCGCCCACCTGAGAGAGAACCCTGGTGACAAGTGCCATTTTAACAACCAGTTCACAGAACTCAACAAAAAATTAGGTATCGGTTCTGCTGAACCGGTACAAACCGGCTGAATCCCACCCCTGGGCATGCTGATTACTACTTTGCATGAGTTATCTGACCCTCCTGTCCCAGAATGGCAGAAATAAATCTCCCCAGTGAAAGGGGCCCTCCTTGTCCAGGGGGGCTGACACAGACACCCCGACCGCCACAGTGAAGAATCCAGGGTCCAAAAGCCTGGGTAAGCAAACCTTATTACTTCTTACTAATTTGCTATCCCAGCCCAAACTCTGCTGAGATACCTCACTAAAAATGAGCACCCAAACCTAAATTTCTTTTTCCCCTCCATTCTTCACAAATTGATCGTTTCCTTGTCTAAAAAAAAAAGGGATAAGCAGCTGACTCGTCCACCCTTTCTCTGACCAGCATGTACGGCTCCCCTGGGGACACATATTAAATTGGTGTTCTCCTGTTCATCGGGTCTTCTATCAATGTTCTTATGAAGCCCAGCCATAAGAACTCAAGGGGGGCGGGAAGCTCCTGCTCCTTGCCACCGACAGAAGAAGCCAAGAATTCCCCTGGGTGTTCCCCGCTGTATCTGCGGTACTTCACGCACGTAGTAGTTGCTCGATAAGTATTTTTGATCTGGAAGGTGGAGAGACTTCCAGAATTCGGCAAAGAAGGTTACACCGCGGCACCCGTAGGTAAGCTAGCTCCCTGAGAGGAGACAGGGGCTAGGACAAGGAGCTGGCAGTGACTCTGGAACCGGGTCACCTCCGTTCCTAACCACAAGGGGCACAACATCATGAGATTCCACGGGGACGTTTCTCTGAGGTTCTGTGGGTCGTTCAAAGGCTAAAGCCCTCCATGGCAGGAGGGAGCCCAACAAAGGAGAAAGGGAGACGCTTATTACAAGTTTTCAGTCTCACCCTCAGCTTAACTAAGATTTTACTTCGTGTCCATCAGCGACCAGGCGGGTACAAAAAAAATAAGAGCACTCACTTCCGCTTTTATTTAAAAAAAAAAAAAAAAACAGAGAGCAAACAAACGTACTGAACTCTGAACTTCCTCTCTTTTAACCACAACTTACTACTACCGACTTACGTTGGTAAGATGATTAGCAAAGACATAATAATCAGGCGCCTCTTGGGTGGTGACCATTTCTACCCAGCACTCTGCCTGAGACGCTGCCTACGTATGTCAATCCTTGCAGGGGGCCGGCGCAGGGGTCCTGATGGGAGAAGGGACAGAACTGGCCCACAGCTGCCCAGGACAGACCCCTTCCAGGCCAAAAGGAAACTGAGCCCTCCCTGGCAGGCCGCTCTGAGGCACACGCCCACGGTCCGGTACCCTGAAAGGAGTTTGAACGCTGGGCACAGCGACCTGAGTGTGGGCCCTGGCACTGCCCCATAGGAAGCTCGGCGATGTTGGGGAACTGGTCTAACATTTCTGGGCAACAGTTTTCCCATCTGTTAGAAAGAAAAGAAAGAAGGCTCTTGTTTCGCGGACGGTCAAGCGTACTCCAGCTAGACCCAACCTTGCCGCTGCAGAGAACAAGTTGACCTCTGGACAAAATTGCTGTCGTTTCTTTGACCTTGGGGCAAGTAAACAAAAGGAGGCAGATTCCAGAAGGGGCGTGGGCTGAAGCTTGAAAGAGCATGGTTGTTTGACAGCGCTGACCCTGAAGGCAGGCTGCAATCAGCACCCAGCACCAAGCAGCAGCTAAAACCTCCCAGCGCAAAACCCCATGTCTTCCGCTCATCGAGCCAGGAGATAGGTGCCGGTCAGCCACAGCTGCTGGACAGGGAGCAGGGATGCCAAGAGTTAGGGAAAGCCATAAGGGGAGGAGCCCCACATTCTGTATCAACTCTATCTGAGTGTCCGGCTGATTCCTGAACCAGGCAGAGCTGACCTCTGAGCTGATCCCCTGGAGACGCCTGGCTGACTATCCGAACGGCCAGAGACAACAGCATCGACATTCCTCAGACACACAACAGAATCCGGAGTCTGCAACATGGCGCTGAGATTGTCCAGAAAACAATCTGAACCTACTCAATATTATGAAAACAAACAAACAAACAAACAGGAAAATATGACCCAATCTCCAGAGAAAGTCTAACCCACCAAGGAGAACAGGGAGGGATCATTCCTGCTAGGTTGGAATCTGAAATTGGATGAGGTTGGCAAGGGCATTCAGCCCGCACAGAACAGAAACCCCGCTGTGAAATGGTTTCCACAGCGAGAGAACTTATTATCCAACAAAACAAAGTCCCCAGACTGCAGAGGGCTATCAAGGTGAGCCGTTCCGTGCCTCAGTGACATCGTGAAGGAGGGACGCGGGTCCCCTGCATCTTTCCACACGGCCACACACAGCACGGCAACCTTGTCCCTCACGGTCCACAGGGAGCTGCCACAAGCTCCGAGGAAGGACGTGAGATGCCTGAAGACAAATACTTTGTCCTGTGTCCCCCTTCCTTCCTGCTTTGTATAGTGCCCTGTGAGGATGGGCCCCTCGAAGCTTCTTATTTCAGCCTTCTTGGGACCCACAGGGGAGATACTGATGACATTCTGATGATGGTAGGGAACTAATTGGAAGGATCCCCCAGTCTTTAACGACCTTGTTAAGCCTTGGATTAAACCACATACCGAGTTAGGGTAGGTGGTGGGAGGGCTGTGACTCATACGGGCTATGGGGACTGTCAAGGGCATGGTAAGACCAACCCCTAGGCATTGATTGATGGCTTAGGACCCTCAGAGACCAGCTTGATCCAACATGGCCACTGATTCCACCTTGCAGTCACCACCAGCCTCAGTACACGCTCATTGTAATATATTAGCATGCTGAACGACACCCTCCCCCACGGCAGCATGGGAAAACGGAAATGCTCAACAGGGCTCTTCTGAGAAGTCTCCACCCCTTTCCCACAAAAATTCCTGAATGCTCCTCCCCCTTATTGAATGTCCTACCCCTGGAAGAAATGAGCCTCAACAAAAGCAGTCAGTGCCCCCAGGGAGGGGCTGCTCTGTCCCTGGAGTAGCCCCTCCCTCCCTTTTCTGTCTCACTGCTTCACTAATAAACTTACTATCACTGTAAACCAGTGGTTCTTAACCTTTTTTGAGGTACCGAACCCACCAGTTTCATACGCGCATTCACCGAACCCTTCTTTAGGGATAAATAAAATATGATTTTTTCCCCCAAATTCAAGACATAGGTATATGGTTTGTTTTTTTTTAACTGGTGCACAAAATGAGCCGTGCATGAACATCACCTTGCTCAAAGAACAAAACCAACAAAGTGCATAAACTCACAACAAATGATGGTATTACTTTATTCTGGCCTCCACGGCAGAGGCTTCTCCGAACCCCTGAGACCGACTCATCGAACCCCTAGGGTTCCATAGAACCCAGGTGAAGAACCACTGATCTAACCTCTCTGTTTCCCAACTGCACCAAGACAACGGAGACCATCAGGCAAGAACTCATCAGCTGGCCTCTAAACGTCCTTGACTTCCCACCCATTTCCTTCTTCATTCCTTTGCACCCACGCTCTCCCCTGAAGGTGTCACTGCTGGTCCTTGCCTTTCCTTGACCTCTTCTCGGTCAGCAGGTAGTAAGGCTGCTGAGCGCAGCCTCTGGAGAAGAGTCCTGCTTGCTTCTGAATCCTGGAGGTCTGTCATGACCATGTTCCAAGTTCTCCTGCCTTCTCTCTGCCTCTCCGAGTGTCTTCTCCAGGGTTCACATCCCCAGGGATTCAACGGCTTCCTAGAAAAACACATGTCCCTTGTCCCTCCTGCTTCCTCCTTACCTGGCTGACTCTTCCTTGCTCTTTTGCTGAGTTTGCTTCAAAACTCAGCTGAGAACATGGGGTTCCGGGCAGCCTCCCCAGGGCCCTGGGAGGACACACGGCTCCCAATGGCCTCTCCTCTGCCAGGACAGTGCGCTATCACACTGGTCATAGATGCTCGGCTTGTGGACTTTCCTATGAGACCGGAGGGTGCTTGGTGGGCAAAAGACAGGCCTTATTTCCTGATACTGCCCGTTGGTCAAATAAGTTTGTAAAATGTGATTTTCATGTTTGCTCACTTATAGCTTGCATTGGGGGCTGGGCAGCGCCAGGTGTGTGGTCTGTGACATTACAAATTACCTTCTTGCTTGGGAAGGACCGTTGTTTTGCTAATGTGTGCCGGAGGAGAGGTTTTCAAGCCAGAAAGTTTTGAAAAAAGAGAGAGGAAAAGAGGCAGAAAGAAGCCATGTTTGCAGAGTGAAAGAGAGAGAGAATGCAGAGTGCTGAAGAAGCAGTCAATTTGTGCAGAGAAGCCATGTTGGCAGGGAGAGAGCAGAGAGCATGCAGGGTGCTGAGGGAGAAGCCATGTTGGCAGGGAGAGAGCAGAGAGCATGCAGGGTGCTGAGGGAGAAGCCATGTTGGCAGGGAGAGAGCAGAGAGCATGCAGGGTGCTGAGGGAGAAGCCATGTTGGCAGGGAGAGAGCAGAGAGCATGCAGGGTGCTGAGTGAGAAGCCATGTTGGCAGGGAGAGAGCAGAGAGCATGCAGGGTGCTGAGGGAGAAGCCATGTTGGCAGGGAGAGAGCAGAGAGCATGCAGGGTGCTGAGGGAGAAGCCATGTTGGCGGGGAGAGAACAGAGAGCATGCAGGGTGCTGAGGGAGCAGCCATGTTGGCAGGGAGAGAGCAGAGAGCATGCAGGGTGCTGAGAGAGAAGCCATGTTGGCAGGGAGAGAGCAGAGAGCATGCAGGGCGCTGAGGGAGAAGCCATGTTGGCAGGGAGAGAGCAGAGAGCATACAGAGTGCTGAGGGAGAAGCCATGTTGGCAGGGTGAGAGCAGAGGGCATGCAGGGCGCTGAGGGAGAAGCCATGTTGGCAGGGTGAGAGCAGAGAGCATGCAGGGTGCTGAGGGAGAAGCCATGTTGGCAGGGTGAGAGCAGAGGGCATGCAGGGCGCTGAGGGAGAAGCCATGTTGGCAGGGAGAGAGCAGAGAGCATGCAGGGTGCTGAGGGAGAAGCCATGTTGGCGGGGAGAGAGCAGAGAGCATGCAGGGTGCTGAGGGAGAAGCCATGTTGGCAGGGAGAGAGCAGAGAGCATGCAGGATGCTGAGGGAGAAGCCATGTTGGCGGGGAGAGAGAGATGTGCAGATGGGGAAGCAGAGCTGAGGGGCTTTGCGAGCTCCGCTGAGACTGGTGGGGCCTTTGATTCCAGGAGGAACCAGAGAGGATTCTCCTGGCTGTGGAACCGGAGAAGGTGTCAGTGGCTTCGGGAGCCCTGAGTGAAGGAGAAGTGTTTTCCCCGAGTGTTTGCTCGTCGGCTGGTGCGAGACTTGAATAAAGGAATTGCCCGCCATTTTTTGGCTCCACTGGTTTCTTTACCGTCTGCCCGAATCCCATGAGAACGTGCTGTGCCTGGTCATGATGGCCGCGACTACTGGCCACACACTTCCCCTTGTGCATGAGGGGTGGCCACATATGCCAGCTGGACCACCCTGTGCTATGACGTCTGTAATCATAACGCCCCTCCAACGTGGATTTTGGAAAAGATACATGGAACACAGACCACACCTCGATATTCCGCCTTCTGTGCCGTCGGCACAAGCCGATCGATCGGGTCTCCTGGGCAGGTCCCCCAAACCGTGAGCTTCAGAATCAGACGGCCTGGGTTTGTCTACCTCTTTCCGAATACGTATTAGTGTCGAGAGCTGGGCCCATTCCTCAACTTCCCTGAGTCTCACCACCTTCCTGAGTTAGAAGGAGATTTTCCTTCCAGGCGGGCTCCAGACTTTATGTGAGATCGGGTGTGGAGAGCTCGGCTGGGGCCTCGAGAAATGAGAACGGATTTTGGGGGAAACCATGTCACGCCATGGCCATGTCCACTGTACGGGACCTCTCCCTCCCCAGAGCCGCAAGGACATTCACAGTTCTCACTCCGGCTGCCCGGCCCAGGTGTTCAGACACAAGGAAATCAGCTGACCGCCAAGACTTGAGACCAGAAGCCACATTCTGAAGTTCTTATTTTACGGATAAAACCCTACAGATGTGCAAGCTCTCTCACTGGGGTGGGACAATTGAATGAAAATGTTTTCTCCTGCTCGAGAATTTCCGTAGTCAGTCAAACTATGCTGGCTTCACCCACCGCTGTGGTAAGCAGGTGAGTACGCTCTCCTGCCCCTGAGAGATGGCCACGGAGTGTCCTCAGAGCCTGCCTGGCCGCTGTCCTGTCTCTCTCCCTGCAGGGGTGTCCCCACCACATGGCTCTCCCCACCAGAAGCTGACTCAGACTGACCTGAATTCAAGCTAGCCTCTGCAGTGCGTGGGCAAATGCCTCGCCCTCCTCCCTAAGCCTGTGTCCTTCCCAACGAACGGGAATCATAACAACGGGCAATCTTAGTGGAAGGGGTGCAGGGGGAGGTTCAAAGGGACGGGGTCTGTTCGACGCCTGGCTCACGGCAAGCCCCCCAATACGAGCTGTCTCTGTCACCGTCATTACAGCGGCTACCACCGCGGTCACCACCATCAGCAGCAGCCTTCCCCATCAGCTCCGTAAACCTGCGTGCAGTTTTTATAGCATCCGGAACTCGGAGCGATGCTGGAACCCTAAGTCTGTGCAACTCCGGGGAAGCTGTCTTCACTCCCTGTTCCTCGTTTTCCCCGCAGGAAATGGGGATAACAACAGTTAGCAGTTTCGCAGGGCTGTTGTTAGGGTTCGGTCCGTGGGTGGAAAGCCCGTGGGAGAGCACCAGGCACGTAGTGAGCACTCGGTCAACGTCAGCGCAACAACTCGAGCCAGTAGCATCTACAAGCCATACTTGAAGATGCCCAAGAAACGGAAAATTCCTGGCCTGTGTCCCCCGTTAGTAGAGACACCCCACCCCCGACCCCAGGGGCTAGAGAAGAACATACACTCAGGTGGGCTAGATCAAGTCGATTTCTTTTTCTTTTTTTTAAAGATTTTATTTTTTTTAATTTATTGATTTTTAGAGAGGGAGAGGAAGGGGGAGAGAGAGAGAGAGAAAGAAACATTGATTTGTTGTTCCGCTTATTTCTTCACTCATTGGTTAATTTACATACAACCTTGGCGTACCTGGACACACGCTGACCAACGGAGCTACCTGGCCAGGGTTCGTTTCTTTCTTGACCTTGGCTTTTCTGTCTCATCTGAAGAGCCCTGGCTCCACTGTGGCTCTTGGCCCTCAAGTCAGAGAAGGCCACAAGGGAGACACAATGAGGCCAGCTGTCACTGGGCCCTCGCCTATTGGGGAAACCAGAGACTATAAACACAGGCTGAGTCACGGCTCAGTCTCAGCGAGGGGGCTGCCCTCCACAGAGAGCAACCACAGGGACAAGGCCCACCTCCCTGCTGTTCTCATCTCTCCCGGTGGCCCTGGGAAACCCCTGAACACCTCCCTCTCCCTCTCTCTGTACAATTCTGCCCATAAAACACTTCTTTCTCAACCCACAATACACCAGGAGAACCAGCTCCTTCTCTCTGCAGGAGGGTGACAGCTCTCTGCTGGCACTCACAGCACTCCATACTTCACCCAGGTGACAGGTCTGTCCACTAAAGCCAGCAATTCCATTTAAAAAACTCTTACCTACCTAACCAAGCAGTGGTGCAGTGGACAGTATCAACCTGGGACACAGAGGACCCAGGTTTGAAACCCCAAGGTGACCAGCTTGAGCACGAGCTCACTAGCTTGAATGCAGGGTCGCTGGCTTGAGCCTAAAGGTCACAGGCTTAAGCCCAAGGTCTCTGGCTCCAGCAAGGGGTCACTCGCTCTGCTGTAGCCCCCGGTCAAGGCACATATGAGAAAGCAATCACTGAACAACTAAGGTGCCACAACGAAGAACTGATGCTTCTCATCCCTCTCCCTTCCTGTCTGTCTGTCCCTGTCTGTCCCTCTCTCTCTGTCTCTTTGTCTATGTCTCTCTCACGTAAAAAATAAATAAATGAAAAATAAATCACCGCTTATCCTATACTACTTAGAATTCTACTTGGAAAAAATAACTTCCATCCGTGGCCTGGTAAAGCTCAAAAAGTAAAATCAAAATAATCTTGGGAGGTGAGGATGGGGTGAGAACAGAACAACCAGCTATAAAGAATCCAAAGCAGCGCACTTGTATCATTTCTGAAAATTAAAAAAAAGCCTCAACCGTCCCCCAGCCAACGGCATGAGCCTCCAGTCCTCCTGTCCAGACGCTCGACGATGACTGTCCAACCGTGCGGACCACGACCCACAGTGAGAATGACATTGACCTGTGACCCTCTTCACGCGTAGCTGGGCATGCGTCCACGAAACACAGCTTTCTGGAACAATACTTCTTATGCTTCCTGAGTCCGATGCGTGCCTCCGTCTTCCCTTCTGTTTTGTTCACGGTGTTCCTCACCTCCCGATCTGATTTCATGAGCCTCTAATGCAGGGGTCCCCAAACTTTTTACACAGGGGCCCAGTTCACTGTCCCTCAGGCCGTTGGAGGGCCGGACTATAAAGAAAACTATGAACAAATCCCTATGCACACTGCACATATCTTATTTTAAAGTAAAAAAACAAAACGGGAACAAATACAATATTTAAAATAAAGAACAAGTAAATTTAAATCAACACACTGACCAGTATTTCAATGGGAACTATGGGTGTGGATGCATCCTGTGCTCCTCTCACTGACCACCAATGAAAGAGGTACCCTGGATAAATGGCCTCAGGGGGTCGCATGCAGCCCGCGGGCTGTAGTTTGGGGACCCCTGCTCTAATGAATAATGATCCACAGTTTAAAAAAAAAAAAAAACGCATTCAGCCTGACCAGGCAGTGGCGCAGTGGATAGAGCGTCGGACTGGGATGCGGAAGACCCAGGTTCGAGACCCGAGGTCGCCAGCTTGAGCATGGGTCCATCTGGCTTAAGTAAAAAGCTTACCAGCTTAGACCCAAGGTCGCTGGCTCCAGCAAGGGGTGGCTCGGTCTGCTAAAGGCCCGCGGTCAAGGCACATGTGAGAGAGCAATCAATGAACAACTAAGGTGTCGTAACGGCAACAAAAAACTAATGATTGATGCTTCTCACCTCTCTCCATTCCTGTCTGTCTGTCCCTATCTATCCCTCGCTCTGACTCTCTCTCTCTCTCTGTCCCTGTAAATAAATAAATAAATAAATAAAATAAAAACGCATTCAGAGAAATCCAAGAAAATCCCTCCCAGAGCAGAGCTGCGATACGGTGTAAAGATTAACGGCAACCAGGCATCGCCGTCACGGCGTCCAGATTTAGAACACAGGTTGGAATCTCCTGGAACTCAGAAGGGTATGGTCTAAGGAAAGTGAGGTGGCATGCTCCTCTCTCCTGGTAGCTGGGTGACTGTGGGCAACCCCTTCCCAGGTCCCCAGGCCTCCCTGGGTTAAGGCTCTCTGTGAATGGTAGTCTAGATCCGGCATGATACAGTCTATGAGGCTAGCAGGCGTCTGAATCAGCTTTGTGAAGGGACCAATGAAAGCCGGCGGGCTTCCTGATGATCAAGGAGGCCCCGCTTGGACTGCACCTCTAAGAGAGACCTGAAGGCAGGCACTGGACCCCACGGTGCATCCCCGAGACCCCCACACACACACCTGCAGGGCCAGCACACTCCCCCAGCCTCGGGAAGTGTGGAACCCCAACATTGCACAGCCGCACCCTGCGTTTAGAAAGAAGCTGCCTTACCCGTGGTGAAACCCCCTCCTCAAGAGCAGCCCACGTCATGCGGGTCCCCATCACCCCAATGCCAAGGGGCCATGACAGCTCCAGCCACAGAGAGTAGCTGTGGCCTCTCTTACAGCTACTGTACCACAATTCACCCCCCCATCCCTGCTACCCTCCGTCCCTTATAGCCGTTTACTACTCCCCATTGAGCTCCTTGAGCGCACATCTGTATTGCTTAAAGCAGTGGCTCTTCACCTGGGTTCTATGGAACCCTAGGGGTTCGATGAGTCGGTCTCAGGGGTTCGGAGAAGCCTCTGCCGCGGAGGCCAGAATAAAGGAATACCGTCATTTGTTGTGAGTTCATGCACTTTGTTGGTTTTGTTCTTTGAGCAAGGTGATGTTCATGCACGGCTCATTTTGTGCACCAGTAAAAAAAACATATACCTATGTCTTGAATTTGGGGAAAAAATCGTATTTTATTTATCACTAAAGAAGGGTTTGGTGAATGCGCATATGAAACTGGTGGGTTCGGTACCTCAATAAAGGTTAAGAACCACTCACTGGTAAAGACAAAGCAGCCATGACGCTGGCCAGAGTCACCAACAGAGAACGAAGCAAGGACAGTGCCCTTCGTGACACTTTCTCAAGGGCAGTTCTGAAAACGGCTCTTCTCAGAACGACCCTTTCACGATCAACCACGTGTTCTCTGCCTGCCACGTCTCCTTCAGGCCACGTGGCTGCCCGTGCCTTTACCTTCAAGTCACAAAAAAGGAAACTGAGGAGGAAAGAGGTAACAAAAAAAAAAAAAAAGGTCCACCAGACGACCTCGCACGTGATCCCTGGAGGGGACGAGGTCTGAACTCACGGCCTTGACGTCGTCCCCACACTCCACCACACAAAGGTGATCACACATCTGCCACACAGGATGACGGATCCACCCACAGGTCCGTCTCTCCCTCAGATCCCTCCCCTCGTGTTCTGAATCTCAAGCTCTTAGTCGAGTGCCCAGTGCAGGGCAAGACCCAAGGTAGGGCAGCAATGGTGGAAGAAGTGTCCAGTGGCGGCGTGGAAGCCTTTCCTGCGCTCTAAGCTCTGCGCTGAGCCCGTTATAGAATGTCTCAACCGGCCCCACCCTGCCCCCACGAGGCTGGTGCTCTTATTAGGACTGAGCGGTGAGCACCGACTCGGAGCTGCGGTAGATTCCAGCGCGGTTCCCTCGCTGCGCACTCTCCTTCAGGATGTGTTAGAAAGCTGAGCAGTCACGAGAGCTGAGCAGTCACAAGCGCCTCGCTGAAACTGGCCTGGTAACTTCCCAGAGAAGCCGGACACTTTCTGCAGCTTCTCCCGTCTGAGAGGAAGCATCTGTTCCTTCCTCTGTTTCCTCCCCGTTTCCCGGAAGGCTTGGGATTGGCTCTTTCTCATGGAATGGAGGAAGGCAGAAGTGACAGCATGCTAGTCGAAGCCCAGGCAGCAAGAGGCCCCCGTTGGCTCGCGTGTGCACTGGGAGGGGGGGGGCACATCCACCCCCGTGGACCAAGCTCAGGCTAGCTAGCCTACGGGGAGGCGAGCCACCCACCTGGAGAAGGACCCCAGTTGTCCCAGGCATCCTGCCTGAGGCTCCAGCCAGGTGATCCTCGCCAAGAACAGCCGATCCCTACCTAGACCTAGACCAGAAGGACCACCCGCTGAGTTCAACCCAAATTACTGACCCACTAAAAACTGGGGCAAAATAAAATGGGGGCTATTTTAAGTGACGAAGGTTTGAGGTAGTTTGTTCTACATCAATAGGTGACTGGTGATTAAGGCGCCCAGTCAAATACCCAAAAGTAGAACCACTAAAGCAGTCTTCTACCGGATGGGTGACAAGTCAGCAAGGGGACAGGACAGGACCGGGTGACCCTATCCCTGACTAGGAGAGTGGCGCTTTCCCACTGTGGCCCAGAAAGCAGCCGCGACTCGGCTCTGACTGGTGGCGAAGCTGGAAATCCTGACAAGAGCCGTGTTGTTCTCGCAACACAAGCAAGAAGACAGCTTCTTTTTATTTCTTTCTTTCCGCACCCAAACAGACCATCTTCTCCTCGACACATCCCCCCCCCGCCCCCGTGTTTAATAAGATAAGGGGTCTAGAGTTCTCCGTTCTACTGAAGTCAAGTGAAAGATGAAATTGGATCCACCGCCCCAAAGGATGGAAAAGAGAGACCAGAGGTGATGGCTTTGGGGACGGGAGCTGGTTGATGTGTCCCAGGACCTCTCACGGTTGACATGGCTCTGTCCCTCAGCGGTGGCCAACAGAAAGGGAGCCGACGTGGTGCCCACCCCCACCCCACCCCACCAGATAGCGGCTGCAAGGTCAGCATGCTCCCTCTCCCAACGACGCCGTCGGAGAGGAGCCCGGACAACCGCGTGGAAGGCTGTCTGACCAGGGTCCCTAGCAGCCGTGAGGGAGAAGTTCAATCCCTTTCTGCCAAGCCACAGAGCAGGCAGGCCATCTGTTACAGCAGCTTTCATACATGTGTCCTGATACTCGAATTATCATATAGAACTTTTAAAATGCAAGCCCTAAGCATCGCTCAGGAGCTCAAGTTTTCCGGGTATTAACAGAGCTAAATTACTGGGAGGGAAAACTGTCACAGTGCTCTGGCTTCCTCTCTCTCCAGGTGGCAGCCGATGGGCAAAACTGGAATAGGAAGCAGAAACCCCCCCACCCACAAGAAGGCACACAGCACCATCCCTCCATGGATGACTCCGGGCGATTTAATTCCGTGTGTGCAAAACGGAAGTCCCAACTCACATTCCTCTGAGTCAGCCGCAGTGATTTAAAACCGTGCTTTTCAAACATTCTCAGTCAAGTGGAACACACATCGCAGAAAAGGGGGGCACATACTATAGCGCTCAGCGGACCTTCACGGTTTGAATACGCCATGGAACCAGCTCTCCCAGGTCAAGAAACAGACCATGGACATCAGGAGCCCCTTCATAGTGCCCTCCATCCACCCCACCCCACCCCGACCCGAGGGCGATCGCTGTCCTGACCACTGTCATCTATGCGACCTTCACCAGTTCCTGAACTTGAAGTGCAGGGAGTCACACAGAATGTCGTTTTCTGTGTGGGCACTTTCAGCTCACGCTATGTCTGGGAGAGTCATCTATGTCACGTAGAGCCTTACCTGTTCACGCCCTCTGCCGTGTAACAGTCCACTATCCTGCTTACTGGTGGCTATGGAGTCAGTTTCCCGTTTGCATGAGGTTAAAGGAAATTCCCTTCACTCCAGTCCACCAGGGTCCACGATGAACAAAGGCACAGACTTCAGGGGAGAAACTGTTCACCTTCCCCAAACCTGAGGTTCCGTCCACAGGTGAGAACACAGCCGCATTTGCAACCTCCTGAAAAAAATCACTGCCCGGCAGGTTCTCGTGAGGGCGAATATTTTTGACTCAAACAAAAATGATCAGAGCTTGTAAACTAGAAAGTGATACACTCTTTATTAAAAAATATCACAGATAGCCTGATCAAGCGGTGGCGCAATGAATAGTGTCAGACTGGGACGCGGAGGACCCAGGTTCAAAACCCCGAGGTCGCCGGCTTGAACGCGGGCTCATCCGCCTTGAGCAAGGGCTCATTCAGATTGAGAGCAGGGTCACTGGCTTGAGTGTGGGATCATAGACATGACCCCATGGCCACTGGCTTGAGCCCAAAGGTTGCTGGCTTAAAGTCCAAGGTGGCTGGCTTGAGCCCAAGGTCACTGGTTTGAGCAAGGGGTCAGTCAGTCTGCGGTAGCCCCCCAGTCAAGGCACATATGAGAAAGCAGTCAATGAACAACTAAGGTGCCACAATGAAGAATGGATGCTTCTCTTCTCTCTCTCTTCCTGTCTGTCTGTTCTTATCTGTCCCTCTCTCTATCTCTCTCTCTGTCTCTAATATAAAAAAAATGCATCTCATCCCCTTCTTTTATAAACATCTGGCCATTTCACTCACCCCCATACACCCCACTTCAAAGCAGTGACAACAACGACTTCCTAGTCACTACCTGCCTTCACAAGGTCCAGACCCCCAATGTGACATACGTTTGTCTCCCACCAGATCCTGCCTCCCGCCCCCTCCTTCCTGCACCCTGCATATGCCTGTTCTCTTCCATGTCTCAGCCTGTGCTAGGCTCTGCCTGAAACACCCTCCCCAGCCCCCAGCCCCTGTCAATCTGGGAACTCCTACTCCCGCTGCAACACTGTTCCCGACTGTCATCGCCTCTGTGGAATCTTCTCTGCCCCTCCCCGGAGAAGGGACATCATCCAAAGGAAGTTTACACCTTCGATGAAGCACTTTTCATGCATGTATCAGAACTAACTGGCCTCGATCTGGTCATCCCTCAAAAGACCAGGAAGAGCCTGACCAGGCGGTGGCGCAGTGGATAGAGCGTCGGACTGGGATGCGGAAGACCCGGGTTCGAGACCCCGAGGTCGCCAGCTTGAGCTCAGGCCCATCTGGCTTGAGCTAAAGCTCACCAGCTTGGACCCAAGGTCGCTGGCTCCAGCAAGCGGTGGCTCAGTCTGCTGAAGGCCCGCGGTCAAGGCACATGTGAGAAAGCAATCAATGAACAACTAAGGTGTCGCAACGGCAATGAAAAACTGATGATTGATGCTTCTCACCTCTCTCCGTTCCTGTCTGTCTGTCCCTATCTATCCCTCTCTCTGACTCTCTCTCTGTCCTTGGAAAAATAAATAAAAATTAAATTAAAAAAAAAAAAGACCAGGAAGATCTTCAAGGTCAAAGACAGTGTTACACTTATCTTCAAAGCCCATATTATAACCTGACATTAGACCATATATTTTTTTCTAAGTTATTATTAATTGCTGCTCTTTTTCTACTAGAATGTAAATTCCATGAGGGCAGGGACTCTTATCTTGCTCACTGTTTCTGTTCCAGTGCCTAGAACAGTACCTTATACAATGTTGGCACTCGATAAATACTATTGAATGAATGAATGAATGGGTGGACAGATGGCTACATGGAGAGGGGAGATGAATACACAGATGGATGGTGGAGGAATGACAGACAGGTGGATAGCCAGGTGAATGAGTGGATGACGCAGAGATACAAGAAGGGCTGGGTGGATAGATGGATGGGTGGGTAACGGCAGGATTATGTTTCACCAGCCCAATGTCATGACGTCATGGAGAGACAGAGCAAGGATTTGAAATCAGGTTTGCTTGATTTCTGAGCCTGCACTCTCGAGCCTAATTTATACTGCATGTCAAGAAGCCCACAGTCTGCTCCCTGGGCTGTGTGTGGCAAGGTGAAACGATCAAGTCTAGAGCCCTAAAGGAATGGAAAGTCGGCCCATCAGCTGAGCTGTAAGAGAAGAAAGTTCTGCACGTGGAGAGAGCCATCTTAAAGTAACCGCGTCATTCTAACAGTTAGAATCTAACTAAACGTTCACCTTACTTGCAACCGCAACCCCAGAACGGCACGGAGCGAGTCGGGGCCCTCCTCAGGACGTCGGAGAGGAGCCCTCCTGCCTAGTGTTCCCCAGGACGTGACCACGTCCAGTGCTGGCTCCTTGACAGCTCAGACTTTGTCCAGGCACCTCAGAGAACGGGGAGGTTGGTTTCCATTTCTAATTCTCAGCCCAGAGAATACCCCCTGAGCCCACCCCCAACCATCCCATAGGCTAACACCCAGAGCACCTGCTAACCAATGGGAAGTGAGTACTGGTCAGTGATGTGCAGGACGTCTCACCTCCCTCCTTACACTGTTAAACCCCAGGACAGTAAGGACTGTCTCCGTGCCACTGACCACGGGGCAACAGATTGCCTTTCTAAGTACAGATGGGAAGTGCGACCTCTGAGAGTCTAGCTGATACAACGTAAGTTCCTTCGAAAGTTAATTAAAAGATATATATTCTTTCTGACACTCAGAACTTAATGAGTGAATGCTTTTTGGAAGACAGAAAGAGAGGGAGGGAGAAACTGAGGGAGGAAAAGAGGGATGGAAAAAGAGAGGGAAGTGGGGAGGGAGGGAGGGAGGGAGGGAGGGAGAAAGAGAGGTGGGGAGGGAGGGAGGGAGGAAGGGAGGGAGAAAGAGAGGTGGGGAGGGAGGGAGGGAGGGAGGGAGGGAGGGAGAAAGAGAGGTGGGGAGGGAGGGAGGGAGGGAGGGAGGGAGAAAGAGAGGTGGGGAGGGAGGGAGGGAGGGAGGGAGGGAGAAAGAGAGGCGGGGAGGGGGGGAGGGAGGGAGGGAGGGAGGGAGGGAGGGAGGGAGGAAGGGCAAACAGCTGTATGGGAAAAACATACAAATTTTCCATCAGGTTTTCAAGTAGCCGGCATGCCTCCAAACACCGTATATAAATACCGGAATTTATATATGCTTTCACAAAGGTCAACGGTCCATCTACGGACTATCACACAATCTCAATGGAGAGACTGCGTGAGTCCATTCAAACAGTCCATGACACTAGAGCGAATGCCAAAATGAGACGGAACAACCCTTCTGCTTGTTAGCCGGTCTCCGCACTCACCCAGGAATCCTCTGGACCACAGGGTCAAAAGCAACAACAAGAGAGTAGATTTTAAATTGTATTTAGTAGTTCAACAACCTATAACTAAAAAGCATCCAAAGAAGATGCATATTCTCAAAACAGTGACACATTGATCTGTTTACAAATATTTGTATACACACGTGTGGCCTTCGGGGGGGGGGGGCGGGGGGGGGCGGGAGGAGACAGAGGCAGAAACAGAAAGACAGGCAGAAAAGTCAGGGGCAGAAAGAGACCCCTGCAGCGAGAATGTGCATAAATTATTTTCAAACCTTCAGTTTCTCTTTTGACCAGTAACCTTCTCTTTATCTTTTTCTCTATTGACCCACACGCCTCATAAACACCATAAATACGATGTATCTGGTTCTGGGCGGTCCCGAGAGGACCATTAGTACTCAGAAACAATGTATCTTTTTAATTAACTTTCCAAGAAACTTATTATCAACTAAACTTCCAGAGGTCACAGTTTCCATGTTGACTTAGAAATAAGGCAATCTATTGCTCCCTGAGACAAAGCTTCAGACCTTCCCTGAGTCCAAATGGACCAGGTGCCCGTCCAACAATTCGGCTCTCCTTTCTAAGACCCAACATTAACCCACCTCTAGACTTTATTGCAGTTGCCACTTTGAGCCTGAAATCCCACTTCAGGCGGGGAAAAGAAAAAAAAAAAAAAAAAGTCAAACCATCAAACGCCCAGTCCAAAAGCTTCAGTCTTTTATCCTCAGAGAATGACCCCACACACACACACACACACATTCAGACGAAGCCAAAAGTGAGTAGTTTCACACCCAGTGCTCCAGGGTCTGCTTCCGGGGGGGCGCGGGGGGGGGGGGAGAAAAGCAGGACAACTGGACGAAGCTCCAGTAACTGGCAACCCATGGTGGCAATGGCGTGCACACACACACATGTGCGTGCACACACGCTCACACACACACCTTCTTTATGATTTTACTGAGAAAGTTCAACCTGACATGCAGGACATACCATATTATAAGTCTGTAGGAAAAAATGATGCTAAAAATACAATTAACCTTTGATTCATCTTTGATGGGTGTGGTGGGTTTTTTTTGCTTTGTTTTGTTTTTCTTTTTAAAGTGAGTATTCTCATCTGTCTTGACGACAGACAAAATTGAACTGGTAGTCTGTAGAGCTGATGCTGATGAGCTAGCCAGGGTTGGACCTGTGCCATGCTCCAGAGTTTTGTGAGAATCATTTCTATTAGAAAGCTTCAACACATGTTTTCCGGTCGACACAGGAAAGAGCAGCCCCGGTTTACTCATTGTCATCAGTGGTGCCAGGTCTTCATAAGTCATGAAGTTAGTAGTGCACTGGGGTTTTTTCTGTAGACCCCGTGGCAAGTTCAGACCGTTCTCACGTGGACAGGGGCCAGAACAGATACTCTCAACCAGCCCGGCGGCCGGGGCCCTGACACCAAGCTGAGCACTCCCGGTGCTCCCCAAAGCCTCGGAAGAAATGTACCTGGTTAAAAAAAAAGAAAGAAAACCTCTACGAAGACGAAAGAGTCACAGTCATCTAATGAGTTCCAGAATGAACTGTGTCCACCGTTTCCAGCAGCTAATCAAGTAATAATGATCGTTTCGAACGGCGTCGTGGGAACTTAGTGTGAATATGTCCCTCGTACCAGCACCCTGGTACTCCTCACCACGGCCCTGTAAGGTGGGGGGTTACTGGCCTCCTATTGCAAGTGAGAAAACTGAGGCTGTTGCAGGCGGATGGCTGGGCTGCCCAAGGTCACACGGTAAGAAGGCGGCTCAGCAGAGATCCAACCCAGCTCGCCCTCACTCCAACCCCACGCTACGAATTCTGAGTCTCTGTATGTTACTGCCTTCTATTTCTACTGAATAATAACAATAATAATTCTTCCTCTCCACCGAAATGCAAAAACTTCTTGGGAGTAAGAGCCTAATTCCACCCAAAGGGTCATCTGAATTGTAAGGAAAGCACACAGGCAGCTTTCAAGCTTCTCTAAAGAATGCTTATCTGGGGGGTCTGGGGGGGTGTCCTACTTCTAATCCAGAAATGAAGCGGTTTCATAAGAAGGATTCAGAGCCCCAGTCCCCTGAATGTACCAGCCAGAGATGATGTCACCAGAGACATCCTTAAACTCCCTCTCAAACTAAAAAAAAAAAAAAAAAAAAAAACCAAGAGAGTAGACACAAAAAGGGAGAAATTACGTAGCAGTCCATCTCGAGTTTTGTCCTCTAGCAGGAGGGAGGCTGATCCTTAAGCCCCCGCAAGCACGCAGAAATCCCTGACTTCCCGTGGTTTGTGGGGTTTGCATCCCTCCTCTCAGCCCCCCCCCCCAGTGTCCCCAACCTCCATGACGATGACGGCCCTGCAGAGCACGGCGGCTCAGCGGTCTCCCGGCCCTGTGGCCACCCTACACGCCTCCCGGCCACAGTGTCAGGGGCTGTACCGTCTCTCCCCTCCCAAGTCTGAAGCAGAACACCCTCACTCACAGACACGCCCTGGCTTCTCGCAGGGAACACGGCTACTTGAAATGAGCACACACTCCTGGGCCCGTGGCGCAGGTATGTCGTTACGTTCCCGCTAAAAGCACACCGGCAGAAGTATCTCGTGGCAACGTCCACAGCGGTAGCGGCTTTCTTGACCCTTTCCTTCCCGCGGACTGTAATAAGGATGCGATGTGATAACTGGAGAGCCTGCCACCCTTCTCGGACCACGAGATCCCTGTCACTCCTGGGGTGGTGGAGCAGAAAACTGAAAAGGACCCAGGACCAGGACCCCCGGGCTCTGGGCTCCTGACGTCAATGCGAGAAGAAAACCTTATGTGTATATTTTCTATTCATTGTTGATCCCATTCTAACGAGACTCGCTGTCAGAGGACATAGGCGGTGCCCAAAACACCTAGACAAGGAGTCTCCTCTACGCTAGGCTTCGCAACCGAGTACCAGGGAACGCTGAGCCTACCTGAGGATGACCTCCCTCTCTTCCTGGATGCCCCCAACCTAAGCATCTCAGTTTCAGGGGCCGCCTGTCGGCCCCAGCCCCTCTCTTACCTCTTCTGACTCTGGCCCCAATGGACGCAGCAGTGACACGGGTGACCAGATGCTCACAGCTGCCTCTGACTCTCACCTCGGACCTCCGGTTCCGTTACAAAGCAACCCCGCAGACCCGGTCTCCTCTCACACCAGCTGCTCCCACCACTGGGGTCATTTGGGGACAACCATCCTAAGAACTGCTATTTTCTGATGGCTTACCAGGTCTGAGCTCTGCTTCCAGCATCTTACACATTGCAGCCACCTTGAGGCAGGGAATGACACTGGACCCATTTTGTAGTGATGACCCCGAGATGCACTGAGGGTCAGTGCCATGGCTGGGAATCCAAATGCCCGAGAGCCTGTGCAAGTGCCCACTGCCCTGCGCGGCCTCGCAGGGGGAGGGGAAGAAGAACGGGCGCAAGGAAGATTGTAAGAGCAGGGCACTCCCCCTCCAAAGCGGCCACATTTCCTCAGAGCTCTTCACTCTGCTTCCCTCTTGACCGCACCAGAAAATTCCTCCCACTTTTCCCTGCTGCCCGCATGTCATCCCCTGCACATTCTGGAGTGACCTCCGGAGCAGGTAAGCCAGGACAGGAGCAGGAAAAATGTCCCAAAGTCACCCCCGCCCTCAGCGTGAGACAAAGACAGAAACCGACTCGCTCACGGAACCAAGGGTAACCCTCAAAGACCTCCCGTGCTTTCCAGCACCGAGACGCCGTGGGTCCAAGTTCTGGAAATAACCCAACTGTTTTCACCAGTACCTCAGCTGTTAGGACTGGGGGAGTCCTTTCAGTTCAGCACGTGAAACTGGGAGTGGGGGGTGGGGAGCAGGGGTGTCGCAATCTGGTCAGAGAGGCTGGGTGGGTTCGCAGGGGTCAGGGGCTGAGCTGACCCTGCCCCAGATCTCAGGTGAGAGGACACAGGAGTCTCAGAAGACAGCAGTGCCAGGCTGCCAGCTTTCTGTGCCACGGACAATGCCACCCACACTCATGGGGATCACTTTACTTTTCCCTGGAGGGTGGAGGTGCTCCAACCACACTGCCAATCAGTGCTAAGTCACATAGCTGGCTCTTGAGCCCTTCAATGCTTTCTTCTCCTGATAGAAACCCAGCTCACCAGCATGGTCAGTGTACCCCTTAGACACACTCTAGAAATGTGACATTCCTCACCAAACTCAACCACATCCAGCCTAAAACTGGGAGGAAGGGAGGGAGGGAGGGAGGGAGGGAGGGAGGGAGGGAGGGAGGAGCGCCTTCTAGAGCAGAAGTTGAATGAAAATTCAAATGCCTACAGAGTCCAGAAATGGGTGAAGCATGCCCAGCTGGGATCAACAGACACCACACAGGGGTCCTGCCCCTCTCTGCAGCCAATCTCAGCTCCAAATGATTGTTCTAACAAGAAAGGGAGACCAGGTCTCAGCGCACACGAAGGTGGACATTCAGATATGTATGCAACATCACATTCCAAAAAAAATTCTGGACAGTGTGATCTGGCCCTGAAAAGCGAGTTTGCAGCCAGAGACCCCCAGGGCCACCGTACACATGGTTCAAAGATGCTGCCAGGCTGGGCCTCCTTGACTTGGGTCAAGGATCTCCAACCAGAGGCAAGGATCCAGGTAGCCAGTCACTGGAGTCCTTCCCTATCGAGCCAGAAGATACAAAGGGCAACTCAAACCAAGGTCTGAGAGGCATCACATCTGGAAGCTCCTCTTTCAGGGGGCCCAGGAAACAAGCCCCCCGCCATTCTGTGGGTGTGCACTGGGGGCAGGGAGGCAGCCACCTGCGCAG
The DNA here is from genome assembly GCA_037038555.1 of Rhynchonycteris naso. NCBI lineage: Eukaryota > Metazoa > Chordata > Mammalia > Chiroptera > Emballonuridae > Rhynchonycteris > Rhynchonycteris naso. Next base: position 205,247,518 of record CM073000.1, read on the forward strand.
ACCTCTGTGAGATGAGGAAGGGCAAGTCATCAGGAATAGGGAGCAGGGCTGACCAGGCAGGGTGGGCTCAAGAAGTGAGAAGCGGGGGAGGGGCATGTCCTCGGTAGGTGAGGCCTCCCACCCAGTCCACGGGCCTTTCCTGGGTGGGACATCAGCCCCATGTACACAGGCGGCTTAAAAGGCCCCTCTGGGGTAAAGAGTCCTAGCTTGGGAGGTCACCCTGACAGATGTGATTTCCTCACTCTCTCCTGAACTCAGTCACTTCTAGAAACTCCTTTTAATCATTTCTTCTCCAAAAAAAAAATAAATAAAATAAAAAAGCATCCGCAGTGTCCCAATGCCTACCTTGACACTGGAATCCTTGCTTCCCGAAGCCCCTGCAAAAACAGAAGGAGGCAGGTCAGGCAGCTGGAGGGGCCCAGCCACCAGCTAGTTTCTCCCCGGCCCCAAAGTCATCGCCCTCCCACCCCCACCCCCCACCCCCGCCCTCTACCCCAGGTGCAGCCTCCCAGCCACAGGCGGGTCCCAAGAGTCTTCCGCCTTTGAGGTAGAGGGGGGAGGGAGCTCCATGGTGTCCCCCCACCTCCCCTCAGAAGGCAGAGGACAGGCGGCTGCGACCACCAGGTGGCGTTTCAGCGAAGGGGGGTGGTAAGGGGGCGGAGGGTAGGCGGGAGATCTGCCCGCAGAGATGCCCGAGTACCCTCAGGGAGAGAGAAAAGACGCAAGGAGAGCTAGGTGGGAGAGCCCCGCGGCGGCGCTCTCAGGGGGCCTGGCTGAGGGGAGAGGGCTCCCCCGTGCCCAGAGGGGTGGCGGGGTAGAAAGGGGCCCGCAGCGACGTGAAGGGGAAGGGCTAGGGAGCGGAAAGGGGAAGCCAGGCTTTCAGGGAGGCGCAACGAGAGAGAGCGAGCCGAGGGCAATGCTCCCGGAGGTGCAGGAGGAGGAAAGGATGCCAGGTGCCCGCAGGGAGATAGAGAGAGGACACCCAGGGCGCTGCCCCGGGAAAGGAGGGATTGGGGTGAGGGCGCCCTGGGGCCCGGAAGGAGGTAACGAGATAGGGAACTGGGGACCGGGGGGGCAAGAGGGTACTCCCTAAGAGGGACAGACCCCACATCCTGAGCGGTCCCGGGGCGCTCCGGAGGCGGCTGGGAGGGCGAGGGCAAGCAGGCTCCTGACGGCCGGCCGTCTGGAAGCCGGGTGTGGGCCCGCCAGCAGGGAGCCCGGGCCCGAGGGTGGGAGCCGGACGGCCGGATCGCGGGGTAGCGGAGGGTCCCCGCGCGCGGCGGTGCCCTCGGGACCGGGCAGGCGCCCCGCGCGCGCGCGCGCGCCCTCACCAGATGAAGTCGGTGCAGTGGCTGCAGAAGGTGGGCTGCTTGAAGAAGCGGGCGGTGAATTTGTGGTTCTTCACCTCGTGCACGTTCTTCTGCCGGAGGGCGCCTTTGCGGGCGAAGCGCACGGTGCTCTCCTCGCCCTCGGCCGGCGGCCCCGCAGCCGGGTCAGCCATCTTTGCGCGCGGGACGCGGGAGCACGCGTGGGGCAGCCCTGGGGCGCGGGGCGCCGGCGGCGGCCGGGAGGCGCGGAGGAAGGCTGTGCTGTTGCGGCCGCGGGGCCGGGCGCTTCCCTGCGCCGCTCTGGCGGCCGCGCGCGCGGGGCTGCGGACCGCACTCGCCCAGCTGCCGCCGCTCGTCCAGCTGCGCTCGGCACCGCTGGCCCCAGCTGCGGGGGTGGGAGGCGGAGCCCGGGCCGGCACGCCCCCCTCATTTGCATCGCTCGCTGGCCCCGCCCTGCCAACTGCTTTACATATTGGCACCTAGAGGCTCCGGGCCTTGGGGTGGGGGGTGGGAAGCGTTCTCAGCCGCAGCTCTGCGGCGTTGGAACCCAAACCTGCGGTTCTCAGACTCTCCAGCCTCGCCCCTAACTCGCCCTCGCCCCGGAGTGGCATGAAGGAGATGTGCACCCGGGGTGCCACCCGGGGAAAGAGAGAGAGGAAGGACCCGCGGGAGGCTGGGAATGGGGAGTGGATAGGGTGGGCGCGACGGATTCCACCCCGACCTCTGCGAAGGGTACTCATCCACCGCCGGTCCACCCTCCACCCCCCATCCACCCCACTGGCCATTCTGCGCGCGCCTCCTGGAGGGACGGGTTCCCGCTGTCACTCACTCGGGAAGGTCTGTGACTCCGCACACTAACACGCGCGGACTGCAGAGGTAGAGGAGGAACAATCTTTAGGTTATATATATATTTATCTCTAACTCCACCACAAAGAGAATTCTTGGCTTTGCTCGCCCGGCCGATTGGAACAGAACTCCCTACCGGCCCGCCGTCCTCTCTACAAAGAGACTCGGTTTCCTCTACTGTGAAATGGGATGATGGGGAAGGGAAATTGAATTAAGTCAGCATTTCCTCAACTTCGTTTATTCCTGACCCATCTTGACAAATGCTGGTCATCTCTGGGCACTAACGGGGGGTGGGGTGGGGGGTGGGGTCTGTCTGATTTCTGAGTTTGAATAGTAACTACAGTGTGTCCATAAAGTCATGGTGCACTTTTGACCTGTGACCGGCCAAAAGTGCACCACGACTTTACGGACACACTGTATCAAATCTCGCCAAATGCTGCCACCTGCCCGAAACAGCTGCACTTGGGGCTTCTTTTATTTGTTAAGAAAGAAGATTAACAAACGATATTTAGAGGGGCGTTAAAGACACACCAACATCCCACTGAGGCCCTCTCCCCAGTGGGCGCATGGAAGGTAGTCTAACAGGATAATAGTTGTCTACATGAGTGATGCTCGGTCCCCCACACCCGGGGAAGACAGCCCGGCACTGGACTACCCTCTCCTTCACTAGACGTGGGCTGTTCCCCACGTCCCACCCAGCCCCCAGCTCGGGGCCTGCCACCTCCTAAGAGCTCGATAGATGTGGGTTAAATGAGTATGTGAACAAATGAGTCAATGAAAAACTGAAGGAGAGGAGCACCCCTCAACCTCACTCCTGTCCGATCAGTGTTTAATAATGATAACCGTCAGGAGCTAGACGGCTGTCAGATACTTGCACTGCCTTATTTAGTCCTCCCAACAACCCTATGAGGGTCTGGTGACTCATTATGGACAAGGATGGTGAGGCTTAGAGTGATCAAGATAGACAACCCAGCCCTGGATGGTTGGCTTAGTGGTAGAGCATCCGCCCAGCATGTAAGTGTCCCGGGTTCGATTACTGGTCAGGGAACACAGGAGAAGAGATCATCTGCTTATCCATCTCTCCCCCTCTTGCTTCTCTCTCTCTCTCTCTCTCTCTCTCTCTCTCTCTCTCTCTCTCTCTCCCCTCTTCCACGGCCATGGCTAGACTGGAGCGAGTTGGCCCCAGACACTGAGGTTGGCTCCCTGGCCTCTGCCTCAGGCGCTAAGAAGAACTTGATTGCTGATCAATGGAGCAATGGCCCCAGATGGGCAGAGCATCGCCCCTTAGTGGGCTTGCGGGTGGATCCTGGTCGGGGCGCATGCGGGAGTCTGTCTCTGCCTCCCCTCCTCTCACTGAATAGTAAAAAAAAAAAAGATAGACAACCCAAGTCACACTGCTGTTGAGTGGTACTCAGGCTGGTCTAACCACAAGTCACACTGGAAATACAGGGATAAAAGGAGGCAGGATGAAGTCGAGCCAGCAACCCTGAACTTGTGACCGAGGAAGCCCATGCCCCACTCTGACGGGACGTGCCCAGTGGCAAGTCATTATCAGGAGCATGTGGAAGGCAAACCTGTCATATGAGAATATCCCTGCCCATGTAATTCAAAAGGGAGCGAGCAAAAAATAGCATTTATATTTTTAAGGTTGATGTGTTTGAGAGACTGGACGTGGCTGTCTATTATTTGTCCTTTGACAGGCTCTGTCCCCTCCCAGGGAGGCTTGGGAAGACATCCCAGGGGACCCTGCTGTGGAAGTCGCTTTCCTTTGAACCCACATCCTGCTTTCTGAATGAAGTTCTTGGAAGGCTTTGGTCTGTAACAACAAACAGTCACCTCATGGGCCTGAACCTTGAGATCCAAAGGCAGGTGGATCCCACTGAGCCACTCCATTCCTAGAGGGGCTATACCAGCTGAGGATGAGGGAACACAGGTCCCGTTCCACCCAGATCCCTATAGGGCCAGGGGTCTCAAACGGGTGGCCCTGAAATACTTTTTTTTTAGCCAACCCAGTGAAAAATTTTTATTTTTACATTGGATAGAATTTTACCTAAATATCCAGACTCTTACTTCTCTGAGGGGGAAGGAAGATATGGCTACATTAAGCATGCATCCCTCTGCTCATTCATTCATTGGCCCCCTCATTCAGCAATGACATTATTGAGTACCTGTTACATGCTATTTCACACATTGTTCAATAAAATCCTGCCGTCACGGAGCTTATAGTCTGGAGGGGGGGGGATAAACAAACTAAAAATCTGTCCTTTGTGGTGTAGAGGTTCATGCTGTAGAGAAAAAGTAAAGTGTGGTGACGGGAATAAAGACAGAGTGGCCAAGAAGGGACATCCGTTGTTACCGGGGGGCCGTCTAAGAAGAGACCTGAATAAAGTGAGGAGGTGTCTGAATATTCCAGGAGGGCAGAATATTCCAGACAAAGAAAAAGGCAAACGCAGAAGACCTGCAGAAGGAGTGTGATGGGCATGTTGAAGAAGTGGCCTCAAGGCCCCTGCAGCTGGAGTGGGGAGAGAAGAGAAAGCAGGTGCCAGGTGAGGTCAGGAGGGTGGCGAGGTCAGAGTCTGGATTCCACCCCTGTGGATGGGAAGCCACACTGGATGGAGGGTTGAGAGCAGAGGCGTGGCCTGATATGGCTTAAGTTCTCCTTAAAGATTAACCTCGATGCTATTTGGAAGTAGAGGGAAGGGGAGAAAGAGTAGGAGCAGGGAGAGCAGCTGAGGTCATTTGAGTAGATGAAGCAAGAAGTGACAAGATGGCCCAGTGCCACATGCAGCCAAAGGGCAGCAACTCTCTATAGGTTAGGTACAGGCACTCTTGGTCACCGGAGCCCCTGTGTGGTCCACTGGGATTATAAACAAAGGAGGCAATGAGGACTCAGGTGGCTCTGGCTGGAAATGACGTCCAAGGTCCAATACTTCAGATTTGCTGTTGTTTTTATTATTATTATTATTATTATTATTATTATTATTGATTTTAGAGAGAGAGAGAGAGAGAGAAACACATTGATCTGTTGTTCCACTTATTTATGCACTTGTTGGTTGATTCTTTTTGTGTATGTGTGACAGAGACAGAGGGACAGATAGGAACAGACAGACAGGAAGGGAGAGAGAAGCATCAATTCTTCATTGTGGCACCTTAGTTACTCATATGTGCCTCGACTGGGGGGATCCAGCAGACCGAGTGACCCCTTGCTCAAACCAGATGAGCCCACGCTCAAGCTGGTGACCTCCGGGTTTCGAACCTGGGTCCTCCATGTCCCCGTCCATGCTCTATCCACTGTGCCACTGCGTGATCAGGCTCATTGGTTGATTATTGTATGTGCCTTGACCAGGGATCAAACTAACAACTTTGGAGTATTGGGATGATGCTCTAACCAACTGAGCTAACCAGCCGGAGCCAGACTTGCTGTCTCTATTAGTTTCTTGTGGCTACCTAACCAAGAGCCATAAAAACAGACACTAAAATAACATAAATGTATTACCTCATCGCTCTGGAGGACAGAAGGCTGAAGTCAGGTGTCTGAAGGGCCCTACTCCTTCCAGGGGCTTTAGAGAAGAAAACTTCCTTGTCCTTGCGACGTTTGAGGGCCGTCAACATTTTCTGGCCTCCTTATCTGTCTCCACATCGCTCCCTTCTCTGCCTCCATCTTCACAACTTCTCTCTGTCTGTCTCTCATCTCCTCTTCTGTCTGTCTAATCTCCTCTGTGCATCTCTTTACAAGGACACCAGTTATTGGATTTGGAGCTCACCCAGACAATCTGGAATGATTTCTTTTTCATCTCAAAAAATCCTTATCATAATTGCATCTGTAACGGCTTTTTTCTTTCCTAAATGGTGTAGCATTCACAGGTTATGGGAATTAAGACAGGAACAGTCGAAAGACTACATGCGTAACCCCTGGGCAAGTCCCTTTCTCTCTGTGTCTCCTCGTCAGTAAGATTGGGGCAGAGATGCAGTACCTTGCCTTCCAAGACTTTCCTTCTAAGGCTGCATGCTCCAGAAGAGTAACCACTAGCCACGTGTGGCTACTGAGCCCATGGAATGTAGCTAGCCTGAATTGAGATGCGATTGTAAGTATAAAACACACCACAAACTGTCAAGTACGTACTTAATATGACAAAGAATTTAAAATGTCTCATGCATAATTTTCTTATCTTTATTACATTTAAAGTCACAATATTTTGGATCTATTGGGCTAAATCAGATTTTTCTCTAAAATAAATTTCACCTTTTGTATTTTTGTTTGTTTGTTTTACTTTTTTAATGTGGTTACTAGAAAATGTAAAATTATATATGTGGCTCACCTTATTTTTCTTTGGACAACTTGGTTCTAACGAATGGATTTAAAGTAATTAATTAATTAATTAATTTTTAAAAATGAAATCATATAAATAAAAACGCATCTCTATTCTCTCTGGTATGAGTAGTGGGGTCCTGACTGGGAGGTTGGAGTGTCTGCGCTCAGGAGACCCACTCACAGGGCTGTTCAATTGCTGCTGGCTGTCAGTTGAGAGCTCCCTCAGGGCTTTCAGCCAGGACCTCAGTTCCTCTTTATGTGAGCCCCTCCATTGGCATCTGGAGCTCTCTCATAGCATGGTGGTGAAACCCCAAAAGTGAGTGTGCCAAGAGATAGAAAGTGGAAGAGGATAGTTCTGGAAACTGACACAGTGTCATTTCTGACATGCTATTTATTGGTCAAGCACTCTCAGAACCTTGAGTATCAATGAAAAACACTTTAAAGAACTGGGGCTTCATAGGAGCTCAGGAAATATTTCTCAAAATTTTTCCTGACCAGTGGTGTTATATTGGAGAGAGACTCAACCTGGGACGCCGAGATCCCAGGTTTGAAACCCCAAGGTCACCAGCTTGAGCGCAGGTTCACCAGCCTGAGTGTGGAATCATCAGTGTGATCCCATGATCACTGGCTTGAGCTCAAAGGTTGCAGGCTTGAAGCCCAAGGTCACTGGCTTGAGCAAGGGGTCACTGCCTCGACTGGAGCCCCCCGATCAAGGCACGTATGAGAAGCAACAATGAACAACTAAGGTATCACAACTACAGGATGATGCTTCTTATCTCTCTCTCTCTTTCTGTCCTTGTCTCTGGCTGTCTGTCTCTCTTGCAAAAAAAAACACAAATTATCAGAATTTTTAAATGTCCTAATTCTTATCTCACATATGAAGAAACAGAAATTTGAAAAAAAGTTAAGCAATTCTCAAAGTCACTCTAAAACCGCTACTAATAATAATTAAAACTTAACATTAAGAAGAGGAAAACAGGACCCATTCAAAGAAAAGAATAATCAGCAGAAACTGTCCCAGTGAAACACCATGTAGAGAATCTACCACACAAAGACTTTAAAAAAGAGATGCTTACCGATGCTCAAAGAACTAAAGGAAGACATGGAGAAAGTCAAGAAAATGTCAAAAAAGAGAAAAAAAACTAAAAAGAAACAAAACAAATTCTAGAGCTGAAAACTATAATAATTGAAATTTAAAATCCACTATAGGGGTATTCGAAGGCATATTTGAGAATAATAGGTGAAGAAAAGTCTGTGGACCTGAAGATAGGATGATTGAAATTACAGAGGAACAGAAAGAAGAAAAAAAAAGATTGAAAAAAGTGAACAGAGGCTAAGGGACCCATGCAAATCACCATATGCACTGTGGGAGTCCCAGAAGAAGAAGAGAGAGACAAAAATGGCAGAAGATTATTTGAAGAATTAATGCTGAAAACTATCCAAGTTTGATTATAGACATGAATAGAAACATCCAAGAAATCAAATAACTCTGGAATGGACTCCACTAAGATTATAATCGAACTGTCAAAAGACTGAGACAAACAGAGACTCTTGAGAACAGCAAGAGGGAAATGACTCCTCACAGACAAGGCACTTCCAACAAGATGATAAGCAGATTTTCCATCAGGAACTTTGGAGGCCAGAAGGCAGTAGACTGATACAAAGTGCTAAAACAAAACAAATGCTGTCAATCAAGACTCCTGTAACCAGCACAACTGTCCTTCAAATTGTGAGAGGGGGCGGAGGGGAAATGAAGACACTTCTAGATAAAAGTTTAGGGACTTTTTACCACTAAGCTTTCCCTGCAAGAAATGGGAAAGCAAATCCTACAGGTTGAAATGAAAAGGCACTACACAGTAACTCAAAGCCATACGAAGAAATAAAGATCTTAGTGAAGATAAACATATCGGTAATTATAAAAGCTAATGTTATCATAGAAATGGTTTGTAACCTCCCCTTTTTTGTTTTCTACATGATTTAAGAGACGAATACACTTTTTTTTTAAATGAAAGAATTATTAATTAGTGTTATTGTAACTTTGGTTTGTAACTCCACATTTTGTTTTCTAGATAAGTTAAAAGACTAACACATCATTAGAAAAGAAACATTCGTTTATGTTTTTGAACACATCATGTATCCAGATACCATTTTGTAATATCCACAACTGAAAGAGGTGAGAACAGAACTATACAAGAGCAGATTGGTATGTTGTACATGCAAGTGAAGCTAGTACAAATACAAACTAGAGCTATCTGACTTTAGGATGCTAATTGGTAATGCCCAGGGTAACCACAAGGAAAACAGTTATAGACTACACAAAAGGAAATAAGTAGGGAATTTAAATGTTTTACTAAAATTAAACTAGCTACACATAAAAGAAGACAGTCATGCAGCAAATGAGGAATAAAAAAAAGCTATTAATGGCATTAAAAAAAATTACCAAAATGACAAAAATGCCTCCTTATCAGTGATTTCTTTAAATGTAAACTCCCCATTCAAAAGACAACATGGATCTTTATTTTATTTTACTTTTTTATTTTTTAGTGAGAGAGAAAAAGAGAGGGGAGGGAGAGACAGACAGGAAGGGAGAGAGATGAGAAGCATCAACTCATAGTTGCAGCACCTTAGTTGTTCATTGATTGCTTCTCATACATGCCTTGACTGTGGGGGGGGGGGTCCAGTTGAGCCAGTGACCCCTTGCTCAAGCCAGAGACTTTGGGCTTCAAGCCAGCGACCTATGGCCTCAAGCCAGTGACCATGGGGTCATGTCTATGATCCCATGCTCAAGTCAGCAATTCCACACTCAAGCTGGTGAGCTCACTCTTGAAAACCTCAGAATTTTGAACCTGGGACCTCAGTGTCCCAGGTCAACACTCTATCCACAATGTCATCAGCTGGTCAGGCTGAAAAAGGGATTTTTAAAAATATGATCCAGCCTGACCTGTGGTGGCGCAGTGGATAAGGCGTCGACCTGGGAACACTGAGGTCGCCAGTTCAAAACCCTGCACTGGTCTGGTCAAGGCACATATGGGAGTTGATGCTTCCAGTTCCTCCCCCCTTTCTCTCTCTCTCTCTCTCTCTCTCTCTCTCTCTCTCTCTGTCTCCTCTCTAAAATAAATAAAATAAAAAGAAATTAAAAATATGATCCAATTCTATGCTGTCTACAAGAGGATTAGTTTAGATCCAAAGGCACAAATAGGTTGAAAATGAAAGGATTGTAGAAGCAGGATCTTGAAGAAATATTTGTACACCGATGTCTTAGCAACCTTGTTCACAGTGGGTACAATGCGAAAGCAGTCCAAGGGCCCATCCACAGATGAAAGGATTAAGTGAAATGTGGTATATGCGTACAATGGAATGTTATCCATCCTTAAAAGGAAAGAAACTCCTACATAAACTACAAAACGGATGACCCTTGAGAACATGATGCTAAATGAAATAAGCCAGTTACAAAAAGGCTAACCTTGTAGGGTTCCACTTCTATGAGGAATCCACAGTATTCGAGTTCATAGAGACGGAAAGTAGACGTAGTTGGGAAGAACGGGGACTTGTCATTTAATGGGATGCTGAGTTTTGGTTTTGCAAACTAAAAAGAGATCCGGAGATGAACGGTGGTTATGAATGTACTTTGTACCATTGAACTTTAAGATAGTTAAGGTCGTAACTTTTTGTTATGTGCATTTCAACCATGTGGAAAGTGGAGCGAGTGAATTAACGGGTACAGCATTTCCATTTGAGAAGATGGAAACGTTCTGGGATGGATGGTGGAGATGACTATGCAACAATGTCAACGTCCTTCACGCCTTTGAACCGCACGGTTTAAAATGGCGGGATGAAGAACGGTATACTTTATGTTTTATACACTTTACCTCGATAAAAAAAAAAAAAGTAAATGAACAAAACACCCACAATTGATTGGATGCTAACATCGAGCCAGATCCTACGCTCAAAACCCTTTCCATGAGTTAATGTCTCGACTATACGGTTCCTATGTTACACACAGGTGAGGAAACTGAGTCACAGCGAGGTTGAGTAACTTCTCCTGGGTTCCATGTTAGAAACTGGCAGGGCTATGACTTCTACTCAGGTCTTCTGAGTCCAGAGCCCGTGCTTTAACCACAACCGTGGGTTCATTTTAAGCCTACAGTAGAATATGTTTTTACATCTCTCTACATCTTTGTAATCTCCAGAAGATCAAAATGCAGAAAAGTTCTAGCTCCCCGGAAAACTCTCTTGTACCCTTTTGCAGAAAATAACCCCTTCAGAGGGAAACTCTCTCTAATTTGTATCATCCTAGATCAGGTTTATTTCATTAAAAAAAAAATTTTTTTTGAGTTCTGACATAATATCTGTAAGATAAAATTTACATCAAATACTACATAATATGTCACTTATGTGGCATCATATATGCAACACAATGTTTTAAAGTTGAGGCATAATATTTGTAACAGAAACATGGAATAAGTTATATGTAACATAATACATGTAACCAAATGTACCATCTTAGTCGTTTCTTTTTCCTGGAGATGAGAACTTTCAAGCTCTACCCCTTTAGCAATTTTTAAATATACAATACAGCAGCGGCTTGCGACTGCCTGTCTGCAGACCCATGCTGGTCTGACAGAAATTTTGTGTGGGTTTATAATCTTTTTTTCTTTTTACTTTTTTTTTATTTTTTTTATTTTTTACAGAAACAGAGAGAGTCAGAGAGAGGGATAGATAGGGACAGACAGACAGGAAGGGAGAGAGGTGAGAAGCATCAATCATTAGTTTTTCGTTGCCATTGCGACACCATAGTTGTTCATTGATTGCTTTCTCACACGTGCCTTGACCGCGGGCCTTCAGCAGACCGAGCAACCCCTTGCTGGAGCTAGCGACCTTGGGTCCAAGCTGGCGAGCTTTTGCTCAAGCCAGATTGGCCCGCGCTCAAGCTGGTGACCTCGGGGTCTCGAATCTGGGTCTTCCGCATCCCAGTCCGACGCTCTATCCACTGCGCCACCGCCTGGTCAGGCATGGGTTTATAATCTTCATAAAACATCAGGTGCTTAACTCTGTCACAGACCAGCACAAAATTTCTGACAGACCGGCACCAGTCCACGGATTAGTGGTTGAAAAGCATTGCACAGTAGACCCTGGCTGGTTGACTCAGAGGATAGAGCATCGGTCCGGCGTGTGGATGTCCTGGGTTCGATCCCCAATCGAGGCACACAGGAGAAGGAACCATCTGCTTCTCTTCCCCTCCTTCTCCCCCTTCTCTCTCTCACTTCCCCTCTCATAGCTATTGGATCCAGTCGCCCTCAGGTGCTGAGGATAGCTCAGTTGATTCGAGCATTGGCCCCAGATGGGTTTTGGCAGGCAGATTCCTGTCAGGGCAAATGCAGGCATCTGTCTCTCTATCTCCCTTACCTTCACTTAAAAAAAAAAAAAAAAAAAGGAAGCAGAGGGAAAGGGGATGAGAGGATGGGATCAGAGAAAGGAAAGAGATTGGTGAAATTATACATACATAACACAGCATTATAGAGAGCAGAAAAGCAAATCCTGGAGGGAAGGGGAAAGGGTACTGGGGGGAGGGGGCAAAGGGAATGCTGAGGAGAACATGGAGGTGGGGGGATGTATTTGGTAGGACACTTGATCTATGTAAACACAATAAATTTAAATCAATTAAATTTGATAAAAGGAAGGAAGGAAGGAAGGAAGAAAGGAAGGAAGGAAGGAACGAACGAGGGAGGGAGGGAGGGAGGGAAGGAGGGAGGGGGGAAGGAAAGGAGGGAGGGAAGAAAGGAAGGAGGGAGGAAGGAAGGAAGGAGGGAGGGAGGGAGGGAAGAAGGAAAGGAGGGAGGGCAGGAAGGAAGGAGGGAGGGAGGAAGGAAGGAAGGAAGGAGGGAGGGAGAGAGGGGGGAGGGAGGGAGGAAGGAAAGGAGGGAGGGAAGGAAGGAGGGAGGGAGGGAGGAAGGAAGGAAGGAAAGGAGGGAGGGAAGGAAGGAAGGAGGGAGGGAGGGAGGAAGGAAGGAAGGAAAGGAGGGAGGGAAGGAAGGAAGGAGGGAGGGAGGAAGGAAGGAAGGAAGGAGGGAGGGAGAGAAGGGGGGAGGGAGGGAGAAAGGAAAGGAGGGAGGGAGGGAGGGAGGGAAGGAGGGAGAGAGGGAGGAGGGAGGGAGGGAGGAAAAGAGGGAGGGAAGGAAGGAGGGAGAGAGGGGGGAGGGAGGAAGGAAGGAAAGGAGGGAGGGAAGGAAGGAGGGAGGGAGGGAGGAAGGAAGGAAGGAAGAAAGGAAGGAAGGAAGGAAGGAAGGAAGGAAGGAAGGAAGGAGGGAGGGAGGGAGGAAGGAAGGAAGGAGGGAAGGAAGGAAGGAAGGAAGGAAGGAAGGAAGGAAGGAAGGAAGGGAGGGAGGAGGGAAGGAAGGGACACTACACAGTATTATTGACTATACTACACATTACATCCCCAGAACTTACTTATCTTACAACTGCAAGTTTGTACCTTTGACTATTCCACTCACACTGCCCCCCACCCTCCCGGGCCCTCATCTACTCTCTGTTTCTATGAGCTTGGCTTTTTTAGATTCCACAGATGAGTGAGATCATACAGCATTTGTCCCTCTCTGCCTGACTTATTCACTCTCAGCACAATGCCTTCAAGGTCTATCCCTGTTGTCACCAGTGGCAGGATTTTCTTCTTTTTATGGCTGAGTAATGTTCCACTGTGTATACACCACATTCTGTTTGTCCATTCACCCATCGGGGGACACTCAGCTTGTTTCCATGTCTTGGCCACTGTAAATACTGCTGCGATGAACATGGAGGTGCAGCTCTCTCTTCCAGATGGTGGTTTCATTTCCTTTGGACATGTACCCAGAAATGGGATTGCTGGGTCACGTAGTAGTCCTGCTTTTAATTCTCTGAGGGACCCCCACGTTGTTTCCATCGTGGCTGCACCAAACTCCACGCCCTTCAGCAGTGCACAAGGGCTCCCTTTCCGCCACATCCTCGCTTACTATCTCTTGTGTTTTTTTTAATTTGAACAGGTGTGAGGTGACATCTCATTGTGGTTAAGTACAGTAGTGTTATGTACGTTCACGCTGCGTGCAGCCCACATCCAGAACTCTTTTCATCTTGCAAAACTGAAACTCTCTACCCTTAAACAACACTGCACTTCCCACCGGCCCGGCTTCCTGGCTACCACGTTTCTACTTTGTGTCTATGAACTTACTTGACTGTTGCTAGGTAACTCATCTGAGTTGAACTGCACGGGAGTGATCTTCTCATGACTGGTGGTCTTACTTATAGTCTGTTCAGATTTGTTTCTCAGGGTTTTGGAGGCTAGAAATCTGAGGTCACGATGTCAGTATGATCAGGTTCTTGATGAGACCTCTCTTCCTGGTCATGTCCTCACATGGCCTTCTTTGGAGAGGGAGGGGGAGAGTCTTGGGTCTCTCTTTTTTTAAGATAAGGGCATTAATCTCATCACAAGGGCCCCACCCTCGTGACCTCATCTGAACCTAATTACTTCCCAAAGGTCCCTCCTCCATGTGCCATCCCAGAGGGGATTAGGGCTTCCACAGATGAATGGGGTGGGGGAGGGGAGGAACAAACATTTCATCCAGAGCGCTGGCTTATTTCACTTCCAATAGTGCTTTCAAGTTTCATCCACGTTGTGGCATGTGAGCATCTTTCCTTTTTTAATTTTTTTTAAAGCTAAGACCATAGATTCATCTTGCCTATTCTTTCTTTCTTTTCTTTTTCTTTTTTTTTTGTATTTTTCCGAAGTGAGAAGTGGGGAGAAGGCAGAGAGACAGACTCCCGCATGCGCCTGACCGGGATCCACCCGGCATGCCCACCAGGGGGCGATGCTCTGCCCATCTGGGGTGTTGCTCCATTGCAACCAGAGCCATTCTAGCACCTGAGGCGGAGGCCATGGAGCCGTCCTCAGTGCCCGGGCCAACTTTGCTCCAATGGAGACTTGACTGTGGGAGGAGAAGAGAGAGACAGAGAGAAAGGAGAGGGGGAAGGGTGGAGAAGCAGATGGGTGCTTCTCCTGTATGCCCTGGCCGAGAATCGAACCCAGGACTTCCACACGCCGGGCCGATGTTCTATCATTGAGCCAATGGGCTAGGGCCTCATCTTGCCTATTCTTTTTTATTTCTGTTTTATTTATTTATTGTGTTTACATAGGTTTTAGGTCTCCCAAATGCATTCTTGCCTCTTCTTGAACGTCATATAAACGTGCACCATGACGTTTCTGAATTTTTTTACTCTCTATGTCAGTAAGACTCATCCGTGTTTTTTGTATATGTCAGTGTTCATTCTGTTTTTATTGCCCTGCCTGAATATATACCACAGCGTGCTTGTCCAGTCCATCTCAATGACCACGTGAGTTATGTCCAGTCTGGGGCTGCTCTAGAAAACACCACAGTGAAATTCTCGTGTACGTCTTTTGTGAACAGAAGGCACTCATTTCTCTTGAATCAGTCAATACCCTCAAGTGAAATTGCTACAGCCAGCGACTTGAAGTCCTGTAGCCTTAACTTCAAACAGCTGGGGCCGGTTGCAGCCACCATGTGCTGTGGTCAGGCGCCTGCCCCACACCCTGCGCTGAGCCCTCCTTCAGGGAGGAGGCTGCAGGTCCAGCGTCTCCTCCCCTTCCCCAGGGTCTCCAGCACTGGGTGGGTTCTCAGCACCCAGCAACAAACAGGAAGTCACTGTGGGTAACATGCTGTGTAATAATAATGAACACAGCACAATTAAACCCAACATTCAGGTCAGGAAAAGGTCCTGTTTAGTTTGCTGAATTCTAGAAAAGGAAGCTGAGAAAAGGAAGCCAGGAGAGCACACATGGCAAGGTCAGGGACCACCCCCCCCCCATTGGAGCCATGCTCCTGTGAGGGTCCCCTGGTCCTCCCAGTGACTGCAGCTCGGATGCAAGGGCAGGCAGCAGCTGTGGGGTCCCAGGGCGGCTACCTCCTCAATCATTCAAAAGACGATAGAAATGTGAAATCTGCACCAAATAAAAGGAAAGCTCTCCCAGTTTCATACCTATTCAGTGCAGTTCAATGTGAGCTCCATTTGTTGCCCTACACACATCCAAACGATAGTGAAGTTCTTGCCACACATGGGTAAGGACGTCTGGTGTAACAGAGTGAATAACATCTGTGATTCTCTGTTTTAAGTGATTAATGTCATTGATACGTTCAATGTACACATGTTGCTTCACATAACCCCAAAAGTAAAAGTCTAAGGGCGTCAGATCCAGGGATCGTGGTGGCCATGGCTTGACAGAACCCCTGCCTATCCACTGCTGGGGGAATGTTCTATCCAGAAACTCACGAGCAATGGTGGCGTAGTGTGGAGGAGCATCATCCTGTTGAAAGATGACACCTTCTGGAAATTGTGTCACTGCATACAATTCCAACATGTCAGGATAGGTGTTCGCCATCACAGACTGCTCAGAGAAAATAATGGGCCTATCACCTTATCATGCATCAGGCCACACCACACGCTCACTTTAGGGGTGTTACGTTCGTACTCAACGTAGGCATGAGGATGTTCAGCAGCCCATATTCGGACGTTATGGCCATGAACATGTCCACAGATATGGAAGGTCACCTCATCACTGAACACAATCTTCTGCAGAAATCCTGCATCATTGTCGATCTCATGAAGCATATCTGTAGCAAACGCACATTGTGTGGGTCTATCCGCCGGTTTGATAGCGTGCAACAGCCGCAATTTGTACCCCATAAAACAGAGACGTTTCTTTAACACCTTGTGAACTGTAGTCTTGCTTAGGTGTAACTGTCGAGCACACGCACGCACAGATTTTTTAGGGCTCCTTAGGTAGCTATCCCGTACAGCCTCTACAGACTCGTCACTGACTGATGGCCTACCAGAACGGGGTTTCTCCACCAAACTGCCGCTTTCCTTCAACTGCTTATCCCACCGAGTAATGCTATTCCTATGTAGTGGTGACGATATTCACGTTGCACTTTGGTCACGGATTCGAATTTAGCACAGAACACACTGAACTTTCTCTGTACCATCCACGTCTCCGCTGTACACACGGTGTTACGTCATCATCTGCGCATGCGCACATGCTGCCACATCATCCTACAGAAACTGAGAGGGTTTTCCTTTTATTTGGTGCAGATTTCACATTTCTATCATCTTTTGTTGCTTTCCTGTGACCGGTCAAAAGTGCACCATGACTTTACAGACACACTGTAGATTTGTCATCTCTCTGAGAGGCTAACTGACCCCTGCAGGTTTAAAAAAAGCATCTTTAATATCACAAGTCCCTTTGTCCCGGAGTTCTCTTCTGTGCTTGGCCGACCAGCTGAATCCTGAGCTGGGCGAGCTGAATGTCCATCCAAACCCTTTCTTCCCGACGTGGTGCAGCTGGTAAGACAAGGAAGTCCTACCATCACCCAGTGCCAGGTGCAGAAGCACACATACTGCTCAGGTCAGGGGCACTGGTTGCATGCCTCCTCTGCTCCTGAGTTTGTATCAGGGCATTTATTCCAGGGTTGGGTGTTTGTTTGTTTAAATGTTACTGAAAAGGCCCTGGCCGGTTGGCTCAGCGGTAGAGCTGTGTGTGGAAGTCCCGGGTTCGATTCCTGGTCAGGACACACAGGAGAAGCGCCCATCTGCTTCTCCACTTTTCCCCCTCTCCTTTCTCTCTGTCTCTCTCTTCCCCTCCCACAGCCAAGGCTCCATTGGAGCAAAGTTGTCCCGGGCACTGAGGACGGCTCCATGGCCTCCACCTCAGGTGCTAGAATGGCTCTGGTTGCAACGGAGCAACAGCCCAGATGGGCAGAGCATCGCCCCCTGGTGGGCATGCCGGGTGGATCCCAGTCGGGCGCATGTGGGAGGCTGTATCTCTGCTTCCCTGCTTCTCACTTCAGAAAAATACAAAAAAAAAAAAAAAAGTTGCTGAATTTATTGGAGGACAATGGTTAATACAGCGCCGTAGGTTTCGTATGTACAATCCTCCAGTGCATCATCTGAACACTGCACTGTGTGTTTGCCAACCCAAGTCTCCTCCTGTCACCGTTTCTCCCCCCGCCCCCCATGGCCGTCTTCCCCCTTTTCCTCGGGGCATCGCCAGACTGTGTCTGAGTATTTTATTATGTGTGTTTTCTTTCTGAACCCCTTCACCTTTTCCACCTAGCCCCTCAGTCCCCTCCTGTCCAACAGCTGGGTTTGGGTGTTACTTGTTTGTGTTAGAGACAGACACACACAGACAGGAAGGGAGAGAGATGAGAAGCATCAATTCCTAGTTGTGGCACTTTAGTTGTTCATTGACTGCTTCTCATACATGCCTTGATTGGTGGGGCTCAACACTGAGCCAATGACCCCTTGCTCAAGCCAGTGACCTTGGGCTCAAGCCAGCAACCATGGGGTCATGCCTATGATCCCGTGCTCAAGCCGGTGACCCAGCACTCAAGCTGGAGAGCACACAATCGAGCCGATGACCTTGGCATCTCGAACTGGGTCCTCAAACATCACAGGTCAATGCTCTTTGGGTGTTCTTTTCCCTTCTTTTCAAAGCGAAAGGAGGGGAGATAGAGAAACAGACTCCCACATGCACCCTGACCAGGATCCACCCTGCAAACCCCGTCTGCGGCTGATGCTTCACCCATCTGGGGCCACGCTCGCAACTGAGATACTTTTAGTACTTGCATGGTTTCCACAGAGCCATCCTCAGCGATCAGAGGCCAACGTGCTCAAACCAGTGGAGCCCTGGCTGTGGGAGAGGAAGAGAGAGCAAGAGAGAAGGGGGAGGGGGAGGTGTGGAGAAGCAGATGGCTGCCTCTCCTGTGTGTCCTGATCAGAAATTGAACTGGAGACTTCCACATGCCAGGCCGACACTCTACCACTGAGCCAACCGGCCAGGGTCTCTTTGGGTGTTCTTTTAAACAAGCATCAAGGGTTCCAGTGTAGCACGTTCTCTGCTCATTGCCCTGAATTCTTCAGCCAACAGGATAGAATAGAGTGATACAATATTTTAATTAAAAAATGAGTTTTTCTTATGCCCATTGTTTAGAACAGTTAATGTGCTCATATTTCCAAAAGTCAAAATGACATTAAAAGATGATTATTGAGAGGCGAACATCCCACCCCAGCCATTTTCTCCGCTCCTCGGAAATACCTGTGTTTATTCATCGCTTAGCTTCTTGTCCGACTTTCCACATTGCCTTTAATAAATTTACTGTCAGAATATTAAAAAATGAGAATACATATTTTTATACATTCTTTTCCCCCGTCCCTTTCTTACGCAAAAGGCAACATACTATCTATAATATTCTGCACTTCATTTTTTTACTTAGCCCTCCGGAGGCCCTTTGCTATTAGACCAGTGGTTCTTAACCTTTTTTGGGGTACCAAACCCACCAGTTTCATACGCGCATTCACCGAACCCTTCTTTAGTGATAAATAAAATATGATTTTTTTTTCCAAATTCAAGACATAGGTATGTGTTTTTTTACTGGTGCACAAAATGAGCCGTGCATGAACATCACCTTGCTCAAAGAACAAAACCAACAAAGTGCATGAACTCACAACAAATGACGGTATTACTTTATTCTGGCCTCTGCGGCGGAGGCTTCTCTGAACCCCTGAGACCAACTCATGGAACCCCTAGGGTTCCATAGAACCCAGGTTAAGAACCACTGTATTAAAGCCTAGAGAACTTTGTTCATTTGGATGTCTCTGCCTCATAGTCCATCTAAGGATGGACCTAGTTAGATACACCAGCTCCTCGTGGACGAACACTCGGGCCGTTTTCAAACTTTGACCACCGCGGACGGCGCTGTGACAAATGACCTTGGATGTGCATCTCCCCACCGCCGTGCGTGCGTCTGTGCAATAATTCCCAGAACTAACCGCTGGGAGGTCAAAGGCTAAGTGCATTTCTAAGGTTGATGGATGGTGTCAGCTTGCCCTCCACGGGGGTCCTACAGCCTCCTGCACTCACACCACTCACGATGACAGTGACTGTCCCCCCACCCACCCCAGTCTTACAGACGAAGCCGTGAGGCCTTCCTCTCTCTTTGCCAATCCACTAAGTGATAGCCGGTGTCCGGGTGCCATTTTAGTCCGCATTTATCTTATTATGAATAACGCCGGGCATCTTTGCGTGAGAACAGTGTGCGAAAAACAGTTCTGTTGTGAGTAACGGAGCTCATTCGGGCTAACTCAAGCGGGTGAAGGGAAAATTACCATGAGCGTCAAGTCACAGAGGCGGTTCACGCAGCCAAGAGGGGCAGTATGGCCAGGTTCCGGGAGAGACTGGGTCTGGAAAACAGAGAAACATGAACTAGCTTCATTCTCTCCCTCTCCCTCTGCCTCTCCACGCCCCTCCCCCACCTGTTAAACCAGCCTCCCCACCCCTAGTATATTTGTCAGTCTTTAGACCACACAGGCATCAGCATACCTTCTCAATGCTAAAACCCAGGAAGGGATTCTCCCTGGTCCCTCTTATCCCCAGTGCACCCCTGGTCCAAGCTACCAGGATGAGGACGATCAGGAAATGCGATTCCTGGGGACCCACCGATCCTTGACACCTACAGGAACCGTGCTGATTGCGCCTTTAGTCACTGCCCCTCCTCCATGTGGGATCCTGCCAAACAAGACAGACGGCCTCTAGTTTTGGGGGACATTTGGGGGACAGCAATCTATCTTCTCTACAGGACTTTTTCCAAGCCAGATGTGGTCACTCCCATTCCCTTTTCTAGTGAGGGGGGTTTAGGAATAGACACTCGGTACCGTTCTAGCCGTTCAATAATACAGAAGGAAACATTCCTTGGGGCTAAAAAAACAAATACAGTGTCAAGATGGGCACACTCTCCTGTTACTGTAACTTCTTGCCTCTGCGTGGGATTCTACCAGTTCGCTCTGTGGCATGACAAACCTGCCCTGAAATCCAGTGACTTAAATACAGAATCATTTATTATTTCCAGTGACCTTGCGGGTTTGCCAAGTGGTGTTCCCTCTGTGGGCTAGCTCAGCCGGAGCTGGGTGGTCTAGAACACGGGCTCCCTCCATGTCTGACAATTGGCGAGCTGGTTGGTCTAGAGCCGTGATGGCGAACCTATGACATGCGTGTCAGCGCTGACACGCGTAGCCATTTTCAATGACACACGGCTTCATGCAGCCGCATACCAGAAAAGTATGGGGGCCGCATGCCGAGAAGGTGTTTCATCCTCGGCTCCTCCACGGCCAGGTGCAGTAGCCGAGGATAAAACATTTGCTGTAGTGTAGACACTCTGTGCCGGAGGTCTGGAGGCCAGAACAACAGAACTCCACACAGAGCGTCTAGTTCTGGGACTTCCGGTGAGGCCGTTTTTCTCCAAGTGACACACTACCCGAGTGATGCTCGGTGTTTTGGCGAATTTTGACACACCAACCTCAAAAGATTGCCCGTCACTGGTCTAGAGGGAGTTAGTGGGGGGCAGGGTGGGGGGGGCTCATTTCTATTTTATCAAGGAACTATGCCCACTTGATAAAATAGCGTCTCGAGTTCCAAACAGCAAGGGGGTGGGGGGGGAGATCCCATGTGTGGACACTTTTCAAGCGTGTTCACATGTCCCCTTACACCTGCCCCATTGACCACAGCGCGTCCCCTGGCTAAGTCCTGTTAGGTGGAGAAAGGACTGTACCTCTTGATGGGAGGAGCTTAAAACATATATACTGTATATACAGTGTAGCCATCCTGGCAGCCTATCCCAGTGACGCCTAACACTCTAGCCACCTGGGGACCTTGGGGGGGACGCGAGTCCAAGGGTGGCGAACGAGAGGGGTTCTCAGAGATGACGTTGAGCCGGCGGGCTTGCTGAGCCTGGGAGCCGCTGCCTTGGAAGTCCTTGCTGCGCGAGATAACTGATTTTTCTTGCTGTCTGAGACAGTCACATTGGTGTTTCCTTAACTCTGCCTATTGGCTGACGTGCTGGGGAGGGCAGATCAGGTCTCTGACAACAAAGGGCAGCTCATCCGCAGCCGGGGGTCCTAAATTGGTTGGATATAAAACAACAACAGCAACAAAAAAAAAACAAAAAACATGTTCTTGTGAAGAAGTCCAGGCTGACTCCGTGCTCACAGCGGGCACCCCCTCAGGGGTGGCAGAAATCAACTGCCAGTCTGAGCGCTGTCAATTTCAGTACGTAGAGTTTATGAACGGACAAGCAAGGCTCGGGTCTGGGGTTCCAACATCCAAATCCACGCGTCCGTAGTTAAGGGGAGGGAGCGCACCGCTCGGCATGTGAAGACAGCACAGGGTTTCAGCTCCAGGTGACAATAGACCTTGGGGGACAGAGCCGCTGGTCGTGCTGTCTGACATGTAAAATACAGCCCCCGGGGGGGGCACAGGAAAGAGGCAAGAGGAGGAGGGTGTCATCGGACTGTAAGGAAGAAAGGGTCAAAACATGGCCAAGAGGTTCAGAGCAGGAAGGGCTAAAAAGAGATCATGACGTTTTTGCGCGTGGGCACCTTAGCGAAAGCCGTTTCGGCCGTGTTGACAGGGTGGAAAGCGGACGGCGGGACACTGAGGAGGGGAACGAAGGAGAGAAAGGAGGGGCCGTACAGACAGACTGCGACACACTTAGCACTCTCTCCCTTTTTCAAAAAAAAATAATTTTAATTAGGCCCTGGACGGTTGGCTCAGTGGATAGAGAATCAGCCCAGCATGCAGATGTCCCCAGTTCGGTCCCTGGTTCCATCCCCGGTCAGGGCACACAGGAGAAGTGACCATCTGCTTCTCCCCGCCACCCTCTCCTCCTTCTCTTCCCTTTCCTCTCTTGCAGCCAGTGGCTCAATTGGTTTGAGCGTCGACCCCAGACGCTGAGGATGGCTCGGCTGTGAGCATCGGCCCCAGATGGGGGTTGCCTGGTGGCCCCCGATTGGGACACATGGAGGAGTCTGTCTCACTATCTCTCCTGCTCTCACTTAAAAAAAAGAAAAAATAGCCTGACCAGGCGGTGGTGCAGTGGACAGAGCGTCGGACTGGGATGCAGAAGACCCAGGTTCGAGACCCCGAGCTCGCCAGCTTGAGCGCGGGCCCATCTGGCTTGAGCAAAAGCTCGCCAGCTTGGACCCAAGGTCGCTGGCTCCAGCAAGGGGTGGCTCGGTCTGCTGAAGGCCCGCGGTCAAGGCACATGTGAGAAAGCAATCAATGAACAACTAAGGTATCGCAACGGCAACGAAAAACTAATGACTGATGCTTCTCACCTCTCTCCGTTCCTGTCTGTCTGTCCCTATCTATTGCTCTCTGACTCTCTCTCTGTCCCTGTAAAAAAAAAAAAAGAAAGAAAAGAAAAAATACATAAATTTAACTTAATGGGGTGACATCGATCAGTGAGGGTACACAGGTTTCAGGGGAACATCTCTGTAGCGTTTGAACTGTTGATTGCATTGAGTGCCCGTCCCCCAAAGTCACATCACCCTCCGTGTCCCTCTCTTCTCCCCCCCCCCCGGTGACCACCTCACTTTTATCTATGTCCACGAGTCTCGGTTTTCTGCCCCAGCTATGTGTGAGGTCATATGGGTGTTGCCTTTTCCTGATTTACTTGTTTCACTCAGTATGATGTTCGAGCACTCTTGATTAGGTGTCTCATCATCCTGATTTAAACTAGCTGGGTGGGGGCAGCAGGGAGGTGGGTTTATGGCCCTTATCACTGAAACATCAAAAGAAAGCTAGCGTCAGACATACCTGGCTGGATTCAGGGCTCACACGGCCGGACGGAAACCCTGTCTTCCTGGCCATGGCGTGGTTCTGCTTGTCTTCTCAGAAAGTCTGTCTCCCCCTGGCAAAGGAAACCCCATCTTCCCCAGTGGCTCTTGCAAAAAGCCTCAGGAAACACGCTGGATGGTCCGGCTTGCTGACCTGACCTCCCTGAACCCACCGCTCTAGCCCAGGAGGCAGTGTTCTGACCGGCCCGACCCTTGTCAGCCCTCCCTCCACCAGACCACGGAGGCTGAACAAGATTCTCGTGAAATGCCAGCCTGTCCAGGCAGTGGCACAGTGGATAGAGCATTAGCCTGGGATGCTGAGGACCCAGGCTCGAGACCCCAAGGTCGCTGGCTTTGAGCCCAAGGTCGCTGGCTTGAGCAAGGGGTCATTGCCTCGGCTGGAGCTCCCCGGTCAAGGCACGTACGAGAAGCAATCAATGAACAACTAAGGAGCCACCACAAAGAGTTAATGCTTCTCATCTCCCTACCTTCCTGTCTGTTTGCCTGTTTCTCTCTCGCTCGCTCGTTAAAAAGAAAAGAATAAATAATAATAATGGAAGTGATGATTTTCTAAAAGAAAAGGGGGGAGTGTATAATAGAACTATTAAACATGACACAAAAAGCAAGGAAAATTTAATAAATTCAACCTCGTGAAAATTAAAAACATGAAAAACTTCGTTAAAAGGATGAATCTGCACACTACAAACTGGGAGAAAATATTTATAAACTGTATAATCAGCAAAGCACTGATCCCTAAAAAGTTTTTTTTTAAACTTTCAAAACTCAACAATAAAAAGAACAAAACAATCAGAAAGTGGGTAAAAGCCATGACCAGACACTTCACAGGGAAGGACACACGCACATGACAACTAAGCACATGGAAATATATTCACTAGCCATGAAATGCAAATTGAAAACAGACTGACACATCACCACACACCTAACAGAAGAGCTGTACTTTAGTTCTTTTCTTTTCTTTTTATTTTTTAAAGATTTTATTGAGTTTTAGAGGGGAGGGGAGAAACAGAGAGCATCAGCTCACAACAGTTGCTCCTTGTGTGCGCCTAGATGAGATCAGCCCACTGTTTCAAGCCGGCGACCTCGGCGTGCCAGGTCGATGCTTTATCCACTGCGCCACCACGAGCCGGGCCAGAAGAGCTAGACTTGAAAGAGAGCAATAGCACCAAATGCTCACAAGGATGCAGAGAAACGGATCCTTCACTCATCGCTGGCGGAAACAGAAAATGGGACAGCCATTCTGGAAAAAGAGGGATGGCAGGGTTTTTCTGTTTACAAAACTAAATCAACTTGAAAACGTTGGTCCATCAAAGGATACGGTCAACAGAATGAAAAGGACCTACAGAATGGGAGAAAATATTTGCAAGTCATCTGCCAGATAAGGGGTTAATATCCAGAATAAATATATAGAGATAGATAGATAGATGATAGATAGACAGATAGATAATCACTACAACTCAACAACAACAACAAAAATTTTTAAACCCAATTTAAGAATGGGCAAAGGTCGCGAGTAGACATTTCTCTGAAGATGACATACAGGTGACCAATCAGCGGGTAAAATGTTGCTCAGCAGCTCTAATTGCATTAGTAACGTGCAAGTCAAAAACACAGTGAGATACTGTCTTACACCCAGTAGGATAGCTACTATTAAACATAAACAAACAGAAAATAACAAGTGTGGGTGAGGATGTGCACTGTTGGTGGGACTGTGAGATGGCACAGCTGCCATGAAAAACAGCATCAAGTTTCCTTAAAACATTAAAAATAGAATGACTCTACGATCCAGAACCCACCCATGAGTAGACACCCGAAGGCATAGAGAAACAGGGTCTCGAGGTGATCATTCCGCACATCCCGATCCATGGCGGCCACAGTCACGGTAATCCAGGTGCTCGTCAACAGGTGAACGGGTAAGAAAACGTGGTTCACGCCTGCACACGGGACTGTGACTCAGACTTCAGAAGGAAGGAAACCCTCACACATGGGTGAAGCCTGAGGACAAGTAAAGTACACCAGTCACATAATAATAAGAAAACAAAAATGAAAACCTGTGTGATTTCACTAGTATAAGGTGTGTCAAATAGTCAGATTCATAGCATCAAGCTGTCTTCCTCTCCGTTGACATCACGCTCTGACGTAAATGAGGAGGAAGGAGTTCTTGCGGTCCTTGGCCGTGGGCAGCGTAAGCTCTGAGATGGGTTTGGAAACCCCTGGGTTGGCAACTTACCCACCTCCTGGCTTGTGCCCCCTCCTTATCCTTAGCTGCCATTGTGAGCATTTCCCCAGTTTCTCCACCCAGCTAGCTGCCTTTCTAAGCCTCGTTGCACGGACTCTGGATAACGTTTTTCTGAAGTGTCTGAAATTTGAGTAGCAGTTCAGACTCTCACCATTGCAAGCAACAAAATCTGAATTTAAACTGAATGAAGAAAGTGTTTTATTTATTTACTTATTTATTTCAGGATTTTTAGACTCCTGTGACTGAAATATTCAGGGCTAGCTCTGTACAGCTTCAGGCACGGTTTGATCCAGGTTCTCCAACAGAAACCACTGCCTTTTTCACGTCTTGGCTCCGCCTTCCTGAGTTGGTTTTATCTGAAGCCAGGCTGTGCCCATGAGAGGCCCTGGCAGCTCAGAGCACAGTCCTACCTGCTCAGTTAACCCCCAAAGAAAAGGGAGTCTTTCCTTTTCCTCATGGTCTCCACGAACACCCCAGCCGCGCTGGCTCCCTAGGGCTGCCATAATGAATCACCACAATGGGGGTGGCTGAAAGAGAAATCTATTCTCTCCCAGTCCTGGCTGCCAGCAGGCTGGAGCCAGTGTGCTGGCAGAACCTCACTTCCTCCGGAGCTGTAGATGGGTCCGTCTGGGCTTCTTCCAGGTTCTGGCAGCGGGCGGTCTTTCCTCAGCTTGTGGCCGTAGCTGTTCCCTCTCTGCCTCCATCTCACACGGCCTTCTCCTCTCCTGTCTGCCTATAAGGACGCGTGTCCACCCAGGTGACCCAGGCGGCTGCTTCATCTCGGGAGACATATACTGTAGTTACAACTGGAAAGATGCTTTTGCCAAAGAAGGTCCCATTCACAGGGGTTGTGTATTAAGACGTGGATGTATCTTTTTTTTGGGGGGGGGGGCAACATTCCACTTCCTAAAATGGACATGTACCCCTATGTAGTCTCAGAAGACTCAGCTCCCAGAAGGGCCCCTGGACCTGATTGAATGCTATGCTGTCACCATCTTGTACTTTGTCATGGTGGAGCAAGGGACCGCTCGGTTTTAAGTGTTGCTCTGGGCCCCGTAAATTATGCAGCTGGTTCTGGTCCGAGGAGCAAGAAAGACGGTGAGAACTCTTTACTTGGGATCGACCCCAGGCCAAATTCCACGCCATCAGGCCCCTGGAATGTGTGTGGCTTACCCACTCTGACCCCGTCGGTCTTCAATAAAGAGGATGAAGGGAATAGGAGGTACGATAGAGCATCTAACTTAGGATATCCAGGAAGGCTTCCCGGTGGAGGCCACCTTTAAACTGAGATACGCAGTATGAAGAGCTAGCTAGGCAAAGAAGTGTGAGCATGCTGCGGACAGTGGGAAGGACGTACTCAAACAAGCGGAGGCAAGAGAGAGGACAGCGGCCCTGGCCGACCGGGCTGGCTAGAGCTCCGTCCTGAAGCACAGAACTCGCCGTTCCAGTCCCCAGTCGGGGCGCATACAGGAACAGATGGATGTTGTTTCTGTCTGTCTCTCTCTCCCTTCCTCTCTTGCTCTAAAAATAAGTAAAATAAAATAAAAAAAGATACAAACGGCGTGTCCGTCGTCCTGTTGCGAGAGACAAAGCCAGGTTGTCAAAGATGCTGACCACAAGGGACGTTCCCCGCCGGGCTGGATGGCGTTGGAGGGTTAACCAAAGTGGTAGGAAGTAGACAGACCGTCTAGAATGACACAGTCACTTTCTACCCAGCTTCTTGTCACTTCCCCTCTCTGGCTTGTTCTGCCTGGTTGGCCAGAACTGGACCAGGGCAGCGGTTCCTCTAGTTACTTCCTCTCCCTTCTGAAAGGCAACAACACCAGCAAGAAAAAAGAAGAAGAAGAAGAAGAAGAAGAAGAACTGGCCGGAATCTCAGCGTGTACTGAGCCAAGGTCACCAGCTGCATTCGTATCACTGGGCCACGCTGACCTGAGAGTTATTTCAAATAAGTGGGGAGTGGGTGGCTGCATCTTCTCCCCCCCCCCCAGAAGTGCTTTTAGGAAGCTCTGGTGGCCATTCAGGTGTGTGTTTGTGAAGGTTGGGCTCCCACCTCACTCCTTGTATCAAATTGATCCCAGACAGAGCAAAAAGGTTAAAGTAAAAAAAAAAAAAAAAAAAAGATATAAAACAAAAGCAAAACAAAAAGAAATCAAACAATTAGATTACTAGACAACGGGGGAAATGTTATAATCTTGGAAAGAGGAAGCTTTCTAAGAGAGACTGAAACCCGAGACGTGAAAAAAAAAGATTTTAATAGATAAAGAAATGTACATTTCCACAAGGGAAAAAGAAAAAAAAGATACAGAACTCAAAAGACAAATTGTAAATTAGGAAGACTATTCACAGCCCTTAACCAGGTGGCTCAGGGGATAAAGTGTCGACCTGGCACACCAGAGGTCACAGGTTTGACCCCCCCGTCAGGGCACATGTGAGAAGCAGTGAGTGCACTACTAAGTGAAACAACTAAGTGAAACGAGTTGATGCTTCTCTCTCTCTCTCTCTCTCTCTCTCTCTCTCTCTCTCTCACTTCCCTCCCCCTCTCAAACCAATGGAAAACTTCTTTCTAAATAAAGAACATTCACTACGTATATAACAAAGCCTAGGCTAACATTCTTAATACAAAACTCCCTCTTAAATCTAAGAGGATGGCCAAGAACTCAAAAGCAAAATAAAGCTTACAAAGGACAAAAACAGATAGTTTACAAGTAGAGAAATTCAGGGGGCTTGTAAGCACGTACAGAGGTGCTCAATCTCAACATCGATCAAAGGCACACGAGGAGACCCAGTGTCCCCGTCAGACCGACAGAGTGAGAAGCCTGACAAGGCGCTAGGTTTGAACGGACCTACAGACACAGACACAGACACACTGTTGGCCTGCTCATATGTTGGTACAACCCCTTTGGAAGGAAATTATGAAATAACCACAAAAAATTTTAAATGTAAAAGAAAAAAAAAAAGCATTGAACCAGGAACTCTCACTTCAAGCATTTGTCCTGGACATAATCTCAAACCCGAGTCAAGACGTTTGCTCGAGGTAAGCGTTGGGTCGTTGTTTGTAGCAGCAGAAATGGGAACTGATGGTTCCTAGCTAGTAGGAAAGAGCTCGTTGTATTACAGAGCTTCCACACAAGAATATTCAAAAGCCATTTTTTAAAATGAGGTGGATGTGTAAGGGCTCTGATATTAAACAATTTTTAAGAGATATTGTTGGAGGCATAAAAGTGCATGTTATACACCCACTAGCGCAGTGGTTCTTCACCTGGGTTCTATGGAACCCTAGGGGTTCGATGAGTCGGTCTCAGGGGTTCGGAGAAGCCTCTGCCGCGGAGGCCAGAATAAAGTAATACCGTCATTTGTTGTGAGTTCATGCACTTTGTTGGTTTTGTTCTTTGAGCAAGGTGATGTTCATGCACGGCTCATTTTGTGCACCAGTAAAAAAAACATATACCCATGTCTTTGGAAAAACAAATCATATTTTATTTATCACTAAAGAAGGGTTTGGTGAATACGCATATGAAACTGGTGGGTTCGGTACCTCAAAAAAGGTTAAGAACCACTGCACTAGTGTGAAGCTGCCAAGGATGAAAGAGAGAGAAATCAAAGACAGAGACTGAGCTGAGACAGAGAGAGACTATACACAAAACATGTCTGGAAAGTTACATGAGAAAGTGCTTATAGGCCCTGCCTGGCCAATTGGCTTAGCAGTAGAGCATGGGCCCAACATGTGGATGTCCCAGGTTCAATTCCTGGTTAGAGCACCCAGGAGAAGTGACCATCTGCTTCTCCACCCCACCCCTTCTCCCCCTCTCTCTTCTCCTCCCACAGTCATGGCTTGATTGGTTTGAGCACATTGGCCCCAGGTGCTGAGGATGGCTTCATGGAGACTCTGCCTCAGGTGCTAAAAATAGCTTGGTTGCGAGCATGGCCCCAGATGGCAGAGCATCGGCCCCAGATGGGGGTTGCCAGGTGGATCCCAGTCAAGGTGCATGTAGGAGTCTGTTTCTCTATCTCCCCTCCTCTCACTTGGAAGAGAAGAAGAAAAAAAGAAAATGAAAGTAGTTATAGTGCCTCTGGGGATGGTGGTAAAAGAGAAACTTTATTTTCATTGTATATACTTTGTTACTCCTTGAATTTATTATGTTTCTATAATACTTTTAATGGAAAATACTAAGAGGGTGGAAATGACTGAGAGGGGCAAAAGAAAGTAAAACTCACCCACAATTTTTCTTAAGAAACTCTTTTTATTTCTTTTTATTTACTTATTTTTTTAGAGAGGAGACAGAGAGAGAGAGAGAGAGAAAGGGGGGAGGAGCTGGAAGCATCAACTCCCATATGTGCCTTGACCAGACCAGTGCAGGGTTTTGAACTGGCAACCTCAGTGTTCCCAGGTCGACGCTTTATCCACTGCGCCACCACAGGTCAGGCCTCTTTCTTTTTAAATTTTATTTTTTTAATTGATTTTAGAGAGAGAAACATTCCTTTCTTGTCCCACTTATTCATGCATGCATTGGTGGGTCCTTGTGTCTGCCCTGACGGGAGATGGGACCCACAACCTTGCAGTATCCCATGACGCTCTAACCCACTGAGCTAACAGGCCAGGGTCCAAACTCACCCATCATCTTAACTCTAAAAGAATCTTTAGGAAGAAAAATAATAAAACCCCCTCCCCTGAGTGAACCACTGATAAGCTTCTTCCAGAACTGTTTCTGTGTTTATACAAATTTCTGCTTTAAATCATGGACTCTTATCACCCTGCCTTCTCCCCACTGTCTCTCCTTCACCCAAGCAAACAGCCAGCCAGCTGGGGGGGGGGGTTAGTCCTAGAGGAAGTTGGTGGGGGGCAGGTCTAAAAAACCAGACTTCTTGGCTTTTGCTCTTAAAACCTAAGCCCACAGCAGAATGTAGAGGGTTTGCAGAAGATCTAGGGGGTGGGGGGGGGGAAGAGTGGGGTTTCAAGAATAAAGCCACTGAACAAGACAAACAGGGTTTCTTTTCTATTTTACAACCGGTATGAGGTCCGTGACCATCACGGACACGCGTGACCTTGCCTCCCTGGGCGCAGAGGAAAGCCTGAGAGCTGGCGTGGTCAGGAGGCATGCGCGAATTCGAGCGGGCGGAGGGGAAGTGGGGGAGCAGGGGGGAGCAGGGGGGAGCGGGAGGAAAAGGAAAGGAGAACTTCAAGCCGATCTAGTGTGCTAAAAATACCCCGAGGAGGCCGCTGAGTAATAATGAGATCGGATAAGAAGAAAAGAACTTTCCATCAGTGCGAAGGACGGGAAGAGGCGATTCACAGAAAAGAGGATGCGGAGCGGGCCATCAGCAGAGGAGGAGACCGCTCTCAGGCGCCCGTTAAAACAACCATGAGACTGACATCACCCCCTGCCATGGGACTGGCAAGCCAGGGGGCGGTGGACCTGCGGGCGCCTCTGTGCAGGAGAAGGAAGGGCACCCCCTTCTGGGGAGAAGCACCCATTCCGGGCGACTGGGGGCACGCGTCCTGGGTGGTCTACCAGTCCTGTTTGTCCCCAGCCTGGTGCGTTCTCTGCCAACGCTCCTGGATCCCGCCCGCAAAAATATAAAAATGGTTCAGAATGCGGGGTGTCTAGGAAGATGTGGATAAACAAGCCCTCGCCTGCTCCGCAGATACCCTCTCCTTGTGCCACCGAGGGTACCCACGCTGGTTCTGAACGACAGGGTCATCCCTCTCTGTCTTCATTGTCAGCTTGCTGCCTTCCTGTCTCCCTGGACGATGAGAGAAGTAGGGTCCGGCTGGACCTCACTCTCCCTGCCCGGTCTCCCCAGCGTTGTGGTGTTATTTTTCGTTAACGTTTATTAAGAACCTACACACAGGAGGCTCTTCCTCCCCCCCAAGGTGTTTCATTGTTCCTTAGGACTTTGTTAGTTTTCTCTTTTTTTCTTGGTGTTATGATTTTATGTATTTATTTATTTATTTTTGTTAAGTGAGAGGAAGGGAGGCAGACTGCCACATGCAGCCTAACCCGACCCACCTGGCAAGCCCTCTAAGGGATGATGCTCTGCCCATCTGGGGCATTGCTCTGTTGCTTGGCAACCGAGATAGTTCAGCGCCTGAGGTGGAGGCCATGGAGCCATTCTCAGTGCCAAGGACAGGGCCAACTTGCAGGAGGGAGAGAGAGAGAGAGAGAGAGAGAGAGAAAAGGGAGGGAGGGCTGGAGAAACAGATGGTCACTTCTCCTATGTACCCTGACCGGGAATCAAACCAGGGACATCCACACTGGCCCAGCCAACTCTCTACCACTGAGCCAACTTTCCAGGGCCGGCATCATAATTTTAAATAGCAGACTTACACTTTACTTTTTCTATCTACAGAAGCCATTCTCATTGATCGTTTTAATTCAGGTTTTTGCAAGGGACTGGAACTAGCTTAGACAAGCTTAATGAGAGCAGCAGGCATTAAAGACAAAATTCAGGGACCGGGTATACTGCAGATGGCACCAGGCAGGACAAGCAGGGCCCAGCAGGCCAGGAGCCGGGACACCTGTGGGGCTCAGCGGCAGGAATGCATGGAGCTCCTCACTCCAGTGCCACTGCAGCCTCCCCAGGGGTCAGGGGCACCGGGGCCATTCCAGAGGAAGGGGAGCTGCTGGACCACCATGCTCTAGAACTGGCGTCCGTAATGCAGACATCATCATCATCATCATCATCATTCATTAGAAGGTGTTGAGAAGGGGTTGGTCTGAATGGGAAACAGCAGACACGTCCTCTATCCCATGATGGAGCTATGTAGACCAGACTGCACATGCCGGCCCCCCACGCCTGCCCTCCCAGAGGCTGGGTCTCTGCCCCTGAGAACCCCAGGAGTTCCTCTGCACCCACTCTTCCAGGCCAACCGCTCCGCTTCTTTGGCTGGTGGAGGGGTGCAGAGGGAACCGGGGAGCAAGTAGGTGGACCTCCTGACGTGTGTGTGCTTTTATCCTTCCTGCGCACGACGGTGCAGGCCTGCCCCCTGGTGGCCGCCAGCAGATCGCCTCCGGGCAGCAAGGACTCGGGACCCCACGCAGGGGGAGGGAGGAGACCCCCGCTTCAGAACACATCCTGGCGCCCACCCGGCACTGGCCCTGGGGTCCCACCTCCCTGCGTTTACACTCCAGGTCTGCCACCAGCCACTTCAAGAGCTGGGACATCAGTACCAGTTTTCTGGCGGTGCCATAACAGACTCCCACAGCTGGGTGGCTTTAGAACAATATGATCAGAAGAGGTCAATCAATAGTTTATTTGAAAAACCCAGAAATGTGTTGTTGTTGTACCGTCCTTGCAGGCTCGCCTCCTGAAAGCGAGGTGTTTGGCCAAACCACTCTCCCTCTGAAACTTGTAGGGGTCCTTCCTCACCTCCTCCTACTTGCTAGTGCTTTTCCAGAAATGACAGCCCCTTGATAGACTATACTAAGCAGCATTAAAAACTATATTGACCAGCCTGACCAGCAGTGGTACAGTGGATAGAGGATCGACCTGAGACGCTGAGATCCCAGGTTCGAAACCCTAGGCCCTGGCCTGTTAGCTCAGTCGGTTAAGAGCATCATCCTGAAACAACAAGGTTGCGGGTTTGATCCCTGGTTCTGGTCAGGGCACACACACGGGAAGCAGCATGAATGAGTAGAACAACAAATGAATGTTTCCCTCCCCCCTCCCCCCCTCTCTCTGTCTGTCTCTCTGAAAATAAAAAAGAAATTAAGTCCTGGACGGATGGCTCGTTGGAGCGTCCTCCGGGAGCTGGAGGTTGCCGGTTCGATTCCCTGTGCAGGGAACATACAGGAGCAAGTTCCTGTCTCTCTCTCCCTCTCCCTCTCTGCTGCTCTGGAAAGAGAGAGGGGAAGGAAGGAAGGAAGGAAGGAAGGAAGGAAGGAAGGAAGGAAGGAAAGAAAGAAGGAAAAAAGAAAGGGCGATACGATTCCGAAAGAAGAGGAAATGCTTATCGTCTAGTAAAACACTAATTTTTGTTACATTCTATCCCCAGAAGCAGACCTCACCTTGGGATTGGTCCCCCTCCTGCTATAAGAATGACCTCCCAAGAACCAAGACGAATTGTCAGAACCGGGCTGGTCCAGCTCAGCAGTTCTCAGACATGAATGTGCACGAGACTCACCCCAGGAAGCAGGTGAGAAGGCAGATCCATCAGAAAGCTAGAACCGGAACCTAAGGGCATCTAATTCTACCGCCTGGCTTTTACCCGCTATTCTAGCAAACCACCGTGCCTGCACCTGGCATGGTCCTGGGAGCGCTCTTAATGCCCAGAGCAGGCTTAGCCTGGAAGGTGTCTTCCTTTCTTCACAGCGTCTCCCTGTGACCTTGGTCATCTCTTCCAGCCAGAAGAACCCGGCCCCAATTTTCCAATCCTTCAGGCCTACCTAGTCCCACTGTCCTTTAAAAATTCTTAGGAAGGGATATTTTTTGCAAAAAAAAACGGTGGTGGCTTCATGGTGAGTTTCCATTCTGCTCTCAGTCCTTCAAGATTCCTTGCCTTTCCCTGAAGAAAGGGTGTGTGTGTGTGTGTGTGTGTGTGTGTGTGTGTGTGTGTGTGTGTGTGTGTGTCTGACAACCAGATTCTCTCCTAACGGGTTGGATGGCTGGGTTTGTGCTCTTGCGTTCTTGCAGGCCCTGGGTTTCCAACAAATGATGTCCTGACGAGATGTTCTGACCCATTCTTCCAGCTTTGACATCCAGAGGCCCTGGGAGTCCAGAGGTGCCCTGAGGTGTGTGAGAGAGAGAGGAGACTGACGGGAGGGCACTCCTTTCTCTGGGGACAAAAGTGGTCACCCCTCGATGGATCCCATCCAACACGCGGGCATCCCTCCGAAGGCTCCAGGCTCCTTGGAATCGACAATCAGGAGCAGCTGCCCAAGCTGCTTTCCAGCTGATGGCCCTGATTGGCACCATGTTCACATGCAAATCGGGGTCTTTGTTTCCCACCAATAAACTTTTTTTTTTTACAGGGACAGAGAGAGAGAGAGAGTCAGAGAGAGGGATAGATAGGGACAGACAGGAACGGAGAGAGGTGAGAAGCATCAATCATCAGTTTTTCGTTGCCGTTGCGACACCTTAGTTGTTCATTGATTGCTTTCTCACATGTGCCTTGACCACGGGCCTTCAGCAGACTGAGCAACCCCTTGCTGGAGTCAGCGACCTTGGGTCCAAGCTGGTGAGCTTTTGCTCAAGCCAGATGGGCCCGCCCTCAAGCTGGCGACCTCGGGGCCTCGAACTTGAGTCTTCCGCATCCCAGTTCGATGCTCTATTCACTGCGCCACCGCCTGGTCAGGCTTACCAATAAACTTTTTATTTAAGCAACCCCCCCGGGGAGACTAAGAATTTCAGCTTGATTGCAAATCTCACTGGGTGTTTCTGTTTTTATTCCTTCTTTGCCTACCCCAAATCTTGCTGGTCACCCGTTTTCCCAGTCATCCAAAAACATTCTTTTAAAAATAATTTTACTTATTTATTTTAGAGAGAGAGGAAGGGGGAGAGAGAGAACAGACAGAGGGAGACAGAGACTGATCTGTTGTCCCACTTATTCATGCACTCACTGGGGGACTCTTGTCTGTGACCTGACAGAGGATCAAACCCGCCACCTTGGCGTATTGGAATGACATTCTAACCAACTGAGCTACCCCAGCCAGGGCTCCAAAAATGTTCATTTGGAGTAGACCTTAAATTGAAAAGAAACAGCCTGACCAGGCGGTGGCGCAGTAGATAGAGTGTCGGACTGGAGATGCGGAGGACCCAGGTTCGAAACCCCAAAGTCTCCGGCTTGAGCACAGGCTCTCCAGCTTGTGCACGGGGTCGCTGGCTCAAGCATGGGATCATAGACATGACCCCATGGGTCTCTGGCTTGGGCAAGGGGTCACTTGGTCTGTTGTAGCCCCCCCCCCATCAAGGCACAAAGGCACAGATGAGAAAGCAGTCAAGCAGTCAATGAACAACTAAGGTGCCGCAATGAAGACGTGATGCTTCTCATCTCTCTCCCTTCCTGTCTGTCTGTCCCTATCTGTCCCTCTCTCTGTCTCTCGCAATATATATATATATTTAGAGAAACAAGGCTCAAACCTGGATAGGAGTGGGTGGAGGCTTCCAGGGCCTGGCAAGAGGGAGCAGGGTCGCCACCAGTATTATGAAAAGATGCCCTCCTGTGCTCACTTCTCTGCAAATCTCAAGGTTTTGCCAGTTCCATTTCTGAGACGAAGAGACTTCCATCTTTTAGTCTTAATCTCCACCGTTAAAAACAAAGCTTGACTGCATACATTTTAATAAAATCTTACTGGTTTTATTCAATAATTCATGAACCTGGCTGCATCCAATCTAGCGGAGAGCAGAGCCGCAGGAGGCAAGAGAGTCTATAGGGCAGCAGAGGGCAGGAACGGGGAAGCTGTTATGAGGGGGAGAAAAAGGTGGGTTATTATCGTGAAGTCAATTCCCTTCAAAGCAAATTGCCTAACTCTGTGCTGATCAGGCGATTTCCGACTGACTGGTTTGAGATGCCGTTTCTGGGAGAGGCTGAAAACGTAATTAAGTAAATAAGTCTCAGGTGGGTGATGTGGTGCTTTAGCGTAAGCGGTTCCATTTTGGGACTCTAGTCTTTTAACACCATCATGTCAAGATGTTACCTTAAGACGTTACTGAAAACGGTACTTCGGAGCATAACCATTCCCTGCCCACACTTTCCCCACACGATCGGGATCTAGCCGAGGCCACAGGTGTTCCGTGGTCGTCCCCGGGTGCTCCTGCTACTTTCCTGGCAGCATAATGGCCCGTTTCTGCGACCATCTGTTCTTCCGTCTATTCCCTACGGTCTAAGGAGTGTGCCCTCCTGAGACTAGTCCTAGGGGACAGAGTCCAGTGTGACAACGGGAACGATTAGATCCTTGAGGCTTGTTTTCTTCAGAGCGGGAGAGGCTGGTAATGCCCGGCTGGCTAAACTAGGCAACTGCCGGGCTCTGTGACCGGGTGGTCCCCACCCGTGGGTGGCTGGTTAGGTGTGCTCATCACTCTCTCTCTCCCCTCCGGAACCTGTGCCCCGAGACACAGTGGTTCCGGTGTGGGAAAGGAGGCAATATACCTGACACAAAACGAAAGCACAAACTTCTTCTCCCCATCCTACCTACCGTCCTGCACTGGAGGCTGAGCTCTGCCCAGGGGTGCTGAAGGACCTGTACCAAAGTCCTTCACTTCTATAAAGCATCGGTTTCCTCTTCAGGAAAACGGGGGGGTGATGAGTGTGCAGTGGATTACTTCTGGAATGGCCACTGTTGCATTCGCCGGGTGCAGAAACAAACATCAGAGACTTTCAGGAGTTCAAAAAAAATATTTATGGCCAAAAATGCAAACCTGCGCAGGGGTGAGCTCCTACAGCACTCAAAAAAGGCTGTCAATGGAGTCACCCCGAGTGCTTACAGACTATGGCTTATATATAGCTGAGCAAGCAAGCATCAAATCCAGAAGCAAACTTGGCAGTTAGCTATAGGTGGGCAGAAGATTACACACAGTCACATGGCGTAGTAACAAGCGGTCAATGAACAGTTTTTAAAAAAAGTTCATGCAATTATTGCTTAAACCTTCTATAACGGTTTTGCTATCTTAGCTAAACATATAACATGACGTGGGTGCGGTGAACTGTGCCTAACTCCTATGGTCTACGCCTTTTATCTTCCCTGTTCCTTCTCTGGGTCATGCTGTCCTAGACATGAATTCTTAACGCCCCCGCGATCCCAACAGCCACCAACATTCTCTCCCACCCCGTGGCCATATGTTTACTAGGTCACTTTGTTCCACCGTCTTGTAGCCACGGGACTTGATTGGACCCGTGGGACCTTAGCAAACGTGATACAGGCAGAGGCTGGAGACATGGTTACACGTTAGGACTTCCTCGCTCTT
Organism: Rhynchonycteris naso; assembly: GCA_037038555.1. Taxonomy (NCBI): domain Eukaryota; kingdom Metazoa; phylum Chordata; class Mammalia; order Chiroptera; family Emballonuridae; genus Rhynchonycteris; species Rhynchonycteris naso. Next base: position 205,284,878 of record CM073000.1, read on the forward strand.
CCTGCTGAGAACCCCCCTGTTCCCTGTCACCATGTAAACAAGCGTGGCTGGATGAGGAGGTATGTGGCTGTCATTAGACCACCTGCCAGACCTGTGAGGGGGCCGTCCTGCACAGGTCAGCTTGAGCCAAGCCAGCCCAAGTCAGAATAAATTCCCAGAAAAAAAAAACACACAGAACCGTGAGAAATCACAAATGCTTGTTGTTTTAAGACACTAAATTTGGAGAAGTGTTGTTATACAGCAAACACTGACTGATACACATTTTCTCTCTCGGGTGATGTTTAAGCCTTGAATACATGTGGATATAAAGTGCTCCAACCAGTGCCTGATACATGATAAGTATTCAGTCCTATCGATCCATGAAACCAGGGTCCTGGGAAGCTGCTTGACCTCCACGGAAGCAGAGGGGACAAGGAAGGAAACTCTGCTTATGTTAGCCACTGCCCAGGACCCGGTTCTCTCCTGTGGCTGGCTTAGAGACCCTGCAGAGGCACCGCCCTGCACTGCCAATCTATTGTACAGGTTGTGAGTGTCTCACTCCAGTGCCATCTTGGTGAGCTACATCTAAAGTCAGCCTGTTGGAAGGGGCCAGTCCTTTTACTCCAAGGTCACCTGTGAAAACCTGTCACTGCCCATTTCAGACCCGACGAGCAACACCCCACTTTGACCAATGGGACATTAGCATTGTGCCAGCCAGGTGATCTGACAAAGAGCGTCTTCCCCATTCCCACGAGTCACAGGTCTAGAAAGAAACCTTGTCTGGAGTGGACCCCCCGTAAGGAACACTCACACCCACACCCCACTCCCCCGCTCAAAGAGCAGCCTCCCAGGAGCTCACACACTGGCTGTCCCCTGCAGCCTGACAGCACGGAGCTCTCTATTTCTCTCTCTCTCCCTGGCTTTGGAAGGGGGCACAGGAAACCACAGAAAGGAAGCCCTAGCTGAGCCTGTCCCTGGTGAGGCTATCTGTGCTGGTATGGAAGTGCCACCTCCTGAGGCTGGCAAAGTGCCCATTCTCGGGGTGTCTGGCAAGAGAGAGGGGTGGCTTCTGCACAGAACTGGCTTATCCCCGTTGCTGCATCCCTACAACCCACTTGGTTCTCCTACCACTGCAAAGTCTGTCATCAAATCAGCTCTACAGGTGGCATGTTTGTAAAAGCCAAGGTAAACCCAAATCTCCCTCAACAGTAGAAGAAGTTAAAAAAGAAAAACACAAGTGTGGTTTTATTCACACAATAGAATGGAAAGCCACAGAACAGTGAAAATGCACAGACAGTGCACACAGTGACATGCATACATGTCACAGATATGTGGGGTGAAAACATACATAAAAAAATACTTGAAGAAATCTACAGAAAGTTCAAAAACAGGTGACCTTGTGTTGCTCCAGCATTCCAACCGGTGACTCTGGCGCTCAAGCCAGCTGGATGAGCCTTGCACTGAAGCCTGCAATGGGGTTTCGAACCTGGGACCTCAGCGTCCGTGGTTGACACTGCACCACTGCCAGTCTAGGTACAGCCTTGCATTTTATTCAGCTGCATGGTTGGACCCACTTCCAGTCTCGGGGAGAGGCTACAATGTAGTCCAGGGGTCGGGACCCTTTCTGGCTGAGAGAGCCATGAACGCCACGTATTTTAAAATGTAATTCTGTGAAGAGACATACAATATGTTTAACACTAAATACAAGTAAATGTGTGCATTTTATGTAAGACCAACACTTTTAAAGTACAATAAGTCTCTGAATTTTTTTTAATAACGTGGTTATGCTGTTGCTAACCAATGATGAATAAAGTACTTCTTACCATTAATGCGACTTCTGGTGCTGCATGGTTTTGCTGATGGCTTTGTAGTCTGGTTGATACGTGGTGAGGTTAAGCTTCATGCAGGCGTTGAGACTTCCATCCGTTAAATGTGATCATAGGTTGGTCATAACGTTCTTTAGATGTGAGAAAGACTGCTCACATGCACACGTAGAGCCAAACATTGTCACAGCAATACTCACACGCTGCAGTGTGTGGTATGTGACAGGTAGCGTGTTCTAAGTTTTGACAATCAGCTGGTCCATGGGTTGAAGTTTTTCATTTCTCCCCACTTGTGTTTTCTCTCCAACTCTGCTTGCTGTCGTGCAAGTCTTTCCAAATCTTCATTCAGTGACTTGAACTTATTCACCCACATGTCTGTGGCCTTCAGGTCAGCAGCTTATAGCTTAAAATCTCTGACGAAGACACCAGGGATGTAACTCAGGTCAGCACTGTCCACTGCACACTCGTGTGGGTGGGTGATGAACTTAAAAAGACGAGTGCACTCACTAAATTCTCCAAAACGCGCTTTGAATGACTGCAGGAGATTAGATGTGAAGCCCACTAGCTGCTGGTGATCAAGATGTTGAGCAGGGTCACTTGCTGTGCATGCATCTTTAAACTCTCCCAGTTTTTCAAAGTGTAGTAAACGACCTGTTTCAATGTCGGCGATGAAGAGTTCCAGCTCATTTTCAAATGCAAACACTGCTTGTTGAAGGGATAAGACTGTATTTCCAACGCCTTGCATTTTCACATTGAGCTGGTTCAGATGACAAACCCACAGCCAACATCATAATCAATGGACAAAAATTAAAAGCAATTCCCCTAAAATTAGGAACAAGGCAGGGGTGTCCCCTTTCACCACTCTTATTCAACATAGTTCTGGAAGTCCTAGCTACAGCAATCAGACAAGAAGAAATAAAAGGCATCCAAATTGGAAAAGAAGAAGTAAAACTGTTATTATTTGCAGATGATATAATATTGTATATAGAAAACCCTAAAGTCTCAGTCAAAAAACTACTAGACCTGATAAATGAATTCAGCAAGGTGAAAGGATATAAAATTAACACCCAGAAATCAGAGGCATTTCTATACATGAACATTGAAATGTCAGAAAGAGAAAGTAAGGAAACAATCCCCTTCACTATTGCAACAACAACAAAAAAAGTACCTAGGCGTAAATTTAACCAAGGAGGTTAAGGACTTGTACTCAGAAAATTATAAAACATTGATAAAAGAAATCAAGGAAGACACAAACAAGTGGAAGCATATACCATGCTCATGGTTAGGAAGAATAAACATCATTAAAATATCTATATTACCCAAAGCAATTTATAAATTCAATGTAATACCAATTAAAATACCAATGACATACTTCAAAGATATAGAACAAATATTCCAAAAATTTATATGGAACCAAAAAAGAACACGAATAGCCTCAGCAATCTTGAAAAGGAAGAATAAAGCGGGAGGTATTATACTTCCTGATATCAAAACAACTTGGTACTGGCGTAAGAACAGGCACATAGATCAATGGAACGGAACAGAGAACCCAGAAATAAACCCACACCTTTATGGACAACTGATATTTGACGAAGAAGGTAAGAGCATACAGTGGAGTAAAGACAGCCTCTTTAACAAATGGTGTTGGGAAAATTGGACAGCTACCTGCAAAAAAATGAAACTAGACCACCAACTTACACCATTCACAAAAGTAAACTCAGAATGGATAAAGAACTTAAATGTAAGCAGTGAAACCATAAGCATTCTAGAAGAAAACATAGGCAGTAAACTCTTCAATATCTATCAAAGCAATATATTTGCTGATTTATCTCCACAGGCAAATAAAAGACAGGATAACCAAATGGGACTATATCAAACTAAAATGTTTTTGCACAGCTAAAGACAATAAGAACAGAATAAAAAGACAAACCACACAATGGAAGAACATATTCGACAACACATCTGATAAAGGGTTAATAACCAAAATTTATAACAAACTTGTAAAACTCAACACCAGGAAGACAAACTATCCAATCAATAAATGGGCACAAGAAATGAATAGACACTTCTGCAAAGAAGACCTACAGATGGCCAATAGGCATATGAAAAAGTGCTCAACATCACTAATCATTAGAGAAATGCAAATTAAAACCACAATGAGATACCACCTCACAGCAGTCAGAATGGCGCTCATTAACAAAACAACACATTATAGGTGCTGGCGAGGATGTGGAGAAAAGGGAACCCTCCTGCACTGCTGGTGGGAATGCAGACTGGTGCAGCCACTGTGGAAAACAGTATGGAGATTCCTCAGAAAATTAGAAATGGAACTGCCCTATGACCCAGCTATCCCACTTATAGGAATATATCCCAAGGACACCATATCACTGACTGAAAAAAAAAATGCACCCCCATGTTTTTGGCAGCATTGTTCACAATAGCGAAGAGCTGGAAACAGCCCAAGTGTTCAACAGTGGAAGAGTGGATTAAAAAGCTGTGGTACATATATACTATGGAATACTAAGGCACCATGAAAAAGAAGGAAATATTATCTTTTGCAACAATCTGGAGGGACCTGGAAACTGTTATGTTGAGTGAAATAAGCCAGGCAGAAAAAAAAAATATTATATGACCTCACTCATTTGAGAAATCCAAGGAACATTGAGAACTGAGGAATTGAGACAGAGGAGGGATCAAAGGGACCAGAGGAAAAGAGGACAGAGGGAAAGGGGATGATAGGATGGGATAAACCTGAAGGGAAGGGGGGAGGGCACTCTAGGGAGGGGGGTAAGAACACTAGAATAGTGGTTCTTAACCTTTTTTGAGGTATCGAAACTACCAGTTTCATATGCGCATTCACCGAACCCTTCTTTAGGGATAAGTAAAATATGATTTTTTTTTTTCCAAATTCAAGACATAGGTATATGTTTTTTCACTGGTGCACAAAATGAGCCATGCATGAACATCACCTTGCTCAAAGAACAAAACCAACAAAGTACATGAACTCACAACAAATTACAGGATTACTTTATTCTGGCCTCCACGGCAGAGGCTTCTTCGAACCCCTGAGACCGACTCATCCAACCCCTAGGGTTCGATAGAACCCAGGTTAAGAACCACAGCCCTAGAATATATGTAAACTCAATTAATTAAATAAATTTTTTTTAAAAAGTTGACAACATCAAGCATGAATGTTTTGGCATACTCTCCATCTGTGAATGGCTTTCCGTTTCTCACAATTGCTAAAGCACCAGCAAAGCTAGCTGAATTCCAGTCACCTTGTTGGGTCCAAACACGGAGTTGCTGCTGACTAGCTTGCACTCTGCACAGTAGCTCTTGACATGCTTTCTTCCTGCTGTCCCCCGCTGGATATTTTGATGCAAATGTAGCATGGCGTCTGTCAAAGTGCCACTTTATATTTGACCATTTCATCAATGCAATTTTATCATTGCATATTAGACACACTGCAGAACCTGCTCTCTCCACAAAGGTGATTTCCTCTGTCCATTCCTGCTGAAAAGTACAATATTCCTCATCTCTTTTTCTTTTAGTCACCTTCTTCGTCAAAAGGGTTTCTGCAATTAGCTAGCTGACTACTTGATTAAAAGGAGGGAAGTTTACTTCCTGACCTCACAACAACCCGTGTACGTTACACATTATCCAATAAAAATTTGGTGTTGTCCCGGAGGACAGCTGTGATTGGCTCCAGCCACCCGCAACCATGAACATGAGCGGTAGGAAATGAATGGATTGTAATACATGAGAATGTTCTATATTTTTAACATTATTTATTTTTATTAAATATTTGTCTGCGAGCCAGATGCAGCCATCAAAAGAGCCACATCTGGCTCATGAGCCATAGGTTCCCGATCCCTGATGTAGTCAGACCAGGTAGTATGAGATGCGTCCACTAGGGGGCGTCTCTAGACCTCCGAGAGGGGTCTACTGGGAAGAACATAAAAGGGATGGAACAGCGTCTTCTCCATCAGAGGTCAGCAACCTGTGGTTAGTGAGCCAAATCAGCCCACCACCCTGCAAACCAAGTTTTATTGAGGACAGTCACGCCCATTCGTTTACATTTTTTCTTTAGTAACTTTCGCACTGCAATGGCAGAGTAGTTGTGATAAAGAGTTAGCCCAGAAAGCCAAAAATATGTACTATCTGTTTCTTTACAGATAAAAGCGTGTGACCCCTGGTCCAGATGCTCCTCCAGAAAGGGTCCATGACAGTGACCCATCTGAGAAGGGGCTACGTCCTACATCAATAGGTGCAAGGCAACACCTCAACAGCTCTAAGAGCGGGGTGATATTATCACCCCCACTTTACGGATTAGGACGTGGAGACACAGCAGGGTCAAATAAACTTCCCCTGAGTCCCACAGCCAGTGATTATCAGGAATAAGATTTAAACCGAGGTAATCTGGTTCTAGAATCGCCGTGTCTAGCCACCACTACGATGCTTAAAGTTTTCATCAAGGGAAAAGAAGAACCAAAAACAGTCCTATATGAAGATTCATCTTCTGCAAATAGTAACCTAGGAAACTAGAAAGAAAGCGATAATTATTGATTACAACAATTTTTTTTTTAGTAAAAACGTGTTTTTTAACCTAAAATTCTAGACCAGTGGTTCTTAAACTGGGTTCTATCGAACCCTAGGGGTTTGATAAGTTGGTCTCAGGGGTTCGGAGAAGCCTCTGCCACGGAGGCCAGAATAAAGTAATACCGTCATTTGTTGTGAGTTCGTGAACTTTGTTGGTTTTGTTCTTTGAGCAAGGTGATGCTCATGCACGGCTCATTTTGTGCACCAGTAAAAAAACATATACCTATGTCTTGAATTTGGGGAAAAAATCATATTTTATTTATCACTAAAGAAGGGTTCGGTGAATGCGCATAGGAAACTGGTGGGTTCGGTACCTCAAAAAAGGTTAAGCACTGCTGCTCTAGACCCTGATGTGTTGCTATTAAGTGTAAGGGCAGAGCCAAGACATGATCAATCATACAAACCCGCAAAACATTTTCCACCAATGTGTTCTTTCTGAGGGTCCTACGAGGCAGTGTGCTCTATCTAAATGAAAAGTCAAACTCTCACGGGCGAAGCAGAGGTCCAGGAAAGAGAAAAGAGAATCCGTGGGATTCGGATGGAAGGGAGCCACAGTGTGTAGGAGACAGAGCCTGTTCAGACTAACGCGAGGAGACAGGAAACCTCCCCTAGGGACCTGGTATCAGTTAGCTATTGCTGTGTCATGAATCACCCCAAAACAATAAACGTTTATTATCTCCCACAGTCTCTACGTACGGGTCAGAAATCAGGGAGATGCTTCTGGGTCATGGGCTTCCATGCGATTACAGTCAAGCCAAGGTGGTGGTCATCTGAAGGCTTTGACTATGGCACAAGGACCTATAAGCAGGGCTACAAGAGTCCTTGGTTACGTGCCCTGTGGACCTCTCCACGCGGTTGTTCCCCCGAAGTGAAAATAAAAGAGAAGACAGAGACCAGGACAGAAGCCACAGCATCTCATAGTCTAATCTTGGAACTAAGCTGTCCTCATTTCTGCAACCCTAGTACAACCTGGGGGAAGACGTCATTTCATCTTTATAACAACACTAAGAGCTAGGTGTCACTGTTGTTGCTTGAGAGAGAAGCGAGGCGTAGACAGACACAGCACTTCGACAGGGCTGCTCAGTTCATCCCTACGACAAAAGTGCCAGGATGTTAAGGCATGGACAGATTCCTGACCCAACCGTTTTCACAAGCTACCTGTGTTTGGGCGAGGTCACTAATCTTTCATGCTCCTTGGTTCCCTCGTCTGGGAAGCATGGATAATAATAGTTCTCATTCCGTGGAGTTGTTCTCACATCAGTTACAGTTTGAACAGTGCTCATAACCGTGCCTGGCACACATAAGTGTTTGATAAACTGAGTAAATAAACTTGTCCTGGGACACTGAGCCAGGAGGGAGTGAAATGGGATTTGAACCCTCCCAGAACTTTATTTTTATTTTTATTTTTTTTCTGAAGTGAGAAGCGGGGAGGCAGAGAGACAGACTCCCACATGCACCCAACCAGGATCCACCCGGCATGCCCACTAGGGGGCGATGCTCTGTCCATCTGGGGTGTTGCTCCATTGCAACCAGAGCCATTCTAGCACCTGAGGCAGAGGCCATGGATCCATCCTCAGCGCCTGGGCCAACTTTGCTCCAATGGAGCCTTGGCTGCAGGAGGAGAAGAGAGAGACAGAGGGAAAGGAGAAGGGGAAGGGCGGAGAAGCAGATGGGAGCCTCTCCTGTGTGCCCTGGCAGGGAATCAAACCCAGGACTTCCACACACCGGACCGACCCTCTACCACCGCGCCAGCTGGCCAGGGCAGAACTGTCTTTCTTAACCAGTGTGAAACCCATAGTGTTAAAAAAAAAAATTCTTTAAGGTGTAATCTGGAAAGCAAGCCTCCTCTCCCCTGAACCTCCATTCCCACTGCTCAGAAGTAACCAGTATTCACAGTTCCTTGGGTGTTCTCTGTGAAATTAGTTACATGTATTGCTTGTAATTCTTCCAAAAGGACGTCAGTGTTCAGTCCCTACCACACTCTCTATTACAGCTGCCAGGAATATCTCTAGAGAAGTCAACAATGTGTCCTTCTGCACTGAAGGAGCTATGTTCTCCGCTGGAACCCAGGATGATTCTTGGCACCCAGAATCCATAGTTCAGGAGCTTGACCAAAATGACACATCATAAATGCCCGGGCTTGTTCTATATTGCTGACACGAGTTGGTTAGGGATAGCGAGGTCAAAAGCAGGTTTCATGCACTAGGTTTACATATTATGAACAAACTATTTCTAGGCAACCCTCCTCAATACTCTTCTTGGAGGAGGACGGGAATGATGGCACAAATTATAGGGAAGTAACTCTTTCCTCGCACAGTATCAGATAGGAATTGGACTCAGCTATCCGTAACAGAGACCCAGTGACGGTGGGTTAAACAACTTAGGGCTTCTCCTCTGAGATGGAAAAGACACAAAGCTCTTTGGGGTTTTGGGCTCCTTCTCAGGATCTCCTCATATAACCTCAAACCTCAAGGTCAAGGTTGTTTGTGTTTGCTCTAAGACTACGGCGCTCTCGCGTCCTGAGCAGGCAGGAAAGAAAGAGCAAGACATGAGAAGGATGTCTTTTGTGGCTGAATTATCTCTCTTCAGAGAGCTTAAAAAAAAATTTTAAAAAAAGAGCTGCTCACATCTCTGGCTCTCCTTAACGGCAAAGGAAGCTAAGAAATGTGTTGACGTTTCCCAGGGTACCTCGGCACTCCAAATGAAAGCTGCTTCCTATTGTCACAGGAAGGGGGAAGAGGGGGCTCTCGGAGGTATCTCGCCGTCTCTGCGCGAGCCCCCTGTCCAAGAAGAGGTGCTATTGTGCTTAAAGGGGGCACAAAGCTCTTCATGGTCCCCAAACTTTTTGCCCAGCTAGAATCTCCCGGCTCCACAAATGCCGCCATTCTCTAAGCAGATGCTCAGGCTGACAACCTAGAAACCTTCCCCGCCCCGCCCCCACCCCAAGCAAGGCACAGGCATGTTTTGTTGACTCTGGCCCCTAGACTATGGCCCATGTCTTTCTAAATAAATCTAACCTCCGCCGTCACCATCCTAGTCCAAACCACCCTCTTTCTGCCTGATCTTCCTGCTGCCACGGCTTAAAAAACAAACATTTAAGCGCAGGCCTGTGAGGGTTCCCAAGGCCTGCCCAACCACACTCTCTCGCAAGGGGACCCAGGACGCTGTGTTGTAGCACAGCCCTTGGGTAAATATTTTGTTAGTGTTGCTATTATTATTAAATGCATAGAATAAAGTGGTCACTGTTGCAACCAGTTTAAGCTCTGTGATTCAGTGGCATTGTATAACACCCACAGTGTCAGGCAGCCATCACCGCCACCTGGGGTTTAGACCTTTGTCGTCTCCCCAGACGAAGGAAACGCCCAGACTCACTTAGTGCATGTGTTCACAGCCCATTCTCCCTTCCCCAGCCACTTCCTGTCGCTATGGATTTGCCTGTTCTGGCCACTTTATATAAATGGGATCATACAATATGTGGCTCTCTCTCTCTCTCTCTCTCTCTCTTTTTTTTGCGTGAGAGAGAGAGAGAGAGAGAGAGGCAAACAGGCAGAAACAGACAGACCAGAAGAGAGAGAGATAAGAGCATCAATTCTTTGTTGCGGCTCCTTAGTTAGTTGTTCATTGATTGCTTTCTCATATGCACCTTGACTGGGAGCGGGGGGAGCTTCAGCTGAGCCAGTGACCCCCTGTTCAAGCCAGCGCCCTTAGACTCAAGCCAATGACTATGGGGTCATGTCTATGATCCCACGCTCAAGCCGGCAACCTCAGGATTTCGAAGCTGGGTCCTCAGCATCCCAGATCTATACTCTATCCACTGTGCCACCGCTTGGTCAAACCTATGGGGCTTTTTCTATAAGCCTTCTTTCACAGTGGCATAATGGTTACATAGTAGTCCATTGTGTGGCTATAGCGCATATTGTTTCATTTGGTAGACCACAGGGGTATTCCCACCTTTCCGCTACTGCGAATAATGCTTCTGTGAACAACCTAATACAAGTTTTTGTACACCTGCTTTCAGTACATACACTGGGTATGTACCGAAGAGTAGAGTTGCTGGGTCACATGCTGATTCTATGTTTAAGTTATTGAGGAACTGCCATACCCTGCTTCCCATCTGTCCCCTTCTTTATTGTTCACACAACAACCAGAATTACTTCTTTCAAATTTGTAACAGATGATGTCTGACTTCACTTAAAACTTTCCAATGGCTTCTCACTTCTCTTAGAATAAAATCCAAACTCATTATACTGGCCTATATGATAGGGCTCCATCTCTTTCTCCAATGTCTATCTTAAGTCTTGCTCCTTGCTGACTAAATTTGTTCTGTTCCTGCCTCAGGACCTTTGCACTTGCTTTCCCTCCTGACCTCTCCCTGTTTGACTTGCTCTCAGCCTGTATACCCCACCTCAAGTATCACCTCCTTAAAGAGGCCTTCACTGACCACCTTATCCTGATGAGCCCCACCCCACCCTCAACCACTGCCTATAAAATCACCCTGCTTTATTTCTCTGAAGCGTGTATCTTTCTTTGAACTTACCTTTTTTATATGCAGTATTTATCTGTTGTATTGTTGGCCTCCTCTCTAGAATATGAGCCCCATAACAGTGCGACTATCCATCTGTTAACCCCTGGAACACTTGCTGTTAGCTCAGTGCCTGGTATGTCTGCGAGTTCATGAATACTAATAATTAGTTAAGCAATCACTCACTTGAAACAGTCTGAAAATATTGCTCAGAGTCAGGAAAGGGCTCGGTAGAGATTTCAAAGAGAGGTTGATGATCTGCGTATTAATGAAATAACTTTGATGAATTAACTTTTGTGCCAGGGGGTACTGCAGACCTCTTACTTCACTATCCTATGAGTAGACGCAAATGGAATTATGAGAAGTCCTACAAAATTGGAAGAAAGTCCGAGAGGATAGAAACCACATTTCTCCGCGGACCGACGGCTCCACGATTCAGACCACCGTGGACCTGACAGTGGAGCAGCCGCATGACCCTGGGCTACGGCTTCCCATCCACGCTGCGGGGTTAATAAAAGTGCCTCCCTCGTGGGTGGATTGTCCGAATTGAATGAGATCACACTCTGGAGGACTCAGCTCAAGAAGAAGTCGCTGTGAGGATCGTGCCTCTATGGCAGTGGTTCTTAACCTTTTTTGAGGTACCAAACCCACCAGTTTCATATGCGCATTCACCGAACCCTTCTTTAGTGATAAATAAAATATGATTTTTTTTTCCAAATTCAAGACATAGGTATATGTTTTTTTACTGGTGCACAAAATGAGCCGTGCATGAACATCACCTTGCTCAAAGAACAAAACCAACAAAGTGCACGAACTCACAACAAATGACGGTATTACTTTATTCTGGCCTCTGCGGCAGAGGCTTCTCCGAACCCCTGAGACTGACTCATCGAACCCCTAGGGTTCCATAGAACCCAGGTGAAGAACCACTGCTCTATGGTGAGAGCTTAGAACCCAACAGGGAGAGGGAGGTAGGCAAGCGGGGCTCACAGGGAGGGGCACCTGGGAATGAACCAGGAGGAACAGGACGGGCCAGAGGGACCCTCAGCCGCCATGCACGTTGGGCTTCGGGCCTGCCGCCCCAACAGGAGTTCTGAAACAAGGCGTCTCGCTGAAGGCGTCCCTCGAAAGAGCACAATGTGCCAGACTCTGGCACCGTGCTCAGTACTCAGAAGAGGGGGGCTCCGGCCTGAACGCTAGACTCCGTGAGCCCCCCACCCCCCACCCCCCGTGCTCCCTTCCCCAGGGAGCTGCCCCCTCCCCCCACGCTGCCTGCCGAGGCACGGTTGACTGATTCTGGGTTTTCACCTGGTTATAAAGAATGCTTGGGTGGACAATCTGTTTACGCAGCCGTGTTTATTTTGTACAGCCCTACGTGTTCACTTAGGAGAAACGAGAAACGAGAGTTCTGACTCAAGGAGTGATGGCCCTGTTTTAAGGCTTTGGGTATATTACAGAAAACCAGACTGAGCCTCTGGCTTACAATCAATAGTTTCTATATGCCGTTGGACATGTAGATTTCTTTTTTTTTAAATGCATGGTTCATATCTTTGTTTCTAGAATGTTCATCTGTTTCTAGTGGGTTCAAGAAAGCTCGCAACCTGTGAAGGATGTTAACCACCTTTTCCGATATTCGTCATATAAAGAATTTCCTTTCCCTTTCAATGTTTTATGCAGCTTCCGGATGTACAGAAATTTTATTTTACTTTTATATAGTTGACCCAGTGGTTCTTAACCTGGGTTCTATGGAACCCTAGGGGTTCGATGAGTCGGTCTCAGGGGTTCGGAGAAGCCTCTGCCGCGGAGGCCAGAATAAAGTAATACCGTCATTTGTTGTGAGTTCATGCACTTTGTTGGTTTTGTTCTTTGAGCAAGGTGATGTTCATGCACGGCTCATTTTGTGCACCAGTAAAAAAAACATATATCTGGCCTGACCTGTGGTGGCGCAGTGGATAAAGTGTCGACCTGGGAACGCTGAGGTCACCAGTTCAAAACCCTGCACTGGTCTGGTCAAGGCACATATGGGAGTTGATGCTTCCAGCTCCTCCCCCCTTTCTCTCTCTCTCTGTCTCTCTCTCTCTCTCTCTCATCTCCTCTCTAAAATGAATAAATAAAAAGAAATTTAAAAAAAAAACAAAACATATATCTATGTCTTGAATTTGGAAAAAAAATCATATTTTTATTTATCCCTAAAGAAGGGTTCGGTGAATGTGCGTATGAAACTGGTGGGTTCGGTACCTCAGAAAAGGTTAAGAACCACTGAGTTAACCCCATGACTATTTTCCCGGCTGGTTTTCTTAGAAAAGCCTTGGGCTCCTCAAAGTCACATTCATGTTCACCTGCATCCTTGTGCTTAACCATTTGTTTTACTTCCACCCCCTTATTCACCAGGGATACATTGTGAGTCCCCCCAGCCCCCGAAGGCCTGAAACGGCAGGTAGTCCTGAATCCTGTATCTTTCCTGATGCCGCCCGTATATACACGCCTAGGATAGAGTTTAATTTATACCTTACGCACAGTGAGAGATGAACAAAAACAGCTCCTAACAAAACAGAACCGTGATGACGATGTACTGTAACAACGGTTGTGTGAATGCGACCCCCCCCCTCTCTCAAAATACCGTGCGGGGCTAAATGTGCCCTTCCTGTGACGCTGTGGGAAGGCACGGGGACAACCTGTCCCTCAGTCCGTCGCCAACCCCGACGTGCGTGCAATAAGTGGCATGGTGTCCCTCAGTGCAGGGCACCCCTTGCTGCTGGCATCTCTCAGGCTCAGGGTTTCCTGGCACGACCCGTCGCCACCGAGGGGAACAGGGTTTCTGTTCAGGTCCCCTTTCCACAGACGTCAGGCCGGTTCCGCCTTCACTGAGCACCTAACGCGCTCCGGGGCCCTCGCTTTCGCATCCCGTCAGGTGCGACCGCAAATGGAGCCCAGATTTCTTCTTCTTTCTTCTTCACCGTTTCACGGGGAGAAGGTTCGTTCTGACCGTGGATCCGAGCGACCTCCACATACGATTTTTCTCCCCTGAAATGAACGTTATACTTGTGAGTACAGGACACTTCATTGACATGTACAGCGCACCACGTGGAGGTGGTATTCAGGGAACAAGATCGCACGAGGGGTTCCGTGGTGCTGATGGTTACGCTTCCGAAGGGTCTGGAAAAGAAAATTACTCTGACATTTCCAAAGTACGTTTTTTTATAGACCTGAGAACTGTGGGCAGAGCTCGGGCAAGGTAAAGATTGATCTTGGCTCAGAAAGCTGGAGACCTGGGGGGACATGGCTGCCCACGGTGACCTACTAGTTAGTATAGGGCCCCTTTTTCATTCATGATAGAGTCTGAAAATGTCAGATATTCATTTTTCCTAGCCTCTCTGATAGCTAGAGGTGTCCTTGTCCTGACCCGTGACAAGTCAAGGGTAGTCTTTGAAGGAAGGTATCATCATGGGGAAAATTTTTCTCAATGATCAAAATAGAGGAACATAAAAAGACTCTTCTTGCCTGACCATTGGACTGGGATGTGGAGGACCCAGGTTTGAAACCCCGAGGTCACCTGCTTGAGCACGGGCTCACCAGCTTGAGCGTGGGATCATAGGCATGACCCTATGGTCACTGGCTTGAGCCCAAAGGTCGCTGGCTTGAAGCCCAAGGTCGCTGGCTTAAGCAAAGAGTTACTCACTCTGTAGTAGCCCCCTGGTCAAGGCACATATGAGAAAGCAATCAAAGAACAAGTAATCAATGAACAACTAAGATGCCATAACAAAGAATTGATGCTTCTCACCTCTCTCCATTCCTGTCTGTCCCTCCCTATTTATCCGTCTCTCTGACTCTCTCTCTCTGTCCCTGTAAAAAAAAAAAAAAGAAAGACTTTTCTTTAGCCATCCAGATGCCCTTTCTAGACACTGTTCCTACAAGGAATTGATGGCTAGAGTTCCAGCAGCCTTTCTGTAACCATGACAGAAAAAACCTGAGAATTAAAAGTCAAAATGTACAGAGGAGGAGGGGAAGGTAAAAAAAAAGATCTTGGATCCTTAAAATTGTTGAGCTACTCAACAACTCTAGGACCACCTACCACCAAAAAAGTCCTATCACGTGAGACAATTGTCTTGATTGTCTAAGTCACTGTTAGTTAGCAATTTTGTTATGTGTAGCCAAAACCAAACTACCTACAGAGGTCCCCAAACTTTTTACACAGGGGGTCAGTTCACTGTCCCTCAGACCATTGGAGGGCCGCCACATACAGTACCCCATACACTGACCACCAATGAAAGAGGTGCCCCTTCTGGAAGTGCGGCAGGGGCCGGATAAATGGCCTCAGGGGGCTGCAATTTGGCCCGCGAGCCGTAGTTTGGGGACCTCTGTGACCTAGCATATAGTTATCTGTTGATTTTGCCTGCCTACTATAGGGTCTCTTCTTCTGCTAACAGCATTCTGAATTTCCTCTAGGGAGTCAACACACTGCACATGTGCGCACACACACACATACACACACACACACACACACACACACCATTTAGTTCAGGTGAGATTCGATTGCATGCTCCATGTCCTGGGGTGGACATGTGACCAGGCTGGCCAATCAGAGTGGCACACCCACCTGGCCACAGGGCGTGGGTTGAGGTTTACCTCTGGGAGTCATGGCAGAACCGTTTGGAGAGAGAGATGGTCTCTTTTCATTAGGATTGCTGCTTAAGGAGGAAGGAAAAGCAGGGTGGAGATAGAAAAAAGACTCCTTTCTGATGACATCACGGAGCCTCGAGGACTCCGATTTGCCTGGTCTACCTTTGGACTCCTCTTTCAGTTACAGGAACTCATAAATTTTTATTCTCCCATCAACCGGCTAACAAGGGAAGCAGTCCTGACCAGTACAGACCAGAGTCCTGGTTTGCAGATAACGCCTAGGGCCCGCAGCTGAAGGAAAGCTGGGGGAGGCAGAGAGGGAGACAGGACAAGCACAGCCTGCCAGGTCACTGTCCTTCGTGAGTCCCTTTTTCACAGGTCACAGAGGCTGCGTGGTGGCGGGACTCACACACTCGGTGACTGAAAGTAACGATACAAGATGGTCTGACAGGCAACGTGACTTGCCCAAGGTTGTTTGGGGAGGCCTCACAGATCTCTGAAGCTCAGGTGACTTCTACCAAACCACCGGGTTCTCAGGGTGGGTCTCCACAGCAGGAATCACGACTGCATATTGCCTCTTAAACAGGGAGGGTTTTATTGGTACTGGCTGGGTGGGGCCGAGGACAGCTCAGAGTTTCCCTCTCCCTGAGGCCTGAGTTCAGCGTTCTGGATGATTTTCCTGATCAGTTAGGAAGAGGCGTGGGCAACCAGCATTGGGGCAGCCCCCTGCGACTACTCAGGTCTTTCTAGAGTACGCCCTTCCCTCCCCAGGGCCCCCTGTACACCCTGTCTCAGGTTCAGCCGCCTTGACCAGGAAGGGGGCTGCATCTGGAAACCCCCACCTTCTTTTCAGGTTGAGGGGGGGAAATGGCTTCTTTCAGGAAATGCCAGGTCAGCAAAAGCGCGCTGGAACAGCACCAGGGCCCCTCCCCATGCCACTCTGGGCAAACCCCCCTCATGCGAGCATCCAGGGACCATCCAGGGCACAGGCCTCGGGTTGCCCCCAGCCCCTGCTCTGGGGACTCTGCCATCTTATCTCCGCCTGTAGGCACACTCACGGCCTCACCAGGTCCGGACACAATGTCAGTAGAAGGCGGTTGTTTCTAGCATGTCCAGCACCTGTCATCACGCCCTGCCACTTGTCCCTGGACCGGACCTGGTGGGTGGACATCATTTTGATGGCCAACCTCCACCGAGTCAGGTCTAACCAGCGGCTGGGCTGGGTCAGGATGTGCAGCCACTGATGGCTGTCCCAAAAAGGGTCCCCACGAAACACAGACTCTACCCAGAACCACCCCTCACAGCTCCCCTCGGCCCATGGGCAGCAGGCCACCCACGTAGGTGAGATGTTTTTCCCGTGGTGACCCCACAGCTTTAAACCACACTGAGTCTCTCCTTCGGGTCACCAAAGAGAAGCTCTGTTTGGGGCAATTCTGTCCTTTACTAACCCTTTATCACTTGCTAATCTTCCTTTTTGACATTTGTGGTGGTGGTGGGGTTCCTCTGTATGGACCGGATTTGCATAGTTAATGTATTTTTGGCAATTGGGGCTGATTTCTAACGTGCAGGGGTGATATTCAGTTTCCTTCGTAAGCTCAAATAAATAAATTTTCAAGGAGCGCATTCATACACAAATAATACGAAGGGCAGACCTAGAAACTGCGCGGTAACAATTATGAGCACGGTATACAAATCACTGAAATTTGGTAACTGCTGCTTATAGCACAACGAGCCCCACTGGTGTCATAAGCCCCCCCCCCATACAAACCCACAGACAGTTCTGGACATGAGAGCCGAGGGCTGTGTCTCTGCATGACGAAGGCTCCTGGTCTCCTGAGCTTGGGTGGGACCCAAGGGGGGGCTTTCCTGCAGTGCACGCCCATCCACCAGAACAGCAGAGAGGCTTGAGGACCCCCAGCCTTCCAGTAACCCTCAGGAGGTCAGGAGCTCTAGTCACTGGCACAGAGCAGTGGTGGGCAGGAGTGGACGGAGGACCTTTCCTGAGAGCCTTGGGGTCAGTGCTTTGTGGACAGGAGAAAACCTCTCTCATGGACAGTTGTCACTGGGAGTCTGGCTGGAAGCTGTAGGTCAGTGTTTCTCTTTACTAATTTATTTATTTATTTTAAATGAGAGAAGGGGAGATAGAGAGACAGACCCCTGCATGCGTCCCAACTGAAATCCACCTGGAAACCCCTATCTGGGACCAATGCTTGAACCAACTGACTGAGCCACTGGCTATGGGAGGGGAAGAGGGAGAGAAGGGGGAGAGGGAGGGGAAGAGAAGCAGAGGGTCGCTTCTCCTGTGTGCTCTGACCGACTGGGCATCAAACCCGGGACGTCCACATGCTGGGCTGACACTCTATCCACTGAGCAAACCAGCCAGGGCTAAGTCAGTGTTTCTAAAAGTTTGGTCTTTGGATGTCTAACATCAGAATCTCTTATTTACAATATAAATTTTTCCTGGCAACTGGGGAGCTCTCAAATGGGGCTAAGGGTCTAAACTTTTTAATCATGATATTTATCATCAACAAAATTTGAGAAACACTCTCATGGAAAAATAGACCGGTTATAAAGAAAGTCAGTATCTATCTATCTATCTATCTATCTATCTAATCTTTCTCTTTCTATCTCTCTCTCTTTTATTTCTCTCTCTGTATACAAATCTCTGCCCACACTGCCTGGAAAAATAGCTGCTCAGTGAGTTTTAGACACTCCCCCGACACATACACACACACACCTCTAATAGACCCAGAGACTAAACAAACACCCCTCGATCACAAAGTCTCTGTTCATGGAACAAAAATCACAAAATTCTCTCAGAAATCAAACACCCTCTTTGCTTCCTCCCCGCAACTATGAGTCCCCTGTCAGAATCACACTGCCATCAGAACACGAAGGTTGAGATGGGGTTCATACGCCACCCCAGACAATTCCTAGAGCCCCAGACGTGTGCAGTCTTGATCCTCAAGACCTCAGCTGCCCCAAAGTCAGAACTCCCAGGAATTGTACAATCACCTGACCCAGGGCTTATTCAAAGCGTCTGGCTGGCCTGACCTGTGGTGGCGCAGTGGATAAAGCGTCGACCTGGGAACACTGAGGTCGCCAGTTCAAAACCCTGCACTGGTCTGGTCAAGGCACATATGGGAGTTGGTGCTTCCAGCTCCTCCCCCCTTTCTCTCTCTCTCTCTCTCTCTCTCTCTCTCTCTCTCTCTCTCTCTCCTCTCTAAAATAAATTAAAAAAAAAAAAAGCATCTGGCTGGGTCCCACAGCCACAGGTGTGAGCCCGTGTTCTGAGAGACCCAGTATATCCAGGGTTGAGCTTCCCTGCAAACGTCCTGACACAGGGATTTGAGAGCAGTTGTTGATTTGGGGGGTAACCCAGGGAGCGCCGATGGGGACGTGACAGTGAGACAGGAACAAAAGGAGACAACACCCGGGGGCTTCAACCAGCAGGTGCACGCTGTGGGCGGATGCGCCCCCGGCCTGTGGAGGCTTCTGAGACTGAAGAGACTATGCCTCTGAATTGTCCCACTTGGGCCCTGGCCGGTTGGCTCAGTGGTAGAGCGTTGGCCTGGCATGTGGAAGTCCCGGGTTTGATTCCTGGTCAGGGCACACAGGAGAAGCGCCCATCTGCTTCTCCACCCCTCCCCCTTCCTCTTCTCTCTCTCTCTTTTTCTCATCCCCTCCCGCAGCCATGGCTTGAATGGTTTGAGCAAGTTGGCCCTGGGCGCTGAGGATGGCTCTGTGGCCTCCCTTCAGGCATGAAAATAGCTTGGTTGCCAAGCAACAGAGCAGTAGCCAGGTGGGCAGAGCATAGTCTGGTAGGTGGCTTTCCAGGTGGATCCTGGTCAGGGTGCATGCGGGAATCTCTATCTGCCTCCCCACCTCCCACTGAGTAATAAATAAATAAATAAATAAATAAATAAATAAATAAATGGTCCCACAGAAGGGTGAAGAAACTGAGTATTTATGCATAATTTCCATCTGTCGTTGGTTGAGCACGGCTCCAAGGGTCATTAACTAACTGCCTAGCAAGCATTTCAACCTGCCCCTCAAACAGGCCGCATACCCGCAAATGCCAGCAAAGCCCTCAGACAAAGTGTCACCTATGCTTGTGGAATGAGGCCACTGAGGTTCCCCCCAAAATGAAAACAGCACTGCTATAAGGTCTGGTGGTCCCACTTCTGGGTATATGTCCAGAGGAAGTGAAGTCAGTATCTTCAGGAGGTAGCTGCAGCCCCATGTTCATGGCAGCACTGTCCACAGCCCAAATGTCCACCAAGAGATGGACGGGGTGGAAGGAAATCCCACCCTTCGTGACATCACAGATAGACCTGGAAGCTTTATGCTGAATAAAATAAGACAGCCCCACACAGAGAGAGAGACGGCATGATCCCTGTCACACGTGGCGCAAGCATAGAAGGAGACCCCAGCCGTGTTCGACTGGCGTGCCATGAGCATTTTTAAAATATGCGTTGACCTCTTTTCTTTTCGATTGTCAAATTTAAAAAACGGCAACCGTCAGCATCACAACAGCCATGCGGTGCAAATCGATCCAAATCATACCTACTTTTTTTTTTTTTGTCAGATGGGCAAAGAAAAATTTTGTTTGGCGAGCCGCAGAATTTTGGTACTTTACGTGAGTCGTGAGATAAAAAATCAAGGGTGAAAATTGCTGGAGTGCACAATAAAATGGGGGTCACGGGGGGATGGGAAGCCCCTGTTCCGCGGATACAAAGCCACAGCGCCACCAGGTGAGCTCCAGAGCGCTGTTCTACCTACAACAGCGCCTGCCATGAACAAGAAGGTGTTGTGCGCTTAAGAACACGTTAAGCAGACAGATCTCATGTTCAGTGTTCTTACCACACACACACACAAACCCCTAACAGACGAAGGGATAAATCTTTGGAGATGATGGATATGTTTATTACCTTGATTATGTCCAAACCCACCAACTGCATACATTAATTATGTGCCGTGTTTGCATACCTGCGTGTGCCTCCCTAGAGCCGGGGGAAGGAAGCCTCTGGCATATGCGGTGTTAGTCAAGCCTGGCAGCACGTATATTAACAAAGGGTTCATGACAGGGTCTCCTCAGTGGAAAAGCCCTGCTTCTTGCCTTTGCTAATGTCCGTAGTGCGTATATGCCCACCACGGCCAATCTTAAGAGGCCAGCGTGCCATCACTAACTCAGACTTAGGAGCCTGACCAGGCAGGCGGTGACGCAGTGGATAGACCCAGGTTCAAAACCCCGAGGTTGCTGGCTTGAGTGTGGGCTCATTCGACTTGAGCATGCGGTCACCTGCTTGAGCACGGGGTCGATGGCTTGAGCGTGGGGTCATAGACATGACCCCATGGTTGCTGGCTTGAGCCTAAAGGTTGTTGGCTTGAGCCCAAAGGTCGCTGGCTTGAACCCAAGGTCGCTGGCTTGAGCAAGGGGTCACTGGCTCAGCTTGAGCCACCCAGGTCAAGGTGCATATGAGAAAGCAATCAATGAACAACTAAGGAGCTGCAACTGAGAGATGATGCTTCTCATCTCTCTCCCTTCCTATCTATCTATCTGTCTGTCTCTCTCTCTCACTCTTTCACTAAAAAAAAAATAAAAATAAAAAAATCCTACAAAGCCGAATTAGGAAGACAGGAACACAAGCGGCTCTCATCTTGATACAAGACAACCCCGGCTCGCACAGACAGTGTCTCCCGTAACTACAGCCAAGTGCCCTCCTGCAGACCTACAGTCTTAGGATTTTAAGTGACTTTCACTCTCTTTCTGTGATGTCTCAACATTGGAACATGCTACCATTAAAAAAAAAAAAAATTGAATCACTTCCCAAAACTTTGAGTTATTTCATAACCTAGAAAGGTATGTTTTGTTTATTGTTTTTATATCACCTCTCCCCACCCCCACCCATCCAAATTCCATGAGCATGCACCCATGGGGCCAACTGAAAACCCATTAAGAAGACTTCACGAATCCATCCATTCAGCCAACTTCCACAGGAATGGGTCTCTCCTGTCTGACCAGCGTTGTCCAACCCCCTTCTTCTGATAATAGCACTTCACTGCCCTTTAAGCAATCATCCCTTACCCCACCCCGAGTCCTCAGAACCTGCTTCATGGCTCTAGCAGTTAGCACACGACACAGGCCTGGCCAATCAGAACGTTCCATCCCCCTGAAGAAGGGACAAGGTCCCAGTGAGCTAATGACACTCTGCTTGAAATTATTGAAAAATAAAAATCTGTTCCCACTGGGTTACTGAGGAAGCCTGGAGCCACTAGCGGCCACCCTCCACCATGAAGAAGAACCCCTTCCAGAATTAAGCCAACACAACAGAAATCTTAGTTAAGAAATGAAAAATAACTGAGTCCAGATAAGCGTCATCTGAGAGCTCTGGGATCGAGTGGTGGCGGAAGTCACTTCCAGACTTAGCTGCTTCCAAACTTCTACATGAGCCCGTCAAAATCCTTTTTAGCTCAAGTCCCTTTGATTTGGGATTTTGGTCACTTGCAACCAAAAGATTGTTGGCTGATTGGCAGATCTGAGATCAAATGAGTTTAGACTTGAGTATACTCTCCAGCTCTGTCTCCTTGACCCTAACCAGAGCTCAGGGTAGAGTAGCAATGTGCTTGATTGGAGCCCGTCCCCCTCCAGGGGCCGAGGACTGGTTTTCAAGCTGGCCAGACGCACCCAGAAGGTCACTTCAGGATCCGGATGCTCATCTTCTGCTCAATATTCATCTTCTCCAAGGACTGGTGGGGAGGGGAAGTCGTCAAGGGGACGTCACCTCAGTAGTCCTCTCTTCTTCCAAGCTCCTCTCCCGTCCCCACGGCCTCACCATTCCCTGGGCGTCCCTCTCTTTCTGCCCTGCACCTTCCAACTTCATTCCCTGTGTCCGTCTGTCCCAGGAACTCACACTGTCAACCCCTCGGGCCCCAAGGGCGCACTGACCTTGGTAAACTCCAGGAAGGACACAGCCCCGTCCCCATCCTCATCGGCTTCCTGCACTGTGCGGTCCGCAATGCTCTCCAGCTGCTCCTCTGTCACCTGTACCCCAACCATCAGCCGGAGCACCTGGGAGGTGGCAGAGACCACGGCCATAAAGAGAACAGAGACACAGGGACTACCAGCATTGTCCCCCAACCGAAAAGTTATTAGCCATCTTATAACCCACCCCTCCTCCCAGGTGCTCCGGCTGATGGTTGGGGTACAGGTGGTTTGCCCCAATCCAATCACGTCCCACCATACCCACCAATAATTCTCCCCTACTGCGTGGCCATGCAAACGCCCATCCGTTGTCCCTCAGCATCCCAAGATCACCTCCACAGGATGCCCACGCTCATCGCGGAACTGCGGTCTCAGAACCTGGCCTCCGTCCATCCTCCACCCCGCGCCCCTCCTCATGGTCTAACCATCCCCACATCCCCACCTCACCCCCTCTGTCCTGGAGGTTTTCAGTGTCAGCATGGTTGACATTTGGGGATCAGAGAACTCCTTGCTGTAGGAGGAGGGGGGTCTGTCCTGTGTCATCTCATGTGTGGTAAGCAGCATTCCTGACCTCCACCCACGAAGTGCCAGGTGCACCACCCCATTCCCCAGCTGCTGCGCTGGTAACCAAAAACAAAAACTGTCTCTGGACAATGGCGATGTCATTCCCGGATCACGCATGTCCCTGCTCCCAGGCTCCCAACCTGCAGCATCTCCTGCCTGGAGATCTTTCCATCGCGGTCCTGATCGTAGAGCTGGAACGCAACTGGAAAGACAATGGAGTGGGGAAAGAGGGCGGGTCTTCCCTGGTTCTCTTCCAGCCTAAGGTCGCCCTGGGGGTGGGGGTGGGGGAGGTCTTCAACAGGGCCACCAAGGGAGTGTGAGGCGCCTGGGGCCTCTCACTGGTGTGGTAAATCTAGTCCAGGGGTCCCCAAACTACAGCCCACAGGCCGCATGCGGCCCCCTGAGGCCACTTATCCGGCCCCCCCCTGCACTTCCGGAAGGGGCACCTCTTTTATTGGTGGTCAGTGAGAGGAGCACAGGATGCATCCGCACCCATAGTTCCCATTGAAATACTGGTCAGTGTGTTGATTTAAACTGACTTGTTCTTTATTTTAAATATTGTATTTGTTCCCGTTTTGTTTTTTTACTTTAAAATAAGATACGTGCAGTGTGCCTAGGGATTTGTTCATCGTTTTTTTTTTAATAGTCCGGCCCTCCAACGGTCTGAGGGACAGTGAACTGGGCCCCTGTGTAAAAAGTTTGGGGATCCCTGATCTAGGGTTTCACTTGGGGGGTGCACTTTCCAACTCACAGCGAAGTTTGTTCATTCTGCTGTTGAGGGGTTCAGGTTCCTCGGGGTCCCGGGTTCCCGTGTCCTCCTCATCCACGGGTCGGAAATGAGCCAGGACTCTGACAAAGCCTGGGAATTCCACTCGCAGGTTCCTGGGAGGGGTGGGGGTAGGATGGAACGGCCGCAGGGGTCACCTTGGCCTACGTCGCCTTCCTCCCTAATCCCATCGCCCGCTCACATGAGCTCCGCCCCCGCCCCTTTCCCGGGGCCAGCAAGGTCTCACCCATCAGGAAAGAAGCTGTCTATGATGCGATCGCCCAGGGGGTTCACAGCCAGCGCCCCGATCTGCTGCAGGTCTACGCGGCTGCAGAGCAAGTCCAAAGTGGATAGGGCAGAGACGGAGATAGACGGTCAGAGAGCGGGACGCGGTCAGAGACCCAGCGGGGAGGTCCCAGCTGAGCTTCCCCTTCACCTCAAGTAGCCCTTCTTGTTACTGTCCAGGGCCCGAAACCGGTGGTAGAGGCGGACCAGGCTGGCCTGCGAGACTGCGGGCGGGAAGACGCGAGGGTGACGCCCGGGCGGCCGGCGGCGGGGTCCGGGCTGGCCGAAGGCACGTTCCGCCTGGGCCTCGGGGCCAGCCCGCTGGTGGAAGGGGAGGGACGAGGCCGGGGGAGACTCTCCGCGCCCCCGAGCTCCTCTCTGGGACACCAGGGACTCAAGCCCACCCCTGCCATCCCGGTTGGAGGACAATTGGGTGTCCCCAGTCTCGGGAACGCGGCTCCTCCTCAAACCTGGACGTGCTGCCCCGGGGTTCCGCGGCCCTGACCCCGAGATCACTGCTCGGACCTCCCGGGCTCGCGCCTCGCTCCCCCAGCCATCCGGCCCCACCAGCCCCGGCGCCCCGCTCACAGCCCGTCTCCCGCCGGATGATGTCCGCGTCGGGGATCAGCGCCGCGTGCGAAGCGCGGGAGCCCATAACCCAGCCGCTGCGATCTCTCCTCCTGCCCAAGTGTGCCCGGCCGCTCGGTGGCTCGGGGCCAAAGGCCGCAGGCCTGGCGGGGATCCAAACTCCTGAACCCCGGCGTTCCTCGCCTCCCACCCGCGACCCGAGCGAATAGAAAGCAACGCCCTGAGTGGCGGGGTCAGAGGGCGGCGCGAACAACGAGCGGTTTCATGGCGAGGTGCCGAGGTCGGCGCGGGGAGAGGCTGGGCGAGGCTGGGTCCCGCCCGCCGCGCGTCCTTCCCGGGGCCCCGCCCGCCCCGCTTGCCCTCCTCGGGTCCGCGTTCCCACGGGCGCCCTCCCCGGGTCCTGCGTTCCCACGCGCCCTCCTCGGGTCCCGCCCGCTCTGCGCGCCCTCCCCGGGTCCTGCGTTCCCACGAGCGCCCGGGCGCCTGGCCGCCTCCCCTGCGGGCCCACCTCTCCCGCCCCGCTGTCCCAGCGCCCGTGAGGAAGACTGAAGGATACGACCTTCTTCCTCTGCAGACAGAATCCAGGTTCTCTGGAAAGAGGTCGGCGGCTGGCGCGACGCGGGTAGGGGGCTGGCCGCGTTGCTTCCAGGCCGGAAAGACCCCAGCCTGGGTCCCCTCCCCAAGCAGGAGGGCCAGAGAGAGAGGCGTTAAGGATTCCCCAAAGAGCTAAAGTGGGTAGGGTCCCGAGGTGCAGAGTGGTCCCTGGGTTAAGTGGAAAGAGCATTGAATCTGGGGACTTGGATTGAAACCCCAGCTCTTTCGTTTTGTCTACTAACATTATCGTTGTTGAATTGAGTCCGTGCTTACAAATCAGGAGACAAACAGAACTCCAGATTCCCAGCTTCTGCGAAACCAAAAGTCTGACGTCACTAGGCCCTCGCTGCTCCTGGGACCCTTAGACTGCAGCTGGGTGGGGGGATGGGGGGGCGCAGCTGTCAGGTTTCAGTGGAGCACGGTGGGTGGTCCTGGTGCCACAGTCCCCACCTGCCCGGGTCATTCCATAGGTACCCCAAGAGCCTTGCGTAGTAGCTCCAGGCTGGGAATGACTCAGAGCACTGAGCAGCCCTCAGGGATACTAGGGACCACAGCCCGAGAAAGAGAGAGAGAGAGAGAGAGGAGAGAGAGACATACGGGAGTGCAAGGCATAAAAGAATAGTGGTGACAATGACAGACGTGAGCTCTCATTTCTCAAGCACACCTGCATGAGCTCACACTTCCACAGCACCTGCTGAACTGTCTGTCTTCTTCCTGCTGTAATGTGTGTGGCAGAGGCTGCCCCAGGGACCAGGAGTGGGGACCACACGGCCCCCAATGGGGTAAAAACAATTTTTTATTCTTTTTTTCTGTATGAAGCACAGTTATACACACAGTATATGACTAGATAAAGTACATTGGTCGTATTGAAATTTCATGGAGAGGGGTAATTATAATTAGGGTAGAAGAGTCTAGATGTGCTCCTTAGGTGGGGACAATAATTAAGAAAAGGCTGGGACACTTAGGCCTAAAGGAACAAGCACACCCACCCTCCCCCGGTGCCCAGCTTTGAATTTATCATCACCCCCTGGCCCCCGTCATGGTCACATGTATGCCCCCCCAACCCCCATCACGGTCACATGTATGCACCCCCGGCCCCCGTCATGGTCACATGTATGCACCGCGGGCCCCGTCATGGTCACATGTATGCCCCCCAATCCCCATCACGGTCACATGTATGCACCCCCGGCCCCCGTCATGGTCACATGTATGCACCCCGGCCCCCCCCCCGTCACGGTCACATGTATGCACCGCCGGCCCCGTCATGGTCACATGTATGCACCCCCGGCCCCCGTCACGGTCACATGTATGCACCGCCGGCCCCGTCATGGTCACATGTATGCACCCCCGGCCCCCATCACGGTCACATGTATGCACCCCCGGCCCCGTCATGGTCACATGTATGCACCCCCGGCCCCTATCACGGTCACATGCATGCACCCCCGGCCCCCATCACGGTCACATGCATGCACCCCCGGCCCCGTCATGGTCACATGTATGCACCCCCGGCCCCTATCACGGTCACATGCATGCACCCCCGGCCCCCATCACCGTCACATGTATGCACCCCCAGCCCCCGTCACGGTCACATGCATGCACCCCCAGCCCCCGTCACCGTCACATGTATGCATCCCGGCCCCCATCACCGTCACATGTATGCACCGCCGGCCCCGTCATGGTCACATGTATGCACCCCCGGCCCCCGTCATGGTCACATGTATGCACCCCCAGCCCCCGTCACGGTCACATGCATGCACCCCCGGCCCCCGTCACGGTCACATGCATGCACCCCCGGCCCCCATCAGGGTCACATGCATGCACCCCCAGCCCCCGTCACGGTCACATGTATGCATCCCGGCCCCCGTCACGGTCACATGCATGCACCCCCAGCCCCTATCACGGTCACATGTATGCACCCCCGGCCCCCATCAGGGTCACATGCATGCACCCCCAGCCCCCATCACGGTCACATGTATGCACCCCCGGCCCCCGTCACGGTCACATGTATGCACCCCCGGCCCCCATCACGGTCACATGTATGCACCCCCGTCACGGTCACATGTATGCACCCCCGGCCCCCGTCACGGTCACATGTATGCACCCCCGGCCCCCGTCACGGTCACATGTATGCACACGGTTCCCAGAGGGGACAAGTGCAAGCCCGTTCACTGTGAGAGCTCACGTTCTGACCGCCCTGGAGAGAGAAGCTGGGGAAAACAGTCAATGCTCCGGCTCCAGATGGAGGCTTGTATCAGAGAACCCTGGAAAATATTGATCTAAGACGTGCTTGCCTCTCCTTCTGACACCCCAATGATTAAGTAACTGGTGTAAGGAATGATTGGTTTCCTTACACACACACACCCTCCCCAAGGACTAAAGCTTTCAGAAAAGCACAGGGCTCCCTAATGAAGCCCAGCACCACTCCAGTGCATAGATGGGCTTAGGCTCTGAGCCTGGGAGGAGGTACGGGCTCCCTGGGATGTTGCCGTGGTCACCCGGGGCCAGTGTGGAATGCTGATCTTGGAAAGAGCTTCTACAGCCTTTATGTCTGAGTCAGCGCCGCGTTATGTAAGTCAGGCCCGGGAGAATAATTAACTGCTCCCATCATACACACGTCCCCAGCCCACAGGAAAGCACTGCTGGAACCCACCCCTGCTTCAGGCACACAAACAGGGTTTAGTCAACTTCACAGTCCACGTGGTCACATCTTTTCAGAACATTGGAAGTGGTGACGTTTGGGTAGGATTTTATATGCAGAATTGAATAGACTGGATTCAGGCGAAATGTTTTGTTGTTGTTTGGTTTGTTTGGATTTTTTTGTTTTTTCTGGGTTTTTTTTTTTTTTTTGCTTTTAAGCTTCATAAAATTTGCTAGCCATTCTTTTTTTTTTTTGACTTTTCTTTTTTTTTTTTCTTTTTTTAAAATTTATTTATTTTAAAGAGGAGACACAGAGTGAGAGAGAGAGAGAGAGAGAGAGAGAGAGAGAGAGAGAGAGAGAAAGGGGGGAGGAGCTGGAAGCATCAACTCCCATATGTGCCTTGACCAGACCAGTGCAGCGTTTTGAACTGGCGACCTCAGTGTTCCCAGGTCGACGCTTTATCCACTGCGCCACCACAGGTCAGGCTTGCTAGCCATTCTTGATGAAGCAATTCTGAGATGCAACAGGAAAAAAAAAATGCAGATGCAAGAGTAGTCAGAAAAATATAGAACTCTTTTGTTCCTTTTTTTTTTAGCGAGGCATTGAGAGAGAGATGAGAAGCTTCAACTCATAGATGCGGCTCCTTAGTTGTTCATTGATTGCTTTCTCATACGTGCCTTGACCGGAGGGCTCCAGCTGAGCCAGTGACCCCTTGCTCTAGCCAGTGACTTTGGGCTCAAGCCAGCGACCTTGGGCTTCAAGCCAGCAATGTTTGGGCTCAAGCCATGACCCCATCCATGCTCACGCTGGTGAACCCGTGCAAAGCTGGTGAGCCTGCATGCAAGCTGGCAGCCTTGAGGTTTCAAACCTGAAGCCTCGGCATCCCAGGTTGATGCTTTATCTCTTGTGCCACCACTGGTCACACAGAAAAATATAGAACTCCTACAACTCAATAACAAAGGCAAATAACCTCATTTTTAAAAATGTTTTTATTGTTTTGTTTTTAAAAAAATCTTAGTCTAGAGCTAGGTCCTGGCTGGTTGGCTCAATGAGAAAAACATTGGCTCAGCATATTGATGTCCCGGGTTCAATTCCCAGTCATGGCACACAGGAGAAATGACTATCTGCTTCTCTTCCCATCCTTCTCCCCCTGCTCTCTCTCTCTCTCTTTCCCTTTGCAGCTAGCGGCTAGATTGGTTGGAGCCTGGCCCTGGGCACTGAGGATGGCTCAGCTGGTCTGAGCGTCGGCCTCAGGCGCTGAGGATAGTTTGGCTGATTCGATCATTGGACCCAGATGGGGGTTGCTGGGTGGATCCCGGTCAGGGTGGATGCGGGAATCTGTCTCACTAGCTCCCCTTCTCTCACTTAAAAAATAAAATGGCCCACCTGAAACTTTGTAAACGTTACAATTTAATGCAAGTCAAAATTATATAAATCTTAAACATTATTTAAGCGAACTTTAATACAAACCTATCGAAAAGAACTTTAAAGCTTTAAAGAGCTTTGGAACCTCTTTAAAGTTCAATTGCTAGAATTATAGCAGAATAAATATTCGTTCTTATAAGACTTTGAAGAGTTTGACTGAATTCGTAGTGTGGCAGAAACCAAAGCCATAGGACTTTGTTTTCCAACATAAATGATGTCAGCTAGGAGAAATAGAAATTATCGAGTGCCTTACGGTGTAGTTCTCACCTGTATGTTAGGAAATGGCACATTCCAAAAATTGTTATATGCAGAGAGCAAGCTTTTTCTAATTCTTTGTGTCCATATATTCCCATGAATATGTTTGCTGCCTTGAGCTCAGTCAAGGTGTGCCATGACATTTTTGTGTATGTGTGTGTGTCAGAGACAGAGAGAGAGACAGACAGGAAGAGAGGTGAGAAGCATCAATTCTTTGTTGTAGCTCCTTACTTGTTCATTGATTGCTTTCTCACATTGCCTTGACTGGGGAGGGAGGTACAGCAGAGCGAGTGACCCCTGGCTCAAGCCAGCAACCTTGGGCTCAAGCCAGTGACCTTGGGCTTCAAGCCAGAGACTTTGAGCTTCAAGCCAGTGACCATGGGCTCATGTTTATGATCCCACGCTCAAGCCAGTGACCCCACGCTCAAGCTGGTGAGCCCGCCCTCAAGCCAGCAACCTTGGCGTTTTGAACCCGGGTCCTCTGCATCCCAGTCCGATGCTCTATCCACTGCGCCACCGCCTTGTCAGGCTGGCATGACTTTTATGTGACTCATTCATTATTCTGTAAGGCTGTGTGGCACGGCCGACTTTATGTAGGATGGGTAGTTCACCTTCCTTAACTAGTTGCTCTGCTCTCTCTCTTCCACGTTGAGTCCAGTATCCATAGTCACTCCTGTGTCCTGCAGGGACCAACCCTCCTCCACTTCCAGACCCTTCTGGGAAAGGAAGCAGAAAGGCTTCCCAGGGATAGAAAGGCTTCCCAGGGATAGGTGACGCCCACTTTTCATCATCCACTCAGACGAGACCTGTGAACGGCATGACTTGAGAAACCTTCCCCTGGACATTGGAGAGCAGCAGGGATGACTTCTTCAGCTGTTCTGAGAGGTTCTTCAGGTGAATCAGGACCCTCCTGAGAGGTCTGTTCAGCAGGTGGTGAGACTTGGGTTGAAGGCGCAGGCAAGTTCTTCTCTTTGCCGCCTCTCTGTCAGGATGTGTCCGAGATGTCCTGACTCTCGTTGTCAAGCACCAGACCTTCATCACCCTCAAGTTTATGACTGTTGCCTGACTTACGGGTTTCACTCATCATCGAATAAAGGAGCTGTCCAGGTTTCTTCTGTTTAATTTCCTAGTGAGATTTCAGAACATTCTCTGTGTATCTGCTGCCCTTTTCACCCTGTGCCTCTTGTTGTTTTATTTCTCCCACAGGCTTTTACCTTTTCTCACTCTACTTCCATATAAACATAAGAAGATTTAAATGGGTGAAGCAATGAAATACTCACAGAAGCAAATCCAGCCACACAGAAAAATTATTTTTCATTTTCTCTTGATCAGTGGTGGCACAGTGGGTAGAGCACTGGCCCAGGATGCTGAGGCCTCCGGTTTGAAATCCTGAGGTCGCAACTTCAGCGTGCGGCTAGAAGGCTTGAGCGTGGGTTTGCCAGCTTGAGTGCAGTCACTGGCTCAAATGCGAGATCATCAGCGTGATCCCAAGGTTGCCAGCTTGAGCCCACAGGGCGCTGGCTTGAGCAAGGGGTCACTGTGTCAGCTGGAGCCTTAGGGTCAAGGCACATATGAGAAGCAATCAGTAAACAACTAGTGTGCTGCAACTCCAAGTTGATGCTTCTCATCTCTCTCCTTTCTGTCTCTCTCCCCCTTCCTGTCTCTCGCTCCCCCCTCCCATCTCTCCATGAAATCAATAAAAAGAGAGAGAATGCTTTAAAAATTATCTGTAATTCCTAGATTCGGGATTCCGCACTGGAGCTCTATAGCAGAGGGGAGGGATAGCAGAGAGGAGATAAATGCCGTTGTCCCCACGGGATACCACGGAAGCAAAAGCCCTGTGTCCAGGAAGAAGGAGCCCAATTTTTAAATGAGCAAAAATAGCTTGAATACACATTTCTCCAAAGAAGGTTTGGCCAACAAGCACATACACACTCAACATCATGAGTCATCAAGGAAATACAAATTAAACCACAGCGAGGTACCACTTCCCACCCACTTAGACTGGTTTAGAAGTGAAAACAAAAGAAAAACAACAGAAAATAACTAGTGTCGGCCGGGATGGGGAGGTTCGGGGAGCCCGTATGGGTTGCTGGCAGAAATGTGCAGTGGTGCGCCGGCTGTGGAGAGAACAGTTGGAGAATTCTCGGCAAGTGACACAGAACTCAGCACGCAAGCAACTCCCCTCCTGTGCGTCTGCCCCAAAGAACTAAAAACGGGCGTTCAAACAAACAGCTGGATGTGAACGTTCGTATGTCAGCATCGTTGACAACAGCTCCCAGGTGGACACAACCCAAGTGTCCACTGGTGAAGAATGCACAAATGAGATGCGGTCTGTCTACCCAATGGGACATCTTTCAGCCATAAACAGGGGAGAGATGCCAGCACGTGCCACCCCCCCCCACAGATGAACCACGGAAATACGACGCTACGTAAAAATAGTCAAGTCACAAGAGACCACGTGTTTTATGATTCTGTTGACTATGAAACATCAGTCATAGGCAGGCTGTAGGGACAGAAGGTAGATCAGTGTTTGCTAGGACTAGAGGAGCCAGGGGAAAATGGAGTTATTGAGAACGGGTATGATATGTTTTGTTTTTGTTTCTTGAGGTGAAAAAATGCTCTGAAATTGACTATGGGGATGGCCCGCCTCTCTGTGCACAGACTAAACCTACTGACTAGTACAATTCAAAGGGCGACATGTATGTTGTGTGCATTACATCTCAACAAAGCTATTAAAAATAAACAAACAAACAAAACAAGAATAGCCAGGAAAGCTCTGAAAAGTAAAAGGATTGAGGTTAACCTTGCTTTAACAGGTTTTTAAATATTGTTGGATATACTGTAAAAGTACAGTAATGTATGTGGAAATAGCGCAGGAATATACAGACAGATAAGGAGCAGAAAAGAAAGTCAGAAATAGCGCTCCCCCACCCCACCCCCGACCAAGATGGGAATTGGGGATGTGATAAAAATCACATTTTAAATCAGTGGGGGAGATGTGGGTTGCTCAACAAATGACATTTGGGGAACCTGCTCTTGGGGTTGGGGGGGGGAATAAAACTGTACTCCCAGCTTCTTATATCAAAATTCATTCCAGATAAAATAAAGGTTTCAGTGCAAAACAAAGTTATCCAATAGCAGGGGAACTAACTCATACATAGATCTTGTTATCATCTTGAACTGGAAAAAGGCCTCTTCTAAACGTGAAATGAAATATAGAAACCGTGGAGAAAATATTAGCCAATCAGACTGCGTGGAAATTAAATCTCCGTGTGAGTAGTATGTATATGTATATATACGTGCGGCCGAAGAGACGAACTGGGAAATATTCACAGCCTATATAAAAGATCATTTCCTTAGACAACAAAGATCTCATAAAAATCAGGAGGACAAGGACAAACCAACAAAAGAGAAAACAAAAAGACCCCACAGAGCCTGACCTGTGGTGGCGCAGTGGATAAAGTGTCGACCTGGGAACACTGAGGTCGCCAGTTCAAAACCCTGCACTGGTCTGGTCAAGGCACATATGGGAGTTGATGCTTCCAGCTCCTCCCCCCTTTCTCTATTTCTCTCTCTCTCTCTCTCTCTCTCTCTCTCTCTCTCTCTCTCACTCTGTGTCTCCTCTCTAAAATGAATAAAATAAAAAAATAAAAAATTTCCTTAAAAAAAAACAAAACAAAAAGACCCCACAGAAAACAACAAAATCAAGTGTGAAATAGATACTATAACTAGGCAGCAAGAAGAGGGCTCCACGTCACAACGTTTCTAAATCTGAATTAAAACAAGAGACTGTTTTTTTATCGTTGATGGGGTCAAGGTGGCAAGGACCCGGGTCTTGAACATCAAGTAGGTGAGAGTCTATCTCTCGCAGGGTCTTTTTTTGGGGGGGGGGGGATAAAATTCTTTCTTTATTTTTTTTTTACTTCTTTTATTAATTTTTTAATGGGGTGACATTAATAAATCAGGGTACATATGTTCAAAGAAAACATCTCCAGGTTATCTTATCATTCAATTATGTTGCATACCCATCATCCAAAGTCAAATTGTCCTCTGTCACCTTCTATCTGGTTTTCTTTGTGCCCCTCCCCTCCCCCCTCTCCTCCCCTCTCCTCCCTCCCCCCACCCTGTAACCCCCACAATATAGGAGTTTCGCAGGGTCTTGCAGAGAGCCCTGTAAGGCCGCGAGGTTTATTTTAGGGTTAAGACACAGTTGGAGGGCTTTCAGCTGGGGAAGGAGATAAAACAGTTTCTGTTGTAACAGTAACACAAGGACCATGCCGGCTGTTAGCTACAGATTAAACTGAGGCCACGCAGCAGCCAGGAGGCTGTCTCAATGTTCAAGTGAGAGATGAGGGGATGAGCTATGAAGGTGGTGAGAGGAGGGTCTTATTTGGGTCCCGTTTTGAAAGCAGAGGTCGGGAGATTTGCGGATGCGTTCGGATGGAAGAAGGGAGAGAAGGAGAAGCATCCAGGAAGCCGCCAGGGATTTGTTACTAAACAACTGGAAGTTGCCGTGAGCGGGGATGATGGAAAGAGAGAAAAAAGTACCTTTCGAAGGGAGAAACACATTTAAGTCCTCGAGCTGCTTGTTATATACGTCCTCATAAAGACGTTACACAGTTAATTGGATATGGAAGTTTGGGTTACAAGAGAGAAAGTGGGACAAGTATTCTATATTTACTATGTTGTGTTTTTCTTTCTTTTCCTTCCCTCCCCTTCCCTTTTCTTTTCTTTTCTTTTATCCTTTTTTCCAAGTGAGAGAAGGGGAGAAGAGACAGACTCCCATATGCGACCCAACTGGGATCCACCCGTCAATCCCCATCTGAGACTGATGTTCTTTCTGCCCATCTGGGACCATGCTCACGACTGAGCTATTTTTAGCATCTGAGATAGGGGCTCCACAGAGCCATCGTCAGCACCCGAGGCCAGTGCATTCGAACCAATAAAGCCATGGCTGCAGGAGGGGAAGAGAAAGAAATAGAGAAGGGGGAGAGGTGGAGAAGCAGATGGGTGCCTCTCCTCCGTGTCTTGACCAGGAATCAAACCCAGCAGATCCACACACCAGGCCCATGATCTACCGCTGAGTCAACTGGCCAGAGCTGTGTTTTTATTTTCATTCATCTCAAAGTATTTTCTAACTTCCTCTCTGATTTCTTTGACCCCTTTTTTAAGATTGTGTTTAATTTCCTCCTGTTTGTTAATTTCCCAATTTTTCTTCTCTTACTGATTTCCAGTTTCATTCCATTGTCCTCAGAAAGGATACTTTGTATGAGGTCAGCACATTTACATGTATTGTATGAATTGTGGAGTAACATATGAATTATCCTGGAGAATGTTCCAAGGGCGCTTGAGAAGATGTGTTTCCTGCTGTTTGGGGGACAGAGTGTTCTATAGATATCTGTTCAGTCTAGTTATTTATGATGTTGTTTCAAGTCCCCTATTTCCTATTGATCTGTCTGGATGTTCTATCACATATTAAATTAGAGTGTTGCAGTATCCAACTATCATTGTAAAACTATTTCTCCCTTGCCTGACCAGGCGGTGGCGCAGTGGATAGAGCATCGGACTGGGATGCAGAAGACCCAGGTTTGAGATCCCGAGCTCTCCAGCTTGAGCACGAGCCCATCTGGCTTGAGCAAAAAGCTCGCCAGCTTGGACCCAAGGTCGCTGGCTCGAGCAAGGGGTGGCTCGGTCTGCTGAAGGCCCGCGGTCAAGGCACATGTGAGAAAGCAATCAATGAACAACTATGGTGTCGCAACGGCAACAAAAAACTGATGACTGATGCTTCTCACCTCCCTCTGTTCCTGTCTGTCTGTCCCTATCTATCCCTCTCTCTGACTCTCTCTCTCTGTCCCTGTAAAGAAAAACAAAAACCTATTTCTCCCTCCAACACGGTCAGTGTTTGTTTCACTGTATATAGTTTGGGAGCTCTATTGTTTGTTGCATATATACATGATTATACTTGCTCTAGATTCTAGTACAATTGTTTTATTGTGCAGTGTATAATTGCTATAGCTTCTTGAGGAATGAACAGGACGATACACTTGGGAATTACCAGTGAGATTTGATAAGACCACCTGTGATGTGAATGAGGGAGAAGAGAAGACAGTCTAAGACTATGTGCCCAGAGCCGTTCGACGTATAGGACTTGAGAAGAGGAGGAGGAATTGGTCAAGGAGAAATTTTTCGGCTCTTTCTCATCTTATGGGATCACTGTCGTGTATGGCCCATCATTGACCGAAACATCATGCAGTGCGTGACTGTATTTTATGTTTATTGTCATTACACAGTGCGTGACCATGCTTTATATTTGTTGTTAGTACGCAGTGCGTATAGTTACTGTCATTATGCAGTGCGTGACAGACAGGAACGGAGACAGATGAGAAGCATCAATCATTAGTTTCTCATTGCCGTTGCAACACCATAGTTGTTCATTGATTGCTTTCTCACATGTGCCTTGACCACGGGCCTTCAGCAGACCGAGCCACCCCTTGCTGGAGCCAGTGACCTTGGGTCCAAGCTGACGAGCTTTTGCTCAAGCCAGATGGGCCTTGCGCTCAAGCTGGCGAGCTCGGGGTCTTGAACCCGGGTCTTCTGCATCCCAGTCCGACGCTCTATCCACTGCGTCACCGCCTGGTAAGGCCGTGACGGTGTTTTATAGCTGCTGTCATTACACAGTGCGTGATCATATTTTTATAGTTGATGTCATTACGCAGTGCGTGACTGTATTTTTATAGTTGATGCTTTCAGCCATAATTATCTTGAAACTCCAAGTAACTATGCTGAGTGAAAACCAGATGTCTCAGAAAGGAGTACAAACCGTATGATGTCGTTTATATAAAACTCCACAAAGGACAAGCTAATCTGTAGTGAGGCAAAGCGGCTCAGTGGTTGCTGGGGAGGGGGCAGGAATGGCGGGAAGGGGCAATGACAGAGGGACACCAGGGGACTTTTGGGGCGTGATGATTACGTCCACTGTCTGGATTCTGTGGTGGCGGCTTCCCGGCTGTCGACAGCAGATCAAAACTTATCAAACTGTGTGCCCTTTCAATATGTGCACTTTGTCAGTTACACCCCAAAGCGTTTTCAGTTTCACCATTCTTCTCTATCTTTTTATCTGTTTTTGGTCTAGTTTATACTATAGACATCTATGCTGTTAGGACGGGAATTATGTATAATAACCGATCTATAACTTGACACATAAACGTGAGCGACTTTCACGTTGAAAGAGGTGTGTGATCACAGAGGCGTGGGAACTACCGGCTGCAGCCGCCGCAGACCCCACACGCTGGACTCCTGCACTCTACTGCCCTCTGCTGCCCGCCGGCTGCGCGGCCGCCCCTGACCTCCGGGACTAGCGCTCACAGTCTTCATGAAAGGTGAATCCAGGGACAAAGAATTTTTAAATGTTTGTTTTTATTTTATTCATTTTAGAGAGGAGACACACAGAGAGAGAGAGAGAGAGAGAGAGAGAGAGAGAGAGAGAGAGAGAGAGAGAGAGAGAGAGAAAGGGGGGAGGAGCTGGGAGCATCAACTCCCATATGTGCCTTGACCAGACCAGTGCAGGGTTTTGAACTGGCGACCTCAGTGTTCCCAGGTCGACGCTTTATCCACTGCGCCACCACAGGTCAGGCTTGTTTTGTTGCTTTTGCGAGAGAGATAAAGGGAGAGAGAGGAAGAAAGAGAGAGAGAGAGAGATAAAGAGAGAGGGGAACATCAATCTTTCCCTGTATGTGCCCCGACAGGGTATAAAAGTGGCAACCTCTCTCTCCTACTTGGGGAGAATGCTCTAACCCAGTGGTTCTTAACCTTTTCTGAGGTACTGAACCCACCAGTTTCATATGCGCATTCACCGAACCCTTCTTTAGTGATACATAAAATATGATTTTTTTCCCCAAATTCAAGACATAGGTATATGTTTTTTTACCGGTGCACAAAATGAGCCGTGCATGAACATCACCTTGCTCAAAGAACAAAACCAACAAAGTGCATGAACTCACAACAAATGACGATATTACTTTATTCTGACCTCCGCGGCAGAGGCTTCTCCGAACCCCTGAGACCGACTCATCGAACCCCCTAGGGTTCCATAGAACCCAGGTTAAGAACCACTGTTCTAACCAATGGAGCTGTCCGGCCAGGGCTCAGGGCAGAGAATTTTTATCCAAGATTTGCCTAGAACCAACTTCTTCTAAACAAAATACACACACACACATACACACACACACACACACACACACACACACATAACCATGCATACGCATATACACATTCACACACACCTAACGCATATACACATGCATGCACACACTCACCACAGTTGACAAATAGTGGTGGGACATCACAGCTCTTGCTACACAGATAGATCCTACTCAGCAGCACAGTCGCTCAGCAAGCTCAGCTGGTTAGACTGTCCTCCTGACAGGCCAAGGCTGCAATCTGTTGCCCGGTCCAGAGCACATACAAAACTCAACCAGTGGGCTGGAGGGGGGGAGGGTTGTGTGGAGGGATTGAGCGAAAAAATAAAAAAGAGAGAGAGAACATTCATGAACACAGACAATACTGTGGTGATTGTGGGGGTGAGGAAAGTGGAGAGTTAGACGGGGGTAATGGGGGGATAGAGGGTGGGGGGCAGAGATCTGGCTCGGGGTGCTGAACACACAGTGTGTAGAGTTGCACGCCTGGAACCTATTGTTTTGTTAGCCGGCGTCACCCCAATAAAGTCAATAAAAAGGAAGATTCTATTTTTTTCTAAAAAAGAAAAAAAATCAACCAATGCATACATAATTAAGCGAAACAACACATCGGTGCTTCTCTTTCTCTCTCTAGAAATTAATAAATAAAATTTTTAAATTAAAAAGATAAGAGTCTGGCCTGTGGTGGCGCAGTGGATAAAAGCCTCGACCTCAAATGCTGAGGTTGCCGGTTCGAAGCCCTGGGTTTGCCTGGTCGGGACTCATATGGAAGTTGATGCTTCCTGCTCTTCACCCCTCTTTCACTCTCTTCCTTTCTCTCTCTCCTCTCTCTGTAAAAATGAATAACTAAATAAAATAAATTAAAAAAAAAAAACAGTAAGAAAGCTACTGTGTAGGAGACCCCTCATACTTGGAACCCGCATCTCTATTTGTTTTCCGCCTTTGATTGACGCATACCCAGGGATGTGTGTGCCTTATATTTTTAACAACCGGCTCTCCAAACTTAGTGCTGAGACGCATGTCGGTTGGCGTTTGTGTTAATATTAACAACAAGGAAGAGAGGAAAGTGGAACAGCAAAGACATGTTTTGGAACTTTGTTTTGTTGTTGTTTTGCCTATGTTTTTATTTTCTTTGTCCCTTTAAGTCTAGGCAATCAACAACAACAACAACAACAAAAATCCAGCCCTGACCTATAGTGTCTGCTGATTTCCATGGTGTAAATACTCCCCCCACGGGCCGATGTCACCTGCTAATGTGATGTCCCTGAGCTCAGAGCTAGGACCTGGTGCACGGTAGTAACCACTGGGTAGCATTGCCGCATACAGATACCACAGATGTGCAGGATCTCAAGGCCAAAGAGAACGGTAAAATAATCAGCAGTATGTATTACGCTTGTTGTAAATGCAATCATTGTCCAGTTAT
This sequence comes from Rhynchonycteris naso, assembly GCA_037038555.1. Classification (NCBI taxonomy): domain Eukaryota; kingdom Metazoa; phylum Chordata; class Mammalia; order Chiroptera; family Emballonuridae; genus Rhynchonycteris; species Rhynchonycteris naso. Next base: position 205,324,142 of record CM073000.1, read on the forward strand.
ATAATTTAATTTTTAATGGAGGCTGTAACGAACAGACAGCTCACAAAATTTCAGGAAATGTAACAAGGGGCTTTCATGAACTATACATACACAGAGAGGTGGCCACGCAGTCAGCACCCAGATCAAGAGATCTGACCAGCCTCCTGGTGCTTCCTTGCATCACTAACTGCTTCTTCCCTTTGCCCCTCTAGGAGTAACCAATAGCCTGACTTCCAAAATCAGGGTGGGGCGGGAGCAGGGGAGGGAGGGGGAGTGTGCCGGCTTTTGTTCATCCACGGGGAACCATAAAGCTGCATTTGAAGTGTCCCACCAGTGGCTTCTCGTGAGGCAAAGACAGAACACTCCTCCCCAACCCTCTCCTTTACAAGGAGGCCGTTGGGTACTCACGACTGGGGTGGGAGTGAGAGAAATGCCCGAGCACTGAATCTGAGCTCAAGGGGGTCTGAGGCCACAGGTTTCCCAGAGGAGACACGGGGACCCAGTTGGGGCAGAGCCACCCCAGCTGGGGCGTCGACCTCAGACCTTAAGTGTGGTCTGCCCGTGAGCTGGCTGCCTCATGGCCAGTCCTCAAGGGCCCGCTGCTGCAGTGGCCCCTTTACCTGGCGGAGGTGGCGCTTTGGGAGAGCACGCCGAGGGAAGACAAGAGGGAAGGAAGGGTAGCCGAGGTAGGGCCACACTCCAGAGACGGAGACGACTTAGCAAGGACAGACTCTGCCGCTTCCCTGCCCTATGGGTAAAAAAAACAAACTTGCAGATTCTGTTAACTTGGGCGAATCCCTGACCCTCTGTGAAACTCACTCGGCTCTTCTGTAGAATGGGAGCAACAGAACCTTCCTTGCGAGTTAGTTAGTATGTTGAGTAAGGTCATGTATGTGACTTAAGGAGAAGGTCATACACATGTTTTCAAGATGGGCCAATGTTAGCCTCCGAGGACGAAGGGAAGACTCTCGCTTGGTGAAGGCTTTCCGGTGGTGAGCTGGGTACTGGGCTCAGAACTGGCAGGGTGTGCAGACGTGGGAATGACCACTGCTCCGCAGGGCATACAGAGTTATTCCATTTTGGTGAGGACTTATACACACTGTATACACAGCTCCTTTTACATACATGGGATGGATCCATAATGGTTTTTTGCACAAATTTTTATTTTTAATCTTCTCTCTGCCTGACCTGTGGTGCTACCGTGGATTATGACACGCCAAGCTGGAGCGCTGAGGTCGCTGGTTTGAAGCTTCGAGCTGCCCGGTCAAGGCGCAGACAAGAAGCAACTACTGCCCTGGCCAGTTGGCTCAGTGGTAGAATGTCAGCCTGGCATGTGGAAGTCCTGGGTTCGATTCCTGGCCAGGGCACACAGAAGAAGTGCCCATCTGCTTCTCCACTCTTCCCCCTCTCCTTTCTCTCTGTCTCTCTCTTCCCCTCCCGCAGCCAAGGCTCCACTGGAGCAAAGTTGGCCCGGGCACTAAGGACGGCTCCATAGCTTCCACCTCAGGTGCTAGAATGGCTCCAGTTGCAATGGAGCAACACCCCAGATGGGCAGAGCATCGCCCCCTGGTGGGCATGCCGGGTGGATCCCATTCTGGCGCATGTGGGAGTCTGTCTCTCTGCCTCCCTGCTTCTCACTTCAGGAAAAAAAAAAAAAAAAAAAGAAGCAACTACCATGGGTTGGTGCCTCCCACTCCCCCTACCCTGTCCTCTCTCTAAAATCAATAAATAACATCTTTTAAAATAAATAGATAAATAAATAAGTATTAAACCTTTTCTTCTTTTTTGTTGGTTGCTCTCGTCCACTAGAATAGCATGTCCCCTCCAGCCCACCACAAAACCCTCGTTACCAAATCGATCTGGGGACTTCTGTGTTTTTACCCGTGCTCGTGTGAAAGAATTTGTGCAGCTATCTATACATTCGCGCGTGGCATGACAAATATGGTTCCTATAATAACCATCGCCCATAAGTAAATTTTTTATTTAAAAAATTAAATTTAGCCTGACCAGGCAGTGGCGCAGTGGATAGAGTGTTGGACTGGGATGCAGAAGACCCAGGTTCGAGACCCCGAGGTCGCCAGCTTGAGCGCGGGCCCATCTGGCTTGAGCAAAAGCTCTTCAGCTTGGACCCAAGGTCGCTGGCTCCAGCAAGGGGTGGCTCGGTCTGCTGAAGGCCCGCGGTCAAGGCACATGTGAGAAAGCAATCAATGAACAACTATGGTGTCGCTACGGCAACAAAAAACTAATGATTGATGCTTCTCACCTCTCTCCATTCCTGTCTGTCTGTCCCTATCTATCCCTCTCTCTGATTCTCACTCTCTCAATCTGTCCCTGTTAAAAAAAAAAAAAAAAAAAAAAAAAATTAAATTTAATGGGGCTGACATTGATCAATAAGAGGACATAGGTTTCAGGTAATCATCTTTATAGCACTTGAACTGTTGATCGTGTTGTGTGCTCATCGCCCAAAGTCAAATCGGACCATATATCTGCCCCTCTTTCCTCCCCTCCCCCTTCTCCCTCGCCCCTGGTGACCACGTCACTTTTACCTAAGTCCATGAGTCTCAGTTTTACATCCCACCTATGTGGGAAATCATACAGTTCTTAGCTTTTTCTGACTTACTTATTTCACTCAGTATAATGTTCTCAAGGTCCATCCATGTTGTTGTAAATGTCACTATGTTGTCATTTTTTGTGGCTGACTCATGTTCCATAGTATAAATGTACCACCTCTTCCTTATCCAGTCCTCTATCGAGGGACACATTGGTGATTCTCATGTCCTGGCCACTGTGAATAATGCTGTAATTAACACAATTAACATGGGGGTGCACATGACTTCGCATGCCAATGTTTTTGAGTTTTTTTGGGTAGATACCCAGTAGAAGGATTGCTAGGTCATATGGTAATTCTGTTCTTAACTCTTTGAGGAACAACCGTACTGTCTTTCATAATGGTTGTACTATCTTGCATTCCCACCAGCAGTGAATAAGTGTTCCTTTTTCTGCACAGCCTCTCCACAGAGGCGGATCTAACGGTGGGTGCACCGGACATGTGCCCTGGGCCCCGACTTCTGAAGGGCCCCACAAAATGCCAAAGTTACCCTTTTTTCTAATGACGCCAAGTTTGGTTTCATATGTGCAATTTTAACATGAATAGTACATAATATTTTTTATTTATTTAAAAATATGGTTAACATGTATTTTTATTTTCCCCTGTCTCTCTCTTTTTTTAAGGGGCCCAATATTTCCATCTGCACCTGGGGTCTCAACTGACCTTAATCCGCCTCTGCCTCTCCAACACTTGTTATGACCTGTCTTGTTGATAACAGCCAATCTAACAGGCATGAGGTGGTATCCCATTGTACTTTTGAGTTGTATTTCTCTAATAGCTAATGAAGATGAGCACCTTTTCATATATCTGTTGGCCACTTGTGTGTCTTCTTGAGCGATGTGTCAGTTCAAGTCCTGTCTCCATTTCTTAATTGAATTATTTATTTGTTGCTGAGCTTTGTGAGTTCTTTTTTTTTTTCTTTTTTCTTTGTTTTTACAGGGACAGAGAGAGAGTCAGAGAGAGGGATAGATAGAGACAGACAGACAGGAACGGAGAGAGATGAGAAGCATCAATCATTAGTTTTTCGTTACCATTGCGACATCATAGTTGTTCATTGATTCCTCTCTCACATGTGCCTTGACCGCGGGCCTTCAGCAGACCAAGCCACCCCTTGCTGGAGCCAGCGACCTTGGGTCCAAGCTGACTTTTGCTCAAGCCAGATGGGCCCGCGCTCAAGCTGGTGACCTTGGGGTCTTGAACCTGGGTCTTCTGCATCCCAGTCCGACGCTCTATCCACTGCGCCACCATCTGCTCAGGCTTATGAATTCTTTATATATTTTGGATATTAACCCCTTATTGAAACTGCTGTTTGTAAATATCTCCCATTTTCTTGGCTTCCTTTTTGTTTTGTTGCCAGTTTCCTTTGCTGTGCAGAAGCGTTTCAGTTTGATGGAGTCCCATTCATTTATTCTTGCCTTTACTTCCCTTGCCTTTGGGGTCAAATTCATAAAATATTCTCTCTAGCCAAGGTTCAAAAGTTTAGTACCTATGTTTTCTTCCACCAATTGTAGTGGATACTGTTACTGACAGCCTCACGTTTCCTTCAGAGAGTGAGACACTCTGCCCCCAAACGCTGAGCACGGTGACTAAGGGCCCAAATCTATATACCTTCCAGCGGAAATTTGCCCTCAGCCAATGGGAGCTGCTTTGCTGGGAGATTGTACCTGGACCCCTGGGAGAGGCCAGCAGTCAGGTGCTGACAGACCAGGGAGCCCCAAGGCTGACCTCTGGGATACCCCTGTGCAATCAGGCTAACATCAGACTCCAGCTGAGACTCACCCTTGTCTGGTTCCTTCCTCTGCTCTATCCTACGTCCCTCAGACCCCCCATCCCACCTGGGCTCTGTTTCTAGGAAACCCAGCTTACAACAAGAATGTAGTTCAGGTGGTCAGTGGGGAAGTGCGGGCTGGGTGGGTAAGGACCAGGGAGGGGCTGGAAGCCTGGCTGAGTGGCGGAGGGGTGCAAGTGTCAGTTAGGTCAGGCACAGGGAGGGTGGCGAGGTGAAACAGGTGCAAGGGAGGGAAGTTACAGCAGGAAAGGGGTGCAGAAGACAAAGCAGTTCACAGGGCAAGGAGGTCCAGAGCCTAGGTGAGCGTGGCGAGGGGGCACACGTGGGGGAATAGGCCACCGGGGAGGGGCAGTCACCCGCTGTTTTCCGTCCGTTGGGTACCTACTGAAGACATCAGTGAAGACGGCAGGATTTGGGGTGGAGATGAACGGTACGATTCAGCCGGCAATGCGTTGGGTGACTGTGGGGTGCGGCGACGAGGAGGACCAGGGATGACAGAGAGGGAGGGCAGAAAGCAGGTGGCAGAGCCAGGCTTCATCACCCTCCAATCAGCAGGACCAAGGAGAAATGCAGGAGGCACACTTGAAAGCTGATTGGACCCCAGAAAACCCACCCTGAACCTGAGTGGGTGAGGTCCCCCCCCCCCACGGGGCAAGCGGTGTCCCTGCGTGCTGCCTTGTCCAACACCTAACACATAGGGTCTGCCCATTCTGCGAAGGCTGGCACAGGCAATCCATATTTATTGAATGAATGATTGAATCCATTAATCTACGACATCTCATCAGCCCAGCCCAGCCCACTCATATATATGAGACTAGCTAGACAGCTGGCCTGACCTCCAGCCTGGGTAACTCTGGGAAGATTAAATGAGCTAATGTTGGGTGGATATCGCTCGGTACAGTACTTGCTAGGGGGCAAATGCCCCGGGGAAAGCCCGGAGCTGTTCCTTGCGGGGTGACTGGGGGATGCTGGTGTCCAGTGATGAGGAGGGCGGGAGAAAGGTAACGCCCCAGCCTCTGCGCACCCGACCGGCCCAGCCTGGGGCGGAGTCTCCTCCTGGCTAGACGGGCAGTGCTGTCGCCCGGAGGCACCAAGGGACCCCGCCAACCCTGCCGCTACCCTTGGCTATGACGAGCGTTGCCCATGGGTCGGGTGGGTGGCCGCCTCTCCGGCTCCGGCTCTGGCTCCTGGTGACCGCGGGACTGGGGACTCTGGCGCCGCAGGTGAGAAGCGGGCGGACGCGCAGTCTCCAAGGTCAGGTCCGCGGGCGCAGAGCTGCTGGGCCCGGCCGGACCGCGCACGGCGGGGCAGCAAGGGCGCCTTCTCTCCCTCGAGCCCGGGTGGCCTACCCCGTCACCCCTGGCGAGGGCAAACCTCTCTGCTTTGGGGAGCTGCCCGGTGCTCCCACAAACCCTTAGCCAGAGAGGTGCGCCCCCGTGGAGAGGGTCAGGGGACCCTGCTCCCCGCCCACCTGCAGCCTGGGTGCGATAAAGAGAAATCCCCCGCCCCGTGGGGAGTCGCTTTACTGCGTGGCCTCCTACAGCTTCGGGGACCCCAGATGCCTTGGAAAATGTGGCCAACTTAGGGTCCTCTGAAAAATGCGCCCACACTGCCCAGTTTGACAAACGAATACAGAAGGGTCCCAATGTGGCTCCCTCATCCACGATGAGACCCCAGGTTGAGAACCACTGAATAAATCAGCCGGAGGTGGGTGTGGGCTGGGAGCGGGACATTCCAGCGTCACAGAAATGCCCCAGAAGGCAGAGACGCCCTTCCCGGCGCCTGGGTCAGGGAGATGGAGTCGCGGCACAGAGCTGTCAGGCGGGAACCCCCAGGTCAGCTCACGGTATCGCACCAGAGCTGGGCACCCCCATGCCCAGCATTCAGCTCTGGGGTGCACCCCATGATTGCCAAATAGGAATAAGAATGTGAGCCCAAATGTAGTGAGATCTGATGTTTCCGGGGAAAAAAAGTATGACAAATCAGAAACTCAGATTTGTAAGTAAAAATTTTTCAATATTTCAATAGGCAGTTAATTAAAAGCAAATTTGGACTGGAGCCGGGGCGGGAGTGGACACACGCTGTGGTGTACAGGGCACCTGAAACCTGTGTAATGGTAATTAGGTTAACCCGTGTCACCCCAATACATTCCATTTAAAAAAATAAAAGAGGAAACTCTGAGACCGGCTGTGGTCAGACAAAGCTCGGCGGCGGGGCGGGGAGCCCCTGGTCTCTCCAGGCTCGCTCCCTCCGGGTCGAGTGTGCACGTCACCAACTGGGGCGGGAAGCCGGGACCACGCACGCGGGCGGCTCAGCCCCAAGCCTGAGGGTCCCGGAACAGGATGTGGCCTTGGCAGGGGTGTGACCGGGCCACCCGGATGCTGGAGCTCCTGCTGGGAGCGCAGCCTCACCTGTTTGCTCAAGGAGGGGCCCCGGGCAGGTGAGTTAGCCAGCAGGGGCCAGGTGGAAGGATAGCGCCAGCCCACCGGCCCTCAGCTTCCTGTCCTCAGTTCAGGGGGTGGTGGAGCTGGGCCCCCTGAAGCAGCTTAGCTGGTTTGGAAAGGCGAGGGTGGGTGGGGGCATCCTTCCGAGGGGCGGATAGCACTCCCCTCCCTCCGGGGAGCACACCACACCTCCCCCAGGTGTGTTACCTTTACCTTGATCTCTACCAGGCTCCAGGGGAGCTTCTTTATCCTCTGACACTTGTTTCCTGAATCCATTTCTCCTACAGCTCCTGTCTTCTTCACCTCTGGGACTTTCTAAATAACCTTTTTTGGTTATAGTTTGAAGAGAGAGAGAGGGAGGGAGGGAGGGAGAGGCAGACAGTGTGATAAAGGAGGAAGAGACCAAGTGCTGGCATCTCAGAGACGGTGGATCCAGCCTGGTTCTGCCACGTGTTAGTTACGTGCATGGTTGATGGCCTTCCCTTCCTGAGCCCGTCTCCCTCACCTGCACAAAGGTGAGACCCTTAGCACGGGGTTCCTAGGGAGGTTGTAAGGGCCAGTGTCGGTGACGCTTTTTATAAAGACCTTTCAGTCTTTGGGGACCAGAAGGAATTGGGTGGGGGTAGGGGTGGTACTTTGGACACGGCTGCGCTGGAGCTGGAAGGCCCTGGCTCCCGCTGTGTCCATCTCTGGGGTGAAGGAGATTCAATGGGCAGGATGGACAGCTTCCCCAGTCATCCTTCCTTCTTTGCATCCAGAGGGCCAGGGAGTCACAGGCAACCCTGCCTGGGACAAGGACCGGTCATCGCAGTCCCACGCCTCTCGTGACTTTGTTTCCCTCTGCAGGTCCAGACCCTTGGGCCGGAGAGCCTCCTGCTTGTGTCTACCCTGGATGGAAGTCTGCATGCACTGAGCAAGCAGACAGGGGACTTGAGGTGGACACTGAAGGACGGTGAGCCAGGGGCTGTCACTCCTTCCTCCTCGGGCCCCACGTTAGAGAGGTGTCACTGTGACACAAAGGATAGGACCACGCGGTCTGGAATCCCGCAAGCCCCTGTCTGCAGGCAGCTGCCCCGTTTAGCAGCTGTGCAGCTTTGAGAAAGTCACTTTACCTCTCTGAACATCAGTGTCCTCACCTGTAAAATGAAGCAGAAGGTAATGAATGACCTTCCCTAACAGAGTTCTCCGGAAGATTACAATACACACGTGTCAAACACCTGGGTTGGGGTTGGCACACAGGAAGCACCCAGTGCCCAGGGGTTAAGCTGGTCAGTGAGGAGTGTGAAGGGGGTGACTCATACTCGGTGTCCCTGTTCCTGCAGATCCCGTCATCCAAGGGCCAATGTACGTCACAGAGTAAGTGACCCTGTGGCATTTTAAGGGGGGCGCATCTGAAAGATGGGGGAGCCATAGTGTCCGGAGGGAGTTAGAATGGGGATGGAGGTGGGAGTGCATGATGAATGTCAGGTTGGGGAACTGGGCTCGGAGCATCCCTAGTGCATCCTGCAAGAGTGGGCCCCTACCAGCTAGGAGGTAGGAGGGAAAAGGCACCTTTGTGAAACCGAGGGGGGGGGTTGGCATGCATCTCACTCCTCTCCCCTGTTCCTCTCTGCTCTACAGAACAGCCTTTCTCTCAGACCCAGCCGATGGCAGCCTGTATGTCCTGGGGACCCAGCCACAACAGGGACTCATGGTGTGTTTCTTGGGGGTGGAGAGGGCTGGGGCTCCTGCTAGGCGAGCCCTGAGGAGGCAGGGGCAGCAACATGGTCAGGGTTGAGCGTCCTGCGGAGGCCAAGTCAGGGCGCTGGGCGCATTGTGGGAAGGCTGTCGGGGAGGACCTGGGGAAAACGGGTGCTGGCAGTGGCTCCAGCTGTCAGCAAAGCAGCTGACAAGGGGGCTTTACCAGGACTCCGAGTGTTTCAGGGAGAAACCAGTGTATTGCTTCGCTTTTGCTGAATAACAAACGGCCCCACAGTCAATGGCTTAAAACCCAGACAACAGCCTGATCAGGCGGTGGCGCAGTGGATAGAGCGTTGGACTGGGATGAGGAAGACCCAGGTTTGAGACCCCGAGCTCGCCAGCTTGAGCGCGGGCCCATCTGGCTTGAGCAAAAGCTCACCAGCTTGGACCCAAGGTTGCTGGCTCCATCAAGGGGTTGCTCGGTCTGCTGAAGGCCCGCGGTCAAGGCACATGTGAGAAAGCAATCAATGAACAACTAAGGTGTCAAAATGAAAAACTGATGATTGATGCTTCTCACCTCTCTCTGTTCCTGTCTGTCCCCATCTATCCCTCTCTCTGACTCTCTCTCTCTGTCCCTGTAAAACAAACAAACAAACAACAAAAAAAAACCCAGACAACAGACTTCCCTCCTAACTTGGTGGGATGGCAGTTTAGATAGGGTGGTCTTTGTTGAGCTTGCTCAAACATGTGTGGTCAGCTGCCAGTCAGCTGGACGGCTCCTTTTTTGAAAATTGGTCAGTGTGCCGGCCGGCTGGCTTTTGACAGAGGCTGTCTGGCGACATGTGTCCCCTCCTCCAGCATGCAGGCCTGCCCTTGTTCACACGGTTTCAACAAGGGAGCTAGGAGCAGCATGGGGTTACGGCCCACACATGGCTGCTCGCAGGCGAGGGGCACGTCAGAAGCGTCACGTGCACAGAGGCACTGGAGCAATGTGTGACCATCCTTCCTGTCCACTCCAGGACGGCGATGGGGGGACTGTCTGACGTGGCTCACAGCGGATGGGGTGGAAGACACTTTGTCAGAATTCTGGCTCTGCCGAGCAGCCTGCCAGAGAGGCCTCGAGTCTGGGGCTTTGACGCTGACATGATAACAAATGTGACTTGCAAGTCAGGCGAGGTCTCGGTGGCAAGGGGCTGGCACACTCAGACAGCCGCACTTGAGGGGGTTGTTAGAAGGATTGCCTACAAAGCGGGGGGCAGAGTGCACTTTCCTGTGGCCGTAGCTCAGGGAGGGTGCGCAGAGGGCCACCTGCCAGTAGCGGAAGCCTCTGGGGGAGGGACACAGCCAGGCCACCATGGTGACCTTGTGGAACAGATCCAGGGAGACCTGCCCCATCTCACACCGATAGCCAGAGCACAGGGCGCCCACTGCTGCCATTCAAACAGTGTGTCTGGGGGGCGGGGAGAGGTGGAAGGGGGTCTCCAGGGACATCAGGGAGGGCCATCAGCGGGGCTTTAGTATGCCATGTGTGGTGTCAGTCACATAGCCCCCACCCCAGCCCCCAACTCCCCGTGTCTGCGATAGAGCGCGGCTGAGCCTCCGTGATCCGGGCCATTTCCCTCCTCCAGCCTCATCTCTTACCTACACGTGTGCACACGCGTGCACACGCACACCTTACAGTGTGCTTCCTATGGCGTCTCCCGGGCTTCGCCCAGATTGTCCCCAACATCTGGCACACTCCTTCACGTCTACCTCTGCTTCCCTGACTCGGTCAGGCGGGCCCTGGCCTGCTGCCATCACACAGGCCAAAATCTCTGCGCCCTCACAGAGTTGTCCTCGCTCACGCTGTGTGACCGCTGAGGGTTGGCGGGGTGCTCTCAGGCAGAAGGGTGCTTCCAGGCTGGTGGAGTGCTCTCAGGATGGAGGGGTGCTCTCAGGATGGCGGGTTGCTCCCAGGGCAGCCAGGTGCACCCAGGCTGGTTGGGTGCTCTCAGGGTGGAGGGGTGCTTTCAGGCTGGCGGGGTGCTCTCAGGGTGGCGGGGTGCTTTCAGGATGGCGGGGTGCTCTCAGGGTGGTGGGGTGCTCTCAGGGCAGCTGGGTGCACCCAGGCTGGTGAGGTGCTCTCAGGGTGGCGGGGTGCTTTCAGGGTGGAGGGGTGCTCTCAGGGTGGAGGGGTGCTCTCAGGATGGCGGGTTGCTCCCAGGGCAGCCAGGTGCACCCAGGCTGGTTGGGTGCTCTCAGGGTGGAGGGGTGCTTCCAGGAAGGCTCTGGAGACTTCTTTTCAACCTGAGCTTCTCAGTCACCAGAGCAGAAGAGGCAGAGGGAACTCCCATGGGCTCTTCCACTTCACTCTGAGAAGTGACTTGTGTCTCTCCCCTCCCCTCCACACCTGCTGGCTCCAGCGAGCCTCAAAGCTGTGCCCACCTAAGTGGGGAAGGAAGTGTGATCCCCACCCCCTTACCCCTAGAAGCTGGAAGAACCATAGCAGTTGGGAGATGGGCGTCCCATCCCCATCTCTTTCCTGCTCATCCCCCACATCCCACTGAAAAGTCCAAGCTCCGCCCGGTCCCAGGCTTGCCTCCAGCTGCTCTCACTTCTGGCCACTCCTCCCCTCTCTCAACCCTGCCGGTACCATGGCCTCCGGTCTGGTCCTTACAGGGTGCCACCGCCGCCTCCAGCCTCTGCGCTGGCTGCCCCCTGCCCAACACACTGTTTCTTCCGGTGCCCCTGTGGCCGGCTCCCTCGCTCACCAGGCCAGCCTTCGTATGAGACTGGTGTCTCAGATGGCTCTCCAGCCTGGGTTCCCTGGGTTACCACCGCTTGGCATAATGACATACGTGTTTTGTTCATTCTCTCTCTCTCCCACACACATCAGGCGTGTAGCTTGGCAGAAAGGAACCTTCCTGTTCTTGGTTACTACTAGGTCCCAACACCTGGCGTTAAATGGTTATTGAATGAATGAATGAATGAGTGAGTGAACTTCCTCCAGCAGCTCTTCTGTCCCCAACATCTACAATAGCTGCCACTCGGGTTCCTTCAGGAGCACTAACCATGCCATGCCAGTTCCAGGGTTCTGGTCACATGTCCCCAGGAAGTCCCAGTTCTCTTTCCCTCAGTACTTTGGGATACTGTCTGGAAATAGCTCTCTATGTGGAGTTTGGGGATTTTTCTGTGTGTGTGTGTAACTTTAATTTTGACAGAATTTCAAATATGAGAAAAAAAATACAAGTTAATAGTACAAATAAATTATTTCTCCCTTCTACCCAGATTCATCAATTTTTAACATCTTAACACATTTGCTTTATTGTTCGCTTTGGGTAGATGATCAATATATAGACTATTAAAAATATTTGCCCTGGCCCTGGCTGGTTGGCTCACTGGTAGAGTGTAAGCCCAGCGTGTGGAAGTCCCAGGTTCAATTTCCGGTCCGGGTGCACGGGAGAAGCGCCCATCTGCTTATCCACCCTTCCCCCTCTCCTTTCTCTCTCTGTTTGCCTCCTGCAGTCAAGGCTCGATTGAATCGAGCGCATCGGCCCTGGGTGCTGAGGATGGCTCCATGGAGCCTCAGCCTGAGGCACTAAAAATAGCTCAGTTGCAAGCACGGCCCCGGATGGGCAGAGTATTGGTCTCAGACGGGGGTTCACCAGGTGGATCCCAGTTAGGACACATGCCAGAGTCTGTCTCTCTATCTCCACTCTTCTCCTCTTACTTGTAAAAGTATCTACAGCTAGTGCTGGACTTACGACCACGATTGTTCCGACACACCGGTCGTAACACGATTTGGTCGTAAGTTGAGTAGGCTATGTGTACAGTACTGTGAAATGATGTCATAAAAATCTTTAAGTCACATTTTATCATAATTTTCTTTCATTATTGTTATATATCATAATTTTCTTTGTTCATTTTATGCCATTTGTATCATCTCTACACCATTTTTTTTCTTATTTTTACATTTGTCAGGTTTAAGTAAAACACTGCATTCCCAGTACAACTGGTTTAATTTTTGCAAAACATACAAAGTGACAAAGTACAGGTGCACACAAACACTGCTCCAGACACGGAGCCGTCGTGGCTAGCGACTGTGGTCGCAAAGTCGAATGGTCGTAAGTTGCATCGGTCGTAAGTCGATCAATACCTGTGTATGTATTTCCCCTGGCCGACAGCTCGGTTTGTTAGAACATCATCCCAAAGCACAGAGGCTGCCAGTTTGATTCCAGGTCAGGGCACACACAGAAACAGATCAATGTTCCTGTCTTTCTCCCCCTCTTTTTCCTTTCTCTCTAAAAATCAATAAAATAAACATTTTTTTTTTAAAAAAGAATATTTATACATTGTCTTTTTCTGACCCATATTGGAAAGCGAGTTGCAGACATTATACCGTTTTATTCCCAAACTGTCACTGTGTATTTCTAAGAACAAGGACTTTTTTCATACATGACCTGAGTCTGAATTATTAAAATCAGGAAATTTAATATCCATGCAACAATATTATCTAATTCACAGGCCATGTTAGTTTTGTTAAATGTCTTATTGGTGTCTTTAATTGTTTCCTAGTCTTAAGACCCAAGCCAGAGGGTTGTCATGTCTCTCGGTGTCCTTAAGTCTGGGACCGTTCCCCAGTTTCTCCAAGGCATGGCTGAGTGACTTTGCCTCTCTGGGAAATGGAAGTGATGAAACAGTCGTGCTTAATGAATAGGTTGTACAAGTTTTTCTGCTCTTCCTCCTTCCTGGAACCTCTTCCTCTGCTCTCCTCAGAAACTGCCGTTCACCATCCCCGAGCTGGTCCACGCCTCCCCCTGTCGCAGCTCAGATGGCGTATTCTACACAGGTAAGCATTTCTCCGGCCAGGCAGCGGAGACAGGGTCCTGACAGGTCAGCTGGGCACAGGATGGACAGGCTGCACACTCTTTCCCAGGCCATCTTGAGGGCTGGCACGCTTTCCATCTCCACAGGCCAAAAGCAGGATGCCTGGTTTGTGGTGGACCCCGAGTCGGGGAAGACACAGAGGGCAGTGACCATCGACGGCCCCTCTGCCTCCCACCTCTACATCGGTCGCACGCGTGAGTCAGGCCCCAGTGGCTCCCCAAGCTCTGGGCGGTCCCCTCTTTTGCTCTGCCTAAGCCTGGGCAATTGCTATCCACATTGAATTGGGCCAGTCTGTCGATTTGTCGGTCAACAGACATTTCACTGAAGCACTGAACGGAGAGCTGGGGATATAGAGCAGTAGCCAAGAGAGACCTGGTCTTCTGGCCTTGTGATGCTCACAGGCTCTACCCCAGGCCGGGGGCTCAGAACACCCCCACCCCCACAAAGTGATGCTCGTTGTGGTGGGGATGGGAGGAGCATTCTGTGAGCATGCCTGGTGACCTCGCTTCCGGCCATCCTCAGAGTACACGGTCACCATGCATGACCCCCGGGCCCCCGGCCTGCACTGGAATGCCTCCTACCGCTACTACTCAGCACCCCCCATGGACGGCTCCCCTGGAAAATGTGAGTGAGTGGTACCTTCCCCGGTCCCCAGTCCTGGAGCAACGTCCCCAGCTCAGGGACCCCTGAGTGGTACCCAGGACCACGCTCCACCACATTTTGACCCATTTGACCTCAGGGACCCCACATACTGAGTGATACACTCCTGATGGATGACCCTAAATGACCCACTCAACACCCAGCGTGACCCTCCTTTACCCTGAGAAGCCCTCACATCCTCACTCCACGTGAGCTCAGCCAGGTCACCCTGGGAAACTCCCTGCATCCCGGCTGGCCCCAAGCATCCCACATACATCCTGGAGCAGTCCCCACATGTCCTAAACTGACCGCCTATGTTAAATGACCCCTGAGAGGTAACCCTAAGTGACCTTTCCCCAGATAACCCTGACCATCCCCTTGATATGATAACTGTCTTACCAGACTTCTTGAGTGACCTCATAGGGCCTCCCTAGGCGACCCCTGGTATCCTGACTCCACCACTTTGCATGAGAGATGATGGCGGAGGGACCCTCCCTGACCCCCTATGTCCTACTGAGCTCCCAGTGGACTCCAACGGATCAAAGTGCACCAGTGAACTCTGACAGACCCTCTTATGCCCTGCAGCCCGCCGGGAGCTCTCCCTTGACCCCCACATACCTGCGTGCCCCCCACCTGGGATGGCCCACCCTCAGAGCAGCTCCCTCACCCAAGCATGCTCTTCAGCCCCTCCCCTCAGAGCTCCCTGACCACATCTCCCAGCCATCTTTCTCGGTTGGCAGACATGAGCTACCTGGCCTCCTGTGGGATGGGCCTGCTGCTCACTGTGGACCCAGGGAGCGGGGCAGTGCTGTGGACACAGGACCTGGGCGTGCCCGTGACGGGCATCTACACCTGGCATCAGGACAGCCTGCGGCAGCTCCCCCATCTCACGCTGGCTCGGGACACCTTGCACTTCCTCGCCCTCCGCTGGGGCCACATCCGCCTGCCTGCCTCGGGGCCCCGTGACACAGCCACCCACTTCTCTGTCCTGGACATCCAGCTGCTGTAGGTGTCCATGCCTGGGGGCTGGGGAGGACCCTCTGGAAGGTGTAGCCCAGGCTACAACATAGTAGTGCACATAGAACCAGGGGTCCACATATTCCAAGCTGGTTTTCTTCACCAGCCATTTGTAACCAGTGTCCTGCACCTCCCCCTTTGCACGCTGTCCTCCAGAACCCCTGGGTAGCCCCACTGTTCAGCCTCAGGTGTCCCACACCAGTGCTGCGGTTGGCACGGGTTCTGCTTGGTAGGGATCGCACCTTATTGGTTGCAACACGTCCTGTGTTGCAGTGCTCAAACCCTCGGAGTCTCCCTCTTGGGGAGCCAAGAGGTAGGCTGGGACAATCAGGTGTTATCCGCTCATCCAGCAAATAATTAAGTGAGCATTTACTATGGACCAGTCACTTGTGAGGCTCTTCCCAGAGTGTGGCAATACAGCTGGTGGCCTTACCTACAGACACCTCAGGGCCTAGGAGAGGAGACGGGTGTTTAAGTAGGCCATGGTGGCCTGATAAAAGAGAAGAGAAGAGAAGAATGGGTTTGCTGTGGGACTGTCGAGGAAGAGGGCCTGAATTGAGACTGGTGGTGGCAGGAGGCAGCCGTGAAACGCGTCCTGGAGGGAGAGACATCTAAATGGAAACTTCAAGGATAAATAGGAAGTGAGAGAGGAAGAGAGAGAGAGAGTACCACAAAACAGCAAACATGTATTACTTTTCAAGGTCCTGTGGGTCAGCTGGATGGCTTTCTAGCCTGGGTGGTGGTCTTAGTTCATATGTGCCGTCAGTTGGCTTGGCTGAGCCTGGGTGATCTAAGGTGGCCTCACTCACCTGAATCATAGTTGACGGACTACTTAGCCTAGAGGGTGTCAGAGAAGGTCCTTCATGCTCCCGCAGGCTAGCCCGGGTTTCCTCCCTGGGTGGTGGTCTGAAAGTTTCAAAGAACAATGCAAGATGACAAACCCCGTGGCCCAAACACTCCTCAAGCTTCCCCTTGCATCATGTCTGCTATGGCCTCAATGCAGGTCACATAACCAAGCCCAAAGCTGATATGGAAGGGGACAATAACATGGGTTCAGCGATAACTGAAACCACCCATCATGTTAGTCATCCTCCTCCCCTCTCCTCTTCCCTACTAGGATGACGCTGTACGTAGGAAAGGATGAAGCTGGCTTCTACGTTTCCAAAGCACTGGTTCACACAGGGATGGCCCTCGTGGTGAGAAGGGGTCTCTGATGGGCTGGAAAGAGGGTATATGGAGCAGGAGAACCTTCCCTTCTCCCCGCATTCACGACTCTCTGTCTTCTGCCTTAGCCTCGTGGACTGACCCTGGCTTCCACGGATGGCCCCACCACAAATGAGGTGACACTCCAAGTCTCAGGAGAGCGAGAGGGCTCACCCAGCACAGCTGTCAGATACCCCTTAGGCAGTGTGGCCCTCCCGGGCCAGTGGCTGCTCATTGGTGAGATCCCCAAGCTCAAATTCGAACTAGATGAATATGAAGGATCTTTGATCCTGGCTTCTGAGCTGGAAGGCTAAAGCCCCCTTTAGCCCACTGACTTTGTTCCTGCCCCTTAGGACACCACGAGCCACCCCCAGTCTTGCACACCACCATGCTGAGAGTTCCTCCCTCCCCAGGGAGTGGAAATGCTAAAACCAGACCCTCCAGGAGCACGCAGGTTCCAGCTCTCTTATTGGAGGTCAGTGCTAAGAGGCCAGAGGGCTTGCGGGAGACTTGGCAGGTGGGGGGGGGCAGCCATTGGACATTTTTTGCAGACTTCTAGAAGTAATATTTAAGAGAGGCCAATTGATGTCACACACATTTTTCCCAGAAGAAAAGTTTGTTTTTTTTTTTAATTTTTTTTTGCTGTTAGATGTGCCAAAAAGATACTAGTCATCTAAATTGTAAAACGTGGGTCACGGTTTTCTTTACTCTTCTTCAGTGTAAAAGTTACCTAATGTGTGCCCGACCCGTGGTGGCGAAGTGGGTAGAGCGTCAACCTGGAATGCTGAGGTCTCACGTTCAAAACCCCAAGGTCGCCAGCTTGAGGGTGGGGTCACCAGCTTGAGCGTGGGAGCATCAGCATGATCCCAAGGTCACTGGCTTGAGCCTAAAGGTCACTGGCTTGAAGCCCAAGGTTGCTGGTTGAGTCCAAGGTCACTGGCTTGAGCAAGGGGTCACTGGTTCAGCTGGAGGGCACCCCCCCCCCGGTGAAGGAACACATGAGAAGCAATCAATGAGCAATGGAAGTGCCGCAACTTCGAGTTGATGCTTCTCATCTCTCCTCCCTTCCTGTCTCTTTCTGTCTCTCTCAAAAAAAATGACAAAATGTTTACCAAATGAGAAAGTTAGAAACACTATAAAAGCCTGCTCTCCTGTGAGAGAATTGACTAAAAATCCCTAGGAGTTCAAGGTTAGAAGGAACAGCCAGGACTGGAGCAATGAATCTCACACGGGGTTGCTCACTAGTGTCACCTGGATGCCTACTCCAGCCCCAGGGAATTCAGAGTCTCTGGAGGTGGATTTATGCATTTTTGGTGATGTCCCAAAAGTATCTGTATTTTTTTATACTTTATTTTTATTTTTTATTTTATTCATTTTAGAGAGGAGACACAGAGTGAGAGAGAGAGAGAGAGAGAGAGAGAGAGAGAGAGAGAGAGAAAGGGGGGAGGAGCTGGAAGCATCAACTCCCATATGTGCCTTGACCAGACCAGTGCAGGGTTTTGAACTGGCGACCTCAGTGTTCCCAGGTCGATGCTTTATCCACTGCGCCAACACAGGTCAGGCTGTATTTTTTTTTTTAAGCGACACCACAGGAGAGCCTACCCAGCAGGTAGTTCTAAGACAGCCAATGTCCTGGAGCATCATGATGCTTCAGCAGCACGGAGAGCACCTTGTCCCCTCCATACAGACCCCCACCCACTGCGCTTTCAGCACCACGGAGAGCGCCCGGTCCCCCACCATAGAGACCCTCATCCACTGCGTTTCAGCACCACGGAGAGCGTTCTGTCCCCCGCCATAGAGACCTCTCACTCACTGCCCCATAAGCTAAGCCCAGCCCTGTGAAACGCGTGATGAAGGCTTAGGCGTTCCCCAATGAAAGAGAGGTACTCAGAGTGACAGTCCCTTTGTCCCCAGCTCCTGAGCCTGAGTCGGGAGGAACCTTGGGACCTGGAGCTGAACTCCGAAGAGAAAACCCCAGACTGGTATCCAGGACTGGGCCCCCAAGACCTGCTGGTGGCCAGCCTCACTGCAGTCCTCCTGGGAGGTTGCATTCTCCTCTTGATGAGGCAGGCAAGCCCATGATCCCCAACCTCAGGAATGTCTTAGGGTAACCTAGGGAGAACTTGCCACCCCAAGACCACTCAACCACTGTCTCTCTCACCCAGCTTCAATTTGGCACCCTGCCTTCCTCCCAGCAGCTCCATGAGCCGCTGTTACTGCAACCTGTATGTTTGTGGTCCAGTGCAGGCCATCTACGGCACCGTGGTGCGGGGCCCGACCAGAGCCGAGCCCTCAAAGGCCCTTCTGTTTCAGCAGCAGCAGGTGGCGGAGAAGCAGCAGCAGCCCCCCCTGGCATCTGCGGGTCTCTCTCTCATCTCAGCGGACGCTCTCCCCCGGCTCTCAGGGACCACCCCACAGGACCATAAGAGGCTGTGCACCCCCTCTGAGCAAACCCAGCCACTTGAAGACCCGCAAGGTGAGCTCGAGTGAACAGGAAAGGACATTGTCAGGGACAGGGAAAAGAGAAGAGCTGGTTTAGCTTCAGAGTCGGTTAGAAGCTGCTCAGGGGGTAGTTGCAGCACGTCCGTTGTTTCTTCTTGATTGCTTCTCCGATGGGCCGTGACCAGAGGGAGGGCTCCAGCTGAGCCGGTGACCCCTTGCTCAAGCCAGCGACCATGATCCCACCACGCTCAGGCTGGTGAGCCCGCACTCAGGATAGCGACCTCAGGATTTCAAACCCGGTTCCTCAGTGTCCCAGGTCGACGCTCTATTCACTGTGCCACCCCTGGTCAAGCAATAATCCTTGGTTATTATTAGTATTATTATTTTTAAACTAAACGTACTGAAAAACTCTTTACTGTGGCATTGCCCCGACCTGTAGGCAAAGTCTAGAGAGGACCGGCAGCTGTTAGGTGACGTGATGATGGAGTCAGAGGGAGCTTTGCGAACACAGAGGAGGGGCACGTAACTCAGATGGGAGGGGTGGCGGGGGCAGGGGGAAGGGAGATAGTAAGTGTCCTCACAATGATGGCCGAGCTCTGATCCCAAGGATAGGAGGGAATTACCCAAACGAGCTAGGGGATAGCGAAGCAGGAGAATCCAGGCGGCACCAACAATACCAGCAACGGTTCAGAGACGACAGAAAGCAAGGTGCACATTCCGGAAGCCGAAAGGAGGTCGGCAAACTCAAGGCCACGTGTGGGCCAGCCGGCAAAAGTGAAGGAGCAGAGAGCTGCCGTGTAGGAGAGAGAGAGAGAATAGGGCATGGTGGGGACTGTGTGGCAGACGGGAGAGTAGGTGCCCCGTTGAAACTGCTTCATGGATGAGAAAACCAAGGTCACAGCAGTTAAGTAATTTGCCCACAGAGACACACAGAGTAAGTGGCAGCCCCAGGCATTGGACCCACCTGGGCCAGTCTGAAGAGAGAGGAAGGCAGGGTGGGTTCAGACTGGGACCCCACCTTCCTCCTCGCAGCTGAGCAGCTCACTGTGGTGGGGAAGATCTCCTTTAACCCCAAGGACGTGCTGGGCCGAGGATCAGGTGGGACTTTCGTTTTCCGGTGAGTGGCAGCCAGGAGCCAGGCTGGAGACAGCCCTTTCCAGACGCTGTCCCTTAGAGAGCTATTCTTTGAAGAATCCCCCCTGCGAGTGCAGGCTGGTGGAATCCCCGCTGTGAATGCAGGCTCTCTCCTTTATCTGCCTTCTTTGACCTGCCATCTCCCCCCTCCTGCACCTACCAGGGGACAGTTTGAGGGGCGGGCAGTGGCTGTCAAGCGACTCCTTCGTGAATGCTTTAGCCTGGTCCAGCGGGAGGTCCAGCTGTTGCAGGAGTCGGACAGACACCCCAACGTGCTCCGCTACTTCTGCACCGAGCGGGGACCCCAGTTCCACTACATTGCCCTGGAGCTCTGTCCTGCCTCTTTGCAGGAGGTGAGTGAGGCTGAGGTGCAGGCAGGCAGGTGCAGGAGGGTGGTGGTCAGGAGGTCCTAGGGTGCAGAGTGACCACTGCCCTTCCCTGCTCCTCAGTACGTAGAAAACCCAGAGCTGGACCGCTGGGGCCTGGAGCCCGAGACAGTGCTGCAGCACCTCACGTCTGGACTGGCCCACCTGCATTCCCTGCACATAGGTACCCACCCCTCCCGCTCCCCACGCCACCTCCCACCCTGCCTGCCCTCCCCACCTGCACCGCTGGCCTCTGCTCTCACAGTGCACCGGGACCTGAAGCCAGCCAACGTGCTCATCACGGGGCCTGACAGCCAGGGCCCGGGCAGGGCAGTCCTCTCCGACTTCGGCCTCTGCAAGAAGCTGGCAGCCGGCCGCCACAGCTTCAGCCTGCGCTCCGGTGTGCCGGGCACGGAGGGCTGGATGGCACCAGAACTCTTCCAGCTCCTGCCCCCGGACAGCCCTGTGAGTCCTCCCCAGCGTCTCTGGCCCAGCGCCTCCATAGTGCGGCCGTGTGCATGTGAACCTGTTTCTTCATCTGTAAAGTGGGACAGTTTGTCCTTTCTTACCCAGACCGGTGGCTGTCGGTCACCCACAGACTATGTCACTACCAGGGGGAGGGGCACTGGATGATGTCTACAAGTATTTTTGCTAAACCACACTCTGTGGGTGGGTGGGTGGGTGGGTAGAGACCATGGATGCTGCTAAGTACCCTAGGACCACTCCCACCCATGACCGTAAAACCCCACAGAACCATCAGGCCCAAAGTGTCGATAGCATCACTATTAAGAAACCCTGAGCCTGACCTGTGGTGGCGCAGTGGATAAAGCGTCGACCTGGGAACACTGAGGTCGCCAGTTCAAAACCCTGCACTGGTCTGGTCAAGGCACATATGGGAGTTGATGCTTCCAGCTCCTTCCCCCTTTCTCTCTCTCTCTCTCTCTCTCTCCCTCTTACTCTGTGTCTTCTCTCTAAAATGAATAAAATTTTAAAAAAAATTAAAAAAAAAAAAAAAAGAAACCCTGAGCTGAGCAATTGGTTTTCACCCTGCACTGCCTGGGTCCCACTTTCGTGGTTACAACCCTGTGAGCAGGCCAGGGGGCTGTCACATGCAGCCAGGGTGGGAACCACTGGGGTGCCGGGCTTGGGGGAGCTTCAGATGAGCTAATGCAGTTGAAGCACAGAGCCGCGTCTGATTGGAGAGACACCTAACGTAGAGAACTGCACCGTCCGTGTGGGTGTGGAAGCTGCAATCACGGGCACCAAGGGACAGTCACTAAGCGGAAGCCCCCCGCCCCTGGCGTCTAGAGAAAGCTAGAGGCGGTCACCTGAAGGACCGGGGACCAGAAGGAACTGAACTGTTGGGAGCCTGTACGGGGTTCTTTTGTTTTTGAATTACGGGCCGGTATTTTAACTTCGGGGAAATTGCCCATGTCTGCACGGTATCTGGATGTCTGGATGTACATTCCCTGTGCTGTGCTTGACCTACCTCCCCATGACTGACTATTCTGGGTACCAACTTGTACTTCTGAACCCCTTCACCTCTCCCACCCCCCAGCCCCCTCCCACGGGGCAGCCGTCAGAATGTTCTGTGTTTCTGTCCTGCTTGTTCGTTTATTTTGTCTTTTAGATTCAATCGTTCATAGACACGTATATATTGCCATTTTGTTGTTCATATTCTTTTATCTTTTTTTTTTTTTTTTTCTCGCTTATTCTTAAAGAAGATCCTTTTAACATTTCATGGAATACTGGTTGGGTGGTGATGAACTCCTTTAGTGTTTTCTTATCCGGGAAGCTCTTTGTATGTCCTTCGATTCTCAATGACAGCTTGGCTGGGTAGAGTCATCTTGGTTGGGGGTCCTTCCTTTTCATCACTTTGAATATTTCCTGCCCCTCCCTCCTGGGCTGCAGAGTTTCTGTTGAGAACTCAGCGGACAGTCTTCTGGGAGCTCCCTCGTAGGGAACTAACTGCTTGTCTCCTGCCGCTTTTAAGATTCTCTCTCTGTCTTTAACCTTTTGCATTTGAATTAAGATGTGCCATGGCGTGGGCCTCTTTGGGTTCATCTCGTTTGGGACTCTCTGTGCTTCCTGGGCTTGTGTGTCTGTTTCCTTCACCAGGGTAGAGAAATTTTCTGTCATTATATTTAGTTTTTCTTTCTTTTTTTTTTCTGGAGATTTCTCCTGTTCTTTCATTTGGGACATGTTTCTTTGTTTCTGCATTTTGGCTGTTTTCCTGTTTGCTTCTATGTGTTGGGTAGAGCTGCTACGTCCCCCAGACTTGGTAGAGTGACCTTGTGTAGCTGGTGTCCCGTAGGGCCCAGTGGGGCAGCCTCCCCAGTCACCCAAGCCGAGCTGGGTGCTCCAGGTGCGCCAGTAAGGGCAGAGATTTTGGATGAAAATCATGGGCCCCCCTCCGTGGTGCAGAGGGAAGGGATCTAGAGCCCAGGAGATGCCCTTCAGGAAGCATCCCCTGCACCGTGTGCTGCGCCTCACTTTTTGCGGGAGCGCTTAGCCAGGTCAGCTTCCAGGAAACAGAGATGTCCTCCTCACGCCCCCTTTCCTCCGGCCCAGACCAGGGCAGTGGACATCTTCTCCGCAGGCTGCGTGTTCTACTATGTGCTCTCCGGCGGCAGCCACCCCTTTGGAGAGAGCCTTTACCGCCAGGCAAACATCCTTGCTGGGGCTGCCTGTCTGGCTCACCTGGAGGAAGAAGCCCACGGTGAGGGGGCCCTGGTCCAGCAAAGAGGGAGGAAGCAGGCAGGGTGTGAGGCTGGGGGGTTGGGGGGTGTCTAATGCCATCTCCTTCCCCCTACAGACAAGGTGGTCGCCCGGAGCCTGGTGGAGGCCATGCTGAGCCCACGGCCGCAGGCGCGCCCGTCTGTTCACCGGGTGCTGGCCCACCCCTTCTTCTGGAGCAGGGCCAAGCAGCTCCAGTTCTTGCAGGTCAGGAGGGGATTCTGGGAGCGGGCTCAGCAAAATCCCAAGTTGGCATCCCGAGGAAAACAAAGGGGAGGCGGGATCGAGCGGGGGGTCGGGGGGAGAAGGCTGTTTACCTGCACCAGGTGCCCAGCTCTTTGTTGAAACCAAGATGGCGCCCACACAAGGAGATGTTGCCATTCAGCTGCTACAGTCCCCTTCCCACCTTCCCAGACACGGCTGCCCCTTGTGGGGGTGCACCCTGTTCCTTTCAACCCTGCTTGTCCCTCCTGCTTATACCTGGGCCCAGATGGCCCATCCCAACTTGTGTGACCTTGAGCATGGGACCCAGTGCCACTGAGTCGCGGTCTGCTCATCGGTAACACGGCAGATGCCAGAGGCAAGGGTTAGTGAAGGCCTGGTGGGATAGCATATGGCTCCCAGCCTTACGGCCTCTGAAACCAGGCATAGGCTCAGACACTCTGTGGGGTCCTAGGACGTCAGCGACTGGCTGGAGAAGGAGTGTGACCAGGGGCCCCTGGTGATGGCCCTGGAGGCTGGAGGCTCCGCCGTGGTCCGTGGCGACTGGAGCAGACACATCTCAGTGCCGCTGCAGACAGGTAAGGGGCCAGAGGCCAGGGGCCCAGGAGGCCACGGGAGCAGGGGGACAGCTTTGCCAAGGACCTCTCTGCCCACAGACCTGAGACGGTTTCGTTCGTACAAGGGCACCTCCGTGCGAGACCTGCTCCGAGCTATGAGGAACAAGGTGTGCGCTTGGGCCGGGCAGTGTGTGGGGGGAGGCGGGGCCTGGGTCTCTGGAGGCCTGGTTGCAGCTGAGCCAGGGCCCTGCTCTCGCCCTCCCTCCCACCAGAAGCACCACTACAGGGAGCTCCCGCGTGAGGTCCAGCAGGCCCTAGGCCGCGTCCCGGACGGCTTTGTCCAGTACTTCACAGACCGCTTCCCACAGCTGCTGCTGCACACACACAGAGCCATGCGGAGCTGCGCCACCGAGAGCCTCTTCTGGCCCTACTATCCGCCCGCCGCGGGGGCCAAGGAGCCGTGCCCCGGGGCTGCTGGGAGCTGAGGCCAGTTGGCCAGGGGCTGGCCCGAGCATCCAACAGATACCTGCAGAGGCCCAGCAGGCTGGGGACTGACACTGGAGCCCAGGCGCTGGGCTCTCCTTACAGTACAAGAGGCGAAAGAAGATTCTCATGTGTTTAATGTGTATAAAGGCAACAGAACGGCCGTCCTGAACCCAACAGCAATATTCTGTACATATGGTGGGGCTCAGAGGGAGGGGAAGGGCAGGGAAGGGGCACAGAACCCACACCCGAACGTGTACAAAAATAACTTAGAGTGGCCCACCCGCGGTGGCTCCCCCCACAGCCCCCAGGGCAGGGGGAGCACAGTATAAAAACCAGCACCGAGCGAGCGAAGAAGACCAGGCCGCGGTGCTGGCGGGGGTGCCGGGGGCACCAGTCCAGGGCGCGAACGCTACGAGGAGGCCTTGAGGCGGTTGCTGGCCGAGCGCGAGCTCAGGAGCTTGTCCACCATGGTGCGGGCGTAGCGGAGCCGGCTGGCCAGCTCCCTGGAGCACCCGAACTGCTCCAGGAGGCTCAGGCGGTACGTGCGGAAGTCCCGCTTCTCGTTGATGTAGGTCACGGCAGCCATCAGCGGGCACAGGATGAGCTTGGTGTGGTCCTGGGAGGGAAGGAGGAATCACGGTACACAGAAGGCTGCAGCTGCAGCTGCCGGAGCCCGTGGGGGGCGTAAAAGGAAGAGCGCCCAGCTGGCCGGGAGCAGGCCTCGTGCCTCCCCCCCACCCCCGCCCCCGCCCCCAGACCCCGCGCGGCCGCCCCAGCTCACCTGGAAGAAGTTGATCTGCACGCAGCCGTTGCTGAGGTGCAGGATGATGGCGCTCCGGGTGCGGAACCAGGTGCGCAGGTAGGGCAGCCGGGCCAGCTCGTCGCCTTCCCGCGGCGTGATGTTGGCCCCAGCCTTCAGCAAGTGCTCGCTCATGTAGTTCCGGAAATACTTGAGCAGGGTGATCTAGTCGGGACGTTCGGGAGGAAGTCCAGAGTGAGACAGAGCCCGCACAGGGTGCAGGGGCAGCACGGGGCGGTACGGAGTCACACGGGCAGCACGGGGCCGCTCGGGCCGCAGGGGCAGCACGGGAGTGCACGGGGCCGCAGGGGCAGCACAGGAGTGCACGGGCCCCGGGCAGCACGGAGCCGCAGGGGCAGCACGGGGCCGCAGGGGCAGCACGGGAGAGCGCGGAGCCGCACGGGGCCCGGGCAGCACGGGGCCGCAGGGGCAGCACGGGAGAGCGCGGAGCCGCACGGGGCCCGGGCAGCACGGGGCCGCAGGGGCAGCACGGGAGAGCGCGGAGCCGCACGGGGCCCGGGCAGCACGGGGCCGCAGGGGCAGCACGGGAGAGCACGGGGCCGCACGGGAGTGCACGGGGCCGCAGGGGCAGCACGGGAGAGCACGGGGCCGCACGGGAGTGCACGGGGCCGCAGGGGCAGCACGGGAGAGCGCGGAGCCGCACGGGGCCCGGGCAGCACGGGGCCGCAGGGGCAGCACGGGAGAGCGCGGAGCCGCACGGGGCCCGGGCAGCACGGGGCCGCAGGGGCAGCACAGGGCGCACGGCTCAGGCCGGCCCTCACCTTCTTCATCAGGGAGTTGGGGTGGGAGTTCACGGTGAGGTAGGACTCTGTGCCGTCCCGCTCTATGTACTGCAGGCTGTCCCCGTCGTTGTACAGGATAAGGCGTGTCGAGTCATTGAAGAGCACCCCCACACTGTTGTCACACAACTGGTACCCTGCAAGGCGGGGGCAGGGAGCAGGGCGACATTGGAGCTGGCACTGGGAGGGCGGTCTGGGATGGAGGCAGCAGAGTTGAGAGAGGGTTGCCCGCCCCTCTGGGAGACACCTACCAAGGCCGTACTTGTCCGAGTAGTCCACCCACTTGCTGACCCAGAAGATGGGGATGCAGGCGGGATCCTCGGCTTCCTCTGTGAGGGGGGACACACGACTGGTGAGGACCCTCCCATCCTCATGGGGGGCTCTCACCAGGAAAGGCTGCTGGGCACCTGAGGCCCAGGACCCCAACGAGCAAAGCAAGGCCTCTGGTGCCAATAAGCTCAGACAAGCAGCGGGACAGACACGTGCCCGGAAGCCACAGCGCAGGGCACCACCTTCCACTCATTCCCGGCAGACACAGCTCCTCGGGCGCACTGCGGGCGGGGCCTGCCACAGGTCCTGGGAGCAGCGCCCGAGGCCCAGGCTCGCGAGCTTGCGTTCTCGTCATGGGGGACAGACACGGAGCTAAGTAAACATGAACACACTTAAGTGGCTTCCCTCGTGACGCAGGTCAGTGGCTGACAGATTATCTGGCTTCCCAGTTTTGAGAGGTTAAAAATTTGTGTGAAGATCCACAACTCCAAATACATGACAATGTCATGCTCGGAGATAACCATAATCCCTTCTTTTCAACACAGAAAAACCAATGTGGGAACTTGAGGATATGTCAAGCGAGAGGGGGTACAGATACTATAGAGCAGGTGTGTGTTACGGGGGAAGTGCTCAAGGCGAGGCCAGGAAGGGGGCAGCGGGGCAGGCGTCTAAGAAACGTGAGTGTGTGGGCCACACAGACACCCGCAGGAAGGACACGGCAGAAGGGACAGTGTGAGCAAGGCCCTGAGTGTGGTGGGCGCATCTGGGTCTTGTGGGCGGACCAGGAAGTCCCTGAGCAGAAGCAGCCGTGTGACGTGTAGCCGGCAGCGAGGGGAGGGTCTGGGAGGTGGGCCACCCCTGGAGATGGGACAGGGACAGACCCAGACCCCAGACGGCCTTGGACAGGACTCACTGGGATCTTAATCCCCAGGAAATGGGGGGGGGGACTAGACACACCTGGGAGACTGGGGCCTGGATGAGCCACCGCGCTCTGCTGTCTGAGACTTCCTTGCCCTCTTGGGGTGCCTCTGGCGACCCCCCCCACCCCAGACGGCTGTGGTGCCCACCTTGCCTCACCAGCCCCCGCTCGGAGGGTCTGGAGGCGTTGACGCTGTGCAGCTGCTGTAGCATGTCCCCAAGGTGGCAGTCCACCGCCTCGCTGGTCTCTTCTTTGTCTCGGGGACGCTCGGGCATGGGGTTCTCTGTGCCGAGGAGGAGAGGAGACACGGTCACTTCTGAGCATAGACGCAGAGGTGCCCTGGTCACAGCTGGTCCTCGCCCCAGGGGCAAACCTCCCAGCTGCTGTTGCTTTGGGTAAACTGAGTCGGTGCCATGCTCAAAGGGAGGATGGGGCGGGCGCTCACTGGCACCACCGGGACCAGCCCAAGCCCTTAGGGAGGCTTAGCGGCCACGCACAGACACGGAGTGTCTGACACTCAGGATGCAAAGGGACCCAGCGCCCGGGAGGCTGCGAGGTCTGCTGCTCTGCAGCCCGGCAGGGTGGGCAAGCGACTTCCCACCTCCACAAGACCAAAGCCCCTCTGAAAGGAGCCACACAGACAGCTCTCACACGGGTGACATTTGAGTGGGAGAAGTGTGACTCTGTCATGCGCTTAGATGCTTCATTATCTTCCCACCCGCATGTCGCACTCTCGGGGTGTCATACAAAATTCTCCTCTGTTTGCTCTTAAGGCTCCACTCAAAAACTGGAGGAGGGTGTGGGGCAAGTAGCAACATAGGCAAACGTTACTATTGACAACAGCTGCCAAAGACGTGGGGGTTCTTCATAGTTCTCTGTGCTTTCAGCTAAGTTTGAAAATTCCCAGCATAAGAAAAATTTTTTTTTTCTCTTTTGAGAGGGAGACAGACAGACAGGAAGGGGGAGAGATGAGAAGCATCACTTCTTCGTTGTGGCTCCTTAGTTGTTCGTTGATTGCTTTCTCATATGTGCCTTGACGGGGGTTGGGGGCTCCAGCCGAGCCAGTGACCCCCTTGCTCAAACCTGGGTCCTCAGCGTCCCAGGCTGACGCTCTATCCACTGCGCCGCCACCTGGTAAGGCCAGCATAAGAAGTTTTTTAAAAAAAGGTTTTATGTCCAAAAATGAAAGCCAAAAGAAATCCTTAAAATAACATTGTCCTGACCTGCGGTGGCGCAGTGGATAAAGTGTCGACCTGGAACGCTGAGGTTGCCGGTTCAAAAAAAACCCTGGGCTTGCCTGGTCAAAGCACATATGGGAGTTGAGTTGATGTTTCCTGCTCCTCCCCCCTTCTCTCTCTCTCTCTCTCCTCTCTAAAATAAAAGTAAAATAAAAATTAAAAAAATAACTAATACAGACAGCCCAAAGAATAGACTACTACCCAAAGGTCCTGGCTGGTGTGATCAAATACGAACGCACACACACACGAGAGAGAGAGAGAGAGAGAGAGAGAGAGAGAGAAGTGAGGGCTCTTCCTCGCAGGAGAGTTCTAATGAATAAATGTAGGAGGAGCAAGGAGGGGGATGTCCCTGTCAGAATCCAGGGTAGCCTGACCAGGCAGTGGCGCAGTGGATGGAGCGTCGGATTGGGATGCAGAAGACCCAGGTTCGAGACCCCGAGGTCGCCAGCTTGAGCACGGGCCCATCTGGTTTGAGCAAAAGCTCACCAGCTTGCACCCAAGGTCGCTGGCTCCAGCAAGGGGTTGCTCGGTCTGCTGTAGCCCCACGGTCAAGGCACATGTGAGAAAGCAATCAATGAACAACTAAGGAGCGGCAACAAAGAATTGATTGATGTTTCTCATCTCTCTCCTTTCCCGTCTGTCTGTCCCTATTTGTCCCTCTCTGACTCTGTCGCTGTCAAAAAAAAAAAGAAAAAAATCCAGGGTAACAGCTGCCACAGGCCAGGCTGCCCAGGAGTGCTACCATCAGTCAGTGGGTGGCCATCTGAGGACAAAGGGGACAGTCTCAGATGATTCCCTACAAAGCCATCTTTCAGTCACCAAGGGACACCAGACACCACCATGACCAAGTGATCAAGTATAACAGCACCAGTGAAAGGAATGTCAAAAGTTAACACTGAAAGATAAAAAGCAATCCTTAAAATAACAGAATTAGATTCTAACGGAAACAAAAGCACTTACATATATTAAATTCGTGTAGATTAAATTGATGCTGTATCTACCCAGAGGGAAAAAGTATTTCAAATGATCTTTTTTTTCTCCATACTACATATCTTTAGTGAAATATATTCCAAGGACAAACAGTACTTCCAGAAAATAAAATGTTGAATAAAAGGAACTAGCCTGACCTGTGGTGGCGCAGTGGATAAAGCGTCGACTTGAAATGCTGAGGTCGCCAGTTCAAAACCCTTAACTGGTCAAGGCACATATGGGTGTTGATGCTTCCTGCTCCTCCCCCCTTCTCTCTCTCTCTCTCTTCTCCTCCTGCAACCAAGGCTCGGTTGGTTCAAGCGTTTATCAGCCCTGGGAGCTGAGGATGGCTCCATGGAGCCTCCACCTCAGGCACTAAAAATAGCTCTGATGCAAGCACGGCCCCGGATGGGCAGAGCATCGGCCACAGACAAGGGTTGCCAGGTGGATCCTGGTCAGGGCGCATGTGGGAGTCTGTCTCTCTATCTTCCCTCCTCACACTTGGAAAAAGGAAGGAAAAATAAAAATAAGAAATTTTTCCAACAATTTTTCAGGTATGGTGTTCAGCCCATTCTCCTGTTTCTGGGCCTAACAGGTCTGATCAAGCCTTGTTAAAGTTGGTCTTTCCTGACAGGGTTGGGGAAAGAGCACCTCACCATGCGAGGAGGGGCCACAGACTCGGGGCCACAGCCTCTGCTGTGTGTGTGTGGGGGGGGGCGCATGCGGGGCTTGTCTGCCCAGACCCTGCCCTACCTTTATTGAGGACCGAGAGCGGCTTCCGGTTATTGCTGTCCAGGCTGCTGGGAGCAATGGAGAACCTGGGCGGGACGGTGAGGCAGGTGATCGGGAGCCGGGCGGGGATGTAGCCAGAGGTGAAAAACTCGTCACTGAGCAGCTCGTGAATGGTGGGCCGGGCAGCAGGGTCCGTCTGGAGCATCTTCTGAATGAGGGCGGTGGCCACGGGGTTGACATGCTGGGGCCGAGAGAGAGAGCCATAGTGGACTGTGACGCTGCCCGAGGGCGACACAGCACGAGAGGCAGGCCACTCCACACGCAACAGTGCCCCCGTCCCTGGGCACCACACAGGCCCCAGCGAGCAACCCGCTACCAACACCACCGGGATCCGCACTATCGGCCTCGCTGAGCCGACCAGCCAGACCCGGTTGTGGGAATGAATGGTCCCGTCTCCTTCCTCTCGGCACTCAGAACCGGTCTCAGGTGGTTCTGTCCGAGCTTGCTCTTGCACAATCCAAGCTGCTCGCCACCAGACTGGCACTTGAGCGTGCGAACTTTAGGGTCCCGGAGACCTGGTGTGAGTCCCAGGTCTGCCCTCAATACCAGCTGTGACACCTATCTACAAAATCGGGACAGCACCAAGCCCAGCGCCCCCGTGAGAAGGTTCCGGAGAGTATACCTCAGCAGAGATACAATGCACAGTTTAACAGCCGAGCCCGAACTCCGCCCTCAGTGTGCCGGGAAAGCATCCTAAAACCCTCCGGTCTATTATCCCCCCCGTCTCTTGCAGATGGGGAAACTGAGGCACAGAGGGGTTAGGTGCGCGAGGACACACAGCTTGTAAGCAGTAGAGCCAGCGCCCGCTCTGACGCAGGCCCGCCAGCCTGAGGGCCCACAGGCTGAACCCCTCCCTGTGGCTGTGGTGTCTGCCCCCCAGGTCACCGGCCCCTGAGGACTGTCTGTCCTGTGGGGACAGAGCTCTTGGCTGCAAGTGAGGCAAGAGCACCACACAGGAGAGCGGCCTCGCGTGACAGGGCTTGCTCTCAGTGCCTCTCTGCTGGTGGCCGTGACAATGTGCACCGCTTTGGCCCCACGGCACAGGCGGGGTCCATCAGCACCGAGACAGATCGATGCCCCTGAAACCTGTGTAGTTTTATTAACTGATGTCACCCCCATAAATTCAAAATAAACTTTATGTCCATGTATGTGGACATAAAAAAAGTACAAGTAAAAAAGAAGAAGCCTGACCAGGCGGTGGCGCAGTGGATTGAGCATGGGACTGGGATGCGGAAGACCCAGGTTCGAGACCCTGAGCTTGCCAGCTTGAGCGCGGGCCCATCTGGCTTGAGCAAAAGCTCGTCAGCTTGAACTCAAGGTCGCTGGCTCCAGCAAGGGGTGGCTCGGTCTGCTGAAGGCCCGCGGTCAAGGCACGTGTGAGAAAGCAATCAATGAACAACTAAGGTGTCGCAACAGCAACGAGAAACTAATGATTGATGCTTCTCACCTCTCTCCGTCATGTCTGTCTGTCCCTATTTGTCCCTCTCTCTGACTCTCTCTCTGTCCTTGTAAAAAAAAAAAAAAAAAGGAGGCCATTGCTGGAGAGCCCGCAGCACCCCCACCTCTGTCGGCTTCCTCCCCATTCCTTTGGGTGTTTGTTTCTGTTTTCACACATCTCTTGGGTTATTTATCTACCCAACCTCTGAAATCGACAAAGTCTCTTCCCCTGGAAAAAATGCTTGTGTGTCCAGTTCCGCATGCAGTTTTAGACACGGACTCCCTAAGGCGCTGAGGTAGTTTCCCCGAGGGTGGGATGGACCTATGTCTGTGTCCCCCGGTGGTGGCTGGGCTCAGTAAATGAACAACAGCTTTCGGGGACAGGGGAACACAATAGGATCCATTTCAACTTCAAGTGGTTTTAGTCACCTTGGGAATACTGTACTCGTTCTTCTTGATCCGCAGGTAGGTCTCTTTGAGGCAAGATGTCTCAAAAGGTGGTTTGCCCACTAACAAGGTGTACCTGTAAGCACAAGGTGGGCTTGGACTCAAGGCGCCCTGGCAGGGTACAGACGCAAGAGGGACCTCTCAGGACCGGGCAGGAAGGAAGGGCAGGCATCCTCTGACCGCCCGCTCTGTCCCCGAGGACAGTCGCACCCAAGCCCACTCAGCAGCCCTAGGAACCAGGACACTGGCAGAGGGAGCCCACAGGAGATGACGGGGGGCGGGAACAGAGCTTCTAGGAGTCAGGGAGCTTTCAACAGGAGCCTGCAGTATTCCAGGGCCCCCGAGGCCGCCGGCCAACACAGAACAAGTCAAAGTCGGGGCTGCCTGTTCCTGCAGGGCCATTCTGTACTGGAAGAGACTAGTTTTCCTGTGAGATGGCTCTGCAGGGAGGGAGGGTGACGGCCATGGCCACCGTTCATCTCTAACTCTGGTCCTCAGGACAACGGCAACAAGGCTCACACCCGAGAAGGCCCTCGCCCCCCCCCCGCCCCCAGCGTTCCTGGCCTTCACCCGGGCAGACCAAGGGCATCTCCCCCTGCCAAGCCTAACTCCTCCCATCCGACGCTGCTCTCTACTTCAGTGGTTCTAAAACTTGGTGTATGCGAGTTAGCCAGCCAGGGATCTGGTGAAAATCCAGACTCTGATTTCGGCAGCCTGGGTCCTGAGGTTTTGCATGGCTGACAGGTTCCTGGGGGATGCTGTTGGGGGTCTGTGCACCCGCCTGGAGTAGCCAGGGGCCCGGGCTATGGGAAGCTAAGGGACACACCACTGACAAGACAAGAGAGGGAAATGAGGCTTTGTTTTTGGGTCGTCTGTCCTCTGGAACAGCCTTCTCACGGGCAGATGGCCAGAACCGTCCCTCCGAGGGGCCTCCCAACGTACATGATGCAGCCGATGGACCAGACGTCCACCTCGAAACTGTGCCCTTTCTTGCTCAGCACCTCCGGAGCTATGTAATTGGGAGTCCCACACAGGGTCTTCTTCCGTTCCCCATCATATTCAACTTTGGTGGCCAGTCCAAAATCCCCTGGACGGACAGAGAGAGGAAGAGGGGGTCCTCAGATGCTAGCCTCTGTCATCTTGTCCACACAGACGACTGCGATTCAGGTCGGGCCACCAAGAACCAGGGCCATCTGACCCCTCAAGCTCCACTCCTTGTCTGCAGCCGGGCCCACCCGGCAATCCTCACCAGACTGGCCCAAGGAGGGGCCCTCTCGACAACCCTCCCGGCCCCTCCCCTTCGCAAGGAGGGCTAAGCTTCTGAAAGGGAATCGACAGGGGTAGAAAAACTCAGGCCTCCAGCCAGTTCACGTCCAGTGTGGGCTGGGCAAGTCCGTGAGGTGACAGGAAGCGAGGCCTGTGGCGGGATGGGGTGGGGGGGTTCCCTAAGGGAATGGCCGCTGTCAACCCCGCAGAGCAATGCCTCCAGGGGATACCAGCCTGTGTTCGCTGCATTTTCCAGTTGTTTAAAAGGTGCTCCCAACCAAAACTTTTACCTTCACCCTTCCCATTAAAATATATGGGAACACCCAGGCCAGATAGCTCCACTGGTTAGAGAGCATCATCCCGAAGTGCAGAGGTTGCTGGTTCGATCCCAGGTCAGGGCACATACAGGATCTAATCAATGTTCCTGCCTCTCCCTCTCTCTCCCATTCTCTCTCTAAAGCAGTGGTTCTTAACCTGGGTTCTATAGAACCCTAGGGGTTCGATGAGTTGGTCTCAGGGGTTCGGAGAAGCCTCTGCCGCGGAGGCCAGAATAAAGTAATACCGTCATTTGTTGTGAGTTCATGCACTTTGTTGGTTTTGTTCTTTGAGCAAGGGGATGTTCATGCTCGGCTCATTTTGTGCACCAGTAAAAAAACATATACCTATGTCTTGAATTTGGAAAAAAAAAATCATATTTTATTTATCTCTAAAGAAGGGTTCGGTGAATGCGCGTATGAAACTGGTGGGTTCGGCATCTCAAAAAAGGTTAAGAACCACTGCTCTACAATCAATAAAATAAACATTAAAAATAAAAAGAAAACTCATTTTTTTAAAAAGACTGTGTAATAAGTAAGCGCTGGAGAGGAGGTGTTGACAGCGTCCCTCACTGCTGGTGGGAATGCAGACTGGCGCAGCCACGAAGGAAAAAAGCATATAAACAATCCTCAGAAAATCAGTGGGGCCACCATACAGCCCAGCAATCCCTCTTGTGGGTGGGTACCTACCCCAAGACTTTGAAAACACTGAATTCTTAAAGACACGTGCACCCCTATGTTCATCACAGCATTATTCGCCGTGGCCAAGCCATGGAAACAACCCAAGGGTCCTCTGACAGAGGACTGGACAAAGAAGATGGGGTACCTACACACAGTGGAATACTACTCGGCCATGAAAAAGACACAAGACTGCCATTTGCAGCAACCTGGAGGGATCCTGAGGGTATCAAACTAAGAAAATACGTGGGACAGAAGAGAACAAGAACCACTATTTCACTCCTGGGTGGGATATAAAACAGAAAGAAATCAACAAACAAAATAAAATGACCAAAAAGGGGGAGCAAGGTGGAGGGAGGGTGAAGAGTAAAGGGAAGAGGATGATGGAAGGAGACCAGACGGGGCAGGGAGCACCCCGTTATTGGAGAGCGGCACAGGGAAGCACAGAGGTGATTGATCCACAGCCCTGGCTTCCTGCCTCCCTCCCCAGTCTCCTTCCCATTTCTCCTCTCCCGGTCTCTTCTCTACTCCCCCCTTGCCTGCGCGTGCGTGTGCGTGTGGGGACACCGCAGGCGGGGCGCCTCACCTATTTTCACCTCCAGGTCCTCATTCAGGAAGAGGTTGCCCAGCTTGAGGTCCCGGTGGATGACCCGGTTTTGGTGCAGGTACTGGCAGCCCAGGACGATCTGCCGCAGATAGTAGCGGGCCTCGGGCTCCGTCAGGGCTTTCCTCCGTTTGTGCAGCTCCAGGAGAGACTGGGCGGGGGAGGGGAAAGAGGGGGGAGGAGGAGAAGTAGCGAGGGGGGTCGGTACTGAGGTTCACGGGTGGAGGTGGAATCTTTAGGTCAAGGAAGCCTAGGGACGCCCCACCCCTCATTTCTTCTCCAGGACAATTAGGATTTGGGCTCTCCTATAAACCTGGCCACAACCATTCATTCCCCCCACCCCCACGCCTCTCCTACTACGTAGCTCCTTCCCAAGTCCCCAAGTCCCTGGCCTGGGGCGCTTCAAACAGTCCCAGTCCCTAAGCTCTGAGCCCCCAGGGTCCCCCCTTCCCGGTCTTTTCACAGCAGCAGCCTCCCTCTGCCGGACCTCCCCTCCCACCCCCACCACCCCCACTCCGGAAGCTCCAGGTACGCAGCACCCCTCCGCTCAACCTTAGCAACTCCGGAAGTCCTGGCGTCCAGGACCAGGGTTCTCCCCTCCCCCCACAGCCGGCGTCCCGGAGCTAACTTCCCTGGCAGCAGAGGCAGCGGCAGCAGCAGGGCCCAGGAACCCCGTAACCGAAACTGCCTCCCCCCTGCAGCGCCCAGATCTGCCCAAGAGCTTTCCCACGCGAGCTCGAGGTTCCCAGCGCCACCTGTCCATCCATGCAGCTGCGCCCCGGGCGCCCCCTGCTCCAGCAGCTCCAACCCCCACCACCACCCGGCCCCCGGGGCCACCGCGGCGCCCCGAGAGCGACACTCACTCTCCGGCGGCACAGCTCCAGCACCACAAACACGAAGTCGTTGTCCTCGAAGAAGCCGTGGAAGCCCACGACGTGCTGGTGGGCGAGGCTGCGGTGGATGGAGATCTCCATGGACATCTTCTCCTTCTGGTGCGGCTTGAGCAGCAGCGACTTGGGCACGATCTTGCCCGCGAACACCTCCTTCGTGTCGGCGTCCGAGATCTCGTAGCACTTGGCGAAGCCGCCCTTGCCCAGAAAGCGGCCCCGCAGGTAGCGCCGCCGGCTGCGCGGGTCCACTAGGACCTCCGGGATCTCTTTCCCCGGCGGGGCGGCCGCCGAGCTCCCCGGGGCCGCGGCGCCCGGGCCACCGGCTTTGCCCGTCTCGGCCGCTCCCCGCGCCGGCTTCCCCGCTGCGGCCGCCGCACTCATGTTCCCGGAGCTGCCCGGCGGGACCTGGCTGGGTCCCCGGCAGAGGCTGGACACCCACCGCTCGGCTCCTCCTCGAATTCAAACTCGGCGCTGGGAACGTTACAGGAGCCTCCGCCGCCCCTGATTGGCCGCGGCGATTTAAAATCCAAACCCGCCCGCCGCGTGGCACTGTGGGTGCGCTCGGCCCCGCCGCCGCCCTTAAGCCGGGCGCGGGGCGCGTGATGGACGGGCGCTCCGGGCCGCGGGCACGTGCGCGGCCTGGGAACGCGGTCCCCGCCGGGCTGCGGTGCGTGCGGGTGCGCTCCCGTCTCCCCGCGCCGGCCGGCCTTCAAGAGCACCTTGCTCCCCCCGCACCCCGCCTTCTGCAACAGAAACTCAGAATAGAGACCCGGCGGCGTCAACAGATCGCTTGGGAGAGCTTTAGAGCTCACCTACGAGGCCCACCGCCCCAATAAACTAAAGTCTAAGGAGACAAGCCAGTAAGGTGACCAACTTTTCACAATGAAAAGGGGGACAAAAATAAATGGAAAAAAACAATATTGTAAATAAAAAGAAACATTTTATTCACGGCAACAAGAATACACTATATGACTATAATATGAGAAATGCATAATAAAAACATTTGTAATATTTTATATTGTAGTTATGCTTATATGCCTATTAATTTTTAATAGTAATTGTAAGAAAAACGTGCTCATTTAGATACAAATATGTCACGTCACACACAATGGATCGACCGCATCCATTGAATACGGACATTTACAGATGAGTCTTCCAGTATCAAAAAGGAGGACGTGTAGGAGGAGAGTTTTCCAGGGAGGATGGACCTTACAGAAGAAGGACTGTCCCCCCTAAAGGAGGACGATCGGTCACCTTATTGCCAGGAATTCGCATCTTCATGGCGAGGTCCATTACCCCCTCCTTCCAGTAACAGCTGCTCCTGCACCTCTCTGGCTTACACATCAATGCTACTCAAAGCAGGGCCGCGCCTGCCTGTATGACCATCACCTGGGGGCCAGTGAGCAGGGCAGCTTTTCAGGCCCTGATGCAGACCTCCTGATTAGAAATACCTGTGCATTTCAGCCGGGCTGAAAGGTGATGCCCAGGTGATTCCCACCCGTCCCAAAGTTCGAGGAGCTCCATACCAACCAGCACCCTCACCGCAAGAGCAGGGTGGGCTTGCTCCCTGCTGTATTTTCCCAGTGCAGGAAAGAGCGGACCCTCTGTGTTTGGTCCCAGGGAGGGAGGGCTGGTTGGCAGAGTGCCTGGCACACTGGGGGGCCAAGGCCAAATAGGGCCTGCGGGGGCGGGGGCTTTTGTTTGTTTCCCCATCGCCCTTTTTTAAAAAAAATCTGGAGACATTTATTTAAAGCACTTAAGAATCAAGAGAGCTCTGACAAAATGGAGATCTGTGGTTTTTCCTGAAAAAATTAAAAACAAAGCTTCTCTGCCAACTCGCCCACGTATGCCAAAGTTCCCGGCGCCCCCCAGCCCTCCGACCCCCCAACTCTGCCCATTTGCCCGTCCGGCTTCTGTAGACACTTGAATGGCAGCTCTGGAATGGCAAAGTAGCCAAGTGAGCAGCCCTTTCGCTGTGCCCTGGCCGCCCTGCGGTGTCTTTGCTAGAACCAGCAGAAATCAACCACATTGTGAGTACCTCTGTCTGCCCTCCAATAAACCAAGGCACCGATGCTGTCCCTCCTACCCCACGGCCCGGGCTCCCAGAACAATTAACTGCCTGGTAAAAAGGAGTGACAAAAATTTGCTGAATAAAATGGGGAGCGTTTTTTAAAAATTATTTTTTTATCCTTGTAGTATATGATCTTTTTATTGAAGTTGATTCTACGTAGATAAAAAGAATACATAATTGTCCAGCTCAGTGAATCTTCACAAACGAAAGACACCCCGTGTAAACAAGCACCCAGACTTGGAAAGAGAACATGACTGATATCCCAGAAGTCCCCCCTGTGCCCTGTGTTGGGGGTCCCCAATTCGGTGGTTCACTAGGAGACTCACACACTCAGCACAGAGCCCTGTCCTGGCCACATACGAATTATCACAGAAGGCTGTGAAGCAGGATGAGCCAGAGGACAGAGTGCATAGTGGGGTCGGCAGGGAACCAGGAACAAGCTTCCCAGAGAGCTCTCTGGGAAGTCACACAGGACACACGTCACTCCTCCAGCAGTGAGTTGTGACCACACCAGCAAAACGTTACCCACCAGGTAAGCTGATTAGAGAGAGACCCAGCACCCACAGCTGTCCCTGGGGGCCGGCACACTCTGCCTAGCACACACCAAATACTGGCTGCCCAGACAGAAAGCGGACACTCATCATAGGCCACAGTGCCCGCACACACACACCCAGCTCAGGCACAGCGAGCCACTCATCATTTCGTGAGACTCAATGAGAAGCCCCCTCAAGTCCACATTCCCGGGTGCCAGCCAAGGAGCCACCCTGCAAACAGGTCTTTCTGAGGCGAGCAGTCTCAGGCCTGCTTTATAACTCTCTCCTACCCACTTGACCCCCTTGGCCCTCGGCCTAGGCTTCTTTAAAGCGAGGTCATTATCAGTGGGACCCCACACAGAAGGGCGAGACAAGCCTGCAGGACAAACCTCAGCGACCCCTACGAGGGGTCCTGAATTTAGTCCCTTAAAATAACAGCCATAGCCTGACCAGGCAGTGGTGCAGTGGATAGAGCGTTGGACTGGGATGCGGAAGACCCAGGTTCGAGACCCCGAGGTTGCCAGCTTAAGCACGAGCCCATTTGGCTTGAGCAAAAGCTCGCCAGCTTGGACCCAAGGTCGCTGGCTCCAGCAAGGGGTGGCTCGGTCTGCTGAAGGCCTGCGGTCAAGGTACATGTGAGAAAGCAATCAATGAACAACTAAGGTGCTGCGACAGCAACAAGAAACTAATGATTGATGCTTCTCACCTCTCTCCGTTCCTGTCTGTCTGTCCCTATCTATCCCTCTCTCTGTCCCTGTAAAATAAAAATAAATAAATAAAAATAAAAAATTCTTAAAGTTACAGCCATAAAAGTCTATCTTAGAAAGCCAGGTGGCCTCTTCCTGGCCCAAGGCACCGACTCAGGTCCAGCACAGCTGCGGCCCCCAAGTTCACGCTGACCTGAAGCCTTCCAGGATGGAGCCAGCGTGCTCATGGGCACTCGGCGTAACCCCGAAGGTACATGGGGTTCCCCTGGAAATAAGTTACGATGTCAGGGTACCCCGAGCAGGGCAGGACAGACACTGGTCAGGCAGCAGAGGTTAATAGTGCCCCCCGCCCCCATGCGCCTCCTACCGTGGGACTTCCTGCCCTACAATCCCCAGTCCAGCAGAAAAAACTCACAAAGGTCCTCGGATAAAAACCTATACGCATTGTGGGAGACTCATGCAGGGTCACGTAGCCACCAAGGGACAGAGCTTGAATTCCAGCCCGACCCTGCTGACTCCAGAGTGCACCTGCCAGGGCACTGGCTCCCGCGCAGCGTGTGCGGCTTGTCTGGAGAGCCCCGACCCCCAGACACCCGTGTGCACTTGCTCACGCCCTCCCGACCAAAAATACAGGATGACATATTGGCTATACTCATCACCTAAAGAACTCAAGGTCCTGGCCTGACCAGGCGGTGGCGCAGTGGATAGAGCGTTGGACTGGGATGCGGACGACCCAGGTTCGAGACTCTGAGGTCGCCAGCTTGAGCACGGGCTCATCTGGCTTGAGCAAAAAGCTCACCAGCTTGGACCCAAGGTCGCTGGCTCCAGCAAGGGGTGGCTCGGTCTGCTGTAGCCCCATGGTCAAGGCACATGTGAGAAATCAATCAATAAACAACTAAATGCCACAACGAAAAACTGATGATTGATTGATGCTTCTCATCTCTCTCCATTCCTGTCTGTCCCTATCTGTCCCTCTCTCTGACCCTCTGTCTCTAAAAAAAAAAAAAGAACTCAAGGTTCCAATGCCAGCCCCTCCCTAGCTGTGCGACCTCTCTGTGCTTCAATGTCCATGTCTATAAAATGGAGATAATGATGATTTATAATTCTCTACATGACACGCCTATCTCCCGAGGTTCTTGTGACGGGATTCTATGAGGATGATACTTGAGACAGCACCAGGCACATGGTCATGTCCCGGTGGTGGTTGTCACTGCAGTGAAAGGAACCCGTGACTATACCCAGGAAGCTTCGAGTCCCCAGCAGGGCTCTCGCAGTCCCTTGTTCTCCCCTCCAGCCCTACTGCTTCCTTGGGCTCGTGTGGCTCCCATGGGGCATCCGAGAGCACCCAGCGGACCCCATGGCTGAGATGAATGCAGCTGAAAGGGGACAAGTTGGTGGGGCCAAGAGAAACCAGAGGCTGATGTCCAGACTGAAGGGCAGAGTGTGGACTCCACTCCTGTGCTTCTTTCATTGGAGGGTTTTTTTTTAGTGAAGGAGACAGAGACAGTGACAGACAAAGACAGTGACAGACAGACAGGAAGGGAGAGAGATGAGAAGCATCAGTTCTTCGTTGCGGCACCTCAGTTATTCATTGATTGCCTTCTTATAAGTGCCTTGACCGGGGGGAGGGGGGTACAGCAGAGCAAATGACCCCTTACTTAAGCCAGTGACCTTGGGCTTCAAACCAGTGACCTTTGGACTCAAGCCAGCAATCATAGGGTCATGTCTATGATCCCGTGCTCAAGCCGGCGACCTCAGGGTTTCAAACCTGGGTCCTCTGCATCCCAGGCCGATGCTCTATCCGCTGTGCCACCGCCTGGTCACGCTCTCGGACAATTTTCATATGCACAAACCATGTGCCTGATGCCCAACAGACTTAGAGACACAGAACAAGCCATTTCGTGTCCTCAGGGGAGCAGGGTGTCCTATGGGACCTCTTTGCCCTACAGGGGCCGTGTCGGAGTGCACACTGAAAGCAACCGGGGCCCAACCCATCAGGGCAAACTTCAGTGAAACCCAAGACCAGCCGCCTGGACAGCAAGGGCAGTCCTTGGGGCCAAGTGCTCTGGATGCCCGGGACACTGGAGCAGCAGCCCGAGACAGGGAGTTTGCAGTAGGTAAGACCTGGCTTTGACTTCAGCTCGGCACGTACTGGCCGTGTGACCCTGGGGATCTCTACTTAACTTCTCTGAAGCTCAGCTTCCCCCTGTGTACATGGGTTGTGAAAATCCCTACATTTTCAACAGGGAGGATTAAGTGTTTTCAGATAGGTGTCTCCCGAGCCCCTGGGTGTCTAGTGGCAAGGGATCAGATAGGTGACTGGCACCCCACAGATGCAAAGCGAGGAAGGGTGACTCCTCTATCTCCTCATTGTGGTAGACTGATGAAAAAGGAAAGGGCTGCTTAACCAGGCGGTGGCGCAGTCGATAGAGCGTCGGACTGGGATGCTGAGGACCCAGGTTTCACACCCCGAGGTTGCCGGCTTGAGCGTGGGCTCGCCAGCTTGAGTGCGGGGTCGCTGGCTTGAGCGTGGGATCATAGACGTGACCCCATGGTCGCTGGCTTGAGCCCAAGGTCGCTAGTTTGAGCAAGGGGTCACTCACTCTGCTATAGCCCCGCCCCCCCAAGGCACATATGAGAAAGTAATCAATGAACAACTAAGGTGCCGCAACAAAGAATTAATGCTTCTCATCTCTCTCCCTATCTGTCCTTCTCTCTGTCTCTGTCACTCACACACAAAAAGATGTCCTAAATTTTAACCCCCAGGCAACATGAGTACTGCGTCTGATGCTATAAAGGGTTTCACTCAGAAGTATCACTTCCTAATAATAGTTGCTTAAAACGGCCATTTATGGAGTGCTTACCCTGAGCCAGTGCCATGCTCTCCACCTGCATGCATACCTCCATTTCAGTCCTTACCACAACCCTGATACACCTTCCCCGCTGTGTGGACGAGAAAGCGAGGTCCCACAGGGGAGACACTCTGCCCCACAGGGCAGGGCTAGGATTTGGTCTGCCACCCCAGGTGCCCACCTTCATCACCACCACCGTGATGGCCCTTGGGTGGGACCCGAGGGCCTCCGTCAGACGCCTCTACTTTGTTTCCTTGGCTCTCTCCTCCTCTGAGCTGTGAGAGGCCGACGGGCAGGGCCTGGCTCCATCTTGTTCCCCACTGTCTCCCTGGGGCCTAGAGCGGTGTTAATTTAATAATCTGTAAGCTGAATAGAGGAGGGGTGCCGCATGAGGCCTGGCCCTCAAGAGCAGCAAGTGCAAGTCCTGCAAAAGCATCACCCGCCGCCCTGGGGGCCTCGAGAGGGCTTCAGGGATCGTGGACTTTCGGGAACTGGTCAACGCTCAAAGCACGTTTTGCTGACACCCGTTTTGAAAGAAGCAGGTCTCCCGACACTGCCAGTGCCATCGTGGCTCCAGAGACGTCCCGTGCCAGCCAGCTAGCACGGACCAGGCACGGCAACCGCCCAGACCTGACGGAGACGGGCTGAGGGCTCCACGTTCTGGGTGCCCTGCGAGCAGTCACCGGGCAGATTCAAATACAGAGAAAGGCCTCCCTATGCAACAATGTCTCCTTTAGGCTAAGAAACCTTCCAGGAGGCGTGTTCAACACGGGCCACGTTTACCTGATTCATTCCAAGCCTGCCATCACCCAGATGGGTCAGAGTGACTTAGAAAAGCACTGTGGCTTCGGGCCCCAAGTGAACTGACTCATGCAGAAGTGACTATTTCAGAAGCCACCACAGATCCCAACTGACCTCACGGGGCCCCGAGCAGCCGGAGGCTCACTCCGCAACCAGCCAACCTTGGTCCCTGCACGCGTGGTCCTGCAGCGTGACTTATCCGGCCTGGGGTGGACAGCAGCGGTCGGGGCAGCTCACAGCGAGCGCTTAGCCCGTTAGGTATGTGGTGGATGCCCGTGGGCTCACACCTGCCAGTGCGGATCAGACGACACAAGGACATCGCTAGAATTCTCTGCCCGGACCTTGACAGGGGCCTCTCCACTGGTGCTGTGGGGTCCAGGAAAAAGCAGTTCCAGGAAGAGAGGGGTCCTCCAAACGGCTCTTCACTGGACAGTCCACTCTGGCTAAGCTACATCCTTCCTGTGCCCCCTAATCAAGGTGCAGGTACCACTCAGAAGGTAGCCCCCACCCCAGACCAAGAGTAACGGGGGTGGGGGGGCAGGGAGACAGAAAATGAAGACATCCAGAGAAAAGGAAGAGGCCCGGGCTGGACACCTGATGGGTTTTCCTGCTGGGCACCCATTCACCCCCTCTTCTGGTAATGTCACACCCCTCCATGCCACCGCCAAGCTCCAGCTCTCAGTCCACGTGGGAGTGTGCCCCGCCCAGGCCATCGGTGCATTCCATGTCCCTGCCACAGTCACTCCTGAGGCTGGACACCTCCCTAGTCTGCACCAGTGACAGCCGGGCTCAGGGGCTGTCAGTGAAGAGGAGCTCCTTCCGCCAATAACGAGCTGTAGGGTCACGCATGAAGTCTGAGAGAAGGAAGCCAACCCAAAGGAAAGCAGCGCCGATGGCTGAACAGACACAGGTCCCTGATGACGCTGTTGTGAGTCCTGAGACACAGCCCAACACCCCTCCAGCCCTGACCCCATACCTCCCCCCGCCCCCCAAGCCAACGGGAAAGAGTCCCAACCCAGGTCCCGAGGCCATCCCATCAGCCCACTCTGCTGGACCTGTTCAGAGGACAGAGACTTTCTTCCCTGGGGTGGTGGAGGTGATTGTCTGATACAGGCTGTCCCCAGAGCCACCATGGAGACCGAGTCCAGCTGGCCTTTCCCAGGACGCACACATGAAACTATCAACGCATTTTCAAAGAGCATCAGCCCATAATGACAGACCTG
Source organism: Rhynchonycteris naso (assembly GCA_037038555.1). Lineage (NCBI taxonomy): Eukaryota > Metazoa > Chordata > Mammalia > Chiroptera > Emballonuridae > Rhynchonycteris > Rhynchonycteris naso. The sequence continues at coordinate 205,367,919 of CM073000.1, forward strand.
TTTACAGTAGCTGTTTTCTGGCTCTCCTCAGCACCTTGCTTTGTGATTGAGCTACCTGCGCTGATTCCTGAAAGGCAGGGGGGAGGGGAAAGGAGGGAAGGGAAGGGAAGGGAAGATAGGGAAGGGAAGGGGGAGGGGAGGGGAGGGGAGGGGAGGGAAGGGGAGGGAAGGGAAGGGAAGGGAAGTAGGGAAGGAAGGGAAGGGAAGGAAAGGGAAGCTGGAAGGGAAGAAGGGAAGGGAAGGGAAGAAGGGAAGGGAAGGGAAGGGAAGATAGGGAAGGGAAGGAAAGGGAAGCTGGAAGGGAAGGGAAGGGAAGATGGGAAGGGAAGGGAAGGAAAGGGAAGCTGGAAGGGAAGGGAAGGGAAAATGGGAAGGGAAGGGAAGATGGGAAGGGGAAAGGAAGGGAGGACGTGGATCAGGTTTATGGGAGCCGTACGCCCTTGGCCACAGGGGTGGTAAAACAGGGTGTGTGGCTCAGGAAGAGCCACAGAGAAGCTTTCTCTGGGATTTTCCAAGTTAGAGCTGGAGTGAAGGGACCCTTCTGTCAGGGCCACCATGCTGGGAGACTGTAAGTCTGCAGCTGTCAGCCGCCACCTGCCCCAGCGCACAGAGAAAGCCCACCTGCAGGAGCGGAACAGGAAGCCAGGACACAGGCCTAGGGGAGTCTGCCTGCCTGCGGGAGTCTCTGAGTGGCCTTTCTGCTGCCCTGCTAGAACTAAACTTACAGTCACCCTTATAGCTAGTTACATGTTGTCCTGGGAGGTGACAGAAACAACCTTCTGGCTTGTCTGAGCCCCTGTATTTACTTTTAATGTTTACTTTATTGATTTTAAGGACAGAGGAAGGCAAAGAGAGAGACGGGTTGATACCCATACGTGCCCTGACTGGGGATCAGCCCGGCAGCCGCTGGGCTTTGGGCTGAAGCTCGGATAAACTGAGCCGCCTGGCTGGGGCTGAGCCACCGTATTGTGATGACCTCTTGTTTCAACAGCCCCATCTGTGAAGGTGAGGAAGATATTAAAACAAACAAGCTCTGATGGGTTTGAGTCTCTGGAGATCACTGTCTCTTCAATAAGGATGCTATGACTTCCAGAGCGCCTTCTGAGCGTCAGGAACGATCCTTAAAGCTTCCCTACGACCCCTCACTTCGTCTGCACCAGCCCGGGACACAGTGGCCTAGCCGGGGAGCCCACCTCACGTTTATGTCCCGCTGCCTCCCAGGCTAGTGTTTTCTCATGATTTGTCGTTAGACAATACAACCGCTCTTTTTGCTTATACTGGTTCAAGCTAGGTTTGTCTCCTGCAGCAAAGCAGCCCGAAGTGGATGTCAGTTTCTCCTGGTTGGAACACCCCTCTCTGGAGTGACAACCATTCGGTCCAGCATTACCAGACACCACTAATGAACGCGAGTCAGACAGCTCTCCAGAGGCACCTGCTCCGTGTAAGTCCTCAGACCACAGGTGTGGCCAGAAAACACAGGGCACAAGGCAAGGCCACGGTCTTCTCAGAGGAGACACCAGGCTTCCTGCCCATGGCACGCATCACTAGATGGCTCACCCCAAACCCAGTCCCAATCCCCCTTCTCCTCGCCGGCCTGAAAAACCAAACTGCTCACTTCCTCGGCTTGCCGTCGATTCAGACGACACAGGGTGGGGCAGTGAGAGGTGTAACGGGGGACTCCAGCACCATCATTAGAACAAGGGGCTCCAGAGGAAGAACGCCTCGTTCACTGCTGTTAGCTGTGTAAGTCTAGACACTTTGTTCGACCTCTGTCCCTTGGGGAGACTGAGTGCCCCGACCTCACGGAGGTTGTGGAGAGCCGCGGAATCAGTGAACATCAAGCACTCGGAAAAGGGCCGGGTGGGTGGTCTCTCAGATGGTCGGGTGGAGCAGCGAGGTGCAGAACGGCGTGTGGGCGCCTCCGCGTGACTGCGGACGGCCCGGAGTGAATGCGCACGCACACCTTGCCTGTTCAGAGCAGACCGCCTCTGCCAGGGGAGACCGCAACCTGCCCGGAAGGGTGGTCGCTGGGATCCCGCGCCAGGAAGACCTGTCACTACACGTCCCTTCTTCCCTAAGTGGATTCAACTGTTGGAATCACGTGCTTGAGTTAAAGATTTAAAAATCACTTTAAGAGGCTCAACCCTCCCCCCCACACCACCATTTTCTCTTAGTTTGGGTTGTTCGCCAACAAAATGGACAGTTAAAAAATTATGCCAATTATATCTTTATAAAGCTGGAAAAAAGCCTGACCAGGCGGTGGCGCAGTGGATAGAGCGTAGGACTGGGATCGGAGGACCCAGGTTCGAGACCCCGAGCTCACCAGCTTGAGCACGAGCCCATCTGGCTTGAGCAAAAGCTCGCCAGCTTGGACCCAAGGTCGCTGGCTCCAGCAAGGGGTGGCTCGGTCTGCTGAAGGCCCACGGTCAAGGCACATGTGAGAAAGCAATCAATGAACAACTATGGTGTCGCAACGGCAACGAAAAACTAATGATTGATGCTTCTTACCTCTCTCCGTTCCTGTCTGTCTGTCCTATCTATCCCTCTCTCTGACTCTCTCTCTGTCCCTGTAAAAATAAAATAAAATAAAATTACAAAATAAAAAGCTGGAAAGAAATAGACAAAAGAAAATGAACAGTTGCATTAAGCGGCAAGGTACTCCAACACAGGTGGACAGTAAGCTGCTGGACATGCCCTGGACTATTTCTCCAGCGAGCAACTGTTACATTCTGCCACCTGAGTGCCACCGTTTCGGTGAGAGCTGGAGCTGGAGGAGAGGCCGTGGTGAGATCAGACTGCACGGCCACTGTGGACTGCCTGCAGGCATCAGCTGGTGCAGCGGGCTTGCTCTGAGGGCACGCCTGTCCCCTGGGCAGAGCAGGGGCTACGGCCCTGGACAGACACGGCTGTGACTCCCACCCAGCCATTCCTTCACCGTAGGCACCGGACCCAGGGATCGGACACTCGCACCTGGACAGCAGCACCCACCTCACTGGGCCGCTGAGTGCCAGCGGCAGGCTGGGGAACGTAAGGCCCACAGCAGGGCCAGGCAGGCAGTCGAGTGCCCGAGGAACAGGCAGCCATCATGGGACGGGGAGAGTGATCACCCTTAAATGACTTGTTTGGTTGTCAGTCTTTTAATGTACAAACATAAAAACAGAACAGAAAGCAGTTTTACACTGAACGAGCGGAGACAAGCACACGTCGCTGCCGACCCCACACTGGACGATGAGCCGCCAGGGCGCCTTGTAGATCCCAACCCTCCTCACAGAAGGCTGGGAGCGTGCAGCAAGGCCAGCAGCCTCAGGCCTTCACTCCTAAACCGAGAGGTCAGAGCAGAACCAGGGGGTTCTACCATCACCCCGAGGACAGGAAGGATGGCACTAACCACCTCACAGACTGCTCGGGACTCTGGGCCACAGACTACTTCAAGAGGCCCCTGTGTGTACATGTGATTGGGTCCAAGTACAGATATTCTGGTCTGAACTGTGAGGTTTATGGCAAATACTGGGTGGGTCAAAGGTTCTGGGTCAGGGAACAAGTGTCACAGCTGCTATGTCTCCAATGAAATAAGGCATACTGCTGCCCCCAAAACCTGAGGCAAGTACTGGCTGCCAGACCAGCCCATCCGCACGGGAGACTCAAACCTGAGGCAAGTACTGGCTGCCAGACCAGCCATCCGCAAGGGAGACTCAAACCTGGGACTTGGCAGAAATCAAGTGTGGGTGCTGGGGCCCCTCTAGTAGAAAGGTCCTACAATAGAAAGCTGGACGGTCTTCTCTTAGTTACCCCTGGTCATTTAGGAAAGAAGAAAATACAATTATCCCTCCTTTCATGTTTCAGGAGCCAACAGGAACCCGGGCTCGGAGAAGCCACGAACCCTGTCTTCATTATAGGCCATTGCGGCCACTGGGCAAATGTGTTAGCAGCAGGAGAGCTGACTGACCCCTGTGAGTGGTGCTCGCTGTGGGGAGCTGGTGGCCAGGCACAGACACCAGCTTCACGACCGCCATGCACGAACACAGTGTTCTGCTCTGCAGCCTGACTCAGGCAGCGCCCAGCCACGAGGACAAAGGTGGGAGTGTTGGGGACAGGTGATTCTGAGTCCCACAGATAATGGTATAAAGTGACCGTTAAGAGATACGGTTTAAGCAAAGCCCTGGAGAGCATTAAGAGCTTAGAGCTGAGAATGACTGAGAAATTCAAAAGAATTAAACAAAAAACCCAACAGCAACAAAAGGGATGGGTAGAAGGTGTCACAGACACAGAGCTCTCTGTAGATGCCGACTGGCTCCCTTTGTCCCCAAGTTCATCTTAGAGCGCAAGCGAATTCAAGACACGAGTCAGAGCCCTCAGACCTGTGTCAGGGGCAGAAACTTCTGGTAGTAGCTTTTGGTGACGTCAATCATCAGCTCCTGGGTGCATTCTGGGAGCTCCCCTGAGAAGAGTCCTGGGGAGAGAAAGACCAGGTCAACCACGGGGAGCCAGGGCAGGACTATAGCTCTGGTTCCTGTTCAAACCCTAGGAGGGCCCTCTTCTTCCATCATGAAATGTCAGAACGCTAGGTGTTCCGTCTTTGGTGCTAACGGCATTTCCACTGACCATCTCCTGTACGGTAAGAACTTCTGGTTGCCCTGAGAATGGAGACATCTGTTCCAGGCTCAGGAGCTTAGCACACCACTGCACCATCTGAAGAGGAAAGGCAACTCTGACTACATCAGAGGTCGTTCCAGACAAGGACGTGTCTGTCCTTCCTTAGATTCCGGCAGGACCCCTCCTGGGCAAGCCAAGGTGAGCGCTCTCAAGGTAAGAAACCACCCGGCTAGTCACACGATGAGATGAGTCCAACATCCATCAGACACATATGGTGGGAGCAGAAGAGATGTCCCACAGGGAGACGAAGGACGGGCGTCCTGTTGAAGGACGCCGGGAAAGAGGCACTTCCCTACCACAGGTGGAGGTGCAAACTCACGACTGTTTGGAAGAGTAACTTAGGCATACCTAGCAAAAGTTCCTAAAGCTCATAACCTTTGACCTGACAACTCAACTTCAAGTACTGACTCCACAGAAGCTCGTGCCGAACCAACCGCACGATGCTTGTACGAGAGCATCAGTGCAGCAGTCTGACCAAGAAGAACCAGGTCCTGCTGAACTTCTGACACACCTGCCAGCAGGGCACAGGTTAATCACACCGTAGCACGTCTATGCCATGAAAAACACAACCATTAAAAGCAATGAGGTGACTCTACACACTGACAAGAAAAAACGCCCAAGATGTACTGTTAAGAAAGCAAGTTTCCATACAGAACAGAGTGTGATTCCGTTTGTCAACATATAGCTTCATATACCCACATTCTATACACACATACCTATATGTTTATATACGTACACACATGTACACTCTGGACACACACACACAGAGTGAGAGAAAATAACAGGCAGGATAGAAAAAAACGGTCTAAAAAACACAGTTTTGGAGGGGCAAATTCACAGGCACCTTTTACAAATTAGCAGCTCATGTTCCATTTGCAAACACGTTTGGTCTGCACAGTATTTAATCTTTAAAAAAAAATCAGTAGCCAATGTTTACCAACTCAGAGGTGTCACCTAAACATTCAGATTTTTAGGCTTGTGTTTGAAACCAGCTGTAACAGGGCCACGACTGCAGCCATTGCCATGACTGGCCGGGCTCCTGGGGGCCTCGGACCGTCTGGTTCCGGACGGTTTGCCCCTCGATCTGTTCCGTGACAGTTTCATGCTGTGGAGCCTCCAAAAACCTGCGGGCTTTCCCAAACCCGGTGCCTCTCGTTAAGATGGGGATTGCAGCAGCAGCATTCAGATGAATCATGTTGTGAAACCACATGCAATGAACTTGGGAAGTAGCTTCTCACAGGACAAAAAGCACTGAATTCTAAGGACGGGGTCTGACCGCTTGCGGAGGCCGCCCCGCAAACCAGCTCTCACTCCGTGGACGACCCACCCACTCTCGGCCTGTTTCCTCAGTTACACGGTGACCTCTCGGGTCCCCCGCGGCCTGACCTGTCCAGCAGGCGCTGCACACAGTGTTTCTCTGGACCGGAAGCACTGGGCAGAGCCTCCCTGACTCCTGCTGTAGGCCGTACGTGGTTCTGAGGCCCGTCAGGACGTTAGAAGAGACAGAGATTTCTCTAGCAATGCACTTATCACCTCAGACCAGACGTCTGCCCGACCGTCCGACCTGGCACTGGCTGAGACAATTAGGTGCTTTCGCAGCAGGAGCGACGCAGGGAGTTACTAAGACGTCTCTCCCTCCTCTGCAAAAGCAGAGGTGCCTGAAGTAGCAGGAGGGCCAGCGTCCTCCCCCAAGAATCAGGAGGACAATGCCGTCCCACTTTGAAACGCATATCCAATCATCTGAGTAACGAGATTGTTTAAATGGGAAAAACAATTGAGCCGCCCGGTGGCAGACACCCATCTGTGCATCTGGGACGAGGCTGTGTCCACGCCACAGGGTTTCAACGACACGGTCTTGCAACGGGGAACACCGGAGTTTCCATCTTCCTGTGACCTGTGTCTTCCCAGCTTTCTAGGATAAGCATGTAGGAATCCTGTTCCTCACACGCTGAGTAATCGGAACTCTGAGCTCAGGAAGACTTCTACCCGAGAGCACACGTCGGCCCCGGTCGAGAGGTGACGCGTGTACTGTGTCCTGGAGCCGTCACTGGCCTCAGGCCATGCCTTATGCTAACTTTCCAGCTGGGGCATTCCTGGGCAGGGCAGGAAGTATTAGCTCAAACCCCAAACGCTGTGAGCGCAAGGCCGTGGTCAGAACTCTCTGGAGACCTGCTTTTCCCACCCGCAGCCCAGGCCGAGAAAGACACACATCTCTGCACTGTTTCTGTGCAGGTGGGGACTTGTTCTGCATCCACTTTTCACTGAGGGACCACCCTGCCAGAGGACCCCCGCATGTGGGGCTGCAAGGCCCTCTCTCATCCCACACAGCAGTGACCCCTTGCCACTGTGCTTGAAGGGAGGGGCCAGTGAAGCCGGCTCCCGGGTCCCCTTAGTTTCTGCTGCCCGTGGTAATCTCCTCACCCATCTGCATTTAAAAGGGTCCGCGTTATGTTGGGAACAGCATTCCTAGATACTTGGTACAGAACAATCCGTAAGTTAGCTCGACCAACATACTGGCAGAGGCTGCATGCACTGCATTCTGAAGCAAATACCCTTGACTTTTCATGACCGACGCCCACGGTTACCTGGGCAGCCGGAGAAGACGGTGAACGGTGGGACCACAGTTTCCGGGGGCAACACCGTGTTGTCCAGAACTTTGCAGCAGTCTTTCAGCACACACCGCCGCCCCTGAAACCAAAACCTTGTTACTAGGAAGTAGATCGGGAAATAAGAGGAAACATCTTCTGTGTGAAGGGCTGCTTGGTATTCTCTCCACTTGTGATTATTCAGGGGACGTCTGTTTTGCTTGTCTGACATCTGTTCCCCTTTCCCTGGTACCAGAACCTGTCCTTCCTCGGGAACGACCCGTGTGCCGCTTGGGCCACATGCTTCAATCTCCTGCCCACACTCCAAGCCCCAAGCTGGCCACACAGACTGGCCCAGGGAACTGGCATTGACTCTCAAGAGTCAGGGCTTCAGCTCTTCCCGTGAGGTTCTGAGAGGACAGAACAGAAGCTGGGAGAGACCCTGCTGGGGAGCCGGCCACAGGAAGCCAGGGAAGGAACGGAGACGGACTCGCGTAATTCAATCAAAGCGCCAGAGCCACTTAGGCAGGAAATTGGCATCTACTCCTACACTCGTGACTTGCAGTAGCCCACCCATCCATCTGAAGGTCTAGCCAGTGGTACTTAACCTGGGTTCTATGGAACCCTAGGGGTTCGATGAGTCGGTCTCAGGGGTTTGGAGAAGCCTCTGCCGCGGAGGCCAGAATAAAGTAATACCGTCATTTGTTGTGAGTTCATGCACTTTGTTGGTTTTGTTCTTTGAGCAAGGGGATGTTCATGCACGGCTCATTTTGTGCACCAGTAAAAAAACATGTACCTATGTCTTGAATTTGGAAAAAAAATCATATTTTATTTATTCCTAAAGAAGGGTTCAGTGAATGCGCGTATGAAACTGGTGGGTTCGGTACCTCAAAAAAGGTTAAGAACCACTGGTCTAGATCGAACCTCATGCCCGACTTTATCCACAGCCACCAATTTTCAGTTCTGCCAGCATCCACAGCACTCTGCGGGCAAGAGATGAGGTCTGGGAGAGCCGTCTGTCCCAGGGGGCGAGGGCAGGAAAGGCTTCTGCATACAGTTTAGAGGTGTGCCTCAGGCTACTTGCTGCCCTGAGTGTCGGTCTTCACTGACTTGTGCTGAAATTCACTGTGTTCTGGTCAGATGACCAGATACAATGAGCCTGGCTGATAATGGGGAACTCTTTTTTTCTCTTTATTTATTTTTATTTAGACAATTAAACTTAACAGGGTGACACTGGTCAACTAGAGTACACAGATTGAGAGAAAACATCTCCGCATCAGTTGGACAGTCAATTCTGTTCTGTGCCCATCACGGAAAGTCAAAGCACCCTCCGGCCACTTATATTCGTTTCGGGAACTCCTAACAAATAGCAGGACAATGCCAACTCGTTGAGATCCTCAGATCTCACCAAAGAATATGAAAGATACTTTCATTTGGTTGTGTCCAAATTTTCCCCATTATATTTACCCAAATCAGGTGTATTAGCAGGTACATCGCCAAATGAATAATTTACCTCTAAAAAGTTTATACCTCTAAGGTCTGAATTTCTTGTTCTTTTTTTTAAAAGCTGAGTGGAGGGGAGATAGTGAGGCAGACTCCTGAATGCGCCTTGACCGGGATCCCCCCGGGAACCCTGTCTTGGGCTGATGCTTGAGTGCCGAGCTATTTTTAGCACCTGAGGTCGACACAGTAGGACCAACAGAGCTATCCTCAGTGCCCAGGGCCAACACTTGAACCAATCAAGCCACTGGCTGTGGGACGGGAAGAGGAGAAAATGGGGAGAGAACAGGGAGAGAAGGAGAAGAGGGAGGGGTGGAGAAGCAGATGGTCATTTCCCCTTCGTGCCCTGACCAGGAATTGAACCCAGATGTCCATACACCAGGCCGATGCTCTATCCGCTGAGCCACAGGCCAGGGCCAGGGCTGAACTTCTCAAGTGTCTAACAAGTTGTCCCCTACTGGGCGGACAATAACCTAGGCAATATTTTGCAACATCTTTCGCTCAGAAGCAAGTCTTTCCTGCAGCTGTTCATCCTCCCTGCAAGCCTTCTTCCACAAATTCCTGATGTTGACAATTTAAAAACTCCAGCAGCTGATCAGCTCCCCAATGACTTCTAAATGAACTCAGAGATGACATCTAAGCTCCTAGTAACTCAGACGAAGCACACGGGCCCTGGATACGGGGAATAAAAGTGCTGTGTAAGGCACAGCACATGCACATGCAGAGATCTGCGCACAGTGGCCCTGACAAGGGACCGGAACCTTCTCTCTGTACCACCAGCCACCGCACAGCCTATTCACCCACTGCTTGACCCTTCTGCCCACACAGAACTGATGCTCGATCGGGCTTCAGCGCATTCTGGGTAAGTGGACCAAGTAGACAGCAGCAAAATAAAAAGTGCAGCCACTTCTTAGGTACAATAGACTGGAGAGAGGGGCAGGTTAACAGCTGAGACTACGTCTTTGTTCTTTCCTGGAGAACCTTCTTGAAGGGATCAGCAGGTCCATGTCACTGGCATGAAGCTACCCGTGTCTCCTGGCACAAGGTACTCAGCATCTCTGAGCCTTGGCGTCCTCACGTGTGACACAGGACGTGCAACCAGACCGCAGGGATGCGGACAGAATGAGAGGGACGCGTGTGCAGCACACAGCACGCAGTGCCCGCTGAGCTCACCTGCAGGCGTCTGGGCAACTGTGACTGACGGCAGTCAGACACCATACGGGATGCTACGGGAAGGCTCCGTGTGGTGTGAGGCATGCCAGACTCTGAACGGTGCCCGCTTGCTGCGAGAGTCTAGGATTCCAGAAGAGCCCTTCTCTTCACGCTAGCTGAGACTCTGGAAAGGCTCAGCAGTAAGCGCCCCCCACACTGAACAATGGCCGTGTGGTGACAGGTGGCTGAGGCACTGCAAAGGGCGCGAGAGGCAGAGCCGCCAGCAGGACCAGAGCCCCCCCGGCACCACAGCAGCACCTGGGCCTGAGCCTTGCACACGCGCTCGGGGACACAGAGCAGGGCTCCAGGACGGTGCTGCTACGGTGCTGCCCTCCCTGTGCTGAGGGAGCTAACACAAACCCAGGGTGGCTCGAAAAGCCAGCTTCTGTCAGAGGGAGGGAGGGGCAGGAAGGAGCTCACCGGCTTCCCCCCTTCCACGGCAGGCCAAGCCAGAGGCGTCCTGTCTCTAACGCTAAGCGCTCGGGAGGGGAGCACCTGGCACCACATCCCTAACCCTGAGGCTGGACCGTCCTCCACCGCAGCGCGGTTCTCCCCGCGGCCATCTCCGCGGTGCCCGAGGCTCCTGAAACGCTAACTGCACGGCGGCTGCAAGTGTCCCGGTACTTTGGGGCGGAGTCCTACCCAGACAGAAGGCCAGCTCTGTAGTCACAGGAGCAGCCATTTAAAAAATGGTCTGAGGAAACATTTTCCCTAAACATTAGGCTGTCTGGCTCTGATCACTAACATTCTCCTAAGTCCTAACTGGAGTCAAGCTCTTCATCTGTGACATTCCCACAAACGCACCTTGTGAAGCACAAGCAGAGATCTGCGCACAGCGGGCCGGGACAAGTGGGTCAAACAGACCGACGCCCAGGCTCCCGGAACCAGGGTCCAACGGGCCGTGCTGAGCGAGGGGCTCCCAGGCGCCCTGCAGGCTCACTGCCCTCCGCTACTGCACCTCCCCGGAAGTCACGTTCTGGGCTCAGAGTCTCACACGTGCCAATCTCTTAAGTGAAACACCCTCCTCCCCCTCCCCCGTCTCTGGGCCAGCCACCTGACCCTTCCCCCACCCCTCGCTCCACCAGACCGGAAGATCCCTGAGGTAAGGCGACAGGTGGGCCACAGAGCAGCATGACCACGCATGCCGCCTGGTTCAGATCCCAGCTCTACTTAATAGCCTCACTGATCCTCTAACGTCAAAGGTCCCCAGTCTTCTCTGCAAACGGGGGCAACAGCAGCACCCGCCACCCTTGCATGGCTACGAGGAGTCAATGAAAAAACTGAAGGAAAAACTTTAAACTTCACAGGGAATAGGTTCAGTAAAGATTAGCCACGATTATTAACGCCTAGAAAAAAGCCCCAAGTCCAGTAACAATGCTGGTAGACCAGAAACAGAGGCCCAGTGACACAAGGGACAGCAGCTAGAGGGGAAGCGAGGCCGCAGAGCCAGCCCCGTCGCAATACTCACAATCACACAGTTCTTGCCAACGTGAACGTAAGAGCCGATCTGGGCTGCGTTGACCACACAATCTTCCTCGATAAACACGTGGTCCCCGATGTGTAAAGGGAAGAACGCCACGCTACAGGAAGAAAAGGAAGAACAAGGAAGGTCGAGGCGATGGACTTCTGGTCAAGGCTTACGGAACCACAGACCCTAACCTCAACATCATCGTCTTGTAATGAGACTGTTTCTGCCAGGGGAGGAATCCTCAGGCCAGGGCAATTCTGCACGTCCAAATTCTACTAGCTCAAACCCAGACGTATCAGACCAACCAGACAGCAAGGCAGAGGGCAAGACAGTCTAAGCTACAAGGACTGGCCCCAAATAAAAATGCAAACGTGTGCTCACTCCGTTTCCCCGGGAAACGCTCACAGAGCGCACGTTCAGTGACCTGGCCTGTGACGCGGGAGGGGCTACGTCAGGGCTGCGGGATGGGAATTCTAGCACCCAACGTTCCGGAAGTGTGTGTGGTGGGCAAAAGGGGGTTTGCCGTTGTTTGTCTTATGGCAGAAGACAGGCAGGTCAAGCTTTACACAACAGCCTTAGTGACTCTCTCGTGTACTGACCACCGTCACCCACCTCTGCCCACCGCTGCCCACTCACTTGACCGAGCGTCTACTGTACGCAGACTCGGTGCTAGGAATTGGGGGTGCAACCACAGGGAGCTTAGACTCGAGAGGAGAAACAGGATGAAATCAATGACCAGAGAGTAAGTAGTCACACCTGTGAGAAGCGCTATGGAGAAAACACGCCCTGTCACACGGGTGTATAACAAGGAGAGTCAGCGCAGAACGGAGGTTTGGTAAAAGCTTAATTAAAAGTGACGCGTGAGCAGGACTTGAACGGAGTAGCAGCAGGCTTTCCGCAGGCTCCTAACGCCGCTCTCGCTATCCAGGGTTTGTCGAGTGTCATGGACACGGGTCCTGTGACAGTATGGAAAACTACTTTCAGCGCCCGGGGAGATGGAAAAACATCTCGACCGGAATGAATGCAAAGTAGCTGGACGCTGGCTGGCTTCTCCAGCCCTGTGCTCTATCCTGCCAGGAGCATCTGTCACAGACGGTGTCTTTCCGCCGTGGGCCTATCATTCCTTTGTGTCTTCCCTTCCTAGTGTTCTCCGTCTGTACACCTTGTGTGACAATGACGTCCTGATTGGCTCGGTCTGCAGCAGACTGCCAGTTCTTTCCTCTTCAGTTAAAAATCCCAATCCTAAGGCCGTCATTAGACTCTGCTATTGGGACACGCGCGTGCACAGGGAACCCCAGCACCTCCACTGAGGTGTGGTTGCTGTTTATTGCTGTTCCTGTTTCCCTCTTTCTCACGTGAACCACATCCCTCCACTCGCCGACAAAGCCCTGCTAACTGCCAGGCTCCGTGCTAGGAGCTGGGGACACCGTGGCCAGGGTAAGCAATGCTCTGCTCATGCCTGACGCCTCTCCTGGACCACGAGCACCTAAGAATGCCTTTAGCAGGTCAACGCCTCTAGCAGACTATCAGTCCCTGCGTGGAACCACACAGGAGACCTACCACAGGCTTTCTGGTCCCCTCCACAGCCTCCTGAGCTAACGAGTGAACGGTTTCCTGAGCATGGCTGAGAGGGCCTCCCTGCTGCAATCCCTGGTGTCAAGGGGAGCCTGGAGCCCAGGATCACTGTGGAAGACACAGGACTATTCCTGCACGGGACACTCCTGGTAGGAGAGCTGGACCGCGTCACCTGGTCTCTCCTCTGTCCTCCCTTACCTCAGTCAGACCCACGTGACAGGAGGGGCAGTTATACAGTGCGACCATGTCACAGAACCACACTGTATAAGAGCTACGTGTTTATGGCAGGGGTCCCCAAACTGCAGCCCCCTGAGGCCATTTATCCGGCCCCCACCACACTTCCGGAAGGGACACCTCTTTCACTAGTGGTCAGTGAGAGGAGCACAGGATGCATCCGCACCCATAGTTCCCATTGAAATACTGGTCAGTGTGTTGATTTAAATTGACTTGTTCTTTATTTTAAATATTGTATTTGTTCCCGTTTTGTTTTTTTACTTTAAAATAAGATATGTGCAGTGTGCATAGGAATTTGTTCATAGTTTTCTTTATAGTCCGGCCCTCCAACGGTCTGAGGGACAGTGAACTGGCCCCCTGTGTAAAAAGTTTGGGGACCCCCGGTTTATGGAAATACTCCTGCCACTAGGTCTGAAAAACCCTGAGGCAGAAATGCTATTTTATCCCTTTTTATTTACTTATTTTTTTTGTGAGACAGACAGACAGACAGACAGGAAGGGAGAGAGATGAGAAGCATCAACTTGTAGTTGCATCACTTTTTAGTTTCTCATTGACTGCTTCTTACATGTGCCCTGACCAGGGGCGGGGGTGGAGAGTGGGGAGGAGGCCCAAGCCTAGCCAGTGACCCCCTGCTCAAGTCAGCAACCATGGAAACATGTCTAGGATCCCACACTCAACCCAGCGACCTCTGGGTTTCAAACCTGGAATCTCAGTGTCCCAGGTCAATGGTCTCTCCACTGTATCACACTGGTCAGACTATTTCATACATTTCTATGTGCCCTGCTTATAACTGAGTGACTGACGTAATAAAAGCACTCGGTAAATGCTGCTGAATCACTGGATTAGATGCAGATGACGTCACAGTTAAGAATCAGAGTAAATCAGCAAAGGGGAGACAGGCAAAGAAACCACCATATTAGGTATAGGGTCACTTTTCCTGCCCTGTCCATGTCCTTCCTTGGACACTCCTTATTCCCACTGTGAGATCAGTGGTATGAACTTGACCTGACCTCTGGGTCACAGCTGTTTAGACCATGGGTGAACGCTTAACTCATGCAGAACCAATCAAATTCCCTCTCCCATAAATTTGAAATAAGATATCTAATTGCTGTCCATTGAAAATCTAAGCGAAGAAATGATACAGCCTGACCAGTGGTGGTACAATAGACAAGACATCAACCCAGAATGCTGAGCTCCCTGGTTTGGAACCCTGAAGTCGCCAGCTTATGCATGATCCCAAGATTGCTGGCTTGAGCCCAGAGGTCGCTGGCTTGAGCGAGAAATCATTGGCTTGGCTTGAGCAACCCCCCCCCCCCGCAAGTCAAGGCAGGTGTGAGAAGCAACCAACGAACAAAGAAAGTGAGGTAACTGCAAGGTGATGCCTCTCATTTCTCTCCTCCCTCTCGCTCTCCCTTTCTGTCTCAAAAAAATAAATTATGTAAATAAGGGGCTGGGCTTGGCTCCAGAGGAAGGGGCAGGAAAACACAGAGAACCTGCCTGCAAGAAAGAGTGCAGCAGGCGTGCAGAGAGAAAGGACAGGTAGGAAGTGGTGTCACTCTGGAGACATCAAGCACCAGAAATACAGGATGGCTGTCTTGTTTCTTGCTAGGTGCCGCGTTCCGGGTTCTAGGGGGCTCCTAAGGCTTGGCCCCTGTTTCTACCCTTACGTTCCTTCAAACATGCCTGGGACTGTTCAGTAAGAACCCCTTCGCTTTTGCCAGCTAACTCGATTCTGTTTCTGGCAACCGACCCACCAACCATCAACCAGATGAGGAGGACCACCACTGGAGTGGCGCCCCTTGTGGTGAATTCCTACTCAGTGTCCCCGACAGCACAGACCCATTCCTTCCCAGCGCAGCGCACGGATAACACCATCGGGAGCAGCAGCTGGCCCGTGACCGAAACGAGAGAATTAAGTTCCATACCCTTTGCTGAATTTCTTGAATGGTGGTCTTATGACGCTCCGACTTTTCACAACACAGTGACGTCCAACTCTTACATTGGCCAGATCCCCTCGGATAATACAGTCATTCATCACGATGGTCTACGAGGCAAAGCACAATGAAAAGTTATCAACATAGGTACATGAAAGCAAAACAAGAGAGTGGGTGTCAAGACATGACTGAGAGCTGTGCTACGAGCTGCCGAGTCACATTTTGTGTAAACACTGCAAGGTTAAGACCTTGTCTGGACCCTGATTTGAACAAACCAACTATAAAAAAAATTATTTTGGGATGCTGAAAAGACTTTTAAAGACACGCTGAAAATTAGAATGATATTAAGAAATGACTAGTTGGTTTTTTTTTAACTTGTAAGAGTTAAAGAATTGCCCTCATAACACCGACTGCATAGTTTAGTCTCAGTGGCCATGGAGGGTGACTTATTCTTATTTTTTTTAGCGAGAGCGAGAGCAAGAGGGAGAGACAGACAGGAAGGGAGAGAGACGAGAAGTAGCAACTCAGAGTTGTGTCACTTTAGTTGTTCATTGACTGTTTCTCATGCGTGCCTTGATCAGGGGACTCAAGTCGATCCAGTGACCCATTGCTCAAGCCAGTGACCATGGGATCACAAGCCAGCCAGATGAGCCCACGCTCAAGCTGGCAGCTTTGGGATCTCAAAGCTGGGACCTCAGGGTCCCAGGTCGATGTTCTATCTACTTCACCACCACTGGTCAGGCTGGAGGGTGACTTTTACCTGCACCACATGGTGCCCTGTTGGGAAAACAGCTGTCAGGCTTGCTCGCTAGTACTTCGCATGATTAGTGCATGAGCACGTGGCAGTGCCGTGTGTACAGAGCCTATGTAAGGCTGAGTGCCCGTCCTCAGGGCGGATTGCAGACTGCCCGCCCGCCACTGCAAGGAGCCGTTTTGCTGTTTGTTCGCCTGCCGCCATAACGATCCCTCCATTTGCTCATCTGCCCTTATGAGAATCTATTAAAGAGAAATGGTCTGACACTTTACAGCTCTGCAGTTTCTCCACCCTCTGCCTGAATCCAGTGTGAACCTGCCTGGCCTCGGCCACCAGTATTACAGTCACAAGGGCAAGTTAGGCCGCAAATTCCTGGAATTTGAGTTCAAACTCGATGGGATATTGAGATATGCCAACAAGCAATTACAAAAATGATGTCATCGTTGGAAAAGAGGCTTATGTACATAAAAGCGTGATGGAGTTACCCTGGCCAGACAGCATGGTTGGTTAAAGCATTGCCCCAAAGCGTAGAGATCAATCCCCAGTCAGGGCACATACAGGAGCAGATCAATGTTCCTGTCCCTCTCTCTCTCTTGCTAAAAATCAATCAACAACAACAAAAAAAAAACAATAAAATAAAGTGTGATGGAGGGACTAAAGAGATCCACTGATGACAAAGAGAATAATGTCGTGCGGCCTCTTTCTGACCTGCTGGGCTGCTGGGAGCTGGACGTCATCACTGCAGACAAACATCTTTCCTTCACATCAAAAGCTGGCTCCCTGATTGATGTGGGCCCTGGCCGGCTGGCTCAGTGGTAGAGCATCAGCCCAGCGTGTGGAAGTCCCGGGTTCGATTCCCGGTCAGGGCACACAGGAGAAGTGCCCATCTGCTTCTCCACCCTTCCCCCTCTCCTTTCTCTCTGTCTCTCTCTTCCCCTCCTGCAGCCAAGGCTCCACTGGAGCAAAGTTGGCCCGGGCACTGAGGATGGCTCCATGGCCTCCACCTCAGGTGCTAGAATGGCTCTGGTTGCAATGGAGCAACACCCCAGATGGGCAGAGCATCGCCCCCTGGTGGGCATGCCGGGTGGATCTGGGATGGGTGGACGCAGAAGTCTGTCTGTCTGCCTGCCTCCCCTCCTTGCACTAAAAATTTAAAAAAGGGGGGGGAATTTTTAAATGTACAAAAATAATTGGGAGATGAGGCAACATTTCATCTGCCGTGCTAAAGTGACAGTATACAAAGAAAGCAATGGGAGGCTTCCCTGCGGTTGCTCTGTCCCTTACCTTGCCATTGAGAACGATGTTCTGACTGCCGCACAGCACAGACTGCCGACTAACTTTGTTCCCGGATGCCTGAAAGGAAACAACAGCAGGGAATGAGTGGGTAGGGGTCAAGCTGATCAAGAAAGTTCATATTGGAGAGGAAAGGACTTGAAACGTGGTGTACAGTCCACAACGGAACGAGTCCAGATTTTCAATAAAGCAAGGATGGAGTAGGAAAACAGCGAGTCAAAGGATGGACCCAGTCCAGAATTTGGAATGAGGTAGGTCTGTCGTCTAGAGCCTGGTGGCATCGGAGCTGTGAGTTCGAGTCCCAACACTCCACCTCAGTTTTCAAGCCCGAAAACCCAACATAATGACTTCCCTGTATAAGACAGCTGACAGAATTCCATATAAAACAAGGCAGTACTAACGTGGACAGCGCCGTTTACCCATATATCACGGACTGATTAGAAGGAACCTAACAGTCTTTACCACCTGGTAATAAACCACGACAGGTTCGATTTTTGTTTTGTTTTCTTTTTTTAAATCGTTTTCAAAAGCCCGAAGCCTGGAGCTGTCATTCATATGAGGATGGACGAGACTTGTCCTTGTTCCCTGGGAAGCATGTGATCTTCCCGAAGAAACCAGGATTGATTAAAAAAAAAAAAAGCCATAATTGGACGTTGAAGGAGAAAACAAGGCCAGACCATCCACGCCCATTCGTGCCAGGGGCACCGGCCGGGGAGGGGCAGGGCCAAGATGGGGGCACCCGCGCCAAAGGGACACGGGACGGCCGACGTGCGGACGCGCGCGCACCGTCTCGATGTACTCGGACTTGTTGTAGAGCAGCTCTCCCAGCTCCATGGCCGCCAGTCGTCCTGTAAGAAACCCCGGCACCCGCCGCAAAAACCTATCAGCCCAGTCGGCACACCAGGGAGTCCGGCTACTTCCGGCGTGCCCTGCACTTCCGCTTCCGGGCGGCCTTTGGGAACTCATCCACAGCTCGGCGCTCTGCTAGGCGGCCGCGCTCCGTCGCTCGGCAATGCCCGGCTGCGCGTGCGCAGGCCGAGCGCGGCACGTCATTGGCTGGGTGGACGGCGCGCGGGTCCAGCCGCCTGGGCCGCGCGTCGTGCGCTGAAGGGGTACCCCGGGCGCCAGGTCCTTTTCCCCCCGGGACGCCAGTGGGGCTCAGGGCCGGCTGCAGCGCTCGGGGCCGACGGCGGTGCTCTTTTCGTTCGTCCGCTCTCCGGCTCGATGGAAGAACCTCCCGGGAAGCCCCTCAGCTGCGAGGAGAAGGAAAAGGTGCCGGGGCGCGGGGTGGGGAGGAGGCGCGGCTAGAGCTTGACCCTCGAACTCTGACCCCGGCCCCAGGGGTCAGCTCAGGGGTCGCTGACCTCTGTGCAGGCCACGCTCTTGGCGCTCGGGGGCGCCCCGGGAGTGGACCTGGGGGGGGGCGGGCTCTGCTCGCCGGGGGGCGTGTAAAGAACACGCTTTGTTGTTATTGCACAGCAGTCATAGGTGAATGCAGAATGCAGGGACAGCGGGGTCCCCGCGGGCACCCCTCGGGCCTGGCTTCTCCCACCGCAGCCCCCACAGACAGCAGTCCGTTAGCAGCCGTGGGGGCGCGCGGGGCGCGTCCTGCAGCCGCCCCAGCGCCGTGTATTTTTACGTGGGGAGGGCGTGTGCACACGTGGTTAGGTCGGGGTGGCTCTGCACGTTCTGTCCTGCGCCCTGGGTGACGTTCCCATGGGGACGTGTTTATCGACCCTGTTGGGTTTTCTGTTTCTGTTTTTTTGTTTGTATTTTTCTGAAGTGAGAAGCGGGGAGTCAGACTCCCGCGTGTACCCGACCGGGATCCACCCGGCATGCCCACCAGGGGGTGATGCTCTGCCCATCTGGGCTGTTGCTCTGTTGCAACTGGAGCCATTCTAGCACCTGAGGCAGAGGCCATGGAGCCGTCCTCAGTGCCCGGGCCAACTTTGCTCCAATGGAGCCTTGGCTGCAGGAGGGGAAAAGGGAGAGGTGGGGGAGGGAGAGGGGGAAGGGTGGAGCTTCTCCTGTGTGCCCTAACCGGGAATAGAACTTGGGACTTTCACACGCCAGGCAGATGCTCTACCACTGAGCCAACCGGCCAAGGCCCTCAACCTTGTCTTTTTAAAGTTCTGTATTGTATTCTGTCGTATGCAAGTTTCTTTAAATGTTACTCTGCCGAGACACTTAGGTGGCGTCCAGCTTTTTTGTTGCCACATCAGCAAACGGTGCTGCTCTGACCATCCCTAGTTGTGCCAGCTTGTGCTTCCGCTGATGTTAGCTCCACTGTTATCGTGTGCCGTTGTTCCGGGCGTTGTGCTTCCACAGAAGAGTCCAGTCCTCTTCCCCCAGCCTCATTTCTAGTGCGGTGGGGTGAGAAGGGCATGTTGCAGTCAAGAGAAGCCGGCTGATCAATAGGTCACTGCAAGAATCAGTTGGGCTCTTAGCAACGCGAGGGGAGGGTGGCAGGTCAAGTGACACGACCACCTGACTCCCATAGAGGAAGCAGCTGCGATTACTCCGCCGGGAATCCGAGCCCGACAGTAATCGTCAGGATGTCGGGCAAAGACGGAATTGAAGTCTTTCCCTCACGAATGGCACAGACGATTATGAAGGCTCGATTAAAAGGAGCACAGACAGGATGAAACCTCCTGAAGAAAAAAATCGGATGCCTTAACTGTACGATTTGGACAGATCCTAAAGAAGATCATAGAGACTAAAATGTTGATGGGTGAAGTGATGAGAGAAGCTGTCTTTTCACTTGCCGAGGCCAAGTTCACAGCTGGGGACTTCAGCACCACAGTTATCCAAAATGTCACTAAAGCCCAAGTGAAGGTTCGCGGGAAGAAAGATAATGTAGCAGGTGTTACTTTGCCAGTGTTTGAACATTACCATGAAGGAACTGACAGTTATGAGCTGGCCGGTTTAGCCAGAGGTGGGGAACGGTTGGCTAACTTAAAGAGGAATTATGCCAAAGCAGTGGAACTGCTGCTGGAACTCGCCTCGCTGCAGACTTCCTTTGTTACTCTGGATGATGCTGTTAAGATAACCAACAGGCGTGTAACTGCCATTGAACACGTCATCATCCCCCGGATTGAACGCATCCTTGCTCACATCATCACAGAGCTGGATGAGAGAGAGAGCGGGAAGAGTCCTATAGGTTAAAGAAAATACAGGAGAAGAAAAAGATTCTCAAGGAAAAATCGGAGAAGGAATTAGAGCAGCAGAGGGCATGGGGGGAGATGCAGGAGCCAGCCAACCTTCTGGCGCAGGAGAAGGATGAGGACCTTCTGTTTGAATAATCTCTCCTGCTCTGGTTCTTTCAGAAGTCCTCACAAAGCACCATTTCAGTTCACTGTGTGCAAGTTTGGTTTGTGTGGCTGTTTATTTTTTGGCCTAAGAATTTCATTGGTTGTAAAATTTCCCTCGATGTCCATTTATGGGATTACCTTTACAGAATCCCAATAAATTTGTAATTTATTCTGCAGAAGTGTCACCTGCTCTATTTACATCTGTGTTAGAAGTGACCGCTTACCTAGAATATTAGGAAATTCCCCTAGGAACCAGCAGTGGTCTCAGGCTAACGACGGCGGGAGCCGTTGTTCCTACCCACGTGCACAACTTGGAGCTGTGGTCTGAGACACCGCTGCCATCCTTGTGTTACTGTGGTGCGTCTCAAGCTTTGTGAAAGCCTTCACACATTTTACTGTGCATGACAGGTCTCTGTTTTGTCTGTCACGGAGCAGTTTTGCCAATTTGTGACTATGCTGTAAACAATAAAATGACTTAAACTTGAAAAAAAGAAGCAGTCGGGCATGGATTTGAGAGCACAGACTGGAGAGCTGAGCTGGTGGGACTGCATGGTTTTGAATTGCCTGCCGTTGATAGACTGTGTGATCTTGGAGAAACTGCTTTCCTTAGGCCAGCTTCTTACTCCTCCGGGTCTAGCTTCAAAGGGTAGTCGTCAGAAACAATCCCTGGCTGCCCTACTAAAGTAGAGCCGTCCATTCCCATGACTCAGAAGCACTCACATCTCCCTGTGCATCCGGGTATTGATTACCATGTGAAGTCGTGTGTTTGTTTTCTTGTTTATTACCTGCATTGTTCACTCTGAGAGCTTAACCACTCTGTATGTCTAGGATGTGGAATAATAGCTGATACCCTTATGTACTGATACAGCTATTGTCCTCAGGTGGTAGAGAGAACTTGGTCAGTAACTAAGAAATTAGAGATTCGTTTGCCTAGTGCAGTGGTTCTTAACCTGGGTTCTATCGAACCCTAGGGGTTCGACGAGTCGGTCTTGGGTTCGGAGAAGCCTCTGCCGCGGAGGCAAGAATAAAGTAATACCGTCATTTGTTGTGAGTTCATGCACTTTGTTGGTTTTGTTCTTTGAGCAAGGTGATGTTCATGCACGGCTCATTTTGTGCACCAGTAAAAAACCATATATCTATGTCTTGAATTTGGAAAAAAAAATCATATTTTATTTATCAGTAAAGAAGGGTTCAGTGAATGCGCATATGAAACTGGTGGGTTCGGTACCTCAAAAAAGGTTAAGAAACTGCCCTGGCTGGTTGGCTCAGTGGTAGAGTGTCAGCTTGGCATGTGGAAGTCCCGGGTTTGATTCCCGGCCAGGGCACACAGGAGAAGCGCCAATCTGCTTCTCCACCCTTCCCCCTCTCCTTTCTCTCTATCTCTCTCTTCCTCTCCTGCAGCCAAGGCTCCACTGGAGCAAAGTTGTCCCGGGCACTGAGGACCGCTCCATGGCCTCCGCCTCAGGCGCTAGAATGGCTCTGGTTGCAATGGAGCAACACCCCAGATGGGCAGAACATCGCCCCCTGGTGGGCATGCCGGGTGGATCCTGGTAGGGTGCATGCGGGAGTCTGTCTGCCACCCCCCACTTCTCACTTTGGAAAAATACAAAAAAATTTAAAAATTTTTAAATAAAAGAAATTGCACTTGAAAAAAAAGGTTAAGAACCACTGGCCTAGTGAATGTCTGAGGGTGACAGCTCCTGATTCCTTGGAGGATCTCACAGGGAAAGAGGTGGCGGGTGTGTGTGACAGAAATAAATAGATAACAGTATAATAAGCACTGTAGTAAAGGAAGCGCAGAGGAGAGGTGGGGTTTCTAACCTGGGTTGAAGAAGGACATAGAAGTCTGTTCCGGGGAAATAAAAATCTGAGCTGACACTTGAGGAATGAGTGGGAACGAGCTGAGGCAGGTGGGGAGGAAAGGCTCCCCATGATAAGAACAGCCTGTGCAGAGGTTCTGAGCCAGTCAAGGGCTTGGGGCTCTGTGAGAAGTGAGAGGCATGGGGCCCGCAGGGCCCCGCACGCACGCTCAGGACCTTACAGGCTCTGTGCCCCTTCTCTCTGCTCTTGCTACCTTTTCCTTTGCTCAGTATTGTCTGATGTTTTTTTCCTTCTTCCAGTTGAAGGAAAAACTAGCATTCTTGAAACGGGAGTACAGCAAGACTCTGGCCCGCCTTCAGGTAAGTGAGTCTCGTTCTCTCAGATTGACGTACTATAGTACAAAGTCGATAAACACAATTTTTTTTCGTAAGAATGAAGCTTTGAAAAACTTCTTTCACTTAACTTTGTTTCCCGAACTGCTTTTCCTTTCCGTAGCGTGCCCAAAGAGCCGAGAAGGTTAAGAATTGTATTAAGAAAACGGAGAAAGAACAAGGTTGTTCGCCCCAGCAGGAAGCCTCACCTCAGCTAAACGGCTCAGGTAAAGCTAACCCCTTCACTTCTGCTTGCTTTATTAGCCCTGTGGGGGGCACGGATGTCCATGGACGCCCTCGTGCCTCCTGACCATCCAGAGTACGGCCGTGCAAAAAGTTCTATTTTAAAAACGTGTAAGGCAGCGTTAAAAAACAGGCAAATGTGTGTTCTTCTTGTTTCAGTAAATTGGATATCAGACGTGATTTTAAGTTAATAAAACTGGAACTGGAACTAATTTCATTTTTTGAAAAAGTAACCTCCCTCCCGGGGGTCAGCGAGAATGAAAAAAGTCGCTACTCACAGGGTTCATTCGCTTCCCGGGTGTGTGTGGTTGTGGTTCTTTTTCTCACAGTCAGAAGGTCAGGATGCAGCGGACTCTTAAGTTGTACAGTTTGCTGATTTTTTACGTAACCACAAGACGGCGCAGCCAGCCTCACTACCTACTCCAGGGCGCGTTCACCGCCCCCAACGAAACCCTGTTCGTACCCCGACCATTAAGCTGCTTTCCGTGTCTGTGCATCACCCTGTCCTGGACAAGTCACAGACATGGAATGTCACAGCATGTGACCTTTTGTGACAGGCTTCCCTCGCTGAGTGCTCCCAGCGGCCACCCACCTGGACGCGCATCACCCCGGCGCACACCGCCGTGCGTTCCCTTTGGCAGCCGCGTGACACTCTGTGGACGTCCCGTCCTTGGGCAGGGCAGGGCCTGGGGCAGCCGTACCGTGTTGCATTCCTGGCACGACACGCAGGGGTTCCGGCTTTCCCACACCCTCACCGGTCCTTGTTACGTGCCGCGTTAAAGCGTATACCCACCCTGGTGGGTGCGCACTGGCGTCTCTTTGGGGTTTTCATCTGCACTTCCTAGAGACTAGCGAGGTGGAACGTCGTTTCATGTGCTCGGGAGCCATTTTTATGTCTTTAGGTAAATGTCTATTTCAACGTCTTCTAACCAGTATTTTAATATAGTGTATCTGTTCCTGTGTTCTGGGGTTGTAAGTGTCTCCCTACTGTAGCTGTTACACCCTTATGAGATGCCTGACTCGTGAATATTTTCTCTCATTCTGTAAGCAGTACACGTTGCTTTCAGTTGAATAGTTTATTTAGCACTCTTTTCCTGTTCAGTTAAACTGACTGCTTAATTATTGGAACCATTTTTAAATTAAATTTCTACTTATGGCTGGAAATACTCTAAAAACATGGTCATTTGTTACATTAGTACTTAGATCATGGGTCCCCAAACTACAGCCCTGCGGGCCACATGCGGCCCCCTGAGGCCATTTATCCGGCCCCCGCCGCAGTTCCGGAAGGGGCACCTCTTTCATTGGTGGTCAGTGAGAGGAGCACAGGATGCATCCGCACCCATAGTTCCCATTGAAATACTGGTCGGTGTGTTGATTTAAATTTACTTGTTCTTTATTTTAAATATTGTATTTGTTCCCGTTTTGGTTTTTTACTTTAAAATAAGATATGTGCAGTGTGCATAGGGATTTGTTCATAGTTTGTTTATAGTCCGGCCCTCCAACAGTCTGAGGGACAGTGAACTGGCCCCCTGTGTAAAAAGTTTGGGGACCCCTGACTTAGATAATTAATAATCATAAAATTGGAGGCTATTGAAGTAGGAAAGAGGTATTAAAGGAACTTGAGCCATTTGATGACATCCTTACGCAGGGACCTCGCTGGCCTTCTCTGTATTGTATCCAGTTTCAGTATCTGTGCTGCTGAAGCGAGCACTCAAAATCATCTTTTCTAGCACAATCCCATTCATTTACATCTACTTAAAATTATTGTGGTGTGTTAGATTATTAAAAACTTGACAATTTTTTCTTACTTACTCTTAAGTAAATATTTAGTAGTATTTATACATAATATTGTAATACAAATGTGGGGTATTTTTCATTTCATTTTAAAAGGGAAATTCTAATTCTGTATGTTTCCCCCTTAGAACCTGAAACGAGAGTATCTCCCTGGGATGCGCTCCACGTCCACAGCCACCTCGATGTTGAAGCTGGAAACGGGAAACCTGAGTTCTCTAACCTCGGGCGTGGCCCGGCAGCGGGACTACAGGCGCAGAGAACGGACGATGGCCCAGAACATTTTGCCTCCAGGGTCGGTGGTCCTGCTGGTGAGAAGAGGCAAAGTAAGCCGCCGGGGAGAAAAAAGCAGCAGCAGCAGAAGAGAACATTTATTTCCCAAGAGGGAGAATCCTTCTTTGACTCTGAGTCACCTCTCCTCTCTGGAAAAAGACTGAAGGAACAAGGAGAGGTCGATAGTGAAGATCCCGGGACACCCGGAACTAGAGTAAGAACCTGCTTTTCGAGTCGTCCGTCGGACGTTCCAGCTTCTCAAGCATCAGTCACGGGAACTGATGGAGGGAGTGTGTTTGTCCCACCGAGGGCCGAGGCGCAGAGCACTGAGGGCGCTCTCTTAGGAGGTCAGCGTTTGTCCAGGGCGCCCCCACCTCCTCCACGTCCTCTGTCAGAGAGCCGTCGCGGTCAGCACCTTCCAGCCACGGCGCCTCCTGAAGGGAGCTGTAACCCTGCTGCGTGTGGTTCAGAGAACGTGCATCCTGCCACACCCGTCGGCGTAGAGGCGCACGGCGGGAGAGCGGCCGGCTTCACGGGTAACCCGGAGGTCAGCGACTCTGGCAGCACCAGCGGCCAGCTGCCTAGAAGCCCTGCCGTGGAGGCAGGTGATGCGTATTCTGTCAACGAGCTCCCAGGTAGCTCAGCAGCGAGCGTACAACACTTAGAAGAACAGAATCGCACAGAGGAATCCTTAGGCTCTCCTGGTAACGCCCTTGGTGGTAGCAATGAAAGTCTTCAGGAAAACGCGGTTCTGAGTCAGGCTAAGAGTCTGGGCCCAGAAGTTATCCCCCCTGTCCCTGCAGGCAGTCGGACGCATCCCTGCCCTGCGTGGGAAGGCCTTTTTCCTGCCGAATATTACGTTAGAACCACACGAAGTATGTCAAATTGCCAGAGGCGAGTAGCCCCTGACGCCGTCATTCAAAGTCATTTGGGTGTCAGAAAGAAAGGGATCAAAAACAGAAAGGGGGCTACTAAAACTTTACATCTTCCAGCTGAAGAAAGGAGCCGAGGTGAAGTTGGAGTGTGTCACACCGACACAGGACAAGCAAGTTCAGGAAGTCCTTTTCAGAGATTTCTCTCGTTACCCACAATCAGCTCTCCCGCCGGGCCCACGAAAGACGCCGTTTCTAGGAAGGCGGTCACCCAGCCTTCTGGTCGCAGGCACAGAGGAAACAGAAAGCCAGCCAGCACGCCTGCGTCACGTCACCATGCAGTGCTGTGGCCCACGCTTGACACGTGGGGTATTGACAGTTCCAAGGAAGAAGCCACCCTGCACAGGGATCAGGATGGGAAGCCAGGTGTCCACGGTGAGAGAAGAGTTAAAGGTAATTCAAAGCGTGGTTGAGGGTGGTGACGACAGTGGCCTCAACCAGTTACTCTGTGACTACATGTCAGACAGACAGCCACTCGCTGACTCATCACAGCAACCCGACGGGAGGTAGAATCTCTTTTTATCCTTCACCTTGCAGGTGGGGAAAGGAAGGCACAAGGAAATTAACGTGGGTTAGTTAATTAAAGTGGCAGAACCAGGGTTCAGACCTGGCCATGCGGCTGACAACGTTGACACCGAGAAGAAGCATGTATTGGGTGTTGACCTAAGATGAGCATCCCGGCACAGCACGGTCTTTATTCGTGGGTAGAAGTGTAACTGACAGGAAGTGTTTTTGGAGTAAAATGAAATGCGTGTCGGAGCAAGAGCTCGCGGACAGCCTCTCTCAGGAATGATTGTGTAATAAATGAAACGGGTCCGAGCCACGTTTCTGGGTAAAATATCCACTATTGTCTCTCTGAGGTCAGCAGGACAGACACGAGAGTTTGGAAGGTAGGAGGTGATGTGTAATTTAAACCTGTTTTTTCATTTACTGATGAGTCATCTTTTCTGAGAAACTGAGCGTAAAAACTAGATAATTCACCGTGGCTCAGAAGTAGGGAGCCTGCCTAACCAGCGGTGGCGCAGTGGGTAGAGCATCCACCCGGGGCTCTGAGGACCCAGGTTCAAAACCCTGAGCGTGGCATTATTGAAATGATCCCACGGTCACTGGCTTCGGCCTAAAGTTTACTGGCTTGAAGCCCAAGGTCGCTGGGTTGAGCCACAGGGTCACTGGCTCGGCTAGACCCCCCCCTGCCCCCCCCCCCCCCGCATCAAGGTACAAATGAGAAGCAATCAATGAACAACTAAGGTGCCACAACTACGAGTTGATGTTTCTCATCTCTCTCCTTTCCTGTCTCTCTCTCAAAAAGTAAATAAATAATGGGTGTGCCAGGCTCTGGCTGGTTACCTCTGTTGGTTAGAGCATCGTCCCGATATGCAGAGGAACAGATCTACGTTTCTCTTTCTCTGAAATCAGCCAAATAAAATAGGGAGCCTGCTTGTTCTGCCCCCTTGCACCCAGGCTCTGGTCCACGAACTATACAACTAACAGAACTAAAGATGAGTCAGGATCTATCTTCTCGCCAACAAGAATGGAAAGGAACCAGAAAGCAGGACAATCTCGTGATAGACTAGAGACATCCTTGGTAACATGTTGACACAATCTGCAGCTACAGTGAATTTATTTCTTCTTGAGGTGCCCTTCACATACAAAAATGAACGGATTTAAATTAAGTGAACAGTTCAGGGACAGTCTGTTCCTGACACTTGTATCACCAAGTGCGGAAGCTCTGTGCCCACGAAGCATTTGATCTCCACTTCCTCTCCGCTAGTCCCCGGCAACTACCAGTCCGTTCTGTCTCTGCATTTACTTGTTTCATGTGCGTGTAGCTATGCTATGTGTGATCTTTTGTGTGTGGCTTCTTTCACCTGGTTGTCAAGATACATCCATCCGTGTTCTAACACGTATCAGTCCTTTGTTCTTTTTTATGGCTGAGTAATACTCCACTGTGTGTGTACCAAGGCTGTTTATTCGTTAGGTGGGGGGTGCGGTGTGTTTTGAATGGTGTCGGATTTCTGTTGCTAAGAATAGTAAATGAGCGCCCTGGCCAGTTGGCTCAGTGGTAGGGCATTGGCCCGGCGTGTGGAAGTCCTGAGTTTGATTGCCCTCAGGTCATACAGGAGAAACACCCATCTGCTTCACCCTTCCCCTTCACTGCCCCTCCTTTTCTCTCCTCTCTCTCTCTTTCTCTCTCTTTTCCCCCACAGCCATGCTTCTTTGGCCCTGGGCACTGAGGATGGCTCCATGGCCTCCGCCTCAGGTGCTAGAATGGCTCTGGTTGCAATGGAGCAACACCCCAGATGGACAGAGCATCACCCCCTGGTGGGCATGCCGGGTGGGTCCTGGTCAGGGCGCATGGGAGAGTCTGTCTCTCTGTCTCCCCTTCTCTAACTAAAATAAAATAAAAGAGTAGTAAATAAGTGCTTGAAAAGGGGATTGAGTTGTCTTCAGTGAGAAGAGCCAGCGTTTTGTAGCCTGTATCGGGCAGCCTGTTGGGATCATAGTTTTAGAGCAGAAAGGACTTTAGAGACGCTGAGTCCAGGCTCGCTTACGAGGGACAAGGGAGAATGAAGGAAGTGGACTTGCCCAAGGTAATACAGCAAGTTCATGGCTGAGCCAGGACCAGCCCCCGGCCGGGCTTCCCCCAGCTGATGCCTTTAGCACCGCCCTGTCTGGTGCTGCTGAAGGAGAGCTGCTGGTCAGCCCCTCGCCTGGGGCTCCCTTTCAGACCGTTCACTGAGGTGTCGGGGTCACAGGTGGGAGAGGCGGTGAACCTGTCAGGCCCTTTGCAGTTCAGAAGCACACGCTGTGTTGGGGTCCATGGCTCTGGCCGGTATTTGTTATGGTTGCTGCTGTTCCTTTCTGTCGTAGGGAAGGAAGGTCCCTGCCAACAAGAGGGCTCCTTTACTTCCCGCCGAGAGGCTTGCTCAGCGTTGGACCAGGGTGCGTTCAGTACTCCACCTCCTGAGAACGAGATGCTAGATTTAAAGCAGCTGTTGTCTTCTCTCAAAATCACAGACTTCCAGTTACCCGACGAGGACTTTGGCCCCCTCAAGCTTGAGAAACTGAGGTCCTGCTCAGAAAAGCGGGCCGAGCCTTCTGGGTCCAGTGTGCATGGAGACAGGCGTCTTGCAGCGGGACGGCTAAAGAGCCAGCCTCGGCGGGAGGGCCTCTCCTCCTCCATGTTACTGTTCACGCCCCTGAATACCACCGCACCTGACGACGATGCTGGCCCGGCAGCGGGAGAGGGCTCGCCCGCCTTCCCCGTCCTGGGCACGACTCCCGCCCCCGGCTCCCAGGCGCAGCGTGGCACAGCGTCTGCAGACGTGGCTGGACGGACTTGCTCTTCACCCCCGAGTTCTCTCGGGGGAGCCGGGGGCAGCACACAGCACCACGGTGGCGCCAGCCCGCCCATGTCTGGGAGAGAAGGGCAGCCTGACTGGAACTGTGACTCTGGTTCTGGTCCCCAGGCAACAGCGGCACCCGCTGGCTCACTCCCTGTCAAAGAGAGCCTGCTCTGTGGAAGCACGTGCTTGGAATCGTGGAAACATTCCATGGAACAGGTACAATCCGCTGTGACAGTTCCTCTGAAGGTAGGAAATACCTTAGGGACTGTGGACAGTATGACTTCTTTCCACATGGGATCCTCTGTGTTTAAGAATGTTTAAACGTGTATCCTTGACATGACTTCACTATAATCTTTTAAATTTGTTCTGGGGAAATTAAAGTTTGTTTTATTTATTTAAGTGAGAGGAGGGGAGATAGATTCTTGCATGTGCCCCGACTGGGATCCACCGCGGTAACCCTTGTCTTGGGCCGATGCTCGAATCAGCTGAGCTATTCTCAGTGCCTGGGGCCAGTGCTCGAACCAGTTGACCCACCGGCTGCAGGAGTGGGGAGAGGGAGAGAAAGGGGAGAGGGAGTGGGCGAGAAGCAGATGTTTGCTTCTCCTGCATGCCCTGATGGGGATTGAACCTGGGATGTCCACCCTTCCCCCCCAGGCTGACGTTTTATCCACTCGGCCAACCTGCTAGGGCCAAAATTAAAGTTATTTTTAAAATGTATTTTTTAAACGGAGGGATCGTATTGTCATTGTCATCAGGGAAGAAGTGTGTCATCTGAAGTAAGTAAGCATTTTGATGAGTAAGTGGTGCAGGCAGATGTCACACACAAAGCGTGGCTTTTGTTTCTGCAGACTGAAACAGCGGACATCCCCGCTTGCGGCAGCTTCAACCCCGGCGGCCTACAACTGCTGTCAAAGCTAAAGGTCAGGAGACTGTTCTGTTGTAATGTGTCTTGTGTCTTACATGTAAACAAAATGGCTTGGCAGGAAAATGGAGAAGAATTTGATTAGATAGCTTTTCACTTTTCATTTACTACTATTAAATAAACTTGGTAAAAAAAAAAAAAGATTCAGAAAAACAGAATGAAGTTTTCTGTTTCTCGCAACATTCACCCCGTATTTATATTTTGAAATTATCTCCCGAGGAAGTTTACATGTCAGGCGACTGCCAAGAACAGCGTAAGCTCGGTAACTCAGCTTCTCTAAATTAAACTCCGCAAGAAAGAAGGCATTCGTGACTCTCCCACCCACGTGGTGTCACGTTTCTAAAACAGCCACTTAGGGTGACATCAGAAAACGGAGAGCGGATTTCGATTGTGACGTAGTGAAGGGGTCATCCTGTATGCTGTGTGATGTGTGTGGTCCTGAGAAATACAAATGACGGAATTCTGCGCATGATATTTTAGTGACTCTGAGACAGAGATCGGACCTGTGACGTGGTGGACTTTGTGTTCGTGGTGCCTGAAGTAGCTTGGTGTCGAGTAGGGTTTCTCAGTTTCAGTGCAGTTGACATTGGAGGCTGGATAATTCTTTTTTTTTTTTTTTTGTATTTTCTGAAGTGAGAAGCAGGGAGGCAGAGAGACAGACTCCCCCATGTGCCCGACCGGGATCCACCCAGCATGCCCACCAGGGGGCGATGCTCTGCCCATCTGGGGTGTTGCTCCGTTGCAACCGGAGCCATTCTAGCACCTGAGGGGGAGGCAATGGAGCCACAGAGGCTGGATAATCCTCTGCTGTGGGGGTTGGGGTGGCCTGTACGCTGTAGGATGGTCCAGCAGCCGCCTTGGCCTCGACCAGCTAGGGCCAGTAAGCACCCTCTCCCCATGCGACAACCAGAAATGTCTACAGACATTGTCAAGTATCCCCACGGGAAGTGTTACAGAATTGTCCAGCTGTGAACAGCTGGTATAGAAGAGCGAGCTTTACATCTACATCCACGGCTTCTGCCCATCATTGGCTTTCTGATCTGGAGCAAATCATGTAGCCTCTGAGACCCAGGTCCCCTTTCAGTAAAAGCCGTGGAGTGATCACCATGTCACTTCCCAGTTATTCTCCAGTGAGTTTTGATAACTCAGTTTCTTCACTGTCAGCACAAATGAGCGCACAGTTCATCTGTCTCTTCAAGTCTGTAAGTAAAAAGGCTGCTGTACTGCTCTTGTGTTGCTCTGTAGGTGGGTAAGCCTCTCTCCCCCCATTTCTAGAAATGCTCCTTTCTTACATCTGACGTCAGAGATTTGTCCATTCTGTGGATCTGCCAGGAAAACTCATCTTTGGTTGTATTGGCTGTTAGTTGAGGTTTTCATTCCCGTGTCAATTTATTCTTCACAATGCCTTTTGTTTTTCATTGTGTTTCTTCCATTGTTCTTTTACTTTCTTGAGCTGCTTGCTTACTTTATTTTTTATCCCGCTTACTATTTGATAGATGCCTTTATAATTGATTATACATATTTTGGGGGGAGTCTCGCTTTGGCCGTATGCTGCCGTGTTTGGTTGCCTAGCGCTCTTCTTGCTGTGTGTTTAGAAGTTGGTGTGTTGTTGCAATCCACGGGTCGTTCATCGGGATGTTTACTTTCTAAATGGGTAACTGCTCACGGGCTGTCCTTCATGGTTAAATTTGAATGTATTTCGTTCTTGAAGCTATACTTTTAAATTACGTTCTAAGATAAGGATGTATGGGCAATTATTTTAGTTACACCAAGCTCTTTATTTTGACCTGCATAAAACTTTAATTCCGTCTACTTGGTATTTTTGTTGAATCCTTGTCATACATCACTTTTCGTATTTACTCATTTTATAAAACAGACCCCAAGTATTCCCTTAACATAACCGCTGTTGCCGTTGTGGTCAGAACCCTTCAGGTTCCTGCTGCGTGGATGTGAGCGCCGTGTGGTGGGGAATAGCTGGTGTCAGAGAGCCGTGTGTCGTAGCTGCTTGTGAAGACACAGTTTCCCTTTGGAAGCGCCTGGCTGCGTGGCAGTGGGAAAAGGTGTATTCCTGGCACTTCGTGGAGGTGAGTCTGATAGTGGGCAGCTTCCCAGAAAACCGAGGGGGATCCGTGACCATGCAAGACAGAACAGGTGTGCTCTTTCCCCAACACTTTTATTGTGAAACCTTGTGCAGTGAGCACCATGTACCTGCCATCTCGGCACTGCAGTCCCCACTGTGCTCTTTCAGCCTTATTGCATATTTGTCTCAGAGTGGGTTTTTATACTAGATCCGATGAAGCAGCTTGGAATTTCCTGTCCTACTCCTAAAGTTGCTGATACCTCTCTGTCTTACTCTTCTTGAGAACATTGATTCTGCTTCCCTTTTTTTTTTAATGCAGTGAGAGGAGGGGCGGCAGACAGACAGACTCCTCCATGAGCCCTGATCGGGATCCACCCACTACAGGGTGATGCTCTGCCCACTACGGAGTGTTGCTCTGTTGCTCAGCAACCGAGCTCTTCCTAGCACCTCAGGCAAGGCCCTGGAGGCCATCCTCAGCACTGGGGGTCAACTTGATCCAATTGAGCCATGGCTGCAGGAGGGGGGGAGAGAGAGAGAGAGAGAGAGAGATTGATTGAAGAGGGAGTGGAGGGGTGGAGAAGCAGATGGGCACTGACCTATAAACTTGTAATATATTGAAAGCTGTATTCCGTGATTGTTTGATACGTGTACACATCGTGAAACGGGTCCCACAATTCACTCGGCACACCCATCACTTTCAATAGTTACTTTTTTTTCCTTTTTGTGAGAACCTTTAAGATCTACTCTCAGCAGATTTCATTCTTGTTCCCTAATATGTCCACAGCTTCTAGCTCCCCTTTTGCTCAACAAATGTATGTTCAGTGAGAAATTTATTTTCAATGGCTTCATAACGCTCCATGGCCTCACAGGCCAGATTTTACCTAATTATTCCCCTGTTGTTAGAAGCATGGTCCCATTAATTAAACGCTGCAGTAAACGCTGGTATGCGTAGAGTTTATCTGGATTTACGGCTCAGGAAAAGGGTGCTTGCCAGACCTTCTCACGTCTCTTCAGACGTTGGAAACTACCCCGGCACAGGGGGAATGAGAAGGAGCACAACACAACTAGAAAGTTTAGGTTGGTTAAGGGCGAAACAAGCAAGTGCCATCTGCTGTCCTTCCTCTCGTTCAGGTGCCAGTGTTACAGATCGTGTCTGTGCCTGACACTGCGGATCTTGTGTGTGTGGCTTTGGGGAGTTTGGAGATCAGAGAAATCAGGTGTGTCATTCTCGGGGAGTGGGGGGTTCCTGTTCCTCCATCCCAGACCGAAGCCCCCATTTAAAATCTGTACCTGAGTCCGTTGTTACTACTAGAAACTTAACCCCGGCCGCCTCTGCATTTCCCCTTATACTCGGTGTAGGGCTTTGCTCTGCTCTTCTGTTGGTGACAGGGAGAAGCAGGTGCTCCTGAGTTCCGGAAATATACAGGCCGTGCTGGGGCTGACCGGGAGGAGGCTGGTCAGCAGCCGCAGGACCCTCTCTGATCAGCACATAGAGATCCTGACGTTGGCAGAGGATGGAGGGTAAGCCTGGACCGGCCCATCTGCACCGTTAGGTGGAGAATGCCTCGTGCCGGGTTGCAGAGGAAGCCGGTGCCCGGCATCTTGTCTTCCGTGCCGTGTGCACAGACACGGTTCTGTTCACCCGAGGGCGTAGGAGATGTCCAGCAGTGGTTCTCAAAGTGTGTGCCAGGGCACACTGGTGTGCCCTAGAAGATGTCCAGGTGCGCCCTATGATATCCCAGAGAAATATGTGCCTGTTGGGGACCAAAACACCAACAGGGATTTTGGAGTTTAGATTTCAGGGGGACAGAGGTGTGGGGAATTGGCTATAAGCTGAAAGGCTGTCCATCCCCCACCTCACTTGCCTGATTAGGTTGCAAAAGGCTGTTAAGCTGGGGTGCTGGACTGTTTACACGACCCCCCATGTTCCCCGGAAAGACTGGAGGCAAGTTTCTTCTATCCTTTGTTTGGTGTAAAGTTAAGATGATGTGTATGGTGGGGGTTTTCTGCACTCAACACAATTAAGAGTAGAAAGAGAGGAATTCTTCAATGTATTGACGAGGCAATGAGAGTTTGCCTTTCAAATATATGCCCAAACATTGAAGAAATCGCTAGGACACATCAGGCTCGTGTTTCTCGTAAACACAAGAATGAAAAAACATCACACATTCATGCCAGGACCTGCCGAATTTACTAAATCTTACTAAAAATGTATCTATGTATATAAAAAGATAACTTTTTTGTTGTTTTTTTATTTTTTAACCTTTTTTTATGAATTCTAAAAAGCATAACTCTAAAAATGTAACATAAAAGTGTTTATTAATGTCAGAATAAATTTAATTTTGTCATATTTCGTTTAATTATCATAAAAGCACGCTTGGACTTTATATTTTTTTAATATTTGACTTTATTATAATTTAATGATTAAGTTGTAATTATTATAACTTACTACATACTTAATTACATATAAATGTCTCATAAATTTGTACATAATGCGCCTACAATTATTTGTAGAATTTTAAATGCGCCCCGACTTCAAACAGTTTGAGAAGCACTGCTCTGAGGGGTGGAAGCGGGTGTGCCGGAGAGCCTCGGCGGGCGGAGTCTGCTCTCTGTGTCTCCTCTGAAGTCTCCGTGTGCCTCTCAGATGTGGCAGCACCCCGAGACCCTATACCTTCGCTTGTTTCACACACTTAGCTTTCACAGCTTCCGCTACCACCCAGACGCTGATGCTTGCGAACGTACGCTTCAGCTCTGCGCTCTTTCGTGACCTCCGGACCTGCGTGTCCTGTTTATTAGAGATCTGGGGCTCCCTCAAACCCCAACACGCTGAAAACGAAGCTCCTAGCACCCTGTGTGTCTACCATATACTCATCTGTGTACTTGATCGTGTTTGTCTGTCTGTCTTTCCTAAAAACAGGCGTTTGAACCTTGTTAGTCTCTTTTCTATGAATAGTCACAGCTTTCTAGACAGTAGAGAAATAATTATTTGCTCAGATTAGACAAGTGAGAGTGCAGATGGGGAGAGTCAGATTTTGGGAGAGACGAGGATACAGTCAGTAGGAGCTGGTGACTGACGGGATTGCGGGGAAGGGGAGGAGGAGAATGTCCAGGTGCCTGGGCCGGTCTCCTGGGTAGACAGCGGCACCGGCCACTGAGAAAGGGATGCCGAAGGAAGCTCGAGGTTGAACGAGAGAGCCAGTGAGTTTAATTTGGGAGATGATTAATCTGGGGTGCTTGCACTGTATCCAGGCAGATAATATAAAATAATACATGTTTATCGTAGAAAGTTACAGAACGTGCATTGTTTTCCCAGGTTTCCTCTGGTATTCGGTTAGTGTTTTATCATGCAGACGTGAGTCGTACGTACGGGGCTTTTTAGAGACTGCCTTGGTGCAGAATGCTGGTTTCTAATACTACTTTAGATGCAGAAGCGAAGAAAAACAGTTTCTGATGCCCCCTGAAGAGACGGTACTAACTTTTGCCGAGGTTCAAGGGCTGCGGGAAGCTCTGCTTGGTACCACGATAACGAACAACATTGTCATCTGGTAAGTGTTCCCTCGAGCTCCTCAGCTTTCTCTTCTGTAATGTAAGCGTTTACCTCTGACTTCACAGGGTTGTTAAGACCGGGTAAGGGACTCTACGTAGGGTTGTGTTTTCGTTTGTTTGCGATCAGATGCTAGACATTTGTCGAAGAACATCGCGTTGATTCAGACGTGAAGACGACCAGTCTGGGTCGACCATAAAGGGACGGGATTTTACTGGCATCAGCGTATGATTGTTTCTGTGTCTGGTTAACGGCTGAGTCAGACCAGCTCTCCTACTTCACCCAACTACAAACTCTGGGACCAGTGTAAAAGCCCTGGAGAGTGAGCAGAAGGAAAAAGATACTGGAGGGGTCTCACCCTTAGAGAAAGGAGCTAGCACTGGACAAGGCTTCTGTGCCTGTCGCCTGCCCGGTGGAGGCGCAGTGCGTAGAGCGTCGACCTGGAATGCTGGGCTTGCCCGGTCAAGGCACCTACAAGAAGCAGCTACTATGAGTTGAGGCTTCCTGTCCCCCCCCTCCTCTCTCTAAAATCTAAACAAAGGAAACGTCTGTCCCCCCTGGCCCGGTACCTCAGATGTTGGAGCATTGTTCCAGTAAGCCAAGGTTGCGGGTTTGGTCCCGGTCAGGGCACACGTACGAGCCCACCAGTGACAGCATGAGTTAGTGGGACAAGTCAGTGTTTCCGGGTGTCCTGCTGTTAGAGCAGCGCATTCCCCACTGGGCACTTCCCCCAGGTCTCAGGTCTTCTTTGAGGACAATGTTCTTTACAAAAGATGTCCTTTGTGTTCTTTCTGCTAGTTCTCCAGTCCAGATGCTCATTATTCAACTCCCAGACTGTCAG
This sequence comes from Rhynchonycteris naso, assembly GCA_037038555.1. NCBI lineage: Eukaryota > Metazoa > Chordata > Mammalia > Chiroptera > Emballonuridae > Rhynchonycteris > Rhynchonycteris naso. Next base: position 205,404,606 of record CM073000.1, read on the forward strand.
TGAGCATGTACCCTCCAGATCCTCTCTCGTGCTGTTATTCTATAGACACTCGTGCTCACAGCCATCCCCCTCCGTCGGCTCACGTTCGCTCCTCAGCCTTTGGGTCCGCCGAGCTCTGTGGCAGACATTCCTCTTCGGCTGGTCCGTGCTCCTCAGCTCCTGTTTCTTCTCCGCACCCCTCAGTCCCCCGCTTTTGCTGACAGCAGCCTTGTGGTGTTTCGTATGTGATGCATCACAACAGAATTAGGGGTTGGGGAGGGGCCTCTGCACTTAGCTTCTAAGAGTAAGTTCCAGTTCTGCGTCAGGGGTACCTTCCCCCACAGCGCTTTGAGTTCTGTCATATCACCTCAGCCCCCACCGGTGTTTCCCTTCTGAATTCGTGTGGCCCTGGTTTTGTAGTTTAGCACATGCTACTTTGTTTTGTAAAAGTCCCTGAAGATGCCAGTTCTCAGTGTCTGCCTTGGCTCTGCTTAGGGTAGCTGTTCACAGATACAGGGTTCATACGTCTATCACAAGCTACCTTTTACCTGCCGGGTTCTCTGTAGCATCATGTGTGCAGAGGGTAGCTGTTCACCTCCCTGTGGGACTCCTGATTTATGAGCTGGCTAAAGTAACTCATGTTATATACACTTCAGGGTCAGTGGCCCATCTGGAACTGCTGCTGAAGGGTTAAATATGGAACCTTGGTCAAGTGGTATTCACTGAACACAGTCTTTCAGTTTGATAGCTATTTGAATCTACTTTTTTTTTTCTGGTTTCTTTTTGTGACAGAGAGAGACGGATAGAGACAGACAGGAAGGGAGAGAGATGAGAAGCATCAGTTCTTTGCTGCAGCTCCTTACTTGTTCATTGATTGCTTTCTCACATGTGCCTTGACCGGGGGGGTGGGGGGGCTACAGCAGACTGAGTGACCCCGTGCACAAGCCAGCGACCTTGGGGTCAAGCCGGTAAGCCTTGCTCAAACCGGATGAGCCCGCACTCAAGGTGGCGACCTCTGGGTTTTGAACCTGGGTCCTCCACGTTGCAGTCCGACACTATCCACTGCGCCACCGCCTGGTCAGGCTGAATCTACTTCTTTGTGAAAGGTGCAAATATGAATCAGATATGAATCCTGGTCCCAAGGCCCCTAACATCTAGTAGGTAAATAAGATTGCTTTATCGTTCCAAGTGCATAGTTCTTTTACGGTCCACACAAGGTCAGGGTGGTGGAGGTCTGGACAGAATGTTTCGGGGTATCGGGTGGAGAGCAGTAACTAAGCACAGGACACGCACTGACCTTTGTGAGAGAGACCTGCCCTGGCGTCCCTTGTGTGAGCAAAACTTCGCATACCTACATGAGAATTTAGTTCCCTGTCTTTAGTTTTTGCATAGTAACCCGGCCATTGAAGGTTCAGAAGTATTTGCTGAGTGAATCCGTTATACCCTGTCACACTATATACTGAATAACAAATGAGGCCTGTGGACACTACAGAGTAGCATTGCGGGCAGGAGGTTTCCATGGCCTGGTGCAGACAGGGAGGAGTGACAGAGTCTGGCCTGAGCTCGTGCAGCCGGGAGGAGGTCGGACAGGTCGGTGTGGGGCTGGGCATGGTCAGTCACGAGGAGGGCGTTGGGACAGACAGCTTGAGCAAAGGCAGAGAGCTGGGACTACTTCTAAGGTTGCACAGACAGAAGATTCCAGGAAAAGGAGCAGTGGGGACACAGGACTGCAGTGCTGGACTCGTGAGGGTTCCACGGACCACGCAGAATGACTTGGACCTGATCTGTGGCTGCTGGAGGCCAACTGCACGTTTCCCGTAGGCTGTCACACGGCGGGACGGGGGTTAATGTCACGAATCCCCAAGCCAAGGAGGGAGGGCTTCCGACACTCTCTCTCTGCCTTCGCTTATATTGGCCTCCTCTCTCCTCTCGCTCTCTTTCCGCTTTGTGCCCCCGCTCCGTCCTTCCTTGTCTCTGTTGTCCTGGGCTGGCTCTAGACTCAGCAGGCATTCCGGGGACGTAGTGACAGGTCTGCTCCAGGCGTCTCAGGGATTGTGGCAGCACCGTGGTGACAGATGTATATGCTGTGTGCCTGATTTTAGTGCCGAGTCAAAGGAGACCCTGGAGCCCTTTTTTCCTGTGGCTTGGAGGCCTCTCTCCCTGGTGGCCGAGCAGAGGACGAAACTGTCAGATTAAACCACTGGCCAGGGTCCGCTGTCGTTCTGTGTTTAGCTCAGTCTGTGACTAAACAACCCCAGGGTCGTATGTCTCTTAGTTTTTTCCCTCGGTCCCCTCCTCAAGGATTCTGTGACAAAGACGAGAGCATTATGTGAAAACCGGTGTGCTGGGAAAGTGTTACCAGCATGTCTCTTCTTGGTCTTTAAGGAATTTAAAAACTGGTCAGCTCCTGAAAAAGATGCACATTGGGGACTCCTCGCAAGCAGCCGTCTGTCACAGAGCCTATTCTGAAATGGTACGTACCGGTCAGCTGGGGCCGCTTGGTGTCGCTGAATGAGAGCAGTCACTCGGTAAGTAGTGATTAACTGGCTCTACTTGTTGCCTGTTTTCTTCAAAATTGGATAGCAGGGTTTGTTCTTGAAATTTATGGATGAAAGAAGTGTCAGTCCATATGATTGGTCAGTTTTCTGGCTGCTTGACCTAAGAGCACACATTTATTTCTGGTAGATCCTTCCTGTATGCGCCCTGACCAGGCAAGCCCAGCGTTCCAGACAGGCGACCTCAGCATTCCAGGTTGACACTCTATCCGCTGTGCCGCCTCGGGCCGGGCCTGGCTGTGAACTTCTACTGAGGAATAGTGTGCCTGCTATCAGACGTGGCTCCCGGCCACTCTGGCTTAAGTGGCTTGGATGACTGTCCTGAGGGAGGGTGACTAAATGGTCACAGACCTGCGGTTTTCCTAGGCTTTCGTGTTCTCGTCTAGAGACAGACGCAGCCTCTTCGCCACTGTGTTTACACACTTGGTGGACAGTCTGCTCTGGCATCTGAACGGGGGAGGTAGCTGTCCAGGAGTCAGGGGTAACGACTGGTGTGTCCCCGGCTGAGCCACGAGCCGAGGAGGCGGCAGCGGCCAGCTCGGTGCCGTGTGGAGATGGACACGCCCGGACTTGGGGCGGCCCGAGAGCTTTAGCATGCGGAGGCTCTGGACGCCAAGGGTGCTCCTCTCCCTGGCCCAGCGGCATCTGAGGATGTGGACTCAGAAGTTCTGTGTTCTCACAGCGTCTGGCACCTAGTCTGCAGGCTTTACTGTTCCTCCCAGAAGAAAAGGGTGAATTCTCCTCTGGAACGATTGTGTTTACCGAGCAGGCATTTACGTAATTTTATGTCTTTGATGTCACAGCATTAACTCCTACTTAGTTTTAAAATATTTAGCAGTAGAATATTAAAATATTTAGAAATGGAAAAGGTAGTAAGAAAGAGGTCCCCGTGAAGCCACCTGCCAGAAATCATAGTCTGCAGTTGAGAGCAGGACGCGGCAGCATTTCTGTACAGGGACAGACAGTGAATACTTTCAGCCCTGAGGCCACATGGGCTGTGCTGCAACCCCCCAGCCCGGCCACCGTCACACACAGTCACGCAGGTGATACGTGACCAATGGGTATGGCCACGTTCCTTTCCCATGGAACCTTCTGAAACTCGAATTTCACATGCCATAAAAGAGTCTTCCTCTATCTTTTTTTTCCAACTATTTCAAAATGCATAAAGCTGTCCTTAGCTCACAGGCCCTACAGAAATAAGCCTGGAGCCCGATGTGGCCCGGGAGACAGTTTGCCAGCCCCTAGTTCAGTGTACGGCATTTAACGTGTTTTTAACTCTCAGCTGTTCACCGATTGTAAGGGTAATTCATGCTGGTTATAAAATTTCAGTCATTCTGGAAATGCATAAAGTAGACACGAGTGTTATTATTCCCAAGATGGCCTTATAATTAATTCTCCTTATTTCACCCCCAAAGATAATAATTTCGAACATGTGGTCTGTGTGGACACGTGTGAGTGTGTGTGTGACGTAGCCTCGCACACAACGTTACTAGAATATGCAATTTCAAAGCTGAGAGAGATTTGTAAACATGTTTCCCACAGAAAAACCATAGATGATGGTGTCTTTTTATTTCTCTGTAAATATAAATGAATAAACTATTGTAGACTGGCCTAAAAATCTGGTCACCGCTTCCAAGATGGTTTTTCTGGGAGTACGTGTTCTGAATTTTCAAAAACCGACAGACAAATGAACATTTCCAGTGTGAGGACTCCCTCCGTGGGTTCATGGACCAGCGTTTCCCCACAGGGAGGCTGTGGGGTGTCCGTCCTGTCGGGGGTGGAGGGAGCTGGTTCAGGCCTGCAGAGAACTGGCTGAGAACTGCTGGGGGCCTGTGTGCGGAGACGCTGAAGTACAGCTCAGCGATCATCTCTGCCGTCTGCCCGAGAACAAGTGAGCTGTGACAACGTCCCGGTACTTACAGCGTGTTGACCACCCCTGCAAGTCTCGAGTTCCGTCCCTGCAGGCCCTTGCTTCTGCTCGCCAAATATTTAACCAGTCCTGATGATTTCTCTGGTTATCCATTTTCCGTCTCACTCAGGGGCTCCTTTTTGTTGTCCTGAGCCATCCCTGCGCCAAAGAGAGGGAGCCGTCGGGAAGCCCCGTGTTCCAGCTCATTGTGATCAACCCGATGACAGCCCTGAGCAGGGGCGTGACGCTCTGCTGCCTTCCCCAGGGGCAGGCTGGCAGGCAAGTGTGACCGCGGGGTCGCTGGCCCGAGCTCTGGAAGAGCAAAATACGGACGTTTCTGTGTCATGTGGGTCAACAGAAACATGTGACATAGACCGAGGAATGAATGTGCAGAGGTAGAGTGTTGAGTAGATGTGAGTCAGGCCTCAGGCTCCCTGTCTCCTGACCCCAACGCGTGACGTGGGGTCAGGGTGTAATGTGTGTTCAAGCCCTGCTTCTCATTACAGAATAATTCATGTTCTCCACAGAAAACTTAGCGCCTAATGTCTTTTCATTAAGAAAAGTTTTAAACGTTCTTCAGGAAGACATCTTTACTTTGAAATGTGGCTGAGCCTCCTTCATGTAGACAGCTAATACGATCTATTAATAAATATTTAACCACTGACTATCAGAGGCAATGTGCAAGGTGCTGGTCATGGCAATGAGGAGGAGCAACTCTTTTTTTTATTGCATTTATTGGGGTGACATTGGTTAATAAAATTACCTAGGTTTGAGATGTACAATTCTATAATACATAGTCTGTATACTGTACTGTGTGTTCAGCACCCCAAGTCAAGTCTCCTTCCGTCACCATTTATCTGTCCCCCTTTACCTTCTCCTACCTCCCCTCCCCTCCCTTTCCTTCTTGTAACAACTCGTTTTTATTAAGTACTTTCTGTGTGTTTGGTACTGTGCTATTAACTATTTAATGACACCTCACAATAATGACCATGTCCCCGTTTTGCTGATGAAGTCAGATAACTTGCCCAGAGTGACACCGCTCTTACTTTGTTAGAATTCAAAGCCAGGTAGCTGAGTGCAGAGCCCCGTCGTAAAAAGAGAGCCAGACTTCTGCCTCATGATTACACCTGCAAAGTATGTGAAGATGAATACAGGCCATGTGATAGAGAGTGTGTGTATGCACGCCCTGCTCTGGACTAGTGATTAGCTGTGACTTCTGCTGAGGCTAATGGCAGACGCCCAGCCCCACGAAGGCCTGGGGTCAGAGTCCTCCAGGGAGAGGGACTGGCGGGAGCAAAGACCCTGAGGACACTGAGTTGGCCACTGTGAGCTAGCGTGCAAGAGGTCCAAGGCGCGTCAAAAGAGAGGCCGGGACTCACGTGTGGTTCTGTTCCAAACTGCCACGTAGCCAGCAGCCCCCGGATCACAGACCGGATTCCGTAGTTCCAGGGGGTCTTGTTCTTACTGCTTTGGGAAGAATCATTGTGGCCTTTTGTTGGTTCATTTGTTTGTACGTATGTGGTTTGAACCGTTTGTTCTCTGCTTGCTGTTAGGTTCCTGGAAGGTGACGTGAAGGGTCACTTGGCGGCAGCAGTGCTCACGTCTGGGACCATCGCCGTGTGGGACTTACTCCTCGGTCACTGCACTGCGCTCCTCCCGCCCGTCTCTGACCAGCACTGGTCTTTTGTGAAATGGTCAGGGACAGGTTCTCATCTGCTGGCTGGACAAAAAGATGGAAACATTTGTATATTTAATCAGTTAGGGTGAGGGGAAAACTGTGCTGGATATATTGAGCCACCTAGGACTTTTAAATTGTAACTGCAAGGAAAGTGTTTGAATGCTATTCAGAGTAATTACTTGTGTTCTTTCAGACAGACGTTTTATTCTGCTGGCGCTGGCCCTGCTGATCTTTAGTGTTCATTTGTACGTTGGGGAAAAGGACTTCAGGTTCATCTTTGTGATTCCTCTCATTTGCCCATTTGCTTTTAAAAGTGTACATAAAGCTTCAGATATTAAGTTGTGGGTTTTTATGCACATTCTCTCTTCCATGAGCACAGCCACACCTCTATTCCACCCTTTCTCTCTTAAGTTTTTGGGGGCCCCATGAGACTTGCACCCAGGGGAGCCAACTCCCTGAACCTGTCTCCCAGGCCCTGGTTTTTGGGTTAGCTGCAGCAGCCCCACCTCTGCTCTCCCCTCTCCCCTGTCGCTTCTCCCCAGAGCTGTTTCTTGTTTCCCTGTCCCCAGCTTTAATAAACGTACTCTTCAAGATAAATAAACAAATAAATAAATATTTTGATACAGTCTGCTTGTCATGCTATTTCTTTTCCATTCTATTAAGGTCATTTTCAGGAACAAGTAATTATTTTACAACTAGAATGATATTTGCGTACTAAGAGTGAATTGCAGCAAGAGAAGCATCAACTCCTGGTTGAGGCACTTGCGGTGTTCATTGATTGTGTTTTCAAAGGTGGCTCGATTGCAGGGGGTGGGGGGCGCCTTTAGCCTGGCGGGTCACCCTTTGCGCAGGGATCACCCTTTGCGCAGGGATCACCCTTTGCGCAGCGACCTTGGGGTCATGTCTGATCCCACACGCTCCAGCCAGCGACCGCAGCATCCCAGGTCCACGCTCTATCTGCTGCACCGCCACCTGGTCCAATTTGCTGTAATTCTACATTTATTAGTGTTATATATTTAAATCTCCTACTTTTAGGTTCTTATTTTATGCCGAGTTTTGACCTATTAAGTCATTTTCATTCCCGTGGAAGAATCGCGGCATGCGGACTTTAAACACTTTCAGAGACAAGCGAGAAGTTCCTTTCCTTCCTGCCAGATGCGTGGCATCTGGGCTGGAGGGCGCAGTGCCGCCAGGGGCCGCCAGGGGCCGCCACCGCCGCCCGCGCCTCGGCAGCGCCGCTCTGTGCCGCCCGCGCCGCCGGGAGCGGAAGCGAGCCCCGCGCGCGCCGCGCAGTGCACGCTGGGTCGGCGTAGGCATGGCGGCTCGTGTCCTTTCCTGCTGTGTCCGCCGGCTGCCTGCGGCCTTGGGCTCGCTGCCCCGGCTGCCCACGCTGGCCGCCGCCCGGCCGCTCGGCACCGCGCTGTGCCCCGCGGGGACGCGGACGAGGCCCGGGGCCGCGACGCTCGCGCAGGTGACCCGCGGTGACTTTGCCGGGGCCGGACAGGGGTCAGGGATCGGGGCGCGGGGGGAGGGATCGGGGCGGGCTGCCCGGGCGTCCTCCCGCACCCGCACCCGCGCCCCGTGCCGGACGGCGCTCGGTCGGCGCAGCTGCGAGGCCGGGACACCCTAGGGGCACCCGGGGTCGGACCTCGGGACACCCCGGGGTCGGACTTAGGGACACCCCGGGGTCGGACCTTGTGACACCCCTGGTTTGAGCACCGGTTGCCGCCGAGCGACACCGCGGGCTGTCGGGTCGCCGCGCTCGGCCGCGGTCTGCACTGCGCCCCGGGATGCTGGTCGCTCCCGGAGCCTCGGCGCCGAGACTTAGCGGTGATGCAGCAGGCAGAGCGCCCGATGCGGGTCGCCGTCGGCCCCGGTGACAGGAGTCGCTGCGGTGACAGCTCTCGAGGGGAAAGTGATGACCGGGTGCGCGAGGGAAGCCAGGCTGGCCACTCCCTGAATTTCTCCCTCCTGGAGATTAGGGTCGGAAATTTAGGAGTGTCTGTTTTTGTTTGTTTTTGCTTTTAACCTGCAAAATATTTATGAGGCTGAAACTCTCCTTAGGGCAGTGATTTTTGAACCGTAGGCTGTACATGCAGGTCACCTGGGACATTTAAAAATGGAAGAAAAAGAAATCTCTTCCACCCTCACCCCCATTCTGATGAACTCGCAGGGATGAGGCCCTGGTATGGTTTTTTGTTTGAAGTTTACCGAGATTCAGAACTGCTGTCTTAAGGTGGGATAGGGTCCTGAGGTTCAAGGTGAGAGAAACCCCTTTTCAAACCCTGGGACTTCTTTGTCATAGTGGTTTCAACGCTGATGGAGATGTCAGAATAAAAAGGACCGGAGAAAGAACTGGGAACCGCAAGTCAGGCAGTCTCTCGAGGCGGGGCCTGGGGACCCCAGTGATCGTTTTGTGTGGCCAGTGTTGAGATTTACTGACAGGGAAGAAGATTCATTCATGGGACATTATTGCACCAGTTGTCAGAATGAAGAGGTTAAAAGTGTCACCCTGAAGTTAAAGAGATGCTCAGGTGTTTTGTTTTCGAGACGGCAACATTCGACTTAAGAGGCAAAAGCAGCAGGTCCCTGCACTTAGAGCACTGATACTCAATCTTGATTCTGTGCAGAGATCACCTGGGTTAAAATACAGATTCTGAAAAGGAGCAAATAGTTATTTCCAAAGGGCTTCCAGCAGATCTGTTATAAAAAGATAAGACTATAAAATAGAAGATGAGGGTTGTGGTCTAACCTGGAGCCCAGAAGTTTGATACTTGGCCCCGGCAGGCCTTGAATCTAGTCCATCTCCTGAACCACTCGGCCACCACTACAGTTCAGACCCTGAATCTGAACTGCCCTGCAGTCAGCACAGAGAATTTCCAGAGTCCTGTGGGACACGGGGTCTACTGGTCTTGCTACCAGAGCCGATGACAGGCGTGACAGTGACGGGCCCAGGACTGCGGCCTGTCCATGCCATTGGTTCCCCGGTAAGACGAACCCCTTTTGTTTTCCTCAAGGCTGCAGCCGTGGCCCGGCCTCTTCCATGTCAGCCTGTGTGGCGTGCCACCTTGCCCTTAAATCTGAGGCTGCGTGGACTCATTTCTTCCCACGCAGACACGGCACTTTCATGCTTCCTCTCCTTTTCTTGGCCTGCCTTTCCCTCCTTCAGTCATCTGTCCCTGTCTTCCTGGTTTGCAAGGATTGAATGATAACTTTTGTTACTGAAGCTACCTTTGTTAGAGCTCTTGTCTCATTTTTGTCACAGCTGAACTGATCTGTTTGGATCGGTCTTTTCCACGAGAGTGTAGCTTCTCTGAGGAGAGGGGTCATGTCGTCTTCACCGTTGTCATTCCAGCCTGTAGCACAGGGAGACAGTCCTGGCGATGAACGCAGGGCCCTGCCGTGTGGAGGACAGGTGTGTACAGAGCACAGAGGCAAGAAGAGGGGCTAACCCAGGACTGGGGTCCAAATAACTTACCCACCGGTTCTCTGCCCTGACGACCATTTCAAGTATAAAATAAAACGATATACCGAAAGGTAGTTCATTATTTCATGCACTTAATATTTGAGAATAAAAGAGGCACACAAAACTAGATTATAAGAAAGTTTGAAAATATGAATGAAAAAATAGTCAATAATACCTGACAAAAAACAGACTACGATTTAAGGCATTTCCGTATTGCTTCTTGGTTGGGTTCCTCACTTGCAATTTTTTTCACCCATGGACCAAAAGAACATGACCACGGGCTCACAGAACACGCTGCGCAGGTGAATGTTACAAAAGAGTAAGGAATGTAAATGTGTGATGTCCACACTGGGCGGCGGCCCAGGCACCCACCTTAGAGAGAACCCTGATGACAAGTGCCATTTTAGCGTGGTCTTGAAGGCCGAGTTTCTGCATCAGTCGGGGCAGGGCGCCTCGGCCCGTGCGGAGGCCAGGACGGGCCCAGCAGGCACTATGGCTGGCCCGCAGGGAGACACGGCTCATGTGGAGGCCAGGACGGGCCCAGCAGGCACTATGGCTGGCCCGCAGGGAGCCATGGCCCGTGTGGAGGCCAGGACGGGCCCAGCAGGCACTATGGCTGGCCCGCAGGGAGCCATGGCCCGTGTAGAGGCCAGGATGGGCTGGCAGGTGCTATGGCTGGCCCGCAGGGAGACACTGCTCATGTGGAGGCCAGGACGGGCCCAGCAGGCACTATGGCTGGCCCGCAGGAAGCCATGGCCCGTGTAGAGGCCAGGGTGGGCTGGCAGGTGCTATGGCTGGCCCGCAGGGAGACACGGCCCGTGTGGAGGCCAGGACGGGCTGGCAGGTGCTATGGCTGGCCCGCAGGGAGACACGGCTCATGCGGAGGCCAGGACTGGCTGGCAGGTGCTATGGCTGGCCCGCAGGGAGACACGGCTCATGTGGAGGCCAGGACGGGCTGGCAGGTGCTATGGCTGGCCCGCAGGGAGACACGGCTCATGCGGAGGCCAGGACGGGCTGGCAGGTGCTATAGCTGGCCCGCAGGGAAACACGGCCCGTGTGGAGGCCAGGACGGGCCCAGCAGGCACTATGGCTGGCCCGCAGCGAGCCATGGCCCGTGTGGAGGCCAGGACGGGCCCAGCAGGCACTATGGCTGGCCCGCAGGGAGCCATGGCCCGTGTGGAGGCCAGGACGGGCCCGGCAGGCACTATGGCTGGCCCGCAGGGAGCCATGGCCCGTGTGGAGACCAGGACGGGCTGGCAGGCACTATGGCTGGCCCGCAGGGAGACACGGCTCATGTGGAGACCAGGACGGGCCCAGCAGGCACTATGGCTGGCCCACAGGGAGCCATGGCCCGTGCGGAGGCCAGGACAGGCCCAGCAGGCACTATGGCTGGCCCGCAGGGCACTTGTGGGAGGGAGAGGCCCTGGTTGAGGCAGAAGACAGCAGACAGCAGGCATTCTGTGGAGGGCCCTGTGTGCCCACTGAGGATTATGTGGGTGTTCTCTGACTAGATCAGGGAGGGAACATGAAACAAGGCTTGTTGAAGAGGTGACACCTTCCCAGCCAGCCATGCAGGGTGACTTGAGTGTGTCAGAGGGACAATGGGAAGAAGGGAGATTGGCCCTGAGGTTTCTGGCGGGAGCCCCGGGTGGGAGTCTGTGAGCAGCTGTTTTGTGGACAGAAAGCAGTTCATTGCCAAACAGCGGAGGTCAGATGTCTGTGCTACTTGGGTGGAACTGAGCAGGGGGCAGTTGGTAGAAATGGCCTTCGAAGCCATCTGCTGGTGTCCCTTCCGAGTTCCCCTCGATGAGAGAGGGGCCAGGCGGAGCAAAGGCAGATGCTGAGGGGACGCGTCAGGTCTGGCTGGTGTCTGCTCCCCAGAGGGAGTCCTCCGCCCCTGCACACGGGGTCTGCTCTGCTGGCAGGCAGAAGGTTTCGTTCAGTAGAAATGTTAGGTTTGCATCTTGGGAAGAACAGTTAACGTCAGAAACAACACATGTATCTTTTTTTAAAACAGCAGAGATCCGGCAGGAAGGAGGCAGTAGGCCCTCCGGGCGGCCTTTCTGCCTCGGTCTCCTCATCTCAAACGGGGTGATGGTCCTGTGTCTCCGGGCTGTAGGAACTAAAGGAGATGAGCATGGTAGTGCTTGGGGCAGTACCATCGCCTGACTCGGTGATGAAATCAGTCAGAGACCTGAAGGGTCTGAGCCCGTCTAGGTGAGTCTGACGCCCCAGGGCAGCGCTGTGCACAGCAGGGTTTGCCCCGTTTCAGGTGAGGACTCTGAGGCGCGGGGAGGTTAGTGAGAGCCAGTGCCGGGTGCAGACAGGCCGGCTCGGTCCAGGGTCCGAGCCCTCGCCTCCGCCCCGCCCACCCGTGTGGGCCCCCGTTAGCCGCTCACTTTACACTGGCACGTGGCCGCCTGCTGGGGACCCCTTTAGTTTCATGTACTCACAGGGTGTCCGCCTGGCCTCTGCAGGCACTTGACCTGCTGCCAGGGACAGTGCCGACCCGCCGTGGGCCACGTGGGTAGCCGTGTAGAGACACCCTGACCAGCGTCTTCCTCCCCCTCTGCACGGTGCAGTGACAGCAGCAGCCTCCCCTTGCGGTGTCCTCAGCAGGGGTGCACAGACGAGCACTCCAGTGTGTCCCTCCACCCCAAGGTCTTGTCTGGGGTCAGCTCCCTCCTGCTCCACCTGCTCCTTAGCTCTTCCTGCCGTATCATTCATCTGCGCTTGGGGACTCCTCGTCCTCCCACAGCACAGGTCTCCTTACCCCATGCTGTCCTCCGCCAGGGGAGGGACCGTAAATCTAGACAAATAAGAGCAAGAGCTTCGGAACTCCCCAGGCTCCAGAAATACTCCCTAGAGTCTAACTCCCGTCTCCTGGCGGCTTGCCGACCGGACCTGACTTCATTGCCTGGCTTGTCTGTTTGGCTGGTCCTGTGTGTGTTTCTCTGCAGTAAGAGCTCTGTGTGCAGCTGTGTGCGCGTGTTGGCTTCATTTCCCAGCAAAACCTGTGTTCTGCGGGAAATGCCCAAGACCTCTAAGCCACAGTCCTGAGCGCACTTTCATAAGGACAAACCAGGTCAGATCAGGGACTTCCACACTGAGCGCGACGTCCCACTGCTGTTCTGTTCTCGTTCTGCACTGTGCTGTCCACGGCTTCAGGCCCGCCGACCCGTGACGTCGGGCTTTTGTCACGTTGGGTGAAGGAGTCCAGTAAGGACCCTAGACCCACTTGAAAACGAACAGGTGACTATCAGATGGAGCTGAGATGACCCCGAGAGTGGAAGGGCCCGAGGTTTGGCCGGTGATGAGCCGTGGACCCTGACAGGAAAGGAACCGGGAGGACTCACGGGCGCCCTGCCCTCCTCCTCTGGGTTGGCAGCCAGTGGGCCGAACCAGACCCCTGCGGTGGTGGCCACAGTGAGAGCCGCCCCTCATTTTGCCGTGACAGCTCTTCCCATGCGACTGGTTTTGACCCGGGTATGCCTGTGAGAGGTGGCAGAGGCAGCCGCAGGTGCCATGTGAGGACGTAAGCCCTTCTGCTGCAGACCTTGCACGGCTTTAGGCTCAAAGCCTGAGGGCTGGGTAGGAGTCAGGACGGGCCAGGGAGGCCCCTGTGTATGCCGCTGAGTGCTGGGGCTCCCGAGAGTGCCCGTCAGGGCAGATGGCTCTGTGGAGTTCGTCGAAGACCAGGAGGCCCTCGGTTCAGTGTCTCGCTCCTGTCCTCGCCGCAGGTGCCAGGCTGGACTCCGCAGCTGGGCCGCCCATACAGTGACGCGCCGCCTCTGACGTTAGAGGGCATCAAGGACCGCGTCCTGTACGTGCTGAAGCTCTACGACAAGATCGACCCGGAGAAGGTAACCCACACGATGTAATGCCTTTTGCTTTAACGGAGCATTTTGTCACATGGTGTAAAATTCACACAGTCCAACAAGGGCGTTCAGTCGCCTCCCTGCTCCCAGCACCCAGTCCCCTATGGGAGGCGGCAGGGAGAGCAGCTTCCTGTGAGTCTTTCCAGAGCTACTTGGCACGTACGCAAGGAAGCAGGCATGCACATATGTGTCGTATGTGCTGTGTGATCCGCAGCTCAGGTCAGAAAGAGGGAGGAGCACCCATTTCTTCCTGTCGGCGCCCTGCTGGGGATCGAACCAGCAGCCTCCGCTTTGGGACGGTGCTCTAACCAACCCAGCTATCTGGCCAGGGCCCAGCCCTGTAAAAAAACAGTGGGAGTACCCTGTAAACACTGCTAGGCACCTTTCTTAACTCCTGGAACTTTTCTCATAGGGACATATAAAAAATCCCTTCAGTAAGTGAATGTCTTGTGTGAGTAGGGTAGTGGGGTTTTCGGTTTGTTTTCTGAGGTGTAAGTGAAACCTGGCATTGTGTTAGTTCCAGGTATTTGTACAGACCGTGAATTAACACGTAGTTACACAAAAGATTTGTTCTCGTAATGAGAAATTAAAGATCTGCTCCCTTAGCCACTTTCAGACATGGAAGGCAGACCTCACTCTAGTCACCGTGCTATATGTGACAGCCCGGGATGGCTCGTGCGGATGTGGTTTTTGATGCATTCTTCCTGGTGATCTTGAAGTTGAAATTAGAGGCAGGTGATGATAAACACTGTTTGCTGTTCTTGGTGGTGGGGGAGGTCGCTTCTAAGGTGCAGTGTCCTAGCTGTTAATAAGGCAGCCAGAAAAACCATGCTCAAATGTCACTCAAAGCAGTGATCAAATATCTTAATAAAACACATACAGAGTGAAATCCATCATGAGCTTTTTTTATCGAGGAGGACAGACAGGAAGGGAGAGACATGAGAAGCATCAACTTGTAGTTGAGGCACCTTAGTTGCTCATTGATTGCTTTCTCATATGTGCCTTGATTGGGGGCTCCAGCCAAGCCAGTGACCCCTTGCTCAAGCCAGTGACCTTAGGCTCAAGCCAGTGGCCATGGGATCGTGTCTACGACCCCACACTTAAACTGGCGATCCCATGCTCAAGCTGCTGACCTTGGGGCTTTGAACCTGGGACCTCAGGATCCCAGGTGGACACTATCTGGTGCCACCACCCAGTCAGGCCATCATTAGCTTTTTACAGATCGTTAATCAGTTCAGTCAAATGTCAACACGTAGAGCACAGCAAGCACACAGCAGTGCACGTTAGATGGGTCAGGTTTGCCACGGTGCCCCCTCTTTAGAACTGGACCCTCCGTGGGATGACTACGCAGCCCTGTCCCACTCGGCTGTCCTGAGAAGCGCAAGCTCACACTGCGTTCTGTCCTGCAGCTCTCGGTGAATTCCCACTTTATGAAAGACCTGGGCTTAGACAGTTTGGACCAAGTGGAGATTATCATGGCCATGGAGGACGAATTTGGTAAGGAGACACGCAGGCTGGTCTTCAGTGGACACAGCAGGGGCCCCTGCACCCCCCCGCCACAGCCCCCCGGGGCCGCTGCAGTGCCTCCAGTGCACGCCCACGCTGCCCTGGTTTGCACCGGTTAGTTGTGCGGATTAAGACCGCTCAGGGCTCCACAGATAACTGTGGGGACGGGTGGGGACCTCTGTGCCATGGGACAGAGCAGAACTTAGCTAAGAAGCCTCGGCGATTACACTAAAGAGAGGCGTGGCACCTGTCGGGGCAGGGTATGGGATTTCTTTGGGGGCAGTCAGATACTCTGCAATTGGATGATGTTGATGGTTGTACAACCTCGCAACGATTCTGAAAACCAATGAATTTTACACTTTACCCAGGTGGTTTTTTTATTACGTGAATTAAACCTTTAAAACAACCAACCATTACGGCCAGTTTGATACACACAGTGTCTAGAGCAGAACTGGCTCACAACTCCAGTGGATTCGGGTGGTGGAAACGTCACTTGTGGGTGTTAGTGTTAGTGCTTTCAAGTCTAAAGCATTGGCTTTCTCTAGTCACGCTGTTGTCAATTTTACTTTCAGGGTTTGAAATTCCTGATATAGATGCGGAGAAGTTGATGTGTCCACAAGAAATTGTAGATTACATTGCAGATAAGAAGGATGTGTATGAATAAAAGTGTCAGGTAAATAGTTTGACGTATGTTATGACGTTCTCACGTAGAATTAATTTTTCTGGGGTTCTTCAGTGAAGTTGAGTTGGGAAGAAATGGAAATGCCTGACAGGTTTTTCAATGGCTGTAAAACGCAGGCCACTGGTCACCTGCCCCGCCCAGGGGGCCAGCCTTCATGGTCATCTCTGTCCTCGAGGGGAAGTGGTGGTGGTTCCGTCCCACACAGACTCCCTGTGTCAGCCCACCTAACAGCAGCCTTGTAGGAAAGACTGCGAGTAGTCCCAGAAGCAGAGCCCGCTGCCTCCCTGTCGCCCGAGGCCAGCCCCGCCTGCTGTCAGGAATTGGGGTGGCCTGGCTGTTGGCTGAGGCAGAGGCTTTGTGGACAAGACGGGAGACCCGTTCCTCCTAGGCTCTGCTCAGTCTGTTCTGTTGGGCCCCTGGGAGCCGTGCTGTGCAGATGGAAAGTGGGCATAAAGGTGGGCCTGCCTGGGACTCTGTGTGTGTAAATCACGTAAGCTTGATGATAACGAAGCCTGTCAGTAAAGACCGCGTTTCCCTCTGTGTAAGATGCGCCCTTTCC
The DNA here is from genome assembly GCA_037038555.1 of Rhynchonycteris naso. Taxonomy (NCBI): domain Eukaryota; kingdom Metazoa; phylum Chordata; class Mammalia; order Chiroptera; family Emballonuridae; genus Rhynchonycteris; species Rhynchonycteris naso. The sequence goes on from CM073000.1 coordinate 205,420,818, forward strand.
CAGAAAGTCTGGGGTCTAAAAACTGGGGCATCTTATGCGGTGGTTGTAGATTGTTTCCCTTGCATTTCTCGCTTCTCTGCACGTGTTTCTGCGCTCAGTGTTGAAGACAGTGATTCGGCATCAGACACAGATGAGGACAAGCTCATGGATGCGAGTTCTGACAGGGATCAGGAGTTGTACGAATCTTATGATGAATAAAACTTGAATTCAATAACTTTATGTAATACATTTTCCTTCTAAATTTTGGGCCCCAAAATTAAGTGTGTCTTATACATGGGGAATACTGTTACTTGGACTCGAGGGTCATAAGTGGTCAGACTCTGAGTAAAACTTGGTATCTGCCTGCAACCTCAGTTCCCTTGATGCAGCAGCCCAGAGGTCTCCCTGGAAAGCTGGGCACAACACACCCACACCAACGCCCCCACAGATGCTGACCCTGCTGTGTCCTTTGCAGACAGACCTTCCCGCCCCCGAGAGGAGCCTCAGGTGCAGCGAGCGTGGCGGCCAGAGCGCGTTCACATCACTGCTGACGTTGCCGGAGGAACTCTGTTTAGACTTGTATTTAAGTTGTCTTAAGTGTTTTTGCCCTTTGAAAATAAATCTATAAAACCAACACTCTGTCAGCCTTCAGTTTCTCAGTGATGTCTATCACGTGCTTTTCCTTAGCGGATGCGCGAGAGCGAGAGGGACGAGAAGCATCAGCTCATGGCTGCGGCTCCTTAGTTGTTCACTGATTGATTCTCATATGTGCCTTGACTGGGGGTTCCAGCTGAGCCAGTGACCTTGGGGTTTCCAACCTGGGTTCTCTGCATCCTAGGCCAGCACTCTATCCACTGTACCACCGCCTGGTCAGGTGTAAAGTGCATTTTTATGTTTTTATTTACTGACTTTAAAGAGTAGTAAGACTGGGGTCGGGAGGTGTAGTGGGAAGCATGAACTCAAAGTAGCTTCTCACATGTGCTTTGCCCAGGCGTAGGTGTGCCTGGGGTTTTGAACCGGTGACCTCAGCATTCCAGGTTGACCACCAAGCCACTGTACTACCACAGCTCAGGTTTGATCTGTCGTTGGTACGCACGCAGATCAAGTGTTGTGAGTTTCTGAGTGGTGTGCTTGGAACAAAATAGGCTCGGTGTGAGACACCTGATTAGAAGTCCTGTAATTTTAACATCTGGGGCGGTATTCTGACTCTTCTCACCCCTGCGGCAGCTGCACATTCTGCCCAAAATAATGCTTCTGGTTGTTTGCCTGATAAGAGGCCAGGGTCAGAGAGAGGGATAGATAGGGACAGACAGACAGGAACAGAGAGAGGTGAGAAGCATCAATCATTAGTTTTTTGTTGCTGTTGCAACACCTTAGTTGTTCATTGATTGCTTTCTCACATGTGCCTTGACCGTGGGCCTACAGCAGACCGAGCCACCCCTTGCTGGAGCCAGCGACCTTGGGTCCAAGCTGACTTTTGCTCAAGCCAGATGGGCCCGCGCTCAAGCTGCGACCTTGGGGTCTCGAACCTGGGTCTTTCGCATCCCAGTCCGACACTGTATCCACTGCGCCACCGCCTGGCCAGGCTCTGCTAGTATCTTAACTGCTCAGTGCCCAGAAGTGACCTGTTTGTACATTCTGTAGCAGCTATTCTGAGTTCCAAAGGAGCCAGAATAAGAAGAAAATCCACTGACTCACAGGTGGTTCTTGGCAATGCTATTTTAGGGTCATATTCAAACAACAGCAAAGGCCCTTGTGCTCTCAGAACATATGGAATGTCCTTTGTGCCATTCTAGGTAGGCTGCACACGGGCCACATGCAGCCTTCCAGTGTCTGAGTAATAGCGGGATGTGGGGATTCACACGGCCTTCGGGCCCGTGTGTCCGCTGGAGGTAGCCCCCTCTGCGGGCCTGTCACCGTTTCCGGCCTGATATCCGGTTCTGCCACACCGTCCTCCTCACGGTGTCCAGAGATGGCACGCCCTCAGAGAAGCATGGCAAGTCCACCATGTGTCGTACTCTGCCAGTGGGCGAGCTCCACCCCGGCCCATGGTGTGCCCCGCTGTGGGGGGCTCACTCGGCAGGGGCCGCTCCGCCCTGCCCCCTGGGTGCATCTCCTTCAGCACTGCTGCCCAGCGAGGAGCAGGAAGCAGTGTGCTGCTGCTGCTGAAACTGGTCACACGGAAACACCCGGAAGGTAGGGTCTTTATAAAATTTATGTCATGGGGAAGGCCAGATGACTATAAAAGACCAGAGACTTCAACTTCAGGGGAGCGTGGGGCTGGGTGAAGTCACATCAGGCAGCAACCAGGAGGCCGCCTCCTGGGGACCAGAGTGGGCAGAGGAGGGCTGTCCTGACAGGCGTGTGGCCTTGGCAGTGACTCCAGTAACAAGTGAACCAAACCAAAGCCCTCTGTCACCTGTCCTTTGTGGGTGGGATATAATCAAAGCCACATCAGCACGGCAGGGTAACAGTTGACCACAGCGGCCCAAAAAGTGGCTCCCCGCCCAGTTCCAAATACTGGTCCATCCCCAGTACGGATCAGGCGCATGAAGAATTAGAAGGAAAAAGGAGACACAGTTAATTATCAAACTTTAATTGATAGGCTAACTTACAGGATAAACAATAAGACAGCTAGTCAAGGTTACACTTTAAAGAAATAAAAAGAAAATTCCAGCAGCGCAAATCTAATAGACTAGACACGTTCATCTCCTCCCAACAGGCATTTGATTAGAACATAAAAGCCAGACAGAGCGCACAGGGAGACACGGTACTCGGGGACAATGTCAGTTCTTTTTGGAGAACTCTGAGAAGGGAGAGGAGAGGAGTTGAGACGGGAAGTGGCAGAAGCACAGCCTGGTAGGCAGACGGCCCGGATGGTCTGCGTTTGGAGGGCTCCCGACCACCCACAGCTTCAGGGGGGCCCTGGTGAGAAGGAAACGAGCCAATCCTAACTAGGGATGACTTTTGACACAAAGCCTCAAAACAGAGACCATCCTTCTCCAAGACGACAGGCATGAACGGAGGCAAGGAGCACAGGAGAGGTCTCCCTAGAAAACGGGTGGAGTGAAGGCTGGCCTCCGCGTGGCCAGTGGCACAGGGCCCTTCCCTTCCTGCTCCTGGCAGAGCGAGCGAGCCAAGAGCAAGAGCGGGCGGCTCTTCCAGGCACGTGGGTAAGTAAGGAGGGAGCACGCCCTTCTGGCCGAGACTCGAGAGGTGCTCAGAGCTGTGGCCACGTGGCAGGTATGCTCTTTGGCCCTTGTCCGGTGAAGCAGGAGCTGGGAGCCTCCCGAGGCCTCCGGTGTCCACAGCTCACAGGGGAGCACACCCTTGGCTCAGGGCAGCCTCGTCCAGAGCTGACGCTGCACACACACGGCCGGGCATCAACCCAAGTACTTAACACCAGAGTCGGCACCCCACAAGCCCACATCCCCTGACGAGGACGGTGACACAGCCACAGGCACTGGCCTTCGCAGGGGCCACTCTGCCCTTCCTCACCAGGTCGCCTTACAAGGAGAGAGAGGCATAGAGTCTGAGCAGAGGCCCGCAGGAGGACCAGCAGCACAGAGCCAGGACGGGGGGGCAGCCCAGCGGAGGCTCAGTGCCCGCCTAGCCCGCTCCCTGCAGGCGGGAGCCCCGCTCGGAACCACTCTCCCTGGCCTACCTGCACGCCCCACAGAAAGAGCCGGCCCCCTCTAACCAGGAAGGAGCTGCCCAGAAGTCATCCTGAGGGCACAGTAACACTGTGAGGGACCGAAGAGGAGGGCACTCCAGCTTGCTAACATTAGTCTCGGTGACTCTGGACTGCAAGGCGAGAAGGACAGACTGGTCAGCCGCGGGGCTGAGAGGCAGGAGTGCGAACACCGCTCGACCCAGACTCAGACTGACCCTAACACCGCTCCCGGGGCTCCTGCTCGGTCCGCCCGCAGACGGGCTCAGGGGCCAGAGCTCGCGATTGTTCCAGCGCAGTCCGTGAGCCCACCCAACAGCTCCCCACGAAAGATGTCACATTACTATTTACATAGAGTATCTCGAGTGAGGAAAAAAAGCACCATTTTACGTAAAATAAAAGGCTCACACAGGCTTTGGTCCTGTCTGGAGACGACATCAGCCTGAGTGGAAAGCGGTGTGGCTCTCAGGGAGCAGGGCAATGACAGGTCACACGCTCTCACAGGGAGGAAGGGACGTCAGAGGGCGCGGTGGCCACGTGGGCAGGAAGGACCCCCGAGAGCTGCAGTACGAGGCCAGTCTGGGGAAAGAGGACGGAAGCGGGTGTGTGGCACCATCAGGGCGGGCTCAGGACAGGGGGACAGGGACACCGGCCAGCAGGCTGAGCGTGCCCTGTGAACCCGCTGGCTGCAGAAGCCGGGACGGCAGCGGAGGAGCGGCCATCCCTGCAGACGCTGCCGGCCGACGGCACAGAGAGGCTGCAATCAGCTCCTGCTCCTGCGGGGGACGCGGACGGGCAGTTTCCTGGACGCTGTGCGCCGATGTACCTGAGCCTCCAGAAGCGAGAGCAGCCCTTCCTGCCCGGACGCCTAACTCAGAACGGACCGCACGGGAGGCTGGGTCCCCACGCTGCCACTTGGAGGGAAGGGTGCAGAATGTCATTAACTGGCTCACACACGCCAACAGATTTCACAGTCAGGGGGACAATCGAGAATGCCAGGTCTGGAGACTCCTGCCAAGCCTCACTGAGAGCCCCCAGCCAGGGACAGCACCACAGACAAGCAGGGAACCAGCGGCCCCCACGAGGACGCCGCTCACCGAGGGCTCTCCCCATCTCGGAGTCAACCAGGCTGCGAGGAGACAACACAGTTCACGGGAACACACGACGTAAGGGCTAATACCAGAGGACGAGCTAATCACAGAAGCAAGTTAACCCATTTCTGATGGAGCACATCGCCAACCCACGAGGTCAGATGTCTTATCGAGAAAGGCAGCGTCTCTGAGCCCGGGAGAAGGACACTTGAACACAACGCATGAGCAGAAGGAACAAATGGAGAAGCATCACTGAAGTAATCACTGGACTGCTTAAGAATGTCTAGAAGCTTCCAAAGTGGACCTGTGGCTCCACGGCCACGTCCGCTGCCCCCCACCTGGCTCCCCCGTGGACAGCCACACCCGGGCCAGGCTGGGAGTCACCCCCAGGGCGGGGAGGGCGGCAGACAACCGTCGGTGAGGCAGCGGGACCTCCCCAGAGATCGGTGCCCAGAAGGCAAGATGACTAGATGAGTCCCTGCAGGGTCTTCTGCTGCTGCAGCCCTGCACGTGGGGGCTGCCCGAGCTCCACAGCGCCCCCACCCTCTGTGCCCTCGCGAGCAGCGCTGTGGCGGCCGAGAGGGGGGACAGAAGGAGGAACTGACATCTTTGGGTTTTCAGAACAAAAACTCAAATCTAGGAAGTGAGAAAACTAAAAGGGAAAGAATGAAGTCTGAATTTTAATGGACAGAAAACTATGGCTTACCAACCCTCCCACGTTGCATACAATTTTATGTGAAAAACACCCCAGCTCATCACAACACAGTCCAAATGTTAGCAACCAAAGATTCATGAAAATATTTCAGTGGAAATTACGGAAGAAAGAGAAAGCTTTGCCCACTCCTCTCTGAACAGAACTTGGCAGACCGGCTCCAACACAGGTAGAGTGTGCACACGCAACACGTTCGGGACTCGGGTTTATTGGTTTCCACTGCACTGACTGTAAAACTGGCGCGAAGCTGACGGCGAGGAAGGGAACCGGTGGTCTTACGTGAAAGTCGGGCTACGTGAGACGGAACACCACCGCTGGCTCGGGCGCCACATCACCTCAGATTGGAGAGGTTGCTTTTGAACAAAGTTCCAGAACTCTAAAATCCAGGGGTGCTGCAGCCTCTCCCAGCAATGTCCTTCACTGCGGTCAGTCTCCGCGGCCAGAGGTGAAAGTGCTTTCAGAAATACTGCCACTTCCCCAGCACGGTGTCTTTGATCGCATCCACATACTGGGTTGGGACCCAGTACACCCAGTAGTAAGAAGCTTCCGTGGGGCCCAGCTGGAACGCCTGGAAGGGAAGAGGAAAACCGAGTGGCACTTCAGCGCTGGGGGTGGGCGGGCGGTGGCTCAGTTACACGGACGGGACTACGGACGTGGGGAGCTCCCGGCCCAGAAGCACGAACAAGCCCGGAGCGGCAACAGTGGGGGTGGGGGGTGATGGGGGCACACACAGCACGGCCAGCCCGAGGGCAGTGGTTCCCACACCTACGTGTCCTTCGGAACCCTCCGGAGGGCCTGTCACAGCAGACGGGGGCTCCGTTTCTGACTGGGGGGGCTGGGTGGGGCGGACAAGCCGCGGTTCCCAGGTGTCCCCAGGTGATATGATACTGCCGACCCAGAGACCCGACTGGGAATCACGGCCCTAGAAATGCCGTCATGTGTGCACAAGGAGACAGACGAGCGCTCAAAGCAGCACCATCAGAAACGGTGAAAACCTGGACACACCTGCACACCCATCCCTGGGCGTGCAAAACTAGAAGTGACGTGGCCTGGACTCACGAATGTCACCTTGCTTTGAAAAGGTACGGACTGGGCCTGTGGTAAAAACACAGACTCACGACGGCAGGCCAGAACAAAGCGAGCTGCACAGCGGCCCACACCACGGTGGCACTCAGGGAAACTGAACACACACCACACAGCCCTGGGGCCTGCCCTGGACACACACGGACATGGAAGCAGACGAGGAGGAGCGTGACGGGTCGTGATGAGGGCAGTGTGTGTGGGGGGATGGGGACAGATTCGCTGCTGGCCAACTTTCTTTTATTAAAACAGGATTCAAAGCCAGTTACAAAATATTGACAAATATCACATCCTGCTGATGGGTATATGGGCTTTAGGACTCTATTCTTTCCTGTTTTCTAGGATGCCTCTAAAAATAACAAAGCAAAGCCACCCCTTCTAACATGAACTCTGACACGTTAACATCCAGTGACACAGCAGGTCCGCCAGCCAGCGGCCAGCAGCCCCTGGTCGGGACCCAGGCAGCAGTGCGGAGTAACGGGGGTCAGAGAGAAGGGCAGTAGGAGCCCCTCCTTGCCAGAAATGACTCCAGAAAACAGTGACCACTTAAACTCAGTCCATGGCACTGCCCAGCCTCACCAGTCCCATAGGAGAGTCAGTACCCACACAGCTGTGCGCGCCCCTCCTCGGGCTGCCTGACACGGCTGCAGGCCCCACTAGGCCAAACGGAAAGACAATACTTCAAAACGCTGTGCAGGAGCCCGGGAGAATATATTAAAACCCAACGTTTACTTTTTTTATTTTTTTACTTTTTTTTTCTTTTTATTTTATTCATTTTAGAGAGGAGACACAGAGAGAGAGAGAGAAAGGGGGGAGGAGCTGGAAGCATCAACTCCCATATGTGCCTTGACTAGACCAGTACAGGGTTTTGAACTGGCGACCTCAGTGTTCCCAGGTCGACGCTTTATCCACTGCACCACCACAGGTCAGGCTCAAAACCCAACGTTTAAAACAAAACTGCCCGTGGGCCTGAAAGGAGCCTGGAGTCCCCTGGCCAGTTGGCTCAGTGGTAGAGAATCAGCCCAGTGTGTGAAGTCCTGGGTTCGATTCCCGGTCAGGGCACACAGGAGAAGCGCCCATCTGCTTCTCCACCCTTCCCCCTTCTCCTTCCTCTCTCTCTCTCTCTCTTCCCTTCCTGCAGCCAAGGCTCCACTGGAGCAGAGTTGGCCCCGGCACTGAGGATGGCCTCATGGCCTCCACCTCAGGTGCTAGAATGGCTCTGGTTGCAATGGAGCAACAGCCCAGATGGGCAGAGCATCGCCCCCTGGTGGACATGCCGGGTGGATCCTGGTCGGGTGCATGCGGGAGTCTGTCTCTCTGCCTCCCTGCTTCTAACTTCAGAAAAATTTTTAAAAAAATAAAGAAAAAGAAAAGGAGCTGAATGGATGGACAGCAGGCAGCAGGGCAGGAGTGGACACAGGACTGACAGACCTTTCTGACAGCTGGGGTCTGCCTCAGGTCTACAGAGGGCTGCTGTGATGCTAGAGCCCCGTCCTGGGACCACCAACACCTCCCTCTGCTGTGGCCCCGGCTAAAAGGCAGACCACTCCTCTTCCTCCTCCCTGGGATGGGTCAACGTGCCCACAGCCCTGTTGGCTGGATGTTGGAAACCCTGCCTCTTCCGACAGAGAATGGCAGGTGGCCACCTCACCCTGTCTGCGCTTGGTCAGGGCCCTGGCAGTTATTCTGGAGTCTAGGAAGCTGACTTCTTCCCTGCAATGGTCCCTTCAAACTGGGGAAGCAGGAGGGCGTCCTGAGCGGCTCGGCGCCCTCTGCACACCCGGGCAGTGCCCACAGCGCCCTGCTCGGGGCGGCGCAGCCGGCCGTCAGAGCCGGCCTCCACGGGACCGGGCTCCGCAGGTACGTCCTCCTCAGGACGCCGGCCACCTGACGTCCGCAGCCCAGAGGGGAAGGACTGGTGGCCCAAACACCAAGATTAGGGGAAGCTTTATTCTCTCTGCAGAACCCAGCAGCCACTCCTCCTCACGTCTATTTCCTGGTCTAAGAACGAATGCTGCAGAGACGGGGGAGGCTAAGGAGAGCCACCGTGCCCCTTCAGACTGCTGGCGGTGGGGGGACAGAGAGAACCAGGAGTGGGTCAGGACGGAGCTCTGAGCAGTAGAGGCAGCACGAGGGTCGGAGTGCACGTCTCCTGACCCGTCCCCAAGAGGGACCCCGCGGGAGGGGCAGAGTGGCAGCCCAGACAGGCCGGAGCTCGCCGGCTACTCACCATCATGTGGTAGTCTTCATGTCCTTCGATGGGTTCGCTGACCACGTTCTTAATGGAGCCCATGGGTAGTTTCTCAGTCCGCTCTAGGTTGAGGAAGGACAGTCATTATTCAAAGCCCTTCTGTTCCACTCAGGCCGCAGACATGCCTCATCAGGGCTAGTGGGTTTGGAATCTACCATAAGCTCAAGTCACCTGTGTCCTCTAACGATGGTGGGACCAGACCCTGACAATGACCCTAGGACACTGTGTGGGAGCTGGAAACTTCTTAGGAGCACATGGGGCCAGGTGTTATTTTTAAAAGTCTAACAATAAATACCCAAGAATTCCCCTGCACCTTCCCTGCCCAAGCCAGGCACTGGGTCAGCCAAGAGGACCAAGAATAATGTTAACCCGTACCACCCCAATAAACTCAATTAGAAAAAAAGAGGCCCTGGCCGGGTGGCTCAGTGGTAGAGCATGGCCCGGCTTATGGATGTCCCGAGTTTGATTCCCGGCCAGGGCACACAGGAGAAGCGTCCATCTGCTTCTCCACCCTTCCCCCTCTCCTTTCTCTCTGTCTCTTCCCCTCCCACAGACAAGGCTCCACTGGAGCAAAGTTGGCCCGGGCACTGAGGACGGCTCCATGGCCTCCACCTCAGGTGCTAGAATGGCTCCAGTTGCAATGGAGCAACTCCCCAGATGGGCAGAGCATCGCCCCCTGGTGGGCATGCCGGGTGGATCCTGGTCGGGTGCATGCGGGAGTCTGTCTCTGCCTCCCCGCCTCTCACTTCAGAAGAATACAAAAAGAAAAAGGGGTCCAAGAGCAAGGGCAGCAGCGTGCCCCTGGGATGCCCAGACAGGAGGACACAAGCTCCTGCCCACCTGCCCTCCCCCGTGCCTCCACACACACACGCCCACAGCCCCCCTAACACAGGCGTGACCTCTTATGCTCATGGCTCAAGGCGCCACCTAGCACCCAGTCAGAAGACACTTGGTGGCGAGTGTGAGGTGGCGAGTGCGGAGGGGACGGCAGGCGTGGACGCGGCGGGAGCACGGGCGCCTGCTGGGAGCGAGAGTGCAGCGGGGGGGTGAGCGCAGGGCAGAGGGCAGAGCCCCCGCGGAAACCGCTGCTCACGAGCAGGGGACCCCTCGGGGACAGGAGCTCTCAGCAACAGCCGAACCCACTTCGGTAAAAACACCAGAGTTTGCAGAAAAAAGCCTGGAGAAGACAGAATCTGAAAACAGACCACTTGACAAAACAGACTAGGAATTCAGAGCTTGGGGCACCTGCCTCGCTAAAGGGCAGATGCGTCACACTCCTGTCCCGGGGCCTCTGTTCTCTGTCCCCGAGGACCGTCCCTCAGGCCTTGACTTCAGGGGCTCCCCAACAGCGAGCACAGGCAGGACCTGACCAGCTGGAAACCTCTCAGCACACCCACCCCATGAAAGTGTTCAGACATGTTCACATGGAAGTAATTTCTGGTTTCTTCTGAAAATGGAGAAGACCTCACAATCCTGAGCCATACTGCTGAGTGACAGCTCGGTGACAGACGTGACTGCCCTACCACAGGGCACAGCTTCCCCACCCGCCTCCTGCCGAGCCTGCTCTCGCTGCACGGGCCTGCGGCCCGGTCCTGCTCCGCACGGCCACCAAGTCCGCCCACCAGGAAGAGCCTGTCCATCACGAGTCGGGCGCCCTCACAGACAGGCCACCTAGCTGCTGACAGCGTTTCACTGCGGCATCTTGCTAGCAGAAAGAGAAGCCAGTGCCTGGCGTCCTCTGAGGAAAAGCTTATGGCACTCGGGTGACAGAGCCCAGGGGCAGGTGAGACGGAGGCCGGGTGCGCAGGGACCAAGCACACAGAGGCTGGGTGTACCAGGGCCAGGCACATGGTGGGACTAAAAGCCTCGGCCGTGGTCAGCCCCTGGGGATTTGAGTCCGGGCCACACACTCTGGCACCCAGCACAGCGCGGGGCCCCTGCAGCTCTCCAGCATGTACAGCAGGAAGGGCTGCTCCCACACGCAACGCACATGCACCATGACACGGTAGGTCCTCACAGGTCCCTGACCAGTCCCTGCCACCCCCGAGCACGGAAGCGCTGCCTGAGAAGCCGGCGAGCACTGAGACCTGGTCCCTGCCCAGCCTGCCTGGCCGCCCCTGCCCACCCGCGGGCATCGCTGGCCCACCAGGCTGCCGAAGCGAGTCAGCACAGTGACAGAGGACCACGCCAACCGCCTGCCACGTCACAGAGAGCAGGGGCTGACGGGACGGCGGCTCACAACTGCACAAGCAACAAGTGACAAAGGGCTGGGCTCAGCAGAAGACAGGGACCTCTCACAGGGTCAAAGGCCTGCGGAGGAATGGGGGAGCCCTGAACTAGTTTGCAAGACTTGCTCTTATCATGCAGTTAGGACCAGATGTGAAGAGAAAACGGCAGGTTGTCCAGCGAATGTTAGAAAGCTCACGCACTTTTAGGAAGTCGGTCTTGACTCACTTTAAGAACCAGGGGAGGAGTGAAAGTGAGAAACTTCCTTCTGTATTTTAGATGATTAAAAGCCTCACTCCCCACCACCCAGCCCTGGTCAGGGTCCCACCTGAAGCAGAATCACACTAGCGCCTGACCCTGAAACCACCAGCCTCAGAGGACGGGAGCCCCGGGCTTCTCCTTAGTGTTTACCTCGAACACTGAGCACCTACAGCGCCGGCACAGACAGGCGAGTTAGGCGTGTTCCGTCCCCTCCGGAATCTAACAGGGGACAGACAGGTCAGAGTCATGAGTGCTCTGGCGACACAATCGAAGTGCTCTAGGAACAGAAGCAGGGGGTGGGGGACTATCGGGAAGGGTCCGTTAGCAGACGTTTAAGCAGAGCCCTGGAAAGATGGTATTAGCGACCGGGAACGGAGAGGCCCACAGGGAAGGCCCGGCACGAGCAGGGCCGGGAGCGAGGTCAGAGACGTAAACTGGCGTCCCACCACTGAGAACACTGGACACTATGGTCAGGCATCTGCGGTGGGCCTTAAAGAGCCAAGTGGTTTTCTTGGTTAATTTAGAAAATTAAAGGGAGTAACATTGATCAGTAAGAGTACACAGGTTTCAGGTGAGCCCAAGGTGTTTGAAGACAAAAACCAGGGAGAGAAAAATAGTACGGAAGACAGGTGGGGTAGACATTAAAGATGAAGGCAGGGACCAAGTTCAGAGATGCCAGGAGCTTAACCAGCAGAATAGAGCGGCAAAGAAAGACACACAGAGGATTCTGGTGTGACTGACAAGGCTTTGATCCATCTGGACAAAAAACCAGGGAGGATAATAAGAGACACTTCCCAGCAAACAGCAAGCCTGACCCACTGCGCCCGGGGGAGCGGGCAGAGGGCACCAGGCACAGGGATGGCGGGACCCAGAGTCAGGAAAAGGGTCCTCAGTAACGGGGCCACCTCAGATCTCACAGAAAGGAAGGATGCTGGCTGCACACAGGTGGAACGGGACACTGAGAGATGCAGCCCGCCCCACATCAAACCACAGATCAGCTCCAGCTGCTTGTTACCACGTGAGAATGCAGGTCCAGATGGCTAGACCTTCTGATGTTTACTGAGAAGTCAAAATTCAAATCAAGTGAAACCTCCAGTTTTTCACAGAGTGTGTAAGCAGGAAACCCGTCTACGGAGCAGCCTGGCCCACACAGCTCGAGCCTCTGGTTTGGGGTGCAGCTGGACGGCTGGTGCTGCAAGGACTGCCCTGAGATGGGACTGAGGAGAACGGGGGGAGATTCCGAACACAGGACGAGCACCTAAACGCAGACTCAAGAGCCAGGCACGCGGAGCAGAGTGGAGTCTTCCGAGGGTGAGCCGGAGCTGCCACCACTGCCAGCAGGCGGGGCCGCGCGGGGACGCACCTTTAGTGCCGATCCACAGCTGGTCCTGCTCCAGCTTGAAGGTGAGCCTCACTTTTCCTCCAGACTTGTTGTACATGCCGGACAAGGGGACCGTGGGAAGGCGCTCCTGGGGGCACAAGAGCACGGTACCAGAGGGAGGGACCGGTGACAAAGGACAAAAGCAGAAGAGACAGGATGCGAGGACGGGAGCGCAGGAAGGCGCCCGGCTTACCTGGGCCCCCTTGACAGACGGCATCACATCTTCGGGCTTCCCTTTATCCAACACTCTCCGGTGTTGCTAAAAATAAGGCAGAAGAGATTACTGAACGGAAGTGGGCTGCGTCTCGGGCACGTGACTACCTCTGAAACACAGCGTTAACGTTCCGGTCCGAAAGCCTGTCCTGTCCAGACAGGGCCTCCGACCCTGCAGAGGCGGCCGCGGACAGAACGTGCGGCTGCAAGCAGCAGAACGGGCCAGCAAGAAAATAAATCCTCGCTTTTACTGAATTTTCATCAGCCACACGTGGCTACCACACTAAACATCAAAGTTCTAGAGAAAACAGGATTTCCAGACTGCTAATTCTAAAATAACTTCCTCCTCCCCACCCTCCCAAGTGACCACTAAAAGGACTCAGCGTCAAGCTGAGAGCCACAAAGGGTGTCACTCTCCTTGTGAGGACAGAGTGACAGCACTTTCATCAACTTAAACTCCCAAAGACATCACTGCCAATGCTGGTCGTCAACCCAACCGTCTAAAGGGCATTTTCTCGGCAGATGGAGACCCACCCACCGCAGGTCTTTCCTGCTGCCCCAGCCTTAGCCCCAGCGACACTGACCCTGAAGAACCACGTGTGAGAGGAATGCCGACTGCTTTCCAGAAGCCCAGCATGCAAAGTCCCTCACTCAGACCACCCCAGGAGTTTGAGGAAGCCCCTCGGGCTTCGATGAAGGCTCATGGCCCCTGCAACCGCTCCTGGCTGGCCCACGTGCCTGAGTCTTACTTCTACCCCATCTATGGGCTACGGCTGGGCAGTTACAGACACTGTTTGGGACAATAAGTGGGCAGAGGGTAAAAATTAACCATTTTGAAGCACCAGGTGGCCATGAGCCAACTCAAACCCTCCCTGGCATGGCAGAAACCCTCCAACAGGAACAAACTCAGCACTGCCCGACTGCCAGCAAAGTGTGGCCCAGCACCTCAGCCCCAGACTCTTAAGCAGCCAGTAGTCACAAGGATGGGTCCCTCTCACCAGGGCGTTACACTTCATCACTGCCATGAACGAAACTGAAACGTAGCAAAAGGGATTATGAGCTAAATTTGACTCAGACCTCACAAAGACCTTTTGAAGAATTGCCCCTACACTGTGGAATCAGTCCTGAGCCTGCTAAGCTCACATTACTAACTCAAAGCCTGTATTTAAGAGCCTTGCATGCTCCCACGCTGTGGCCCATGGAAATGCTCGCTCATGTCTGTATTATCGAATCTGACGTTTCACACGCATGACAGAAGAATGCAGGAAAACAAACATGAACCAATCTGGTTACAAGACATTACGACCCCATATTTGGGAGTGAAAGTGCCCACATATACACCTTTACACACTACCATAGGTTTATAACCCCTGATCTTAAACCTCATAGACAGGTGTTTTAAATTTCTGGAGAGCCCAAAAATCTTAGGCGCTTTATAAGTGAATATAGTTTTTTGTGACACAGAGAGAGAGAGAGAGGGACAGAAGAACAGATAGGGACACAGAGAGGGAGAGAGATGAGACGCATCAACTCTTCGTTGTGGCCAGCGACCTTTGGGCTCAAGCCAGTGATCAAGAGGTCATGTCTGTGATCCCACACTTAAGCAAGCGACCCTGTGCTTAAGCTGGCAACCTCGGGGTTTTGAACCTGAGTCCTCCGAGTCCCAGTTCTACGCTCTATCCACTGTGCCCCCGCCTGCTCAGGCAAGTGTAATCCAGCTATAAACTACATCATGCAATCTCCTCCATGGGGTCTGGGGCGGCACCTTGTCACACAGTAACGTTTCTATGATAAAACAGAAACATTCATAGTAATCCCGATCAGGTTCTGGGAGGTTTGGAACCACAAAGAGAATAGGACTCTGTAACAGAAAGCTGTGTCCTTCTCAAGCTGTTGGTCATAAGCCTTGGTGCCTGTGGTGACTAAAAGCAATGATGGTTCCACTTGGTCTCTCCTCAGGACACAGGTCACAGGAAGAGTCCCTGATTTTCCTGGAACAGTATAAGAGGGGCCGGGAGGCTCCTTCACAACGGCCGGGGGTTGTTGCTGGGCGGTGAGACCACAGGGGACGGTTCTTCTCTCCGCTCCTTCAACAATGAAACACACTCACCTCCAAAAGGAGCCGCAGAGAATACGAAAGAACCAGGCCCCCCTTTCATGGGCCAGGAGGGGTAAAAAAATCAGCATACTTATCTTCCTGGTCAGCTTCATTTGGCTTCTTGACATGGGTCACTTTTAGAGGAACCTGGGAAAGCTATTCGTTCTTCACGCCTTTCCAGAAATGGGCTTGCTGACTTGGGGGGAGCCACACACCGAGGGACTAGTGTAAGCACTTGCACAAAACGGGGAGTTAGTTCTAGTGATAACATAGCATTGTTCTCTGGCACTACCCAGGAGACAAACCACGTCTGGTTCTGAAGCCTCTGTCTTTACAAAGGCCTTATCCTAAAGGAGATAGACTTGAGACACACTGACCCGCCAGATGAGACAAAGTTGCAAATCTCAGGTAGTTGTCACCTCCACTCAACAGTCAGCCGCACCCAACCGCTGCCATAAATTTCCATCATGGACCCTGTCCAAAGAGGAGCTTATTCTAGGGAGAACGTAATCAGGCTCTGGAAAACAACGCTTCCAACTTCCCAGGACTAGCAACCACAGGACGGACGGACTCACCTTCTGCCTACACAGCGGCTCCTTCTTGTTCTCTTCCGCCTTGGCGTCCTGTTGCGCAGAGTCTTTGGGTGTGTTTACCGCTAAAACGTCATTTATCGTGGAGCCGACCACCATGATCTTGGCTCCGCTGGTCACCTTTATTTCCCTCAACGTCTTATCCTCGGGGACGAGTCCCTTGTACATGACTTTCTGCATGGCCGGCGGGAGACCTTGAGAAAAGCACAGACGGTGAAGGAAGAACTGGAAACAGGCGGCCCTGAGACAGCACTCGGGCAACACTCCACGTGAATCCTGCTCTCTTACCAGTTACTTTTGCAATTGCACACCTGGGAAACTTGAAACCTAGCTCAGCCTCGGTTTCCAAACCTTGATAAACAGTGACAACAATAATCTCTTCTGTACGGATTTAAGGATAGCGAGATTGAAACCGACAGAATCAGTACAGTGCCTGGTAGTCAGTAATCGTTCAATATTAGCTGCCACACGTCCCAACCTGTCCCTCCATCTTCTAATCATTCAAACATTAAGTGGAAGAGTCCACAGACCTCAAGAATACAAAACCCAACAGGGATCAAGTTCTTGTCCCTATGAAGCTCTACAGGCTACACGGAGAACATGTAACAAAAAGAAATCACTTCAGAGGACAGACAGCTGCAGAGAGGAGGAAATTCGGTTAGTTCCAGGAGCACCTGGGAAGGGATCCGCAGGATGATGGTCCCCAGCGCTTCCTGCATGAACTTACTTTATGAGAAGGATCTGGTGCTTGCTCAAAATAGATCCCTGGCCACGTTCCAGACCCACTGAATCAAAACCTCCAGGGAGGTGAGGGTGGGGGTGGGGGTACAGCCTGGAAGCTGTAAACTGACCAAGTGCCCGAAACAACTTATTAGAGATGTTCGGGCAACACCAGGTAGAAGCTTGGCCCGACGAGTCGGACCTGGGTCTCAATCCCGGCTCAGCCGCTTCTGCTCAGCTCTATGATGTGGGGCACCAGGTCTCATCATCCTGCCCGTCCGAGGAATGGGGACACCCTAGCACCCAGCCGGGGAGGGCTGATGCGGGGAGAGCGAACCGAGCACGAGGAGGGCAAGGCGGCGGCGGCCGTCGGGCCACGGGGGTTCCCCACCTGTGATCGAGTGGATCTTCTGTTTCAGCTCCGAGCCGGTGCTGTCCAGGGGGAACTTGACGTCGTGCTTCGTCTTGTTCCAGATGATCTTCAAATCCACCAGCTCCCGGGCCGCGCCGCCGCCGCCTGCGTCCTCGCCATTGCTGACCGAGGCCTGGGCGCCGGGGTCCCCGGGGGGCTGGGCCGGGGCCGGCTGCAGGCTGCCCCGCGCCGCACAGGGGTCCTCGGCCGCCGTCCCCACCGCCGCCGCTTCGGCCTCCGCGCAGTGCAGCGCCCGCGCGGGCGCCTCGGCAGCCACGCCGTCGGCCTCCGCGTCCATGCCAGGCTCCTCCATGCCTGCAAGGGGGTCGGTCAGGGGGGTGGGGTCGGGCCTGCGGCCGGACGCCGCCCCGGCCACCCCACCCCCGACCTCTGACCCCCGACCCCGGGCCGGGCCGCGGACGCGAGCGCGGACCGCTCCCCTCGGGGCCCGACCCGGGCGCTCGCCGCCCCGCCGCCCCGCCACACTCACCATCCGGGGCCCCGGCCGCCGCCATGATGATTGTGTACAACACCCACCGCGCCCGCAGGGGCCGCCGGGAAAAGGCGAGCTGCGGAGATTGGCCCCCGCAGCAGCCCCTAATCTCGCCCAGCCTGGCCGGAAACAGGTGAAGGTTTCTATGGAGACCCGCCTCCTCCGCTTCCCGGGCCCGGCCCCTGCCACGCTTTAGCTTTCGGCAGCCATGGGGGGGAGGGCCCGAGCAATCGGCTGTTAGACCGGCTCTGCCCCCTCGAGGCCGAGAGGGGCCGCAGCCGTGCAGGGAAGGGGGCGTGGTCTCGCAGACTAAGCAGCCTGCGCCTTTAAGGGCCGGGGTGAGGGGGGCGGAGGTGGGGGTTGGACCGCCTGCGGCGGAAGCGGATTGGCTAGGAGGAGTCCCCGGAAGTGATTGGGCGGAGACGCCCACGTGGGCGATTCCATCCCACATGGCGGCGCTCTGGAGGAGGCTGCTACCGCCCGGGAGGGTCCCGGGAGTCTGGGGGCGCCCCCCGGGACGGCGCGAGGCCAGCCTGGGCCCTGATTCCGGGGCTCCGGTGCGAGTGCGCTTCGCCCCGAGCCCTACAGGTAACCTTGGCGGACGTTGACAGGGCAGGCCGAGTCCCACCGTCCCGTGCCCGCCCCCACCGAAGGTTCCCGAACGAAGAACCCCTTCCGGTGGAGTCTGACTTGGGAGGGCAGCGCGACCCCATTTTTCCCCGAGGCGGAGACAGGTTCCCGAACGGAAATTCTTGGCCTAGCCAGGGAGGTCTTTGTTTCTAATGGGGACTGCACCCTCTCTTCCAGTCTCTCTTCCGTAGAGTCCGTAAATGTATATATGCTAAGTACACACCGTCAGGTACTGATCCGCTGCGACACAGTGGCCATCGAGAAAGGAGGGTCCCACCTACAATGTAGTAGCCGCGACAAATACCTATAGAAAAAATACTGTGACTTTTAGGCAGTCCCGTGTGCCACAGGGGAAATGAATTGGAGCAGCCCTAGCCCAGAGGACTGGGGGTTAGGAAGGATGCTCAGGAAGGCCTTGCTGATGCGGTGACATTTGAGCTGAGAGCCCTATGACCAAGACCTAGCTAGGTGAACATATGGGAAGAACCTTAACGATCAGAGGACATCGCGGGTCCACATGCCCAGTGGTTAGTGTTGGCGCTTAGCAAGCCAGAAGGAGGTAGGGACCCCATGTATGTACTTGACCCTAGTGGAGATCTTGTCAGGGCCGCCCCACCAATTCCAAAAATTATTTTCTCATGAGGCTGTCTCTGCCTTCATAATGAGCATGCTCTCCTTCTGGGCCCCAGTGTCAGGAAATAAATAAGGCGACCTTTGTAGTGAGAGGTTCTCGCTGCACAGAATGCAGGTGGGTCTAGTTAAGTGGGGAGTGCACGTCTCAAACCATCCATGGTGGAAGGACTGCTTTTTCTGATTGCCAATCACTTATTACGGAGGATCGGTACTTTTATGAAATCAATATAAACGGATTAGTTGACAGTGAAAACGTTGAAAGCATACAAAGTATGAGCCTACCTTTTGTCGAACAGATAGAAAACTATTCTGTCAAATTCCCGTTAAGTTTCTAGATACTGTCTCCCGATTTCCGTGCTTGGTTGGTTGTGAACTGGCAGCAGGTTTGCAGACCAGCACCAGTTTGGGTGCCAAAGCTGAAGACTGGGTACAGATTTCTGGCTTTGCCACTTTCTAGCTGTGTGACGGGGGCAAATTACTTAACCTCTGGGAGCCTCTAAGTTTGATCATCTAGCAAACTGGGCTCATCATTGTACCTGCCTCCTGGATTTGAGGTAATGCAGCACTTAACAGGGGTTGCTACTTACAGAAAGCACTTAACAGTTGCCTCTATTATGATGATTGTAATTTTTGTGTCCCTGCTAATTCGCAAGAAAAGCCCAAATGGCAAAGGCTGTTAACTACAGACGGATAAAGGAATTATCCAGCACCCTGGCTGGGTAGCTTAGTTGATTAGAGCATCATCCCCAATACACCAAGGTTGTGGGTTTGATCCCTGGTTAGGTACTTACAAGAATCAACCAATGAATGCATAAATAAGGGGAACAACAAATTGATATTTCTCTCTCTCTCCTCTCTTTTCCTCTCTCTCCAAAATCAATTAAAAAGAATTATTAAGCCACATAGATCATTACAATAGCCAAAAATAATCGGAAGGTGTGCTTTGGTCAGCATTTAGGCCTCACAGCAACCCTGCAATAAAGGTTTCTGATTTTGTTTTGAATCCTAATCGAAAAGGAAATTGGAACTCCTGCAAGTTAAGTAGAGAGCCCAACAGGTAGTAAATGGTGAATGCAGAATTGAACTTCCAGTCTGTTTCATATCAGAGGTCTTGTCAACTGCTGGCCCCGTGTCTTCTCGGGGACCCCTGGTTTTGTGGTGGCCTTGGAGAACCTAGCTGGAGGCCACACACGTGGTCAGCGTGGCAGTGAGTCAGCCTGACCGCAGGGGAGCTGTCCCGGTGCCGTCTCCTGTAATCGGAAGTGCAGATGAGCTTACCGTGCAGACAGGGCCGTGGTCTAAACCAGAGAAGGTAGGGGAAGGGGAAGCCCCTGGGGAAATTGTCCATTCTGTGTTTTCAGTCAGGAGTGATGGAAATGTAAAAGCTCAGGAGTTTGAATTCAGCTGAAGAGAAATGTCCCGGAATCGAATGTGGCTTTTTCTCAGCGTTTAAAGCCCGCACTGAGGGTGAAAACGTCACGGAGACGAAATTCCTAATGTACGCTGAGGATAGTTATGACGGTGCGTGGAGGTGTATGTAAAAAGTCATTTCATGGTATTTGTAATTGGATATTAATTTTTCCCCTAGCACATTGAATTTGCATAAGTTAAGTGTTCACGTGAACAATCGCTTCGAGCATCAGCCTGAGGTGCAGAGATTGCGGGTTTGATTCCGCGGCAAGGCATGGACAGGCGCAGATCAGTGTTCCTGTCCACCCCCCCATAAAGTCAATAAAAAAGTTAAATGTGCCTGTGATAACAGTCTCAGTGAACAAACCTCGGGTTCTCCTCCTATGCATGAATCTTGGCCTTGAGGCAAATCTTTCTATTTTTTAAATAATTTTTTAACTGACTGATTTTAGTTAGAGATGTAGGGGGGAGGGGAGAGAGAGACATCTGTGCCCTGACCGGGGATGAGCCTCTTAACCGACTGAGCTATTCAGCCAGGGCAAGGCAGACCTTAGAGTAGTAGAGTGATAGGTACATTTGGGGGGAGGTGGGGCTTCTTTACAAAATGTTGGTCTTTGTGGGGCAGCTGTTAGGCTCGCTCGCGGGGTTACCAGTGGCAAGCACTTGGCCTGATTGGTGTGTGGCTGCCCCACGTGTGTGTGGCCTGTGTAAGGCTGTGGGTGCTCGCACTGGAGGAATACAGGTGGCGGGCTGCCTGCCCGCCCTGTGAGGCGGTTCCCCTGCCTGCGTGCCTGTCCGCCGCTGTGAGACTTTATCAAACCGAACGGCCCCATTCTTCCTGGCTCCGCAGTTCCTCTACCGTCTGCCCGAATCCACCGTGGACCTGCCTGGCCTCGGCCACCGGCATTACAGTCTTCCTCGTTAGAAAGGGGCTTGCCTGGCCTGTGGTGGCACAGTGGGTGGGGTGTCAACCTGGAAGGCCAAGGTCGCTGTTTTGAGGCTCTGGGCTTGCCCCGTCAAGGCACATAGACAAGCAACAAGCAAGCAGTGAACAACTAAAGTGAAGCAACTATGAGTTGATATTTCTCTCTCCTCCCCCCTCCTCTCTCTCCGCTCTCTGTAAAATCTTTAAAAAAGAAGAAAGAAAGGGGCTGAAGGAGTCCCACCTGTCTCCCTCGGTCACCGCCAAAGTGCTAAGTAGAGGGGACGAAAGGAGCGGTTTCTTGGGCTTCGCTATTCATTGGGACGTGGGTCACAGCCGAGCTTGCTTGCTTCTAGACCAGGGCTCGTCAGCTCTCGTTCCCCGTCTTAGCCGAGCTGTTCTCATCTCCGCCCAGGCTTCCTGCACCTGGGTGGCCTCCGCACTGCCCTGTACAACTACATCTTCGCCAAGAAGCATGGAGGGAGCTTCATACTGCGGCTGGAGGACACGGACCAGGCCCGCCTCGTGCCCGGGGCAGCGGACAACATTGAGGACATGCTGGTGTGGGCAGGTGAGGCTGCTGGGGAAGGTCCCTGGTTCCTGGAGGAATGGGGACATTGGTGCTACCTGGGGTGTTAGGTGCCACTGAAAAGTTGCTGAAGCTCCCTGAAGAAAAGCTCAGTGGCGTTTTCTTTTTTTGTTGTTTAACTTTTTTACAAAGGTTTTAATTGGATCTATTGGGCGACATTGGTTAACAGAATTGTACAGGTTTCAGGTGTTCGGTTCTGTAATAGATCATCTGTACATTGCACTGCA
The DNA here is from genome assembly GCA_037038555.1 of Rhynchonycteris naso. Lineage (NCBI taxonomy): Eukaryota > Metazoa > Chordata > Mammalia > Chiroptera > Emballonuridae > Rhynchonycteris > Rhynchonycteris naso. Next base: position 205,442,406 of record CM073000.1, read on the forward strand.
CATTCACCATCCCAAGCTCCAAGGCTGTTTTGAGATTCCTGTTCTCATCCCAGAACCTCAGGCCTTCCTGAGAGCCGGCATGAACTAGGCCAGCTGGCAGGTGGGCCTAGGGCCCTCGACCTGTGGTGAGTGGGGAAACGGTCCAGCCCCTCGTTCGCAGGTGGGAGTGCTGGCCCAGCTTGTTGAGTCTTCTGACTTCCAAGAGGAGCCACACCTGCCGAGTTTGCTTAGTTTTGTTTTTGGCTTTTGGGAGAGAGAAACACCCGTTTGTTGTTCTACTTGCTTATGCATTCATTGGTTGGTTCCTGTATGTACCTGGACTGGGGATCGAACACACAACCTTGGCATATGGGAATGACACTCGAGCCAGTTGAGCTACCCTTCCAAGGCCTGTTTTTTTTGTTTTGTTTTTTTTTTAGCTTTTCCACTGATTTGAGAGAGAGTGAGAGGGAGGGGGAGGCGGAAGAGAGAGAGAGAGAAGCACCGGTTTGTTCCATTTAACTTTGCTCCCATTGTTTGCTTCCTGTGGGAGCCCTGAACTGGGGACCAAACCTGCACCCTCAGCACACTGGGATGATGCTCTGCTCACTGAGCCACCCAGCCAGGGCTCTTCTGTTGGTTTTTTAATGACTACTTCCCAGCCTGACCAGGCGGTGGCACAGTGAATAGAGCATTGTGAGGACCCAGGTTCAAAACCCCGAAGTCACTGGCTTGAGCGTGGGATCATAGATCATAGACACGACCCCATGGGCGATGGCTTGAACAAGGGGTCACTGGCTCAGCTGCAGCCCTCCACCACCCCCCAATCAAGGCACACGGGAGAAAGCAATCAGTGACCAACTAAAGTGCCACAACTACAAATTGATGATTCTCATCTCTGCCTTCCTGTCTGTTCCTCTCTCTCTCTTTCTCTCTCTCTCTCACTAAAAAATAGCATATATATATACTTCCCGTTGTTAAATCTCTGAGCTCAGGTAATGAGGTGGGGTGTGGTTAACCACCTTGTATAAGCCAAACAAAATGAAGTTGATCTTGTGGGAAGTTTAATCCTGAGCACAGCTCATCTAAGGGACAAGGAAGGAGTGTGTTTGCGTTCCCTGGGTCAAGAGTTGCCTCCTGCCCAGACCAGTATGACTGGTTAAGCTCCTCAAGAAAAAATACTGAAAATACCAAGACTGTTTTGAGATGTCTATTTAACTCAGGTAAATTATTAACTGGACTCGGGGTTTCTAAAGGGCAGAAACTGTTTGTTTGATGGGCTTATGGCAGGTACTCATCGAGGTTAACTGAATGAAAAGGTGTTCATCCACCCAGATCCCGTGCTGGAACCCATAGTGTTCCAGCCCTGAGCCACGACCTCGTGCGCAGTACGAGGGGAAGACGGGTGAACAAGTTCGGCTGTTCTTGTGGGATGAAGCGACAGTGCTGTGGGGGAGCGGGTAGCAGGTTTGGGAACCCCAAACGGTGCTCGTTTAGGTAGAACGGTCTGCAGTGCGGAGTGACATCAGAGCAGAGACTTGCGCAAACCAAGGGGCCAGCCCTGTGGTTACCTTGGGGAAGACTGTCAGGGTGGAGGAAATAGCAGATGCAAAGGCCCTGTGGAAGCGAAGTGCTGGGTGTATTAGAGGAGCACAGTGAGCAGAGCAGAGGGATGAGCTCTGAGGACAGGAATTGTGCCGTGCAGGCCCGGTTGAGAACTCTGAGTGCATGCGGGCACTCTGCTGCACGTGGGAGACAGTGGTGGACAGGCCCCCCACGCATGGAACCCCGGTTCATCGCGAGCGTGGGAGTGAGGCCTGCGGCCTCCCCCACCGTGCATTTGGTGAGGCAGAGGGCAGGCACCAGGTCTCCAGGAGGCTGACTTCTGGAGCAGCTTGCCTCAGGAGTCTTTTTTTTTTACGTGTAACTTGCATCGTATGATACCATTTGAAAGTGTACAATTCAGTGGTTTCTGGTATATTCACCGTGTTGTACAACCATCGCTGCTCTAATTCGAGAACATTCTCATCACTGCAGACTGAAACCCAGTGCCTGTTAGCAGTTGTTCCCTGCTCCTCCCACCATCTGCCTGTCCCTGTGGTTTGCCTGTTCTGGACACTTCACGTGACACGTGGTGTTTGTGACTGGCTTTTCGTGCAAGGTTCACCTCTGTTGTAGCTAGCACACGTCAGCACTTAAAACGTGGAAATGCCACGTATCCCCTCGCTGCGGGTGAGCGTTTGGTCTTTTCCGCTCTTTGGCCATCGTGGGTCCCGGCTGTGAACACTGCACCAGTGATTCTGTGAACATGTGTTCAGTTCCCTGCTGGAGTCTCTCGGAACCCGTGGGCTCGTCCACATGCTGAACATCCAGTTGGATTAGTAAAGTACCCCCCAGTGTACCTCCCCCAACTGTGGGGCAGCCGTGTTAGGCTTGCTGGTACCGGCTGTAAGCCCTGTGCCCAATTAGTGCGTGAGCACGCGGCAGGGCCACGTGTGTGTGGCCTATGGTCAGGCTATGGGTGCTTGCGCTCAGGGGATTGCCTGCCCGCCGCTGTGAGGGTCTGTTCTGTTGTTTTCCCTGCCTGGGTGCTTGTCCGCCATGGTGAGACTTTATTAAACAGAACGGTCCGTCGCCTTCTGGCTCTGCAGTTCCTCTACTGTCAGCCCGAATCCAATGTCAACCTGCCTGGCCTCGACCACCAGCGTTACATCTGGCGCAGCGGGTGGGTATGGAGCCTCTGACACCCTCAAGGGGTGGAATAGAGGAGTGGCTGTTCTCGGCGGCTCTCCTGGTGGGCACCGTGGGCTGGGTGTTTCTTATAACCCTGCGAGAAGAAACCAGCTCTGTGTGGGAAGCTGAGTGAGGTCAGAGCTCCAGGATGAGCACGTCCTGGGTGGCAGCGATGGCGTGAACTGGAGTGAGCGCCAGAGAGGGAGGCCGACCCTTCCGAGGGCTGCCGTGTGCGGTTCCGGCTGAGCACCAGCGGCGCCTGGCACTGGAGCAGTCTCTGGACAAAGAGCCGTGGGTTCGCGAGTTGCAGTCTGCCCTGGAAGCTGAACGGTGGCAGCGGTGGCCGTTAGAGAAACAACTGCGGGTGCAGAGGCCTGAGAGCAGCAGCCGCGGGAGCCAGAATGGGCGCGAGAGCCAGAGCTGCAGCCGTGGGAACTGCAGTGGGCGCGGGTGACGGAGCTGCGGCCCTGGGAGCCCAGGTGGGCGCGGGTGACGGAGCAGGCGTCTCCGACTCCCCCTCTTCTGAGGAGGAGGCTCGGGCTATAACTGCTGTCCCCAGACTCAGAACCCAGCTGGTGGTCGCCAATAAGGTAAAGACCCAGCAGCCTCAAGCCCCTCGGGGGCAGCCACAGCCCCCTCCCCAGGTAGTGGAGCCCTCTGTGGTCCGGCCTTGCACCCGGGCAGAGCTGATGGAGTTGAGGGTGAAATTCAGGCCCCTGGCAGCCTGCTTGGTGCGGCTGCGGGGCATAGGGGTGGGTGACATCAATGCTCTCTGGAACAGAGATGGACCGTAAGGCTGTGAGGGCTGCTGCCCATGCTGCCCCCCACCCCCAGCGAGAAACAGGCCCGTGAAAGATACCTGAACACACGTGGGTAGATGTGATTGCAGCTGGGGCAGGTGGAGAGAAATTAGATGGCAAGCCTAATAGAGTCTTGTTGGAGCCTTGGCGGCAGCTCGAGTCAAAACAGAAGTTCCAGCCTATGAAAAAGCGGGGGAAGTGGGTGGTCCCAGCATCTGCCAGGAAAATCACTGGCGTTCAGGTTACAGGCTCCCCAAGATCTGTTGTCCCAGTTTGAATGGGGAAGGGCGAGGGAGCCGTCTGACAGGGATGGGTGGGGGCCAGAGACCCCGGGTGAAATAGGCAAGCCACTGGTCCCCTTTTAATGTGCAGCTGGTGTTGGCATTAGAAGGTAACAGGTGCCTTTTTTATGGCGGCAGCAGCTACGAGAACTGTTAAGGAGACACAGGCCTTCAATGTGTTTGACCCCGCCAGGCCCTGTGAGCTTGTGGAGGGGTCTGGATGGGCTTCTGACAATGGACAGCACCCTATGGGAAGGTGCCGAGGCTCATGAATAAAGAGCTATGGCTAGGTGCTGTAATGGACGTTCACCTTGGTGATGTGCACAGGCGGCTGGGCTGTCTGTCATGGACTGACTCTTGGACCGCGACCAGAGGGGTGCACTGGCTCTCATGACGATGGACATGTCGTTTGTGGACAGCACTATGAGAGGTCCTGATGCGGGGTCCCGTGGGACCTGTGGAGACCCTCCTGCACTGGTTCTCCGGCTGCAGAGGTGTGCTGAGACCAGCTTGGCCGTGGGTGTGCATGACAGGAAGGCGCTGCAGGACTGAAGAACAAACGTCAGACACAACATACAGAGAAAGACGGGCCCAGGGGACTCCCGGCCTCCAGGACGAGAGCCCAGAGCTCTGCAGCCTCGTCGTGTTTCTTGGTCTCTGCTCACTAGGTAAATCAGCAGAGTCAGGGTTCAGGTGCAGAGAAGGGTAATTAATGTCTTTCAGGCGTATAAGGAAAAGCCATAGAGATCAACTGTTTTCCTCTAAACAATTTTTTGTGGTCGCAAGGGCAGCGCTCTGCCCCCGCAGGACCCGGCGTTCCGAAGTCCTAACAGAAGACTCGTCTCAGGACCACAGTCTAATTCCCAGCCACTTTCCCCACAGAGGTGCACCGGGGACACTGTGGTTTCCATGGACACAGCCCTGGACTCTACAGGCCCTCCTGCCTACCACGGGGTGGGCCTCCAGGTGACACCCTGGGCAGAGTGCTCAGGGAGACACTGTGAAGGACACCTTTGTAATCATTGTAACTATTGTGTCACTTTGGCTGTCGCTGTAGCCTGTTTCCTGTCATACAGTGTGTCCGTAAAGTCATGGTGCGCTGCTTCCCTGTGACCGGTCATAAGTGCACCATGACCTTACGGACACGCTGTAGATTATGAAGCGAGCAGCCCTAAGGGGTGGGCTGTGGGGCAGCTGTTAGGCTCACTCGTGGGGGTACCAGCGGCAAGCACTTGGCCTGATTGGTGTGTGGGTGCCCCACGTGTGTGGCCTGTGTAAGGCTGTGGGTGCTCGTGCTCAGGGGGACTGGATGGTGGGTTGCCTGCCCCCCACTGTGAGGGGCCCTCCTTGCTGTCCCCCTGCCTGTGTGCTTGTCCCCCGTTGTGAGACTATTAGACGGAACGGCCCACCCTTCCTGACTCCGCAGTTCCCCTGCCATCTGCCCGAATCCCGCGTGGCCCGGCCTGGCCTCGGCCACTGGCCTCGCACGTCCTTCTGTGCAAGGATTTCAGGTTCGATCCCAGTTAGGGCACGTGCAGGAGCAGACGGATGGTTGTCTCTCTCCCTCTGCTCTCTCTAAATAAGGAAACAAATTAAAGGCTGGACTCCGCTTGCCACGCCTCGGGCCCGAGCAGCAGTGTCGCAGGCCTGTTGCTGTCTCACCTGCTGGTTGCTCTCTCCATGCTGCAGGCCTCCCCCCGGATGAGAGCCCCCGCCGCGGAGGCCCCGCCGGGCCCTACCTGCAGTCCCAGCGGCTGGCGCTGTACGCACAGGCTGCGGAGGCCCTGCTGAAGACCGGGGCCGCCTACCCCTGCTTCTGCTCGGCGCGGCGGCTGGAGCTGCTGAAGAAGGAGGCCCTGCGGACCCGCCAGACGCCCCGGTGGGTGCCTGGCTGTGTGCTGCCCCTGCCCAGTCACGGGCTCCTTAGCTGCTGCTGCATGACAAGCTGCCGCCAAGCTTGCCCTGTGTCCGGGTTTCTGCTCAGGCTTTCTGTCCCTGCTGCTGCCCAGTCCTGGCCACCGTGCGGGCATCTCGGGCGCAGCTCGCAGAGGCTCTGCTCCTGTTTCCCCGCGAGGCTGTTCACTAGACCCTTCTCCTTGCCCCGTGGCCTCCCCGCGGGGCAGCTTCTACGTGGGAGCTGGCTTTCTTCGGAGTGAGTCGGGGGCAGTGAGAGTGAGGTGGGAGCCAGCATCCTCCCGGAACCTCGCCAAGGAAGGGGCGCTTGTCGCCTGGTTGTGCTCTGTTTGCTCGGAGGAAGTCGCTGTGTCCAAGGCAGTGACGTAGGGCAGAAATGCCAGAAGCTGGGGTCGCTGGGGCCGTGTCCAAGCTGCCCACGGTACTGGGCCCCAGGCAGAAATGTAAAGTAACTTTACTTACTTTGAATAGAAGTGCACAGGAAAGGCTCTAACCCTGAGGCTGGCTGCTGTTGGAGCGGTGGCATCTGCAGAGACAGCCGTGCGCACACTGATGGACGCACGGTATTTCCCTCCTTCCCGCTCGAATGGCGCACAGGGTGTGTGGGGGGGTGCAGCTCGCCGGCTCGAGGGTCAGCAGGGTGCTCGCACAGTGTCCTGTTGGGGCGACACACATCAGTGACTCCGTCGGTGCCTTAGGAACCTTTGTCATCTCTGGCCCTCTGTTGTAAGAGAAGAGAGCCGGGCGTTGCTGTGTGCACGTGCAGTGTGGGAGGCCCCGTCCCCGTGGCGCTCCCATCAGCGGGGCCGTCGTAACTGAGGCCCCGGCTTCATGCGCCGTTTGCACGGGGCCGGGTGTGTGGACCAGGTCACGCCGCACCCCGCTCTCGTCGTAAACACATTTGTCCGAGACGGCTTCCTTTCTTGCCCGAGGTCGTACGTCTATCGGAGGCATAGGTCGGGCTCATGTCGCGGTCAGTACTCTTAGCAGCTGTGCTGCTGGGCTTCCCCACAGGTACGACAACCGGTGCCGGACCCTGAGCCAGGAGCAGGTGGCCCGGAAGCGGGCCACGGACCCCAAGCCCGCTATCCGCTTCCGCCTGGAGGAGGAGGCGCCGGCTTTCCAGGATTTGGTGTACGGCTGGACTCGGCACGAAGTGGCCAGCGTGGAGGGTGACCCGATCATCCTGAAGAGCGACGGCTTCCCCACGTACCACCTGGCCTGCGTGGTGGACGACCACCACATGCGCATCAGCCACGTGCTGCGTGGCTCGGAGTGGCTGGTCTCCACCTCGAAGCACCTGCTCCTGTACCGGGCCCTGGGCTGGGGGCCCCCTTGCTTTGCCCACCTGCCCCTGCTCCTCAACTCGGACGGCAGCAAGCTGTCCAAGAGGCAAGGGGACATCTTCCTGGAGTGGTTCTCCGCTGCCGGCTTCCTGCCCGACGCCTTGCTCGACATCATCACGAACTGTGGCTCAGGCTTTGCAGGTACCTGCTCGCCTGACGCGGCCGGTGGGACCACGCAGTGAGGAGCCAGGCCTCGGGTCGGGACCCACCCGCTCCTCGGTCTGCCCTTGACACCTGCCGGCCGCCTGAGCGTGCACAGTGTTTACTTTTACTCTGCTTCAGTTTTAAAAAGAAAAAACACTATTTTCTGTATAATTTATTGATTGGGGTTTTTTTTTTATTGGTTTTTGAGAGAGAAAGAAACATCGATTTATTGTTCCACTTATTTATGCATTTATTGGTTGAAGCTTGTATGTGCGCTGACCGGGGATTGAACCTGCAACCTTGGCGTATGGGGACAATGCTCTAACAGACTCAGCTGCCCGGCCAAGGCTCCACGGATGTTCATTGAGCCAGACACTGTATTAGTATTGGGGCTACGCCAGTGAATAAGACAGGCATAATCCATGCCCTCAAGGAACTTAACGGTCTCTGCACCTTGCTGGCCACATCTGTGAGATGGGGCCAAGTATCTACCTCTTAGGTGTAAGTTAGGGCTCACTGTGCTCACGGGTGTAAGGCCCCAGCGCAGGAGGCACAGGAATTACAGCTCCTGTGGTTATTACAATTATGTCACTACTCCAGCTGAGCTGCGGGTACTGCTGCGCTAACCCCGGTTTATTCCAAGCTGAGCCTTTTATTCTTGGCCCAGGACTCTGAGCCCACATCTTAAAGGACCGGTTAGGATGAGGTCTTTGTGGCGGAGAGTTCTCAAAACGAGGCAGCGATAGTCTGCTGCTTGTTGACTCTGCTCTTACTTAACCTTCACAACGTCCTTGGGAGGTATTTACTCTCTCCAGTGTTTGTAAGAGGATCAGGAGGCTCGGAGAGGTTAGATAACTTGCTGTTGTCTCATGGCTAGTGATGGATGTAGGAGACGCTCACTGTGGGCTGAAGCCTGCCACGCTGCCCCCCCACCCCCCAGGACAGCCCCCAGGACAGCCGCGCTCCGCGCTCCACTCGGCCTGCACTTTGCGGTCACTCGGGAAGCTTAGGAAGCGCACAGGGAAGCCCCGGTTGGGCAGCTCAGTTGGTTCGAGCACTGTCCTGGTGCACCAAGGTTGCAGGTTCGTTCCCTGGTCAGGGCACGTAGAAGAATCAACCAATGAATGCATTAATAAGTGGAACAACAAATCAGTGTTTCTCTCTTTCTCCTTCTTGTCAAAAAAATAAAAAATCCACAAGTAAATTTTAAGAAAATCGAGCACCCTGATGCTCAGTCCTTACCCAGACGGGGGAGTCAGGGTCTCTGCAGTTTAGCCAGATGGTGGGTGAGCTGAGTGCAGTGGGGGTGGGTGAAGGCTGATTCTTTTCAAACTGTTTCCATAGTGACAGAAGGCTTTCTACAAACAAAAGCTCACCTGGGGCCTTGATTACAAAGCAGAGGTTGACTACCTGCTTGCTCAGCCTCCCTGGGCGTTGGAGGTGGGGGGAGGGAGCTGAGCCCCCACCCTCCCTCGCTTGCAGAGAACCAGATGGGCAGGACCTTGCCCGAGCTGATAGCGCAGTTTGACCTGGCCCGGGTCACCAGCCACTCGGCCCTGCTGGACCTGGAGAAGCTCCCAGAATTCAACAGGTGAGTGGGGGACGGGAGAGCCCCTGGTGGATGAGGGCTTTCTTGCTTGTGATGGGTTCCCACAGCGGAGGGGCCCTGGGCTCCAGAGTCCCACGCGCGCGTCCCCTGCTTCCTCTTGTCTAGGGGGGCTCACGACAGTGTGTACCCACTCGGTGCAGTTGTAAGAGTCGAGTTAAACACTGCGTCTAAGTCTGTCAACCCCTGGCACGTAGGAGTGCTCGGCCAAGGGCACCATTTTGTCACCACCGTTGTTCCCGAGCACCTCTCACGTAGACTCTGCTGACCACCAGAGCCTGGTGGGGAGCACCTTCATTTTAGAGCACCCCCATCCTGCCAACACCGAACTGGCACTGTCCCCTGCCCCTTGACGACATGTTTTATGCTTCAAGGAGTCCCTCACTCAGAAACCTGCACACGCAGCTGCAGTTCCCGTCGCTGTGGCTGTGTCCAGTCTAAGGGCCCAGGCAGTGACGTGGCAGGCAGGTTTGTAGTCACATTTACAGTCACTCTGTGATGCCTTTTTTTCTTTTTCCTGAAGCAAGATGCCGGGAGGCAGAGAGACAGACTCCCGCATGCGCCCGACCGGGATCCACCCGGCATGCCCACCAGGGGGCGATGCTCTGCCCATCTGGGCTGTTGCTCCATTGCAACCAGAGCCATTCTAGCACCTGAGGCAGAGGCCATGGAGCATCCTCAGTGCCCGGGACAACTTTGCTCCAATGGAGCCTTGGCTGCGGGAGGGGAAGAGAGAGACAGAGAGAAAGGAGAGGGGGAAGGGTGGAGAAGCAGATGGGAGCCTCTCCTGTGTGCCCTGGCCAGGAATCGAACCCAGGACTTCCACATGCCAGGCCAACACTCTACCACTGAGCCAACGGGCCAGGGCTGATGTCTTGTCTTGAGTGCTGGCTTGGGGACAGGCTCCCCTGGTGCTCTCATGTGAATCCGGGAAACTTGTGAATGGCAATTGTTTCTGGTCTATTCCTTCATCTGCTTCTCCAGTCATACCTGTGAGGTCAGTTGGATGATTTCATCTGATCTTACACACGAGGAACCAAGACGTAGAGAAGTTACCTAATGGGCCTGGCTCACTCAGTAAACGGTGGGCAGGTTGTGAACGGGGCAGTCAGGAGCAAACGCAGCACGTAGTGACCGCAGCTTGGACCTTGCCTCTTCTCCAGAGGAAGTGATATCGGGAAAATAGGGTGAGGGCTGGGGTGAGCTGTGGCCTCCTGTCGTTCCCCCTGAGCACCTGGGTGGCCAGAGGAGGGTCGAGGTGGGGCTTTGCTTAGTGGTAACGGGAGGAGGGCGGCCTTGAGGTGCCCGCGGGTTTAACGCAGCTGGTGCTGTGACCTTAGGCGGGCGTTCCGATGGCCTGGGCGCCCCTGTGATTAGTTCACGATGGCGAAGAGAACAGCAGTGGTTGTCATAGCAGCAGCAGTGCTCCTGCTGTGGTGAAAGTCGTCATAGTGACCGATGGTCATGAGCCCTTACTGTGTCCCAGGGTGGCCAGGGCCTCCGGTTCCCTTTCTTCTACTGTCTCCTCTAGCTACTAGGGACATGAGAGAAACAGTTTTAGTATCAACTTCACGGGATTATTCTTCGTAATTGCTTTAAGAAAATTACGTGTTTTGGCCACTCTGTGCTCCAGGTAGCTTCCCTGGGGCTCCCAGCCTTCTGTGCTGACCCGCGGAGGACTCTGCTCGGACCCCTGCCCGGCTCCGGCTATGGCAGAAACGCAGGCCTGTGCCCAGGGCTTTCTGACAGTCCCTCATTTAGTCTGCAGAGCGCCCTGCGAGGGAGCTCACTGTGGGTCCCACAGCACAGGTGCCGTCCTGAGACTCCAAATGGGCAGTAACTTGCTGTGAACCCCTGGCGGGACTGGCCTCACTCGCAGGCCTGTCTGATTCCAGAGGCCATGAGACGTTCACCCACCCTGGCTGCCTGCCTTCTGTGCCAGGGGCAGGGTCCCTAGCCTGGCACTGCATGCTGTCTTTCAAGTCCCTCTACTGTTAGAGATGGGGCAAGGACAGGCTAGGGAGCCACGGACTGACCGGGCTGGAGGGTGGAGTCCTAGACTCTGCTCCCTCCAGAGGAAGAAATGAGACAGAAGGGTTCTCCTGGCCAGGCGGTGGCGCAGTGGGTAGAGCGTCAGCCTGCAATACAGAGGACCCGGATTCAAAAGCCTAAGGTTGCCAGCTTGAGTGTAGGATCACAGACATGACCCCATGGTTGCTGGCTTGAGCCCAAGCTTCCTCATTTGCTTGGGCTAGGGGTCACTGGCTCAGCTGGAGCCCCCCGTCAAGGCACGTATGAGAAAGCAATTGGCCTGACCTGTGGTGGCACAGTGGATAAGAGAGTTGACCTTAAACACTGAGGTCGCCAGTTCAAAACCCTGGGCTTGTCTGGTCAAGGTATGTATGGGAGTTGATATTTCCTGCTCCTCCCCCCTTTCTCTCAAATGAATAAATAAAATAAAATAGAAAGCAATCAGTGAATAACGTGCTGCATCAAAGAGTTGATGCTTCTCATCTCTCTCCCTTCCTATCTGTCTCTTGCTAAAAATAAAGAGAACATTTGAACTTTTAAAAAATCTGAACTTCGCCTGACCAGGCGGTGGCGCAGTGGATAGAGCGTCGGACTGGGATGCGGAGGACCCAGGTTCGAGACCCCGAGGTCGCCAGCTTGAGCGCGGGCCCATCTGGCTTGAGCAAAAGCTCGTCAGCTTGGACCCAAGGTCGCTGGCTCCAGCAAGGGGTGGCTCGGTCTGCTGAAGGCCCGCGGTCAAGGCACATGTGAGAGAGCAATCAATGAACAACTAAGGTGTCGCAAGGGCAACGAGAAACTAATGATTGATGCTTCTCACCTCTCTCCGTTCCTGTCTGTCTGTCCCTGTCTGTCCCTCTCTCTGACTCACTCTCTGTCCTTGTGAATAGATAAATAAATAGAACATTAAAAGCGTGAAGGACTCCAGGTCGCATGGGCCGCCGGGTCCCCTGTGTTGGGTTGGCCAGAGCCCTTTCTTTTCGTCAGTGTGGGAGAACGGCCTTGGCTTCTCCCACAGGCTGCACCTTCGTCGGCTGCTGAGCAGCGAGACCCAGAGGCGCCAGCTGGTGGGGCAGCTGCAGGTGCTCGTGGAAGAGGCATTCGGGAGTCAGCTGCTGGACAGGGCTGTCCTGGACCCGGGCCACGTGGAGAGGGTCCTCCTGCTGAGACAGGTGTGGGGTGGGGGCCCCGGGGGACACCATCTCCCAGCGCATCCGCCCTGTCCCCAGTGCACTGAGTGGCTGTCTCTCCCGCTAGGGTCACATTTGCCGCTTGCAGGACCTGGTCTCCCCAGGACACTCCTACCTGTGGACGCGCCCCACTGTGGGCCGGGAGCAGCTGGGCGCCCTCTCGGAGAAGGTGGATGTGATTGCCAAGCACGTGCTGGGGTGAGCCCGGGGGCCGAGCTCAAGGTGCTCTACCCTCCTTCCCTTGCTTTCCCCAGGGTCCCCATACCCCACGGGACAACCCCAGGTCGGTGAGAGGTCCTTGGTGAGCTGATTGCTCACTGATCCTCCTGGGACAAAGGGTGCCCAGAGGAGCCCACACACTACCCAAAGAAGTGATGCCTTCAGGCTCTGGGGCTGGTTCCACCTGGGTTCCATCCCGGTCCACCTCTCGCCCAGTTAGTTCCCCGGCCCAGACGGCTTCACTTTGGCCAAATCACTGCACCTGTTAGAGCTTCTGTGTGTGTCCTCACGTGAAAGGTGGGGGAGATACTCGTGCTTACTATAACTGTGCAAGGACGTTTTCGATGACAAAGGCAGACAACAGCATGAAGGGACTGACTGCTCTGTAACTGTGGTCAGAACAAGGGCGGGCTTGAGGCTTAACACGGGGTCCAAAAATAATGTCAGCGAGACCCAGGCTGTGTGGCTCTCTGCCCACACTCCCCGCCCTGGCCGCTCTCTGCAGAGCTTGTGGGCAAAGTAGGGGAGGGGGGTCTCTTCCCTGGTCCTACAGGCCGGGGCAGACAGCTTTCCTCTGCCTCCGGAGTCCTGCCACCCCTCGGGTTTGCTCATGTGCACTTGGTTCCTGGTGGCTCACGGACCAGCCGGGGTTCAGCCAGAGGAGGGAGAAGGAGTCTCGGAGGCGGACAGGACACTGCTGCCCCTTAGAGACCTGGTTAAAGAGCTACACGTTCATTTCCAACTGCATCCCGCTAGCCGGCCCGCTCCTAGGGCCGTGCCGTGCTTCACGGGAGTCTCGGAAAAGGACTTTTCTAATTTGGCAGCCATGTGCCCAGCCAGAAGTTTTGTCACTGCATAGAAAAGCAAGAACAGTCACTTGTCTAAAATAATACAGCTCGCCTGACCTGTGGTAGCGCAGTGGATAAAGCGTCGACCTGGGAACACTGAGGTCGCCAGTTCAAAACCCTGCACTGGTCTGGTCAAGGCACATATGGGAGTTGATGCTTCCAGCTCCTCCCCCCTTTCTCTCTCTCTCTCTCTCTCTTTCTCTCTCTCTTTCTCACTCTGTGTCTCCTCTCTAAAATGAATAGATAAAAAGAAATAATAAAATAATGCAGCCAGTCAGCTGGAGGGTCAGGGGTCCAACCCAGGTAGGCTGGGGCCCCACGTCTGATGGTAGTGGCTCTTGCTTCTTCCCTGTGTGAGGTGCTCGGACTGCCCGACCCCTAGAAAACTTCGCTCTGTGGTTGTAATGTACATTTTGAAGAGGGAGGAATACAAACGGTACGAGAGGATTTATAGCAAAAAGTCGTTTATAGCTACTCCAGCCCCCAGCAGAAGGGCAGCCACACTTAGCAGTTTCTTTTGTGGATTTTCTCTATTCAAGGATACTGTATGTGGCCTGACCAGGCGGTGGCGCAGTCGATAGAGCGTGGGACTGGGATGCGGAAGACCCAGGTTCGAGACCCCGAGCTCGTCAGCTTGGACCCAAGGTCGCTGGCTCCAGCAAGGGGTGGCTCAGTCTGCTGAAGGCCCACGGTCAAGGCACATGTGAGAAAGCAATCAGTGAACAACTACGGTGTCACAACGGCAACGAGAAACTAATGATTGATGCTTCTCACCTCTTTCCGCTCCTGTCTGTCTGTCCCTATCTATCCCTCTCTCTGTCTCTCTCTCTGTCCTTGTTTAAAAAAAAAAAAAAAAGGATACTGTATGTGTATCTAACGGTATTCTTATTTTTAAAACTTGGAATTTAGTACTTTCAGCCTGGATTTAAAGCCTAGGAACGATGTGAAGGTGTATATTGGAAGCCCCATTTTTACCCTTGTTCCCCATTTGCCTCGTTCCAGAAACCTCCACATGTTACCACTTTATTTTTTAGAGAGAGGAGGGGAGGAGAAAGATGAGAATCATTATCTCATTGCTGTATGTTAGTTGTTCATTGATTGCTTCTCGTACGTGCCTTATTGGGGCGGTGGCTCAGGCTGAGCCAGTGACCTTGCGGTCATGCTGATGACCCCACACTCAAGCTGGCAAGCCTGCGCTTAAGCTGGTGACCTTGGGGTTTCGAACTGAGGCCCTCCGTGTCCCGGGTCAATGCTTCGTGCACTGTGCCATTAGCAGTCACGCACTACTATTCTTAATTAGAGCTAAATATCTTTATTTTTTACACAAAAGGTACAAACAATAATACTGTTCCATGTTTTTTTCTTCTTTCACTTAAGTATGTTTTGATCTGTTGTGTGCTTAGAGAGCATTCTCATTCCCTTCTACAGCTACATTGTTACACCGCTTTGCAGTGATTTATCTAGCACCCCTCCTGCTGATGGGCATGTGGGTCGCTACAGGTTTTGCTGTTACAAACGATGGCAGGATGAGTAACCTTGAATAGACATCATGGAGCGTGTTTGCAAGTAGGGCACCAGGACAGGTTCCCAAGAGCTCTTACCATTAGAAGTGACTCTCCCTTAATCTTATCATTAGAAGTGACTCTCCCCTAATTGTGGACATGCCCCCGCAGGGGCTGTTAGTTGTGGTTCCCTGGTGTTGATGTCTTAGCTCCTCCTGCCGCGGGAGCTGGTTTTAGAAGCACTCTGGGGCTGCCACCCACAACAGGAGATCTGCCACACGAGTGATCAGAGGCCGCCAGATCTTTTAGAGTCCCCGTGTGCTGGCGCCAAGCTCCCGGCCAGCTCTCCCGGGTCCTGAGCTGCCCCTGCTGGCTGCCCGGGGGCCTGGCACCTCTGCCTGCTCCTTGGCTGGTTGCCTCCCCACAGTGACATGGAGGAGAGCGTCCTCCCCAGCGATATGTTTCATATTTTCCATATTTTTATGTCTTCCGTTTTGTAAATGACAAGTCATGTGACTCGGTTAATGCTACCACAGGAGTGACAACTTGTCTCAAGTTGGAGCGCAGTTGCTCAAGCCGTAGGGTCAGTAGGGCGGGTTGTCCACGCCCAAGGGCCGTCTGTTCCCTGAGCCAGCCCCTAAGTGTCCGAGCGGATGCCAGGGGCCGTTGGCCTCAGTCCCTGTTCAGTGTGGTCGACTCCTCCCCACCTGGCACCTATCTGTTGCACTAACTCCGAATCGGGGTGAAGTGTTTGCAAGTCCAGCTCTAACTGAATAGAATTCCTCTTGAACTCAAGCGCACTTTTGGGAGAGGGTCTCAGCGGACTGCCAGGAAGGGTGACGGTCACCAGCCGTGGAGCTTGGGGCCGTGGGCGCTCTAACCTGCCAGCGGAGGTCTGTCGCAGCACGCCAGCGCAGGGCCCTGACTGGGGCTGCGGCTTCCCAATGGCTTTCTCTGCGCTTCTGCATGGTTGCCCCAGAAGCCTCTCCTCCCTGGCCCCGAAGCCGGGCTTCAGGTCACTTCCCAGAGGCTGTGTCCTGCCAGCCTGCACCTGACCCATTCCCGGATCCTTCTTAGATCCTCTTGAGAGGTCTCCGAGCTCTTGGGTGTAGTAAACACTGACTCATACTTCACATTTTACTGAAACATAAGCTCTGATGCTTTTGAGTACTTGCTTCCTGTTAAAGCACTTAGTCACCACGTGCCTTAATTACCTACAGCCTCGTGCTGTGGGGTGCGGACGCCGTTAGCACCCCGCGTGACAGGTGAGAGACCGAGTCCCAGAAACCCCAGCACAGAGGGAGCCCTTCGTGAGTGGTCTGCTTAGTGACTGTTCAGTTGCCGTCACGCCCACGTGCCTGGGGCCTCTGCGCTTGCGGCCCTGGCTGTTTCTGTTCCCAGCTCTGATGGGGACGGGTCCAGTCGCTACTGCCCCCCAAGCAGGCCTGGGTGTGGGCTGTGCTGTTTGTATCGTAGCTGACCGACTCTTTGACATTCTTACCCCTGCCCCCCCCCCGCCACGGGCCCTAGAGGCCCCTCACAGACTGACCCTCTTCCAGGCTTTTCGAAGGACCTGGCTCGAGCCTGACTCAGGACGTGCTGAATGCGGCCCTGAAGAAGCTGTCGGCCGGCCTGCCCGGCACCAAGCACAGTGACGTGATGCGGCTCCTGCGCATGGCCCTCAGTGGACAGTGGGTGAGGCGGGCGGGCGGGCGGGGCTGGCCCCAGGGTCCTTGTGGGTCACTCAGCTAACATTCACCAGTGGCACTGGGCTTCCTTTTTTTTTATTTTAATACTTTATTGATTTTAGAAAGAAAGGCCTGGGGAGGAGTGAGGAGCGTCAACTCACAGTTACTTGTCTTACGCGCCTTGACCACCGGGCCAACCTGGGGTTTCGAACCAGCAACCTCAGCGTCCCAGGTCGACGCTTTATCCACTGCGCCACCACCGGTCAGGCAAGCTCATTTTTCATACAAAGATGAATGAAACATGCACACTTCTCTCACTCGGTCACTCAGCAGACAATACCTGTTGAGCACCTACTGTGTGCAAGCACCATGCTAGGTACGGGATAGGAAACAAGACACACACACACTCCCGGCCCGACCTGTGATGGCGCAGTGGATAAAGTGTTGACCTGGAACGCTGAGGTCGCTGGTTCAAAACACCAGGCTTGCCTGGTCAAGGCGCATACGAGAAGCATGTACTACAAGGTGATGCTTCCAGCTCCTCCCCCTCTCTCCCTCCCCCCACTATCCTCTTTAAAATTAATAAAGAAAACCTGTAACATGCACACACACACACACTCACACACTCACTCGTACTCCTCTATGCTTCATCCTGGCCGTTCACTGGAGGTAACAGACAATCTGTACAGGAAGAGCAGGTTCCAGGGGTACAGCCTCAGCCTTAGAAATTAAAGACAGGGAAGTGCAGGCTCTGCCCTGGGGGTACCAGCTGCAGGGCCGGGGCTGGCCGGGCTGGGCTGTGACCTCTGCAGGGCCGGGGCTGGCCGGGCTGTGACCTCTGCAGGCTGAGGCTGGCCCAGGTGGGCCGGAGCTGGCCAGGCTGTGACCTCTGCAGGCTGCGGCTGGCCCTGGCGGGCTGGGCTGTGACCTCTGCAGGCTGCGGCTGGCCCGGGCGGGCTGGGCTGTGACCTCTGCAGGCTGCGGCTGGCCTGGGTGGGCTGGGCCGGGGCTGGCTGGGCTGTGACCTCTGCAGGCTAACACTGGGCACTGGTTTTGGCAGCTTAAGATCATACGCAACCCTCTTGTTCTCAGCAAGGACCTCCTGTAGCTGAGATGATGGTGTCCTTGGGACCAAAGGAAGTGCGGGAACGGATACAGAAGGTGCTTTCCAGCTGACGGGAGGTATGCCAGCTAGTGGAGGCCACCCTCGGGACCTGGCGTGTGTGTGTGTGTTGCCTGGGGAGGGGAGGGCAGGGAAGGGGCTGAGGAGGGACAGGAGGCCTGGGCCTGCCGGGACCTTGCAGAGGGAAGCAGGAATGGAAGCTGTCTCCGGGTGCACACGGTGCCTTCATGGCTCCACACAGGCCCATCCTCACCCCTTCCCACCCTCCCTGTGTCTGGAGAGGAAGGCCTCATGCCTGGCGCTGATGCCCCATGACATGGCAGAGGTGACAGGCTGGCTCCCAGAATAGCACAGAGGGCTTGTTTAGGTGCTCAGCTGCTATAGCAAAAAGCCACAGACTTGGGGGCCTAATCAATAGTTATTCTCCTAACATTCTGGAGGCTGCAGGTCCAAGGTCAAGATGCTGGCAGGCTTCGTTTTTCCTTGACTTACTGATGGCCCACATGGTCTTCTCTCTGGGTGTGCCCTGGGTGTCTCTGTCCACATGTCCTCCTCCTCATAAGGACGCCGTTCAGGTGGGATTAACACCCATCCTAATGGCCCAGTCTTACCTTAATCACTTCTTTTAAAGGCACAGCTGCAAGTAGCCATGTTTTGAGGTTCTCGGAGTTAGGGCTTCACTCTAATGACTTTTGAGGGGCACAGTTCAGCTCATGACAACTCGACAGCAGCACAGACTTGGTCCTCAGGTCTAGTTTAGATTGAGCAATAAAGGATGTTTGACAAGCTGGGTGATGTTGATGTCGGACTTTCTTTGGGGCTCGTAAGGGGGAAAAGGTCCTCCTTTGTCAGAGGTGGAAGGAGCCCTTTTGCTGTTTTGTGCCCTGGACTCGGGGCAGCCTGTCTCCCTTCCCTAAAGGTTGTCCATTCCTCTTTCCCAGTTTTCCAGACCTGGTCCTCGGACTAGAGACCTTCACCTGCCTATTCTGCGTCTCTTCTTCATGTCTACCTCTTCCTCGTACCCATCACTTGTAAGTCACCGTCTGTTCTGAACTGAGATGTTTCAGGGACAGAGAGAAATAGCTCAAGGAGAAAGAGGACAGTGACTGGATACAGCCCCTGTGGGTTTCTGGGTTTCCTGGAAGTGTGGCAGACACCTCTAGGTGGCCCCTGGTCTCTGCTCCTCCTGGGTGTTCACACCACATACGGGGGAGCGGAGATGCCCCACAGCGCCATCTTGTCTTCCTGGATTCCTTCCTGTGCGGAAGCTGCTTCCACACGCAGACGCTCAAGCCGCCTTATGGAGCGGTGCCAGTGACGAGGACCTGGAACCTCCTGCCAGCAGCCAGGTTCGTGCGCGTCTCGGAAGTTTGTCTTCCAGCCGCAGCCAGACCTTCAGGTGAGCGCCACCCTGGCTGACATCCTGACCGTGACCTTGGTGAGAGCCTCAGCCAGAGCCACCGAGAAGCTGCTCCCGAGTGTCAGACACGGACTGTGAGATAATCGTGTGCAGCGTGTGCAGCCTCTGGGTTTGATTTGAGGGTCATTTGTTACCCAGCAACTGAGAGCCCGTACCCGCTCCCGTCCAGGGGAGAAGGGCACGTGAGTGCAGAATTCCCCGAGCTTCAGAGGCCTAGCCTTTCCTTGAACAGTACACCAGACCAAGTTCCACTGCCCACTGAGGATCAGCTCTGCCTGAGCGAAGCTGATCGGAGACTGGGTTACGGGAGGTTAAGTTTGGGAGCACCACAGAGACTGTGGGAGAGCCACAGACTCCGGTCTGGAAAGGACAGGACCCCAGAGCTCTGGCTGTGCTGGCGGCAGGAGCTGGCGGCCATCTTGTCTTCAATGGGGACGCTGGAACGCCGGCTATTTCTTCTGGTTTGTTCCTCCTTTGGTACTTTCCCCGTCAGTTTTGGGTGACTCACCTGAAAATTTAGACGCTAAGGAGAGTGTGGTTGGGCTAATCAAGGTCACGTTGCTGTCCCTCAGCTAGGAAGAGGTGCTCCACAGGATGCTGTGACATAGAAGAAAAGTTCTTCCCAAGGGAAGCAGTGTTTTTCCCAGAAGGGGCCATAATCTAATAAAACCAGTGCCCTGGCTGAGTGGCTCAGTTTGTTAGGGCATTGTCCTGATGCACCAAGGTTGCGGGCTTGATCCCCATCCAGAGAAGATACAAGAGTCAGCCGATGAGTGCATAAATAAAGGAACAACAAATGGATGTCTGTGTCTCAAATAAAACAATTAACACTCGTGATGTTTCTGCACTCACCTAGGTGCAGCCACGTCTGGGTTTCTGGTCAACACTTGAGTCCATTATGTCATTCAATCTTCACAGTCCCAGGAGAAAGATATTATTATTTCTGTTACAGACAGGGAAACTGAGGCTGGGAAAGGCAATGAACTTGTCTGAGTGTACAGTCTGGGCAAAGCGAGGATCTAACCTCCAGCTTGTGACAGCCCAGGTCCAAGCCCCGCTCGTCCCTCCTGAGGGACACGAGAGCCCCCGCCTCTCGGACGTGCTGGCGGTCAAGGGAGACTCTCTCACCCTCGGCTGATAGGCTGCGGAGCTAAGAGCTGCCCCTTTCTCACTCGGGGCGAGTCGCATAGAAAGCCAGCATGTGCCTTCCGGACGGGTTGCTCAGCACCTGTGCATGTGTGTGAAAGGGTTTCACATGTTTAAAGTAACCTCGAGTCTAACCCTGGCCAGGTAGCTCGTTCAGAGCATCATCCCAATATGCCAAGCTTGCTCCCCGGTCAGGGCACATACAGGAATCAACCAGTGGCCTGACCAGTGGTGGTGCAGTGGATAGAACGTCCACCCTGGAAGCTGAGGTCCCTGGGTTCAGAAGCCCAAGGTTGCTGGCCTGAGTGCAGGATCATCAACATGATCCCAAGGTCTCTATCTTTAGCCTGGAAGTTGCTGGCTTGAGCCATCTCTGCACAACCCCTCAGTCAAGACACATAGGAGAAGCAATCAGTGAACAATTAAAGTGAAGCAACTATGAGTTGATGCTCTCATCTCCTCTCACTTCCTGTCTCTAGAATAAAAAACCTTAAAGAACCAACCAATGAATGCATAACTAAATAGAACAACAAATTGATGTCTCCCTCTCTAAAAGTCAAATACATTAAAAAAATTTTAAACCATTATAAACTAACCTCGAGTCCAGTAACGGCCCCGTAGGCCAACTGCCTACACTCAAAGCCCCAGTCCTTATTCACTGTGTGATGTCTGTGCCTCAGTCTCCTCACCTGCAAAATGGGAGTAACAGTGGTCCCAGTCTGAAAGCATGGCAAGGGCTGAAAGACGACATGTGTCAAGTTCTTAAATCAGTGCTTGGCACCTAACAAATGTCTGTTGACTTTATCGCCACCATCAGCATCTTCATTTTTACAAATGGCAGTCTTGGTTGTAAGGCATTGAAACCCAAGACTTCACTGGGAGAACCAGGACTCTCATGGACACAGGGAAGGACCCTCAGCTGGACCTTACGAGGAGACGAGTCCAGATCTGGAAACCCATTAGGACCCACGGCATTCACCCTTGTCCCTCAGAGACCGCGGTTTCTAACGTTGTTCTCTGTATGTCTGCGCCCCTCCCCCTTCTGTGAGCTGGCTTTCTCTTCCTCTCTCTGGCCAACAACTGCCCGGCCCAGAAGCTGAGCCATCTCTCTCCTGCGCTCCCTATAACTAGTGTTCCATTTCCTAGTCCCCCGGAGAGAAGCTGGTCAGCCTAGCTTGGCTCAGCTATCTCTACTTCTGGTCCAAGTAACTAGCCGGTGGGACAGAATCGTGTCTGTAATAATGCCATGGCTGCAGGGGACCCAGTCCAGTGAGTGTGGAGAGTGGCACCTTTTCCTGCATGTATATTCTCTTTCCAGAAAAAGGTAATTTTTATAACCGAATTTGGAATCTTATTCATACTGCCTTTGCCCTACTTGTATCATTTTTCTCCCCAATGCTTATTACTATGTGAAGTTGTACAGTATGTTTGTACATGTTCATTGTCTGTCTTACTCTGAGGAATATAAGATTAAGACTGGCAGGAAGTGCCCTGGCTGGTTGGCTGTATGTGCCCTGACTGGGAATTGAACCGACAACCTCTTTGCTTTGGGACGGTGCTCTAACCAATGGAGCTAGCTGGCCAGGGCTGTGCTTCCACTCTAAGGCATGCACCGTGAATGCCAGAATGGTAGCCATGGAGGCCTAGGAGAAGAATCTGATTGGTTAGTGGGAGGAACCAATGCAAGCCTGTGAAATAAAAAAAAAAAATTCCTATTGATTTGGAAGAGAGAGAAGGAGGGGAGAAGTGAGAGAGAGGAGCATCAGCTTGTTTCACTTGGTTGTTCCGTTTAGCTGTGTGCTCACTGATTGCTTCTTGTATGTGCCCTGACCACGGGTTAAGCCCACAACCCTGGAGCACCAGGTCAGCGCTTGCTCCACTGAGCCACCTGACCAGGCAGTGGCGCAGTGGATAGAGTGTAGGACTGGGATGCGGAGGACCCAGGTTCGAGACCCCGAGGTCGCCAGCTTGAGCGCAGGCCCATGTGGCTTGAGCAAAAGCTCACCAGCTTGGACCCAAGGTCGCTGGCTCCAGCAAGGGGTGGCTCGGTCTGCTGAAGGCCCACAGTCAAGGCACATGTGAGAAAGCAATCAATGAACAACTAAGGTGTCACAACGAAAAACTAATGATTGATGCTTCTCACCTCTCTCCATTCCTGTCTGTCTGTCCCTATCTGTCCCTCTCTCTGCCGATCTCTCTGTCCCTGTAAAAAAAAAAAAAAAAAAAAGAAACTGATTGGTTTGCTTGAAGGAAAGCCAGTCCTTCCCAACCCCCAAAATATAAACAGGCTTAACAGATCTGGCCTGCTTCCCCTCTGCCTTCCTGCCTGGGAACGGGCCCTGCACAGTATCCCAAGGACAGACTCTGAGCAGCACCTGGACTGGACTAAATTTTGATATGAGCTAAACCATGGTGCAGAGTATTTGGACTTTGGTTTTTATACTGGGTTTAATGAAGACAAGCCTAGACTTTTTCCTTGGTGGGACAGGAAATAAGACACTGGATACCTGCAAGCGACCTTTAGTTCAACCCTGAATTAATCTTACTGCAACAGCCGAGGCTTCTCCCAGTGCTGGTCCTATAACAAGCCAATTATGCAGCTCCTTACCAGAACCACATTTCTGCCCGAACTGGGGTCGTGCAGTGGAAAAAGTGTCAACACAGAACGCTGAGGTCACTGGTTCGAAACCCTGGGCTTGCCTGGTCAAGGTACATATGGGATTTGATGCTTCCTGCTCCTCCCCCCTACTCTCTCTCTCCCCTCTCTCTAAAATGAGTAAATAAAAAATAGAACATTTGCCTGACCAGGCAGTGGCGCAGTGGATAGAGCATCGGACTGGGATGCGGAGGACCCAGGTTCGAGACCCCAAGGTCACCAGCTTGAGCACAGGCTCATCTTGTTTGAGCAAAAGCTCACCAGCTTGGACCCAAGGTCGCTGGCTCCAGCAAGGGGTGGCTTGGTCTGCTGAAGACCCGCGGTCAAGGCACATGTGAGAAAGCAATCAATGAACAACTAAGGCAGGGGTCCCCAAATTACAGCCTGCAGGCCGCATGCGGCCCCCTGAGGCCATTTATCCAGCCCCCGCCGCACTTCCGGAAGGGGCACCTCTTTCACTAGTGGTCAGTGAGAGGAGCACAGGATGCATCTGCAACCACAGTTCCCATTGAAATACTGTTCAGTTTGTTGATTTAAATTTACTTGTTCTTTATTTTAAGTATTGTATTTGTTCCCATTTTGTTCTATTACTTTAAAATAAGGTATGTGCAGCATGCATAGAGATTTGTTCATAGTTTTTTATATAGTCTGGCCCTCCAACGGTCTGAGGGACAGTGAACTGGCCCCCTGTGTAAAAAGTTTGTGGACCCCTGAACTAAGGTGTCGCAACGGCAACAAAAAACTGATGATCGATGCTTCTTATCTCTCTCCTTTCCTGTCCGTCTGTCCCTATCTATCCCTCTCTCTGTCCCTGTAAAGCAAACAAAACAAAACAAACATTTCCACCAGCATCAAAGTAACCCCTGAACTGGGTTCTGATTGGTGAGTAGGTATTCCTTAGGTCTGTTGAGGTTGGAAGGGTATTCCAAGTAAAGAGATGAGAAAGAGAAACGCACAGAGGCAGACATGATTGGAGCCACGGGTAGGAGTTGGAGGATTCTTAAAGAAAGTGGCAGAGGAGAAATCCAAACAGCCCTTCTCTGCAGGTGAAAAATATCAAGGTGCTGGATGATGCAAAGAACAAAACCCAGATCCAAACCAGCTGAAACAATATTCAGTATCCCACAGAACAGGAAGTTCAGGGGAAAGGCAGGCTCTGGGGTTGGTTCACAAAGCAGTCAGTGACATCAGTTTGGACCTAGGGGCTTTCCATCCCTCTGCATAACTGGCCGTAGCATCAGCAAGGGCCTTGGATCGATCCTCTCTGCTCTGCTCTGCTCACAGCCAGCTGCTGAAAGTGCTTGGTCCTGCCCTGGTCAGGTAGCTCAGTTGGTTAGAGCGTTGTCCTGATACTCCCAAGGTTGCAGGTTCAATCCCTGGTCAGGGCACAGACATGAGTTAACCACTGAATGCATAAACAAGGGGAATAACAAACTGATGTGTCTCAGTAGAACAAACAAAAGTCAATAAATTTTTTAAATTTTAATTTATTTTTATTTTATTCATTTTAGAGAGGAGACACAGAGTGAGAGAGAGAGAGAGAGAGAGAGAGAGAAAGGGGGGAGGAGCTGGAAGCATCAACTTCCATATGTGCCTTGACCAGACCAGTGCAGGGTTTTGAACTGGCGACCTCAGTGTTCCCAGGTCGACGCTTTATCCACTGCGCCACCACAGGTCAGGCTCAATAAATTTTTTAAAAAATGAAGAACAAAGCCCTTGTGCCCATCTCTGCTTGCTCCTCCATGTCTGGTCAGAGGGAGTGGCTCTCTAAGGAGACTTGACCAGACACCCTCTCGCACTTGCACTTGACTTCCTCATTTTTTTGTTTAAATGTATTGATGGATTTTAGAGAGGAAGGGGAAGAGTGGGAGAGAGAGGAACAGGAACCTCCATCTACTTCTGTATCCGTCCTGACCAGGGGTCAAGCCAGCCACCTGTGTTGGGACAATGCTCAAATGAACTGAGCCATCCAGCCAGGGCACTGAACCCCTCACTGCTGATGCAGTGGGAGGGAACCCCCCCACACACAGATCAGACCCAGCGCTGGGGTGCATGGCCTGCTGGGGGACCTATGGATACCCGAACAAAGTGGGGGTTTGGTCAGTGAAGACAACAGACTTTGGCTTCCTGATGTGGAAGGTAAGCCACGGAAATGCCTTAAGCTGAAGTGATGTATCGGATTGGTGTTTTCTCAAAGGGTCATTCTGCCAGAGAGAGACATGAGCAGGGTCAGTCCAGAAGCCGGACGCCCTGCGAGGAGGGACTGGAAATGAGGCGGGAGGAAGGCTCTTGTCATGATGAGGCCACCTGTCCTCATCGCAGCCTGACCAGGTCTGTCTTCCAGCTGCATCACCCGGTCCTGCCGCAGATACATGGTGTCACCCTGCTTCATCTGGTTCCGCTGCTTCTATGGGCCTGGAGCGGAAACACAACTGTGTCTTCTCTCGTTTGACCAAAACTCTGTCTCTGGTCAGCAAACCGGAGGCTGGGGTCCTAGGATTACTTGATGTGTGGGTCAGAACCTTATTCTCCCGAGGGCTAATGCTTAAGGGAGCAGTCATGCAAGGGTTTGTATGCAAGTTATCTGACGCTCTTCCCTGGCCTCCTGTTTGTTCTCTACGGGTGTCTGCCACATGACTAGTGAGGAAAGGTCACCTTAGAGGCCAGGTCCCACCCTACAAATACTTGTTTCCTCAGTTTTAACCATTGCTAGCTACCTGGTGGGGAAAATAAAGCAGAGCAAGGAGGGGAGCAGGTGCGTCCTTCTAGAGAAGGTGGTCAGGAAAAGCCCTCCTGAATAAAAGTGCTAACTGAACCAACCATTCGTTACCCGAAATTTAAGTTGAACGGGGGCGCACGCTGAGTTCTCTGCCAAGTCGCGCTGCTGCAGGACGAGCACGCCCCCAGGGGGCGGGGCCTGAAGAGTGGGCGTGCCCGGGAGGCGCCGGCCCGGGGGCGGTGCCTGCACGGTGATGGGCATGCCCGAGAGGCGCCGGCCCAGAGGCGGAACCTGCGGGGTGAGCGTGCCCGAGAAGCGCCGGCCCAGGGGCGGGGCCTGGGGTGGGCGGGCCCGAGAAGCTCGGGGGCGGGCCTTGCGTGCGCTGGGCGTGTCCGCCAAGGCCCCGCCCCCGTCACGTGCGGGCCCGCGCCTGCCGCGTCGGCATCGGGAGCGAGCCAGCGGTCCGCGGGGCAGCAGCGGTGCCAGTCCCATGGCGGCGACGGCGGGGTTCGAGTCGGCCGGGGGGCCTCCGGGGCCGGCGGCGGCGCTGGAGCTGTGGCTCAGTGAGTAGCTGGGCCGCACGGGAGGCCTTTCTCCGCCGCCGGCGCGGGGCCGGCCCGGGCCCGGGCCCGAGCCCGAGGGGAGGAAGCCCCAGGGGCTCCTGGCTGCGCTCGGGCCCGCTCCGCGCCGCCCTCCAGCCCCGTGCAGACAGACGGCCACGGAGGGACGGACGTGGGCTGAGCCTTGCCCGCGTGCCCGCACCGTGCCAGCGCCGCCTGCAGCGCTCACCCCGCCGCAGACCCCGGGAGCCGGCTTGCCCCGCTCCGCGTTCAGAGCCGGGGACCGTTAGGCCTCCGGGGACGCGGCCGTGCCAGCGCGCGGCCCCTGCGCCCCTGGCGAGCTGGGGAGGGTCTCTGCCGCTCTCCAGACGGGCCCCCTTTTCCGCGTGCGCGCGCTGACCGTGGTCTGACTGCTGTGTGGGGTCTCCCCTGGAAGCCGGACACGGCCCCGCGGGCAGGGTACTGCCGCCGCGTGTTCCCGGGGAGGCGTGCCCTTGCACTGGGCCCTGCGGGGGCTGGGCGCGCGGAGACCACGCAGGGTCCTCCTCCCGGCTTCTAGCGGGTCCCCCGGCCTGTAACAGCAGCGCCTTGTGCGTAATGGGCAGAGAGAGGGACGCGTTTTTTGCACGTGCGGTGGTAAGGAAGGCGCTGTCCTGTTGTCCTGGGGACTGTCCCAGCGGTCATAGCATTTGAGTGGACAATGGAGGCGACGACATTTCAGACAGGAAACTGCATGTTCAGAAGCAGGGGGACAGGGGCTGAGCATTCTGGGAAGGAGAAGGTCGAGGCTGCAAGAGAGGCTGCAGGGCTAGTTGGGGCAAGCTCTTCTAGGGGCTTGTTGTGCTCAGAAAGGGGTTTATACTTAATTCCGGTGGTGTTTGGGGGAGGGGTGCTGTTGTTTCAGCCATAAAAATCTGTGATCTGGGACACACCTGCTGGAAGCATCACCGGCGGCCATGTGGAGCTGAGAGTTGGGGCAGGCAGAGGGTAAAGAGCTCTCTCGGTAGTAGTGCTCAGGGGTCAGGGAGACACGGGCTTTGGGGTGGAGAGGAGAAATCGTTAGAAGGTACAAACAGCCAGCGGTGCATTAGGATGGAGGCAAGAGGCCTGGAGGAACCCAGGGCGGACCCTCGGTTTCAGGCTCTGAGAACTGGTTGGTTACAGATAACTTCTCCAGGGAGGAGGGCGCTGGATTAGGGGGGAGGAGACAGCTGAGTAGTGGAGTTTGAGGTGCCTTCGGAACCGTCAGATGCTCTGGAGGCAGTTGGTCAGCTAGCTGGTCGGATTTGGTAAGAGCTGGAGGTCAGCTTGGGAATCTTCAGTCCGTTGGCAGTGAGCTTGTCCCGGGAGGCTGTGGCTGGATCACGGAGCACCTCAACGTGTGAGAAGCCGATGGGAAAAGCAGCGCGAAGACAGAAGGACAGACAGACACCGGGGTGGGAGGGCCGGGGAGAGGGGTGAAAGTGGAGTTAAATGGCGGAAATAGGGGGTGGATGAGGAGGCACTGGAGAACAGTTAGGTGTAGGCTGGTGCTGCAGAAGGTCAAGTGGGCGCCCACTGACCCCAGGCGGGCACGAGGGAGAGCTGAGAGGGAATGTGACTCCCCGGGTAGCTCTTCAGCTCCAGCTGTGCAGGCCTGTGACTGAAGCTGCAATCTTTCAGTGTTCTAGACAGGGTCAGCTACCTCTATTTTTTATGTCGGTTTTTTTTAAGCTAACAATTATTTTGAAGTATAAAATTTGTCTAGTGCAGGCCAGGCAGAATTAGTCTGTGGGGAGGTGTGGCCTCTGGCCACCAACCCCCCCCCCCCAGTTTTTTTTTATTTATTTTATTTTATTTTATTTTATTCATTTTAGAGAGGAGACACACAGAGACAGAGAGAGAGAGAAAGAGAGAAAGGGGGGAGGAGCTGGAAGCATCAACTCCCATATGTGCCTTGACCAGACCAGTGCAGGGTTTTGAACTGGCGACCTCAGTGTTCCCAGGTCGACGCTTTATCCACTGCACCACCACACGTCAGGCTCCCCCCACACACACTTTTAAAACGGGGTTTGAATGTGGAGTGGAGGAGAGAGTAGCCAGAGGGGATTCGGACGTAAAGGAGGTCGTGAGAGGGGCACCCGTGAGCCCCTGTTGACTTGATGTTCCTTTGTGGGAACTGTCCCTCCTGAATTCTCAGTCCAATGTTCAGGCTGTTGGAGAGGGGTTTAGAGGTGCTGAGGGTCAGAGCTAGAGCAGAAAGGGGGTGACAGACAGGACAGGCACCTTTTATTTTTCTGAGTGTCTCCCGAAGGAGATAAAGATGATTGTACATGTAAATATTTGTCAGTAATGACCACACCCCTCAGCCCCCACCCTGCTGAGTGTTAGGAGCTGAGGGGATGAGAGGAAGGTGTGGATGTTTGGGAATGGCTGGTAGGAGAAACAGAAGGGAGCTGGCCTGGACGGTTGGAAACAAGGTTTCTGAAGCTCAGCACTGCCTATATTGCAGGGGGTCTGTCCTGTGAGCGGTAGCTGTTTGGTGGAGTCCCTGACCTCTACCCTTTCGATATCAGGAACACACCCTCTTCCCAGTCGACCCAGAATGTCTGCAGACGTTGCCAGACGTTCCTTGGGGGAGAAGGGGCAGGATCACCCCTCCCCTCCCCACTTGACATCCTGTGATCTCCTGCACCCAATAGGAGCAGAGAAGGTGAACTGTGGTTAAACCCGAGTTGCTGGGAGGTGGGAGGGGCATTGGAGGTGGTTCTGTGGAGGGAGGGGTAGAGGGGTCCATAGGGCACGCACTGGAGTGTTGACGGAATGCGCTATGAGTCCAGGCTGGATGGAGGAAGAAGCCCCTTTATGTTGGGACTGCAAGCCGACAGACAGGGTTCTTGCGGTTTAGATTTGGGGGGGACAGAGGTGTGGGGAACTGGGAATAAGCTGACAGGCTGCCCAGCAGCCTACCTCACTTGCTGGGTTAAGTTGCTAACAGTTAAGTTTTCCTCCACGCCTCCATGTGAGCTGTGATCCTGGATGGTTTGTACTCATCCTGTCCCCCACGCCCCCTGCCCCCCCCCCCCCGAGACTGGAGGCAGTTCCCTTTCTGTCCTCTGTTCTGTGAGGTTAGATGTTATATACGGTGGGGGCTTTCTGCCCTGGGGAGAATTCTTGGGTTGCCTTGGAAATATGACTTTGTTTTAATGATCTCTTTGATTTGCTAATGGCTCACTTTGCCCTATAAATAAAGCAGGTGGGGGGTGGTCTGGCCCTTTGCAAGCTGTCTTCTGCCTTGCAGAGCCCTCCCGAGCGCATCCTATTTCTCTTTAAGTCTGTTGTCTGGATTCCGCGCCTTTCCCACTCAGCACCTGGAATTACTAGCCGAGCTGGTTCACCGCACCTTTAGGTGGGGCCTGAGGACCACTGTGTTTCCTAGATGGGACTGTCATGACAACACATCCCTCTTCAGGTCGTGAGCATCAAAGGAAGCTGGTGGAACAGTGCCTGGTCCGTAGTAAGGGTTCGCTGTTATGACTTGTCTGTTTAGTTGTGGGTGGCAGAAAATTAACTTGTGTACCGTTAGCAAAAAAATAAGAAAGCGTCGGATCTAGAATTGAGGAAGATTAGTTCCCCCAGAGGATCATCACATCAGGAAGCTGTTCCTGGAAGCTCGTGCCTGAAACACACGCAGCGACTTGGGGGCCTTGCACAGCTGCCCCCACCTGGGTTAGTTCAGCCAGTGTTTCACATGGCTGCGCGTGAAACTGCCCCGTTCCTGATAGTGAAAAGCCTCGTGCAGCCCGTCCTACGGTGTCCTGTCGTCAGGCTAGTCTGTCCCAGCTAGAGGGCATCTCAGGTTGCTGGCAGTTTCGTGCTGTTCAAAGGAGACCGGGCCCTCTGGTTCTCTGGGATTCTAGCCCTGGTTGTGTGGCTGGAAAGGCAGTAGCTTAAAGTTGGGTCCCTTCCAGCAAGTCCCTTCCAGCTGGACCTACTGCCGGGTCATGTCCTGTCTGACCACCCTAGTTTTATGCCTCCCTTGGGCATCGGGGGTGTCTGGTTTACCGTCCACCTACATTCTCTCTGTGGTGGAGCCCGGCACAGGATTGCCCTGGGGTGGATCTTGGGCCTTCAGCCTGTGCTTGTTGAATGACTGCCGGATAGGACGGGTCAGTCAGTATGCACCTCTGGCAGAAGGGGGCCCTGGGCCGTGACTGTTGTTGAAGGGTTGAAATCCAGATGTTCCTCGAGGGAACTGTTCAAGCACAGGCTGCCCTGTGTCCCTGGCTCTGGTGGCATCTGGTGGGAGGTGATTTTGCTTCTGAATTAGTCACTCATAGCTGGGGGTCTGAGCACTCTCCCCTCCACCACCTCCCTCCTTTTCCTCCCTTTCTCTCTCCCCTCCAATTCTCCCTCCCTCCCTCCCTCTCTCCCTCCCTCCTTTTCTTCCCTCTCTCCTTCCCTCCATCCCTTCCTCCCTCCCTCCTATCTTTCCACTTAGTTGTGCCCCTCCCCTGACTGGGGCTCAAACAGGCTACCCTGGATCCAGCTTGGAGGTAGATCTATGTGCCACTGGCCAGGGCTCTCAGCAGTTTTCTCAATGCCAGTCCCTCTGTCGCCTACTTGAAATGCCTACAAACCTTGCTTTTTAATTTTATTAAATTTATTTATTAATTTTAGAGAGAGGAGAGAGAGGCGGTGGGGGAGGACCGGGTATGTGCCTTGGTCAAGCAAGCCCGGGGTTTTGAACCAGCAACCTCTCAGTGTTACAGGTCGACATTATCCACTGCACCATCACAGGTCAGGCAGAGTTTTTTGTTTGGGGTTTTTTTTTAATTGATTTTGGAGAGAGAGAGAAACATCAATTTGCTCCTCCACTTACTTATAGCATTCATTGTTTTATTCCTGCGTGTGCCCGAGAGGGGGCTGGACCCACACCCTGTCATGTTGGGATGACATTCTAACCAATTAGAGAAAAAAAAAAAAGGCCAGGGCATTAAAATTTTTTTATTGATTGATTGATTTTAGAGAGAACGAACAAGGGAGAGAGAAAGACAGAGAAACATTGATTTGTTGTTCCACTTATTTATGCATTTATTGGTTGATTGCTCCATGTGCCCTGACTGGGGATCTTGCCATGTTTGAGTATAGGGATGATGTTGTAAGCAACTGAGCTACCCAGCCAGGGTCATTTGCCCGTATTTTCAAAGAAAAAGGCCAAGGCTGTATATTGCAATCAATATTACAATCAATAATAAGAGGAGCTGTTCTCTGTCGCCTACTCAACATTTGCTGGTGTACTGATCACTTCAGACACTGTCTCCTTTAAGTCTCATGATTATCTCAAGAGGAAGGTCCTGTTTCCCTGACTTTCTAGTTAAGGACGGAGCTCAGAGAGCCCAAGGACATGGAAGTCATAAGAGGCGGAGTTCGCGGTCTGCATCCTGAAAAGGGGCAGGTGCATTGTGGGTCTTCAGAGGAGGAAGAGGCAGCTTCTGTTTTATGGGGAGGGAGAAAAAAGATCAAGGGCAACTTCTCTTTTTTATTATAATCAATTTATTTTTCAAGGGCATCTTTATGAAGAAGGGGCATTTGAGTTGGGGCGCAAAGGGTGGATAGGAGTTTGAGAGGTAGAGCATAGAGGAGGAGCTCTAAGGAGGAAGAGGGTGAGGGGTATGTGTAAACTGATCCCCCCATTTCTTCTCTTTCCTCTGCCCCTCCTTTTGCACTTAGAGTGAAGTCCCTGGGTGGGAAGATTGGGGGCGACTTATCCTTTGAGTTTCACTGTTGAGCTGAGGGTCTCCATATGACATGACTTCCATATGACATGAATGTGACCACAGTCAGGAAAAGTTAAAATCTTGCTGGCCACTGAGTCTTGAGTCATCAGAAGGGCGGAGAATTATTAGGGGCTGGAAGAGTGGGGGAGGTTTTGGGGGAGGAGGTGAAAATGAAGGTTGTCCTTGACCATCTGAATACATTGGAAATCTGACCCTGGGAATTGGCCTGCTTGCAGAGCCCAGAAGCTTCTGTCAGGAGCAGTAAGATACTCAGGGAGCCTGACCTGTGGTGGCGCAGTGGATAAAGCGTCGACCTGGGAACACTGAGGTCGCCAGTTCAAAACCCTGCACTGGCCTGGTCAAGGCACATATGGGAGTTGATGCTTCCAGCTCCTCCCCCCTTTCTCTCTTTCTCTCTCTCTCACTCTGTGTCTCCTCTCTAAAATGAATAAAACAAAAATAAAATAAATTAAAAAAAACAAAGACACTCAGGGAGAGGCTGGCAGGCCTGGACAGCCCAGGCAGCAGGGAGGGGACTCATCTGAGAGATTGTGGCCTGGGTCCGTCTGGGGTGAGCACCCCTGCTGGACTGCTGCACAGGCCTTCTCAGCGGGAGCAGTGGGAGAAGCTGCCACCGTCCAGCCCCAGGAAAGACACCTCCAACCCTCCCACCCCCGGACTCCAGGGGGCTGCACAGTGCCCCTCCCTCAGCAGACCGGCTTCTGATAACGTCCCCTGCTCCAGGTGTCTCTGCCCCTGCTGTCCCCGATGTCCTTGGACGCTCAGTATCCTCAGGTTTTGTCCAAATATGAATGTTCTGGCAGGAGGGCCCTATCCTGGTTGGATCTGGGCCCCTGGGAGGGTACACAGCAGCAGAGGCTGCACTGTGAGGACTGAGGGCCAGGAGATCAGACACGCCGCCAACACACAGCGAAGCTGCTTTTTTTTTTAATTTTTTTTTCAAGGGACAGAGAGAGAGTCAGAGAGAGGGATAGATAGATAGGGACAGACAGACAGGAACGGAGAGAGGTGAGAAGCATCAATCATTAGTTTTTCGTTGTCGTTGCGACACCTTAGTTGTTCATTGATTGCTTTCTCACATGTGCCTTGTCCGCGGGCCTTCAGTAGACCAAGCCACCCCTTGCTGGAGCCAGCAACCTTGGGTCCAAGCTGACGAGCTTTTGCTCAAGCCAGATGGGCCCACGCTCAAGCTGGCGACCTCGGGGTCTCGAACCTGGGTCTTCCGCATCCCAGTCCGACGCTCTATCCACTGCGCCATCGCCTGGTCAGGCACAGCGGAGCTTGCACAGGTCAGCTAGGGTTTTAGTAAGCTCAGGCTTAGATGTAGGGGTGTTTCTTTTGAGGAGATGGGGGTGACCAAGTGGAGCCACCGAGAGCCTTGGTTTGTTCTGGGCCTCCTGTCACATGGCTAAGAAATGCAGAAGCAGCGCACAGGTGCCGGCCCCTGCGTGTCCTCATCGCAGGGCCACAGAGCTGGACGGGGGGTCAGTGGGCGAGCCCCTGCACCAGAGATGGAGCCCCTTTCAGGGCAGTCACTTACAGCTGATGTGCTTGTCTGGTCAGCAGGTGCTCATTTAGGCTACATCACTTGCCATCCGTGGGGACAGCACAGGTGTGGTCCTGTCCGCTTCCACTGCCTGCGCACTGGGCCTGGCCCCTGAGGAGCGAAGTCGTGGCCCTTGGCAGGCATGCTGATGTTAGCCAGGGAGAGGCATGTTTCTTCTTATGCTTTCTTTGTTTTTATTTTTAAAGATTTTATTTATTGACTTGAGAGAGAGGAGGGAGAGAGAAGGGGGGTACGGGAAGCATCAGCCCGTCGTAGTTGCCGTACGGGAAGCATCAGCCCGTCGTAGTTGCCTCTCATATCTGCCTTGACCGGATAAGCCCAGGGTTTTGAACCAGCGACCTCAGCGTTACGGGTCAGTGTTTTTTTGTTTTTTGTGTTTTTTAATATATTTTTATTTTATTCATTTTAGAGAGGAGACAGAGAGTGAAAGAGAGAAAGGGGGGAGGAGCTGGAAGCATCAACTCCCATATGTGCCTTGACCAGACCAGGGCAGGGTTTTGAACTGGCGACCTCAGTGTTCCCAGGTCGACGCTTTATCCACTGCGCCACCACAGGTCAGGCTAATTTTATTTTGTTTTATTTACTTGACAGATAAAGCCACAGACCCCAGCATGTCAGAACAGGATTGGTCAGCCATCCAGAATTTCTGTGACCAGGTGAACACCGATCCCAATGGGTAAGGTGACCTTCACGCTTGACTCTGAAGCACCTCAGACTGGGTGCTCGCAGGTTGTCTCAGGGCTGTTTAAACAAGTAGGCGTTCTTTCTTTTTCTTTTCTCCGTGATCTAAGAACATTATTTTTCTAGAAAGAGCAAATTCACAGCATTTTAAAAATAAGAGTAGTCAGTTTGTCACTGGCAATTTTTTTTTTAATTTTAGCCTGACCAGTGGTGGCACCATGGGTAGTGCGTTGATCCGGAACACTGAGGTCTCCGGCTTGACACCAAGGTCACTAGTTTGATCCCTGGTCAAGGCACATATGAGAAGCAATCAGTGCACAACTAAGTGGGGCAATGAATTGATGCTTCTCTCTCTCCCTCTCCCTCCCCTTTTCTCTCTCCCTCTCCCTCCCCCTTCCTCTCTTCCCCTTTCTCTCTCTAAATAAGTAAAAATTTTAAATAGCATTATGACACACTCATACTCAGGACACCTGAGTATTATGGTTACTAGGTAGCATTGTAAACAGTATCAGTGTATTGTACATAATTTAAATGTAACCGTGCTTTAGAAGAGGCAGGAACAGGGCAAGATTGTGTTGCAGCTTGTTTCTAAAGTGTCTGGATGGGAGCTGAAACATCCAGAAGTTTAATCTGCGTATTACTGACCGTTTGGCATTGGAAACGGGAAGGTTTGACCACACTGTTCACTCTGGTGTTTCTCAGACCTCAGACACGGTCTGTGCGGCTCACGACCTGGCGGCCCGTAGGCCTGGCCCTGACTGCGCGGCCCGCAGCTCGGAGCGTTAAGGGTGGGCGGGCTGCGGAGGCGACTGCCCTGGACAGCAGAGTGGTTGCAGGAAGGGTAGGCTTGTGTGTGGGCTGCGTGCCCTCACATTCCGCCTCTGCTGTGGCCTGCGCAGTCCTGGGCGGGAGATGACTTTGTGGGGCACGCTCAGGCAGACTGGTTAGCTTGTCCCTGGCCACCCAGAATCCACGTGTCTTTGTTTTCCCTTAGCCCAACCCATGCGCCCTGGCTGCTGGCCCACAAGATTCAGTCCCCACAAGAGCGAGAAGCTCTGTACGCCTTACTGGTGAGTCTGGCCCTCAGTCTCAGCTCTCCTGTCCTGCCGCAGAAAGCTGGGCTGTGGTCCCGTTCTGGGGTGTGTGCGGGGGGCATGAGTGGTCTGCCCCGCGGCCATTGCCGGCGCCCCTGGCCCCTCCTGGGTCTGACTCTAGAGAGTGGCTCCAAGTCCGCTTCTGGAGAAAGAAGAAAGGTGTTAGTTCCTTCTCCTCCTTATAGGGCAGGGCTGGCGAGTTACATGCCCGTGGGCCGGGCTGCTGACGGGATGAGTGAGCTGCCCGGAGTAGCCTGGAGCCCAGGAGAGCACACAGGGCGGCAGGGGCTGCTGGGCGGACCTGCGGGCCGCTGCGACCTGAGCATGGGCCCCTGGTCGCCAGAACTTCCTGATTTTCAAGGGAAACCATAAATCCAGATTGTTATATGCATTCGTGTGGGCCGGAGAGAGCGTGTGTGAGCCCCACTGAGTGCGGGCGGGGGCCTGGGCTCAGCAGCTCATGGCCTCCTGGGCTGGATATTGCCGCTGAACCGGCCAAGTCATGTCCTTGAGGGTGGGGTGACCTCAGCGCACCCCCCAGCTGTTTCCTGGGCCCGGACCTGCCAGCAGCAGCCAGAACAAATAGGTGCTTCCTAGAAAACAGCCTGGAAAGGTTTTCCTTCCTCTGAAACCGCAGCGTCTCGTCGCCACGGTGCCGAGCAGACACCAGCGCTGGCGCCCGCAGGTGCTCGTCAGCCTTGTGACGGGCCTGCAGCAGGTGACCTTCCCGTTCTCCTGGAGTCCTGTGTCCCTGCAGGTGCTGGAGACATGCATGAACCACTGCGGGGAGAAGTTCCACAGCGAGGTGTCCAAGTTCCGCTTCCTGAACGAGCTGATCAAGGTGTTGTCCCCGAAGGTGCGTCCCAGGCCTGGGCCCAGCCTGCGGGTTCCTGCCCCAGCCTGGTCCCAGGGGGGTCTGCGTGCCTGTGCCTGGGGAAGCATTCTCCAGGGGTTGGGGTGACCTGCTGAGCCCGTGGGGCGAGGAGCCTCACGTGGGCACGGATTCCCTGGGAGAGACAGCGGAGATGCCAGATGCGGCTCTGGGTTTCAGAGTGCTTCTCGCATCGTCCTGGGCAGCGTCCTCCTGGCCTCGGTCTTAGCGCTGCCGAGCTTGGGAAACGACATGGTGGCGCCTTGCCTGCTTCGCACGACAGCTCTCTGGTCCCCACAGTGTGCCCCAGTTTCATTCGGTTCACGTCTGGACTTCGTCATACCTAGGCTATGCTGGTGGACGCGCCAGCCATGAGTCTCCTTGCTGTCCTGCTTGACCTACTACAAACTGGCGGCTCCCATGGCCGCCTCCACGGGGTTCCGTCCTTCACTAGAGGGACTTGGAGAACACAGGAGAGCACTGTACTTAGTGTGATGATAGAGGCCGTGAGTGGAAGAGACACAGGGGCCACGGTCTTGGGGGAGAGGAGTGGAGCTGCGGGCTTTTCCCTGCGGAAGCCAGGCACGCCACCCCCCGGCACATCCCTGTGTTCAGCCGGGAAGCTCTGTGAGCCTCTCCTCAGGGTTGTGACCTGGAGTTCTGGCTGTGGGCGTGACTGAGTTACTGGCCATGTGATTGAACTCACTCTCCAGCCCCTCTCCTGCTGCAGGTCCAACAAGGCTGAGAGCCCCCCTCCAGCCAGTCACAGGGTCAGCCTCTCCATTAAAGCTAAGTGCCCACCCTGAGCGGTCCTCTCAGCATCAGCCTCAGGAGAGCTCCGGTGGGGTCACCGTGAATAACAAAACATTCTTGTGACTCTGGCAAGCCCTACGGCTTGGAACTGCCAGGGACTGGAGACAAAGACCAGAGCTGTTCTTTCTATTACTCCACACTTGCCCCAAAACACCAGGGGGTGTCCGCATGGCTCTAAGGCAGGCTGGGACGTGGTGGCTGATCGTGGTGGCTGTTCTGGAGACTGACCCCTGGAGAGCCAGGAAGAGCCCTCGGGCCTGTGCCGGGTGGTTGACCACTCACTGTGCCTCTGCTGTCTGCTGCCCTGTCCGCTTGCCCCACCGGGTCCCAGCTGCTGTCCTAACCCGCTCTGTGATTCTCCTTCCTGCTGTGTTTCAGTACCTCGGGTCCTGGACCACGGAGAGAGTGAAAGGAAGGGTCATCGAAGTCCTCTTCAGTTGGACGGTCTGGTTCCCGGAAGACATTAAGATCCGAGACGCCTACCAGATGCTAAAGAAGCAAGGTCTGTCGCCGCCGCCTCGCCGCGCTGCCTCCGTGTCCGTGTCCTCGTGCGCTCTGATTCTCTGGAGAAGCCTGGGCGGGCGGTGGGGACAGAGACGAGTTTTCAGTGTCTTCAGTGGGGGGTGCCTTCCTTTCGGCAGGCGGAGGCTGAGCTGGACCGAGGGGGTCGTTGCTGCAGGGAGGGCCGTCACTGCCCCAGGCGTCAGACTCCCCAGTGTCTCTGTGTTGGGGTCGGGGCTGATTTACTGGTTTTCTCAGTGTCTGCTCCCTCTTCCCGTGAGGTCTTCCTTTACCGAGTGTGTCAGGGAGGGCTCAGTCCTTCCCTGTCCTGACAGCCGGTGGGCCCTTGGTCCTTGTTACTCATCTCTGCTCTGGCTAGGCAGGCAGGGTGTCCCTGGTCTCCAGAGATAGACAGACGGAGAGACAGACACACAGATGCCGACAGCCCTGGAGGAGGGGCCTGTTCCCCAGAGGGTCTGTATTCTCCTGCACAGTTGTGACTCTGGACGCTGTCCGCACCTTTCTGTGTCCTGTGCGGAAGCTGGGCTCTGCAGAGGGAGAAGCTGGGTCGGGGGCCGGTTCGTGACTATTTCCCAGAGTGTCATGGACCCCGCTGTGCTCTGTGCTCCTGGGAGGGGGGTTCCTGCGTGAAAGGGTCAGGATCTTTATAGCTCAGAGCCTGTGAACTGCTGGCCATTGGCTCCAGCTCCGCTCTGACAGAGGTGGCCCTGAGCTGCTGTGTGTGCTGGTTCCTGGGGTGCCGTGGGCGAGGCTGGAGGGCGTGCCCGGGTGTACCCGGGAAGGCCCCTCGCAGTGTTCTCGTAGCTGAACATCACCAGGCGCCAGGGTTTATGGGGACCCTGCAGATGCCAGTGGGCGCCCAGGTCAGCGTCTTCACTTCGTAAATTGCATGTTTCAGGAATCATAAAGCAGGACCCTAAGCTGCCAGTGGATAAGATCTTGCCCCCACCTTCTCCCTGGCCCAAGAGCTCCATCTTTGATGCCGACGAAGAAAAGTCAAAGGTGAGGAGCTCTTCCCTGGCGGCCTACATGGAATCTGTTCAGGCCACTTCTCCTTGGGACGCCCGTCAGGTGTCCCCTGAAATGTCTGCTGAGCCCTGAACCACCGTGTGGGAGAAGTGAGTGGATCATCTGGAGCGGGTTTTCACGAGTGAGGCGGCGTGGGTCTGGGAGTTCTCTGCGGTGTGGACAGCCGTACCCAGTGTGTGTAGAGCCCGGGGGACGTTGGAGAGGAAGTAGTTCATCGTATGTCAGCTCAGGTCTTCCGTGCCAGCGAGCCTGCCGCCACCCCTGCCTCTCCTCCTGCTGCCTCCCAGAACCTTCCCTCAGGAAGGAGAAGGAAGGGAGGGAAGCTGGTTAAATTCAGGCTGAGACCCAGGTAACCCCAGGGCATCAGTGGTGGCCGTGCTTCCAGTTCTTCCTGGTCTTGGTCACTCAGAGGGTCCGGCCGTCACAGTACCAGGAAGGCTCCGGGCTGTGTGTGGCCTGCCTTCCGCTCTGCTCTGCTCCCTGGCCAGGGCAGCCCTGCTGGCAGGCGGGCAGGGTGTGCTGGGTCTCAGGCTGCCTTTCTCCTGGCTCTTCTGCTGCTAGGTCCTTACAGTTGCCCAGGGTGGGAGGAGCCAGGGAGGGGTCAGGGCATGGACTTCTGAGAAAGGTGGGTTCCTGAGTCACTCGGGAGAGGTGCTGACACCCTCAGGGGCTTCCCTGCCACCCAGGCGCTCTGCTGGGCACCGAGAGTGAAGAGAACAAGACCACAGAGTTCTGTCCCGTCGTAGAGCCCACGGTCCAGAACAACTCCGCACTGACACTTGGACGTGACGGTGTTCTTGTGAGGCTGTCCTGTGCACTGTAGGGTGTTACAGCATCCCTGGCCTCGATCCACAAGATGCCACTAGCATTCCCAGTTGTGACAACCAGAGTGTCTCCAGGCTTTCCCAGATGTCCCCTGGGGGACATCGTCCCCACCTCTCTGCCCCACTGAAACCAGTGGTCAGAGGGTGGCAGGACTTTCGTAATCTGTGATTGTGCGGATTCACTCGGATAACGCATTTGGCTGCATGAGCTCCTACTGTTGATGTGAACTCTCCTATCACTGCCGCCACCGACTGTCCCTCTGACACCGAAGGGGCGGGTGTCACCTGCTCTTCTTGTTCCCTCAGCTTCTGACCAGGCTTCTGAGGAGCAGCCACCCCGAGGACCTGCAGGCCGCCAACCGCCTCATCAAGAGTTTGGTCAAGGAGGTGGGCGTTTTTCCATGAGTTTCTGCAGAACCGGCCTTGGACAGGGGCTGCACTGTGTGTGTGTGTGTGTGTGTGTGTGTACGTGTGTGTACTTACCTACGTATAGCTACCCGGGGGAGGAGGGGTGGCCTCCTGGTCTGAACAGGGAACAGCTGTGGGCTCACTGAGGGCAGGAACCACGCTGTGTGTTCTCCAAGTCCTTGCATCCAGGAGCACAGAGAATCTCACGACACCTCTTCCTGTCCTGCTGACAGGACTGTGTGGACGGAGTCCAGGTTGGGAACTGGTTTTCAGAGGGCTGAGGCTGGTGACACGGAGCCGTGGGTCGCCTGGCCCTGGCTGCAGTGTTGCCCGGGATCCTGGGCTCTGCGGACTTGCTGGGCGAGTACGCCCTCCGGCAGTGGGACTGCCCAGTGTGCTGCCCGTGGTGAGGCCTGGTCCCGGGCTCTGCGCCCCCCCCCGCCCCCCCGCCAGGAGCAGGAGAAGTCAGAGAAGGTGTCCCGGAGGGTCAGCGCCGTGGAGGAGGTGCGGAGCCACGTGAAGGCGCTGCAGGAGATGTTGGGCCGCTACCGGCGGCCGGGCCAGGCGCTGCCGGACCAGGTGGCCCTGCAGGTACCCGCTCTGAGCGGGCAGTGGGCAGCGGGAGGTCGGGACCCACACACTGGGGATGAGAGGCACTGTTTCCTGTGTGTGCACGTGTCCGTCTGGGTGGCAGTGTCCCCTGTCACGGACGTCTCTCTCTCTCTGCGTTGTCTTCTCACGCTCTTGACTGTCCTTTGAAGCAAAAGGTTTTAATTTTGAAGTTTAATTTGCCTGGTTTTTCCTTTGTTGCTGGTGCTGGTGGGGCTGCTGCCATAGGGAGGCCAGGCAGGCGGGGCCAAGATGCTTGTGTCGGCTGCTCTCCCTCCCCCCGCCAGCCGCGTCCTGGCTTCCCACGCCTCCCTGTGCGGGACGGACCCATCGCGCCGTGTGCCGGCCCTTCCCTCTCGTGGGGCCAGCAGAGACGAACTGGTCTTTCCCAGACCGGATTCCTGAGAGGAGACTCGGTTTGGCCAGTGTGCTCATGGGTCTGCTTGGGCCAGTCTCCTGTGACGGGTTGGGCAGAGCTGTCGAGAGGACTGTGCTGGTCGTCCCCTGGGCTGCAGGGACTGCACTCAGGAGGGCTGGGGTCTTAGGCCAGCACACACTCCAAAGCCGACCTCCCGTGGAGAGGCTGTGCCACTGGACCCCCTCCAGGTGGGGGCTGGCTCTGACCCAGCACAGCCCGTGGCCTTTCATGTGTCAGGAGTCCTCCAGGTTCATAACTCGTGCAGTTGGAAGTTCACGACCAAGTTCAGGTTGAAGAGAAAGTGAGTGGTTAAAGCTTAGGGCCCTGAGGCAAAGGAAGGGCCTTGGGGACAGGTGAGGTGGGCCAGGGACCGGCTGGCTTCCGCTGCTCCCCTGGGGCAAGACTTGTCGGACCCTCAGCGCTCAGGAGCGGGAAAGCGGAAGTACACGCCGAGGAGAGCGGTGCGGGTCCACGCTGTTTGTCCTGAGGGCTTTATCTGGGTTGTGGGTTTTAACTTAACTATTTTATTTATTGGTTGGAGAGAGAGAGAGAGACAGAAAGACAGACAGAAGTCAACTTGTTCCACTTATTTATGCATTCATTGGTTGCTCCTGGTATGTGGCCTGACCAGGGATCGAACCTGTACCCTTGGTGTATGGGGACGACACTCTAGCCCACTGAGCTACCTGGCCGGGGCTTTTAATCTAATTTTATACGTGGTAATTATAAGGGAGGTCCCAGGAGAGGATTGCAACAGATATTCATTAGATATTCATAAGATTTCTTTAGTATGCTGCTGTATTAAAATGAGCATACAGAAGCCCTGGCCGGATAGCTCTTTTGGTTAGAGCGTCATCTGGATACACAAAGGTTGCCAGTTCAATCCCCGGTCAGGACACATACTGGAACAGATTGATGTTTCTGTCTTCTCCCTTGCTCTCTCAGGAATCAATAAATAAAATCTTTTTCAGCGAACACATAATGGGGTCCGGGTCATTTTCTGGTCAGTCTCACCTCTATCTTGTATTTGTCTGGATCTCATTCTAGCTGGCCTTCACTACCTGCCTGCCCGACTGGTGAGTGAAGATAAACCACCTGCTTTCAGGCATCTGCAGTCAGGGAGCGTGGGGTCATGCGCGACTTGTCAGCTGGTGTTGACAGCTAAGCCATTGTGGCTGCTGGTTCAGCCCCTTGTCCCGTGTCCTCGTTTCGCATGCAGGGACTTCTGGTTTGTTAATACTTGCCTCAGTTGCACCGGGGCCAAGATAATAACCATCTATGAGGTCGGACAGTCACAGCAGGAAACAAAACTTCACCTTCTCCTTTTTAGAGAGAGAGAGAGAGAGGCAGGAAGGGACAGAGAGGGTGAGAAGCATCCAGTCGTGGCTGCCTTCACTTTAGTCGTGCATTGATTGTAGTGCCTTGACCAGGGCCGAGCCGGCGTCCCCCTGTTCAAGCTGGTGACCTCGGGGCTTGGAACCAGAAGACACCAGCATTCTGGGTCAGTGCTTTCTCCACTGTGCCACCACTGGTCAGGCACAAAATAGTTCATCCTTAACATGGATAA
Organism: Rhynchonycteris naso; assembly: GCA_037038555.1. NCBI lineage: Eukaryota > Metazoa > Chordata > Mammalia > Chiroptera > Emballonuridae > Rhynchonycteris > Rhynchonycteris naso. The sequence continues at coordinate 205,484,491 of CM073000.1, forward strand.
AGGTGACATTGGAAAATGTGTCAACTAAGTGTTGCCCAGGGCCTTCCTGATCCTGAACCCTAGAACGAGGCGGGTTTGCCTGCCACCTAAGTCCTTCCCATGAGGGCTTTCTTCTTTTGATTAAGACTCAGAGCAGAAAGGGGCGGAGCCGAGGAGGGCTTCCCGTAGGCGAGTAGCACTCAGGGGCAAGGCGGGAGGATGGGGCTCTGTCCTGCTCCTGCCCAGACTCACCAGGCAGAGGGGCTTGCTGCCTGTGTGGTGACTGACCGTCCAGCAGGGGAGGCCGTGCAGCGGGGTCCCCTCCTCGGTGAGCCCTCCTCAGTGCCCCCTCCCCAGCGGGGTGCGGATGCTGAGATGCTGGGAGAGCTGTCCAGTGCTGATCTGGGAGACGAGACTTCCCAGATGCTCTTGGGGGCTGGGGTGAGGTTTGGTTCTGGGGGGACCTGTGGTGGGACTCCTGGCATCGGAGGGCATTTGGACAGGGTGCCACCGCCGGCTTCTGTGGGGTCATCCATTGCTGGAACTTGCAGTGGCGACCGGGGATGGGGGCTCAGGAGAGAGAGCTGTGCTCTGACACGCGGGGTCCTTCTCAGCCAAGGTCTCTGTCACCTTTCCAACTGTTACCTTTCCAAATCCCCGTGCAGTTACAGCCCAGCTGTGTCTGAGACCGGAGCCCCGTGTTGCCTCACCTGTGTCCTGAGTGTGGGGCCGAGTGACCCTCCCGGGGCCCAGGCTCTGTCGCGGGGTCCTGGGCGTGTGGTGACCCGAGCTGTTTCCCAGGTCGTGTACGAGAGGTGTGAGAAGCTGCGGCCCACCCTGTTCCGGCTGGCGAGCGACACCGTGGACGACGACGACGCGCTAGGTAACGGTCCTCTTCCTCCCGGCCGGGCCGCCGGTGCCAGCGGGCAGCTCCTTCCTGCTGCGCCTCCGCCGTGCCGGGAACGAGGTGGATGGACGTAGGGGTTCGTCAGGTGGGCTCTGAGTTCACTGAGGGCGGGTGCTCGGAGAATCGGGCCTTGAGCACAAAGCAGCAGCTGCCCTGAAAGCCCAGGACGGGGAGGACAGTGACCACGTGCACTGGGGACGAGGGCGAGAGGAGAGGCCGCCGGTGGCCTGAAGGAAGGCTGGGTGCCCGCAGAGGCCAAAGACACTTCGAGTGGCCAGCGTGCAGGGTCCCCCACTTCGAGTGCCTTCAGGGGCTAGGCGGGTACCCTGAGGACCCAGCTGGTGAGGAATGGAAGGGACAGTGGCCAGGAGAGCAGAGGGTTGTAATCCCTGAGCACAGGGATTCAAACATTCTAAGTTTGTGTTTTTAATTAATTTTGAGAGAGAGAGAAAGAAAGAGGGACAGGGAGTTAGGAAGGACCTAAGAAGAAGCGTCAGCTCGAGTTGCATCACTCGAGTTCTTCACTGATTGCTTTCTCATACGTACCTGGATGGGGTGGGCTCGAGCTGAGCCAGTGACCCCTTGCTTAAGCCAGTGACCTTGGGCTCAAGCTGGGCCCCTGGGGGTTCTGAACCTGGGACCTCAGTGTCCCAGGTGGACACTGTCCACTGTGTCATCTCTGGTCAGGCAGCCTGGATAGCTGAAACTGGGAGGGGCTCGTATCTCGAGGTTTGTTTTGAAGATAGGTGTTGTAGACCTGTGTTAACATGAGTGTCCAGTGGCTCGAGAGAGGAGGTTAGTTGTCCCAGGAAAGCAGGGTTGAGGGGGGCTCTGTCCCCTGCGCCACCACCGGTCAGCACCCCCTCCTATTTAAACAGTTTGCTTTACATCAGAATTAAGAAAAGCCGGACTTTGAAATTGGCTGATATTTCTTAAGTCTTTTCACAGATAAGCTCCCATTCCCTCCTTGTTTATTGCACGAAGAACATGTCCTTTGATTCGTCACGTTTCTCTTGCTCTAAATTTCCTGATGGCGCCTCCCATGGAGTTGAGCATGATTCTCTGCTCCTGGTGTTCCTTATAAACTCCCAATGTTGCTTATAAATTGGGTCAGGGAGCTGGACGCGATTCAGGTTCAGTTGAGGTGGAGGCGGGGTCGCAGGAATACTTTTCAGGGGGTGGTCACGAGGCCCACGGCATCTGGGTGATGACAGGAGGTAACAGTCCGTCCCTCTTGAGAAGTGATTTTCGGTCCCTTTGGCCTGTGGAGCGCCTGGCCCTGGCCTCTTCCGTCTCCGCGGTCTTTCTGCAGGCAAACCCGACCAGGAGGTGTTCCTGTAGAAGTGTTTTGAAATTCGGGCATATTCTATACTTTGAGGACAGTTTAATTTGTACATTAAGTTTTCATCAGAAATTCTTGGTCTAAATTTAGATTTTATAAAGGGAGATTCATGTACCAAATTGTTTCTTACATACTTTAAAAAGCTTTTCAGTAACTGAAAAAAAAAATGCCAGAAATTGTTTTACTCTTCACATCCACATTGCTAAAACAGCTTTCTGTTTTAATTTTAGATGAAATAGTTTCACTTCCTTAGTTGATGGTCCCATATTTCTCTTTTCTTTTTTTTTTTTTTACAGGGACAGAGAGAGAGATAGATAGGGACAGACAGACAGGAACGGAGAGAGGTGAGAAGCATCAATCATTAGTTTTTCGTTGTCGTTGCGACACCTTAGTTGTTCATTGATTGCTTTCTCACATGTGCCTTGACCGCGGGCCTTCAGCAGACCGAGCAACCCCTTGCTGGAGCCAGCGACCTTGGGTCCAAGCTGGCGAGCTTTTGCTCAAGCCAGATGGGCCCGTGCTCAAGCTGGCGAGGTCGGGGTCTCGAACCTGGGTCCTCCGCATCCCAGTCCGACACTCTATCCACTGCGCCACCGCCTGGTCAGGCTCTTTTCTTTCCTTTTTTTTTTTTTAATTTAATTCTTTCATTGAGAGAGAGAGGGAAGCATCAGCTCATTCCATTTAGTTGTGCACTCAGTGGTTGCTTCTCATATGTGCCCTGACCGAGGATTGAACCTACAACCTCAGCATGCTGGGACAACACTCTACTGAGCCACCCAGTCAGGGTCGATGGAGCGGTCTTTCAGCTGTTGGCTATCATGTTGGACAGGACAGGCACAGGATGTTAAAAAGCCCTAAGAATTGAAAGTTGAGGTTCAGGGACTGAGTGACTCAGTCTGCCCGAGGGGCCCGATCCCACGGCCAGGGGACAGCTGCGTGGTGGGACGGCTTCGGGAAGACTGAGGTGTCAGGAGCAAACCTGGGGGGATTCTGATTCTTCTCCGTTCTTCAGCGGAGATTCTCCAGGCGAATGACCTCCTGACCCAGGGCGTCCTGCTGTACAAGCAGGTGATGGAGGGTCGTGTCATCTTCGGGAGCGTGACGGCCGACACAGTGGGAGACGTGCCTGTCTCCAGAGGTGTGTGCACAGAACCTGCAGTTCCCGGGGAAGGACTGGTGCTCAGAGCACTCTGGGTGACGGTGTAGGAATGGGAAAGCGAGCTCCACTCCCGTGTCCTGTGAGACGTGCCCCTGTGCCCCGAGGAGCAGGTGCCGGGCCGGACCCCAGATTTGGCTGCACACAAGCAGGTGGCCGTCTCGTGCCTGAGTGTAGCTCTTCTCCTGAGTGTTTGCTGTGGGAGCTGGAGACCAGAAACTTGATCTCAGTCCACGGTTTCTGGTGCCGGGCCAGCGGCCTCAGAATCATCTGGAATACAGGTTAAATGCAGGTTCCTAGGCCCCTGACTTGGGGCGAAGCCTGGTGTTTGTATGTTTACCCAGTGCTGCAGGTGGTTCTGATTAGCCGTGGTCAGAAGCCTCCCAAGGGCTGTGAGCTGGACAGGCCAGCTCTGCTGCGTGCTGATGAAGGGACAGTCCGAGAGGAGGACTCTGGCTGCGGGGGTGGTGGTGGTGGGGTCCTCTGGTCCCCTCATTCCAGGCACCAGCTCAGGCTGTGTGCCGGGCCCTTCCCCCAAGGGGAAGTTCTGGGTGAGTGTTGAGGGTGATGTGAGAGCCTGTGACCAGGAGGTGGCCGGAGGGACGCGCACAGGCTACACTTGGACACGGTGGTCACCCTGACCGCTTGCCTCCCTCCATCTGCTCTCTAGTCTTTCAGAACCCGGCCAGCTGCACGAGGAGCTGCCTGATTGACCTGGGGGTGGACGGTGGGTGTGAGCCTACTGGGCCTTTGGCATCGTCCCTGCTGCACCAGGACCTAGAGGCCTTAGGTGAGGGCGGTGGGGGCGGGCAGGTGGGCGGCCTCCAGGGAGAGCGAGGCCCTTGGGCCCGGGAGCAGCCTGTTCTCAGAGGCGCCCCTTGTGTCCAGTCTCAGGCTGGCCGTGGATGAGGTGAACGACTTTGGTAAGAAGCTTGGACTAGGCTTATATTTTTAATTTAATTTATTGGTTTTACAGAGAGAGGCAGGGAGAGAGAGAGACATTGATTTGTTGTTCCACTTATTTATGCACTCATTGGTGATTCTCGTACGTGCCCTGACCGGGGATCCCACCCGCAACCTTAGCGCATCAGCTGAGCTACCTGGCCAGGGCGGTCCGGGCTTCCTGAGAGTGCTGGGAGGTGGGGATGGGGTGTCGCTCCCCAGCTCCTGCCGGGTGGGGTGACTGGTGCACTCTCTCTCTGTTCCTTGTAGGAATCAGCGACGCCCCAGTTACCGACAGGGTAAGTGAGGACTTCTTTCCTGGGGACTGCAGGGGGGGACCGGGTGGCTACCGAGCAGCCTGGGGGCGCTTCTAGACTTAGGGGCCAAAGCCGCCTCCTCACTCCGCTGCCTGGCGTGAAGCCCCAGAGCGAAGACCTCCTTGTCTTCTCCTTGGACCCCTACCCTCTTCAGTGGCCCTCAGGCTGCACTGGCCTGGGTGGGGTCCGGAGCCTGTGCTGCAGAGTCCCCGTGGCTCGTGGGCATTCATGCCCCAGCCTTACTGGCCCGTCCTGGTTTGGCAGGTGGCAGGGCAGAGCAGCGGTCAGGAGAAGAGGAACCCCGCCAGCATACTGCCCGGCGGCAGTGGGCAGGACCCGTCAGCAGACAGGAGCTTGCTGGACCTCCTCTCCCCGCCGTGAGTCCTGGGCGCAGGGGGGGCACAGGGTTCCCGGGTGTGCCTGCGCCAGGACCCCAGTGGATGGCCCTCCCCTGCCGCAGAGGGGGCCACAGCCACGCTTCCCACTTCTCCTTTGCTTCCACCCTGAGTCAGGAAGGGACCTGGACAGGGTTTGTTTAAGCAGGAGCAGCAGTAAATAATGACTTTCTAAAAAGACTTTATTGCCTGACTGATGGTGGCACTGTGGATAGACTGTCAGCCTAGGACGCTGAGGACCCGGGTTTGAAACCCCAAGGTCGCTGGCTTGAGCAAGGGTCACTGGCTCAGCTGTAGCCCCCCGACCCCCCGCAGTCAGAGCTCATATGAGAAAGCAATCAATGAACAACTAGGGTGCTGCAACGAAGACTTGATGCTTCTCATCTCTCTCTCTCACCCTCCTTCTTTCTCCATCTCTCTTTCTCTCTCATTAAAAAAAATAAAAGTAGAGGCACTTTGAGCTATAAATATGAACACATTTGCCTAGATCCTGTCCCTTTGCCTCTGGAAATACTGGAGCCGTGTGGCTTCTCTCGGTGGCCCGAGTGCCCGCGACTCCAGCAGAGAGAGCACAGGGCTCTGGGCAGGACCGGGGCTCCGGGCAGCGCTGTGCTGGGAGCTCACAGCCCGCACCGGGGGCTTCTTCCTCTTGCCTCTCTCATCGCTCCAGGGGCATCAGCATTCTGGTTCTGGAGCGATGCTTCTGTCTGGACTTTAGTTTCCCCAAAAGGATTTTCCGTGTGTATGGCAAATGGGCAGAATCGCAAAGAAGTATGCATGAGCTCGTGCGTGTAATTTGTGTTCCCATCTTCCTGGCTTCTGTCACTGGTGATCATGTGTGGGCTTGAACCTGCCACAGCTGCTTGTCAGACGGCAGAGACGGCCTGACAGCTGCACTAGTCACTAATAATAGCAGATGGCTCTCACTCATCGGGTCCTTGTGTGTCACACATTCCACCGGGTGCTTTCCAACATTTTCTCATTCAGTTCTTCCAGCAACCCTCAGGCAACGGAGGCAGAGGTTAAATCCCCGGCCCCTCTGAGGTCATGTACCTCTAAATACACACACACGTCCTCACACACGTCCGTATGTATGTACCCCCCCTTTCTTAGACCGCTCAGCCGTCCTGACTCTCTTCCCCTTTCTTATCTTGTTCTTCAGAAAGCCCCGTTATGGGCTGGTTATTTATTTATTTATTTTGACAGTGAGAGAGAGGGACAGATAGGGACGGACATTAAGGATGAGAGATGATGAGAAGCATCAATTCTTTGTTGTTGTTCACTGACTGCTTTCTCACACGTGCCTTGACCAGGGGACTACAGCAGAGCCAGCGACCACGGGGGTCATGTCTATGATCCCATGTTCAAGCTGGCGACCTCGGGGTTTCCAACCTGGGTCCTCTGCATCCCAGTCCAGCACTGTCCACTGCACCACCACCTAGTCAGGCAGATTCTTGCTAGTCTTAATTTTTTTTTTTTTTTTTTACAGGGACAGAGAGAGAGAGTCAGAGAGAGGGATAGATAGGGACAGACAGACAGGAACGGAGAGAGGTGAGAAGCATCAATCATTAGTTTTTCATTGCCTTTGTTCATTGATTGCTATCTCGCATGTGCCTTGACCACGGGCCTTCAGCAGACCGAGCCACCCCTTGCTGGAGCCAGCGACCTTGGGTCCAAGCTGGCAAGCCTCCGCTCAAGCCAGATGGGCCCGCGCTCAAGCTGGCGACCTCGGGGTCTCGAACCTGGGTCCTCTGCATCCCAGTCATATCCACTGCGTCACCGCCTGGTCAGGCTAGTCTTGATATTTCTTCTATTTCTGTGCAGGAATTATATTCCACAGAAAAGTATCCCCGAGGAAGTCCCACCAGGCACTAAGTCGTCTCCGGGTTGGTCCTGGGAGGCTGGCCCGTTGGCTTCGTCCCCGTCTTCCCAGAATGCAGCTCTGGCTCACGTCTTTGTCCCCTTGCAGTCTGTGAAGCCCAGTAAGTGCAGTTTCACCGTTATTTTCTTTGTCTCTATTAGACGCCCACCTTTATTCTCTTAAACTCAGGAGATGAGGGGTAAGATTTGCCTCGGGGCAGGTTCAGGGCAGAGGTTAAGAGGTGGCTGCACGCTCTTCACTAATATTTCCCTTAATGTTTTCTCTGTACGGGCAGCTGTGAGGGTATGGGCAGGCAGGACTTAAATCGGTGCCGGAGTCTGCTTAATTAGGTACATGATCTCCAGTCACTGGGAATTCAGGAAGGGAATGTTCAGTTCCCTGGTTCTGATAATTGGGTTGTGTTTTCTTAAAAGTTTATTTATGGCCCTGGCCAGTAGGCTCAGCGGTAGACTGTTGGCCCAGTGTGTGGATGCCCCGGGGTCGATCCCCGGTCAGGGCACACAGAAGGTGACCATCTGCTTCTCTTCCCCTTCTTTCTCCTCTCTTTTCTTTTCTTCCTTCCTCATAGCCAGCGGCTCTACCGGTTTGAGCATGGACCACAGGCAATGAGGATAGCTCAGTTGGTCCAAGTGTCAGCCTCAGGTGCTGAAGATAGCTCAGTTGATTTGAGCATCGGCCCCAGAAGGGGGTTGCCAGATGGATCCCGGTTAGGGCACGTGTGGGAGTCTTATCTCCCCTCCTCTCACGTAAAAAGAAAATTATTTTAGAGAGAGAGGAAGGGAAGGAGAGAGAGAAAGGAACATTGATCTGTTGTTCCATTTAAACTTTTTGATCTCCATTGTCAAGCTTTCTTTTTTTTTTAATTTATTTTTATTTTATTCATTTTAGAGAAGAGACACAGAGAGAGAGAGAGAGAGACAGAGACAGAGAAAGAGGGGTGGGGGAGCTGGAAGCATCAACTCCCATATGTGCCTTGACCAGACCAGTGCAGGGTTTTGAACTGGCGACCTCAGTGTTCCCAGGTCGACGCCTTATCCACTGCGCCACCACAGGTCAGGCTCCATTGTCAAGCTTGCTTCCCAGAAAGGCTGCTGTAACCGTACACTCACTGGGTTCCCTCATGGATGATTTCAGTCTTTTGAATTTTTGGCACTTTCATTGTTAAATACATTTTTACTTGTATTTTTAACTTTTTATATTTGTATTTTTTTTTTTTTTTTAGTGACAGAGACAGAGAGAGGGATAGATAGGGACAGACAGACAGGAAGGGAGAGAGATGAGAAGCATCAGTTCTTTTCATTGCGACTCCTTAGTTGTTCATTGATTGCTTTCCCATATGTGCCTTGACCAGGGGAATACACCAGAGACAGTGACCCCTTGCTCAAGCCAGTGACCTTAGGCTTAAGCCAGTGACCATGGGGTCATGTGTATGATTCCACACTCAAGCCAAATGAGCCCATGCTCAAGCCAGCAACTTCAGGGTCTTCTGTATTCTAGTCTGATGTTCTATCTACTGCGCTACTGCCTGGCCAGGCTATGTTTACATTTTGATAGGTGATGGTTGGCATGAAACAAGAGTTCATTTAAATTTTTTTTGGATCGTTATCCAGGTGTCTGCCATTTATTTGTCAGCTACCAGTTTTGAAATATATGCTCTTAACCTGTTAAATTGTCATGTTTGAGCCTGACCAGGCTGGCGCAGTGGATAGAACTTCGGATCTGGGACACAGAGGACCCATGAGGCCTTGAGGTCTCCAGCTTGAGCACGGGCTCATCTGGTTTGAGCAAGACTCACCAGCCCGAGCCCAAGGACGCTGGCTTGAGCAAGGGGTCACTCACTCTGCTGGAGCCCCCCAGTCAAGGCACATAGGAGAAATCTATCAATGAATAACTAAGGTGCTGCAATGAAGAATTGATGTTTCTCATCTCTCTCCCTTCTTGTCTGTCTGTCCCTATCTTTCCTTCTGTCTCTGTCACCAAAAAATAAAATAAAAATAAAAATACCTGGTAATATGCTTAGGATAGTTGGATGGTGGGAGGTCTCAGTTTGGAGGGCCATGTGTGTCCAGCTGGAAGGAGTAAGGACTTGGATTAGGGCCGTGCCAAGGATCACATCCAAGAGCTGCTCTGGGCAGCACTCGGTGAGGACGGGCACATCTCCTCTGGGCTGGGCTGGGCTGTCCAGAGCTGGCGGCTGCACTGACCCTTCCGGCCGGGTCCTTGTCTGCCAGGTAACCTGCCGCCGATCGTGGTGTACGACCGGAACGGATTCCGAATTCTGCTCCACTTTTCCCAGACGGGGGTCCCTGGCCACCCTGAGGTGCAGGTGCTGCTGCTGACCATGATGAGCACTGCCACCCAGCCTGTCTGGGACATCATGTTTCAAGTGGCCGTGCCAAAGGTGAGCCATGTGCTAGTCAGACCCGTTGAATCTGTCCATAAAGGTGGTAGTTTCTGAGCTCCAGGCCCTGTGCTGGGACAGTATCTGTAAGGGGCAGTCAACCTTCTTATAAAATCTGCCCACTTTGCAGTGCTGGTCAGCCCGGTCCCTACCGCCCACTAGTGGGCGCTCCAACCTTCATGGTGGAGCAACCTAACGGCGCCGCGATTGGCCCACTCACAGTAGTTTAAGGTAAAGCAGGAACTTTATTGGCTCCTTTTACCGCAGAGTCCTGATACCTGGGTCCAGGTAGGTAAAAATGTGTCTCTCCCACCCCAGCTGGGTAGCTCAGCTGGTTGGAGCGTCATCCCCACATGCTGAGGGTGTGGGTTCGATCCCAGTCAGGGCACATACAGGAATCAACCAAGGAAGGCAAAGCGGGACAAGTTGATGTCTCTCTCTCTTTCTTGTTCTCTCTAAAATTCCATTAAAAAACGTAAAAGAATCTGTCTTCTCCCATCTGCTGTCTTTCTTCCCTCTGTGGATACTGTTATCTGAGGGACTCTCCACCAAGCAGGAAAACGGTACCAGCTGCAGAATCACATGACTTTGAACCTTTTATCTCCGAGAGAAACTTTCCTGTGCCAAGCTCCAGCAGCCGAAGCAGGGCTCACTGCTCGCAGGAATGAGGCATATGTTAGCATTTCATATTCATTTTGGAACTTCCCCTAATCTTTGTGAGCAGTATTATATTAATAATATTAAATGTAAACTAGTTGAAATTTAAAAAATATTTTTTTAAACATTAATATAACGATTATGGAAGAAAAAGAAACCCCTCTGGCGTGAGGTGCGCAGACTGATTGCCCAGGAAAAGGCTAGGCTGGCACGGGGGTGCTAACTTGTGCGCCTTGCCATTGGCTTGTGTCTAGGGAGACTCTGGCCAATTTGGATGTTAGGTCCAATTTCGAGGGGAGTCGGGTCCCCACTGATTCGCAGCCATCCTGGAATCACGAGAACTGTGGGAGGGGCGTGTTTGGAAGGCGAGCTTCAAGGCAGAGGAGAGTAAAGATGAGCGTTTTCTAACCCTCGCGGTGGCCGTGCGGGGCACGGGCTGTTTCCTCTTCTGTTTTATGAACGGTCAGCCTGCGCCTCAGGGAGCTATGTGTTTGGCCCAAAGGCCTAGAGCGAGTGAGCGGCAGGGTGAGGGTTCTGCCAGGAGGCGGCCTGTCCAAAGCTGGGCACTGGCCCGCGGCGCCCACGGTCTGTGCACGGAGGAAGCAGCCCTTTGGATCCCGTGGTCGGTGGGTGGATGGAAGGCCAGCGCTGCGGTCACCTGCTCTCCATAGTGACGCTGTCCTTTCCCGCCCCGCACTGCAGTCCATGCGGGTGAAGCTGCAGCCGGCCTCCAGCTCCCAGCTCCCTGCCTTCAGCCCTCTGCTGCCTCCAGTCCTGGTATCTCAGGTGCTGCTGCTCGACAACCCACACAAGGTACTCCCTGTGGCCTTAGCGGGGAGCGGGGCCCTGCACTGCGTGGTAGCCTGGCCAGGGCACTGAGGCCTAATGAGTCCCTGCTCCAGCGACTCTGGTGGCTGCGAGTAGTGGTGGACTGCGCCCTGCGGGGCTCGCGGAGAGATCAGTGACCAGATTGTTGTGGCCGGGAGCCCAGGGGAAGAGCACAAGCTCTTCCTAATCCGAGGAGTCCTCTGAAAGGGTCCTCAGCAGGCCTCTGAGCAGTGGTCCCGCTTAGGGCTGCGTGAATGGATTGACTTCAGGCTGTGTGCCTGGCTCCCTGGGGCTGTCGTCCCCAGTGTCCCCTGTGTCCCAGGCCACACCGTTGCTGTCCCCACTGTGTGACACTCTCGCCTGGGCCTAGTCAGCATTCGTACACTTCCCTGGTGACTGCTGGGTGGGGACAGAGTTTACTTTGTGAGGATGCTCCGTTGTGCCTCACTGACTTCCCGTCCTGCTGCTTTGCCAGGAGCCCGTCCGGCTACGGTATAAGTTGACCTTCAACCAGGGTGGACAGCCTTTCAGCGAAGTGGGAGAAGTGAAGGACTTCCCGGCCCTGGCGGCCCTGGGCGCAGCCTAGCTTTCTTCAGGACACGCACAACCGCGCACGCTCAGACGGCACTGATCACGGGACCCAGCGCAGTGCCAAGACTTGTGTGCCGATTCAGGCTCCAGCGCCACCTCTCACTTGTCCTGCAGAGAGCGAGAGCGCGTGCGCGTGTGTGTGCGCGTACGCGTGTGCGCATGTGCGTGTGTGGTGGGAGTTCATGGACAGTGTGAAATGGACTTGGGATGTGGGCAGCATGGAAAGCACAGACACGTTTCTGATTGACCCCTGCTCCGTGCGTGCGTGTGCGTGCGCGCGCGTGCGTGCGTGCCTGCGTGGACACCGAGCTCCCTGCCTCGGGCCGGATGTGTTGTATTGTTTTCATGTGTTAGCTTTTCATTTGTCCACTCTGTGCCTTGTCAGCTTCGAACGTCTTGGCTGTTCCCAGGCTGCTGTTCTCAGGGACCTTACAAGGGACCTAGTTGGTCTTGGGATAGGAGTGTCCTTCCTAGGCACTCATCAAGCATGACCGTGTCTCCATTTCCATCAGGGGTGCTGCTTGCACGTGTTCCAGACGCTCTGCTTAGTGCAATGCTCGCTGCACTGTTTTCCAGGCGAGCCGAGGGCCACACCTGGGGGCCAGCGCGTCCTTCACCACCGGTGCCTTAGCGTCGCCCTCGGGCCTCCTTCAGGCCTCGGGTTCCGTGGGCTGTGCAGCTCCTCTCCATCCTCATCCTCTCACCTCCACAGGCGTTTACTCAGGGCCCTCGGGCCCCAGCGCCAGTCACCACAGGCTCCGCCCGGTCTGGTGTCTTCAGACCCCCATGAGGCACCGGGAGGCAGACAGACAGGAAGAGAGCCTAGCAGCGCTAGGTGACTAAATGCAGCCACTGAATACTCACCCATGAAGCACTATACTTGGTGCAGTTTTATGTAGATGCAAAGCCCGTGGCATTTAGAGGTGATAGGCCCGAAGGGAGCTGTCACGTGTTGAAGAAGCGAGGAAGACTTCACGAAGGATGGGAACTGAACAGCGTGGGTGGGGAGAAGCTCCGGGGACCTGAGTGGGACTGGAGAAGAGCTGTGGATGTGGCTGCAGTCACTACTCAGAGGAAGGCTCGGGCGTGCAGTGGAGGGAGACCTAGCCCCTGCTGCGCGCCCGGCTCGGCCCGAGTGGAGGGGGAAGGCTGGCGCGGGCTGCCACGGGCTCCTGAGGGACTCGGAAAGCCCAGCAACCCGGCTTTCAGGGCAGGACTACCTCAGAAACTGCAATGCTCCTTTTGGGGCATTTTGTTACAACATCTGAAACTGGACAGTCTCATCTTTCAACATCTACATCTTGGAAATCTGCCAACACGTCGGTGGTGGGGGGTGGGGGTGGGGTTGCTGCACCAGATCCCAATTTGCCAATTTGTAAGCAAATGTAAAAACAAAACAAATGGGGTGATTTCTTCACTGGGTGTAATGAGAAGAAGTAATCTGGAGTTCCTTTTGTGTTTACTGCTCTGCATACCTTCTCTAGGCTCTAGCCCAGTGGTTCTTTACCTTTTTTGAGGTACCGAACCCACCAGTTTCATGTGCGCATTCACCAAACCCTTCTTTAGTGATAAATAAAATATGATTTTTTTTTCCAAATTTAGTTTTGCCGGTGCGAGACTAGAGTTGCTCAACTTGGCATTGCATATCATGCAGATAGGACGCTGACTCCCATCCCGTTCCGTGATACATGTGAATCCATGTTGTACATATTCGTCCGACCACTTTCTTTTTTTGCTCGACATATTTACTATGGATTAAAATATTAAGAGAGAAACCACACGACGTACAACCACGACGGCCGTTGACTACTGTGCGCACTAAATTCCCCACAGCACTGGCTGGCCGAGCAATGTAACGTGATCCTCTGCGGCAAGTGATGGCCAAGCGGGGCATGTCATCACGACTTTACACAAGTGTGTCTTTACCTCCTTGGCAGAGGCTTCTCCGAACCCCTGAGACCAACTCATCGAACCCCTAGGGTTCGATAGAACCCAGATTAAGAACCACTGCTAGCCATTCTCAGATTTAAATTAATACTGAGCCTGACCTGTGGTGGCGCAGTGGATAAAACATCGACCTGGAATGCTGAGGTTTACAGGTTCGAAGCCCCGGGCTTGCCTGATCAAGGGACATATGGGAGTTGATGCTTCCTGTTCTCTCTCTGTCTTTCTTTCTCTTCTCTTTCTAATAAAAATCTAAAAAGAAATTAATACTGAGACACAGTGAGCACCAAAAGGTACAAGATAAAAATATAAAAATTGTATTTTTATAACAAGACATTTAAAATCACTTAGAAAATTCTATTCATGTCTGACCTGTGACGGTGCAGAGGATGGAGCATCGAGCTGGGATGCTGAGGTCACCAATTCTTGCTCACTCTAGGCACATAGGGGAAGCAACTACAAGTTGATGCTTCCGCTCCTCCCCACCTTTCTCTAAAGTCAATAAGTAAAGTCTTTAAAAAAAAATTCTATTCACAGATCACATTCAAATGAATATAATGTTTTGGAATAAATTTGCAAGTATGTACAAGAAATTTACAATGTGCAGCTATAAGATAGTGTTCAAAGATCTAAATTAGATGTCCTCAGCCAGGAGTGACTGTCCTAGGACACTGGGCGATGTGTGGAGGCGTTTTCTATTGTCACAACTTTGGGGAGGGTTGCCCCTGGCATCTAGTGGGTAGAGGCCAGGGATGGAGCTAAACATTGTACAATGTATAGGACAGTGCCTCCCCCCCCTTCCCAGCAAAGAATTATCTGGCCCAAGATGTCCATAGCACCAAGGTTGAAGGCATTTCATGTTCACAGATTGGAAGGCAATATTGTCAAGATGCCAATTCTCAAACTGATCTATAAATTCAATATAATCCCTATTCCAGCAGCACTTTTCTTTTTTGTAGAAACTTGTAAGCTGATTATCAAATGTGGAAACGTTAAGGGTCTCTAGTAGCAAAATAACTTTTTTAAAAGAACAGTGAGGGGTGTACTTGCTTCAACAGCACATACACTAAAATTGGAACGATACGGAGAAAATTAGCATGACCCCTGCACAAGGATGACACAAATTCATGAAACGTTTTGTATTTTTAAATATCTAACTATTGGAATAACTACAGGTTGATAAGCAAATTTCAGTATATTCATACCACATAATACTCTAAAATTTTAAATAATATGTAACTTTGTAATAGTATGAATCACTCTTGCAACATTGAAGGATACAAACGAACACATTTAATAGCAGGTAGATTAAAAACCTGTTCATCTGTGCTGCTAGAAGTCAGAATTACCTTTAGGGAGGAGTAAGTAGTAATGATTTTGGGGGTCACAAGTGTTTCCACTGTGCTACTAAAATTCTTTTTTTTTTAATTTTATTCATTTTTAGAGAGGAGAGAGAGAGATTGGGGTGCGGGAGGAGCAGGAAGCCTCAACTTCCATTCGTGCCTTGACCAGGCAAGCCCAGGGTTTCAAACCGGAGAACCTCAGCGTTCCAGGTTAATGCTCTATCCACTGCGCCACCACAGGTCAGGTCTAATTTGTACTGCTTAATCTCTTCTCCTTTTTCACCCATCCAACCCAAAAGTAGGATCCATAAAAGGAAAAAGTGAGAATGGACGTGGTCAAAAAATTTTTGCATCTCAATAGACACCATTCAGCAAGTGAAAATACAAGAATCAGATTGGGAGAAAATATTTGCAAACCGTATCTTTAATAAAGGAACTATATACAAGGAACGTCAAGAGCTTTGACAGCTCAATAATAATTAGAATAAGCAGCTCCATTTGAAATTGGACAGAAGATTGGACTATAGACATTTCAGCAAAGATATAAAAAATGGCAATAATCACATGTTCAATATCACTTGTTAGGAAAATAAAAGTTAGGCAACAATGACTTACACTTCATACCAAATATTGGTGAGGCTGTAGAGAAACCGAAACCCTCTTACATTATTGATTGATGGCAATATAAAATGGTATAACTACTCTGGATAATTTGGGCAGTTTCTTACATTTATCTCACAATTTAGCAATTCTACTCCTAAGAGTCCAAAAGGAATGAAAATCTGTCCACATAAAGACGTAGTGAACGTATAGCAGCATGCCTGTCAACTGAAACGGATAAACAAAATACGTCATCCACACAGTGGGATACTATTCACCAACCTATAGGGACAAACCGCTGATAAATGATACAACGGACCACAGAAACTTGCTTAGTGAAAGAAGCCAAACACAAAGGACTACATAGTGTGTGATTCCCATGTATGTGAAATGTTCGGAAAAGTAAATTTTAAAGAGAGAGAGGTGTGGTTTCCTAGGGCTGGGCGTGGGAGCAGAGATTTAAGTGCAAACGGGCAGCATGGAACTCTTGGTGACAGAAATGTTTTCGTGGAGATAGCACGACTCTAAACTGACTATTCAGCAAGTCCCTGAATCGTATACTTAGAATGGGTGAGTTTTATTGCCTGGAAATTTATTATGCAGTAAAGCCGTTTTTAAAGCGCCAGTAGTCGGGGAGGGAAGGGGCATATTAGAGGCATCTCGGGCTTCCGAGCACCACATGTGGCTTGATCCGTTTGCTCCTCCAAAGGCTAGAGAGAAGTACCAGCTCTCCCAGCGTGTGGGTTTCGGAGTTCGAGGATTCCCATATGCACTCACCGAGTCTGCCTGGGGTGAGGACGGACACAAGGCAGAGTTGTTTACAACTGTTTACCAGGACGTTTTACTGTGTTAGGCTCTTTCCTGCGACAGAAGAGGCCCTCCCAGGTCTCCTTGCCGAGGGGACCACATCGTTTTCGACCGGAGGAAGCAGTGGGTGCGGCCTGGGGAGTTCTAACGTGGCGTCTGGGCAAAGGACAGGCGGTGAGTGAGGCCAGAGCGATGGGGCAGGAAGGGACGGTCTTGGGCAGGGGCCAGGCCACGTGTGTCCCTCTGTCCCTGGTAAGCTTCCGTGCGTGCCGTCCCCGCAGCGCCACTTCCCTGCTGCCGGGCTCTGAAAGCGGCGCCTAACGGCGCCAGCTCCCCATCTGCCCGTCACGGAGAACGGCAGTAACCCCCGGACCTCTGCACGTGCTCAACCCGCGCCTAAGTAGGTGGAAGCGGCGTTTCCCACGCCAGGCTCGCGAGACTCGCCGCGTGCCGGCCGTCGCCATGGCAACGGCAGCCACTTCCGGGAGGAGTACGGCGCGCGGCGAGGGCCGTTCCGCGCCGCCGCCCGCGGAGTGCCGACGCGCCAGCGCTGGGGCCGCGGGGCCGAGCGGCGTGGCCATGGACTACTCCCGGTTCCTGGCCGAGGACTTCGACGTGAAGGAGTGGATCAACGCGGCCTTCAGGGCCGGCCCCAAGGAGGCGGCGGGCAAGGCGGACGGGCACGCGGCCACGCTGGTGATGAAGCTGCAGCTGTTCATCCAGGAGGTGAACCACGCCGTGGAGGGTGAGCGGCTGGCGGCGGGCCCAGCAACCTTTCACACCTGAGTTCCAAGAGTGACTTTGGGAACTGTGACGTCATGGCCCACCGATCCTCCGTCCGGTCGGCGCCTGGCCAATCCGTGCGGGGAACGCCCGGGCCTGCGTGGCGCGGGGTCGGCGGGTGGAAAGGGACGCTTCTTTCACGTCAGTTTCTGGGTGGCACTTTGCGTCTTTTACTAAAGATTGAGCGCTTATCTTGCGTGGGCGCTGGGGAAGAAAAGTGTCTCCTGTGTCCACAGTGTGGCTAGGGCAGGCTGTGGCGTCACCTAGCTGGAAAGCGAGCAGGAGGGGGGGAAAGCTGGGAGGTGGTGACGTCACGACGCAGCTGGATGACGTTGCCACGGAGGGAGGGAGGGCGTCATGGCGAATGGCGGGTGACGTCATGGCGCACGGAGGGGACGACGTTTACAAAGCAAACATCTGAATCTTGGGTGTGCCAGGCGCGGTTTTAATTAAGTGCGGTATAGCTGTTAAGAGAGCGGCTCACAAGCAGGGTTGACGGTGCCTGCCCCTCTCCCCGGAATATTTGGAAACTTGGTGGTAATTCTTGTAACTGTTGAAATGGTACAGAATATCACAGAGGTGGACAAGATGCCCACAAAGGGCATGTCCCGCACGATGTCAGAAGGACCCGGCCATAATGTTAATAGTGCCCCCGGATTGGTGTGGTTATCTGTGTTTCAAAGTGAACATGAAGCAATGAAATATCCCCTAATTTTTGTGAGCAGTGTCATTGAAGCGGGGCAGGAATCCTTGGAGGTTAGGCACCGTTATTGTTGACGCTTTATAGCTGGACACCTTCCTAATGCTTCAGTGTCTGGATTTGAACCCAGGCTTTTGTCCAGGCTGTGTTCTTTGCAGTCTCTCTGGCAGTAAAGGGACAGGGGACCATACATGCAGAGTCAAGTGGGTGTGAAAAGTCCTAGCGGCCAGTCCATGGAAAGGTGACATGTTCAGACAGGCAGAGTATCGTGGATAACATCAGTGGTTTTCTTTCCCTTTTTTGCTTTTTTTTTTTACAGGGACAGAGAGAGTCAGAGAGAGGGATAGATAGGGACAGACAGACAGGAACGGAGAGAGATGAAAAGCATCAATCATTAGTTTTTTGTTGCCGTCACAATACCTTAGTTGTTCATTGATTGCTTTCTCACATGAGCCTTGACCGCAGGCCTTCAGCAAACCGAGGAACCCCTTGCTGGAGCCAGCGACCTTGGGTCCAAGCTGGTGAGCTTTTGCTCAAACCAGACGAGCCCGCGATCAAGCTGGCAACCTCAGGGTCTTGAACCTGGGTCTTCTGCATCCCAGTCCGATGCTCTATCCACTGCGCCACCACCTGGTCAGGCTCATTGACTCTTGTATGTGCCTTGACCGGGGATCGAACCCACAACTGTGGTGTATTGAGATGACAGTCTGACCAACTGAGTTACCCAGCTAGGGCTGAGGGAAGAGTCTTTTTTATTTTTATTTTTGAGAGAGAGAGAGGGCGGGAAGGAAGGGAGAGAGATGAGAAGCATCAGCTCTTAGTCGTGTCACTCTAGTTGTTTATTGTTTGCTTCTCATACGTGCTTTGACTAAGGGTGAGGGGGTCAGGGCTTAAGGTTTTTGAGAAGATGGGTAGGCTTGGTTTCAGCTCTGAAATCTTGGTCAAGTTACCTAATCACTCTGAGCCTCGGTTTTCTTTATCTGTAAGAGGTGGCTGCTAGTGGGGGCATGGCCAGTGAGTGATAAATGTCTGTAGAGCACCTGCCATGTAACTGGCGTTCCCCCAATGTCACTGCTCACTCCCCTGTCCTCGGAAGACAGTTGCTCCGCTGTTGGGTCAGGTTGGTGGTGCAATCCGTGTTCGGTCACCCAGGCCTCACCCACCAGTCTGGGGAGGACGTGGTCCTGGCAGAGGCCAGCTGCCCTCCCACCCCCCACTCTCCGCAGGCTCAGGAGATGGTGTGGTCGGTGGTCATCTTCCTTCCCGCCGTCTGACTGACGTCCAGTGGTACTGGTCCGATTTTCACCTTTGCTATCTGTTTCTGTTCCTGGATTCTTGCCGCAGAAACGAGTCACCAGGCCCTTCAGAACATGCCCAAAGTGCTGCGGGATGTTGAAGCCCTTAAACAGGAGGCGTCTTTTCTGAAAGAACAAATGATTCTTGTTAAGGAGGACATTAGGAAATTTGAACAGGACACATCTCAGTCAATGCAGGTACTTGGGCTCCTGGGCTGGGTGTTGACTTGGTGGTTTTCGGAGGTGTTCACTCTTAGGGGGGAGGCTGTCCTCGCTAACTGAGAATTGTACCGAGGGCTCGGACGACTCTTGTGCTGCGTTTTCTCGGCTTCCTCGTCTGTTCAGCACCTGCTGCCGGAATTTAGCTGGGTGACCGGCCACAGGAGCTCCCGTAACTAACATGGGGACACAGCACAGCGCTTCGGTTTCACGTTACTGGTGGGAGGCAGAGAGAGTGGAGGGGACGCTTCTGTGGATCTGACCCCCTCCCCTGTCAGGTGCTGGTGGAGATCGACCAGGTGAAGTCCCGGATGCAGCTGGCCGCCGAGTCCCTGCAGGAGGCGGGCAAGTGGAGCACCCTGAGCGCCGACATAGAGGAGACGTTCAAGACTCAAGTAGGTTTCCTGTTCGGGGCTGTGAAGCCTGTTCGGGCAGGAACAGGAGGCCAGACAAGCTGGCGAGGCTGCCGCTGCCTTGCCGCGGCGGGTGGGAAAAGGCCGCAGACGGAACCGCTCGGCCGCGGGGAAGGGCGTCTGAGGGTGCTCAGCGGTGTCCACCCCCCGTTTGTACCGTCCGCTTGCTGAAGCTCCTTAGCCCCGCGGAGCGAATTCGGGAGATGTCCCTATAGAAACGGCAGAGGAAACAGTAAATGAGAGTGAGGGATGTGGGCAGAGAGGCCTCCCACACCCAGGACTGCGGTGCGTTCCTCGACCCCTCCCGGGCTGCAGAGTGACAAGTAGGGACACTTCTCACACTCGCACATCAGGATGAAGTGAGAGGATGTCTCATAAAAAACTCCTTTTTACTTGTAAAGCAAATGAGTTATTTGTCATTTCTTTTACAGCCTTTTTTAAAGGACGGGGACAGACAGGGAGAAGAAAGATGAGAAGTATTAACTCGTAGTTGCGGCTCCTTAGTTGTTCATTGATTGCTTTCTTATATGTGCCTTGACCAGGGGCTCCAGCCAAGCCAGTGACCCCTTGCTCAAGCCAGCGACCACGGGGTCATGTCTATGATCCCGTGTTCAAGCCGGCGACCTCCAGGTTTCAAACCTGGGTCCTCCGTGTCCCACGTTGATGCTCGATCCACTGCATTACCTGCATGGTCAGGCTACCAAATAAAAAAAATTTTTATTGGTTTTAGAAAGAGAAGCAGGGAGAGGGAGAGAGACAGACAGACAGACAGGAACATCGATCTGCTCCTGTATGTGCCCTGTTGGGGGATTGAACCAGCAGCCTCTGTGCTTCAGAACGATCCTCTAACCAGCCAAGCTCTCCAGCCAGGGTTCTACCAAACACGTTTTAAGCACAGTCGCAGGGTGTGGGCTCTCTCTCCCAGCAGGCTGTGTGTAGCTTTTTCTGTGGCCACCCCTCCACATGAATTCTACACTGTGACTGCTCTGGGCTGGTAATGCTATGCCTTTATGTCTTCCTCTCCTTTTCTAAGAGACAGTGAACCTCCAGTCGTCCCTCCAGGTCCGGAAGGGTCACCCACCTGCTTCCTTATTCTCCTCGCCTCTCATTTGTGTCGCAGTCTCCAGTCCCAGGACTCTGAGCTCAGGGTGGCAATGCGACCTTCTTCCTCCTTGGGTCTTGAACACCTAATACAGACACTGGGTACTGGAGTGAAATGCAGTTCCCTATCACACTCTTAATTCTTTTTTAAAAAATAGCTCTTATTTTTTTTTCATTATAAACATAATCTATGTGTGTCTTAGGAGATTCGGAAAATTCAGAGAAATACATGAAAGAAAAACAAAATGAGCCTCGTTCTTACGTCCCAGTAGTATGATTTTTATGTCCACTGGATGCTTCTTCTATACATTTGTACTCACATATGTATCTTTTAAATCATGTATTGCACACATGTGCGTATATTAATATTGCAAGTAATGTACATTTCAATATAGTCTGGTGTCTGTATGCTTTTTTATTCTGCTTATTTCACTAAGAAGTAAGTGGTATTTTGCTGTGTAATGAATACTTTCCAAAAAACTTTATTTTTGAGTGACTGATAACTTACATCTTATTGATTATTGGAACATTGGAATACATGGAAGGTTTAGCTTGCTTCCCCATTTTTGTTACAGCAACACTGAAATCACACTAATTATAATGTGTTAGTACCTCTGTGTCCTCTGGTTATCTATTTCCTTAGGCAGGTTTCTAGACCAGGGAACACCAGGTCCGGGTTAGGAATAATCTAGGGCTCCTGATGCATGACACAAAATTGCCTTCAGGAAAGATGGTATGAATTTATGGTACCAGACAGACTTTTTTTTTTTTTTAATTTTATTTATTTATTTATTTATTCATTTTAAAGAGGAGAGAGAGAGAGAGAGAAAAGTGGGGAGGAGCAGGAAGCATCAACTCCCATATGTGCCTTGACCAGGCAGCCCAGGGTTTTGAACTGGTGACCTCAGTGTTCCCAGGTTGATGCTGGCTTGATCCACGAGCCAGCACAGGTCAGGCTGTACCAGACAGACTTTTAAAAAGTGTTTCCGTTTGCAGGGGGATGAGGGGCTGGGATCAGAGAAGGTAAGGGGAGTAGTGAGTCATATACATACAACAGGTACAGATAACGGGACACAAATCCCAGAGGTAAACGGGGAGGGAGTTAGGAGCAGGCAGGGGCGGGGTGAGGGAGTTATATTCAGTGTGACATTTGAATCCATGTAAACACAATCAATTAAAAATTAATAAAAATCTTTTTAAAAGGTGCCGAAAGGCACTAAAAGAACAAAAGTTTTTTCATTTGCTTAGGAAAATGGTGCTTTCTCGTTTTAATTTGCATTTATTTGAGTACTAATCGTAGTAAACATATTTACCGGCCGTTTTTTCATTCTGTGCTTTTTCACACACGTTTTGTCCCTTATTAACTGAAGTGGCAGACGCGTTGTAAAATGTCTCCTCTGCTCGCCTCTTTGTAGGACATCGCTGTGATCTCCGCCAAGCTGACGGGCATGCAGAGCAGCCTGGTGATGCTGGTTGACACGCCAGACTACTCAGAGAAGTGTGTCCACCTGGAGGCCCTGAAGAACAGGCTGGAGGCCCTGGCCAGCCCCCAGATCGTGGCAGCGTTCACCTCGCAGTCCGTAGGTGAGTGCTGGCCGTCTTCAGCTTTCACAGCGTCTCAGTGTTGATTAGGTTACGGAGACTAGAAGTAAATGGTAGCTTCGCAGTGGCTTCTTTCTCTTCAGCATCTTCCGTGAGGTATTTCAGAACACAGAAAAGATGAAATAAGTACAAGCACACCGTCTGATCCTGGCCTCGGCACTTTGCCCCATTCGCTTTCTCACAAATCGACTCATTTGACCACCTCTCTACTCATCTTTTTTTTTTTTTTTTTTTGATGCCTTTTCTTTTTTTTTAAGTGAGAGGAGGGGAGATAGACAGATTCCTGCATGTGCCCTTATGGGGGGTCTACCCAACAACCCCCTCTGGGGCCAGTGCTCAAGAACTGAGCTATATTTAGTGCCTGAGGCTGATGCACTCCAACCAGTGCTATCCTCAGCACCCGGGGTCATGCTCCAACCAAGTGAGCCACTGGCTACAGCAGGGGAAGAGGGAGAGAAGGGGGAAGGAAGCAGATGGTCTCTTCTCCTGTGTGCCCTGACCTGAAGTTGAACCTGGAACGTCCACACACTGGGCTGAAGGTCTACCCCTGAGCCACGGGCCAGGGCCAAGTTTTTTGTTCTTATTTTGTTTTTTATTTTTCCAATATGAACATGCTATTATATAGCTAGAAAAAATTCTTTTACTTAAAAGATTCTAATTTACTGCGATTTTGTTTTCTGAACTATTATTTGATTACTGTATTTGGCACCATTAAAACCACTTGACATAGATTATTTGACCGTTCCCACTGGGGCGCTGTTCTGATCTCTCACGGGGTGGGTCTGGTCGCCATTCTGTCTGCATGTCTGCTCTGGTTTTATAGTTCTGTGCAGTAACTAAGGCCAACAAGGACCAGGTGCACTATGTAAGGAGAGTACCTGGGGACACCCTGTTGCGCGTACACAGTATGTGGGGATTTATAATTGTTTGCATTATTTCAAACAATAAATACTCTCATGTCAGGTACTAGGTAAAAGCACCTGCGTTCTCTCCCCTGAGTCCTGTTTAGATAACAGGGACAGAGTGGGCAGTGGTGCAGGGCACCTGCGCCCTCAGCTGCCTGGGTGATCACTGGGTGATCCTTCAGCACACTGCAGGATCCCAGGCAGTTGCTCGCCACACCTGACGCAAGCTTGACTCGGTGCTGTTATCCTCTATCTGCATCTCACCTGAAGGGGGCAGTGCTGAGCCATGTTGCCTGGTGGCCCTGGTCCTAGGGGCCCCTCCCGCAGCCAGCTGAGCAGCTGACACAGCCCCTGGGCCTCCCCGCTCTCGGCAGGGGTGCACGTTAGTTCTAAGCCCAGGTGGGAGATTGTTCATCACGCAGTCTGGATTGCACAGTTCCTTACGTGCCTGTGCTGTGCCCCGTAACGCGTAGGATCTCACCCTCACGACTGCCGCTGTGAAGGCTGGCCAGGCATGTTCATTTCCCCCGGTGCTTCCTCCCTTGCTCCACACACAATGCAGACGAGCAGTGGGCTCCACATGGTAGAGGGGTCGTGGCTACACCTGCAGCCAGATGAGCTCGGTTCCCACATCACAGGCCAAGCCCCGTCCTGGTCTGCACACCACGCCCTTACACTGGTAGAGGCCATGGCCATGGCCGGTGTCCCCCTTCCTTCTGTCCTGCTCCCCATGCTGTGGTTCGCTGAAGCGGCCTGTCTCACTGACCACCGAGGGCAGAGAGCTCTGTACACGCGGGCACGAGACATGCACGGGGCACCAGGGAGCAGAGCCCACAGTATCCCAGGGCGTTTCCACCTTAGCTTACAGGGTGGGTCGGCACTACCCCAGGGAGACCCACCCCAGCAGCACAGGGATGCGGGGTCACTCATGGGGCCAGTCAGCCCAGTGAGGAGCGCACATGTGCTCTGGTGCGATGGCCTGACCCCCAGTGCCAGGCACAGACGCAGCAGGTGCCCTGGGCAGTGCGCTCACTGCCCGTTTTGCATGCCTGCTGTGTGTTGTGCTAATTTCTAGAAATAGTGGATGAGACAGGAGAGGTGACAGTCCTAGGGAGCTGTTTCCAAGAAAGAAGCCGTTGCACAAGTGACTAAGTGGAATCCACAGGCTGTCTGGCTCTGTGGAGGTGCAGACGCCGTCGGGAGTGACCCAGTGCGGCCGGCTGGCGGGGAACGCAGGGCCGGGCGCCGCAGGAGTGCTCTGTTCCTGGTCCCGGTCAGAGCTGGCTGGGCAGCGCAGCGCGTGTGGCTGAGCGGGTGATCCACGCGGCCGGAGCTGTCTGGGCTGCAGCTGTCCTCAGAACAGGATTGACTGGTGCTTATTTTAGATACTTTTCTGACGCTGACGTTTTTATCTCACCTCAGAGCCAGGCCGGCAGGTTGCTTAAAGCAGGTTGCTGTAGGCTCTCGCCCCCTCCCAGCCCTGAGCACGTTTCCTTCGGGTCTGTAGCCAGGCCCGGCCCCACCAGCCCCGGTTCTGACTCTCTGCTGCCCCCGTCTAACGAGGACGTGTCCGCCCTGTAATCTTAGCTGTGTCAGGGGTTCTTGGCGGACATGTTACTCTTTTATTTTATTTTTTTTCTACAGCGAGAGTCAGAGAGAGGGATAGATAGGGACAGACAGACAGGAATGGAGAGAGGTGAGAAGCATCAATCATTAGTTTCTCGTTGCCGTTGTGACACCTTAGTTGTTCATTGATTGCTTTCTCACATGTGCCTTGACCGCGGGCCTTCAGCAGACCGAGCCACCCCTTGCTGGAGCCAGCGACCTTGGGTCCAAGCTGGCGAGCTTTTGCTCAAGCCAGATGGGCCTGCGCTCAAGCTGGCGACCTCGGGGTCTTGAACCTGAGTCTTCCGCATCCCAGTCCGACGCTCTATCCACTGCGCCACCGCCTGGTCAGGCTGGACGTGTTACTCTAAAGGAGCAGCGTCCGCTTGAGACACGCCTGCTTTTCCCTTTGCTCGTGTTCCGCGTGGACGCTCTCCACAGGAGCCGCGTCATTGTCTAGGTAGGAACTCGTGGATGACCAGCTCGGGCGTCCACGTGTATTCTGGTGAACTCCTCCTCTTGGCCGCAAGGGAAGCTCAATAACAGCGTGTGCACGTGTTGTGTCGTTCCCGCGCAGATCAGTCCAGAACGTTCGTGAAGGTGTTCACTGAGATTGACCGGATGCCCCAGCTTCTGGCTTACTACTACAAGTGTCACAAGGTGAGGCGCAGGGCGGGCTGCTTGTGGGGTCCCCACGACCTCTTCTCTTCATTAGCCAGCAGGGGGCGCTCTCCGTCCAGCCTGGAGATGCCTGTAACTGCTAGCTGGGAAATGAATCATCAGTTCTGGTCTCTCTCTCTCTCTCTCTCTCTTTCCCCATTGATTTGAGAGAGAGGAGAGGGGGGGGGAGAGAGAGAGAGAGAGAGAGAGAAGCATCCGCTGTTCCACTTTCTTGTGCTCCCACTGATCGCCCCTCAAATGCGCCCTGACTGGGCTTTGAACTGCTGACCTTGGGGTTGAGCTGGCGCCTTCAGGTTCGAACGCGCTACTCTGGGATTGAGCTTGTGACCTGGGGATTGAACCGGTGACCCTGGTGCTCCGGGTCGACTCTTCCTCCACGGCACCGCCAGCCAGCGCAGCTGTGGTCTCTCATACTGACAGCTGGGTTTCATCCACAGACTGAACAGGTGTTTCTGTTTTTCCATTTGGGTTCTCTAAGGGAGACTCGTATCTGAAGCTTTGTTGTGCCCTGCGCGAGCCGTGAGGGTTTTATCTATTTCTTAGAGTTGTTGAAGTTCAGTTCCTGAAAAACGTGACAGCGTCCTGGGCTGACCTTATTTCTTTCAATCTGATGCCCACGTGTCATTTAAACAGTGGTGGTAGGACTCGAAGCTGTAACACATACTCACGCCACGGCCTCCGAGGTCTGTTCAGAAGGGTGGGGCCTGCTTTCGGAGCGAGATGAAAGGAGACCTCTCTTAGAGGTCACTGAGTTCACTTAGAGGGCAGCAGATTCGAACTTGGATTGATGATCGAAGCGAGTAGCTGTCAGTGAGTGGTTCCCCTGCCCGGCAGTGGGTGCGGCTGCTCAGGACAGGCGGCTGTACGGTGCTGTTGCCATGGAGGGCGGGCAGGGCAGGCTTGGGCGGCAGGGGTCGGCGCACCCAGTAAGCAAGGCCCCTTTGTTCTGCCCGTGCAGGCACAGCTTGTGGCCGTCTGGCAGGAGCTGGGCCAGAGCGACCTGCCCCTGGACCGGCAGCTCAGCGGACTCTACGACGCCTTACTCGGTGCCTGGCACTCGCAGATCCAGTGGGCTGCACAGGTAACGGCGCCCTGGGCTCCGGGGAGTCAGGGCAACAGCGGCTGCTCCCGGGTTGTCTCACATGCAGAGCACCTGCCATCTCGGAAGGGTTAAAAGATAAGCTTCCAAACCTCTCGCTGTCAGTTAAAACTGTTATCCTCGTTCTTATCTGGATCCGAACTGGGGTCTGACGGGACAACGTTCCCTGTTGTTCAGCGAGGGCGCCCTGGGGTTCCTGCCGGCCATTATCTCCTCATCTGAGCTCGGGGCCGCGGTCAGGTGCTGGCAGAGTGAACAAGTTCGTTTTTATCTCAACTTGGGTCACGTTTCCCTGGTCTGCAGTTCTTGTTCTCACAGCACCTCGCGAGTTAGTGAAAGAATGTGGTTTTAAAGGTGCCCTCCGACTTGGGTCAGAGGTGAGACTGGGGAGCTCTGTTGAAGAGGAAGCTTTTTATCACTCACTCTCCCAGAGTGTCTGGGCATTTTCAGCCATCAAGGGTATGAACTGCTGTCCACTTGTCTTGATGCCCGGGGCAGAGGGGCGCACCAGGTCCTCTTTGAGAAGAGAGAAAGCTACCTGTGTCTGCTTATGGTGTCACCTGTATTTTATAACTAGCTGCGACTCGCTCTTCAGGTGGAATGAGCTCAGCTGTGGCTGGAGAGAACTCCTCGTCCAGGTCACCGTGCCGGTGGCCAAGTCACTGTTCTCCACCCACTTCGTTTCTTTCTCCTTGAATCAACCCAGTGCAGACTTACAGACAAAAACAAAAAACATCCTGTAGAAGTTTTACAGTTTTTACGTAATAGTTTTCTTTTTCTTTCTTTCTTTTTTTGTTTTTGAGAGAGAGAGACAGGAAGGGAGAGAGAAGAGAAGCATCAACTCGTAGTTAAGTCACTTTAGTTGTTCATTGATTGCTTCTCATACGTGCCTTGACCAGGGGACTCAAGCCGCACCAGTGACCCCTTGCTCAACCCAGTGACCCCGTGCTCAAACTGGTTAGCCCTTGCTCAAAGTGGCAACCTTGCGGTTCGAACCTCAGTCCTCAGCGTCCTAGGTCAACTCTCTATCCACTGTGCCACCTCCTGGTCAAGCTGGTTTTGTTGATTTTTAATTTTTTTTAATTAATTAATTTATTTATTTATTTTTGTCAGAGAGAGAGAGGGATAGATAGGGACAGACAGGAACGGAGAGAGGTGAGAAGCATCAATCATTAGTTTTTTGTTGTGACACCTTAGTTGTTCATTGATTGCTTTCTCACATGTGCCTTGACTGTGGGCCTTCAGCAGACCGAGCCACCCCTTGCTGGAGCCAGCGACCTTGGGTCCAAGATGGCGAGCTTTTGCTCAAGCCAGATGGGCCCGCGCTCAAGCTGGCAAGCTTGGGGTCTCGAACCTGGGTCTTCCGCATCCCAGTCTGACGCTCTGTCCACTGCGCCACCACCTGGTCAGGCTTTGTTGATTTTTAAATTGATTTTTTTATTCTCTTGCATTTGTCTCTGCTCGAATCTTTTATTATTTTTGTTTTATTTGCTATTACTGAGTTTAGTTTCTTTTTTCTAGTTCCTTAATGTGTCCAGTTAGGCTATTGATGTGAGATACTTTTCTTGAATGTCTTTATTTGCAGCTATAAATTTTCCTCTAAGAAGTACTTTTGATGTGTCCCCTAAGTTTTACTGTATAGTGTTTTCATTTTCACTTATTTCAGGGTATTTTCTAATAAAAATTTAAATTTATTGATTTCATAGTTGTTTTTTATTGTAACAGAGAGAGAGAGGGACAGATAGAGACAGACAGACAGGAAGGGATAGTGATGAGAAGCATCAGTTCTTTGTTGTGTCAGGCTGATTTCATAGTTTTTAAGCTTACAGGTTTTTGGCTTTAGAGTTGCATAAGAACAGTCTTATATCTTGCTTCATGTTTGTGCATATTTAAATTATGTCATAATAGCTTGACCAGGTGGTGGCGCAGTGGATAGAGCGTCGGACTGGGACACAGAGGACCCAGGTTCGAGACCCCGAGGTCGCCAGCTTGAGCGCGGGCTCATCTGGCTTGAGCAAAAGCTCACCAGCTTGAGGGCAGGGTTGCTGGCTTGAGCAAGGGGTCCCTCACTCTGCTGTAGCCCCCTCCCAACCCCATCAAGGCACGTATGAGAAAGCAATCAGTGAACAACTAAGGAGCCACAAAGAAGAATTGATGCTTCTTATCACTCTTTCTTTCTGTCTGTCTGTCCCTGCCTGTCCCTCTTTCTGTCTCTGTCACACACAAAACAAGTCGTTCAGCACGTGGGGCCAGGGAGAGACGCGCAGTAGGCCGTTGATCCGGACAGGTCGCTCGTCCCGCCAGTTCACTCCGCTTTTCTGAGTGTGTCTATGTTTGCCGTGGATAAACTTGGGCTCACAGCCTTTGATGAGGCCACTCGGAGGGACCCAGGAGGTTGCTTCTTCCGGGGGTCTGCGCCCAGGCGCCCATGCGTGCTAATGCGCGTGCCTCTCTCCCGCTGCAGGTTTTCAAGAACCCCTGCGAGGTGGTGACTGTGCTGCTGATTCAGACCCTGGGGGACCTGGCGCCCTCCCTGCCCACGTGCCTCGGCTCCAGCGTGGAGCGGGCTGGGCCCGAGCTGGAGCTCCCCAAGCTGCTGGAGCTGTACGCCGCCACCACCCACTTCGCCAAGGGGCTGGAGATGGCGCTGCTGCCCCACTCACGTAATCACCCCTCTCACTCCCCTGCCGCCCCGTCCGGTCTCAGCTTCTGGGGCCTAGGCTGGTCTGCCTTCTCGGGCAGCCGCTCCTACAGAGACGGGAGGACTCACTGCTTGCCCTCACAGCAGCTGTGGAAGCCACTGCTGCCCAACATGGTCGCCTGACGGCCGAGCTGCGCGCTGGATCGCGCAGTCTGGGCAAGTGCTGGGCCTCTGTGGGGTCGGAGAAGGGAGACAAGGCAGGTGGACATTAGCCACCAGCAGCTGGCAGAGGTCACTCTGCAAATGGAGTGTCTTCCTTCTAAGTGATTGTGTACTTAGGCAGTTCAACCTACATGTTAGGTTTCAGGAAACAAATGGATTAGGGGAACTTTTTGTATTTTTCTGAAGTGAGAAGCAGGGAGGCAGAGAGACAGACTCCCGCATGCGCCCGACTGGGTTCCACCCGGCATGCCCACCAGGGGGCGATGCTCTGCCCATCTGGGCTGTTGCTCCATTGCAACCAGAGCCATTCTAGCACCTGAGGCGGAGGCCATGGGCCGTCCTCAGTGCCCGGGCCAACTTTGCTCCAATGGAGCCTTGGCTGTGGGAGGGGAAGAGAGACAGAGAGAAAGGAGAGGGGGAAGGGTGGAGAAGCAGATGGACACTTCTCCTATGTGCCCTGACCGGGAATCGAACCCAGGATTTCTACACACTGGGCTGACACTCTACCGCTGAGCCAACTGCCCAGGGCTAGGGCAGCTCTTTGATGTGGCAGCAGTTTTGAGGGCAGGTTGCTGCATCAGGACTGAAGGGGGCCATGGAGAGCGGGCACCCCACTGCCATCTGGGAGCAGCCCTCCCTGTCCTCCACGTGGGCACACGGTGCCCCTGGTGCTGTGCTTCCCTGCCGTTTCCATCTGTGCTGGAAGCATCGTGAAGTGTTAGGTGACGTGGATCTCGTGACACACGCTGCTGTCAGATGAGGAAAAAGCGCCTGTGTCACCAGCTCGGCTGCTTCTCTTAATGACACTTGTGTCACTGCCTCAGACAGCCCAGGGAGTGTGCTTAGCGTCCGGGCCCTGGTGATTCGTAGGTGTTGCTGGCACAGCCCCTGCTCAGGCCTTGGCCGTGGCAGTTTCCAGGGGGTTGAGGCCACGCGTCCTGCAGGGCCGAGCGGGAGGAAGGTAGTCCAGGAGCGGGGCCTCCTCCCGCTGGCCGTGGGCAGCACTGAGGGTCGGAGGTGTGGGCGCTTCCTGCCACGGCCCTGGAGGGTTTTAATGCTCGCTCTTGCAATTTTCAAAAAGCTTATATTTAAAATTTAAACATACTGTGGAAACACAAAAACAGAATAAAAATGAGCCATGACGTCGTCGCTTGGAGTCCCTGCAGCGTTCTGGGTCTCCTCCCAGTGGCTCGGATACCAGGGCAGTTTACCATAGATACACACGTGCTTCTGCACGCACATGCGTGTGCGCGCGTTTTCAGTGTTGGCTGTGCGCTATATTCTTTCCTTGCTCAAAATAAATGCCCTTTCTTGTGTCATTAAATGTTCAATGGCCGTGTTAGGACAGTGCGTTACTATAATTTTTTATTATTGGAACCGTTTGATCAAAAAGCAAGAAACCACTCTGAGACTGATAGGGACGTGTCAGAAAGACATTGGTGCCAACCTCAAGGAGCCCCCGTGGACCAAATTTGAAAGTATTATTTTTTTAAAGATTTTTTTTTTTTAACTTGTTGATCTTAGGGAGAGAGAAAAGGGAGGGGGGAGGAGCGGGAAGCATCAACTTGTAGTAGATGCTTCACACATGTGCCTTGACCAGGCGAGCCCGGGGTTTTGAACCAGCGACCTCAGCATTCCAGGTTGACGCTCTACCCACCGCACCATCATGAAATTATTTGAACTTTGAAACGAGTAATGGCAATAATGGATGAAAACCATGCTTTAAAGGAAGGAGTTCATGCACTCATTGTGATACTAAAGAGAGACAAAGAAAGGCAGACCCCTTCTTTACTAGGATGAGGAAGTCACCATTTCCAGTTAGTGGGGTTCGAGCCTCCAGGCAGGGGTACCCCAGTCCCTGGGTGAGGGTTCCACTCAGAGGTTGAGTTGCTGTGTCCTACAATATGCCCGTTTAAAGTTTTGGTGGAAAAGCTTAATGTTTTTATGTCATTGCACAGGGGTTTCAGGAAGGCGGCGTGCGTGGCCTGTTTCTGTCCCGCCCGGGGACAGCGTTCTGCAGAGTCTTCTTTCTGTTTTATTTTTTATTTTTATTTATTTATTCATTTTAGAGAGGAGACACAGAGTGAGAGGGAGAGAGAAAAAGAGAGAGAGAGAGAGAAAGAGAGAGGGGAGGAGCTGGAAGCATCAACTCCCATATGTGCCTTGACCAGACCAGTGCAGGGTTTTGAACCGGCGACCTCAGTGTTCCCAGGTCGACGCTTTATCCACTGCGCCACCACAGGTCAGGCGAGCCTTCTTTCTGTAGTGGTGCTTGAACTTGACTGATGAGAGTCCCTCATTTAATGGGGATCTTTCTTTTTTTTTTTTTGACTTGAAATAATTTCTATTTTTCAGTTACACTACGAAGGGATTTATAACTGCCGTGCGTTGTGGGACCTCGTGGGTGGGGTCTGTAGCAGTTCGTGCGGTAGACAAATAACAGCCACCGTGCAAACACACTGGCAGGCGAGGACAGCCTCCGCGGACAGGAAAGGCCGCCCGCGATCGTGGCCAGCCTGAGGCGAAGCACGGAGGTCCCAGGACCTTCTGTCCCGGTTGCTTTCCAGAGCTGGCTCCCGAGTCTGCGTTCATTGTGGCCTCTCGTCTCCGCGTCCCCGCAGGTGAGCAGAACCCGGTGAAGGTTGCGGAGCTGGTGGCCGCCGTGTACGGGCCGTACAAGCCCTACCAGCTCAAGTACGGCGACATGGAAGCCAAGCACCTCCTCATCCAGATGAGCGCAGTGCCTCTGGTAATGTCCCCACGCGGCCACGGCTCACTCGGGCCGTCCCCTTGCCGGGCACGGGGCTGTGGGGGGCAGGCAGCGGAGAAGGTGTGGGGTGGGGGGCGGAGTGGGAACAGATGTGGGAAACCAGCGCGGAGGCCCTCCGGGGCGCTTGTGAACCCGGGCTCTTCTGCCGGTGGCGAAACGAGGCCACAGATACGCTCCCAGTTTCCTAGTGAGAACCCCCAGTGAAGAGCTAGCCAAACGGGAAGCTCCCCTCGGGTAGGCGGACGTTGACTGTTTCTCTGATTGAGTAGTTTCTTTTCTTGGCGGTCTAGTTTGTGGACAGGGCGCTGGGGGGTCTGCCATGTGGGCACTGGGGGGCTGGGGGGGAGAGGTCCCGTCCAGGGCTGATGTCACGTTGTCTCGTGTGAGGCGAGTTGACGTTTAGGAGATCTTGGGGTAACTGAGCCTGCTGCCCGCATTGTCCCTTTTCCCAGGCAGTCTGCCCTCCCGTCACACTCTTGTCCCCGAAGGAGGAGGCAGTTCCTTTTCACAGCGTTCTTTTGGAATGTCTGAATCGGGGCGTTTAAATCCTAGCCTGAGAACCCCGAGGGGAGGGGTGTCACCCCAATTACAGGAAAAGAGGAAAGGGGTGGCAGTATAAGGATGAGTGTTAGGTTCCATCGTGCTTTTCTGGGGGGGTTCATGACTGCGGTCTCACTGGCCACTTAGACCGTCCTGCTCCGGTTCAGGCTCGTGAAGAGTTGTCCCAGCTGGGGACCGCTTCCTGATGTCCCTTGTCAGTTTTCCCGGGTGAGGAGGCTCGGCAGTCCCCCTGGCTCAGTGCGGTCGGTTCATTTGTTCCCGAGTCTGAGGTGGCTGCTGTCTCCCCAGGAGCACGGGGAGGTCATCGACTGCGTGCAGGAGCTGAGCCACTCCGTGGGCAAGCTCTTTGGCCTGGCATCCGCGGCGGTGGACAGATGCGTCAGATTCACCAACGGCCTGGGCACCTGCGGCCTGCTGGCGGCCTTGAAATCCCTGTTTGCCAAGTAAGGGCGGGTGACGCGTCAGGTCGGCCACATGGGAGGGTGGTGCTGTCTGTCCCACTAGAGATGCACGTGTTCCTGTGCCTGCTCTGAGCTGTGGAGAGGGGACGCTGTGACCCTGTGTGTGGTGCTGCAGTGCGTGAGCATCCCGAGTGTCCGTCAGAGGGCAGTGGCGTCCTCACGCGGGGATCCCTGCGCGGCACCTGGGCATTGGCCGCACCTGCACTACCCACATGCTTACATCTCAGAAACACTGTTGGGTGACGGGAAACCCGTTGCAGAGCCGTATATAAAGTCTCATACTTCGTGTGAAAAGAACATACAAACTCGAGGGTACGTTTCCGTAGTGGGTTTGGAGCACGTTTTCTGCAAGGACCAGACGGTAAACATTTCTGGCTTCTGGCCTTACGGTCGGCAGAGACCTTAGTCTCGCTCACCTCAGTAGCATGGGAGCAGACGAGGGCGACTTGTGAGTGGGTGTGGCTACATTCTAGTCTAGCTTTATTTACATAAACCTCAAGTGCCAGCCCCTGTTCTGGGTCTTTTTATTTTGCACTTTGAAATGCACTATATGTTCCAGCTCAGCGGCAGAGCGTCGGCCGGGCATGTGGAAGTCCTGGGTTCAATTCCGGGTCAGGGCACAGAGAGGAAGCGCTCATTTGCTTCTCTACCTCTCCCCCTCCCCCTTCTCTCTCTCTCTTCCTCTCCTGCAGCCATGGCTCGATGGCTAGAATGAGTTGGCCCCAGGTGCTGAGGTTGACTCTATGGCCTCCCCTCAGGTGCTAATAAAATAGTTCGGTTGCCAAGCAACAGAGCAGCGGCCCCAGATCAGCAGAGCATCACCTGGTAGGGGGTTGCCAGGTAGATAGTGGTTGGTCTGGGCGCGTGCAGGGCGTCTGTCTCTTTGTCTCTCCACTTCTCACTTAATAAAAAGTAAATAAAATAAAATGCACTCTATGTCCCTATAAAGTAGGGGTTGGCAAACTTGAGCTCATTAGTCAAATGTGGCCTGCCATCTATTTTTGGCGATCAAGCTTTATTGGTACACAGCCGTGTCTCTCACTTACCTGTGGCCGGTGCTTCCTTCGCACTGTGAAGGTAGGGTTGAGTGGTTAGGACACAGACCCGGGGAGCTCGAAACCTAGAATGTCTAGCAGACGTCTTCAAACTCTTTATAACAACGGCCCACTTTCGCAGTGCCTCCCACTCGTGGGCGTTCCAGCTCTCCTGACGGGCAGTAGCGGAGCAACCAAGCGGCGCCGCCATTGGCCCACCGTGAGAGCTGGACCGCCCACTAGGGGGCGGTAGGGACCGGGTAGACCAGCACTGCGAAAGTGCGCCGTTGTTACAAAAAGTTTGAAGTCGTCCGGCAGAGCGTACCAGAAACCGGGCTGAGCCCGCCCTGGCCAGGGAGTCGGGTGGTTAGAGCATTGTTGAGTTGGTGCCCCGTCGGGGCCCATACAGGAACAGACTTATGTTTCTGTCTCTCTAAAATCAGTCAGTAATTTTTTTTTTTTTTAAAGGAAGTTGGGTGAACCCTGATGTAGAAAGTGAGGCACCAAACTCAGAACTCTCCTTGTCTCTGGGGGGATGGGCAGGGACTGGGTGGTGCTCACAGGGGGGTTAATTTTACCTCTTAGTTCCTGGGTTTCTAAGAAGGAGCATACGTTCACACGTTTCTTACATAATTAAAAATATAAAGTAAAAAATAAAAAATATGTAAGCATAACGCTAAGTGAAGGAAGCTAGCCCC
The DNA here is from genome assembly GCA_037038555.1 of Rhynchonycteris naso. Taxonomy (NCBI): domain Eukaryota; kingdom Metazoa; phylum Chordata; class Mammalia; order Chiroptera; family Emballonuridae; genus Rhynchonycteris; species Rhynchonycteris naso. Next base: position 205,519,372 of record CM073000.1, read on the forward strand.
AAAAGACCACACTAGACGATTCCATTGATATGAAACAATAGGAAACCGGTGGAGAAGGAAAACTTCTCTGTTGGTGGTTGTCTGAGGCTGGGTGGGGGCAGCATTCCGGAGAGAAGGGGGGTGCCTGCTAAAAGTTACGGGGTTTTGGGGGTGATAAAATGTTCTGAAGTCGATTGTGGTGGTGGTTGTACCAGTTGGACTAGATCAGAAACCACTGGGTTGTATAGTACGGTAAGTGTTACAATTGACTTGTGTGGTATGTGAATTATATCACCATAAAGCTGTTAAAAAGAGAAGGGCAACTGAAATGAACTTTAGCTAGAGAAAAGAAAAAGAGAGAAAGCCATTCAGGCCTGGGTTTCGTGACCTGGTCATGGAGGCGGGGGGCCTGTGGGAGGGTCGAAGCTCCCATGTCTCTAGCTCAGAGACAGAGAAACTCTTCAGCTCTCCAAGAGTCCCTCATTGGTAGCTCGTGCTGGAGCGAGCCTGCCCTGCTCTCAAGGAATTCCTTTCATCAGGTGGAAGGTGTTTTGCTCTTGAAAGTCTGGGAGCTCTTGTCATTCCATAAATACTGAGCGTGCCGCTGTGAGCTCTGAGGGTCCTGGGGCCCCGCAGCACCCTCTCGGCCACTCTGGCAGTCGGCACCTCCTGAGGGCTGCTCACGGGGCACAGGCTGACGTCCTGCTGAGGACACGTGTCCCGCTCAGCCAGACGCATGACCAGATGGGCCCGGAGGTGCTCGTGCCCCTGTAGGAAGAGAAGTGTTGGTGACAAGTTTCACCAGTTGGAATTTGACCTCTTTGCCACCAACTGGGATTTTGTGGATGGAGAGGATATTTTTGAGATGTAGAAATTTTATTGTAAAAGAAAAACAATGTCTTTAAAACATTTTTTTTTAATATAAAAGTTATAAAAGACAAAGTCTTCCCTTCCGCCGACTCTCAGTCCTTCTCTTTAGGAGTGACAAGTTCTGTTTGTCCTTGGTCTGCTTCTTTCCTCCAGACTTTCTGTGGTTTTTATCAGCTTATTGTATCTTCTCTCAACTCTGACGCTTTTTCTTCTAGTGCTCCTGTTGCTTATTTTGGCTACTTTGTTTTTTTAAAAAAAAAAACTATACAAATCCATATTAGAAATTCAAACTGAAACCTGGTCACTTGCTCTTAAAAGGGGAGATTTTGAAACTACTGACAGCTGGTATTCCCTGACGAGGCGGTGGCGCAGTGGATAGAGCGTCCGACTGGGATGTAGAGGACCCAGGTTTGTATCCCCGAGGTCACCAGCTTGAGTGCAGGGTCGCTGGCTTAAAGCCCAAGGTCACTGGCTTGAGCAAAGGGTCACTGTCTCTGCTGTAGCCCCGCTGGTCAAGGCACATATGGGAAAGCAATCAATGAACAACTAAGATGCCGTAACGAAGAATTGATGCTTCTCATCTCTCTCTTCCTGTCTGTCCCTATTTGCCCCTGTCTCTGTCAGAAAAAGGAAAAAAGACAGCTGGTGTTTATGACATGAAGAAGTCAAGGTGAGGCAGAGCTGGGCAGGGTTCAGGCCGGCTCAGATGGGACAGTGCTCAGCAGTAGGGCGGGCATTCATACTGTGGGCATAATGGAGGGTGAGCCACACCGCGGCACGGGAGGAGACTGGCCTGACTGGAACCAGGGTGATGGTATAGAACATAGCAGCTGACAAGTTCTTACAGAACTTGGGGTTTCTGACTCTGATGGAAGTGTGGGCGCTGGAGCTGGGGTCCCCAGGGCTCAGATCCTGGCTCTAACACTCACTGGACAGCAGCTGGGGTGGGATAGAGTCCAGGTGCCTTTAGTCTGAGCGAACTGGTGAAGATCAGGTCACCTTTCCCAGGGGTGTGGCTGCCACAGGAAGGTGTGTCTGGAGCCCTAAGGCAGCAGCTCTGACTCGGGTGGAAACGCTAGCTGTGGGGGAATGGGGAGGTGTGGGGCGCTCTGGCTCCACTGCGCCCCCGCTCTGCCGCCTGCCCCCACCCCCGGGCTCTGTCATAGCTGCAGAGATGTGTGTTGTGGCTGGCACGCTCTCACACGTGCGTGGCAGTGTGGCAGGGTGTTGACGCAGCGGGGGAGCCTCCTGCAGCTAGAGCACAGCGTGCTCTCAACACCGCCTTGTCACTGTGTCCTCGAGGCCTCCTGCTCCCCAAGGACTGCTCCTCCAGAAGGCTGGGACAGGGGGGGCGCTGCCATGGAGTCGTGGTTCCGTGGCTTTCCAGGGTACAGCTAGGCGTGTGCGGAGGACACAGCAGCGGCAGCTGTGGTCAGCGGCCGGTCCGAGGCGGTCTCTGCCTCCTGGCCCCGTGACTGGCTTTTCTGTCCAGCGTGCTGACGCACTCCTCGGGGCTGTGCCCGGAGGCCTTGCGGGCCACTCTCCTCACTGAGAGCCTGTGGTTTGGAAGCAAGGAAGGCATGACCTCCCGTGATGTACACAAGTGCTCGGGGAGCCTGGTCCCCTGGGCACGGCCTCCCAGGGTCATGCACTCACGGGGACACGTCCCAGGAACTGAGTGCCCCACGTCAGCTCTCAGCTCCTGCTCTTCAGACAGCACATCTGTGTGTCACTGCATTATTTATTTATTTACTTTTACAGGGACAGAGAGAGAGTCAGAGAGAGGGATAGTCAGGGACAGACAGACAGGAACAGAGAGAGGTGAGAAGCATCAGTCATTAGTTTTCCGTTGCCGTTGGCGACGCCATAGTTGTTCATTGATTGCTTTCTCACATGTGCCTTGACCGCGGGCCTTCAGCAGACCGAGCAACCCCTTGCTGGAGCCAGCGACCTTGGGTCCAAGCTGGCGAGCTTTTGCTCAAGCCAGATGAACCTGCGCTAAAGCTGGCGAGCTCAGGGTCTCGAACCTGGGTCTTCCGCATCCCAGTCCGACGCTCTATCCACTGCGCCACCTCCTGGTCAGGCTCACCGCATTTATGTTAACATCATGTCACGGCAGCTCCCGGGGTAAAAGCAGCAAGACATCAAGTTCATTTTTAAAACTTTCAACAAAATGCTTTGTTGAAAATTTTTTAATTCTTTTTAGGTTGTTATTGAACTTATTGGGTGATGTTGGTTAATGAAATTATGTAACTTTCAGGTGTGCAATTCTACAGCACGTCACCACCCAAAGTCAAGTCTCTTTCTGTCACCGTACATTTTCTATTCAAGTACCTTAAGTTAGTAATTAAGGCTTAGTAGTTCAGTTTCTCTGCAGGTATATTTTGGAACTATAAAAACATTAAGGAAATTAAGGTATCATGATCATTTTCTTTTTACATAAGAAAAGGGGAGATAGACAGACTCTCACGTGCACCCCAACCAGGATCCGCTCAAAAACCCTATGTGGGGCCAGTGCTTGAATCAACCAAGCTGTTTTATCCTCTGATGGTGATGGGATTGGACCAACTGAGCTATTCTCAGTACCTGGGGCCAAACCAACCAAGCCACTGGCTGCGGGAGGGGAAGAGGAAGAGCAGGGGGAGGGGGGAGAGAAGCAGATGGACGCTTCTCCTGTGTGCCCTGACTGGGGATTGAACCCGGGATGTTCATACGCTGGGCCAGCACGCTCTCCACTGAGCTAACTGGCCAGGGCCATGATTATTTCTTTAAAATACTTTATGACCTTGATATGGCCGCTCGACCTGCTTTCCACATCATCTGTGCTGTTCTGGGGACACTGTCCCCCCAGCGCTGCTGGCCTGACGGCAGCCGTAAACAGGAAGCATGCACACGGAACAGGCTGTGCGGGGAGGTGTGTGCGGTGCAGCAGGGACAAAGCACAGGCTGGGGGGGAGGGGTTCAGCGGGGAACCCGTGTTGTGCCATCGACGGGCTCCTGCCTGCCATGGAGCCTGCTGCCCACTCACAGTCCGCAGCTCAGAGCACAGCAAAGGCACCCTGGGCACCAGCGACCTGCCTTGGAGCGTCCTGGGGACACTCTGTGTTAGAGCTGGGCCGGCCGTCTCAGACCAGCTCTCTGAGCCACCTTCCATAGAAAGTATTGCCAAGACAAGGGGGTCATTTCCCTGCGTGCTTTCTCAGCCACTGGCCGCCAGAGTGTGGTCTTGGCTGTGCCCCCACCCCCTCGTGAGCAGCTCTGAGTGTTGCTCTGTCCGGTGGGAAGACCTTCCTGTGCTCAGGTGTGTGCAGTCTCCCCCGGGGATGCGCCTGAAGACGCCCTCAGGGTCGTGAGCGCTGGGCTACGCTGGGTGGTCCAGGAGTCTGTGGGTCTCATGGATGCTCCCAGCCCTGTCACCTGTGTCTCCACCCCCAGGTACGTGTCTGACTTCACCAACACGCTCCACTCGATCCGGAAGAAGTGCCGGCTGGATGACGCCCCTCCCAGCTCCCTGTTCCAGGAGGACTGGACGGCCTTCCAGAACTCCATTAGGTGACATGGGGTGCAGGTCAAGCACGGGCCTTATGCGGGCAGCTTCAACACGCGTGGTGTCGTATGTAAGATGACCAGTGTGTTTGTGAGGGGTCGCTTTTTCTCTCACCGCCCTTTTTTTTTTTTTTTTTTTTAAGTGAACACTGGACTCTGAAAACAAGCCCCTGAACAAAAACCCAACCTAACTAAACACCAAGAAGCCTCCTCTTTTAAGATAGTTTTAACAAGCTCGGTATGAACTCATGCCCTACGATGACGTGAATCTGTCGTCTTTGGTTTAAGTACCTTAAGTACCTCAGCGCTTAACGTTGTAGAAAATGCCAGGCGGACTGGCTCCTGTCTCTGGGCCGATGCCGCAGTACCAGCTGTTGGGCCTGCGAAGGACCATGTACGGGTTCTGTGAGAGGCTGTGTGTGACCCCGCCGAGAGGTTGTTGACAACCAGGAGGAGGCTGTGTGGCCTGAGAAATCGGACTCTTGATGTGTTCGTCCAGCGAGCATAGACTGCCTGGCCTGGGCCAGATCTGACCTGTGGACATATTTGGTGTGATCATAGCTTTTTTAAAATGTTTGGGTTAGTTCCCAACATTTAAAAACCTGATTTAACATAACCTAGATTTCTCACATCACTTAAAACTTGGGAGCTCCGGGCCCCCCTTGCGTCAAGGACACGACCCGCGGGGTTTGGACGCAGAAGCCGGCACGAGACCGGGCGTTCGTACACTGTGCTGGGCCACGGTGGCTTAGCAGCTCCGCCTCTCTGAAGCTCTGTAGTCATGGTGGAGCCAGGACCTCCCGGGACCATTTGGATTACCCCCCCACACCTCCCCACCCCCCACCCCGCAGGGGCTCCAATCTGGGCTTGGAGTTTCTGATGAAGTGTGATGTTCTCGGTGGCCCACCCCCTCGTCACCCGTCAGAGCGTGTCCGGGCCCCGTGGTACCACAGCAAGGGGAACAGTGCACTTTCTCATAAGCCTTTCTTTAGATGGAATGCCTAGATACCCCGGTGATGACAGGCACTTTCAGAGGAAGTTAAAAGTTAACGAGGCTTAAGATGTTTTTAATCCTTGGATTTGTCCTGACATTATCGTTTGGTGTCGAAAGATTCAGGAGCTGGAGTCAGAGGCCTCGCATAAAATTACATGAGAACTAAGATCGTTAACTGCAGATAGATGGTCAGTGGTTGCTCAGGCGTGTCGCTGGGAAACCGGCCAGTAGCGCCCCCCCCCCCCCCCGCCCTGCACGTGACCAGAGGGAGAACTCTCCTGCCTCAAGACTGGGTTTCTCCTCTGTGCTCGGCAAATGGCAGGCATCAGACAATCATTAAAGAAGAAATATCAGCTTATATACTTTTTAAAGTATTTCCAGCCCGTTTTCTCAAGGACACAGCCCCCCAAAGAAAAGCACCCGAGTAGTTTGAGCATGTGAAGCTATTTGAGAGCCCGTCCAGTAGAAGGGTGTGGTGCCTGGCAGAGGCACCTGTGACAGGAGGAGGCTAGGAGGGGTCGCCGCTTGTCTTTAAAAGGGACGTGCACCCACCACAGGTGGGAATAGTTGAGAATTTTTATGAATGAGACAATGTTTGAGCTGCCCAAGTTGGCATTCCAAATACTTCCCCTTGAAGTGCTTTCTGTTTTGTTCAGGATCATCGCCACCTGTGGAGAGCTCTTGAGGCAGTGCGGGGACTTCGAGCAGCAGCTAGCAAACAGGTGAGGAGAGAGCCGGGCTGCACCCCTGGGTTCTGCTGGGGAAGAACTTGACACAGCTCACGGGAACCATAGCTCCGGGTCACACTGAAGCCACTGAGTTCAAGGACCGCCTGGACCTTGACACAAGGTGTCACTATTGTTCTCATTAAACATTTGTTGAACTCCGGAAAGGGGCCAGGCTCTGACCCGCTTGGCCGCGGCCACATCATTTTGATGAGATTTGGAAGTTGCAGCCTGAGTGGGGAACGATTACCTGTCATCTCCAAATCATGGGTGGGCTGGGTGCCGCTGCTTGTTCGTATGTCAGTTATTGGGACTGAAGAGGAACCCCACAGAGAAGGTGTTGATAGGTGGTGGCTGGTCCCCCGGGCCAGGCTGCCCAATCAGGATCCACCCCGCCAGCCTGCCTTCAGGGCTGTGCGGTGACCTTGGTGCTGCCCGAGGGCTGCGTGCCCACCTGCCCCGGGCAAGTCCCCTCTGCCCCTTGCTCTGTTCTGATACTTTCCCGGGCCTTACATTGCGCCAGCGTGCCACACAGGCCGGTCTCCTCAGGGTGCTCTGGCCCCCAGCCCCTGGCCTCCTTTCGTCCAGCTAAGCCTCTCCTTTTCCTTGGCCCGGCTAAGCTCTGTCCCTCCAGAGTTCAGGGAGAAGTCTGGTGCACACCACTGTGGAGGCCAGCGGCACACCCTCTCCTCTCAGATAATCCGTTACCCAGAGCAGCGGTTTTCAGCCTTCCTCATCTCATGGCACACGGGAACTAATTGCTAAAGTTCTCTGCCACTCCAGCCTGACCAGGCGGTGGCGCAGTGGATGGGACGTCGGACTGGGATGCGGAGGACCCAGGTTTGAGACCCCGAGCTCGCCAGCTTGAGCGAGGGCCCATCTGGCTTGAGCAAAAGCTCGTCAGCTTGGACCCAAGGTCGCTGGCTCCAGCAAGGGGTTGCTCGGTCTGCTGAAGGCCCGCAGTCAAGGCACATGTGAGAAAGCAGTCAATGAAAAACTAAGGTGTCACAACAGCAATGAAAAACTAATGATTGATGCTTCTCACCTCTCTCCATTCCTGTCTGTCCGTCCCTATCTATCCCTCTCTCTGACTCTCTCTCTGTCCTTGGAAAAAAAATAAAGTAAAAAAAAAAAATTCTCTGCCACTCCAAAAAAAATACATATTTTTTGCCAATCTGAGGATACAGAGGTCAGAGTCCCTGACTAAATAGTCGGCCACAGCTGCACAGTGGCTGAAAATCGCTGTCCTGAGTGCTGTCTGCGGGAAGGGCTCCGGTGTGCGGTGAGAACGGGCCGGGTGTCTGAGGGCCTCCATGAGCCAGGAGAGGGCAGAGCTGTGTTTATTTGACGTTTTAAAAATACTGATTTGGTCTTTATTGTAGTGTACACTATTCTGACACTTTAAACTGGAATCTCTAATACTTGAAACATTCCCACCATATCTGTTCTTCAACTTGGATGGCAGTCCGAGGGCTGACCTCCCTAAGGCCAGAGACCAGGCTGTCATTCCAAAGATAGTTATTGAGCCTGACTGGTGGTGACCTAATGAATAGAGCATTGACACAGAACGCTGAGGTCCCTGGTTCGAAACCCTGAGGTCGCCAGCTTGAGCGCGAGATCATCAGCATGATCCCAAGGTCACTGGCTTGAAGCCTAAAGTCACTGCCTTGAGCAAGGGGTCACTGGCTCAGCTTGAGTCCCCTGATCAAGGCACGTATGAGAAGCACTCACTGAATAGCTAAAGTGCCACAACTACAAGTCGATGCCTCTCATCTCTCTCCCTTCCTGTCTCTCTCAAAAACAACGGTAATTATTGAACACCTGTCCTCTGCTCGGTGTTAGGAACTCAGAGGTGGAGAGCCCTGTCTTATCCTTAGCTTCCAGCATGAGAGAAGTAAGACATGTGAATGCCTTCAGAGATGGTCAGGCTGGTGGGCACAGAGGATGGAGCGTGTCAGGGCAGGAGGATGACAGGGCAGATGTGGCCCCGCCCCGGCGCACAGGGAAGGGTGTGGGAGGCAGTGTGGGGGCTGCGGGTAGAGCGGCTGGCATACACGTGGGGAGGCAGTGGGATTCCCAGGCGCACAGGGAAGGAAGGGTGTGGGGGCTGCGGGTAGAGCGGCTGGCATACTGCAGAGACCCTGTGGAAGGCCTCCAGGGCTTCGGGGATTTTTGCGCTGGAGAGGGCTGCCCCACGCCCCACCTGGGCAGGTTTAGATTCATCCTGAGGGATCTTTGGGGAACGGACAAAATCGGACTGTTATTTGGAAAGGTCACCCAGTTCCCCCTAGGAGGAAGAGGAAGAGGAGTGTGGGAGGGCGGGAGGAAGGCCGGGCGGGACAGGGCGCCTGGGTGATCCGGCAGCGCAGCGACAGCCAGTCTGGCAACTGAAGGACCCAGCCAGAATGACCGGTGGGTCTAAGCAACAGGGACCCCGAAATGGCACGTGAATGGCAGGGGCAGGTGGTGTTGGGTCAGCAGCGGCCCTGTGGGAGGGGCGGGTCCCCAGGGTCTGGGTGCAGGTACGTACGGGTGGGCATTTGTTCCTAGACAACTCGCCAGACTTACTTTTTGGGGAAAAAAGTGGTGACTGCAACCTAAAAGCTGCCATGGCCAGAGCAGTTTTCATGAGGACTCCAGTAGAATGGAGGCGGTACGAGCCACGTTGGGATGTCCCCAGTGTCTAATCTCTGGGGCACGTGTGTTCGGATCATTCTGTGAGTGTGTAGGCCGGAGGGTCAGGCTGGGCTGAGGAGGGCCGGAGTGGAGGGTTTTCGGCACCCATGGGGGACGGTCACCTCCTTGGAGATGAGCCCGGCTTCCCCAGCAGCACCGGAGGGTGATGGGCATGCCCAGCCTTCCGGGGTTTTCCTTCCCCAGCAAAACTGGCAAGGCCGGTCTCTCTGACTAGGGCCCTCGGTAGGCCTGACCCACAGCAGGAACGTCACGGTGCTGGTGAGCACAAACCCATGCAAGCCAGGCCGTGTGACAGGTCCCTTGTGTGGACGTTCTGTTCAGCTGTGGTCCACTGCGGCCTGGGCCCCTGGGACTGAGGGGCGGGTTACCCCACACGGGTGCTCAGGTAGCAAGGCAGGCCCCACAGGAAGTGCCCAGGGCTCCGGGGGGCAGGGCAGTGACAGTCATGAGGAAGACGGTCTATCCCGGGAACAAGTGTGAAGTAGGAGCCGTCAGCACCTGGCATTGAGTACCTCAGCCCAGCTCCCTGCTACACGGCAAAGGGCGTCTTCGTTTCCCTATAAAATGGGCCGTGAACCCACCTGCCCCAGGAAGGTGTCCTGTGACTTAGCAAGGAGCTCACTGGCGCGTCAGGAAGAGCGTCCATATGACGTAACCCTCACCCCTATTCCTGCAGGGTTCTGTCCACCGCTGGGAAGTACCTGTCCGACTCCTACAGCCCGCGCAGCCTGGCGGGCTTTCAGGACGGCATCCCGACGGACAAGAAGAACTCGGCCAAGAACCCATGGCAGGAATACAATTACCTCCAGAAAGAGAACCCCGTGGACTACGCCAGCTTAATGGAAATCCTTTACTCCCTCAAGGTGTGAGCACAGACCGAGGGCATGCTGGCCAGTGGCAGCTTTCCCTTGTGGTTTCCCTCTCCTGATCCCAGCCTCCTGGCCGTGGGGGGACCTGCTGCTGCCCTCTCACTGATGTCGCACTTTTAAGGGGCTGACTGACAGCCTGAGCTGGACCAGCTGTAGAATAGGTTGGAGCCGGGAAAGTGGGGCATTATTGCTGGCACAGGGGAGGTGGAGGGCGTGGCTTCAGACCTGTGGCCAGAGGCGCTTGCTGCACTCCCCCACAGCCAGCCCGCAGGCAGGGACAGAGTCCTTGAGGGGCAGAGAGGGCAGCAGCGTGGGTGCTGCCTGCTGGAGGCACACCGGGGAAGGATGGGCCCCTGCCCAGCAGTCAGAAGTGGTGCCTCTTTCCCAGGGATGCGCGAGGGTGGAGGACCAGGCCACCCCTCCAGTAGGGGGCTCTCCTAGCTGTTCCTTTGGACTCTTAGATTGTCTACCATAAAGCTCCCTTGATGTTGAGCTTAAAACCTTGGGGTCCAGGGGTAGAAGGACTTCCCAACAAATGAACTGTGTCCCACAGCTCCCTCGGGAACGGCCCCATTTCCACAGGGGCCACAGGCATCCTTTCCAGAATCATCCTCACACCCCCCAGTCTGGCGTGAAGTTCATCTCGCGGTGATAGGCACCAAATGCAGTCTGGAATCACCCTAACGAGCCTTAGGCTCTGGGGAGACGGCAGAGCATTCTGGACCTGTCTGTGGCTTCTCCCCGATCCCTCCGCACTGGCTCACCCATGGGCCGTGTGTGAGCTTGACCCTTGTTAAAGCCGCTCTGCACGTCCGCTCCCGCCTGCTCCTGTGTTAGGGTACAGCGACTCCGTGTATCTTTACTGCTGATCTGATCTGTTTGTTTCTTGTAATCGGTTCATTTGTAATAACAGAGCTAGGGCTCCGTTTTCCGTCTCTGCATTTTCTCAGGCTGCCTGGAATTCCTGGGGACTCACAGGTTGTGCACACTCTGGCACGCAGCCCAGTGTGACTGACCTGCCCTCGCCGGGGTCAGCCTCCGGCCATCACTCGTGTCTATACGTTACACTTCTGATCGGTTTTTCCCTGTTCTTTCATCCCTGAGGGACGGTCGCAGGCCAGTTTTCCCTAAGCTGCCAACCCACGAGCTTGTGTTAGCTCAGATGCCTCAGAATCACCTGGAAAGGGAATGAGAAGCACAGATTCCGGGGCGCCAGCACCCTGCCGGATTCCCGTTCAGTAGTTCTGGGGTGGGGCCTGTGTCCCAGGGCCCTGCTTTGGGAACCTGTGTTGTCTAGAAACACACACTATTTTCCTCTCAGTGATTTTCAAAATGGGTAACTAGCCATTATTATCTTGGGCTGGAGTCAGGACGTAGCAAATGGCCTTTTGCATTTTCTTGTTTTAGGAGAAAGGGTCAGGCAGCAGCCACAGCCTGCTGTCCGGGTCCCGCACGGCCCTGATGCGGCTCAACCAGCAGGCCCACCAGCTGGCTTTCGACTCGGTTTTCCTGCGCATCAAACAGCAGCTGCTGCTGCTCCCCAAGATGGAGGTGAGTTTCCCACCCCCTTACCTCTCCCCCTTGCCCCTCCTCGTGGCCCCCCCTCCAGCAGCTTCGGGAGGGGCCTGCTCTGACGCCCTAAAGCCAGCCGCCCCCTGCAGCTCATTGCTTAGTGAGAATTCCTTATCTTAATTGCAGTTACTGTGACGCTGTGCTTCCAGGCTGTTCCTGGGCATTGCTATTGCTTGACTAACTTCAGCCATCGGGAGCAGCATGGCTGTGCCCTCGGGGGAGGGGGGGCACCATGCCCCAGGGTGGGTTAGGGCAGGTCAGAGGAGCTAGCTGGTGAGACTGCTTTCATGCCAGCATTTCTAGAGAACCCATTCCAGAACTCGACTCGGGGGACCTCCCCAGATTTGATCAGGGGTTGGGAGGGGGTTGGAAGGGTTGGCCATGTTTGTTCCTGGATGCTCTTCTACGGGGCTTTTCCTAGAGCGCCTCCGTTTCCTCGCTTTGCCTCCTCCGTCTTCTGGTTGTCCTGAGTCCTTCTCAGGGACTTGCCCACCAGGCAGGTGTTCTCTCATGGCTCTGTCTTCCCGGGTCCTGAGCTCGTCACTTTCCTTCTGGATTCCTGGGCCTGCTGCCTGCTCACCTTTCTCACCGTCTCCTCAAGTCTTACCGGGATGCCGCTTGTTTTTTTTTTTAAGACAGTCTTTTGGGGAAGATCCAGTTACGGGGCTTTAACAACCAGGAGATCCTTTTGGGGAGCAACAGGAACGAGCTTGGCCTCATTACAAGTTCCCCGAGTGCGTGCCAGGCCAGTGTCTGGGCACACAGCTGGGGGACCTCGGTAGGTCTGTGCCCCCGGGTGCAGTTTCCATGCAGCGAATGACCTGGTTGACGTACACGATTTCAAGGTTCTTTCTGTCCCCGGAATTCTCCAATTGTCATTTTTGTAGTTGTTTTCCCGTGCGAAAGGCCGCGAGGGCCATTCCAACCAGACTGTACATTTCTAGTGTGTTCGGGGGCGGGGAAGATGGGAGGAGAGCCACGTCCCACACGGCAGCGGAAGTGACGCCGTGGCCATGCCCACACGCTGGCGTGGGTAGGGGAAGTGACGTCGTGGCCACGCCCACACGCTGGCGTGGGTAGCGGAAGTGACGTCGTGGCCACGCCCACACGCTGCGTGGGTAGCGGAAGTGACGTTGTGGCCACGCCCACACACTGGCATGGGTAGCGGAAGTGACGTCGTGCCCAGCGCGATGCCTGGACACTGCCCGCACGTGGTTTTGGCTCCCGCGGCTGAGGCTGCTCCCTCCTCTGCGCCCTCATCTCCTGGTCTAGACGGCGGGGGCCCGGTAACTGTTGAGCGTGCGGATACGTGAGGACAGAGATGTAGGTGAAGGATTTACCACAATGGCTGCTAAACGAGTGCATGTGTCATGGGGTGGTTTACCTTCTTCCTGTGGTTCAGTTTTTAAGAGGAATGAGAAGTTTTAAAAATGAAAAGTGCATGTATTCACCTTCAGAAATGAAGCAATGCAGGAAAGTGTGAAGGAAGAAGCAGTGAACCCCGTGGTAACCCCGCCATCTAGGAATGAGCAGTGTGGATGTTCGTTGGTCCTCGCAGACTTCTCTCCGTGCCCGCAAGGGGACTGGCATCTTGGGAGGAAGGTGCCAGTGTATGGCACAGGCTCTTTTATTTAAAGAATATAAAATATATCATATACATTTTACTTGAATTTAACTAGGAAAAGGAAGGAAACTAAAGGAATGGTTGGTTGGACTTGAGATATTAGTTTCTTCGCTGCAAAACAAATTAGTTCCCAGACCTCTTTAAGGTTAAGAAGGAAGATTATGGAAATGATTAGAAATCAGGTTCATGGTCCTTGCTGACCCGTGCTCATTAGAGAGATGGTGGCACAGGCTCGGCTGCTGAGAGGTGAGGCTGCATGCCCTCCTCTCTCCCTGCCCGACATTCAGGCTTAGCTTTTTATTTTTATTTGGTCAGCACTGGAGATCTTAACCTTCTGTTCTTAAACCTTAATTCTCCTCGTCTTGGTTCTTCATGGGGCCAGGCGTGGGGCTCCCTCTGCCTGTCCTCACTGCATCCTGCGTTCCCGAGCTCCGGCGATGGTTGGGGTCTCAGCTACGAGACTCTGGCCCTCTGGACTGGCCTCCGTGCAGCACCTTGGGCCGGCCCGAGGCAGACAGCCCTGGGGGCTGGGGGCGTTCTCCCAGTGCCAGCACAAAGCACAGCACAGAGGCATACACTCGGGTCTTAAACTTGAAAATTAAACCCTGTTTGTTAAACGTTTGTTTTAATGTCTGCTGGTCAATTGTGCCACCGTTTACCCGACAGGGGTAGAAGCCCACGCTCTATTCCATTTCAGAGTCCCTTCCTGAGTTGACTGCGTTACCTGGTGACAGGTGGATAGGAAAGCCCCTTGAAGGCATTTTAATTAAATTTTGAGCACTGGAGAAATCATCTCATTTCCAGTTGCCTTCTCCAGGCTCCCTGGGCCTGCTCCTTAAAACCCTCTGAGCTCCGTGCCCGTGGGGCCTCCTTCCAAACAGTGCTCCCTGCCACGTGTTTCCTCCACCTGGCTACTTCCTGCCGCCTACTGAAGCCTTTCCCAGGGCCTCCCGTCCACAGCGCTGGTCCCTTGGGCCCTGTGACCCTGGTCTTTCCCCACAGCCGGCCCCGGGTTCTGTCCCACTGCATGCTGCTGCTCCTCCCAGCCCCTGTCCCTCTCTGCCAGTGACTTTACCACCAAGCTGTCCTTGCTCCTCCTTAAATATGGCTCCCCTCTGTGTCCATGTCAACTGCCCGGTCCGGGTCCGGTTCCCGTCGTCTCTGGACTGGGTTTTTTAATTTTTTTTCTTTCTTTATTTTTAAAGAAACAAGAGAGAGATAGATTGGGACAGACAGACAGACAGGAACGGAGAGAAGTGAGAAGCATCAATCATTAGTTTTTCGTTGCCGTTGCGACACCTTAGTTGTTCATTGATTGCTTTCTCACACGTGCCTTGACCGCGGGCCTTCAGCAGACCGAGCCACCCCTTGCTGGAGCCAGTGACCTTGGGTCCAAGCTGATGAGCTTTTGCTCAATCAAGCCAGATGGGCCCGCGCTCAAGCTGGCGACCTCGGGGTCTCGAACCTGGGTCTTCTGCATCCCAGTCTGATGCTCTATCCACTGCGCCACTGCCTGGTCAGGCTATAGACTGTTCTTGAGCTTTCTGTCCCCCACCCTTGGGTCTTCTCAGAGTTGCTGCATTCTTCCTCACAAAGCATTGCTCTGCTGTTGTCTCTCCTCACTCTGCAGGGCCAGCATGGTAATCTGCTCTTAAGATTATTTTTATTACAGAAATTCTCCCACACACGCGAGAATAGAGAAGAGGACAGGGACCTCCGTGTCCTCGTCACCCTGCTTCATCCAATGTGGTCAACTCCTGGCCATCCTGATTCACGTATAGTTCTCTCCCAGTTCCTTAGTGTCCCCGAGCAGCGTTGGGACTCCCCCCTGCCTTGCAGATGCCACCGTCTCCCTGTCTGACTTGGGGTCCAGGTCACCTGCACGCAGGGCCGTTGTGTCTTTCACTGTAGGTTCCCTCCATAGGAACCGACTCTTGTCCGTCAGTCTCTCTGTCTCTCTCCCCGCCCCTCTCTAACAGCTTATACCCTGAAGGCGAAGGCTTCCTCAGCCTGGTGTTGGAAGCTGTGTGCTCTCCCAGCTTCTCTCTGCACCCGCCGTGCATGTGGCCGGCCCTTCTCTGATCACTCTGAGCCTGTGCTTCTCTGTGTCTTGCGTCTGCCACCGACACCTCCTGACAAGGAAGCCTAGAGTGTGTGAGTGGGAGGGTGGATTTCTTTGTCCCCTCCCTGCAAAGCCTCGCATATCATGAGCCCTTGGTACATGTGAGTGATCGGGCGCTCCCTCTCAGTGCAGTGGGAGTTAACTGAACAGTAGGGCATTTTGAAACGGAAGAAGATTCTCAAACAAGAGCAGAGTTTAGAAAGTCGTAGGGCCGGGTGGGGAAGAAAAGAACTTGTCTGGAGCAAAGGAAACCAGGCAGGACCCGCTGGTGCTAGAGCATGAAGAAGACAGTGGAGGCTTAGCCTGGGCTGGAGCCCAGGGGTGGACGTGGTCATCACCTTCCCAGAATGCTCCTGAAAAGATCAGATCGGCCATCAGAGCGTGGCCGCAGCGTGACCTCAGGAGCCCAGCCAGAAAGGGCCCTGTTTTCCAGGCTGGTATTAGGTGACTCATCTTGGGATTAAGAAACCAGATTTACATGAGGGTGTGCCAGGCTGGTGTGTGACCGTGTGTGTGCCAGAGACGTGCCCGGCCACCCAGAGAATGTGGGGGGCTCCCACTTGAAACGGCCAAGGGAGAGAAGTGTTGCTGCTGAGGGTTCTCCCAGGCAGGGCTCCCGAGAGGACCATGGGGCAGCTGGCCGGGTGGGTTTGGAGACGATGTCTCCCCTCCCCTTCCCTCTGAGTTCTGAGTCGGTTCAGAAATGGAACCAGAGGTGGATAGAAGTGAGTGTGGTTTGGGCGTCCCTGCAGCCAGGGAGAGCCTCCCCGCCCCCGCTCAGGAGGAGGCATTCGCATGGGCTTTCCAGAGCTGTGCCCAGGCGGTGGCGATGGCGAGGCTGCCAGCGCCCAGCCCAGCTGTGGCCCCCACGCAGTAGGAAAGCTCAGAACAGAGGAAGCCAGCTCTTCAGTTCCTGTTCTGAGGGAGAAGCAGGGCGTGGACCCCAGACTAGTTCAGTGGAGAAGGTGGGAGCCGTCTTTCCTGGGTCTGCAGGAATGCAGAGAGAGAGTTCTCTGCAGTGGGCTTCAGGGTGGTGGTAAGCAAAGCCCTGGTCTGCCAGCTCTGAGCGGACAGCGCCTGGGAGCACTCCCGCCCATGCGCCTGGGGCAGTGACACTGGCCCTCCTGTCCTTCCTCCCCCAGAGCTGGAGCACAGCCGGCATCGGAGAGACCCTGACGGACGCCCTGCCCACCTTCAGCCTCACGCCCCTGGAGTACATCAGCCACGTGAGCCGCCTGCGCTCCTCCCCGTGAAGTTGTGTTGTAGGCCCCCTGGGTGTCGGTCCTGACCCACTGGGCAGAGTGGTCCCTCCCGCAGCCGTGCTTGGGACCCCCGCTTTTGCACCGCTCCGTCCAGCCCAGCACTTAAGCGCATGCAGCTGACTCCCTTCAGTCAGCTGCCGAAACACACCGATTGCAATCCCAGCACGCTGCCGTCCCCCCCCCACGTCCCCACCACAGTCCCCTCGGTCCCCGAGGGCGTGGGAGTGAGCCCAGTAGGAAGGCCTGACAGGCCACCGGCTGCAGCGGCCGAGGCCTCTGGGTTTTCAGAACAGTGTGTATGTTGGTCTGGGCTCAGAGTCGGCCGGCTAACTGAGCACCTGCTGTGTGTGCTGGCCTGTGCTGTATGTTTCAGCCGTGCCGCGTGTGCCGGCCGTGCTGCGTGTACCAGCCGTGCCGCGTGTGCCAGCCACGCTGTGTGTACCAGCCGTGCTGTATGTTTCAGCTGTGCCGCGTGTGCCGGCCGTGCTGCGTGTACCAGCCGTGCCGCGTGTGCCGGCCACGCTGTGTGTACCAGCCGTGCTGTATGTTTCAGCCGTGCCGCGTGTGCCGGCCACGCTGCGTGTACCAGCCGTGCTGCATGTTTCAGCCGTGTTGCATGTGCCGGCCACGTTGCGTGTGTCGGCCGTGCTGCGTGTTTCAGCCGTGTTGCGTGTGCCGGCCACGTTGCATGTACCAGCCGTGCTGCATGTTTCAGCCGTGTTGCGTGTGCCGGCCACGCTGCGTGCTCCCCCCAGCAGAACTGGAACGGTCCTGTCCTCCTCCTCCTCCTCCCGCCCTGCCACGGGGGGAAGCAGTGGGCGCCCAGAGCTCTGCTCGCGGCTGTACCTTTCCTGCCCGCCGCGGGCCTCCTCTGGGGGCTCTGAAATGTGGTGTCTGTGAGAACCCTGCACGGGGGTGATGCCCCATCACTGGGGGTGGGTTATGGTTCCGGTGACCTCACTGTAGAGCCCCTGCCCCCCTGAAGTATGACTGGCAGTAGACACAGGAATTTTAAGGGTGAATGCTGGACAGCTAGAAGCTTGTGTTGATCCCGCGGCGGGGAGGATGGCATTCCATGCTCTCTGTTCATGGGGGCAGCGTGGCATGCCGGGTGTTCCGGGCTGTCACCCCGTCTCCTGCCCCAGGAAAGGGAAGACGCGGGTGGGTCTGTACAGCCCAGGCGGGTGACTTCACGTTTAGAACTGAGACAGCACGTGTGGCAGACGGAACTAGTTCAGGAGACAATGTTGCTGGAAGCCCCCAAGGGGTTCCTGAATTGGGGTTGCAGGTGTGGCAGAGCCAGGAGGCCAGGGTGGGCTTCTGGGCAGACCCTCCCCCTGCTCTGACCCGCCTGCCTTGTGTGCGTTGCACGGGACAGGAAGGGACACTTGTCAGACACGCTCTGGCATGAGGCCGTGCATGCGTGGTGCAGACTCAAGGACCCATGTGTCCACAGCTCTGTGCGCGGGGGAGCACGGGGCTCGGGACGGGGCGGCGGCCGGCGGCTCTCTGTGTCACACTCGGCTAGTTTCCTCCTCGCCGCGGCTCGTGGGAGTAAGTGTGAGCTCATGCCCAAGGTCCTGACAGCTTACGCTGCCCAAGGTCATGCCGTGGTCGAGCCGGGACTCGGATCGGGTATGTTGGTAGCAATGCTGCTTTATCCCAAGTCCCTGAGCTCGCCCACGCAGGACACCAGCGTGGCTGCGGAATGTGAGATGGTAAGCATTCCATTCCACGTGGCTTTACAAAGAGTGAGTGTGGACCGAGCCCTGCAGGAAGCCAGCTTGTGGGGTCTGTGCGGGAACCACAGCAAGCCCCTCGGCCACGGATCGAAGTGGGAGATGTCAGGTTACTGGCCTTTTGTACCTAAAGGCTACTTAGCCTCAGAGCATGCCCTCGCCCATGCGGAACCGCGTGGGCGTTACAATGGGTGAAGCAGGAGACCGGCCTGTGAAGAGCTCAGAGATGGGCACTCCTGAGGTAAAACATTTTATTTTGAGTAAAATTGAGTCAGGATTTAGCCACAAGGTCGGGCCACCGATGAAAGGCATACCAAACACAGGGACGTGCCTGGTCTGTGCTCACGGGGGTGCTCAGGAGGCATGTGCCAAGGAGGACGAGGTGGAAGGGAGTGCTTGCTGGAGGGAGAATTCTAGCCCGGAATCCAGCACCTTCTCATTCTCCAGCCTTGTGGGAAGGGAGGAATCGGGGCCGTTGTACAGCGACTGTTAGGTAAGCGGCCACTTGTCTGGTTTGCGTGGACAGTCCTCCCGAGTAAATGAAGGTGGGGGCGCAGTGTACCCCTTCAAAGGCAGGCCACGCTACCCAGTCTTTGTTAGCACGGCTAACACTGCCCACCCTTGGGGTGGCTGGGAGCAGGGGCCCCGTGGCCGTGCGGCCCGCGGGGCTTGTAGGTGATGGAGTGTTCCCCGGACCCTGTGCTCGTGGGGACCTGCTCTGGGCAGTTTTGTGTGAGCTCTCGGACCTTTCGGGTGAAGTGGAGACAAATGTCTGGAATGAATGTGGAGTCTGAAAAAGCAACAGCAGGCCCCAGACGTTCTTAAATAATGTACGTTACGCTGTCATGGCCCGGAAGTCAGCCTCATTTTATATTTACCTAAGATACAAAGCAGCGCTGGGTTGAGATAGAAGTGGGTGTCTGGAATACACGCGTAACGGCGGTCACCGTGTGGCCGACAGACATGCAACAAGCACTGTTCTCTGTGGCTTCTCCCAGAGCCCTCGGGGCCACCTCTTTGGGAATCCCCGCCAGCTGAGCAGGTTCTGTCTGTATTTCCTAGTTTGTATTATGAAAACAACATACTTTTTTCTCCAAATTAATTTATAATCATAAGCGGCTCCCCCGCCAATAATATTCCTTCCTTGGCCCGGTGAAATCCCCTCGAGGGGAGAGACCACCCCAGACCCAGGAGCAGGGTTTGTACGGCCAGTCAGACACGGCAGCTGGCGGTTTCCGTCTGAGCAGTGATAGCTCACATTTACACAAGTGCTGTGAGGCGCACAAAGCAAGCGGCTGTCCGTCCCGCCGCGGCAGGCTCGTGGCGAATGTGCCCCACAGTCCTGAGGCCACCGTGCAAACCAGCGCTGGCTTTTCTCAGGTGTTGCCACCCAGCACCAGCACACTGGGAACACGCGGGCGTGGGCGCCCCAGCTCTGGCAGCCTGTCTGTCTGTCCTGTGCCTGCCTTGCCCACGTGCGCTCTGGGGGTGTCTTCTGTTTCAGATCGGGCAGTATATCATGTCCCTGCCCCTGAACCTGGAGCCATTTGTGACTCAGGAGGACTGCGCCCTGGCACTGGCACTGCACGCGGGCAAGCTACCCTTTCCCCCCGAGCAAGGTGAGGGCCTGCAGGGGGCGGGGTGTGGACGAACGGGCTCACGTTTGCGCCCCCACCCACTGCATGTGGGTCAGCCAGCTCCCGCCAGAGCCGTGCTCTGAGCGTGGCGCAGTGACGGAGAAAGATCAGGGTGTGCAAAAGAAACACCCACCCGCTGTGTTTCCACGTGTGCACAGGAAGGTGGACCTTGAGAGCGGGTGTGAGGCAGCGGGCCCGTGGGGGTGGGGGAGGGTGAGACAGGTGCTTACTTCCTGCCCGCATTCCTGCGTTGTCTGGTACAGCTCTCTGTCGTGTGTAAATCACACGGGCACCGGCCATCGGGGGGCGGGCCTCTGAGGTTGCGTAAGCGGTTTTTATTTTCATCTGTTCGCTAGTGGGCCTTTTACGTTTAAAATACTTAGAGAACCTTTTCTCATAGGAGGACTCATAGAAACTTTCCCACTCATACTTGCACACACACGTGGGGCACCGTCTGGGGAAGCAGGTGCCCGTCGTCTGGGCTCCGGGTTGTAGAATTGTCACAACGCTTGGAATCGTCACCAGCACTAGAAGCCAACCTGCGCGTTTTCAGCCTTGCTCTTTTTCTCGCTCTGCATTTCTCATGAGGGTTTCCAGCCGCAAGGAAAAGTATCACCCCGTGATCCCGAATATAGATAGAATCAGGGTTTCCAGTGTTTTCACTGAACGCATGTTTTAAGAGCCAGAGGGTGCACAGCTGGCTGGAACTTTCTGCCCCAGGGAAGCGACTTTTTCTAAACGCTGTGAGAAGGGAGCTTTCTCAGTGATTCCCTGCATCCCCATGGTCGAGAGGGTCAGCCCCGGGCCCGTGTGTGCACAGGGCGCCTGCCACGGGCCAGCTTGCCTGGAAGGGCTCTGTGAATGCGGGTACGGGTGTCCTCAGCAGGGGCCATGTCTTTTGGTGACGGCCTCTCCCTTCCCAGGGGACGAACTGCCCGAGCTGGACAACATGGCGGACAACTGGCTGGGCTCGGTGGCCAGAGCCACAATGCAGACCTACTGTGACGTGATCCTGCAGATCCCCGAGCTCACCCCGCACTCCACCAAGCAGCTGGCCACGGACATTGGTGGGTCCCCTCCCTCCCCACGGGGATCCCTCCCCCCCCCCCCAGTCTCCTCTTAACGGCGGCCCTGGATTTAGCTCTGAAGCTCATTACAGATGCAGACGGTCCTCCAGGTGCTGCCCCAGAGGTTCTAACTGCTTTGCGACAGGCCGCTGGGGCTCAGGGTCAGGGAGGGGACGTGACGGGCGCAGATGCTGGCTACGACGCCACCAGCCGGTCCATTCTGTAGCAGCTGGTGCTGGGCAGCTCTTGCTGTGCTCTGGGCCTGCCCGGTGTCAGCCGAGCTCTCAGCCCCTCGTCACCCCTGCGAGGGCGCTGCTCTGGCCCCGTCGTGCTGACAGGAAAGCAGGCACAGAGCAGGGCGGGACGGGGCCCCAGTGCGGAGCTGCTGTGGCCAGCAGGAGTCGGGGGCGTGGCACGATGGGGCTGGTCCTTGACTAAACTGGAGTCCCTGTACTTAGCCGAGCCCAGCCAGGTCTGACCCTCTCAGGGAAGCCCTCACAGTAAAGGCCCCTGCCGAGGGCAGGGCAGGCCCCGCGTTGGGAGCTGGGGGGGTGTCCCTGTTCCTTACTCCAGGTGGCCTTGTGGGGCCAGTCCTGCCCGGTGCTGAGTCCGTCTGTCCCCCACCCCGCAGACTACCTGATCAACGTGATGGATGCACTGGGCCTTGCACCCTCCCGCACCCTCCAGAACGTCGGGACGCTCCTGAAGGCCAAGCCTGAGGACTACAGACAGGTCAGCAAAGGCCTGCCGCGGCGCCTGGCCACCACGGTGGCCGCCATGCGGGGCGTGGACTACTAACCGCGCCTGGCGACAGGGCCAGGGCTCTGGGTCACAGCAGGGCTCGCCCCGAAACTGCCCGGGCAGAGTTGGTTTTCAAAAGACTTTCATTTGTGATTTTAAATAAAATGTTTGTAAATTGAGAGGTGTATTATTTATCAGAGAGGACTTTTCGGATGACTTTTTAAAGTGACCTGATCTTGAAAATAAATACAGCGAAATGCAAGAACGTTGCTCTTCCCTTCCGTCAGTGAACGTTCGGGTTCTGCCGCGCTCTGCCCTCCGCGCTGGGGCCCTCGGGAGAACGGGGAGGGTCAGCAGGTGGAGCCGCGGAGAAGGCACTTGCACGGGCTGGGGACAGGAGGGCAGTGCGGCGGAAGGTGGACGGGCCACCTCAAGACTGAGCGGACAAGGGACACGGCGCAGAGCGCCTGCAGGAGTGTCCGCCTGGCTGAGGGACAGCACAGGCCCGCAGCTGTGGCCAGAGCCAGCAGGAGGAAGCTGAGTGCAGTGAGGCCGGAGGGAAGGGACTGGGCCACAGGCACCTGCGGGCCTTGTGAGAGTGAGGACCTGGGCTCTTCCTCTTCCTTTAACAAGTGTTTCTGTTGATTGATTTGAGGGAGAGAGAGGCAGGGGTGGGAGAAAGAGAGGTGCCGAGACCAGCTGGGCCGTGGGGGTGCCCGAGAGGAAGGCGCCGCAGGACGTAGGAAACAACACGCACAGGACACAGCAGAGAGAAAAGGGGGGTCCAGGGGACTCCCGGCTTCCAGGACCGAGAGCCCAGGTCTCTGCAGCCTCGTCGTGTTTATTGGTCTCCTTGCTCACCAAGCAGATTAGCAGAGCCCGGGTCACATTAGTCTAAGTGGATTCAGGTGCAGAGAGAGATGACCACCCGATGCCCCCCAGGCATGTAGGAAAATGGCTACAGGGATCAGCTGCTTCTTATAAACGTTCCGAAGTTCCGCCCAAGACTCGTCTCAAGGCTGCAGTTGAATCTCGGCCATTTTCCTGGAGTAGGCCGTGCGTGCCCCCAGCTGGGATGCCCTGCTCGTGCCTCTGGGGTGGCACAACGAGCCTCAGGGACTAGCCCCACCAGGCGGCCAGGGCCGTCCTCATCCATTCTGTCTGTCCAGCCTGGGGACACGGTTTGCCGACCCCGATAGAACAGCATCCGCTGTGAGCCGGCCCGAAGAAAAGTGTTTCAGTTTCCGTGGATCCCAGACTGCCTGGCCGGGGGGGTTGGGGGAGTTCAGGCCTGGCTGTGGCCTTGGAGAAGGGGGGACCGGCGACTTCGGGGTGCGACGTGCTGCCTTAAAGCAGAAGCATTTGGGGTGACCTCTGAGCCGCGTCCGGTGAGAACCACAGGCTCCAAGTCCCGGCCTCGCCCCCTCCCAGCCAGGAAACCCTGGGTCAGGCACTTAGCTAACCCTCATATCCTGGCCGCGAAAGCACGGGCCCGGTGATCCCTAACTCCCAGGGTCATCAGGAGAGCATGGAGCTCCAGTGGGGTGTATAACCTACCTTCCCTTGGGTGGGTATCATCTGCTGGGCAGTTTGGGCCCAGCCAGCCTATTATTCAGCCCCGAAGGGCTCTGACAGGGCCCTGGACCAGGCACGGTACAGTGCTTCTCTCCTGGTCTGGAGGGCAGAGGGACGGCGGCCTCCCCGAGAGGAGGAGGGATAAGCTGACGCCCACCCGGAGCCTGGGCCCAGGCTCGCATCCGCCGCAGGTCTGGGGCAGCAGCTCCCTCACCCCTCCCGCTGCAGCAAGATGTCTCTGCAGAGTCTCTCCTGGGTTTTCTCAGGCTGGCCGGGCGGCAGCCGCACCCCCAGGGGCAGTGACGGGTTCAGAATGAAACTGGGCCCCAGGCTGACCCAAATGACCCCCATTCGTTCTCAGGGCTTTGACTGGGATGTGGTGAAGGGGGCCGGGAGCGTTCTTCTCACTGTGGTCTCCGAGCTGAGGGGATAGAGCCTGGGACTGGGGTAGAGAGCATGGCACATGAAGAGAATCTATTTGCGAGGGACATCCACAGAGAAAAAAGTAAAGCCAGCAGCTGGAGAAACCACCAGACCTAGGGGAACCCCTGGATACAGCCAGGCCTGAAGTCCCTGGACTTTTACTGTAATACAAGAAACCACGTGTTCTCTGTTTAACTTAATTCTGTTCAGATTAACTTGTGACCCAGGAGTGGCAGGGTGGCGGCTAGATACTCATTGCTCGGCCTGTCCCATAGCATCAGATGAGACAATAAATTTGAAGTCCCTGAGGTCTCTGTTAGGGACTAGTATTCTTTTCTTTATCCTTTTTCATTATTTTATTTTATTGATTTTAATTTATTGTGTTTACACAGATTCTAGCGACACCCCGAATGCATCCCCCACCCCCGTATTCCACTTAACATAGGGATGAGTATTTTTTTTTTATAATTTTTTTTTTAATTTTAATTTTTATTTTATTCATTTTAGAGAGTAGACACAGAGTGAGAGAGAAAGAGAGAGAGAGAGAGAGAAAGGGGGGAGGAGCTGGAAGCATCAACTCCCATATGTGCCTTGACCAGACCAGTGCAGGGTTTTGAACTGGCGACCTCAGTGTTCCCAGGTCGACGCTTTATCCACTGCGCTACCACAGGGCAAGCTAGGGATGAGTATTCTTAAAACCCCCAGCAGCAAGAGGACGAAGCTGGGGTCTCACCTCCATCGCTTACCAGAGTGATAGTGCCCTCGGGTACCTCACTTAACCTCTCGGAGCCTCCATTGACTTGCCTGTAAAATGGGATGATACTGTTTCTCAGTGGAGATGAGAATGAAACCGAAACAATTTTTATAAAGCACTTGGCCTGGGGCCTGGCATAGGGTAACAGCTTGATACAGTGTAGCCATTGATTAGCAGGAGTGATGAAAGCGAGTAGGGAGACAACACCCACTGCCGCTAATAAAGGAGTCGTCATAGCGGTGATCATAGTGGCGGAGTGGTTAACTACCAAGAGCAGGGACGGCTCCAGCCTGCAGATGCTCCGGGTCCTGAGCCAGGAGACCCAGCTTTCCCCAGGCCCTCCCCACACAAGCCCTGGCCACGCTGCCTTTGGCCAGAGCGGCACCGAGTCTCTTCTGACCCCTCCTTTCTGCACAGCCGCCTCCTTGGACACGTTCCTTCCAGGCCAGGGACACAGGCGTTGTGGACCAGCAGCGGGGCTGGGCTCAGACGCCCGGCTCGGACAGACGCCAGGGCTCCTTCACCGCCGGGACCAGCAAGTGTCCAGCAGGGCCCTGCGGCGGTCAGCTGTCTGTTCCTGCTAAAGCAGCCCCACTGTCATTCAGCACTGCTTCCTGGCCTCAGTCTGGAGAGCTACAACGGTTGCCATATTTAGCAATCAAAAATACTGGACAGTCAGTTAAATTAGAATTTCAGAAAACCTAGCGATTTATTAGTATGATATATCCCAAATGTTACATGGATGTATTTCCACTGAAAAATGAATTCATTGTTGCCTGACTTGTGGTGGCACAGTGGATAGAGTGTCCATTATGGGTTGCAGAAGACCCAGGTTTGAGCCCCGAAGTCACCAGCTTGAGCGGGGGGTCACTGGCTTGAGCGTAGGATCATAGACATGACCCCATGGTTGCTGGCTTGAGCCCATGGTCGCCAGCTTGAGCGTGGGCTCATCTGGTTAGAGCAAGGCTCACCAGCTTGAGCCCAAGGTCGCTGGCTTGAGAAAGAGGTTACTTGGTCTGCTGTAGTCCCCTGGTCAAGGCAAATGTGAGAAGCAATCAATGAGCAACTAAGGTGTCGCAATGAAGAACTGATGCTTCTCTCTCCCTTCCTGTCTCTCTGTTGCATGCGCGCTCGCTAAGAAAATAAAGAATTTGTTTTCTATCTGAAATTCATAGTTAACTTGCTGGCCTGTATTTTATCTGGTACCCCTAGGAGCCGTGTCCCTGCCGCCCTGGAACTATGTGATTCCAGTAGGTCTCAGGTGTGGGCAGGGGGTGACCAGTTCGAGCAGCCTGTCCAAGCTGGCCGCGCCGATTGGTTCAGAGGCAGACCCATGACCCAACCAGGGACCAATGGGAGCCAGCCCTGGGGCTCTGCTCCCCGCTGTGCTTGCTGGGTTTGGGGTGGGCCAGCCAGCCATGTGGGCACAGCCCCGGGGAGGGAGGGCAGGGACGGCCAGCACTTCTTCCCAGCTGGGGCCCGTTCCCTCCTCATGCTCCGTCCTGTAACCCAAAGCAGCACAGTGGATGGTGTTTAAAAAAGTCCCTAAGGCAGCTGCTCCCGGGACAACTGCAGGGGGACTCAGGCAGCCACCCGCTCGGGGCCTGTCCATGGGCAGGCTTTGCCCTCATGCCAGCGTGGCTGCCCTCCCGCCTCCGGAGATGCGTCAGGGCACTCTGGCTGCCCCGTCGGACGAAGAAGAACAAAGCTCAACTCGGGGTCTCTACCTTTATTTTCTAGAATGACACGTGTGCCACCTGGCAGCCCCTCCCCCACAACCCGATGTTCTTCCCGCTCTGCCCAGCGGCTACCCACGCCAGTCCCTCCACAGAGCCAGCACGGGCCGTGGGTTCTGAGGGTGACAGCAGGGGGAGCAGATGGTGACTGGCACGGGATGGAGGGTGTTCTCGGGCTCGGACAGCACCATGACCCTTGGGAGCCCTCGGCCTGGGGCCAGCTAGGAGCTGCTGGCCTCTCCGTCGAGAGACGTGGGCCCTGAACTGGGACACCCATCACCCCAGCTCTCTGGAGAGGGCAGGAGAATGTGAGGCCGAGGGCAGGGTCTAGACGGCATCACCCTCGCTGTCAGACTCGATGACATCCAGGGGCTGCAGACGCAAGGAGTCGTAGTTGGGGGGCGGGGTGCCTGGGATGGGCAGGGTCTGCTCATCGGGGTAGGCCCCAGGGGCGGGGCCGGGGTGGGCCGTGTCAGGCTGGAAGGCAAAGTTGGTGTGAGCCTCCACCAGCTCGGCCACGGTGGGCGGTGGGCCGGCGTAGCGAGCCTGGGCCCGCGTCTGCCGCAGGCCCTTGGAGAAGGCCACCAGCTTGATGACGGTGATCCACAGGAAGTCGATGATGATCTCCGCAAACTCGATGAGGCACAGCACCGATCCCCCCATCCAGAAGCCGAACTGGCCGCCCAGGTTGGAGAGCAGCCAGACGATCTGTGAAGAGCAGGAGGCTGAGGCCTTGGCAGAGGTGGGGGGTCCGAGCACAAGTCCATGCCTGAAGCCCAGCCTCTCGGGCTCCTGTGGTGGGGGGGGATTGTTGACCCGGAAAGGGGGTGACCATCTCAGCCCAGGGAAACAATTGGCTTTAGAGACCGTCCTATTTCCTCTGTGGGGCCAGGGACCCTCCTGACCCTCAAAAGTACAGGGCGGAGGTGTCAGGAGCCCCCAAACTCACGTTATTAGCTGCTGACTCCTCGATGGTGCGATAGTTGAATTCTTGGAAGTAGATGTTGAGCTTGACAATCCCCTTCCTGTAGGAGGCAGCAAGGATTGGTGCCCTTTCCCTGACACACACACACACACACACACACACACACACACACACACACACACAGAAAAGGCAGCCAAGAAGCTGCCCCAACCGTCCACGGCTTGAACTTCTCACAGACCCCCTCTTATGAGTGGTGAGGTCCAAGCAAGAGCCAACAATACTGCCCTTCCTGGCCCCTCAGTGCCCTGGACCACGAAGGGCGTCTCTGCCCAGCACCCATTCTGTGGGCCCCTTTCTGCACCAGCTTCCTAAGGGGTACTCTGGCCCAAGACAGGCCCTGAAAGCTCCCCTCTCCCTCACACTGATCGTCCTCAGAAAGGCTAAGCTCTTCTGGGTCCAGGCTTCTGCCTGGACATTGTTGCCTCTTATTTTTTGGGAACAGTTTTTTTTTTTTTTTTCTTTGCAAGAGAGAGAGAGAGAGACAGGAAGGGAGAGAGATGAGAAGCATCAACTCATAGTTGCAGCACTTTAGTTGTTCATTGATTGCTTTCTCATATGTACCTTGACCAGGGAGCTCCAGCCAAGCCAGTGACCCCTTGCTCAAGCCAGTGACCTTTGGGCTCAAACCAGGAACCTTGGGCTTCAAACCAGGGACCATGGGATCCTGTTGATGATCCCCACTCAAGCCGGTGACTCCACACTCAAGGTGATGAGCCTGTGCTTAAGCCAGATGAGCTCACACTCAAGCTGGCAACCTCAGGTCCCAGGTCAATGTTCTATCCACTGCTCCACCACTGGTCAGGTGTGACCAATTCTTAGTCCTCTTTGGAGGGTTGTCTCAAGTGCCACCTCCCTATACAGACCTCCCTTATCTCTCAGGCAGACAGAGGCTCCCTCCCTGCTGTGCTCCCCCAGGGAGGTCTGGTGCAAACTCTCACCACCATATGCTTTGTCCGCATCTCTCTGTCCTCCAGGCTCAAGTTTCCTGATAGTACAGACCTTGTGTCTTTTTTTTTGTGCTCAGTGCATGTTTATGTTGAATAAATGGAAAGATGGCTGAATGGATGAAGAATTGGTGGGTGGATGGATGAGTAGAATAATGGAGGAGGATGGATAATGGAGGGGTGAATGGATGAATGGGTAGAAGATTGGAAGGATGGATGATGGCAGGCTGGCTGGCTGGCTGGATGGATAATGGGTAAATGGATGGCTGGATGAATGGAGGAATGGGTGGATGGATGATGGATGGATGGATGGATGGATGGATGGAAGGGTAGGTGTGTGGATGGATTGATGAGTGATGGATGGATGGATGGATGAATGGGTGAATGAATGATGGATGGATGGATGGATGGATGGAAGGGTAGGTGAGTGGGTGGATGGATGGATGGACGGACAGACAAATGGATGGATGGATGGATGGATGGATGGATGGGTGGATGGATGATGGATGGATGGAAGGGTAGGTTTGTGGATGGATGGATGTGGATGGATGTGGATGGATGGATGGATGTATGGATGAATGGATGGATGGGTGGGTGGAAGGGTAGGTGGGTGGATGGATGGATGGATGGACGGATGGATGGATGGATGAACGAACGGATGGATGGATGGGTGGGTGGATGGATGGATGAATGATGGATGGATGGATGGATGGATGGGTGAATGGGTGGGTGGATGGGTGAATGGGTGGGTGGATGGGTAGATGGATGAATGGATGGGTGGGTGGGTGGGTGAAGGATAGGTGGGTGGGTGGATGGATGGACGGATGGATGAACGGATGTATAGATGGGTAGGTGGGTGGATGGATGAATGGATGGATGGATAGGTGAATGGGTGGATGGGTGAATGGGTGGGTGGATGGGTGGATAGATGATAGATGGATGGATGGATGGATGAATGGATGATGGATGGATGAATGGATGGATGGATGGATGGATGGATGGATGGATGGATGGATGGATGGATGAGTGGGTGGATGGATGGGTGAATGGGTGGATGGATGGGTGGATGGATGGGTGGATGGATGGGTGGATGGGTGGATGGATGGATGGATGGATGGATGGATGGATGGATGGATGGATGAGTGGGTGGGTGGATGGATGGATGGATGGGTGGATATATGGGTGGATGGGTGGATGGGTCGATGGGTGGATGGGTGGATGATAGATGGATGATGGATGGATGGATGATAGATGGATGGGTGGATGGATGGATGGGTGGATGGATGGATGAATGGATGGATGAGTGGGTAGATGGATGGGTGGATGGGTGGGTGGACAGATGGATGGACGGATGGATAGATGGGTGGATGGATGGATAAACAAGTGACAGATGGAGGAACAGACTCTCCTTTAGGAAGTGGTAGACTCTGAGTCCCCCGATTGGCCTTTCTCTCACTCATGTTTCTTTTCCCAGGCTTGCTCCTGGATCTGGCCAGTTTGAGAAGGAGTTTAAGGGGCTGCCCTGTCTAAACTCCTCTCCTGGGGCTTTGGTTCTCGCCCCTGTCTGCCTTTCCCAGCCCTCCCCAGACTCTGGGCTCACCTGCTCAAGGTAATATTGGTGCTTTGGTCTCGCTCCTGAGACAAGACATGGAAAATCCAATCCTGTAACCCGAGAAGGTAGCTAAAGAAAATGGTGCCTGCTGCCTCTCCTCCCAACCACAGGCTGTGACCCCTGTGGCAGGCAGGCCACAGCTGCACCTTCCTGAGGCTCCAGAGACCAGGTGTTGGGACAGGGAGAGGGAGGTAATAGTGCACACGGGGCTGCTCTCATAGGGAGAAGGCACTCTGGTCTCCGGACCCCTCCCCCAGGGGCTCAGCCACCCCCTCCTATACCTTCCCCGCCTCTGGTCCTGCACCAACTGTTCCTCTGCCTGGTCCTCCTCCCCAGCCCTGCTGTGGGGACTCAGCTCCATTCTCCAGGTTTAGGGGCCCCTTTCCGGACCACCCTAGCTGAAGAGGTTTCCCCCACGTCCTCTCATCCCCGGGTTCACTCCCTACACAACCATTATCCGATTTGGAAACGACCTTCCTCCCATAGGCTGTCTCTCTGACTAGAATGTAAGCCATGTAAGGACAAAGGACTGTGTCCATCTGGTTCACTGCTGTGTCCCCAGCACAGTGCCCGGGGGTGGGGGGAAAGTGGGAGGGAGGACAGGGGAAGGTGGGAGAGAGAAGAAGAGGCACCAGCACCCTCTCCAAGGTCCCACGCCCAGAGATGGGCGGCCAGGAGCCGGGCCACTCTGCCATCTCACCTCAGACGCCTCGGAAGGCCAGTCGGCCATGGAGATGGTCATCTTGTACTGGGTGTCGCTGGAAGAGAGAGGCCGGTGCTGTGGCTATCCCACTCACAGCACCACGGTCCGCCCCCCACCCTTGGCCGCCCGGGCGGCACTCACCTGCAAGACTCCTTGCACATCCTGATGCAAGTCTCTCTCTGGTCCAAGCTCCGACGCAGCTCCGAGTAGCAGTACACTGAGCAGGGGAGAGGTGGGGCGGAGACTCTGAGCAGTCCTCGAGTCCTCGGGGCCTTCCTCCCTGCACTGAGCCTCTCTGCCCGCCCTCTCTCTGCCCTCCTGCCCTAGGCCACTGCAGGTCTGTGACTGGGAGGGGAGGTGTCTCAGCCCAAAGGGCCCGGTCACAGAGAACCACCCATCCCTCCACCCCCCGCCATCTGCAGCCATTTCTCCCCAGCTGGCCCGGGGACTCTCTTCCCAAACATCCAGACTCAGCGGGATCAGGGCAGCTTCCTTCTGTCTGCCATCCTCATTCCCAGTGGGGACCAGGGTGGCAGGCTTGTGTAGAAGGAGTGCATGGTTTCCCCTTTCGTTCCCGCATGTTACTGGGGTTTAGGAAGTGGTGGGGCTCTCTCTACCGCCTACAACATCCTCAGGTGTTTGGACTTGGGGCTGTTAGGACTCCGGCTCAGTGTGAGCCCAGCAGGGACTCCTCCTCCCCCCCACCCCGTGGCTTCAGGTTTCATGACTTTGGGGGCCACCTCCCTCTCCCCTCTCCCCAACACCCCAGAGAGGCCAGGTGAGCCCACAAGGACGTGGACACAGGGCTTAGGCTGATGCGTGTGGCCCTGTGCATGCGTGCACACACGTGTCTGTACAAATGGTGTACACACATGCAGACACTGGAAGCACCAGCCAGTGCATGAACCCAGGCTGAGACGGGGCCACAGTCCCGAGTGCAGCCGCACATCCAGACACAGACACCCAGGGGCCCTTTCACACGTGTGTGGAAAAACATAAATGCACGTTGCATGCACTGGCCGGAGTTGCACACCCAGGCTCACTCCTGTGAGGGGGGTTATGTGGTGCACGGACGCAGCCCATAAAGACAGACTCACACCCGCACAGACACATTTCAAGCCTACGTGACGTGGAGCCGCGGTGTGGAGGGGAGCTGGGTCCCCCCGGGAGGGGCCGTGGGGCGCGGCTGAGCAGGCCTAGGCACCCCCCTGGGCCCTGCCCGGGCCGGGACTGCAGCCCTCCCCAGCAGCCAGAGCCTTCCAGACAGCGGCCCCGCTGGCTAAGGTGCCGATGGCGGGCCCCCGCTCACCCCAGTCTGGGAACTCCCGGCTGTTGCAGTACTTCTCCCCGGGGGGCAGTGGGTACAGGTAGTGGCCACAGCTGCAGTTACGGATCATGTGGTCCTGGAAGCATGAGCGAATACAGGCCTGGGGGTGGGGGACAGGGAGAGCACAGCCGTGACCAGGGGGGTCCCCACCGCAGCCCCGAGGGAGGGGCCCAGGGAGCTTCCTGCCCGGCTAAGACGAGGTGGTGAGGGGCTGAGCTGCGCCTACTGCCCTCCCCCGTCCCGGTCCCTGGCGGAGGGACTCAGGCCAGCTCCCTGAGGATGGCCCCGCCACCCTACAGAGCCGGGCCCACAGGTGACAAGGACAAGGTGGCTTGTTCCAAATTCTGAAGCTGACACTTGGGCAGACAGCTCCTGTGACAAGGTTCCCAGCAGCCTCCTGAGCCCCCGATGGGGAAGGACGCAGAAGGGCAGTTCTGAGGGAGACTGGCCGCCGGCTCCAGGCACCTTCCCCCCCCCCCCGGGGCGAGGGGGAACTGCAAGGGGAGGCTGAGCTCGCACGCCCCTCTGACAGAGGACCGCGGAGGAGCCCCGGGCGGGCCGTGCTGACTCTCCACGTGTCCCAGGTCTCAGGTCATCCAACCTGGCTTCAGTCCATGGGCTCTGTGTCCTGCAGTCAGCTTTAACCGCTGGGCCTCAGTTTACTCGTGGGTGAAACAGGGCAATGGTCACCCTGGTGGCTGAGGTCGGGGGATGGGGGTAGGGTCTGGGTCTAGCCCCCTCCCCCGGTAAGCTCTTGGTCCGGAGCAGGGAGTGGGGTGGCAGGCAGAGGACTGGCCCAGCCAGGAGGAGCAGACTGTGCCCTGGGCTCGGTGAGGAGCTCCCAATTTGGGCGAGCGTGCTGATGCTCCGGACCCGGATCTCAGCTGAGACACAGGTGTTCTCCCCGGCCCCACGGCCGAGGCTGGGGGCAGGGCGGGGTGGACAGAGCGTGTGGCCGGGGCCTGGGTCTTTGCCGAGAACTTCGGCCCAGAGTAGCTGTTGTCACTGGAGGAAGCAAGTTTTTCTGGGCAAGATCTCGAGGTCTGGGGCCTGACACTGTCCCTCCCGAGGAGGTGACCACACCAGCCGGGACCGAGAACGGGGTGGACGGGGTCAGCTGGACGAGCAGAGGGCAGGCAGGTGGGTGTGGGGGAGGCACAGTTACCTGGGGACTGAGGGGAAGGGAAGGACCGCCCCGTGCTTGGGGCACTCGGACACAGACTGGATCTGTGCCGCCCACGCCCGTGAGGGGTCCCTCTGTCGCCTTTGCAGAGATGTGGTCTGTTCCCTCCACTGGGGACAGTGAGGACAGACCTCTTGGGCTGACCCTGGTGACCAAGACGCGAGAGAAGCCCCTGGCTGCAGCCAAGAGGGTTGGAGGCCAGATACAAAGAGGAATTTCTCAGGTAAACTGATGAGACGTCTACACCTTCCAGTCTCATCCCCTCTTTTTGTGTGTGTGTGTGTGTGTGTGACAGAGAGTCAGAGAGAGGGACAGACAGACAGAAAGGGAGAGAGATGAGAAGCATCAGTTCTTTGTTGTGACACCTTAGTTGTTCATTGATTGCTTTCTCATATGTGCCTTGACCAGGGGGGCTCCAGCTGAGCCAGTGACCCCTTGCTCAAGCCAGCAACCTTGAGCTCAAGCCGGCGACCATGGGGTCATATCTATGATCCCACCCTCAAGCTGGAGACCTTGGGGTTTTGAACCTGGGTCCTCTGCGTCCCAGTCCGACGCTCTATCCACTGCGCCACCGCCTGGTCAGCCCCAGTCTAGTCATTCTTAATCACAGTGTCCACAGTTCAGGGTTGTGCGAATTACATGATTTAATGTGCGAAACACTTGGGGAAGTGTCTGCCTCGCACACGATCAGCCTGCTGTTCTTAGTACGCTGACTCACGCTCACAATAAAACGGCATGTGGAATGATAATAATGAGAGGACACGGCTCTCAACAATCGGGATATTTCATCGCTTCATATTCATTTTGAAACACCCCAGTTTCTGCAAGCAGACTACATTCTTACCTCGGGAAGGGGGTGGTGTTGAAAGGATCAAATGATGGTGTAACGCACACACCCCCTTCACGCCTCACACACGCAGGGTTTCTTTTGGGGGTGCCACCCTGGGCATCCAAGGGCACACGGGCTGCGTGGGGACGACAGGCGGGCAGCCCTGGGCCCTGGGGAGCACGTAGGCAGGGACTGGGGCTGGCTCCACAGCCCCAAGTGTCACAAAATCCACGAAAGCACCCTGTGGTCACAGAAGTCCAGCAGGGCCAGCCTTGCCAGGGTCTCGCAGAGACGCAGCCTTGGCTGGGTGACCTGGACGGGGCCCCGGGGGATGGGGACAGTGCTGCCTTCTTCCTACCTGGATAGAGTAGGTCGTGTTGTGGTCACCGTAAAGGTTTCGGATGGGGACGTCAGAGCCGTTTGCCGTGCACTGGCTGTAGGGCTCGCCCTTTCGCTCCAGCTTGTCCTGTGTCCCGAGCGGGGGGTCCCGAGGAAGCCTCGTCAGCGCGAGGAGGCCCCCTTGGCGCCCGCCTCTGATTAAGCACGTGGGTCTAGGGGTTCGGAAACGGGGTGGGGTGCAAGGGGTCCCCAGCAGGTGCTGGGGGAGGTGCTGATCTTCCCCCAGAGCATGGCTGCACTGGCGGGGTCCAGCCAGAGGGCAAGGCCGGAGTGGACGGCGCGCAGGCTGGCCGGGGCTTGAAGAGGCCGCGGGAGGTGGGTGCTAGGTGGGTGGGCTTCCCCGCCGCCCTCGGTGCCCCGGGGCTGCGTGCGTACCACCAGCACCCCGATGGACGTCTCTGTCCCCGACATGGCGTAGATGCCCTCATCTTTGACGAAGGGGTAGGACCGTTGCTCGTGTAGCAGCAGCCGGGCGCCAGCCGTGGACGTTAGGAAGGGTACGTAGTCCTCCTGGCCTATGTCCAGGATCAGCTTCAAGCCTGCGGAAAAGAAGGGGGGACTGAGGGCAGCCTGAACTCACTCCCCGAGGCTGAAAGGAGAAGGGAGAGCCACCACCTGCCCGTCCACGTTCCCCTCCGTCCAACGGGACCCCTCGGGCCAGCCCGGGAAGCGGGCTCCACTTCGTGAAAACTCTGGATGCTTTCCTTGTCTTCTCCGAGGCTCCCCGCCCTCGTCCTGGCCACCACGGTCCCCTCCCGGGGCTCCTCTCGCTCCCCCAACCTGCCTGGCAGGGAGGTAGGTCCAGGGGCTGACCCCACACAGCTCTGGCTTGCCTCCCACGGGCCCTCGTTCTCTGCACCCAGCCCTTTGAGCTGCACGCTCCTTCCCAATGATGCCAGGCCTCCGGGGATGCTGTTCCTGCTGTTCCTACCTGTCCACCTAGAAGACCCAGCTCTGGCTGGCTGCCTCAGCCCTGGGCACTTCCTCCGGAAGCCCCTCCTGTCCCTGCTGCCTAGGCGAGGTCTCCGGGTCTTTGCTGGGTCCTCTCCCAGCTCTGGAACTTTCTTTTCAATAACGGGCCTCACTTTTGTGATTCTTCTTTGACCTTCCGCCTCCCTTCCCCCCTGGGCGGGCTGTTCCCTTCCTGAGGGCAGAGACCTGACACTCCTGTGCGGAGAGGTGCTTAGGCCCCTCAGGCATTTACCTGCTGCTGAGGGCTGGGCTAAGTGATCTTCCTACACAGTCTCCCCCCCCCCACCCCCCCCCCCCGCATCCGAAGATGCAGACAGCGCCATCAGCACTACCGCTGTCACCCCCATTTTACAGAGGAGGGAACGGGGCTCAGAGAAGTGAAGGCACTCTTCCGAGGTTGCCCAGGGAAGAAGGGGGTTGCTGAGATTCTCATACAGGCGGCCGGGCTCCGAGATCCCCCTCTCTGCACCCCCAACATCCCCCCCCCCGCCAGGGAGCAGACCCCCCCCTCTCTGGTACAGTGTTCTCGGGGGCAACGGGCAAAGGTCGTCAGCCCGCTGCAGTGGCCCCGCTGGCCAGCAGCCCTGATGGGTACTGAATGGCCGCCCTTTAGTGGCTGGCTGTTGGGGGTGGCGGTCAGAACCTGAGAGGGGAGGGAGACGAGGTCCCCGCCTGTGCCTGACCCACAGCCTAAGAGCCCCAGCCATCCTGAGCCCTCCGGCCTTTCCCTGAGAAGTGAGGTACACCGGCCTTGTCTCTCGGTGACTCAGGGAGGCAGGCCGGCCACCAGCGGGAAGCGAGCCCCAAGCTCAGAATCCCCGCCAGGTGGACTGTGCTGGGATTTCGCCCGACAGCGGGGCCTGAGCTCACACCGCTAACTAAGCACAGGGCTCTGAACCCTCATCTTGCTCGGTCCTGAGACAGAAGCACCATCGCCTGCCCTGGGGGTTTACAGGCGTGGGGACAAGGGTGGCGGAGAGAGGACCTGGGCAGCCTCCCGCCTAGCAGGCCCCACGCCACACCTCCTCCAGTCTGTCCACCCGGGTCCTCGGGTCCTGCCCTCGATCCCACACTGGGTGGTGATTTGGTCTTGCGGCCCCACAGGGCGGGGAGGTCCAACCTCACGGTTCTGGCGGGGGAGGGGGCAGGGGGACCGAGACTCACCGAACTCGACTCCGGGGTTGGCTGAAGGCAGCGCTTTCTCTGTCATGCCCCAGTTGAAGATGTAACAGTTACCATAGTCAGGGTGGAAGAGGGAGGTGAAGTTTCTGAAAGACAGGCCAGTGTTGGGGGCTGCCACCCAGTCCCTGAGCACAGCCAGAAGGACCCCATCCCCACCCCCGGGAGAAGCAGGGGGGGGGGGGAAGTCTCTCAGGGGCCGGGCTCAACCCAGGAACCAGGAAAAGGAAGTTTCTTTCATGTTTCCATCTGTCTCATCTACAGGGTCTTGTAGAAGCCATGGAGAAGGTTCAACTGGGGTCCCCAAAAGACACGTCCACGTCCTTAGACCAGGGACCAGCCAACGGGACTTTATTTGGAAAAAGAGTCCTTGCAGATGAAACCAATGATCTTGACGGGGGCAGTCAGCCTGGCATACCCAGGTGGGCTCTGAAGCTGATCACCACTGTCCTTACGAGAGACAGGTGAGGAGAAGACCCAGGGGCAGAGAAGACGGGGCAGAGGTCGGAGTGACGTGGACACAGCCCAGGGGGCTCATGGAGCCAGAGAGGCAGGAAGAACCCTCCCTGCAGCCTCCGGACGAAGCCGGCCCTGCGACATCTCGGTTTCACACCTCTGGCTTCTTCCATGAAGAAATAAATGTCTGTTGCTTTAAGCCACGCTCGCTCTCCGGCAGAATCCAGCCAGGTGGGCTGCACAACCTTGGGCATTCGGGTAAGGAGGGGAGTGGACTGAGACAGAGGCCCAGAGAGGGGCTGTGACTCAGGGGAGGGTCCCTGAGCGGGGGTGGGGGTGGGGGGGCGCTGAGGAGAGAGACCAGCAAGACCAGGCACAGAGAACGACCCTCCCCGGGGTCCTGTCTCCTGGCGGGGCCGTGTTTCTCAGGGAAATAACTCAACAGTTAGAAGCGTTCCCGCCAAGGCGCCCACGGGAGCAGAGACCCAGTATAATGACATTCCAGAGAATTTCCTTAAGAATTTCTTTTGATACGGAGCATTTCAAACATCTCAAAGTGCAGAGAGAGTCGCAGCCGCCCACCCCTAGCTGGTCACGGCCCCCGGCCACCTGCCCTGCACACTCCCTTCCACATTATTACGAAACAAATCTCACACGGTGTATTTTTTGTGTTAGAAACATTTCATATGGGTCTCCGAAAGAAAGAACTCAAAAAGAATGCTACAATCATGTTAAAAAATAACTTAACAACAATTCTTTCCTATTGTTAAATATTCAGTTGGAAGCTCTGGTTGTCTCCTCCCTGTTACTTTTGTTGCCACAGTCTGTTTGTTTAAATTGGGATCCAAGCCACGTTAACATGTGATTGGCTAATATGTCTCTGAAGCCTCTTTTAATCTATGGCTTCCCTCCATCGGACCTTCTATTTATTTTTGACTTGCACTATCGCTGTGGACAGAGCTGTGGTTTGATCCAGCTAATAACTGGAGGGGCAGCGGTCCGGCCAGGGGACCGGCGTGCGCACGGCGGGAAGGAGGCTGTGTGTGTCTCTGGCTAGAAGGACGCAGGCTGGCGAGCGAGAGGCTTTGTCAATCGGGTGATCGGGACTGAGCGTCTGTCTCTACCGGCCATTGACAGCGACTCCTAGAGACAGAGGAACAGGCTCGAAGACACCACGGAAAGTCACCCACGAAGCCAGGACTGTGGAGAGCTCCACAAGGCGAACAGCCCAGCCCCTTCCCCAAACACAGGGTGAGGGAAGGAAGGGGACGCAGTCTCGGGGGGCGGGGGGGGGGACAGGTGACAGGCTTGGCTCAGGAGCACAGTGTGTGACTGTCACCGGACCCCGATTGAAACCCACAATGAAGTGTGTGTGCCTTTCACGAGGGTGACCACGGCCGGATAGGGGACGGCAGCGAGGGGTTGTCGCTCATGTC
The DNA here is from genome assembly GCA_037038555.1 of Rhynchonycteris naso. Taxonomy (NCBI): domain Eukaryota; kingdom Metazoa; phylum Chordata; class Mammalia; order Chiroptera; family Emballonuridae; genus Rhynchonycteris; species Rhynchonycteris naso. The sequence continues at coordinate 205,557,329 of CM073000.1, forward strand.
TCCCAGGTGGGTGACCCGTGTTGTGGTTCTGTCTCCTTAGTTCACAGTGGGGCCTGAGCTCTCACTGACAGGGCACACGGTGGGGGGGGGGGAGCCCAGCGGAGGGCAGCGGGCGGCTGACCGGACTCTGTCCTGTCCCCGTGGGCACTCCAGTCTCCACAGAAGGTAGGGGCTAGATTGTTTTACTTATTTTATGAAGACCCGGAAGGCTGGGGCTTGGGGCATCAGGGGCATGAGCACATCCAAAGAAGCACCATGCTGTCCTGGCGGACACGGCTGCTCTTGTCCTTGGAGAACACACGTGCAAGTCTGCAACTGCCTCCCCTGTGGGCCCCGCTGGCCGGACTCCAGCCACCCCGTGCAGACATGAGCCCAGCGACGAGGAACGGCGGGACCGGCCGGCCTGAATGGACTCTGACGCCAGCCCTGTCGTCCACTCGCTGGCCACCGCAGAAGTCACGTCACCTCTCTGCCTCGCCTGGGCGCCCGCAACACAGAGTCCTGGGTGCCGAGCATGCCCAGGAGTCCCAGCGCTCAGCGCTCTCCTTCAAGCTGGCACACGGGGGACAGACAGTCAGTGTTGGTAAATATTATAAATCGTAAGTGATAAGGGCACCGGCACAGACAGGCAAGGAGGAGCCACACCGAAGGCCCCCGGGGCACAGGGTGGGCAGGTGTGGGCCGGGCGTTCCTGGTGGAGGAGAATCCCAGGAGAGACTGCGGGTGGAGTGAGAGGTGGCTGAGCCCGGGGAGCCGGAAGGAGAGGGGGCACTGGGCAAGGCCTGTAGGGCAGGACGGGCTCTGGGCGGGCACGGAGGAGCCCGGCTTGTGTGGGCTCAGGGCTGTGGCCACAGGGCAGGAACAGAGGGGGGCCAACCAGCTAGAGCCAGACACCGACTGTTCTGGAGGGACAGACCCCGCCCCAGGGGCGTGGGGACATAGTGTTCCCAACAGACTGTCCGGGACATCTGTAGCACAGGAGCCGGACGCCGAGCAGGGCGTGGCCGGACCCCTCCTGCCTAGGCTGTGCTCTCGGGCTCCGGGCTCCGTAAGGACTTGCCAACTATTTGTTTGTTGATAAAGCGCTGCTCCCAGGACTGGTCGCCTCCCACTGCAGAAATAGGTGTTCCCCTCCCAAACCTCTCCTGGGCCAGGGGCCAGGGGCCAGGCATGCAGAGACCGGCAGGCCACCAGGGGAAGCCAGGAGACAAGAGACTCCTCGCAGGAAGCAGTATCATCTCGGTGGTACTGTGTGGTAGGGGTTAGGACAGGCTTCCCAGGGCAGAAACAAGCTCGCCAGCCCCTGACTTTGTAACAGCAGCAGTCCTGATAGTACTAGTCATGGTAATGATTATCTATGCCTATGCGCTTGGTTTCTAACTATCACTCTCTAATAAAAGGAACTGGGTGGGGGGAGGGGGAGTCCCCAGAGCAGTGGCTGATTCCAGGCCCGGGGCACCAGGTTGTGCCGGAAATGAGGAGTGCTCAGGAATAAAGAAATGAGCAAATAGATAGGACACGTCAAAGGGATTAGAATAGTCTCTGTGGACAAAAAAAATAAAAGGGGTTTCTGTAACAAAATGGACAAGTGCAGTGATGGAAAGTCAGGGTGGCCTGGCTGTACATCCCCGGCTGGGCAGGTCACGGTGCACAGTCACGCCCCAAGCATATACCTTCTTCAGTGGAAGGTTTATCCTTGCTGTGAGCGTGCCCTGTCCCCTGTTCCTGTGTCCCCGGGCGAGCCCAGCCCCACCTGTGAGACGCCAGCCTCACGCTCCTTCTCAGACCCCTCGGGGGCTCACCACCCTCAGGGGAGCAGGCACGCTTGTTAGGCACCCCGCACCTTGCTTTCCCACACCTGCCTGTACTCGTCCTCCTGTTTGCTCCTTCCTTCCAGACGCCTGAAAGAAGCTGCCACACTGACTCTCCGGAGCCTCTGAGATCTCGCTTCCTGGCACCGTGGTTGGTTTGTCCCCCAAGGAAACTCATAAGACACTCCCAGCAGCCCAGAGAACGCAGCAGCGGAAACACAGTATTGGATGAGAACCCACATACGCAGGAGTCCGGGCTGGCAGCGAGAAATGACTCCACAGGTGCGCCCACGGGGAGGAGGTAATACAGCTGCCTCCCAGCAGGGCTCCCAACAGTCTAGTCCCCCCCTGCCACCCCACCCCCACCCCACCCCGAGAGCGTGGGCTGGACCTGGCGACCCACCGCCACGACACCCACCCCGGGAAGGCAATGCGGTGCCCTGTCACCCACTGCGAACCTTAAAGCTGACACGGGGAAGGTCAGCGTCCCAGGCGGTGCGTGGGGTGACCACGGGTCCCCGCTCTGATGCGGCCAGGAGGGCACTGCCCCTCTGCCAGGGTTCTTCTTCTCCACATCCTCTGATCTGTCTAAGCCTGGAGGGAGCCCTTCCTATACAACACCTGGCCAGTACCCTGACACTGTCACCGTCTTCCAAGACGGGGACGTCTGAGAAACTGTCACAGCCCAGAGGAGGCTAAGAAGACGTGGCAACTAGACACGATGTGGTCCTTCCGGGTGGAATGCGGGAACAGACAACGGGTGCCGGGAAAACCCATGAAATCTGAATAAAGCGTCATGTTTAGTTAACAGTGATGTGCTCGTGTTGTTTTTTTTTTTTTGGTTTTGTTTTTTTTTTTAAGTTGTGACAAATTACCATGGTGACAGGGGACACCGAGGAGGAGGAGAAGGGGACCAACTCTGGGTCCCGTCTCTGCAGCTTCTCTATACAGCTAAAACGATGCCACAACCAGTGTTGGTTTCCAGAGTCAGAGGCAGATCTAACAGCGGGCGCACCGGGCGCGCGCCCTGGACCCCAACTTCTGAAGGGTTTCGCAAAACCCCAACTTGACACTTTTTTCTAATGACAAGGGGCCCAATATTTCCTTCTGCGCCGGGGGCCTCCACCGACCTTCACCCGCCTCTGCCAGAGCACTCACATAATTTTTTACCGGGTGCTCCAGAAACGTGTCCTAAGACACTGAGGCACAGGTGGGCAGCCCCCGGGGCCGGGACGTGAACCGGCGGCCGGCGGCACCTCTCACCTGTAGCTGCAGGGCTCTGCCCCGAACAAGCAGGCCAGGATCAGCTGCTCGCCCGGGTATCCCATCTTCACCAGCTCCTGGGTTGGCACCTGCGAGAAGATGTTGGTGGCCTGCAGGGTGTACCACTCCGTCACGGCCTGGGTGGCGCTGGTGAAGTTCCGGAAGGTGCACACCGTCCCGTTGAGGCAGCACTGCAGAGACCAAGGGGGGTGCTGTGGTGGTGGTGGGGGGGTGGGGGCCCAGTCACTGCGCAAGAGCAGGGCCCAGCGCTCCGCCAGCCACCCTTTCCCGCCCTGGCCGCACCCTGCAGCTCACACCCCGCTCTGCACGCTCACGAGGGCTCACACGCACAGCCACACATAGGTAGCCTTCAGCATGAGGGAGCACACGTGCACACGGACACACTTATATGCACGCACGCACACGCACAAATACAGAGACAGACACCCCCTTCCTGATGCCCCAGCCACCCCTGTCATGGTCACTCCCTACCACACCCAAACACCTGGGCTCACACACTCAGGCCCGCTGACCCCTGGGCGCCTATCCCAGCACCCCCAGACTTCCAGAGACAGCTGCTTGGAGGCCGCGTGACTCACAAAGGACCCCAGACCCCGCCTCCCCAGACCCTCAGGAAGATGCCCGGGCCTTGTCCGTGGGCCCACCACCCAGTCCAGGCTGCCACACAGGACCGGAACGGGTCTTGCCCTGGGACTCGGGTCTGGGCTGGCTCTCTGCCTCTGCCCGTCCTCATGTTACCGGGGGGTCGGAGGGTGTTCCTCCTTACACTCTGGGACAGCCCTTCCCACGGCGCCCGGAGGGCCTGACATGAACAGCACGCACACACATGCACACGCGTACAACACGCACACGCGTGCCATGCGTGCAATACACGCACACACGTGCACACGCGTACAATACACGCACACACGTGCACACGCGTACAACACGCACACGCGTGCCATGCGTGCAATACACGCACACACGTGACACGCGTACAATACACGCACACACGTGCACACGCGTACAACACGTGCACACGTGACATGCGTACAATACACGCACACACATGCACACGCGTACAACGCACACACGTGACACGCGTACAATACACGCACACATGCGTGCGCACACACAGGAGCCGCCCTGAGAACCAGTGCGGCCACCAGGGACACGTGGGCTTTCCCAACAAGGACATGGACACAGGCGGCACCAGAAAGGAGCTGGCACCGGGTTCGAGCTGGCAGAGGAGCCCCGCTGCCTCGTGCTGTGTGCTGGTCTGTGTGGGGACACGGGGCCGAGTCCTGACCCCGCGGTAGCAGGCACAGCAGTGGTCTCTCTCCGGGGAGTGCATAGCCCCCACCCGGCTCACCAACCAGGGCTGCGTATCACAATCACCAGGGTGCTTGGTAGCAATACAGATTCCTAGGCTCTGGCCCAGGGCCAGCCATTCCGAGTCTGCGAGAGTGGGGCCCAGGGATGTGTACTCCCAGGGATGTACCCCCAGGGATGTGTACCCCAGCGATGTGTACATCCGGGGCTTCCAGGGAATCTTCAGTCACCGCCGGCCACCGCCTGGGGTTGTCCAGCACCCCTCGGGCAGTGGCTACAGCACACAGCGGTGGTTTCCACCTGCCCCTAATCCACAAATGCTCAGTCACATGACCCCGGGACTGGCCAACCACAAGAGCACATTCTCCAGCCGCAGTGATGGGTTTAGGGGCAAGCCTGTGAGCTGTGGGTCAAGCCCAGGACATTTGCTGTGGCCATGGGGAAGAGGAGCTTCCTGGAGGGAGTGCTAAGCCCGCAGGATGGGCCAGGCGTGGCCAAGGCCCTCTGCATGCAGAGAGCCGACCGGCGAGGGAAGACAACTGAGAGAGGTACAGAGGACGTGTTCTAGAACTGTGCACTTGCAAACTGTATCATTTTATTAACCAGCGTCACCCCAATAAATCCAATGAAACAAACAAACAAAGAACCCAAACCAAGATGGAGAGAAATAGAGCCCTGATGAGAGCAGCTGAATGCCTGGATCGAACCGCACCTGAACTCCACCTACCCGTGGCCTCTGAGTATGTGAGCCAATGACTTTCCTGTTTTGCCTGAGCTAGTTTGAGCTGGATCACTTGCATCCAAAAATGTCTTGACTACCATGCCATCTATTTCTACTTAAACAAAAAAGAGACTTTATTTATTGATTTTACAAGGAGAGGAGGGAGGTGGGGAGGAAGAAGTATCCACTCACAGTTGCCTCACTTTAGTTGTTCACTGACTGTGTGTTATACGTGCCTTGAGCGGGCAGGCCCGGGGCTTCGAAACAGCGGCCTCCGCATTCCAGGTCGCTGTGCCATCACAGGCCAGGCCTATTTCTACTTTTAAAATAGCTGGGTAAGCACACAAAATAGGCCCTGGCTTTTAGCCTGCCTCCCCTCCACCCCAGCAAGACCCTGCCTGTTAAAGGAAGAAAACTCTCAGAAGCATCACCGAGAGGGTCCCCCCGATACCCACGTGCCTGGGCACCACTTACCAGTCTCATGGCTACTTTGCACTCCTGGGCATTGCAGGCCCTTTGGGGTGCCAGGCTGCGACCTGCTGAGTCATTGTGAGTGTCCGCAAAGAGGTCGAGGACTGCTGGGTGCCGGGGGTTACGCTCATCGATAAGGACCAGGGGGATGTGGTTCCAGAGGGTGAGGTTCAGGGCTCCGCTGGCATTGGCATGGGCTGGCTCGGAAGCCATGATCCTCTCCAGGACTGCTTCCATCAGTTGATCCAGGTCCTTCAGCAGGTGCTTGGCTTTAGAATACCTGGGTGGGGGTAGGAGGAGAATGGTCAGGGGCCACGGGCAGCTGAGAAACAGAGCAAGAGCAGGCTCAGTCCCCTCCTGTCCTAGCACAGCTGCCGCTGTGGGAGAAGACAGCCCTGCCCAAGCCTCCGCCTCTCAAGCTGGCGACCCCCTGCTCAGGCCAGTGACCTCGGGGTCTTGAACCTGGGACCTCAGCATCCCAGGTCGATGCTCTATCCACTGCGCCACCACCGGTCAGGCAGGTTTTTCATGACTCAGCCACACTGGTCCTTCTTTCAATTCTTTGAATGTACCGAGTTCTGTCTCACCCCAGGACCTTGGCACATACTGTATCCTCCACTCAGAGTACTCTCTTCATCCCTGACTAGGTTGGGTCTCTTTGCGTGTCCTCTTCATAGCCCTCGCCACCAGTGATTAAACAGTGGCAGCTCTGAACTCAGACCAGGCCTGAGTTCAAACACCACCACTGCCCACTGTGTGTCTCTGGGCAAGTTCCTTGACCTCTCTGAATCTCCATTTCCTGGCCTGTGAATTAGGGGCTACTAGAAGAGTGCCCAGCTCTAAGGCAGCTAGCTGCCTGGATTAGAATTACATCAATTACCAGAGAACACTGACCACACCCCCTGGCATCTCATAAGCACTCAATGCACAGCCACTGTGTATGTTTCTTCTCATCGCTTGATAATGATGAAACTATGATACGTCATTTAATATTTAAAGGAGCAAGCAAAAGATGAGCGTCCGTTTTCTCTGGTAGGCTGTGAGGCGGGCAGGGACTTCCGTTCACTGATGTATTTATTCCCAGAGCCCATAAACAGTGCCTGGCACACGGTAGATGCCCCTAAAACGCCTCCTGAATCAGTCAGTCACTGGGCACCGTTGTGCCCGAAGTCAGACACCGCTAGACAATCCCGAGGTTTCTGAATTTTGAAATCTTCCTTGCAGCAAAGGGTTTAGAAAAGCAAAGAAGAGAAAGGGGGGAAGGGAAGACAAGGCATCAGAAGAGAAAGGGAGGGGGCCCAGAGGGTGAGAAAAGGAAAGAGAGAGAGAAAGGGAAAGAAAAGGGAAGGGAGGAGGGGAAAGCCAGAAGGAAGAAGGAGGAAAGAAAGAGAAGGAGCCTGGGGCTGAGGCCAGCCTTGCCCTGCAGGGGGCCACCTACTGGAAGGGGCTGGCGTTGCAGATGGTGACGGCCGGGAAGTCCATGGTCTTGAAGCCCACGGAGAGGGAGACGCTGACCTCCCAGCTCAGGTAGGTCCGGATGAAGACGCCCCACTGCCAGAAGACCAGGGAGGCGAAGAGCAGGGTCAGCACGAACCACATGGCCTTCTTCTTGGGCCCCTCGCGGATGATGCGCTTGGGGCCATGCGTGTTGGTGTTGTCACAGTACCACACCAGCAGCTCCTTGTATGTGTAGCCGGGGCCCTTCTGCAGCCGGTGGAGACACTTGAGCAGATACTTCTTCACCTGCATCGTGGGCACCTGCGGAGAAACACGGGGTGGGGGTGCGTGTCAGAGGCGGCTCCAGCCTCGCGTCGAGGGTGTCCACGTCGAGGGTGTCCACGTCGAGGGTGTCCACGTCAAGGGTGTCCACGTCGAGGGTGTCCACGTCAAGGGTGTCACGTCGAGGGTGTCCACGTCGAGGGTGTCACGTCGAGGGTGTCACGTCGAGGGTGTCACGTCGAGGGTGTCACGTCGAGGGTGTCCACGTCAAGGGTGTCCGCCTGAGGCAGCACACCAGGCCACACAGGGCAGTCGTCCCTCCTCCCTTTTTCCTTCCTTAAAAATTTTTAAATTTTATTCATTTTAGAGAGAGAGGAAGGGGGAGAAAGGGGAAAAGAGAGAGATCAATTTGTTGTTACACTTATTTACGCATCATTGGTTGAGTCTTTTGTGTGTGTGTGTGTGTGTGTGTGTGTGTGTGTGTGTGTGTGTGTGACAGAGACAGAGAGAGACAGAAAGAGGGACAGCTAGGGACAGACAGGAAGGGAGAGAGATGAGAAGCATCAATTCTTTGTTGTGGCTCCTTAGTTGTTTGTTGATTGCTTTCTCATATGTGCCTTGACTGGGGGGCTACAGCAGAGTGAGTGACCCCTTGCTCAAGCCAGTGACCTTGGGTTCAAGCCGGCGACCTTTGGGCTCAAGCTGGTGACCTCGGGGCTTTGAACCTGGGTCCTCTGCGTCCCAGTCTGACGCTCTATCCACTGCGCCACCACCTGGTCAGGCACTACTGTCAGAATCTTAACGCAAAAGAAATTCGCCTCCGTTACCGTGTGTCCTAGTGACTTGTGCAAGCAGCCTCTCACTCCTATGGGGTCATAAACCCTCAGAGGGCAGTGGTGTCCCCAACCAGCCCAGCACAGTGCCCGGAACGCCACCAGACAGCCAGCCAAAAGAATAACGCCAGAACCTTCTCCTCTAAACATGCCCAAGCGACGGCACTCCTGACCTGCCTTTCCGACCCAGCAATGAACGGCCCTCACCTCGCTAGTCGATTTGTGCAAGGCTCCCCGCGTGTCCGCCCTCTGCTCTCTGATGGAAAGGAAGCTGTCCGTGTGAGTGCCCGGCCAGACTAACCAACTCCGCCACCCCGCCTTTCCCCAGAGGGCCCACTCCCAGCTCTGGAATAGTAATGCAAGAACGACTATAATAGTAACAACGGCATTAGCCACGTCTAATTGCGACGTGCTCACCTGACCCAGGCACCGCCAGGTGCTCCTTAGGTGGTTTCATTGTTATCGTGATGACCCACAGGAACTATAAACTCGAAAAGAACCATCGGGTGCAGAACACCCGAGGCCTGGACTTGCACATTAGGCTCCAATAAGTTGGGATGGAAGATTCGGCGGCAGAGAAAGGGCTTCTCTCGTGTGATCCCTCTGTTTCCCATCAGGGAGAACCTCTCAGCTGAGAACGAGCAGGTCCCTAACACCATTTAACACCCCTCCCCCTCTAATCTCCCAGTTGAACAATGAGACCTCCGGAGGCACAGAGCCTTGTCAGGCAACAGTATCCACTTTGAATGAACAACACTCTGTTTCCCCTGGGTTTATTGTTAAGTGCTGATCTTCTATTTACCCTTAAGAGGAGCTCCTGGCTTTTACTTGGGTTCTTAAGTACATTTATGTAAAAACAAAAAGTAAAGATTCAGTACACAATAGGAGAGCAGGCAAAAAAAAAGAAAAGAAAAGAAAAGAAAAAAAAACAAGGGTGAGGAGGACAGGCAGATGAAAGTCAGCTCCGCCCTGTCTTATTTCCTAACGATCGTTTGGCCCCTCGGGAGATGAGTCAATAAGAATTCAGAAATGCTACAAACAATGTTCTGTCAGATTTTATCTCCAAGGTGATGGATGGTCTGTGTTTCGAATGCACACACAGCTTGTGCAGAAAGGTTTAGCGCGGCTTACAGCTGAAACCAACCCAAGCGAGCCAAGTTGTGGGATACGGAGTCCCGAACGTGGACGCAGGAAGAGTGGACCCTGTCACACTCCGCAGAGTCACGGGGGCAGCCGACACCTTGGTTCCCCCACTCGGGGCAGATGTTTCTGGCCGCAAGTTCAACAGTGACAGATGTGGAGTGCACCCACGTCTGCTTCCTAAGAGAACACGTCCCCCCACATTCAGAGACGGACGTTCCCTGAGATGGGACTCGGCCTCCGGGAGGAAGGGTAGTTGGGAACCACAGACACATAAATGTCATTCCTAAGGTCAGTTCTTCTGAGCTTTCTGAAGGAGAGGTTGCGCAGGGACAAGCCAGGAGCTGCACCGGATTTGCAACAGTGTTTTTTTCCCTCCTTAGTATAGCATTAAAAAAAAAAAAATCCCTTTTAAAAATAACAGCTTTATTGAGATGTAATTCACATATCACAGAACTCATCCATCAAAAATGTAGAAGTAACCTGACCAGGCGGTGGCGCAGTGCATAGAGCGTCGGACTGGGATCCGGAGGACCCAGGTTTGAGACCCCGAGCTCGCCGGCTTGAGCAAGGGGTCACTGGCTCAGCTGGAGCCCCCCATCGCCAACCCAGTCAACGCACATATGGGAAAGCAATCAATGAACAACTAAGGTGCCGCAGCGAAGAACTGACACTTCTCATCTCTCTCCCTTCCTGTCTGTCTGTCCCTATCTGTCCCTGTCTTTGTCTCTGTCACAAAAACAAAACAAAACAAAACACAGTATAGAAATCAGTGGATTTTAGTATATCCACAGAACTGTTCAATCATCACCACATAAATTTTAAAATTATTTTTATTTATTTATTCATTTTAGAGAAGAGAGGCAGAGAGAGAGAGAGAGAGAGAGAGAGAGAGAGAGAGAGAGAGAGAGAAGGAGGAGGAGCAGGAAGCATCAACTCCCATATGTGCCTTGACCAGGCAAGCTTGGGGTTTTGAACCGGCGACCTCAGCGTTCCAGGTCAACACTTTATCCACTGCGCCACCACAGGTCAGGCACATCACCACATATATTTTAAAACATTTTTGTCTCACCGCAAACGAAACTGTGTACCCACCCACGGTCATTCCCATTTCTCCCGGCACCCTCCCCACTCCAGGGAACTGCTAATCTATTTTTCTGTCTCTGTAGATGGACCTATTCTGGACGTTGCACATAAAGGCAACCACATGTGACGTGCTCTTTCGTGACTGGGTTCTTTCACTTCGCGTGATGTTTACAAGGTTCACCCACGTTGTAGTGCATACCCCTATATCATCATTCATGCCTTGGTATTGTTAAATAATAACCCGTATCACGGATAGGCCACCTTTACTTACCCATTCACCAATGAATGGTCATTTGGCTGCTATGAATAAGGCTACTTACTGTCCACGTGTGTGTGTGTGTGCCAGTCTTGGTGTGGACAGTTTTCATTTCTCTCGGGTATATCTCCAGCAGTGGATACACCCACCTGCTGGGTCACGTGGTAATTCTATGTTTAACTCTTTGAAGAACCAGCCGGACTGTTCTCCATGATGGCGGTGCCACGTTCCACTCCCACCGGCTGTGTGTGAGGGCTTCAATTTCCCCACTTTGTCTTCCAACCTTGAAATTAGCCATTAAAAAAGAAAAATTGGTCTAGCCATCTTAGTGGGTGTGACGTGGGGACTTAGTCTGGTTTTGATTTGCTTTTTCCTGACAACTAACATTGTTGACCATATTTTCTTGTGTTCCTGGCCAATATCGTCCTTTGATGGCTAAGCAATCTTTGGAGGAACAGGTATTCAGACCTTTCGCTCGTATGTTAATTGGCCTCTGTTTGTCCTTTTACCAATAAGTTCTAAGAGTTATTTATATGTTTCACATATGAATTTATAGAATCGATAGAAATGTTCCATTCTGTGAGTTCTCTTTTCACTTTCTTTTTTTTTGAGAGGAGACACAGAATGAGAGAGAGAGAGAGAGAGAGAGAGAGAGAGAGAGAAAGGGGGGAGGAGCTGGAAGCATCAACTCCCATATGTGCCTTGACCAGACCAGTGCAGGGTTTTGAACTGGCGACCGCAGTGTTCCCAGGTCGACGCTTTATCCACTGCGCCACCACAGGTCAGGCTCTTTTCACTTTCTTGATGGTGTCTTTTGAAGCACAAAACCTTTTCATTTTCATAATGTCCAATTTGTCTCTATTTTGCTGTTGTCGCTTGCTTGGGCTTTTGGTTATACCTAAGACTCCGTTGCCTAGTCAAGGAGTTTTGTGATTTGGGCCCTTATATTTTAGACCTTTGATCCACTTTGAATTCTTTTTGTATGTGGTGTGAGGTAGGGACTCAGTTTCGTTCTTTTGCATGTGGATATCGCAAGACCAGACAATTCTTTCTCCATTTGATTGTCCTGGCACCCTGAGAGGTTTTAAAAAATATATTACTTATATGAGAGAAAACCTAAATAAACGGAGAGACATACTACTTCATGGGTCAGCAGACTCAGTATTGCTAAGATGTCAATTAACCCCAAATTAATATCGAGTGTTAATTCGATCTTGATCCAAATCCCAGCAGACTTTCTTGCAGAAATCAACAAGCTGATTCTAAAATGTATACAGAACAGAGAGAGAGAGAAAAGAAACCACTTTGAAAAACAACAAAGTTGAAAGACATGTACCAATCCGAATCAAGACCAAGACTTACGATAAGGTCCAGTCATCAGAACGGTATGATATTGGTGTAGCGACAGACCTATCAATCGATGGAATGGAATAGAAACAGAGTCCAGAAATAGACCGACAGAGGTGCAGTGGAAAAGGTATAATCTTTTCAAGAACAGATGCTGAAACAAATGGATGTCCATATAAGAAAAAGTGAATTTCAACCCCTACCCCATACCATATACAAAAATTAACCTAAAATGGGCCAGAGACCTAAATACAAGAGCTAAAATTGTGGAACATCCGGAAGAAATATTAGGGGAAACTCCATGCAACGTTGGAATAGTCAAGGATGTTTAAGAGGCCATGAAATCACAAACTGGGAAAGAGAAACCTATCAAGTGTACAGGATTCCAATGAAAATTGGAATTTTCAAAGACACAAACAGTGTCTTTGAAAGACATTATTAAGAAAATTAAAGGGTGAACCACTGGGAGGAAATCATTGTAATAGTATGTCTGACAAAGACTTTGTGTGCAGAATATATAAAGAGTTCTTAGAACTCAATAAGAAGACCAAAGGCCCAACAACAACAGCAACAACAAAAATGGGTGAAAGATTTAAAAAGACAGTTTATAAAAGAATGACCCATAGCACATGAGAAGATGCTTCACCTCCTTAGTCACTAGGGAAATGCCAATCAAAACCACAGTGAGATGCCACCTCCCGCCCAGTAGCTCTGGCAGCAGCACCCAGTGTCAGTGAGGACGGGGAGCAATCAGAACTCTCCTCTGTGACTGGTGGGAACACAGAATGGGACAATGAGAAAACTCTTGGGTAGTTTCTTCTAAAATTAAAAGGACCCTCATCATATGACCTAGCAGTTCCACTTTTATTTAGCCAGGAGGAGTGGAAATGTGCTCAAACACTTCTACACGTGTACTCAGAGCAGCCTTACTCATTAATAACCCTCAACGAGAAACAAGCCACATGCCCACCAACGAGTGAATAAATGTAAACAAATAGGGGCACATCCCTACCACGGAGAAGCAGTCTTTAAATTTTATTTTATTTTATTCATTTTAGAGAGAAGACACAGAGTGAGAGAGAGAGAGAGAGAAAGAGAGAGAGAGAAAGAGAGAAAGGGGCGAGGAGCTGGAAGCATCAACTCCCATATGTGCCTTGACCAGACCAGTGCAGGGTTTTGAACTGGCGACCTCAGTGTTCCCAGGTCGACGCTTTATCCACTGCGCCACCACAGGTCAGGCAAGAGAAGCAGTCTTTATCTTTAGCAGTGAGCAGGGACTGACCACTGACACATACAACAACATGGATGGATGTTAACAAGTGATTGCTGAGTAAAAGAAACCAGACACAGAAGAGTACATACCCCGTAATAATACCATTTACATGAAGCCCAAGAGAGGAAATGTGATTCTATAGTGACAGAAGACAGATTGGGCAGTCCCTAGACCTGGGGTGAAGAGTGGACTGACTAGAAAGAGACATAAAAAAAATCTTTTAGATCCCAGCCTATGGTGACACAGTGGGATAAAGCGTCGACCTGGAACGCTGAGGTCGCCGGTTCGAAACCCTGGGCTTGTCTGGTCAAGGCACATATGGGAGTTGATGCTTCCTGCTCCTTCCGCTTCTCTCTCTCTCTCTCTCTCTCCTCTCTAAAATGAGTAATGAAATGGTGTTTAATTGGGTGCATACATTTGTATAAACTCATCAGACACCATAGTACATACATTATATCTAAATACATTTTAACAAAACACTTAAACTCATTGCGGTTTCAAAATTGAGATTTAAAAAAAAAATTTTTTTAAGTCTAAGATTTTCTTCATCTTTTGAAATATCAGAATGCGCTGACGGTTGTCCCCACAGGGCAACATTCTGCTACCGCCCGGCCAGCAGCTGCCCGGAGACGGACCCAAATCTAAGCTCTCGGTTGACCCGAGTTCTCCCACGCCCTGTTTTCTGATAGGTAGCCTCCTTCCTTTTCCTCATTTCTTATTCCCTGCTTTGACGTCCATGGATGTCTGACTTAGTAACCCTTGTCAATTGTAGGTTAGATGCTTCTTCATTAAAATCCCCTGTACTTATGTTACGTACCCAAACCTCAATTACCCCAGGCGGTCGGGGAATAGGTGCTCTGGGGTGCTGGATTCTTACAGTTAATTGAAGGTTCACTTGAAGAGGGATTCGACTGGGGTTATTGAAAAAAAATCTTTCATGTTTCGGCCTCTGCTAGGGCAGCCCCTCAGTAGGACGGACTGTCCTCCAGCGCCTCGCCAAGGACAGAGCCACGGATGGGGCTCGCTGTGCCCGGCTGGACACGGTGCAGGAAGACTTCAGGAGAGCCGTCGGAACCTTCAGGGGCCAGGACATGACCGGACGCCCTGCCCATTTATAAATGCAAGCACATGCATTGTGGGCACCCCGATTCTGGTCCATATATATCTATATGTCACTCCTGACCGAAAGACACCAGGGCTTCTGAGAAAAATGGCTCAGTCCACTTCTGGTGCAGGAAATGTACAAGAGGAACCTGCGGTAGTTTATCACAGCAGAAAACAACGGCAGGTACCCCAAGACTCCTGGGCTCACTTCAAAAGACTCCTTGAAGTGCTTCTTACTGGGAAAGGAGGGGCAGTTAGAACATCGTCCAAAAAAAAAAAACAAAACAAAACCACAAATACACGGCAATGAATTGAAACATTAAACACACAATCTGTGAGGTCATAAACATACCGGAAAAGGGGAAGTAAGGAAAACACGAATGTTATTCGGAGATAAATGTCTTTAATAAACAGGTGTCACTCTGGATGAGTGCGTTTTGGGGCGCCAGCCGCTCTTTTGTTCATTTACTGTAAAAAAGCCTGCCTATTCCAACTGGAAACCTAGCCCAAGGCCTTTGTGCAGCCCTTGAGCTAAGAAGGGTGTTTATGTTTTTCAAGGTTGTAAAAGAAAAAAAACAAGACGGTGTGACAAAGATTAAAGGTGGCCCTCAAAGCCCGAACTTATGAACCCGGTGGCCCTTTATAGAACACGTGGTTGACAACTGATTGTGCCCTGCGTGTTTGCTTTAGGTAAAAAGAAATCTTTGAAATGGGTTTCCATGCCGGTCTCCGTGGGTTTGAGTTTGCTATTTCCCCTCACAAATACCTACTGATTCAACGTTTCCCAAACGGCAGTCGTTTGCATACCCCCTTCACAGTTTTTTGCATAGAACATCAACTTGACTCACTTTTTAGCTTAAAAAAAATTCAGCTTTGTCCTAGGTTATGCTACGTACACTAAGGAAAAATATGCCTGAGAAATACATTTGATATGCTAAACCATTTTTCCCCTAATACACATGAAAATAATTTCACCATTTTTTAAATTTTTTTTTTTTTTAGCAAGAGAGAGAAAGACAAACAGGCAGGGACAGACAGGAAGGATGAGAGATGGGAAGCATCAATTCTTCATTGTGGCTCCTTAGTTGTTCACTGATTGCTTTCTCATATGTGCCTTGACCGGGAGGCTGCAGCCAAGCCAGTGACCCCTTGCTCAAACCAGAGACCTTGGGCTCAAGCCAGTGACCTCGGGCATTTAAGCCAGTGACCTTTGGGCTCAAGCCAGTGACCTTGGGGTCATGTCTATGATCCCACACTCAAGCTGCTGAGACCGTGCTCAAGCCGGCAACCTCGGGGTTTTGAACCTGGGTCCTCAGCATCTTAGACCTATGCTCTATCCACTGTACCACCACCTGGTCAGGCTAATTTCACTCTTTTGAAAAGGGTTTCTCTCTGTACCATTAAAGTGATCGCACCTACCACCCTTTAGACATTCGGTGAATTATTTTCTACCTGGCTGAAGTGTGCACTGGTCCAAAGACAGACGATCTCTCCCAAGCATTTCCTTCTATGTCTTCCCGCTACCCACCCCCCTTTCCAGTCCGTGGGGGTGGGCACAAGTATGCCCATTTCCCAGAGGGGTGACTGCAGTGCGGGACTGACCCACTGTGGCTGTGAGTCAGAGGTAGTAGGTCTGGGAATAGAAACCAGGCCACCCATCTTCCGGCCACCTCTTCACTGAGATGAGACACCTGACCTCTCGCACCTGCTCTGGCAGGTGTCAGGGAAGTCAGCAAGGGGCCGGCCTCCACCCCAGTGTGCCCCTCGCTCACCCGGGGCTGATCTCACCAGCAGCTGCAAGGCCTCCCAGAAAGTCAAGCGCTGTGTGACTCAGGGAGGCCAGAAGGAGGCTCCCCCCACCCCCAGCCCTCCGGAAAGGATGTGCCCGGTCTTATCGGAGATGCTCGGAGAAGTAGGATTCTGCCGAGGTCTGGAGTTCCATGGATGACAAGAAAGAGCCAATCAGTAAGTAGAGCCTGCGTGCATTTGGGTAAAGAAAAGAAAGTGTAGAGATAGTGACCTCTCAGGGGGCTACACCAGGAAGTGGTCACAGGCGTGGCCTTCGAGGAAGGGAACTAGGTAACTGGGGGCGAGGGGACAGGTAGGGAAGGAGACTTAAAACAGATTACTCCTGTAGAGCGCTGGCCCGGCATGTGGAGGTCCCGGGTTCGATTCCTGGCCAGGGCACACAGGAGAAGCGCCCATCTGCTTCTCCACCCCTCCCCCTCTCCTTTCTCTCTGTCTCTCTCTTCCCCTCCTGCAGCCACAGCTGCATTGGAGCAAAGTTGTCCCGGGCGCTGAGGACGGCTCCATGGCCTCCGCCTCAGGTGCTAGAATGGCTCTGGCTGCAATGGAGCAACAGCCCAGATGGGCAGAGCATCTCCCCCTGGTGGGCATGCCGGGTGGATCCCGGTCGAGTGCATGTGGGAGTCTGTCTCTCTGCCTCCCCGCTTCTCATTTCAGAAAAACACTAACAAACAAACAAACAAAAAGAAACACACAAAAAAATCCTGATTACTTCTTTTGTATTTTAGACCGTATCATTGTTTTATTGGCGTGACATCAGTTAATACGTATCAATGTTTACTCTATTCATTTACTCAGCCAGTAACTAGTAAGCCCTTAGTTGTGTGCTCGGCTCTGTTCTAAGTGCCAAGCGTACACAGTGAACGACCAGTTAAGAAATGCACCCCTGCTTCCTGCAGCCGACGTGCCCACAGGAGCCAAAAATAAATGAATATTTTTTAAAGCAATTTTTAATTGATGCTAATTGGAGCTATGTCTTAAAATTCTTTATGGCAGCCATTCGATTCACGAAGATGAACCCTGTGAGGAGCACGCACGTCCATGGACGTCCTCGTGCCTCCTGACCGTCCAGAGTACGGCCGTGCATGTGGAAGTCACCATTAAAAAAGAGGCAAATGTGTGTTCTTCTTGGTTCCATAAATTGGTTATCAAACATAATTTTAAGTCAATAAAAGTGTCACTGGAACTAATTTAGTTTTTCGAAAAAAACTCACTACTCAATGGGTTAAAAATATTTTGAAATGCCAGGTATTGGCCACGCGTTGAGGGAAAACACAGCTTCCCACGCGACGGGGTGTGAGCTGCCGCAGTCCTTCGGGGAGCGACTGGCCGTCTCTACTGCATTTGGAATGGGACGGCCAGGACTCAACACCTCCACGTCTTGTGTGTGTGCGTGACGTGAGCTGGGGCACGCACGTGCCCAGTGAGCAGAGACTGAGGGTGACCGCAGCAGGGTAAGACCGTCCACCTGGATGCATCCTCACCTCCCGGAACGAGAAGGCCGCCGTGAGGTGTTTGGGGTACAAACACCATCACAGCACCTGCGGGAGTGAAACAAGGCGGAGCAGCTGTGTTTTAGGCTCGCTGGGGGATTTGGGGAGCGGTTCCGACAGACGCCACAGGTGAGCGGCGGTGTTAACACCCTTGGCCTGTGTGTGACCGGGCTGGCCAGGCTGGTCGGGGGCAGTTGGAGCGCGCCCCCAACCCCCACCACCATCAGCACCAGCCGCCTGGTTCCTTGACCACGGCATGTGACACAAGCATGCTCGTTCTCTGCGGGCCGTGATGGGAGCGGCCGGCCGGAAGGCACTGGTTCAGGAGTGTTTTCACACTCATTCCAGCTCTGAAATGCTAAGAATTTATGGCCAAGGTCCTGACGTCCCTGCTGAGTCCTCTGTGGCAGGGTCACGGATGGGCCATTCTCCCCCGTCTCTATGTTGTCTAGGCGGTGACCACACGCCTGCACCCCATGGAGGGGTCCTGTGGGACCACTGTCCCCCATTTTAGGGTGCTGTCTGGGCATGATGTGGGGCACATTGGTAGGCATCGCACCGTCTCCCGCAGTGCTGAGATGAGAATGGGGTCACCCTCTCATTCTCGGGGCAAGGAGAGACCCTCAAAAAGCAGTGAGGGAGTCCTGTCCACAGCACAGAGGGGCGCATTCCACGGCCCTGGACAAGCCCCCAAACGCCTCACGTGAAGGACCCAGAAATGACTTACAGTCTCATTGCGGGCCGACAGGGTGGGGCTTGGGAGTCAGGTCCTCGTTAGGCTCAATCAACCACAATAATAGGTAAGCCTTTGGAGTTCACCTGTCAAATGGGAATAACAGTACCCATACCTTCTGGGTTGTTGCCAGGCTCGAAAGAGATCAGGCAGGGGGAGCCTTCTGCACAGCACCTGCACAGAGGTAGTCTGGACCCACGGTCGCTGCTGCTGCTGCTGCTGCTATGGTCAGTATTACTTTATACAAGGAGCAGATGGCCCTGAGTCTTCCCTCTGGATTGTGGGGACCGTCATTCACAGAGAATGGCCAGCAGGAGACACGGCGCCCAGGCTCTGCTCCTTGTGGGACTGACTCCTTCTCTGGCGAGGAAATCTTACGATCCCCAAAGTCCCCAGTGGTCCCCAGTGTCCCCCGTGGCTGACAGCTGGCTTTTCCAGACAACTTCCGTAAACAGCTGTGCCTAAGCCCAGCCTGCCTGGTACCAGCAGCCCACGCACGCTGGCTACGGACTAGACTGCTTCCTACACCTGTCCCATGCAGAGGGAGACCCAGGGAGCTGACGGTCCCTGCCCTGCCTGGACAGGAACCCTTACCACCTCAGCAAGTGTCCTGGCCCCAGCGGAGCCTGGGGGATGGGGACAGTCCACGCTGCTGGCTGTAGCCTGCGGCGTCCCTATGAAGCCCTTTCCCTAACCCACACCTTGTGCTGGTGAGGAATCGTCCCTGCCCCTCCATGGCTGGCACCAGTCAGAGGGTGCAGATGGCAAAGCAGCACCCAGACCTGGAACACAGACCCCTTCCTCCTGGGGTGAAGAGGAGAGGGCTCCCTCTCAAAGGAAGGCTGGCTGCATCAAGCTGGGGGGCAGAGGACCCCACACCATGTACTCTCCTCCCTGTACCTTCTTTAAAACCCCAGGATAGGCCCTGGCCAGTTGGCTCAGCCGCAGAGCGTCAGCCCAGCATGTGGAAGTCCCGGGTTCGATTCCCGGCCAGGGCACACAGGAGAAGCGCCCATCTGCTTCTCCACCCTTCCCCCTCTCCTTCCTCTCTGTCTCTCTCTTCCCCTCCCGCAGCCAAGACTCCACTGGAGCAAAGTTGGCCTGGGCGCTGAGGATGGCTCCATGGCCTCTGCCTCAGGTGCTAGAATGGCTCCAGTTGCAACGGAGCAACAGCCCAGATGGGCAGAGCATCGCCCCTGGTGGGCATGCCGGGTGGATCCCGTTCGGGTGCATGCGGGAGTCTGTCTGTCTGCCTCCCTGCTTCTCACTTCAGAAAAATACAAAAGAAAAAATACAAAAACCACAACAAAACCCCAAGGATATCTGGTCAGGACTCAGTTACCACACCCTCGCTTTGTGTCCAGGCAAAATGAAAGCACCTTTCCCAAAGAGGCCAGTGATGGCAGAAGCTTTGTCGTCTGCGGTGTTGGGAGAGGAAGGTCGTCTGGCCGATCGGCAGGCGCTGAGCGTGGCCAAGGGAGGGCTCAGAATGGAGCAGAGCGGTGGCCACGGCAGGAGCCTGCATGCACCAAGCACGCGGGGCCGGGGCCGGCCGCCATCTTCACCCCAACCCTGTGCCAGGCTCCATCCTGCTGGCTGCCGGCTGCGAGCGGCCCCCCTGTGCCAGTCCAGCTGGTGCTGGACCGAAGGTGACGGAAAATGCCAAGCAAGTGCGCCGAGCTGCTGGTGGTGATGGGGAACTCTGGCCACACCTCACAAGAGGCTATGCCAGGGGCCTTGACGGCCAGGGCTGCTGTCCAGATGCAGAGCCCCATCCTGGCTGCCCCCGTCGCGCCCCCGCCACCCTGGTCCGCTCCGTGGAGGCCCGCCGTGCCCCCCTGCCTCCCCATGTCCCCAGTTAACCCAGCAGAGGCGCGGCTGCTCAGAGCTCAACTCACCGTGCGCCTCCCCCCATCCGTCACCGCGTGGAAAGCCGGCCGCGGGACCCACGAGAGATGGGTTTTTGGGAGGAAACACCCCATCAACACTTCCAGTTCCCAGTGGAAACAGGCGTCTGCAGCCCCAAGAATGGCTGCTTCCGGCTCCTTTCCTTCCGAACCATCGGGGCGAGGGGCAGGGGGACCAGGAAAGACCACACAGGCGGCCCGTTCAGGCTGGAAGCTGCGGGGTGAGCGCTGGCATCCTGTCCAGCCTGTCCTCTGGGTGACCTTCGGTGGCCCCGCAGGGCCTGCACCCACCCCTGGGGGCTCCAAGGCACCCTCTGGGCTAAGCAGGGGAGGTGCCTGGAGCCACCGGCGGCATTTGGTCGGGCTGGGCCATATTTCCAAAGATGGGCCTCCTATCCCTTGGCTGGAACGTGGGGGTGATGTTCCCCGGGGGGTCCAGGAAAGGCAGCCCGTGCAGGATGGGCCTCCCCTGCGCAGCGAGAGGCTCAGGGCGTGGGCGCTGGAGCCAAGCTCAGACCCCGCGTGTGCTCTGCAGCCAGAGGCAAGCTGCACGGTGTCTCCGTGCCGGCGCTGGCTCACCTGAGGACGCCTACCTGCGCCGGCGTCTTCTAAACATTGTGTTGCGATTGATGCCGGGTTCACAGCAATGTATGTGTACGGGCTCTTCCTAGCTTTTACTGCTCAAGGGCTCATGCCAGTGAAAAAAGCAACATTGTTTTCCAAATGCAGAAGGAAGGCTGCAGCATGGACAGGGTAGGGAACCAGAGAAATGCCACTCAGCTCTTAGGAGGTGACAGGCACAGGACATGGAAACTCATTTCTTTTGACAGTTGAGCGTTATAAAGGTCACAGAAGAAACTGACCACAAGGGTGAGGAACCTCTCTCTGTCTGCACTTTCTGTGAACTTGGGTACAACCTGAGGGTGACAGACCTGGGGTCCCCCTTCCTGGTGACGCTCCAACACCCACTTCCCGAGAGTCACTTTTACTAGTTCCTGCCGGGGGCTGACGGCCAAGAGCTTAGATCAGTGGTTCTTAACCTTTTTTGAGGCACCAAACCCACCAGTTTCATATGCGCATTCACCAAACCCTTCTTTAGGGATAAATAAAATATGATTTTTTCCCCAAATTCAAGACATAGGTATATATTTTTTTACTGGTGCACAAAATGAGCCGTGCATGAACATCACCTTGCTCAAAGAACAAAACCAACAAAGGGCATGAACTCACAACAAATGACGGTATTACTTTATTCTGGCCTCCGCGGCAGAGGCTTCTCGGAACCCCTGAGACCGACTCATCGAACCCCGAGGGTTCGACAGAACCCAGGTTAAGAACCACCGGCTTAGAACCATTTTATTTTATTTTTTTAGAAAGACTGTCACACAACTGAAGATGATGATCCTCAATGGCGAGAGGCCCCCAGGACCCCTGCTTACGCCAACGTGGTCATCTTGAGTCTAAAAGACAATCTCAGATACACAGACCAATTTAGAAATCTCACTTCAAAAGTAAACATGCAAGCCTGACCGTGGATACAGCTTCGACCTGGGAACACTGAGATCTCTGGTTCAAAACCCCGGACTTGCCCCGTCAAGGCACATATGGGAGTTGATGCTTCCTGCTCCTCCCCCCTTTCTCTCTCTCTCTCTTTCTCTCTCTCAAGTGAATAAATAAAAGTCTTAAAAAAATTAAGGGAATAAAAGAAATGTTCTAGTTATGATGCACCAGGCCCACAGTTCAGAGGCACCCCCCACCATGCTGCGGGACAGGACTTCTGTGTTCCAAAGTGCCTGGGCCGGCCCAGCTCCCCGGCTGTAGGAGCTCAGACCACGCACGTGTGCTGACAGCCTGTCTGCAGCAGCTGCTGGACCCTTGGTCCCGCGCACACTGCCAGGGGGCAGGGGTAGCTCCTCGGAGCTGCTCTGAAGACAGGGGCAGCCGGGGGGTGACCAGCTGGCTTTGATAGTGGCCAGCTGGCTAGCACTAACTTTTTTTTTTTTTTAATTTTTTCCATTCACTTAAGAGCAAAAAAGTAAGGCAGAGATGGAGGGCAGGAGGTGAAGGGGAAGGGAGAGAGAGAGAAGCATCAACGAGTTCGTTGTTCCACTGAGTTATTCCATCTAGTTGGGCACTCAGTGGTTGTTGCTCATAGGTGCTCTCACCGGGGATCGAACCTGCGATCTTGGAGGGCTGGGGCAAGGCTTTATCCACAGAGCTCCCCGGCCAGGAGCCTCGGCGGGAACTAACTCTTGACACCCAAGGACAGACCCAGAGTGCTGCCCTCTCGTTCTGGGCTGCAAGCGGGTAGCAATCATAGTCTTGATATCTTTCTTTAAACGGACTCACTGTTGTTTTTACTTAAAACACCGTCCCTTGAGCTTTGTCCGAAGCCGCAACGTCCACAAGATCACCGGTGTGAGGTCACTAATTATATATGTTTCCTAATCCAACACAAACAGTTACGAGGGAGATGAAAGACGTGTCGGAGGGCCATCTACACACCATCTCCGCGCGCCCCACACGGAAGAGACAGATTCAGCCAACGTCCTCCCTTGTCACTTCCCCTCACCAGATGAGATAGAACACCCGGCCACTTGCGACTCATGGACAACCTGCTCTGTGGACCCCTCGGGCCCCTCACTGGCTGCCGGGCAAGGGCCAGCGCTCTCACAAAACCTGTTCTGTTGGCTCTTCTACTGCCGGTCAGGGGTGACATCAGCCTCCACCCAGGAGTTTCTGTGGGACACCTGCCGGCCGGCCCAGCCCAGTGACCCTAACTCCAAGACATCAGACATGGCCACAGCTGCCAGAAGCACACTTTCTTTTTCTGGACGGCCTTGGAAAGTAGTAACAGCACCTCTCTGGCCTGGGACCAACAGGCTAAGGCCTTGGAGAAGCTGTCTTGTCACGTGGCCAGAGTGCTCCTGGGATGTCATTTCCTCATCCACCTGGCCGGGTAGAAAGGTGACCACACCTGGTGATGATGAAACACTCACTGCCTTTCTCCCCTGCATATGGTCTCAGATGCTCGTGGCAAGAAACAGAAATGTTCTCCAGAGCCAAGGGTGCAGCCACCAAGTCCGATGCTGGCCCAAGAAGAGGTGTTGGGAGCCCTGAAGGGGGATGGTTCATTTTATTTGTTTTTTTTAAAAAGCTAGATAGAATGATAGGTATTGATGTGCATAAGGAGAAAAAAAAATGCATGGGATTGACCAGAAAGTCTATACTGATTATCTTTGTGTGCAGGAAGGCCCTGTGGTTTATTTTTTAAAAATATACTTTTAGTTTATCGGTGGTTTGTAACTTTCCCACAAGGAACAGAGGAAGAGATATTGCTTGTATGTTTAAAAAATAATATAGGGTAAAATTATGTTTTTTTTTAAATCAGCGTGGAAAAAGTTTATGAAAACAATGTTACTTTGATAAAAAGTGAGACTATAGCTCCCTGGGAAAATGGACTGTCAGGAAAAACGGTTGTTAGGCAGTGAGAATTACAGAACTTTTTTTTAAAAAAAAATACAGGTAGGCTTAGGCCCTGACAGGTTGGCTCAGTGGTAGAGTATCAGCCTGGCATGTGGATGTCCCGGGTTCGATTCCCGGTCAGGGCACACAGGAGAAACGCCCATCTGCTTCTCCACCCCTCCTCCCTCACTTCTCTCTCTCTCTTCTCTCTTTAAAATGAATAAATAAAATTTAAAAATATTTAAGTTTAAACAAAACAAAATAAAATAAAAGATATATTAAAAATATAAGCTTCTATAGCATTGTATAACTAAAACCTATATAATTTTATTAACTACTGTCATCCCAAAACATTCAATAATAATAAAAAAAAAACACATGTCAGCTTCTTAGAATTCGGATACTGCTTCAGGGAAAGAGGAGGGGAGGAGGCTGGGTTGGCTGGGACTGAGCACCTACTATGTGGAAGAACAGGGGTTTATAACAGAAGTTCAGAGTAGCTGTGTATACACTTCAACCTCGGTTCTAATAGTTGCAACTGTTTGCTAAACATGTTTGCTCCTTTTATAATATAAGGGAGGAAAAATGCCCCCAAGAGAGGGGCGTGAAATCAACCTGGAGACCCCACGGTGGGTCTCCCAGCGGCTCAGCCATTCTTTCCGCAAGGCAACCTGGGCAGGAGGACCACTCCTTTCCTCCCGCGGACAGGGAGGGCCCAACAGGGATCTCGGACGAGGGGCCGGCTTCAGAAGGCGAATTTCCTGAACGGCTCCTGTCTTCTTCCAAACCCTTGTTGACAGAAGTCCTGAAGCTGCGTGTGCTTCCTTATTGCTGGGGACTCAGCTGCACCAGGCTTGATCCTGTGTACCGGATCACGGTGACATGGGGGAATAAAACACCTCACCCACCAGGCCCGATGCCAGGAGCCATGTCATCACGTCCTCGTGTGCACAGACTACTTGGGGGTGCCCGTGGCGAGCACCCAGCCCACGGCCCTTCCCCGCCCAGCCTGGGCAAGTGGCCACTTGCCCAGAGTGGGTGGTGTGTGCTGAGGGCCGGCCGGCCCAGGAAGAATGCAGCTGGTTTCATTTGCTCTCTTCCCTCCCTGCCAAGGCGGAGGCACCTTGGAGCAGAGGTATCTGCCAACCTTGGAAGGTGCCAGCTGAGTGGGGAGCAAGGGAGGGGGTGGGAGGTGGTTGCACCACGGGGCATAGAATGCTGCATCCCTGACGAGACTCAGAAAGAGAAGGTCCACCAGGTTCAACGCAGAGGCACGTGTCATGTGTCTGTCGGTCGGTCGTGTGGTCAGTGTCCAAGCAAGAAACGCAAATGATCTTGCGATTATTCCAAAGGTCAGCTTTGGGAGTCAGACCCAGGGAGGGCGGAGTCTTGAACCCACCATAACACCGTCTCTGGGCCTCAAGTGTCTCTACCTGCAAACGGGCCAGCCAGAGCGCCTCCCTCCGTGGGCCTTTATTTCCAGGGAGAGAACGCGTGTACAGCTAGCTCTCAGCTGGGCGGCGGGTCAAGGTTGCCCGTGGTGATCACTGTCGGGGACTGAAGGACGGATGGAGCATGTAGGTGGTGGCTAAGATGCACGCTGACCTGCAAGCCCGCTCTAGGAAGGGCGGGAGCTGGGAGGGGCGTCTCCCAGCTCCATAGGTGAATGCCCAGGTTTGGCAACGCACTTCTGGGAGGCCTAGCTGCCACGTTTCTGTCAGCATCTTTCAATGGGGGCGGTGTCCCGTGTCCCTAGAATAAAGGCCAAACCCTTAGCTGGCATTCGAGATGGCTTTCAGTGTGGCCCCAACCTGGGCTTCCTTTTATTCCCCTCGTTCCCCCCTCTTTTTAAAAGAGGGCAGTGCTTAAGGGCTTGGGTTCTGTATCCCAGCTGTGACTTAGTAGCTGTGTGACCTTGTGGAACTGAATTACCCTCTCTGTGCCCTGGTGTTTCTCCATCTGTAAAATGAGGGGGGGAAAGTACCTATTTCATTTCCTAGTCCATGGAAGTCATCTTCCCTTCTTCCTGCCACCCCCCCAAGCCACCAACCCCACAGCATTTATTTAATTATTTATAGGGACAGAGAGAGGGATAGACAGGGACAGACAGGAACGGAGAGAGGTGAGAAGCATCAATCATCAGTTTTTTGTTGCCGTTGCAACACCTTAGTTGTTCATTGATTGCTTTCTCACATGTGCCTTGACCATGGGCCTTCAGCAGACCGAGCCACCCCTTGCTGGAGCCAGCGACCTTGGGTCCAAGCTGGCGAGCTTTTGCTCAAGCCAGATGGGCCCGCACTCAAGCTGGTGACCTCGGGGTCTCGAACCTGGGTCTTCCGCATCCCAGTCCGGCGCTCTATCCACTGCGCCACCGCCTGGTCAGGCGACCCCACAGCATTTTCTGAGGACCAACTCCATTGGTTTTCTTAGCTCCTATCTGCCTTGGATCATGTCTATTTATCTCACTCTCTAATCTGCCCTGTTACTATAGGTGGGAGGGGTCTGGACAGGTTTCCCCCATGCTTGAGCAGCCCGGAACCTGCACACAGTAGGTGTTCAACAAGTATGTCTGGCCTTCAGGGATTGGTGGGGGCAGGGTGGACATTCACCTGGTGTCCCTTGGTGTGGTTTCGAGGGTTGATTATGGCTGGAAGCCTTCCCAGGGGGAAGGAGTCTTTTACATAGCATTTCACATACGACCGCTGTCTGCGTGTGTTGGGGTGAGAGTGGCCTCCCTTCCCTCTATCTGCCACTGGGAGCTGAATTCCCAATGCCCCAGAACCTCAGGATGTGGCTGCAGTTGAAGACAGAGTCTCTAAAGAAACAATTAAGACCCCGGCCAGATTATTGGTGAGACAAGCATCCATACGAAGCTCAGAGGTTGCCGGTTCAATCCTCGGTCAGGGCACATACAGGAACAGATCAATGTTCCTGTCTCTCTCTCTCTCTCTTTTCTTTTCTCTCTCTCTCTCCCTTCCTTTCTAGCTGAAATCAATCAATATATTAAATATATATATATGAAGAAAAAGAAATAATTCCGTTAACTGGGCCAGTCGTGTGGGCTCTAATCTGATATGACTGGCCTCCTTCTAAGAAGACATTCAGACAGCTAAAGAAACACGGGACCGCGCCATCTCAGAGGAGAGACCTTGTGAGGACACTCGAGAAGGTGGCCACCTGCAAGCCAAAGCGATGTTTCTGGAGGCACCTTGACCTTGAACTTGCCACCACCAGAGCCGTGAGAAAACAAAGTTTTGTTGTTGAAGCCGCCCAGTCTGCGGTACTTGGCTAGCGCAGCCCGCACAGACCTCACACAGGCTGTCAAGGGAAGAGGAGCCGTCTGGCATGAAGGGGAGACAGGGGCGGGGAGAAAGTGGACTGGAGGACCCCACCCTAAGTCGGGGAGTGGGAAGAGAGGGTCAGTTCGTCCACGCCTCGCCCCAAGCAGGACCGATTTCTGCTTGGGGGTGAATCTACTCTTCCCCCACTCCCAACCAACAAATTTCGTACCCTCCTGTGGAAATACAGCCCCATATTTCACCAACAGCCTTGGAAGCCCCCCCCCCCAATTAGCAGATTAAAGGCAATAATACATGATGCCTTGACCCCATTATTATTATTATTGTTGTTGTTGTTGTTGGCCTAGGCAAAGAGTGAGTATCCCAAGTTTTTGTCTGCAACACTTCATATTTTCCTGCAACGAGTCCAGCAATAGCTTCCTGCTGCACTCAAAGTAACACCCGAGGCCCTGGCCGGCTGGCTCTGTGGTAGAGTGTCAGCCTGACGTGTGGAAGTCCCGGGTCCGATTTCCAGCCAGGGCACACAGGAGAAGTACTCATCTGCTTCTCCACCCTTCCCCCTCTCCTTTCTCTCTGTCTCTCTCTTCTCCTCCCGCAGCCAAGGCTCCATTGGAGCAAAGTTGGCCCGGGCACTGAGGACGGCTCCATGGCCTCCGCCTCAGGTGCTAGAATGGCTCTGGTTGCAATGGAGCAACACCCCAGATGGGCAGAGCATCGCCCCCTGGTGGGCATGCCGGGTGGATCCCGGTCGGGTGCATGGGGGAGTCTGTCTCTCTGCCTCCCCGCTTCTCACTTTGGAAAAATACAAAAGAAAAACAACAAAAAACACTGAGCTCCTGACCATTGTCTCGAGGGCCGAGAGCTGAGGGCCGCCTGGCTGCTGGCCCTGGCATGCACCTCCTACCCGGCCTGCCTTCCCCACTCTGCTCCTCCACTACGCCGGGACCATGTCAGCGCAGGCCCTTTGCACTTGCTGTTCCCGCTGCGTGGAGCAGTGACCCCTGGGCCAGCGGTTCCCCAGAGGCTGCCACAGCTCCCCTGGCTGTGCTTTGGGACCCTCAGCGAACTTTTACACACACGCACACGGACACATGCACACACGTGCATGCATGCCCAGACCTTACGCACAGCTCCTCTGCCTGCAGGTGGAGGCGGGGTCTGGTGTCTGTCTGTCCACATGTTGAAACTCCCGCACAGAGCCCAGGCACGGGCAGCGTGGCAGGCCCGTGCCCCAGATCTTCACGGGGTCCTGGTTCCGACACCACCTCTCAGAGAGGTCCCCCTTAGCCCCCAGGCCCCCCAGAGTCCAGGACATTTTCTTCGTGGAACCAACACTGTCAGAGACAGTCTGATCCGCTTCTGTGCTTCCTGCCGGCCTCCTTCGGCTAGCCGTTGACCTCCTCGCCGTGTGCACTGGCCTGTCGTCCCCAGCCTCAGCCCCTACGGCAGAACATCTCGGTCCGATCCGACCCAGACGCCGCTACTCACGCGGGGGTCATTCTTCACGCGTGCCGCTCTGTGGGCTGCGACATGCCCTCGATGTAAAACCTCGCCGGGGCCTCGGTGAAATGGTAGGAAAACAGAGCTGGAAGGTACGGCAAAGAGTTCTGGCGAGGGGCGGTGGTAGACGGTGACAAGTCAACGTGAACATCTTCAACGCCACCAGACCGGACGCTTAGAAACGGTCAAGGCGGTCAGTGTGTTTGTTTTCTAAACTGCCAACATTTTAAAAAAGACGTGTTGACCAGAAAAGAGAAATCTCGTTAGTTAACTTGACAGATTGAGGACATGTTCAAGGGATGGCATTTTGCACATCGGAACTCTGTAAAATAAAAAGTTGACTTCTCCTTTTTCTTTTCACTTTATTTTTTTTAAAAAAATGGGACTGGTAGAAAATGTATACAGAGTTGCTTACGTGGGTCAGACTTGGGGGTCTGTGTTATATTTATATTGACTGGTGCGGGCCTAGAACAAAAGTCCACGCGCACAGTCGGCGCTTGGATGAGAGTTGACTCTCAGTACGAATACAGTTGGTGCCAAACAGGGTACTTTTCTGCCCATACACACGCCGTTCTGCCTGCCGGGCCGCAAGAGCATGGGGAGGAGCCGCTCACGTAGCTAAATCATCACGGTTTATACCCATCGTGATGCTGGCAGGAGCAGCCACCGTTGTGGGGCACCCAGCGTGTGCCAGGAGCTGCCCTGGCACTGGGTCCGCACCATCTCGTCTAATCCCCAAGTCAACCCTGCAGGTGTGATCTTCGCTGCCTGCACAGAGCAGCCGGTCACCCAAGGTCACCCAGCTGGTCACGGCTGCCCAAACCTCCCCAGTCCACCCCAGGGGCCCAGCCCCACGTGCTCTCCTCCTGTCAGATGGGACTGCCCCGTAGGACAGTGGGCAGGCACTTCTTGAGCCAACGCAGAGGTCCTGTGAGGCAGCCAGCCGGTCCCGGCCCGGAAGGATCCAGAAAGAGAATTAAATAATTCATAATCTCCGATCAACTCAAGTTCACCCATCCAGATCTGGCTGCCAGCCCTCGCAGTGTCAACGGCTCTGTGAAACTGGTCCTGGCCGGGGTGGTCACTCTTGTTCAAGGCAGCTTGAGGCAGATGGCGCCAGGCCCAGCCTGACCCTCAAGAAAGAGGGCCCTGCCAGGGTTCCTGAAGCTGCAGCCGCCACAGCTATCTTCGGGGTGTGGCCTGTTCCCTCCCACCCTGTGACTGCAGGCCTGGCCCATCCCAGACCCCGTATCTGGGGCTCCAATCTGCTTGAGCACGGGGGGGGGGGCGGGGGGGACCCCTCACTCGAGACCTCTGTGGAGGTGGCCTTTGTTTGTAAGAGGCTTGGATCAGAGCCTATCAGAATGGGAAAGAGGTTTGTCACGGACGGACAGACAGACAGACAGACCATTCTGCCCTCTCTAGGCTCCAGATGTCTTTTAAATCTTGGCTTTGAACTTAAGGAAACCGCTTGGGTCCGGTCAAGGAGACCGCTGGCTGAAGAAGCCAGGAGAGACCCGATTCCCTCAGCAACAGTGGGGCGTCTGATGTCAGAGGGGATGGAGAACCCATCGTGGGAGGGACTACCAAGTCCCCCATTCTAGGCGTGAGCCGGTGGGTCCAGCGCAGGCCGGATGGCAAGGGGCAGTGGCTCTGAAGTCCAGCTCCGGACAGGCGGTGGCACTATCTCCTGCAGACTTGTCAGAAAGGCTAATCCTCACATCCACCCCCGGCCTCCTGAGGTTGGACTCTGGGTTGGAACAGCGTCCCCCTCCCCCCCGCCCCCCAGCAGACTGGGCCACACTGAAGTTTCAGAACCAAGGCCTCTGACCTTGGCGCTCAGAGGACCAGGCCCAGCGGGTCAGCATCATCTAACAGCATGTTCGAGACACAACGCCCAGGCCTGCTCGACCTGAACCTAGACCCTGGGGCAGGCACGGGCAGTTAAAACATGAGAGACGCTAGGTTAGATTTCTTTACCATTAGGTCAGAGCTCGCAAACTCAAGGGCTGGCAGGGGCCAGGCAGGTGACGTTCAGAAACGGAGCCACGTGGAAATGTGAGCTCGGGATGGCCCGATCTCCCGGTATTTCGAGAGGACCTGAACCCAGACAGATGTTCAACTGAGATTTCCCGATTTAAAAATTACTGTGTGGGGTCACACAAAATAAGGCCCACGCAGGCCAGCCTGCCACCCTGCCCACAGGCCTTGGGGCAGAAAAGGTGCTTACGCTCTGGGGAAACTTTCTAGACTTGAGACAGCCCACTCAGGCACGGTGGCAGACACACAGTAGGGGCTGGGACTGAGGGCCCCCGGACTCAGCGCACAGTGGATCCATAGCTGGCTCCACCGCCAGAGAGTCTAACTCGCTTGGCCTGCGGCACGGCCCAGGCATCAAGTTTTTACAAGGTTCCCAGTCTCACCTCGGGTGGTGCACTGGATAGAGCATCGACCTGGAATGCTGAGGTCGCTGGTTCAAAACCCCAGGCTTGCCTGGTCAAGGCGCCTATGGGAGTTTGATGCTTCCTGCTCCTCCTCCCTTTTCTCTCTCTCTCTCTCCTCTCTAAAATGAATAAATAAAATCTTTAAAAAAAAGGAAATAAAAAGTTCCCAGTAATTCCAACAAGCAGTAGAGTTTGGGAGCCATGTGTCGGAGCAGGGTTGAGCAAAACTTGTCAGCAGAGGGCCAAGCCGCGAGAGTTTAAGCTTCGTGGGTCACGTGGTCTCGGTGGCCGCTACGGGCTGCCACGGCGGTTCACGGAGCAGCCACAGGTAAACGAGGGAGTGTGTTTGTGTTTCTATCACACCCACTCTATGAACGCTGAGTTGTGTACTTCATAACATTTGCCTGTGTCATGAACAGTACTTTTCTCTCTCTCTCTCTTCTTTTTATTACTAACTACAAAAACAAAAACAAAAACACCCCACTCTTCTTAGCTCACAGGTTGCACAAACACAGGGGGTCTGTAGGGTTCTGACTTCTGGTCGACAGGAATGAACGGTGGGCACGGCAGCCTGGACCCGAGGCCTCTTCCTTCCCGGCACACAATCTCTCCGGCATTTTAGTAGCACCTGATTACGCAAAGGTTATGTTGACAAGTCCGATCGAGTGCTGCCTGGATGTGGCTCCTGGCCAGAGGCTTCAGACGGAGCCCCACATCCTTCAGTGGCCTCGGAATGAATTTCAGGGAGCTCTGCCTTCCAATGGGCCACTCTGCGCTGCACCTCCCCGGCTGGGGACGTCACCAACCTTAAACAGGTAGTGACCGTTTAACGACTGGGCGGGCCCCCCTGCTCAGAGCTTCACCTCCAGCATTTCCAGAGAGAAAGAACTAGAATACACCCATGGGTATTATTATATGCCCATTTTTTTAGATGAGGAAAGTGAGGCACAGAGAGGTCAGGTGGTTTGCCCAAAGCCACACAGGAAGACTAGGAATGCAGAATTGAGCCCGTGTCTGTCTGACTCCAGGACCCGCTCTTATGACCACTCGGCTATATTGTCTCTCAGTAATCTATGACAAGGACCGCCTGTCATCCATCACCATCCCCGGTCACCGCCATGGCCGGGCACAACCTTCTCAAGGACCTGGCCTTGGACAGCAAGGCTCACTGGGTCTTGACTGACATCCAGACGCTGCTCCAACCTTCTCTGCCGTGAACTGCAGCCAGCCCCTGTTCCCTCTCCGGGAAGAAGGGGGCGCCCAGAGCTGCCCAGCACGGCTGTGCAGGTCACGCACGACACAATCCTAGGGGGCACCGTTCACCAGTCACAATGTGTTCTGCCCGAGGGACGTCCCTGGAGCTGGACCCACTCAGGGGTGTGCAGCAGCCCTGGAGGCTGCACGGGAGAGGCTCAGGGTGCCCGACGGAAGATGGACCTCAGAAGCATATCATCACAAAGGGCACCACGGATGGTGGCGGTCTGGGCTGGCAGCTTTGGAGGACCATTTGGGTCAGCAGCTGGGGGTGGCTGGCTCTGGCTGGAACCTCTCCCATCCGGTGTGGAAGAGAGTCCTGCTCCCCGATCTCTCCCAGCCTGGGCAAGTCGTACGTAGCCCCAGCTCTGAACTCTCAGTCCTGTTCCGGGTGAGAGCTGCCCTTCTCCACCCCCACACCCTGGCTTCTTAGGGAGAAAGAAGGACCCATGAGTGGTCTCTCCAGTCCTGCCATCAAGCTGCCTCACTGCTGTACTCACGTTAGCTGGGCAGCGCCTGCCTCTCAACAGTCAGAGCTGCTGGGATCTCCAAACAGATGCCCCAAGTTCTCCTTTTTATTTGTTTGGTTTTTTTTTTTTAGCAAGAGAGAGACAGAAAAGGAGAGAGATGAGAAGCATCGACTTGTAGCTGTGTCACTTTAGTCGTTCATTGATTGCTTCTCATACGTGCGTTGACACGGTGTGTGTGTGTGGGGGGGTGCTTCAGCCAAGCCAGTGACCCCTGCTCAAGCCAGCGACCTTTGGGATCAACCAGCAGTCATGGGATCATGTTGATGATCCCACACTCAAGTCGGCAATCCTGTGCTCAAACAGGCGAGCCTGCACTCGAGCTAACCTCGGGGTTTCGAACCTGGGTCCTCAGTGTACCAGGCCGACTCTCTATCCTCTGTGCCACCCCCTGGCCAGGCAGATCCCGAGATCTCCTCTTAACTGCTGCTCCCTCTGCCAGTGTCCTCCCGTGTTTGATTGCTTTTATGGTTTGAGCCAGGCCCAGTGCTTTACACGTGCCAGCTTGTGTGACCCTCATCACGACCCTGTGAAGCAAGAACTGTAACCAGCCCCATTTTACAGACTGGGACTCGGAGTCACAGAGAAGTCAGGTAACTTGCCCAGAGTCATACAGCTAGAATGTGTCAGAACTGAGAATCAAATTTGGGTCTTCAGACTTTACAATCTTTCTAGGGGATGGATATGCAAGGTCTTCTGGGTCTGTTTTCCCACCTGCAGGTTTGTTCTTGGGTCTGGGAAGTCATGTGGGTGTCCATGGTATTGCTACTAATGATGATGGTGATGGTGATGGTGATGGTGATGATGGTGATGATGGTGATGGTGAGGGTAATGATGGTGATGGTGATGGTGATGATGATGATGATGGTGATGATGGTGGTGATGGTGATGATGATGGTGATGATGGTGATGGTGATGATGGTGGTGATGGTGATGATGATGGTGATGATGGTGATGATGGTGGTGAGGGTGATGATGATGGTGATGATGGTGATGGTGATGGTGATGATGATAGTGATGGTGATGATGGTGATGGTGAGGGTGATGATGGTGATGGTGATGGTGATGATGGTGGTGATGGTGATGATGATGTTGATGATGGTGGTGAGGGTGATGATGATGATGGTGGTGATGGTGATGATGGTGATGGTGATGATGATGATGGTGATGATGGTGGTGATGGTGAGGGTGATGATGGTGGTGATGGTGGTGATGATGGTGATGATGGTGATGATGGTGGTGAGGGTGATGATGATGATGGTGGTGATGGTGATGGTGATGATGATGATGGTGATGATGGTGGTGATGGTGAGGGTGAGGGTGATGATGATGATGGTGATGATGGTGGTGATGGTGATGATGATGGTGATGATGGTGATGGTGATGATGGTGGTGAGGGTGAGGGTGATGAGGATACTGACGGTGAGGGTGATGATAGCAATGATGGCAATAGTGATGATAACGATCATGGGTATTTTTTTTTATTCATCTTAGAGAGGCAGGGGAACAGAGAGAGAGAGAGAGAGAAAGGGAAAGAGAGAGAAGGGGGGAGGAGCAGGAAGCATCAACTCAACTCCCATATGTGCCTTTGACCAGGCAAGTCCATGTTTTTTTCTGTTTTGTTTTTTTTTTTTTAACAGGGACAGAGAGAGAGAGTCAGAGAGAGGGATAGATAGGGACAGACAGACAGGAATGGAGAGAGATGAGAAGCATCAATCATTAGTTTTTCATTGCTGTTGCGACACCTTAGTTGTTCATTGATTGCTTTCTCACGTGTGCCTTGACCGCAGGCCTTCAGCAGACCGAGCCACCCCTTGCTGGAGCCAGCGACCTTGGGTCCAAGCTGACGAGCTTTTGCTCAAGCCAGATGGGCCCGAGCTCAAGCTGGTGAGCTTGGGGTCTCGAACCTGGGTCTTCCGCATCCCAGTCCTATGCTCTATCCACTGCGCCACCGCCTGGTCAGGCAAGTCCATGGTTTTGAACCGGTGACCTCAGTGGTTCAGGTTGATGTTTTATCCACTGCGCCACCACAGGTCAGGCGATCATATTCTTACTTGATAGAGTCATTGTACAGATTAAATGAAATAACTCAGACAAAACACTGCTCACTGTGCCTGTTCCATACCTAACCCTCTATTCGTGTTGGCTCAGCCGGGCTCCCTGAGCCCTGCACCCCCGAGTGGGCTCCACTGCACTGGAGTTTATGAGGTAACCCTCCCTCCTTAAGCACTAGGTGAAGGGCGTGAACCAGAGACAAGGAAGGGAAAGGGGGAATGTATGTATTTCCCCCATGACTCCCCCTGCTCCCTGCTAAGTCTCCATTTCCTTCCAGGCCTGGGGCCCAGGCGGCATGGATGGCCATCTCCCAGCAAGCTGGGTTCCGGCCTGGCCTCATCGTCAGGGGCGATTAGGACCTTCTCTCCCATACAGTGACTGCGGGTGGATCCCGAGAGCGTGAACAGCTGAAACCTTCCATATGTGGCTACAGGTGACCGAAGGCCTCCGTGAGTCCCCCTCCCCTCCACAGTCACCTTTCAGAGGACACCTGGCACCTGAGAGGCGGCGAGAGCAGAGTGGGTTCCGTGGTCAAGCGGCTTGGGTTAGGACCCCAGCCCCACCGTTTGCTAGCTCCGTGTGACCTCGGCAAGCTCCTGACCCTCTCTGAACCCGTCTTCTCATCTGCAACATGCAGACAACGGCACTGGCTGTTCCACTGGCCCGTTGAGGGGTACAGCGAGATCGCTCCGTGCGAGAGCTCCGTTTCTCCACGTGCCAATGGGGAGGTGCTATCCCCGGTTCCTGTCTGCAGGCCACAGCCGGGGCTCAGAAGTTCCGTGTCTTGCACACTCATACAGAGCTGAGCTCCAACTTCAGCCTGTCTGACTCCCAAAATCTTTTCATTGTTAACACAAACTGGAATCAGGAATCACGGAATCTGGAGGATTTAAACCCCTAAACCTCTGTGGCGATGCTCTGAGGACCCGAACTGTCCGGCCCGGTAAATGGCCCCTTCTTCCATTAGGGAGCACTGACCGTGAGCCAGGCACACTTCTACACATTTTTACACCCCCTTCCCCCCCCTCCAACGTCAAAGGTCCAGAGCCTCAGACCCCGAAGGCTCTCTCTCTGTGGCCTCTCTCGCTGACCAAACTCTCCAAAGTCTCTTCGCTCCCGTGCAGACCACCGAGAAAGGACAGAGGTGATTCGTCCTACGTTGGGGGTGATGCCCTTCAACCAGGAAAGTCAGCAGAGCCCACACACAGACACAGGCGGAGCTTCTGGACTTTGCCTGGGGCGGGGAGAGCTCGTTCGGGGGCGGGGGATCGCAGTCCAGCCCCTGCTGAGGCGCCAGGTCAGACGCAGCTGCCTGGGCCTCAGCCCTCCGTCCAGACCACACAGTTCAGGAGCGAGCTCTCCGGGCACCTCAGGAGGAAGCCAGGCCGCCTGCACTGGCCCGGAAGTCTGTACGTCAGGGGGTCACCGGACTCCCCAGCCTCCACATCCTCAGCTAGCGAGGCTCTGGGGAGGAGGAGAAAGCGTGGGTCTGGATTCACGTTCTGAACCCCGCAGAGAGCCTCAATCCCTCACTGCCCTTCCCATCAGCCAGGCACCCCTTCCCTTCCTTCAGCTTCCTGCCAGTGCACCTACTCCGGGAAGCCCTCCTGGTTCAGCCAGCCCCATGACTACGTCTTGGCTAGAACATTTGCTTTATTGTAAAAAAATAAATTCCTTTTTAAAAAAAAATTGCTAAGACTTTTTTAGGCTTATTTCAAGTTAACTTAACAAACATGTATTTAGTACTTCCTGTGTAGCCAGGCATGGGTTCGAAGCACTTGACACATTACTCTGTATCACACCAGTAATGAGGTGAGAATTTGTATCACAGAAGCAGCTTACTCTGTATCACACCAGTAATGAGCTGAGAATTTGTATCACAGAAGCAGCTTACTCTGTATCACACCAGTAATGAGCTGAGAATTTGTATCACAGAAGGTTAGGTAATTTGCGTAAGGTCACGCAGCTAATAAGGGACAGAGCCAGGATTCAAATCACTCTGTAGGTTAGCGCAGGTGGGGAGTGGGAGCAGGGCAAGTGGGGGACCCCGGTGGGGGACCCAGCTTAAGAACTGCCACACCTTCTGTGTATTCTCAACAGCCAAGAGGATTTTGTCTGACACTACATTTTGTAGTTGACGTGACAGAAACACGTTAACCTTTCTAAAGTTGTGAATACAACATGATATGAAAATGGAGACAGTGGGTTCACCAATGTCCTGGACACCAGCTCCACTTAAATCTGCTGGTCTTTATTGGTCCATTGGCTATTCTAACCTCCCTCCTACCCCAGTCCTGACCTCCTAGAACCGTCCCACGGAGGCGGACAAAGTGTTAGGCACTCTCTGACGGCCCCGTCTGCAGGCGGGAACACGGAGGCTCACAGAAGTATACACACCCTTGATCGAAAGTACACACCGCTAAGAAGTGGCGGAACCAAGGACTGGAACCCAAACAATCTGATATCTGATAGCAAAGCCCTCCCCCCACCCCCGTTTTCATCTTGGCAAAATATACAACATAAGACTTACCACTTAAAGCATTGTAAGTGTTACATGTAGCTCAGTGGTCATAGTATATTACATTCTTTGCATAATCTGGGTCCTTCCTGTAAGTGGGATCGGCACAATCGTTGTTCTTTTGTGATCAGAGGACTCTCTTTAAAACAGTTCAATCTTTTGCCCCGGCCGGATGGTTCGTTTGGTTGGAGCATCGTCCCGAAGTGTAAGGGTTGCGGGTTCGGTTCCTGGTCAGGGCAAACGCAGAAACAGACTGATGTTCCTCTCTCTCTCTCTCTTTCCCTTCCTGTCTGGCTAACATCAGTCAATAAAAAATTTTTTTAAAAAATTCATTTTAAATATTATTGATTTTAGAAAGTGAGAGAGAGGGAGAAGCATCAGTTTGCTGTTCCACTTATGTATGCATCCATTTGCTGATGCTTGCATGTGCCCTGACTGGGGATTGAACCCGTAACCTTGGTGTAATCAGGACAACACTCGAACCAACTGAGCTACCCGGCTAAGGCCCGGATTTAATCCATTCTTTATCTGAAAACATAATACGTAATTTGGGTCACAGTCCAAGGGAGGATTAGCCTTATCTCTAAATTTATGCTTGTTTTGCATACGGCAAAAGAAAAGACGGCTGGTGACATGATATCATTTTAACACGGTAAGCATACGGATAGAAACATCTAGACCAGTGGTTCTTAACCTGGGTTCTATGGAACCCTAGGGGTTCGATGAGTCGGTCTCAGGGGTTCGGAGAAGCCTCTGCCACGGAGGCCAGAATAAAGTAATACCGTCATTTGTTGTGAGTTCATGCACTTTGTTGGTTTTGTTCTTTGAGCAAGGTGATGTTCATGCACGGCTCATTTTGTGCACCAGTAAGAAAACATATACCTATGTCTTGAATTTGGGGGAAAAAATCATATTTTATTTATCCCTAAAGAAGGGTTCGGTGAATGCGCATATGAAACTGGTGGGTTCGGTACCTCAAAAAAGGTTAAGCACTGCTGCTCTAGAGAGTACCGCGCCGTCTGCAGCGAGAAGTCACCCACCTGCTCACTCAGAATCATTACCTTCCCTCCCCAAGCTTGACCAGTGTCACCAGCTTCCAGGGTGTCCCCCAGACGTTAACGTGCGTGTACAAACAGGTATGTCACATGCACCTATGCAGGTTTTTTTCCAGCGTACCCACACAGATGCCCGAGTACCACCCACTGTTCTCTAGCTCGCTAGCTTGCTTTAACAGCGCATCCGGTTCATCCGCATGTGGTGCATCCCTTCATAAAGAGCTACATCTTTCTTTCCCTTGTTTTCAGTGATGGGGGGTGGGGGGAGGAGAGACAGAGAGACAGACTCCTGCACGCGCCCCCACCCGCTTTCACCCGGAGACACAGAGAGCATCTCTCACAACAAGCTTTTAAATGGGGGTGATGAGTCCTCAGCTGCCCGGGTCATCTTTTATCCTGAACCAGCCCCCCCCCTCCGAAAGCAACATCTTGCCCCAGGCCCGCAAGGTGGGCAGACTAGGGGCCACAAGACTAGGAAGGAGAGGAAGGAGAGTGACTTCTAAAGTGTGAAAACCCCCGTGACCGAGACTCCGCTGGGCCCTGGGAGACCTTCCTGTCTGTAAAGGGTCAGTCTGTCCAGCCTCCAGACCTCCTCAGGCCGTGGTCTTCGCTGAGGACGGAATTCTTACCACCCGCCCGGCCCGTCTAGGGAGGTACACGCGGTGGCTGGAGCAGGTCTCGTTTGAAGTCCTCTAGGCCAGCGACTGGAGCATTTTTGTGAGCAGAAGACCCACCCAGAGGGCTGGTGAAAGGACACTGCCCGGGTGGGGGTCTCGGAGTGAGTGTGAGAATCTGCATTTCTAACAAGCTCCCGGGGGGAGGCTGCGGCTGCGGACCCAGGGGCCACCCTTTGAGACTGTGTGGCTGTGTGGCCCAGGTCGTTTTACACTCTGTGCCCCCCCCCCGGCCCCCCACTTCAAGGCTGGGCAGTGGTGTGAGGTTGGCTGAGAGGTCGCATTCCAATCTAAATGACAAGAGCTATGGCTCTGTGCCAGGGGGTTGTGCTAACGGCTCTGCCCTGTCCTCCTCCCGGTGGCTCTCGCTGGTCCCCTCTCCATGTCACAGTGAGAAAACCGAGGCTCAGAGACGTTCCCCGGGCTTTAGAATCAGAGGGATCCGGGTTCGACTCCGGCTCGGCCACAGGCTCACCGGGCAAGGGACACCCCTTCACTGAGTCTAACTCGTAACTGGGGGTGACAAAACCCCATTCCCAGGGGCGTATGAGGACCACAGGGGTGGTGGTTATGAGAGCGCCTGCAGGCTGCAGGAACACAGGAAATGGGCGTCCCTTTCCCTGCCACCAACCCCAGCGCGGTCTCAAGGTCCCCTTCCGTCTCCCCGGACTCATCTTCCTGCCTCTTGTCCCTTCCTAAACTCGCTTCACTCCGTCCTGCCTCTGGGCCTTCGTCAAGGGTGTTTTCTCAGTGTAAAAATGCCTTTCTTGAGAAACTCCTATTCATCCTTCAAAAGCCACTTTAGAAGTCCCCTCCTCTTTGTATCTGTCCTTGAAACGCTGTCCTCGGGCAGAGAGAAAATTTCTGGTATTGCAGCCTCTTAGCTGTATGTGTGCTGCCGAGGTCAGCACCGCAGCCGCCGGGGTGGAGGAGGAGCAGCTCAGAGGGTGATGTTCCCTCTTCCTCACACACCTTCTCTTCTGTTTCTACAGCACTTTATACACAGCACAATTTGGAGTACGGCGGTGGCGCAGCGGATAGAGCATGGCCCTGGATGCAGAGGACCCAGGTCCGAAACCCAGAGGTCGCCAGCTTGAGCGTGGGATCATAGACACGACCCTATGGTTGCTGGCTTGAGCGAGGGGTCCCTGGCTTGAAGCCCAAGGTCGCCGGCTTGAGCGCGGGATCATAGACACGACCCTATGGTTGCTGGCTTGAGCGAGGGGTCCCTGGCTTGAAGCCCAAGGTCGCTGGCTTGAGCAAGGGGTCACTCGCTCTGCAGTAGCCCCCCCCCCCGGTCAAGGCACATGTGAGAGAGCAATCAGTGACCAGCTAAAGTGACGCAACTATGAATTGATGCTTCTCATCTCTCTCTCTCTCTACCTGTCTGTCTGCCTCACTCTCTCACTAAAAAAATAAATAAATAAATAAAATGCAATCTGGAGTACCGATCACCAGGCAGTGAACCAGCACCGTGATCAGCATTGGAATCAACACCAGGACGGTGTTGACCGTGACCAGGCACCGCTTTAAGGGTTTCAGGTTGTTGACTCATTTAATGCCTAAAACAGCTCTTTGAGAATTGCCCCTTCTTATCCATGTTTTACATATAAACAAACCAAGTCACAAACATGCTAAGTGCTTTGCCGGAGACCGCACAACTCCTCTGAGTCGGAGCTGGGATGGAGGAGCTGGCTGTGGTGTCTGCGTGGCTAACCTTTACATTAAGCTGCTCTTTAAGAATGAGGGTGCCTGATCCTGATTGGTGGCTCAGCAAATGGAGCGTTGGCCCGGCATGTGGAAGTCCCTGGTTTGATTCCCGGTCAGGACACACAGGAGAAGCGGCCATCTGCTTCTCTCCCCCTCCCTCTCCCCTTTCTTTCCCTCTTCCCCTCCCTCAGCCAGTGGCTTGATTGGTTCGTGTGTGGCCCTGGGTGCTGAGGATAGCTCAGTTGGTCCAGGCGTGTCAGCCTCAGGTGCTAGAAATAGCTCGGTACTTGAGCATCAGCCTCAGACAGGGTTGCCAGGTAGATCCCAGTTGAAATGCATGTGGGAGTCTACGTATCTCCCCTCCTCTCACTTAAAAAAACATGGGGGTGCCTGCCCCCATTGAGGGGGTGCTGTTTGCTGGGTCGGGAGCTGTCATCTTTTCTGATCCTCTTTTCTCAAGAAACATAGAGTTTTATGTGACATCTCCCACTTTTTAAATCTTGGGAGTAAACTAAAGTTTTTAAAGGAGCAGAGGCCTCATAGAAGCTGCCCGCAGGTGTCCTTCGTGACGTCTGCTATTTCCTGTACCTCACAGGTGGGACCTAGGCTAATGGTTTCCGCAGCTTCCCTCAGGGCCGGACGCACAGTAGGCCCTTTGCAGGTGCCCTCACACGTCTGGACCCCTTTGAGAGCTGGGCTTGGCTCACAACAAGCGGAAAGCGTCACCCTCAGTCCCGCTCAGCACTTAGGGTTTTTCTGCCCGCACGTATGGTGTGGGCGAGGTCCCAGAGGGTGGCTCTGAGCATCACCTCAACCTCCAGAGCCATCTCCGGGTCTGCTCCATCCAGGACAGGGTTCCTGCGCGCCCAGTGCTGAGAATGTTCTACACGCTGTGTTTCCTCATCCCACCAACCCCCTTGGCAGTTCCGTGGGGGGGGGGTTGCCACTGTCATCACCCCATGTCACATGAGAGAAAACTGTGGTCCAGCCAGGGGAAGGGAATTGCCCCTGGCCTCCAATCCCTTGCTGGGAAGTGATAGAGGAG
Organism: Rhynchonycteris naso; assembly: GCA_037038555.1. Lineage (NCBI taxonomy): Eukaryota > Metazoa > Chordata > Mammalia > Chiroptera > Emballonuridae > Rhynchonycteris > Rhynchonycteris naso. The sequence goes on from CM073000.1 coordinate 205,599,170, forward strand.
CTGGGATTGTGTTCCAAACATCTCTGATTCCAGCTGTTTGTCATCAGACATTCCAGCCAGTGTTTGATGGTCCCGGCTACACATTCCCTTCCCGGACAAGCTGCCCTCTCCTGACACGGCCTGGACCTCGTACATCTGTGGTGTACCCACAGGACCTGGGAGGGGGGGGCTCCTGTCTGTCAGCCGTGGTTCCTAACTCCTCTGTCTCCCACGGGAGGGTGGGCAGAGCACAGGGGGGCTTCCAGAGAGAAGCCCTGGACGCAATCGCTTATGGGAACTCTGCCCACCGGGTCCTGCCTGGACGGGCAGGCTGCAGCTAGATAGAGCGGGGTGTTGGGTCTGTCCTTGCGCGCAGCCAGCCAGGACAGAGGTGCGCGTACTTGCGCCTGGGCCGGGGTGCATACATGTGCAGGTACAATTGCAACGAAGAGACTTTGTCCCCCCTGATTCAGATCCTGCGGAGTTAGTTCAGGACAAAGAGTGAAGAAGAACACTTACTGAACCCAGAGGCAGCCGTTTATAGCAACGACTGAAATAAAAACCCAGTCCTCCCCCATTTTTATTATTATTTTTTTTACCTAAACACCCGTCCGGAGGCCTAGCCAGGTGGATACCCACTCTGCAGCTAACACACGTAAGTAAGCTAGATCTACATGCAGCAACACAGGGAACTCTCAAGGAAATGAGAACGCCGAACGCCGGGGAGCGGAGCCAAGTTGCCCAGTGACATGGAGGCGTTTTCTGCCTTTTCTACCCAACAGCCGCCCTCCATGCACTGCCATGCAGGTCACGGACTTTCTGTGGGTGTACAGAAGGTCAGGGGAGCACTCTGAAGTTATGGAGGTGGTCACCTTTCGGAGGGGGGGGGGGCGGGCAGGGGGCCAGAAGGTCATAGACAAAGGAGGAAGAATAGGTCCCCGCATTCCTCAAGGAATTACACAGTTGGGGGGTGGGAAGGCTGGGTCACTCTTGGGTGTCACATGGTCAGGGCCACAGGGGCACAGGGATGTCTAGTTCTGGGGGAAGAAAACTTCACACAGTTCCCGCCCCCAGAGGTCCCCCGGTGGAGATGGGGTAGGGGTGCTGTTGTACTTTATATAGATGGGAGAAGCTCTCCCTCCTTAAACGTCCCCATGCCTCAGTTTCCCCACTACGCTACAGGGGGTGGTCCCAGTTCCATGCTGTACGTCCTCTGTCCCCAACTTGCCCCCTCAACCCCCAGCAAGCCAAATCGATAAGACATTCTCTGGACACATCCCCTCTGGGGGAGAGACAGGAAGGGGCTCCGATCTGACTTCCTTCCCAGCACCCTGAAGAAAGACACTCAGAAAATACATCCACAGTCCCCCTGAGGCAGGCGCACCGCTGGGCTCTGGGGCCAGAGTCCCAGGTTCACATCTGGATGACCTGGGATCCAGGGACGCTTCTCAGCCCCCTGATCCTCGGGAGGTCCCCCTCGATGACATGGCTAAGAAGGCCGCCAACAGGGATGCTGTGTGGGCGAAGTCAGTGAATCACAACAAAGTGCTTCGCGGCGCCCAGCGAAGTCCGCGCTCCCAAGTGTCGCGTCTGTCACCCTCCCGAACGACGTGTCCCCGCGCCCCTCCGACGCCTCAGGCGCTCCGGGGACCGCCGCGTCCCCCGCCCCGCGCTCCGGGGCTCTTCCCACCCCGCAGGACTCCTGCGCCCCGAGCCTGGGTCCCCGCGGTGCCTGAGCGTCCGGCTGAGAAACTGAGGCCGGGACAGCGGAGGGCGCGACCCGCGGGCGCGCAGGGGCCGGCGCCGACCAGGGCCACTCCTGCGCTCGCCCGGGGTCGTGTCATACCTGCTTTCCGCGAAGGCTCGCAGTGGCCAGGACGCACGAGCTGTCGACGGCGGCGGAGTCGCTGTGGAGTTGGGCTGGAGCGCGCGGCAGGGGCGGAGGGAGCGGGCGCAGGGGCGGGGAAGCCGGGGCACCCGCGGGCGGGGCTTGGTGGCTCCCGACGCCCGGCCACCGGCACTTGCTCCGCTCCGCTGCCGCCTCCCTGGGCCCCTCTTCCTTCCTCTCACTCCCACCATGCTCCTGCCCGCACGCTCACTTACCCACACGCGGCATCCATGCGCACCCCACACCCCGCACGCCCCGCACCCCCAGCACCTCGCACCCTGCCCCTAACACCGCGCCCCGTGCCCCCAACACCGCGCAACCTGTCCCCAACACCGCCCCCCGCACCCCCAGCACCGCGCAACCTGTCCCCAACACCACGCCCCTCGCCCCGCGCCCCCAGCACCGCGCACCCTGCTCCCAACACCGCGCCCCGCGCCCCCACACCCCGCACCGTACCTCCAACGCACCAACGCACACACACCCCATTTTCCCTCCGCACACCACACGTGCCACAGCTGTGCACACAGAGACCTCTCATCCGCGCGTCCCCCAAACAGACCACTGTCTCCCCGGTACCCGAGGCTCCTCCCATGCCGCCTACACAACACTCCAACCTACTTGGCAGGGTACTTGCAGGCACACACCTGTGCGACTGCAGAACCATCACATACGCCCCCCAAAGGCACAGAATGTCCCCTGGGACAGGTGGGGGTTTCAGGGGAACCCTCTCCTGCAGCTGATTTCCCCAGAAATGGCCCTGTGCCTCCCTCCACCTCTGAGATGTCTCACTTCTGCCTCCTCCAGCACTTTCCCTTTCCCTCTGTCTCAGCCATCCCTCCAAGGTCACCCCCAGACCCCTGTCATCCCCACCCACCCACCCCCCAACCTCCAGGGCCCCACCTTTGCATTAGGAATTCAAACACCTACCTGGGGCTTGGCCTCTGGCTTTCCCCCAGGGACGTCACTGTGCCCCAATTGCAGCCTCTGCCTACTGCCAGCCCCCCCCCTCTTTTTCCCATTGGGTCAAGTTTCCAAGGACTATCATTTCAGCCACTTTCTTGCCAATATCTGTAACCCACGGATTCTCATGTCCCAGGTGCACGGCAAAGCCCAGAAGTCTGTCTTCTCCATCCCTGCTGTTGGAGAGACGGCGCCTTCTCACTTGTGGCTGTAACAAATGATTACCAAGGTACTGGCTTACAACACACACATTTATTATCTTAAGGCTCTCAGGTCAGACACTAAAATCAACAAAGTGGCAGGAAGGACTTCTGGAAGACTTTAGGGTAGAATCAACTTCTTTGCCTTTTTTCCAGCTTCTAGATACTTCCTGCATTCCTTGGCTTGTGGCCCTTTCTTTTATCTTCAGAGCGAGCAATGCCGGGCAATGTTATCTCTCTGTTTCTCTTTCTCCTGCCTCCCTCTTCTACTTCTAAAGACCCTGTGAGTGTATTGGACCTCCCCAGGTAACCTAGATCATCTCTCCATTTCTCAAATAACTGATAACCAAACTTAATTCTCTCTGCAATCTTAATTCCCCTTTTGCCATGTAACCTAACGTACTGATGGGTTCTGGGAAATGAAGACATAGACATTTGAGGGGGTGGGGGTCGTGGGGGGGGTCATTATTCTGTTTACCACAGACACTGAGCTGGTGGGAGGCTGAACCCTGCTGGAGAAAATTAGTCAACCAAGATTGTTGATACTATAAATTTATAAACCTCTACAAGTAGAAAGAAGTGCATTATTGTCATTATTTTTAGTTAGAGAAATAATAAAATGTGACATGGTTGTTTGATGGAGTACTATACAGCGCCGAACAAGAAACATATTCCACCTGTGTATACGGGTGTTCCTAGACTTCTAAGTTGTGAGAGGAAAAAGTCCAGAGACATTTCTGGGGAAATTAGCTGCAGGAGCCTGTGCCCCTGAAATCCTCACTCGTCCCACAGAACAATCTGTGCCCATGGGGGTGTGTCTGTGACGAACTGTGTGGGCATGAGCGGGTTTGTACAAATCACATGTCTTTCTTTGTGCCATGGTTTCCAATGGGGAGAAGTTGGGAGTTTTGGGGTATATCTAGGAACTCCAGACTGGTGGATGCCAGGCCGACCAACACATTTTAAGGTAATGTATTTTAAACAGTTTTGAACAAAAAATTGTGCCAGGGTTTGCTTAGCTTCTTGCAGATTGAACTCTCTTCTTTCTGTCTTTTTTGATAGGGATTCGGGTCTGAAGGACATCAACAGAAGTCCACGTGGGTTTTTAAACAGGTGTTTAGAACCATGGATCGTTTGGCTAAAGAAAAATTTGCCTGACCTGTGGTGGCGCAGTGGATAAAGTGTCGATCTGGAATGCTGAGGTCGCCGGTTCAAAACCCCGGGTTTGCTCAGTCAAGGCATGTACAGAAAGCAACTATTTTGAGTTAATGCTTCCTGCTTCTTTCCCAGCCTCCTCTACCTAAAAATCAATCAAAAAAATTTTAAACACACACACTCACTTTTCAAGATGAAGGCACACGGGGTGAATTATGCACAAATTGGAGTCTGGATAGATTCATGGCTGGTTTGGGAGGTTTCTAAGTGGCAAAACGATGCTCCCTTGGATAATTATGCACCATTGTAGAAGAACAGTTTTGCTTCCTTTTATCTGGGGGATGATGAAATATGGACGGGGGACCCAAGAGCCAAAGGAAGCCAGGCCAGCCCTAGTGATGTGGTCAGTGGGGTGTTAGGGGGTGTACTTTAGCACCTAATGTTTTGCATAAAAGATGAGGTGAATATTCTTTTTTAAAAAAGGTTTTTTTTTTTTTCCATAAGAAGAGGGGTTCAGCACATTCATTCGCTCTGCTCCAGGCAACAGCGCCTGACTTAGACCTGGGGTCCCCTTCCCTTCCTCACACCCACTCCATAGTTTGATCTTGGGATGTTGTTTTCATAGATCACCATCCTGTTCAAGGTGGCCACCACCCCGGCCCAGAAATCAGCACATGATATTCCTCTTAGGATACTGAATCAAGGGAGGGAACATGACCCAGGTCAGGTTAATAACAGTCGGTAAAATTCTATACGTTTCCGCCCTATACACATCCTTGGAGCTCTTAGGGTGTCCCACCCGCTTTGCAGCTGTTGGGGGTGGGACTGCGGCTGGGAAGAGGCTGTCTCAGTTTGGATCCCATCCAGAAAGGTGACGGCGAGAAAAACTAGGTCCCGGTTTCAGCATTTGACCCACATCAAGCCCTACCTGAAACCAGCCCTACGGCTGGACAGTTCGGGTGCATGAAAACCATGTATCTCTTATTTTATTTTTGCTAATGGGTTTCTGTTGCTTGCAACCAAAAGACTCCCAGCTGATTCCGGTGAACATTGTATCCAAACTACCTCTGGAAGATCTCCAAGGAACAGTGACTATACATGGCTGGGTAGAATCTTGTTGACCATCTGGAATGTCAGGCCCCAAACTCGAAAGGCAAAGTACACACGACACAAGCCGGGAGGGGAAATCCTATATTAGTTAGGTTCAGCCAGACAACCCGGGCTGTGCTTTAAGTACAGAATGGGAAGCCCTGATTTGGGATCTGTGCCACCCCCCCCGGGGAGATAGAAAGCCTCATAGGGATGCAGCGCCCCCTGCAGGTGTGGAGGTCCTAGAGGGGGAGTTGTTGGGTCTCTCATTTGGCCGGCATCTTGACCTGGACCCTGGACCTCTGGTCTCGGGCTGAGGACCGACAGAGCAAGCTTAGATGCTTCCCGGCCATCATCACAGACCAGCTGACACCACAGCAGTCCTGTTCTTATTCCTCTTTCTCTCTCCAGTATTTCCAGGTCCTTGGCTTCCTTCCTTCCTCCCTCCCTCCCTCCCTCCCTCCACGACCTGTCAGGCACCTGCTCACTCTCCTCCCCGCTGATCTCACGAGGCATGATTTTTGTTTCCATGTCACAGACAGAAGCGTGCAGATGTCAGGGAACTTGCCAGGACTGGGGCAAAGCCAGGTCTTCCTGGAACCAGAGTCCTTGTTCTTCAACTTTATTTATTTTATTTTTTGCAAGATTGCAGCGCTGTGCACTGGTGGTCCCAGGAGTGGCGTGGCCAGGGGAACGGGGCGGACCCAGTTTCCAAACGTGTTTGCCAGATCACCTGGTGGTTTTAAAATTTTTTGAACCAGTGTTTAAAAATGAGGAAATAGTGCCTAAAAAAAAACCAACTTCCTGATTCTCTGGAAAAGAAGGAGTCAGAGGATTTGGTGATATGAGACTTTGACACCTGCTTGGCCTGGGTCCCCCGATGCCTTGTGATTCTTGCTCCCAGGAACCCAGCGTGGGCACACTTCAGCCTGCCAGCTTATTTCTGCCCCACGGGCATCTGAGTGTGGGGCCTCTGCCGCCTCTGCTTGGCCTTGCCCTCCCACCTGGCCAGTCTTCCCCAAAGCCTCTGGCCACCACCAAGCCTGCAGGTTTTTCCCTTGTTCCCAGAAATGCAACCACAGAGCCCAGAACACACAGGGTGCAGCCAGGCCGGCGCTTAGGGCTAACCTGGCAGCTCAAAGCACATACCTTTCTAAGTTTATCTCCTTACCGGTCTGGACAGAAAATTTAATCAGCTCTCTGGGGGGGGGGCAGGGGCGGGGGGCGGTGAGAGGGTGGTGAGGGGCTTGACGGGGGGAGAGTTGGGAACAGACATTGCAGCTTTTGCTGTTGAGGTTTTGAGTTGCATCTGAGAACCCTGAGAAAGGTCAGGTAGAGCTTGAAGACTTTTTTTTTTTTTTTCCTTTTGAGAGTATGTTTATTACAGCTGGGGACAGAGAGACAAGGCAGGGCTGCTTTGGTTGCAAATCTTGAGGGGTCCCTTAGAGTTTAAGAGATGCACGTCTGCAGGGGAAGAAGAGGGGGTAGACAAACGTGCAGGGGCGTGCTTCCAGGAAAGAGAACATGCCATGGCTTGGAGACTTTGAAGCACTCTAACATTCCTACATGCTAGTGAGGAAAAGCAAACAGCAAACAAATAAAGAAACTTTTAGGTGTTCTTGACTGCTATGGAGAAAAAAAAAAAAAAAAGAATTCCAGCCAAAGATGGAATGGAGGTTGAATTTTCAAACGGAGTGAGGAAGGCAGCCGTGCAGCTATCCGGAGAGGCACTAGCAAGTGCGAAGGCCCTGGGGCAGGGAAAGAGTTTGAGGAGCAGTCAGGAGCAAAGGCAAACAAGGAAAGGAGAGTAAGAGGAGGGTCAGGAAAGCGTGGGGGAGTTGGAGGAAAATGCGGGAGGAGAAACCTTGTGAGTGAGGTGAGGGTCTTTGGAGGGCTTGGGGTGGGCGATGTACAGGACTGTAACACGTTTTAATTGTGAAAAGATACATACACATAGCATACAACTTGCCATTCTAACCATTGTTTAAGTGGACGGTTTAGGAGCATTAAGGACATTCACACTGGTGTCTTTCTGTCAGTACCGTTCATCTCCAGAACTTTTGCGTCTTCCCAAACTGAAACGCTGCGCCTTAAACCAGGAGGGGCCCGTCCCCTCCCCCCACAGCCTCTAGCAGCCGGTATGCTGTCTTTATCCGTACCGCGTGTCCGTGGAATCATACAGTACTTGGTTTTTTGTGTCCTCAAGGTTCATTCATGCTGTAGCAGGCGACGAAGTTACTGTCCTTCTTAAGGATGCATAGTACTCCATTGTACGTGTGTGTGTGACACATGTTATTAACGCATCCGTCCGCTGATGGACACTTGGGGAGTTTCCCTTGGTGGCTACGGTGGGTATAATTGTGGCTCTTGTGGACAGGGGTGTGCAAGTCTCTGTGTCAGTCCCCACGTTGATCTCCTTTGGCTGTGTCTGACAGAACGTTGAAAAGACTCACTTACATAAGGATTGTTGACAATGGACCACAGGGTGGCAGGGGCTGATGCAGAGACCGGGGCGAGTGACCCGGAGGTGGTGAGAAGAGGTCAGGGCACGGAAATGCTCTTCAGGGAGAGCTGACATCATTTGCTGAGGGATGGGAGGGATGGAGAGACATGGGGGTGGGGGTGAGAGAATTTAGGACCAAATCTTCCCAGACGACTGGGTGCTTAGCGAGTCCCAGTCCCTTCGGAAGCTATCGAAGCAAGCCGTGGAACAATGTCTGCCGTATAACCTTATCCACATGCAAAGACCCTCAAGAGCAAGAGACTAGGTTTGGGTGGTCACATACGTTTAAGGAACAGCAGGGACAGAGTTTGAGACGGGATGTGTGACCCTGGCTGCCTAGAGAAAGAAGGGTAGAGACAGAGGAAGGTGGGAGTCAGGGAGAATTCATCCTCAGCTGCATTATTATTATTTTATAAAGGAATATATGAGCCTATTCCTTACGTAATTAGAAACTTGAGAAACCCCAATAACCCGTGTTTTCACTTAAAAAGAGAAGCTAAGCTTGATCAGTGGGTCACAATTCATGAATGGTGACAACCATCCCCCTCTGTGGTTAAGTCACCTCTTATAACCGGCAGGAGGTTTGCGAAGGGCTGATGACACGCAGGATGTGAGAAGCCAGCCTTCTCTCCAGGGTCTCAGCATCCGTTGACGTTGACCACTGTTTCCTGAGTCAGCTATTTCAGTCGGGGCTGCAGAATTCCAACGTCGACCTCCATGGGCTGGCGTTCCCCTGTAGAGAGGAGTTCCTTGCCTTTGCTGGCTGGGTCAGAGTCAACATTGCCCTGTAATGACTACTTTTTCAGGGTGCAGACTTAATGCAGAAGCTTTTTGAGTTTCATTATGAACTTGTTAATCCTTTTGTTTGTTTGTTCTTAAGTGGGAGGAGGGGAGATAGTAAGACAGTCTCTTGTATGTGCCCCAACTGGGATCCACCTGTCAACTCCCATCTGGGACCGGTGCTCAAATCAACCAAGCTATTCTCACTGCCTGAGGCTGATGCTTGGACCAACCGAGCCATTGGCTCTGGGATGGGAAGAGAGAGAGAAGGGGGAGAGGGATGGGGAGAAAAGCAAATGGCTACTTCTCCTGTGTGTCCTGACCGGGAATCGAACTCAGGGCATCCACACGCTGGGCTGATGCTCTATCCACTGAGCAAACCAGCCAGGGCTACATTAATTATTTTAAAAATAAATTTTATTTATTGGTTCTAGAGAGAGGAAAGAGAGAGTGAAAGAGAGGGAGAGAGAGAGAGAGGGAGAGAGAGAGAGAGAGAGAAGGTGGTGGGGGAGAAGTGAGAAGCATCAACTCGTAGTAGTTGCTTCTCGTATGTGCCGTGACCAGGCAAGCCCAAGGCTTTGAACTGGCGACCTCAGCGTTCCAGATGGACACTTTCTTCACTGCAGCGTCATAGGTCAGTCTGAACTCATTAACCTTTAAAAATAGAGTTTCATTCAACTGCCTTCCTTATTTTTAAAATAAACTTTTATTTAGGAATAATTTTAGATTTCAAGAAAAGTTGCAAGATAGTGCAGAGAGTTGGCCAGATGCCCTCATCCAATGACCCTAATGATATAACATCTTACATTATCATGGCTTCCTTGACGAGACTGCGACCAACATTGATACGTGACTGTTGACTGAACTCCCGAGTTTATTTAGATTTTACTAGTTTTCACACTAATGTCCTTTTTCTGTTCCAGAATCTATTCTGGGGTCACTCATCCACGCTTTCTCTCTTTGATGCTTAAAAATGACCCAGCTTATCCTGACCTGTGGTGGCGCAGTGGATATAGCGTCGACCTGGAACGTTGAGGTCGCTGGTTCGAGACCCCGCGCTTGCCTGGTCAAAGCACGTATGGGAGTTGATGCTTCCTGCTCCTCCCCTCCTTCTCACTCTCTCTTTTTCTCCTCTCTAAAATGAATGAATGAATAAATAAATAAATAAATGACCCAACTTAACTAAGGGGGCCAATGGACAAACAAGTGACCGAACTTAAGCAAGGGGGAGCCTGGGGAAGCTGCTTCCATGTTCTCGTGACGTGACCTGACCATGACTGCACATTGTCTCTAATAAGCTTCTTTCTGGCCCAACAAGAGACCCCAAACGCACCTGGATTTCACTTCAGAAAGCAATAGCTTTAATGAGAGAGTCAGAAGGGTCCATTTCTCCTGAGAAGTCGGCAAACTCGGCAACACGGAACCCGCCCGTGTCTGCCCAGCTCAGCAGGACCGCCCCCCGTAGGCTGGGTGTGCACCCTCCCGTCTGATCCCCACAGAACCGGTCAGAGGCACCGTCTTTCGCCAAAGTAGCCCGGTTTCTGCAGGCGCCGAGCCTGCTCCCCCCGGGTTAGAAGTGGACTTTGGTGTCCGCTCCACTCTTCTTCCTCCCCCCGTCTTTTCTTCCTGCTTATGACGCCCCTCTTCTGTGCCGAGCCCCCGTGTGCGTGCGGTGTGTCGGGGTTCCAAAGGCAGGCAGAGACCAAGTGGCAGGTTATTGGCCCGTTGGATCTTAGATTCATTCATTCATTCCCTCTCCCCTCTTCTTCTTCTTCTGCAAACCACAGCTCCCAAACTACATTGCCCGCTGGCCGGCCGGCTTCTAGCTACGGTGAGCCGGGGAGAGGCCCTGGCAGGGCGTTGGGTGGTGGGACAGAGCAGGGAGCTGGGGCGGTCACCCTGTTCCCAACCTCCGAGGTGGCATCACCGGCCCCGTTCAGCTCCTCACTGGGCTTTCCTGCCTCTGCCACCCTGTGCTGAGCTCCTAGCTCCTCCCTCACAGCCCCAGGGAGGGCACTGTCCCCTGCCAGTGCCCCGACAGTTATAGAAGCAGCTCCCACCGGTGCCAAGCCCAGGGTTCACCACAGCCTATCCGACTTCTCAGCTGTGGGCTCCTTTGAGGAATCCATTCCTTGCGTGAAGTCCCTTCTGTTTGGAAGACCTAGACTGGCTTCTGTTTTTTGTTTGTTTGTTTTTAATTTTTACAGGGACAGAGAGAGAGTCAGAGAGAGGGATAGATAGGGACAGACAGACAGGAATGGAGAGAGGTGAGAAGCATCAACCATTAGCTTTTCGTTGCCGTTGCGACACCTTAGTTGTTCATTGATTGCTTTCTCACATGTGCCTTGACCGCGGGCCTTCAGCAGACCGAGCCACCCCTTGCTGGAGCCAGCGACCTTGGGTCCAAGCTGATGAGCTTTCACTCAAGCCAGATGGGCCCGCGCTCAAGCTGGCGAGCTCGGGGACTCGAACCTGGGTCTTCCGCATCCCAGTCCCACGCTCTATCCACTGCGCCACCGCCTGGTCAGGTGGCTTCTGTTTTTATGAGACAACAGACCGGCCCCTAAGCTCATGGAGCACATGCTGAGTCCCTTTCCTTTCTCTGCCTTTGCTTACTCGGTGACTCTTGGCAAATAACTTAACCCCCCCCCGCCCCCCCCTAGCCTCAGTCTAAGAAAAGAGGGTCCGAATGGTACTCATCCTGTAGTGCTGTCGTGAAGATGAGAAAACGCGGCGGTGCGTACCAGCTGCGCAGCTCAGTCCCTGGAACCTAATCCCTGTGAAAGGTGCCACCCATTCTTATTCTAGGCTACAGGGCTCCGACCGTCCCGGACCCACCAGGGGACAGCCAGGGACCCTTTACCTGCGGTGCCCTTGACACACGAGCGTTTCTTGAGCACCTGCTCTGACCAACGTCTTAACAGATTCATCTTGATGACTATCTATCTCTAAGGTGCAGGGGTCACTAGTCTCCCCATTTTTCAGAGGAGGCAGTCAAAGCCCAGAGAGGCTGAACAACTCGCTCAACATCTCCCAGCTTGTACAGAAAAGCAGGCCATGGATCGGAACCAGCGCACGCCGCCCTCTGGAGCCCAAGCCCTTTCACCTGGGACATAAACTTCCTCAGTGTGTCAGGCTCCTTTGTCACCGGATGTCAGAAAGGGTCTGTCCCTAAGGAGCTGCCAGCCCAGCTGGAGAGACAGGCTTGTTCATTACGAAGCGTGATGCAATGCCATCCCGTTCAGAATTCTTTTGTGGGTTTGTTCTCTCAATCATTCCTTCCTTCATTCAACAAGCTCAGAACACCCATTACGTGCCAATCCCTGCTTAGGGCTGGTGAGGAGGTTCACAGTGGTTGGGGGTGGGGTGGGGGGTGGGACCCAGACTCGCCCGCCTTCTCTAGCTGCTGAATGCCTGAGCGGTAGCATGGGAGGCTTCTGACATTGTCTTGTTTCTATTCCACTCCTCCCAAGCACGGAGCAGAGTTGGACACAGAGCTTGCCTCCTGCTTCTTCATTTGTTTACTTACTGTGTGCCCTTAGGCAAATCACTAGACCTCTCTGTGCTCGTTTCAACGTGCAAAAACCGGGGCTAAGAATAACAACACCAGCTACCTCCAAGGCTGAATGTTAGACCAGAATGAGATGGTGGACGCAAAGCTTTCGGCAGCACGCTGGGCACACTGGCAAGGCTTAATTGTTGCTTGTTTCCATTTGATGGCGATGGCGGTTAATCGCCTGTGACCTCCAACAATAGAAGACTGTTCCTCTACCCACTCGGTGCCTTCGTTTGGCGGAGTTTCGCCTTGGCTAACGAACCAGAGCCGCTCCTCCGGCTCTTTCCGTGGACGCGTCTCAGCAGGACGAAGCCGGGCTGGCAGACACAACAGATACGTTTATGGAAGACACCAGGTTGGTGGCTGCTTCCCACGTCCCACTCGGAGGATGCGCGGAAGAGCCCGGAGCCGGCAGCCCTCCTGCCCTCCCTGCGAGTCCGGTCCTGCCTCCAGGAGCCGTCATGCCAGCTGGGGCACACTTCTAATGGAGAAGGGACGGCCTTCCCTCCACAGACTGGGACGGGGGGCAGGGGGACATCAGACCGCTGGCTTCTCTGTAACCATGTCACTTCTACTTCTGACCTCTTCTTCCAGGAAGCAGACACGTGGGCATCAGCCTCGTCCAAGTGGAAAACTGAGCTACGTCTCCAGACGCCCACAGCTCCCTAGCGTCTCCCCTGCACGCCAGGTCTGTGTGCCGGACAGTCCGGCCCGGACAGTCTCACCTGGGTGTTCAGTGGGCATCTCCACATTGATGGGCCTTCAGGACTGAACACAGGGACTTTCTTTCCAGCCCTGCTCCCCCTAGATCAGTGATGGGCAATCTTTTGAGCTTGGTGTGTCAAAATTCGCCAAAACAGCCTGACCTGTGGTGGGGCAGTGGATAAAGCGTCAACCTGGGAACACTGAGGTCGCCAGTTCAAAACCCTGCACTGGTCTGGTCAAGGCACCTATGGGAGTTGATGCTTCCAGCTCCTCCCCCCTTTCTCTCTTTCTCTCTCTCACTCTGTGTCTCCTCTCTAAAATAAATAAATAAAAAGAAATAATAGAAGCTTAAAAAGGCAAGGAAAAGGATTCTGTGTATCCTTGAAATAAAAAAAGAAAATTTGCCAAAACACCGAGCATAACTCAGGTGGTGTGTCACTTGGAGAAAAACGGCCTCACCAGAAGTCCCAGAACTAGACGCTCTGTGTGGAGTTCTGTTGTTTTGGCCTCCAGACCTCCGGCACAGAGTGTCTACACTACAGCAAATGTTTTATCCTCGGCTACTGCACCTGGCCGTGCAGGAGCCGAGGATGAAATGTCCTTCTTGGCATGCGACCCCATACTTCTCGGGTATGCAGCCGCGTGTCATCGAAAATGTCTACGTGTGTCAGTGCTGCGACCCGGGTCATAGGTTCTCCATCCCGGGGCTCGAGTCCTCTCTGCCTTACTAGATGGCAGCCCATTCTTCAAGTTTAGACCACAGGCGCTGACGTCCTTTAGAAAAAACACACACAAACTTTTCTTTTTTACAGGGACAGAAAGAGAGTCAGAGAGAGGGATAGATAGGGACAGACAGACAGGAACGGAGAGAGGTGAGAAGCATCAATCATTAGTTTTTTGTTGCCGTTGCGACACCTTAGTTCATTGATTGCTCTCTCACACGTGCCTTGACCGCGGGCCTTCAGCAGACTGAGCAACCCCTTGCTGGAGCCAGCGACCTTGGGTCCAAGCTGGCGAGCTTTTGCTCAAGCCAGATGGGCCCGCGCTCAAGCTGGCGACCTCGGGGTCTCAAACCTGGGTCTTCCGCATCCCAGTCCGACGCTCTATCCACTGAGCCACCGCCTCGTCAGGCTCCTTTTTTGTTGTTGTTGGGGTGAAACGCATTAATTAACCTTTTTAAAGTGAACAATTCAGCGGCATTTAGTACATTCTTCCCAGTGTTGTGCAGCAGCCGCCTCCATCCGGTTCCAGAACGTTCTCCGCTCCCCACAAGAAAGCCAGGCACTCAGGGAACAGCTACGCCCCTCGCCCCCTGCCGTAAACCCTCGCAAAGACTGATCGATCCGCCTTCTGCGCCTGGGGATTTACCGATTCTGAGGAGCCCGTGTCGGTGGCCTCGTACACTCTACGGCCTCGAGTGCCTGGCTGTCCTTCCCCGAGCAGAGTGTTCTCAAGGTGCACGCAGGTCACAGCGTGTATTAGTCCTTCCTTCCTTTTTATTGGCAAATGATTCCCTGGAGACGTCCTTGCTGCCTCCCTCTGACTCTCCACGACCCGTCAGCCAGCGCGTCCGGCTGGTTCTACCTTCAAAATAATTTCTAGAAAGGGTTTCGCTTCTTACCCTCTCTGCTGGGGTCCCATCTGCCATCACCTGTCACCTGGATTTGTTTTTCTTTTTACTTCTGTCCGTCTGACCCGTTTTGTGCTCCCATCTCCCCCCCCCCCCCCCCCCCAGCCACAGAGAATCCAGAGCGGTCTGTTCTAACTGACGTGACAGTGTGTCCCTTCCCCCTGTCAAAACTGTCCAACACCCGCATTCCCGGCTCATGCACAAAGACGAAGTCCTTCGGAGTGTCCCTGCGAGGTTCCGCGTCTCCCGGCCTCCCATCACGACTCTGACCTCACACCTCTGCCGTTACCCTCTTGCCTGGCATTTGCTGGCCGCTTGGGCGGGCATCTCAGCCCTCGGCCCACGTGACCGTCTCTCTCCTGCCTCTCTGGGCCTTTGTGCTCGTGCATTTCTGCAATGTGGACTGACGTTGTCAGCCCTCGATGTGCCTCTGTGCTCGTTTTATTCTGTTGATCACTCACTCCTGCTTTCAGGACATTGTTATTTTCTCCCCCTTGAGTTTCATGATGCCTTGGCTCGTTTTCTCTGTTCCGTATCCCTGGCTGTTTTTCTGTCCCGACGTCTGTGAGCTCCACGTCCTCGGGACCCTTGACTGTTGGCATCTCACGGGGTTTCATCACCAGCTCTCTACTCCTCTCTCCCCTCTCCCTGGAGTGAGCTGCATCCACAGCCTTCGCCCGACATCCTTTCCGGAATCCTTAGGCGCCTGCATCACGGACGGCACACCATCTCTCTCAGAGTGCCCCGCGGGGGGGGGGGGGGCCACAAACTCAAGGAGCGGGTCCACAGTGAGATGAACCGCCGTGACAAGTCGGGTTGTCCTTCGTGGCCAAAGGAACCACCGGGCACACAGTTACCTAGCGCGGAGCCCCGGCCCTGACCCTCGATTCACCGAACCCACCACAAGCATCTTCTGAAGCCCCACGCGCTGGTATCTGGAACTGCCCGCTTTTCCCTGCAGCCAGGCCCGGGGTTCAGACTGTCGTCTTTTCCCAGACAGCTGGGTCTTCCGGCCTCTTCTCCGGTCCCCTTCCAATCGATTCTTCCGCTCAGGAAGCCAGAGACAATTTCCTATACTTCCAATCGATTCTTCTGCTCAGGAAGCCAGAGACAATTTCCTATAGCACGGAAGACTTGATCCTCAGTTGACACACCTTCCATGGCTCCGGTTTCCTGGGGATCAATGTCTTAACCCCTCCAGACAAGCGCGATGTCTTCCTTCTCCTCCACAGCGCGGGGTTTTTCCAGGGTTCTGCGCACTTGTGAGCGTGCGGGCAGTGATGCTGTCCCCCCACCCCCACTCCTCTCCTCGGGCAACTCTTACGTACCCCTCAGGTATCAGCTTAGAAGCCACCCCCTCCAGGAAGTTTTCCCATTTTCCAAGTCTGGGTGCAGCACAGGCTGCTATGTGGGTCACCGAACTGGTTTTTCCCCTTTTTTTTTTGGTGGGGGTGGGGGGTGGGGGTGGGGTGGGCTCTGAGCTGGACTACATTTCCCAGGCTCCTGTGCAGATGAGTGAGGCCATGTGACTGAGTTCTGGCCAAAGGATGTGGATGGATGCAGGGGACCCCACGGAGCATTCTGACTCCCTGGGGATTGGGCGGGGGCGGGGGGAGGACAAGGGAGCAATTAGATAGAAGAAGCCTGGGTTCCTGCATGACTGTGTGGAGCAGAGCCACCTGCCCTTCCGCCAGCCAGCTTCTGAAGGTGACGTGAGTGAGAAATCCTTGACTGCGTGAAGTCACTGAGACTGGGTGTTACCATGGCAGTGAACCTACCCAGGTAAATGTATTCCCGCCCCCGCCCCCATTCTCCCAAAGAATTCTTGACCTCCTACCGCAGCACTTACCATATGAATAGCAACAGGCCTCTCACCTGACCGGTGTCTTCACCTGGCCCCAAGCGAGCGGCTGTGTGAGTACAAAGACAGGACCAGCCTCAGCTTAGCACCTGGCAGGTCGTGCCAACGGATAAATATTTGTGCAGTTGTTTCGTGGTTGTTAATTTTTCTGTTCCCGAGTGCCGATTTTGGTCACTTGCCCAAGAATCTGGGACGCCTTCCGCCTCTCCCCAGCCCTTCCCCAACACCCAAGGGCCTGCCTTTGAACCAGCTCAGTAGCTGGGGTTCCCCGATGACACAGCTCCTGAAGGGGACCCACCTTCTGGGGGATGGGCCAATTGCCAGCATGTGTTGCTAGAAAAAAAACAAAGTCAGTGTGCAATCATTGGTGAAAAAATAGAAACGATAAAGAGACATTGGAATTTGCATAAAACACCTTAGAACACACATCAGAAACTGGGAACAGTGTCTGTGTGCGGGGGGGCGGGGGGGGGGGGTCCTGGGAGGTGTGTGTGTGTGGGGGGGTTCTGGGAGGTGTGTGTGTGTGTGTGTGTGTATCCTGGAACGTGTGTGTGTGGGGGGGGGGTTCTGGGAGGTGTGTGTATGGAGGAGTCCTGGGAGGTGTGTGTGTGGAGGAGTCCTGGGAGGTGTGTGTGGGGGTTCTGGGAGGTGTGTGTGTGTGTGTATCCTGGGAGGTGTGTGTGTGGGGGGTCCTGGAAGGTGTGTGTGGGGGGTCCTGGGAGGTGTGTGTGGGGGGGGTTCTGGGAGGTGTGTGTGGGGGGAGGTTCTGGGAGGTGTGTGTGTGTATGTGTATCCTGGGAGGTGTGTGTGTGTAGAGGAGTCCTGGGAGGTGTGTGTGGGGGGGGTCCTGGGAGGTGTGTGTGTGTGGGGTTCTGGGAGGTGTGTGTGGGGGGAGGTTCTGGGAGGTGTGTGTGTGGGGGAGTCCTGGGAGGTGTGTGTGTGGGGGGTGTTCTGGGAGGTGTGTGTGTGGGGGGGTTCTGGGAGATGTGTGTGTGTGGAGGAGTCCTGGGAGGTGTGTGTGGGGGGGTTCTGGGAGGTGTGTGTGTGGGGAGGTCCTGGAAGGTGTGTGTGGGGGGGGGGTCCTGGGAGGTGTGTGTGGGGGGGTTCTGGGAGGTGTGTGTGGGGGGTTCTGGGAGGTGTGTGTGTGGGGAGGTTCTGGGAGGTGTGTGTATGGGGGGTGTTCTGGGAGGTGTGTGTGTGGAGGAGTCCTGGGAGGTGTGTGAGGGGGTTCTGGGAGGTGTGTGTGTGTGGGGTTCTGGGAGGTGTGTGGGGGGGTCCTGGGAGGTGTGTGTGTGTGAGGTGGGGGGGAATCCTGGGTGTGTGTGGGGGTGGAGGTGTGTGGAGATTTACCCTTGACTCCTTTTGTACTTGTAGGTGAAAGAAAGACTCCACCCCCGTTCCGTGCAAAGATGTCCTCACCCTGACGCTGGGACGCATGGATAGGTTGCCTGGCACTGGCGCAAGAGATTCGGAGGACGAGAGTAAGTGCAAGACCCTGAGATGGGTAGATCGTCCCGGATCACCTGGGTGGCCCTGTGCAAGCAGGAGAGTCCTTCCTTAGGAGGGGGAGGATTAGAGAAGGCATGCCAGGGTGCCCTGCCGGGGAGGAGGGCGGAGGAGAAGGGAGCGGAGAGAGAGATGGAAAGGCTGCCACGCTGCTCGGTTCCTTGGAATGTGCCTGTTCACGTTTTCAGAACGGGGTTCCTCGGCGCCAGGTGTGGGATAGGTGAGGCAAGACAACAACAAGCAACCAAACAACCAAACAGAAAACACCGGTGGGAGGAATAGGGGAGCGGACATTTCTCAGTCTTTCTGGGAGGCGGTCACCAGCGTCTAAGGCACCCAGAAGGAAGAATCGCTGTGAGAAGAGGCGGGAGGGGGCTGATTTCAAAACAGCATGTGCAGTGTGGTTGATACAACACGAACATATACGCATAGGGATGCCGTGTACGCTTCTGTGAAGCCTCCCCCTGCGAGACGGTGTTACGGGGATGCCCAGTGCTTTCCCTCGAGTCCAGCTGCCCGCACGTACTGGCCGGAAGAGGTGCAGGAACAAGAGTTTGCAGAATAGAGAGAGAAACAGCTCGACATCGAATTGGCCAGCTCTGGCGGGGAACTCAGTAGATAAAACGTCTTCCCGGAGCGCAGAAGCGCCGAGGTCGCCGGTTCGATCCCGGGCTCGATCTCATGGGCGCCAGCTCAACCCGAGGTCACCGGTTCAAGCCCCGGTCAGGGCACCTATGAGAAGCAATAATCAATTGAACAACTAAGTGGAATGGCGAGTTGAGGTTTCTCTCTCTCTCTCTTCTTTCCTCTATCTCAAAATTAATTTTGTTTTTTAATTGGCCAATACAAAGGCAGGAGCTTAATGCTCGAATAAACCCTGGCTCCCTTGGCATGTAGGTTATAAACTAGACAGGGCAGACTCACAGGACAGCCTGGGTTGGGGGTTCTGGAGCATATTGGTTAGCGGTGACGTAATGAATCACTTTATCGGGGAACAGGGGGGCTCTGAGATCTTTTCCAGTATCCCTCTGTCCGGACCCACCTTAGGAGCTGAAACATAACTTTAGGTCAATATTGTTATCTTTAGGCTGCCTTGTCCAGATCAGCGACCACCAGTCAGGTCCAGGCTACTGTCTTCTGCGGCCTCGGGGGTTGCTGATTGTACCAGGGGAAAGTCTAAGCCTCTGGGGGTCAAGGAGGAGGGAGATATAATTCCTAGGGCTGGGCTTTAAAACTAAATTCAGTCAGCCATGGCCAGATAGCTCAGCTGGTTAGAGCATCGCCCCCATATGCCAAGGTTGTGGGTTTGTTCGATCTCCGGTCAAGGCACCTGCAAGAACCAACCAGCGAATGCAGTAAGTACGTGGAGTGACCCATCCGTGTTTCTCTCTCTCCGAGATCAATAAATACAAATTTTAAAAAGTAAAAAAAAACAACAACAACAAAAAAAAACAACTAAATTTAATCAAAGTCACAAGGTTTCCTATCTTGCATAACATTTGTTGTAATACTGTTAACTCAGAGGCAAACTACTTAGGTTTCATTCGATTTTACATTGCAGGGGTTCATCAACAAATAAATTCAACAGACTTGGGGTGGTGAACACACCCTACGATACACGGATGACGTGTTGTAGAACGGTACACCTCTGTACGTAACCTCTGTGATTTTACTCACCCATCGCCCCACAGCAAATTCAATTAGAAATTCAACCACGTCAATTTTTAAAGATCTAATGGGCTTTACCGAACAGTTACCGGATCGGGCAGCGTCCTGGCTAGCCCGTAGAAAGGAGCTCTAAAGGATGGTACAAAGTCTTCTGCAGACAGAAGGCAGAAAAGGTAGGTGGTTTCAGGTCTTGGTTATCTACCTTCGGGGGACAGATGGGGACTATGTGACAGATTACCACATGGGTGCCAACCGGAAAATCCCAGACTGACCAGTTAAAATTATACTCCTGGGGGAGGTTGTAACTACAGTTAGTTAGGTGGTACATCTTGGTTTGCGGGAATGGGGCTTAGCATGAGCTACTCCATTTTTTGGTCTGTTGTCTTTTTTTTTTTTCAACACAGGCTGTTTTTATTTTTCCTCTTTCGTTTATCTGAACATAGTGCCTGTATAACAACAAAAACCTTTGAAAAAGTCCACTCCTCCTTTCGTGTTGTCTGAAGTCACCCCCCTCGCCTTCTGACGCCTTTCCTGTTTTTTCGTCCGATGCCCTCTGTCCGGTCAGCTCACAGACATCCGTCCTCCACTGGACGGCTGGGGGAGAGCCCATGCACGAGACAGACGTTGGCCATCCTGAAAATTCATCCGTTCCGTACATATTTTCGACCTGCCTATTATGGGCCACGAATCGAGGGCGAGTCAACCATCTTTGTCTTGTTAGTATTTTTTGTGTGTATTATGATGCTTTGACATCTTAAAAAACTTCTGGCTGGAGTGAGACCACCACCCTGGAGCTGGCCCAGTCTCAGGGCCAGCAAGGGCTCTTGGAGCATGCCTTTCATATGCAGACTAACCTGTCCAGAGGTGTCTGATCTGCTGGCCCCAACCCCAGGAGTCCTCAATCATGTGCCAGGACCAGATATCCCGCCACTAGAGACCACCTCTATAGCTAAGAGCCTGCTGAAATTATTCAAACTAAGCCAATCCCAGCAAGCTCCCGCCCCCTCACCCCCACACACCCTGGCTTCTGCCTCCTGGCCACGCTGAGGCTTCCCCAAGTGGTTCTGCATGTTTTTAGGACTCACGGTAGAATAAACCTTGTTTTCCCGAGCACCTCTTGTGGCCACACCTGACTGACCATCCATCACTCAGGGGAACCTAGAGCGAGCTTCTGGCACAGGAGTGCACACTCAGGTGTTCTGAGACAGACGTACACCTGCGAGTGTAAAAGGAAGACTAGGCAGAGGTTCTACGAAGATGTTCACGGTGCTCTAGAGTTGGACCTAGGGAAGTTGGACCATGGCATGACCTAGCTCTCCTGGAGGAGATGACAGGTGGGTGAAACCGGAAAGGACGATAAGGAGAAATTCAGCAGAGGAGCTGGGGGAGGTTTCCCAGGCAGGCAAAGGGAACAGCGTGTGAGGAGGGAAAAGAGTGTGCGGAGGGAACAGTGTTTGCAGAGGAACAGTGTGTGCAGAGAGAACAGCATGTGCAGAGGGAACAGTGTGTGAGGAGGGAACAGCGTGTGTAGAGGGAACGGCGTGTAAGAAGGGAACAGCATGTGCGGAGGGAACAGCGTGTGAGGAGGGAACAGTGTGTGCAGAGGGAATGGCATGCATGGAGGGAACAGCGTGTGCAGAGGGAATGGCATGCATGGAGGGAACAGCGTGTGCGGAGGGAATGGCATGCATGGAGGGAACAGCGTGTGCGGAGGGAATAGCGTGTGCAGAGGGAACGGCGTGTATGGAGGGAACGGCATGTGCGGAGGGAGCGGTGTGTGCGGAGGGAACGGCTTGTGCAGAGGGAACAGCGTGTATGGAGGGAACGGCATGTGCGGAGGGAACGGCGTGTGCGGAGGTCTGACAGCCTGAGTTGGCATGCAGGACGACCAGACAGGACTTGATGAAGCCTCGAGACACAATTTTTTGGTGGGAGAAACCTGTTTTTGGTTGTTTTTTTTGTTTTTTTTTTTTTTTCTTTGAGCCGATCGAAGCCCATTCGTACTATCAAGAGTAATCTCCTTTATTTACGGTCCGCTGATGGCAGATGTTAACCACTTACCTTCATAGCCACGGTGTCATTAGTACTGGATTGAGTAAACAGCTCTATTTACAGCGTAACCGAGCGGACACGGGGAATTAGCCGTCACAGTGCTCCTCCAGCTCGAAAGTGGGGCACCCTGGGAGATGGTGCAGAAAAGACACACAGCAGAATGACCCACCCAGGCGGGGGGGACCGTGGGCTTCGGCAAGCCAACCTCATCCGCCGTTTTCCGCAGAGTGCGAGGTCAGCCAGCGGTTGCGAACACCAGCGGAAGCGCTTGGGCAAAAGCAGAGCAGGCGTGGGTAGCTGGATGTCGGTAGCTGGGTTAGCGTGAGGGCGAGGGGACAGGGATGGGGACAGGCGACAGGGCACGGGGCACACCTGCTACAGAAGTCCTCTGCAAATGAAGAGCAGAGAGCAGAGTAGAAGGGGTCAGTGTGAAGCATCCTGTCGGCCATGGGAGGATTTAAGTCTTTATATTAAGAACAGTGGAAAGGTGTTATTTTGGAGCGGGGAACGGGGTGTTGCAGACTGACAGATCTGGGTCATCAAAAGATCTGGAGGCTGCAATGTATTGGAAAGGGACAGGGACCATGGGGAGCCACTCACAGGGAGGACCTTGCTCTGGAGTCCAGGCGGCAGAGGGTGACATTTGGGAGTAAAGTGGTCACACAAGAACGATGGAGAGAAGAGAAAAGAAACTCCATGGCCGTTCAGGAATTGTACGGGTCAGCTATCAACCCGGGATCTTGGCAGTGGGGTCCAGGAGAGTATTGTCCTTACATTTATTATAATAATTTTTTTGTGTTTTTTTTTTTTGGTCCCAGGGTTGGATCACACAGCCTTGACGTTGCCTATACCAGATACCAGTTGGATCATGAACGTGACCTTATGCTGACCTTGCCGGCTGCCTGACCTGTTTCTACACCCTGAGATGGTTGTTGCCTAACCAGAAACCTCCGGAAAGTACAGCTGGGTGATACGGTGTGAATGGAGACGGACCCTCCCGCTGGCAGGCCAGGCCGAGGGGGATGTTTTTGGTCGCTCAGCACGAAGGCACATCTCATAAACGAGGCTGAGAAATCGAGCACCCAGACCTGTCACCTGGAAACGGGCACCCTGACCCCTCACACCTGAGTTGCCCCGAAGACCGGACGTCCCTTAAATTTCCACCTGCGTTCTGCGTCATATCTTGTTTTGTCCACTGAGCAGAACAAAGGAGGGATTTACGTGGGGGGGGGGGGGGGGCGGGGGGGGATTAGGAGTAGACGGGAAGGATGGGCAGAGCAATGTCATTTTGAGGTTGTCCCAGCTGTCCTTGGTTTTTCAGCCACCAGGTGTACCCAGAAAGCACCAGATGGTGGTGGTGTCATTCGACAGAAACCAAGCGTCCGCACCCCCGCCTGCAGCACCCTGAGGATCTTCTTCCGGAGGGATCTCAGCCCCGCTAGCGAACAAGAACACGGGGACAGATTGCTGGGACCAGACAAACCGTACAAATGACTGGAAACCCAAGCTGGGTTTTAAACTGCCACTGGTGCCGGAGCCCGGGGTGTGGTGTGTCCCGTCCCCTCTCCCGCCAAGGTGCTCCGGCTGGAGATCTAAGGGGGATAGTGACAGGACCCAGCCATCCACGCCTCCTGGTCGTGGTGTTATTGGATAACCACGTCCCACATGATAGCGTGGTGGAGCTGGGGGCTAGGCAGAAGAGGGGGCTTCCGAGACCCCACGTCCTAGCGCCTGGGACCCAGGAATGTGCTCCATTACCAGGCCCGAGGGCGCTGAGGTTGCAGGTGGGGAGAAGGTTGCTTGGAGGCTGTTGCCCTGGAGAGGCGGAGAGCGTCCTGGGTGACCCAGGTGGGCCCAGCGTAAGAGCGTTCTTAAGCGGGGAGGGAGAGGAGTTGCAACTGCGAGCCAAGGAGCACAGAAGGTCTCCAGGAACTGGAAAGTCAGGAGGCTGGCCTCCCCCCCTCCCCCACTCCAGGCTTTCTGGAAGGATCCCAGCCCTGTGGACCACGTGGTGACAGACCAGTGAGACCGGTTCAGAGAACTCCGTGTGGGCGAAAGCCACGGGAGCCGGGAGCCGTGGTCATTTGTCACAGCACAGCGGCGTGGCTGATGGCACGTGGCGGGACAAGATGGCACATCGTTTCTGAGCTGAGGTTCACACGACGGAGCGGCCCCTCCGCCTTGCGCTCATGACCTGTGCACGGGCCCCAAGGGGGAGGCTGCCGCGTGGCTAGGGACGGGAGCGGGCCCTCCGGCCCCCCAAGAGGCAGGCTGCAGAGACAACGGTGGCCCTGACCAACAACTGGACTCCAAGCTCCCTGAGAGGCACGCGCTGGGACCTCCCAGCTAAGCTGCTCCCGGTTCCTGGCCCCTCAGAATCTTCGAGGTAAGAAAGTCCCGTTGTTCTGAGTCCCGACGGTTGGGGGAGGGTGGGGGGGGTCACTGGTCACGTGACATCAGAAAAAGGAACGCAGGGGATCGTTACTCCCTGCCTTTCCCCTGAACTCCGCGGAACACGTTTCGTCCGTGCGTCCGGCACTGCGTCCTATAGCCTCTGGGTCCCGGGGTCCCCGCGGCTGTGCCCCTGCTCTCCCAGGACTGTCGCCATGGTTCTCTGGTGCCTTTGCGCCTGCTGTTCCCCCTGCTAAGGACAGTTCGGTTGGATCTCCCCGTCACCGGCACCTTCTCTTCAGGTCTCAGACTAAATGGCACTTGGATAGGTCTTCTCTGATCATCCTTTGTTTCTTATTTATTTTATTTCGTACAGAGCATTTACTGCATTCTGAAGTTATTTTATTTTATTTTTTAGTGAGAGGAGGAGAGGTAGAGACAGACTCCCACATGCGCCATGATCAGGATCCACCCAGCCCGGCATGCCCACTAGGGGGCGATGCTCTGCTCATCTGGGGCCATTGCTCTGTTGCTCAGCAATGGAGCTCTTCTTAGAGCCTGATCAGGTGGAGACCATGGAGCCATCCTCAGTGCCGGAGGCCAACTTGCTCTAATCGGGCTATGGCTGTGGGAGGAGAGGAGAGGAGAGGAGAAGGGAGGGAACGGGAGGGAAGCAAGACAGGGAAGGGTGAAGAAGCAGACAGGAGCTTCTCTTTTGTGCCCTGGGAATTGAACCTAGGATATCCACACACTGGGTTGACACTCTACCACTGAGCCAACTGGCCAGGGCCTGAAATTATCTTAAACAAAACAAAACACTTAGTTGTTTATTTGTAAACTGTCTATCTCTTTCAGTAAAACATCAGCTCCATGAGGTCAGGGACCTTCCTTGTCTGTGTTCCCAGCACCCTACCATAATCCCTGGAGGGTGTGGTAGGCAGAATAATGGCCCTTAACGATGTCCCTATCCTAACCCCCAGAACCTGTGACTATGTGACCTTACATGGCAAAGGTGAATTAAGGCTGTAGGTGAAATCAAGCTTTCCGACGAGTGGTCCTTGAGATGGAGACAATGTTCTGGATTGTCTGGTGGACCTCACTTCTAAAATAAAGGTCTGACCTCATGGCCTCTCTGCCCACGTGCCTTTAATTGTCTCCCATTGGCTATAGGATGAGTCAGATCTCCTTCAGGACTCTCACACTCCTCAGCTCCCCCACTCAGGGAAGAATCCACTTGGATGTTTTGCATCATCTCGACGTGGCCGTGCCTTTCTGCGCCGTGTGGACTTCCCCACGTGGCTCCCTCTCCCGGATTCAGCCCCCACACTGGGCGGACACCTTCTCACCTTCGGGCTTCAGCGCCCACACGTCATCTCTGGGAGACTTTCTCTAGCTACTCAGGTCATCATTAGCACCCACAGTAGCTTTTGTCCTCGCCTGCCTCCCGACGCTGCTCACCTGCCCGTTTGTCTCCCAACATCACGTCGGTCCACTCCCAGGTGGGGCTGGTCTCTCAGTCATCCCTGAACCACTTGGGATAATAGATTTGGGGGAGGAAACATCATTCGCCAGGTTTAACGACTTAACCCTAAGCATCCTCGGTTTCCCTTTTATGATCTCCTCTCTGGAGAGTTAGTTAAAGCTCTGAGTCATCTCTTTTTTTTTTTTTTTAAAAAAAGAGGAAAATGTAAATAACCTCTTCTTGACTATAATGGTAATACTTAATCATTGTTTAGTACACAGGAAACACAGAAGACAACAACCCCCCACCCAGACCACCAGGGGCATGTTACACCTGTCCCCCACCATAATAAATGATTGACGTTCTTACCGGGTTGCCAGGTACCCAGCCAAGCTCTGCAATGTGGAGTTTCCATCATATACCCATTGGCAGATGGAGAAAGTGAGACGCAGGGAGGTTAAGTGGGCGAGCCCGGCTTATACATTTAGCCCTTTTAGGTCCATGCCCACTGTCATTAGCAAGCAGCAGAAGGGTCTATGTTATCTATAGGCTACATCTGGGTTTTTCATCTCTAACGATCCTAAATTCTTCTATAAGAATCAGCCCAGTGTATATGTCCCAGGTTCAATCCCCAGTCAGGGCACACAAGAGAAGCAACCATCTGCTTCTCTCCCTCTCCCTCTCCCCCTTTCTCTCCTTTTTCCTCTCCCACATCCAGTGGCTCAATTGGTTTGAATATCGGCCCCG
Organism: Rhynchonycteris naso; assembly: GCA_037038555.1. Taxonomy (NCBI): domain Eukaryota; kingdom Metazoa; phylum Chordata; class Mammalia; order Chiroptera; family Emballonuridae; genus Rhynchonycteris; species Rhynchonycteris naso. The sequence continues at coordinate 205,625,302 of CM073000.1, forward strand.
GGCACTGAGGATAGCTCGCTTGGTTTAAGCATCAGCCTCAGGCACTAACAATAGCTCTGTTGATCTGAGCATCAGCCCCAGACAGGGGTTGTTCGGTGGATCCCGGTTAGGGCGCATGCAGGAGTCTTTCTCACTATTTTCCCTCCTCTCACTGAAAAAAAATTTTTATTATGGAAAATATCACATGATACAAAAATATCATAATATTATAATCCCACAAATATCTACCTCCCAACTGAAACACCAATCAATATATATAAAAAGAAAGAAACATCTTCACCATTTCTAAGAGTGCAGGTTGGCAGTGTTACGTATGTTCACAGGGCCAGGCAGCCATTTTTACATTCTAATCGCCTGAAGTACATACACTGGCCTTCATCTCTCTGTTTAGAGCTACATCACCCACACTCTGCTTTGCTTCTTAATTTAGGTTAAAGTTAATTATACCATAAAATTGCCCCATTTTAGGTCTGTAGCTCTCCGAACGTTAACATCTGTATCTATGTGTGTGACCATCACCCGCCACTAGGTTACGAAACACTTCTGTCACCCTGAAAAGACTCACTTCCGCGTGCCACCCCCTTCCTGGTCACCCTCTTCCCCCCCCCCCCCCAGGCCCCTGTCAAGTGACAAATGATCTGTTCTCCATCAACATCATCTCGTCTTCTCCGGAAGACCATAGATGGAATGACATGGTCAGTCACCTGGTAGGATGGCTCTCCCCACTCAGAACACCGTGTCTGAGTCTCTGCTACGTGGTGGGTGTCCCCTGGGTTCCGTGTCTGCGGCGCTGGGGGGGACTGACCCCCACCCAGCTGCCATCCCACAGCTGTCGGGACGGTGGCCTGAGAGGGGATTTGGATACACGATTGTGAAGTTTCGATGCTGCCCACCAACGTGGCTCCCGTTCTCTTCGCCTCCCAAACACGTCTCGGCTACGCTGGAGTCCCCTGCGCTGAGCCGTTCGGGTTGCTATTGTGAAGAATTCCTCCAATGAGCCAATGACTAAAGCTCCCCGTCTCAAAGCCATCCCCAAAACACACCTAACACACACCGTGTACCGGGAGACTCTCGGGCAGAGACCCGCAGCCCGTAAGGGAGGACGCGAAGCGAGATGTTCATGCGTGATAAGACGAGTGAGGGACTCAAGACTGAAGCGTGTCCCTTCTTCCCAAGTCAACTGAGACATGTTGACGATTCCATGGATTTTCATCAGTATTTCCGAATTGATAGCGTAAAATAAGTGATTAAAAAAATTTATTTTTGTTGTGAATCGTTCGTATCCCCCGTCACTGTCCATATCCTTATTCCTTCCTCCTTTTTAGTGGGTCTGAACCATCTTGTAGGGTGTACCCAGGGCCCGTGGGGTGGGTGTCAGAACACGGAGGGGACTTCGCTGTAGAGACCAAGCCTCTCTGTTCCCGCCGAGGAGCAGGAAGGGGATTTTAGTCGGGCTGCAAGGTCCTAGGGTCCATCACTACTACCTTGAGTGACCCCAGTGACCTTTCAGTTTGTCACCCCCCTCCTCACCCCTTCCTTTTCTCTCAGTATTTCATTATGAGATCAGTTATAATCGCTCCATGAGCTGTCACATGAGTCAGGTTTATCATGAGGAGGGAGAAGTAAAAGGAAAAGGCAAATACAGGCTTTTGAAAAATGGATCAGAAAGAGGGAGTTGTTTGTGGACATAATTACACACACACACACACACACGTGATTGACTAGTCCAGTGGTTCTTCACCTGGGTTCTATGGGACCCTAGGGGTTCGATGAGTCGGTCTCAGGGGTTCCGAGAAGCCTCTGCCGCGGAGGCCAGAATAAAGTAATACCGTCATTTGTTGTGAGTTCATGCACTTTGTTGGTTTTGTTCTTTGAGCAAGGTGATATTCATGCACGGCTCATTGTGTGCACCAGTAAAAAAACATATACCTATGTCTTGAATTTGGGGAAAAAATCATATTTTATTTATCACTAAAGAAGGGTTCGGTGAATGCGCATATGAAACTGGTGGGTTCGGTACCTCAGAAAAGGTTAAGAACCACTGGACTAGTCCTTTCCAATAAAGAGCTCTTGGTGTTACCAGCGCTGCCCCTTGGTCCCCTGTCCCTCCCCAACGTCTGCTGGTCATCGTCTGCACTTCCTTCTCCTTTCTGCTTTCTTTCGATGTATTTTGTTTTACTTTTCCTGATTTCTTGAGTCTAACCCACAGGTTCCTCATCTCAACATTGCTTGTTTATTCGTAAAGGCATCAGAGGTAGGGATTTCCTTCCAACACCAGCTTGGCAGCCTTCACCAAAGCTGTTGATAGCTTCATGGCAAAGTCCCCTCCCATAGAAAATCATTGGTGCCACACACACACGGGGGAGGTTGGCCTGGGGCATCAAAGGGCCTGCCGGCTGAGCTCTCCCTGGGGTGCTGGACCACCCTCCTCCAGGATCTGTGGAAGGGACACGGGACAGCTTTGCTGTGGCTTCGTCTGCTGATCCACGCCCCTCTGGTGAGTATCACACATAGCAGAGATCAAATGGTATGTTCCCTGTCCTTCCAAAAGCCTCTGTGTGCGTCCGCCCTGTCCCCCACACAGGGAAGTGACCAGGTCTTCTGGGGACTGTTTCAGGTTACATGCCACTCGGGATGAGCCAGGTGGCTTGTGCTTGGCAATTATTTCAACTGGTCCAAACAGTCCAATATTTTGAGAGTCTTGTGCTATGATGTTAAGGCCTTTTTCTTTCTCTCTCTTTTTTTTTTAATGTTTGTTTTGTTGATTTTAGAGAGAGAGGAAGGGAGAAAGGGAGAGAGAGACGAGAACATTGTTCTATTCCTGTTTGTGCCCTGACTGGGGATCGAACCAGCAACTTCTGTGCTTCAGGATGATGCTCTAACTAAAGCAAACTATCCGGCCAGGGTGAGGTCTTTTTCAAGTTCAACATAGATGGTAGTTTTTTTCTCTATCATGAAGTTCTTTCTGCTCCCTATTCGGAAGGGTTTTCTGTTTGTTTGTATTTCAGTTTTGAAGCATATATTCTTTTCTTTGTTTCTTAGTGGGGGGGGGGGAGGGGTTCAGGCAGGGACAGCCAGGCAGGAAGGGAGAGAGATGAGAAGCATCAGTTGTGGCTCCTTAGTTGTTCATCCATTGCTTTCTCATATGTGCCTGGACCGGGGGGCTACAGCAGAGTGAGTGACCCCTTGCTCGAGCCAGTGACCTTGGGCTCAAGCAACCATGGAGTCATGTCTATGATCCCACGCTCAGGCCGGTGACCTCGGGGTTTTGAACCTGGGTCCTCTGTGTCGCAGGCCGATGCTCTATCCATCGCGCCACCCGCCTGGTCAGGCTAAAGCATATATTCTTATTAGTGGAGACTCTCAATGTGACGTGACGAAAACTGGCTCAAGACAGATAAAGAGACTTTCCTGAAGTCCGTTAATCGTCATACTTAGCGAGAACGTCCGTGCTCGGGGCTGCTGTCCTTGGAAACCCTTCTCCATCCCCATCTCCATCTCCTGACCCCTGCTGCCCAGACCTCCCTCCATGCCCCGAGCAGCTCTAGACCTGGCTCTTCCCTATGCTCGACCCCGCACCTACTCCTGACCAGCCCCTGTGGCCGGAGGGACAGAACCCTCTGGCTTGGGTCCAGTGTACGGTCTTGATGGCGGCCCTCTTCCTAGAACACCTCTCAAATCACGGCCAGGCTCATCCGGGCATCTCACCTTCTCCTCAGCAGGACAGGACGTACTCCTGGCCACCCCGCCTCGACCCTTTACAGCTCCAGCTCCCAGTGTGCTGTCTGTCTGTCCCACGCCCTGTGTTCCGGCCCCAGCGAGCTACTCCCCCTTTCCAAACAGACCTGGACCGTGTGGCTTCGCGGCCTCTGGACGTGCTGTTCCGTCGGCTGGAATTCCCTGTCCCCCTTACTCATTCTCTCGGCTCCTGGTTCATGCCCGGGTCACTGGGCACTGTGTCATCTCCCCGCTGTCTCCACCTGCCTCTGCCTCCTGTGCTCCTCCCCTGGAGCAGGACCGTGGGGCACACGTGACTTCAAGAAGACCCCAGGACCCCCAAGGACTCAGCCCATGCCTCCCCAAGCTCCGGGCAGGGTCTGTGCGGTAATGAGCATTCAGTGTCTGCGGAAAGGTCACTCTCTCGGTCGTTTTGACTGTCTTTGAGCACATGGTGGGCTCACCTGCGTTCAGTCCCTGCGGTCAGTGCCTCCATCTCCGTGGGGAAGGGCCGGTTGCCTTTCGGCCGCCGGAACGCACCTGTCCGGCGTGCTCACGAGAGCCCGGTGTGCCCCAAAGTTTCCATGCTTGGGGACAACCTTTGTTTTCTTTTAATTTATTTTTATTATTATTTTTTAAATGTTTTATTTTATTGTTATTTTAGAGAGGAAGGGAGAGAACAGGAGAGAGAGACAAGAACGTCTGTTCCCGTAGGTGCCCTGACCGGGGATCGAACAAGCAACCTCTAAACTCCGGGTCAACGCTCTAACCAACCGAGCTACTGGGCCAGGGCGGGAACATTCTTTAATCGATGACTAACAGGTGGAGGTGGGGGCACTCCAGCTCCTTTGTGCTGATGGGGCCCCTCTTAAGTATGATCCACACTGTTTCCAGAGCTCCCTGGCAGGTGGAGCCACCATTGCCCTCTGTGTGGCTCACCCCCTTACTTGGTCTCCTTGCCCTCCCCATTACACGCCCACTCTCCCCTGCCTGTCCTCCCTGGGTGCACCCCCTAGTAAGTCACTGGTCCTGGCACCCCAGACCTGCTGCTGGGAGACTCAGCTGCAGACAGACAGACAGAGCTGAGGACTCATTGAACAGAATGAGGATAATGAATTCGGAGACCAGTAACTACTCTGATGATCCCTAACTGCTTGGAAGAGACAAGAGCAGGCAAAGGATCCCGCCCTTGGGCTGTCTCTTTTTCAAAAAGATAAGATGTTACGGTATAGAAACCTTTTTGTACTTGGGGACCGCTGGAAACAGGATTGTTTCTGCAAAGGCAGAAGTCACCTCGAGCATAAGCGAATTCGACGAAGCTCATTGGCTCGAGGACATCCGTACAACATCACTCTTTCACGGATCGGCTCGAAATCCCTAGCGGACTGGTCCGTAGCCTGGCAGTTGAAACACGCTGAGCTAATCTATAGAATGAAGTGTGGTGAAGAATAAGAAGCTATAATAAGGCTTACAAGGAAGAAGGGATCAGCAGGGACACTGGGGATGTCAGAGGCTGGTCAGACTTCACGGGCAGGAGTGAGACTCGGTCCCCACCTTGAAAGCCAGCTGAGAGGTCACGGGCAAAGGCCCAGTGAAGACCAGCAGGATGACGAGAGTAAAATGAGAGGTTCAGGCCAGGACACGGAGACTTGGAACCCATTCAAATGAGCTGAGACTTTATCTGATAAGGCGATGGTGTGTGTGTGTGTATGTGGAGGGGAGTTAACATTAATTTATTCATTCAACAAACATTTATTGAGTACTTGTAACAGGTGGCACACCTGGGCAGTAACAAGGTGTTCTTTCTCTGGGAGGGTGTTCGTTAAAGGAACTGTCTGCTCTGGTCACCAGAGTCGTGGCTCCATTTATTAGTGGGATAGTGGGATCCACCTCTAAATTCCTGGAGAGGTCTTTCTTTTCTTTCTTTCTTTCTTTCTCTTTCTTTCTTTCTTTCTTTCTTTCTTTCTTTCTTTCTCTTTCTTTCTTTCTTTCTTAGTTTTACCCTGTGTTTTCTGATTATCCAGCAAAACATTATGGTCATACATATTGAAACATGCAGAAGGGTGTGCTGCAGGGAAGGAAATGTCTCCTATTCAAGGGAGAGGACTGGAAATCGAGGCTGGGTGGAGCCTCAGTGATTAGAACGGCTCGGCTCGCGACAAACTGCCACCCTCTCTATCTGCCAGGGGGGCTGGGAAGGCACGTTATTTAGCTGGGCACACGGCAAGGCGGGAAATGGGAAATACCTCTCTTTACAGAACACCGAACGTGTCAGCCAGAACACCAGAAGCACCACCACCAGCAGCACCACAAGACTAGGTGAAACGAAAGAATTGCTTGTCCATAGGAGAACTTTATCAGGAGAGTGGAAAGGCAGCTAGCGTTGGGGAAAAGAGATGCCGTAAAGGAACTGTTTGTTTGCAGACCGACAAAGAGCTACAGATCAATAAAAGAAAAAGACAGACAGCCCCATAGAATAAAAAATGATATCTGTGTGTCTATCCATGTCTAGCCATCTATCTTCAGTCCCTGCACAGAAGAGAGTGTCCAGATGGCTTATAAATATTGGAGAATCTGTTCACTGTCGTCGGTTATCAGAGAAATAGCTGGGACGACCACCCGTTCCCATCAGACACATGCCCGCCAGCTTGGCCCCAAGGAGAGCCGGACGGACGTTACAGAGCGTTGTTGAGGATAGAGGCTAGCCGTGGGGGCGGTCACACCCTGCGGGGCAGGTCGGGAACTGGTGCGATCACTTTGAAAGTCTGCTTCGGGTCTTCTGAAGCCAGACTCTGGCTTGAGCCCAGACTGCCCTACACCGCACTCTTCCTCAGTGCCCGGCCTCGCGCCCTTTGTGCAGTGAAGGTCACTGAGGGGCGAAGGCCGTGGGTCTTGGTGATGTCCCAGCAGGTGAAGCAGCGCTAACAAACAGGCCCAGCGGCGTCACGGCACAGACGGAATGAAAATAAAAACGCATTTCTTGCTCATTTCGCGGTCTTTGGGTGGCTGCTCAGGGCTGGGGGTAACTCCTTCTGCAGAAGTGGTGGGTCTGTCATCTCCAATACGGGGGCTTCAGAGGTGTCACCAGCAAGGTGAGCTGCGAGGGGAAAGAGTGTGAGAAGGGGCCCCTGTGGTCAAAGCAGCCCCCACCGAGAACTCAGAGGAACCCAGGCCACATGGAGCCGCCCTCAGGGCCAGGACCACCACGCCCCTGCTACCGCGGAAGCTAGAAATGAATTTGGACGAAAAGCCACTATGGGTCTCTTGCACGAAGTGGCTTACGGACATCTGGACATCCGTAGTACCCTATCCCAGAAAAAAACCCCTCAGATCTCAGCGTGGTGATAGGCCTTTAAACACTTCTCTATTTGGGGCACCTGACACAGTGTTTAGGGAAGAGCAGGCTAGTGCTGTCCGCAGAGCACACCGGCCCCGCTCATTCTGACGCTGTTCTACAAGTCGCCTGTCGCCTTCTCTTTCTGGCGACAGGTGCGGGGTAGGAAGATAAAGCGATGAGTTGGAACTGGAAACACTTGGTAGATGTTTTACGGTCTTCACTCGTTGCGTCATGAGCGGCGCGTGAATACGGCAAACACCGTGAAGGTGCGCTTGGCAAACGGCTGACCCCTGATAATTGGCACACCAAAGACCTCAGGCCGCGTCCCTGAAGCTGGAGGAAGCAACTCCGTGTGGCAGGAGATTCAGGCTGACGGCAGACCCGCCCTGTTGGGGGCCTGGGCGGGTCCTAGGGGCCCCGTGAGTGCAGCCCTGCCCTGAGGGACATCTGAGGCCAGGGCCCCGGCTGGCTCCCGCCGGCTGGGTCCTCAGGGCCTGAGCAGGGCCATGTGGGCCCAACAGGTGCCAGCAGCTCGTGCCGGGCAGCTTGCTGCCGCCTCCTGCTTCCTCTCCCCTGTGCTCCATTGGGCCACCCTCCGGGGGCAAGACTCCTGGGTCCTTTCTATGGAAGACACTGTCCTCTGGCCCCGGGCCCGCTGGCTGGCAGCCACCCCTTGCTGCAGGCTGCCACACTTCCTGAGGGGTGGGGACGCAGTGAGTCTAGGGCTCAAGCCCAAGCCCGAGTGTTCCTGGAAATGGCCGGCCTGTTGAGGACTTTCTGGGTATCCTATCCGGGCCAGTTACCAAGAGCAGAACTGGCAGGGAGGGGGCAGAAGGCAGAGCACGGGGCGGCCCCTGGCCCCTGGGAGACAAGAACCTGCCCTCCCCCCTCACCCACCCACCCCCGCCGTCATCTGATGAGGGTAATGACCAGTGTTGCTGAGGACTTTGGCCCAAATATGCGTTTCTTTTTATTTTTCATTAAAAAAAAAAATTTTTTTTTTTTTAATTTTTTAAAATTTATTTGAGTTTCTTGGGATCACACTGATTTTGCAAAACCATACGGGTTTCAAGTGTACAGCTTAATAGAGCGCCATCTACATACCGCCTTGTGTGCCCTCTGCCCCAAGCAAAGTCTCTTTCTGCCCCCTCAACCCTTGCCCTCTTTCCCCTCCCCCCACCCCACCCTTTCCCTCTGGCTACCCCCCCCCCCCGCCCCCAGTGTTGCCGAGCCTGCTTTCTGATCCTGGGACAGACAGACGGCTCTGAGTGGACCTGCTACCAGCCTCTAGGAAACGCACCTCCTGGCCACGCGATGCTTGTCACTCTTCAGACTGGAAGAAAGTTTGAGAGTCTAATGGCCCCCGTGATCTCATGGGTGTGTGTGTGTGTGTTGGGGGGTACATGGTACTGTCAGACACTGGACGTGGGGCACAGCCTTCCGACGTTGACTTGAGAGAACAAACTGGCACTCTCCAGAAAATTGTCAGCGGGTGTTGTCCAAAGAAGCTCCTTCACGTGAGCCTGAGGCAGCACGTGCCAGTGTGTGTGTGTGTGTGTGTGTGTGCACTGAGGCTACCGTCGGCGACGACAGGAAGCCAGGAACCACCCAGGTGCCTACAAATAAGCCCACGGTCGATCCCATGTAGTTGTGACAATCAAAAGAAACAGCCTGATTCACGTGCGTTCCTATGACTAGAGCTAAAAAAAAAAACAACCCCACACAGCAGTAAGCGATTCTTTCATGATGCAGAATGACAGGTGTATCGGCTGTCTATTGTCAAATACCAAACTCTCCCAGAGCTTAGTGGTGTTAACAAGCAAACAAAGATCATCTTCATAGTTTATAGGAGCCAGGAATTGAAGTGCAGCCGAGCAGAGGGGACTGTTCCAAGGTCTCTCTCTCTCTCTCTCTCTCTCTCTCTCTCGCCAAGTTATGAGCAAGATGTCCGCTGGGGTTATGGCCATCCGAGGTCCTGACTGACTGAGGAGTCTGTCTCTAAGAGCGCCCGCTCATAGGGCCCTCGCGTTTGTGCGGGTCGTTTGTGAGAAGCCTCAGTTCCCCCCCATGTGGACCTCTAGCCCTGGGGCTCCTTGAGTATCCGGGCCACGTGGTGGCTAGCCACCCCCAGGGGGTGCATACAGGAGGCCGCGCGGAGGAAGCAGCAGCCACACCTCTGGGTCAGCTCCGGACGCCACGCACCATCTCTTCTGCTATCTTCTATTCACGAGGAACAAGTCCCTAGGTGTGGCCTACCCTGGAGAGCGCCCACGCGAGGCTCCGTGTTTCCAAGGAAGGAAGGAGTATCAAAGAATTTGTGCTCCTGTTTTGAACACCGGTATCTGTACGGTCTGATACTGCTCACGTAGTTTTAAAAGGATATACTAGGCGCACGGGCTCGGCCAACCCCCGCTCCCCACCTGGGCTACGGGGGCTGCTTCAGGGGCGGGTGCCATACGCCTTAGGCCAATCAGATTCTCCCCAGCACGTGGCTCCCAGAGATTCCCTCTTGGTTCTGGGGCTGCTGAGCTTTTAGGATATGACTCTTGGACTGTGTGGGAGTCCATTTTGTCCAGAGGAACTGAGAGGACCTTTCTGAAGGACAGAGAGAGAGAGAGAGAGAGATACAGAGAGAGAGGGAGAGAGAGAGAGGGAGAGAGAGAGATACAGAGAGAGAGGAAGAGAGAGATATAGAGAGAGAGAGGGAGAAAGAGAGAGGGAGAGAGAGAGGGAGAGAGAGAGATACAGAGAGAGAGAGGGAGAGAGAGATACAGAGAGAGAGAGGGAGAGAGAGAGATACAGAGAGAGTGAGAGGGAGAGAAAGAGATTCAGAGAGAGGGAGGGAGAGAGAGAGAGATACAGAGAGAGTGAGTGAGAGAGAGAGATTCAAAGAGAAGGAGGGAGAGAGAGAGGGAGGGAGAGAGAGAGAGAGATGCAGCTTGGCTGAGATCATCTCAGTCTCTGGATCGAGACATACTGGAAGCCTGTATTATATCACTGAGCTTTTCACTTATATGAAACAGTAACCCACCCACCCCCCTTTATTTTATGCTGGGTTTCTGTCCCTTACCACCGGAACGCTCTTGATGTCTACAATATGGTATGGTGTCACTGTGTTAGTCACAGTTCTCTAGAGAAGCAGAAACAACCAGGAGATAGATAGACGTGAAGAGATTGATTGTAAAGAATCGGCCAGTGTTCCGACGAAGGTGGAGACGTCCCACCATCTTCCGTGTGCAACCTGGGACCCAGGAAAGCTGGTGGTGCCGTTCCTGTCAGACTCAGAAGGCCCGAGAACCGGGGAGAAATGGTGTACGTGCTATCCGAGTCCCCAAATACCTGACAGCCAGAGATCTGATGCTGTAACTCCAAGCCCAGGCAGTCAGACTAGGGGAGTGAGTCCCCTCTTCCTCCACCTTTCTGTCCCAGGCAGCCCTCTAATGGATGGGATGGGGCCCCCACACATGGAGGAGGGCAATCTGCTTGACTCAAATGCTATTAAGCCACTAAGTTTTTAGTGGACTTTGTCATGTGACAACAGCTAGCCAACGAAGGCTTGTATCGAGGATCCGTAACAGGAAAACGATCTGAGATTTTCAGGTTTAGAATGCTTAGGTCTCTACCCTGGAGTGTTTCTTTGTTGCCATTCCTGCCCTGGGTGGGCGGAAGGGGCGTGTCTTTATTTGGAATTGTTTCTTAGGCTAGAGGAGTTCTTGATGACAAGGACTTTGTTTCACTTTCGTGGAAACGGGTCCCAGTCTTCCCAGGAAATGTCTTGTGTGTTATGATGACGTCTGTACCTCAGACGTGGACGGGTGGTCTCGTTCAGGCATAACCTCGTTTCTCTGCCTGCTTCTCCTAGGAGATTGTTCCTGTACGTTTGAGTCGTTAAACGTTTCACCAGGCTATCGACAGATTTGGGGGCCTTTTTTTTTTTTTCATTTATCTTATTTTTTTTTTTTTTTTTTTGCCAGATAATTACAGAATCATTTTACAATATGACTTCAAATATTTCTTCTGGTCAGTAGCCATTTCTTCTGTTATTCCTCTGCGTTTTTCTTCTCTGTCTGTTCTTCGGGGGGCGAGGGGGGGGGATTACATGGACGTTTATCCCTTATTGCCAATCTGCTTATCTTCTTTCTGTCTTTCCTTCTCTCTCTCTCTTTCCTTCCTTCCTTCCTTCCTTCCTTCCTTCCTTCCTTCCTTCCTTCCTTCCTCCCTCCCTCCCTCCCTCCCTCCCTTCTTTCTTCTTTCTTTCTCTCTCTCTCTCTCTCTCTCTCTCTCTCTCTCTCTCTCTCTCTCTCTTTCTTTCTCTTTCTCTCTGCACTCAAAGGCCTTCAATCTGTACGTCCCGTTCTCCAACTTGATTTTGGGCCATGCGGTCTGTGAGCTGCCTTAGCGGCCTCGTCAGTCTCGGTAAATTACACCTTTCCACCTCCCGAAGAGTTTTATGTCCTTGGAACGTTCTCTTACTAAGCATTGTTTGAGAGAGTCGATAGCCTCTATGTCTCAGAGACTACAGATCGGCGTCCCCCACCCCTTCAGTTCTGTCCTCCGGGTTGTCGGGGCGACCTGTTCCCAGAGAACGTTGGCTTCTTCCTTCTCCTATCGCTCCTGCTGTCTGACCTCCGCGGTCTCGGCCTGTGCCGTCATCGGCCGCTATTTGCTCGTTCTTAGAGAAGGAGGCCCGTGTTTGTTCAGCTCTGGGTGTTAAGATGGGTTAAACAGTCTGTTTAAACACTTTCTGACCCAGATAAAGAGAGGAGGGAGAGGTATATTTGTTGTACCTTTACTTTGCCCTGTTAAAGAGTCAGCAACCTGTGGGCGCAGGGCGGGGCCCTGGCCTCCCCGGGCAGATGCTCTGAGGGATTTCACCTTTGTGCTAACAGCGTCGCTTCACATCAGGTGTGTGGCGGGCGGCGGCAGTCAGGTTTCCCTGGGGTGATGCCGCCGTTTTAACCCAGCCCAGCTGGTCTCAGGGTGAGGGGGGGCATGCTTGGGAGCGACCTGTTTCACCTAATGCATCTCTTAGGTGGGATAGACACCGGTGGGTGCTTCAGCAGAATCAAGTCTTGTCCCCCTCTCATCCCCATAGACTGAGCCACCGCTGGTGTCCCTAGCTCTGGTGTCCTCGGGCTTGGCAGGTGTCACAGAAGTCTTCTGGTCCCTTCCACCTCCTTGAATGGGTTTCTGTCTTGAACCTGGAATGAGTTATGGCTTGACACCCCCACCCCACCCACCCCTGCTCTGTCTGGTTGCAGAAACTCCCGCGTTGTTTTTGGCCGCCACGGAGATACGCTTCCCCGTTTTCCGTTGGCGGGGTGAGGCTTTTTTCCTCTTAGGATCAACCTTGTGTTCCTTCCGCTTCGTCCTCCTTCACTTGGCTAACCAAGCCATGCCTCAAACCTCAGCTTAAACCCCTACTTCCTCCAGGAAGTGTTCCGGGTATCTGCATCCCCCTAAGTAGACACCCTGTGCTACGCTCTTAGAAGCTCCTGTCTCTGCCTCTCATAGAACTCACCCCTTGGACTGTTTACTGATCTGTCTTCCTCTGTAGTCTACCGTCTACAGGACATGGGCAGTGCCTATTCATACGCTGAAAAAATATTAATGGAGAGCCAGGTGTGTGTGTGTATATATATATGGCACAGAGCTAGGCACTGTGTTTGTCTCCTGCCTAGTCCCTGTCACAGATTATCTAGTAAATCATCACTGATAAAATTACCTGACCAGGCGGTGGCGCAGTGGACAGAGCGTCGGACTGGGATGCGGAAGACCCAGGTTCAGGACCCCGAGGTCGCCAGCTTGAGCACGGACCCATCTGACTTGAGCAAAAGCTCGTCAGCTTGGACCCAAGGTCGCTGGCTCCAGCAAGGGGTGGCTCGGTCTGCTGAAGGCCCGTGGTCAAGGCACATGTGAGAAAGCAATCAGTGAACAACTATGGAGTTGCAACGGCAACGAAAAACTAATGATTGATGCTTCTCACCTCTCTCCGTTCTTGTCTGTCTGTCCCTGTCTATCCCTCTCTCTGACTCTCTCTCTCTCTGTCTCTGTAAAAAAGAAAAAAAAATTAATGGCCAGCTTCAAGAGACCAGGCCCGTGTCCAGAAGAGAATGTTGGAACACTAGTGGGTGGGGTGCCCCATAGCTCCAGGGAACAAGAGAAGTCCCAGCATACAGGGAACGGAGCTCTCTCCTCACCTGGGCCAGTGTCCTGAGGTCACCTGCTGTGGGGACGGCCTAATAGTGGTCCTCAGGAATGTGCCCTGCAGGGAGGGCTCAGGCAAGGTGTGAGCCAGGACTGGGAATTAGGATGACCCGCTGTACTAAAAAAAAAAAAAAATCTCGGTGTATCTGCGGCTGGCTTCTCCATGGCTTGAACACCATGTCGGTGAGCCGCCACTCTGGGATGCAGGGAAATGCCTAAGCCTGTGGACTTTGTAGTTAAAGAAAAAGAAAGGTTACTTAAGTTCTCAGAGCCTCAGTGTCCTTTCCTGTAAAATGGGGATAAGACTAGGACTGTAGTCCTCCCTCATCAAAGGAGGGGTATGTTTCCAGAGCCCCGGCCGATGCCTGGAACCCCAGAGAGTACGGCAGTATCTACGATGTCTTTTCCCGCATACCCACGATAAAGTTTAATCCATAGACTAGGCACAGTAAGAGATGAACAGTAACAAAATGGAACCATCGCAACAATCTACTGTAATAAAAGCTATGTAAAGTGTGGTCTCTCTCTCTCTCTGACAACTGATCTGAGAACTGAGAAAGTTACTAAGTGACCTACAGGCAGGGACCGTAAAAACCCTGGACAAAGGGATGATTCATGACCCAGGCAGGGGATGGTGAGAGAGTTCACCATGCTACTCAGAATGGCATGCAATCTGAAACTTACACATTTTCCACTTCTGGAGTTTTTCATTTAACGTCTTCCGACGGCGGTCGGCTACGGGTGTGGGAAACCAGGAAAGGTACCATTGCAGAGATAGGGGGGCCACTGTGCTCCTTCCGTGGGCATTACGGGGGTGAAACGAGATCGTAGGTGTAGCACGTCTATGTCGTGTCCGGGAGATGGTAGGCGTGTAATCAATGTGAATTATGGTTACTATTTGCAGTGCATGTGTGTGTGTGTGAGGGAGCAGGGGATGGAGTGAACCTTTGCCCTGGTTTAGAAGTTTATCATCAGCTAAACTCTCAGTGCCAACGATGACTGAAAGACCCCTTCCTGGGCCAACACCATCCCAACCCTCCCGTGGCTGCCACTGCCCAGGTAACAAACACATCACAACATCCAGTGACCTTCGTCATCACAGTAAAACATCCTGAGACAAAAGGAGTTAGCTGAGTGTCATGGAAAAAGCCCGATAAAGGAGCTACCATGGGCAGTAAGCAAGCCAAAGGTTTTTAAGGAGCCACCAAGGGAGACCTCTGTGCTCAAATTTAGAGTTTAAGTCATGTCTTTGGTCCCAAGGCATGGGAGCAACCTTTTCTATTTTTTTTTTAAGATATTTAAAAAAAATTTTTTTTAATTATTTAGAGAGGAGACACAGAGTGAGAGAGAGAGAGAGAGAAAGAGAGAAAGGGGGGGGGGAGGAGCTGGAAGCATCAACTCCCATATGTGCCTTGACCAGACCAGTGCAGGGTTTTGAACTGGCGACCTCAGTGTTCCCAGGTCGACGCTTTATCCACTGCACCACCACAGGTCAGGTGCAACCTTTTCTCTCTTTAAGATTTTATTTATTGACTTGAGAGAGAGAGAGAGAGAAGGAGGGGGAGAGAAGTGGGAAGCATCAACTCATAGTTGCTTCTCCTATGTGTCTTGACCAGGCAAGCCCGGGGTTTGGAACCGGCGACCTCAGCGTTCCAGGTTGACGCCTTATCCACTGCGCCACCACAGGTCAGGCTGGAGCAACTAACCCTCTTTTTAAGGTTGCTTGCTCAACATTGAAGGGTTTGGGGACCGATGGTGTAAGCAGCGTATATATGGAGCCAGGTTAGTAACCTCGGTTCAGCAAGCTCAGTTCCTGAGTTCTGGCCCTCTGCACCTGGTCCATTGTTCCTGTCTACTCACGCTCAACTGACTGCCTGCTACAATGGAATTAGAGGTGAGGGTGGAATGACCTCCAGGTTTCTGCCTGACCACTTGGGTACATGCCACCAGCTGACATCTTTGGGAAGATGAGCAAATTTGAAGGGGGGTGGGGGGAAAGAGACCAAGTGCAGTTTTGGACATAAAAACTTAGGTGTGCTGAAGTAGAAATATCTAGAAGGCAATGGAGAGTGTAGGTCTGGAGTTCCCAGAGATTAGCATTGTATATAAGGAGGAGACCACGGCTGTCGGGGAGGTGGTGGTAAGAACAAGGTATAGCCCAGGTGTGGGAAGTACAGTGAGCAGAGGGCTATGGAGAAAACCATGGAGAATTACCCTTGGAAGAAGGAACATGGAGGAAAGGAAGCCGGCAGAGAAGACAGAGGAGAAATACCAATCAGAGAAACGAAGACAAAAACCAGGGGACCAGGCGTGACAGCACCAGCTCTCTTCGGGAGAATGTTCCTCCCTGGAAATGCAATTCACTTTCCTTCTCATTTGCAAAACTGAATTCCAGTCCACCTACAGTGTTACGTTTACTTCATGTACACAGCATAGTGATTTGATTCTTTTGTATACATTATGAAATGATCACGTTGAGTCTAGCGACCATCCGTCACCGTACAGATACATCAAGACTTTTTTGGATTTTATTTTTCAATTATAGTGTCCGTTCGGTATTATTTAGAGTTAGTTTCGGGTATACAGCACAGCAGTGAGACAACTGTGTACTTTATAAACTGATCCCCCTGATATTTCAAGTACTTACCTGACACCATACGTAGTTATTATGATGTTATTGACTACATTCTCTGTGCCATACTTCCTATCCCATGGCTGTTTGGTAACTGCCGGTGTGTATTTCTTAATCCCTTTAAAATATTACAACATTATCGCCTGTGTTCCCTACGCTGCACACCACATCCTTGTGATTTCTCTGTCTTCTGACTGGAAGTCGGTATCTTGTCGATTGAATTTTAAAGACATGAAAACATACTCTCACTCCTAAGAAAAGAGAGGCATATTAAAGCAAGGAAGGGCTACCATTAAAAAAACAAAACAAAACAAAAAAAACAAAAAACTGACCCAATTGGCCAGGATGGAAATATTTCACACTGTGCTGGAGAGGATGTGGGGAAATCAGCATTCAAACACAGACACACACACACACACTTGGCCCAGGGACTCTACTCCTGGGAATCTATCACGGGGACGCTTGCCCATGCGTCCGGAGAGGTTCCAGCAGGGAAGTCACCTGCAGCATTCTGCGTGGTGGCAAAGTATGGCGAGCAGCCTAAACATCCATCCACGTGGGACTCGCCCAACAGAGCATGGCACGTCCTTCTTTGGAATACGTCGACTGTTAGAACAAGTGTGGGAGGTCAGTAAGGACTGAGGTGCCACCAGAGCTAGACAGTTCTGGTGAGAAATGGCGAACACGGAATAGAACAGGAGCCGGTCTCCTTTACGAAGCCGAGGAGGTGTCTCTCCCTCCCAGACGGTGGGAAAGAACCAAGACAAGAGGACCAGACAACTGACGTTTCTTGACAGGAGAGTTTACATCTACTACCCGCCCCCGGGGGTTTCCTCTGGGAGACCAGTGCACCTGCTGAGGGTCAAGGGGACCCGGAAGCCAGAATGAGTCATCCAACCAAGTCACAAGTGACAAGGAAGTATTTCCCAATTATCCCAGGGGTTAAGAGTCACTTGGAATGTGTTAAAAATCACAGAGTGCCTGAGTCTCTGGCCCATACCTACTCCATGAGAAATTCCAGGAAGAGACTTGATGATCGGTATGTAACAAGTGGCCCACACGGTTCTTCCCCTGGAGGGTTGCTAACAAACACCTGGCCATTCTGCGGCTTCAGCCTTCCCTGAGAGCTCATGATAAGCCGCGCCCCTCACTCCAGACCGAACCGATGGGCGTCTGCGTTGGAAAGTTTGGTCCCCACATGAATCGCGCGCACAGGAACGTTTGAGAAGTGTTACACGGAGGCGCGGCCACTGCCACGGGTCTGCACAGCGAGTGGCACAAAACCATGACTGTCCCCCCGGGGTGGGGGTGGGGGGACTGCTAGCGGGAAGCAAGAAACTGCCGTTTGGACTGGACAGGGGTTGTGAGGGTGGGACCACGGTGATGGTGGGGAGAGGGTGGTTGAAAGGCTTGAACGTGAGGTCGAGAATGGAAAGAACATAAGGAAGAGGGCGGATGAGTTGGGAGTCCAGGGAAGATGGACGGAGAGGGTCTGGAGGTTCGGGCGGGGTCAAGAGGCAGGGGGTGGAGGAGGGACAGAGCAGGAGAGGTGGAGCGTCTGTCCACCTCCAAAAAGGCAGCCTTGGAAGGAAGGGAGACGACAGCCATCAGAACAGAGGAACGCAGGCATCGTGGTGTCCCCCCACCCCCCTGACCGAGTGGGGTCATCCACAGTTCAAGGTCACTTTGCTCAAGGTTAGGGTCCATGCTGGTCTGCTCAGCCACCATTCTTTGGGAGTTTGTGTGATTTGCGGAGAACTCACCGTCCCCTGGGAGATGGGGATGTTTAACACAAGACATCCTCCAGCCACTGCGATTGGTTCGGAGTTGGGCATGTAACCCAAGAGGACCAATCAGGACGCCCGGTGAGTTTTATCTGTGGATGCCGGCGGGGAGGAAGGATCTCTGGGGGAAGACCATCTTCCCACTGGGTAAAGGGAGTGGTCCGAGTATCAAAGCAAGGAGATCAGGGAAATGAGGGAAGGGTGGATGAAGCCCCGGGGACTGACCGCGCCCTCGGGTCCACCCACGCCTGACGCTAGATGCATCCGAATGTTTCATTTAAGTGAGTCAAAATAGCCTCTCTCCCCTCGTTTTTGCCAAAGCTAGAGCGAGCTGGAGTATCCGCTGTGGCAGAAAAAGAGCAAATCCCAGTAGAAAACCCGGCTCAGGGCTGAAGTCCTCAGAGGGTGCAAAGGAGGGCACCTGGCTGGTCATGGGGGAGGTGGGAAAGGGTGACTGCGTCCGGGGCTGGTGTGTCCGTTGCCAGGGACCTCGAAGGAAGAGGACTGGGAGACCTGAGTTGGCAGCGATGGAAAAGGTCAAGCGGCAGGAGGTCAAGCCCACCTGGACAAACACCTGTGGGCAAGGCGGCAGCCTCCGCCAACAGCAAGCAGGGTTATCAGGACCTGGTACCTACTCGCGGACGGGGCCAGGCCCTCAGCTGGGTTGAACCCTGATTCTGAACAGGACTGACCTCTGGCACTGACCATGGGCTGGGCCCTCCTCTGGCCATAGACTGACCCTTGGTTCGGGCCCCACGCCAAGCCCTGATGCTGTTTCTATTTCTGTTTTCAGACTCAGTGCCAAACCTTGGCAGCCAGCTGATTCTGCTCAGGGCAACCGCAGTGTCAACATAAGAATCTCCAGATCTGGACAGAGTTATTATAAAAATTCACATGAGCTACCCTGGCTGGATGGCTCGGTTCCTTAGAGCGTCATCCCACTACGCAAAGGTCGCCTGTTTGATCCCCGGTCAGGGCACCTACAGGAACAGATCAGTGTCCCTCCCTCCCTCTCTAAAAATCAATAAAATAAAATAAAATAAATGATTTGAGCCAAACAGAGGAAGGAAGACCTCGACAGACAGAAAAATGCTTCCAGGAAATGCTAGCGTGCGGCTTCTTTCACGCATTTGGAATTAAGGAGGGAGCTGAGGAAGAAAGGAGGTAGGAGGAAGGAGAAAGCAGGACAGAGAGAGGGTTACAGGATGGCTAACAAGATTATGTCCTCCCCTGAGGGGGGGTTTTCCCTCTGAGGGGTCTGAAAAAGAGGGTTGCGCTGGTATTTCAAAGGTGTGTTAACCTAGATGTGCAAGAGCAGTGGACAGGGCTGGCTGAAGGCAAAGCTAAACCTTTTACCCAAGAACTTATAGGCCTGGGCCTGCCCCATGGTGGTGCAGTGGATAGAGCTGAGGACCCAGGTTCAAAACCCCAAGGTCGCCAACTTGAGCATGAGCTTATCTGGCTTGAGTGCAGGCTCACCAGCTTGAAGCGTAGGATCATAGACATGACCCCACGGTCACGAGCTTGAGCTCAAAGGTCGCTGGCTTGAAGCCCAAGGTTGCTGGCTTGAGTTAAGGGTCACTCGCTCATCTGGGGCCCCCTGGTCAAGGCACATACGAGAAAGCAATCGATGAATAACTAAGGTGCCGCAACTATGAGTTGAGGCTTCTTATCTCTCTCCCTTCCGGTCCACCCCCTGTCTCTCCCTCACTGAAAATAGAAAAAAGAAGAAGAAGTTATAGGCCTGGGACGTGACTATCCACCAGGACCTGACCAGTCATGATCAGCTCACCTGTGGGGTGACTTTCTGTAGCACCCCTTTGTCGCCCACAATAGTCTCTTCTTACTCCATGAGCAGCATCCATCACTCGTGAGGGCCAGGAACATGATCACAAGGTCTTGAACCTTGGTTAAGAAATCCAAATTGAACTGTTCATCTGGAGAACCAGCTAGAAGACCTTCCAAACCCTCTTCTCTACCCCCGGGGGGAGACGTGATGAGAACACGCTCTTGACCCCCAAGGTTTTACATAAACTATCCCACTCTCCAGACCTACATTGATTGAAATGGGGGCTCCCCCGAGGTCCAGTTTAGCTATTTCTCAGGGACCCGGCCCTAAGCCAGGAAGTTGAAGTCAGCGGTAGCATAGCTCGGGGCGCGACCTTGAGGACCTTGGGGAGTTAGTTGTGAGGCCTGAGCTGCCTTAAATATATATATATATTCAGTAGTTTTTTGTTTGTTTATTTTTATTAGTAAGTCCTGGAGGACACTTCCCTGTGGTCTTGTGCGGCCAGAATTTGCCTCAAGGGCAGCAAAGGAGAAACAGTCATGCTGACCCAATCTCAGCCCGTTCATTTATCTGTGGGCGGGCAGCCTGGCTCGTGTCTGATAGAAGAACGCCACCACTCATGCCAGAAAGCTCCACTGGGGTCTTTTGTGAACCAGGCCCTTAGCCCGGCAAGACCTTAGGATCTACCTTGTTTCATTTTATCATCAAAACCAACCTCATACAACAGAAGTTGTTATTAGAACCCTTCCCCCTCGCTACAGTTTCTGTGGAGAAGGACACCGAGGCGCAGATTGGTTAAGTCGCTTGGCCAAAGCCACACAGCGGAGAAGTGTGAGAACCCGGATTTAAACCAGGTCCCGCCTGACCTGTGGTGGCGCAGTGGATAAAGCGTCGACCTGGGAACACTGAGGTCGCCAGTTCAAAACCCTGCACTGGTCTGGTCAAGGCACATATGGGAGTTGATGCTTCCAGCTCCTCCCCCCTTTCTCTCTCTCTATCTCTCCCTCTCACTCTGTGTCTCCTCTCTAAAATGAATAAAATAAAAATAAAATAAATTTAAACCAGGTCCCCTGACCAGCTCGTCTGACTCAGAGTGTAAAAGACAGCTATTGGGTCCACAGGTGCTAGGATGGACGGATGGATCCTGTGAATGGCCACACGGATGGGTAGACACACTCATGCTGGGTGGACGGGTGACTGGAGGTTTTTGAAGGAGGCAGAAACTTGTCCTGGGGCTGGCAGGGGGACCTGGCAGGGGGGAACTGGCCACAGGAGCCGGGCAGGGAGCCATGGGTAGCCAGGCTCCTTGTCTCGCCAGAACTCCCTCTGATTTTCTTCTCTTTGTCGTGTTCTTACTTGAATCACTTCCCTGTTGCCAGGTTGGGGCATCCTTGGAGCTTGAGTGGGTCCCCTTCATGTTCCAAAGTGGGCCTCTATGCAGGATGCCTGTCAGGGTGGAACAGCGGCTGGTCTTTATATTCTCCCCTGTGCTTTTCTGGAATTTTCCATCGCCGGTGCCTATGGTTTGTGCCGAACCCGCCTACCTTCCTCCTCCTCAGGGTAGCCGACCGACCGCAGTGGCTCTTTGGCCACTGCTCCTTACTGCCCTCTCTTCCAAGGCAGATGTGTTGCTTCCCTAGGGCACAGGGGAGGCCTGGCCCACCACAGTGTTTTGTCCCCTTGACGACTGTCACTAGTTCAAGAAGAGACCCGCGGCATGGCCCCAGTGTGTCCTCTGCAGGCCCACTGGATCATTTCGGGGTTTTTTTGGGGGGGTGGGTAGTGGTGCGAGAGCAGCTTGCTTTCCTCCTGGGGGGCAGAGAGATAGAACACATGTCTGGGCTTCCAACGTGAGTGAGGTTCTCGGCCTTCGCAGACAGGATTCCAAACACAATATTTACGACTTCTGTATGAAAATAAATGTGTATTTTCTTTTTAACAAGGCTATTAAAGAACAAAAGGCCAGTGTTAAGAGTCCTGAGTCTCTGCAGTTAGTTAGTCAACACACAGAGCTGCCACAGAGAAGCTTCTCAGACACCTGCGGGTCTGGCCAGAGAGAGAGCAGCCCCAGACCGGCTGGCCTGGTCGGAAAGGCCCCTCCAGGAGGGGGGATAGGGGTGGAGGGGTGTTTAACAACCAGCTCTTCTTCCCCTCCTCCCCCGGGCTCCTTCCAGCTTCCAGCTCGGCACAATGAGGCGTCGTCTTCAGTCTGCAACCTACAATTAGAGCTTGTGTCTCAAGAATCCTGCGGATCCAGGCCCTTCTCCACCCTGGGCTGGTCCTGCCGCAGGAGAAGAGGAGCTGGAACTGTCTGTCCCTCTGCGGGCTGGGCTGAGCCGCCGGAGGGGTGGCTGCATGAGGCAGAGCCGCCTGCCCGGCTGGGACTCTCCCCGCTCCCCCAACCCCCCACCAGCTGCCTCAGCGAAGGGAGGAGAAGGACAGAACCCAGAGAGCTATTTACCCCTTGGGGTCACTTCCTGGAACACCGCTGGACCCTTATGTTACTGACGAGGCATCACTTTCTTTCCTGAGATGTTTTTAAACTGAGCAGAGCCATGCTTTTTAGAGGTGTGCGAAAGCACGCGTGTGTGGTTTAAAATAATGAACAGGAGAGCAAACCCCCATGATTGTACCCCCCACTAAAGAGGAGAAGTAGACCACTGCCGGCCAGTTCAAAAGTGCCTCGTGCCCCGGGGCCCCATCCTGCCCCCCAAGGGGTGTCCGGACTTCTCCTATGGGTGCGTCTGGCTTGTCCTTTTAGTTTCATTTATCCGTTTCTTTAAGTCGACTCACTCTTTTTATTCAAACATATATATATATATATTTACTTTTAAAAAAATTGAGGTAAAATTCACATAACGTAAAATTAACCATTTTTTTCTGCCTGACCAGACGATGATGCAGTGGATAGAGCATCGGATTGGGATGTGGAGGACCCGGCTTGAAACCCCGAGGTCGCCAGCTTGAGCGTGGGGTCGCTGGCTTGAGCAAGAGGTCACTGGCTCAGCGGTAGCCCCCCCACACCCCTCCCCCATCAAGGCACATATGAGAAAGCGATCAATGAACAACTAAGGTGCTGCAATGAAGAATTGACACTTCTCATCTCTCTCCCTTCCTGTCTGTCTGTCTGTCCCTCTCTCTGTCTGCTTCTGCCTCTACACCATTTTTAAAGTGTCAAGTTCAGCGGCATGAGCCTGGCTAGTTACAAGACGTCTCCCTCGCCCCACGGAGACTCTGTACCCAGGAAGCAGCCGCTTCTCACCCCCCCCCCTGCCTGAGCCCTGGCAGCTACTAACCTACTTTTGTGTCTATGGATTTGCCTATCGGGAGTATTTCATGTGAGTGGACATGCATAGTCACAGGACGGTCAGAACCGGGGGACAGGGAGGAACCGTGCGGCCAGTGGGAGCCTGTGACCACCGCTTTCCTCTTTTGTCCAAAGCTCCTTCTCGGCCCCAACTGCTACTTAAGCACGGAGGTCCCAGGGTCTCCATCCTCTCTCCTCCTCTCTGACTTGCTGGTCCTCCCTGCTGACCTGGACCACACCCTTGCTGACTCACCCAGAGCTCCTTCCCGAGTTCCAACCCCAAGGGAGGTCAGCGTCTTTAATCAGATATCTTCCCCTAGGGGTGCAGGCTCACAGGGGACATGTGGCGTTTAGGGGTGTCTCTGTTATCAGGGAGCGTGTTGTACTGGCTGTTGGGGACACTTGAGTCTGGGAAGGGAGTTAGAATTCGAAGGGCAGTGAGGACGGAGGCTTGGAGGGCTTGAGAACAAGACTGCGTTGTGAACAAACATAACCACGACCTACAAATGGTCCCTCAGAGTCAGTGACCCCTGGCCGTGATGGCTGCTTATCCAAGGGGTCTGGGGTGGAAGAGGCTCTTCCCACCCCCACCTCTGTCCTGGCATAAGAGAGAAGAACCCTTTGGCTGGGCAGGCTGGACCCGAAGTCGGATAAGACCAAAGGGGACTTCCTGGGGAGCAGATAGACTTGGACTTCCCGGGGGAAAGTTTCCACTCTTTCTGCACGGTGGTTACGCCCACAGGCGGTGGGGTCACGAGGAGAATTCTCTGGGCCTCGGTTCCCTCATTTGCAAGAACACCTGAGCCGTGACAATCCCACAAGCTGGGGTGTGTGGAGCACTGAGCAGAACGCCTGGCAATCGGCAAGACTGCCCGCTCCATCAATAGCAGCCATTATCACGGCTGTTGTTGTTTTATTAGCTCCATAAACTTTCCCTAAGTGCCGCCGCCGGGGCTCCGTCCTGTCCCAGTCTGGGGACAGAGGGATAAGACACGGTTCCTGCTCTCAAAGACTTGACCCCTGAGTGAGGGACAGACAAACGGATAAAGAAATTCCATCCATAATGGAGGGAGCTCCAGCTGCCTGGGGTCAGCGAAGGAATGGGTTGATTTTCCCCAGGTGGGGACGTCTGTGCCCAGCCTTCACACAGGGTGGAGGAAGAGAGGGGACAGCCTTCAGCCTTGTGGGAGCAGAAGCCCCGAGGTCAGGAGTCAGGCAGGAGGAGGCGATGGGACCCATGGAGGGCCGTACGCACGTGTCCCGGGGGACGGAGGGGCGGCTGTGGGCTCCAGGTGCTCGGGGCCTCACCTTGGAAAAAGTCAGCAGCCACCCATCCTCGCTGGGAACATTCCTACCTGTGACATCATGCCGATGCCATGAGCCTGCCACGGAGGAGAAGGAGGAGGAAGCTCCCCCGTGGGCGATGTCCAGGCAGGTCCCACGGCAAGTTCCCTGTCTGCACCGGCTGCAGCTGCCCGAGCCTGGCGCAGACGGCAGGCAGGCAGGCTGGCGACCTCTGGAACCTGATGCTTGCCTGCAGCAGCCCCGGCCTCCTCCAAGCCCGCTCCTCAGGGAGCCTGGACAGCCTGGGGTCACAACGACCGCTGTGTGGACCGTCAGGCCTCCTGTGGCACCTCGCCCCGCGAGGTCCTATGGAACCTGTTGCCGCCACAGGCCTGAGCTCAGGGTGGACCTGGTGTCCCCAGGGGGCCGGGCAGGGTCCCACAGCCCCTGCTCCATCACCAACCTCCTGCCTCCCCGTTCTTGTTCTCGTAGCCACACTTGTTTTGGGCGTGGTCCTGACATGCGGGCCATGGAGCTGGTGTCCCTACTGCCCCGTCGGTACCTGTCCCGCCTTTCCCACCTGCTACCGGGACCAGTGCCGAGCTTCAGAGGCCCAGACGCGGACTGGATGCCGAGTCCCGGCGGCGTGATCCAAAGGGCCCAGGCTCCGGAGTCGCCCGCAGCTCTGCACCTTTCCACCCGCGTCACCTCCCCGTGCCTCAGTTTCTTTACCCATAAAATGGGATCTTCATATGGACTGAATGCACTAACCCAGGGGGGCTGGCCGATTATTATTGGTTTTTTTTCTGTAAGAGGCCAGAGAGCCTGACCTGTGGTGGCGCAGTGGATAAAGCGTCGACCTGGGAACACTGAGGTCGCCTGTTCAAAACCCTGCCCTGGTCTGGTCAAGGCACATATGGGAGTTGATGCTTCCAGCTCCTCCCCCCTTTCTCTCTTTCTCCATCTCTCTCTCTCACTCTGTGTCTCCTCTCTAAAATGAATAAATAAATTAAAAAAAAAAAAAAAAAAGAAGCCAGAGAGTCGGCAGTGTCAGCTTGGTGGGCCGTCAAGCTCTCTGTCCTGGCCGCTCGGGCCCACGTCTGAGTATAAACACTCCACGGACAAACACAGACAGGAAGAAGGAAGAGGCGTGGCTGTGTTCTGAAAGAATTTTATTCACGGACCCGGAAATCTGAAATCTGAATCTCGTAGAATTTGCACAAGTCACAAAATATTTCTCTTTTTGATATCTTTTAACTGTTGTGAAGTAGAGGGAAGAAAATACCGCCCCATCGTTAGGTCACGGGCGATCTACGGGGTTTGACCTGAGAGTCCTGGTATCAGTCCCCGATGCTAAGCAGGACGAGCTCAGGGCAGCGCCCAGTGCCCCGTGCCTGGGCTGATGTTCGGCAGCAACTCTTAATACAACCAGCTGCGATCCTGTCGGGGGTGGGGGACGGAGGCAGGGCTGTCTGCCGGGGGCTGGCTCGCCCATGGAGGGCCCACCCTGCAGGAAGAAAAGCTAGCTTATCAGGGTATAGTCCTTTAGGTCTCGGGCGACCGCCGGACACCAGCGTCTAGCAATGCCCACGGCACTGGCTTCGCTTCCCAGAACGTGACCCCAGCCCTGCTCCCAGAGAGTCAGCCCCCTGTCGCATCCTCTTCCCTTCTACATGCTCTGAGGACCTCGAGCCAACTCCCTGGCCCTGAGGAGACATCGCTTTCATGTCAGCCACTAAAAAACATCTCGTTCCAACAGCTCCAGCCCCGGGGCTGAAGCTTTCTCCTACGGCTGGCCCCAGCCTACCCTGTCAGGCCCTGTCAGGCCTCCGTGCCTGAGGAAGGTCACAGCCTGGGACGGAAGCCTTGAAGTCTTTCCCAAGTCCTGGCAGAGAGCTCCGTCGGGCACCTCTTCCTCGGCCCCGTCTCTCTCTGGGGCCCAGGCAGGAAGGGTGTGTGCTGCAGGGCCTGTCTCCTCGGGACAGCTCTGAGTATGGCCGGGCAGGGCCCAAAGGGGCCCCCATCTTGTTCAAAGCAGAGTTGGTGTCTCTCAACTGAGGGTCCTGTCTATGGGCAGGAGACAGGTCCAAGGTCTCAGACTGTGGCTGGTGGTCCTGGCTGGATCTCTCGTCCACACCAAGCCTCAGGACTCAGCCGGCACCTGGGTGTCCGTGAGCTGGTCGGAGAAGGCGCTCTCTAAGCGCAGGGTATTGTATCTGGGAGGCGGCGTGCCGGGCACTTGAGCCCCTGGGGCCGGAGGCAAGCGCAAAGCAGAGGTGAACGTGGGCGGGTCGTCGTCGATATCCAGGACCGGGTTGTCCCGGCCGCAGTGGCCGTGGGGAGCCTCCACGACGGCAGGCGCCTGCCTCTGGGCCCACCACTTCTTGGTCTTCTGCCACTGTTGACGGGCAATGATGGAGAGAGAGTCGATGAAGAAGACCTCGATGATCTCGATGACGCAGACAATGGAGCAGCTCATCCACAGGCCCAGCTGGCCCCCGAAGTTGGACAGAAGCATCTCGACCTGCAAGAGAGGCCGAGCCCCACCATCAGGACGGATGCCACCCACGTTGGCCTCATGCAGGGACCTCGATTCCCAAGAGGGCCACTGGCCAGCCCTGGCCCTGAGCGGGTTTGGAGAAAGAAGTAGTCAGGCTTCCTGTCCCTTCTTCCTCTGCCCGCTCTGGTCCAAGGCCTGGCTGGCCTGGGCCTGGGGTGTCCCCAGTAGCTCAGGCTACACCCCCTCTCCCTGATCTGACTCTGCTCCTTGAGAATGGGCGGATGGGCACACGTGCGGACCCCGCACGGGTCCTGGAAGGGAGCTACTCACGCTGTTGGCAGGGCTTTCCATGATGGATCTTTGGTTTAAGTCCTTATAGAAGATCAAGAGCTTAGCCAAGTCGGTCCTGCAGAAATCCCAACAGACAGAGCCCGGGTGAGCTGGGTGCTTTGGCATTCTACCAGATGACCGACGCTTCCGCATGGCCCAGGCTCTGAGCTGCACGGGAATCTCAGAGCCTGACCCATGACGCCCCTTCTGTGCCCGGGCACATCTCCAGCTCGGGCCTGGCTGCTCGGGCCATTCTTGGCTCAAAAACCACTTCCCAACCTCCCGGCTAGTCAGTCTACCCACTTATCCTCTCGTGACACCCTGTTCTTTATAGTAAACGTGGACATTTGTGATTATTTGATTGCAATCTCAAGAGATGGGCAGGTAATGTGTGAATGAGCGAGGGAGGGTGGGTAGGAAGGAGGTAATAATGATAGCAATCATTAGAGCAGCGAATGTTTTATTAGACACTTCCTGTGTTGCCAAGCGCTATTCCAAGAGCCATCAGCCGCTTTGTCAATGAACTCACTGAATGCACACCACCTTATGACCTAGGGTGTATTAACAGTCCCCCATTTGGCCGACGAGGAAAACAAAGACAGGGATCGGTCAGCAGCTTGTTCAGAACGACACAACTCAGACTGCAGCGCCGGTGTTCAAACCTAGGCAGCTCTGACACCCAAGTCCGTGCCCTGACACCACTGTGGGGACTATGCTGCCTCCTGACAGGACCGTGGCAAGCTGGAAAGCTCACGCTTACCCCAGAAGGGCGGCTCTTATGAAGCTCTTGGGCCCTAGGCAAGAACGGAAGGTTTGCCACCGCTAGAACATTTGACTTTACAGGGAAAGCTGGACATGTTGGGAGTTACTTGTGCGGATGGCGCTCAATTCGGCCTCGGGAGTCGCCGATACTTGCATTGCCGGTTGAAGGGTTGACCCAGCAATTGCTGGGTCAAAGTATGTTTATCGCTAGATTGTAAGCGTCTTGGGCACAGGGCTCGTGTCTGCTTAGTCAACAGGGTTGCCCAGCGCTCACAAAGCACCTGGCACAAAACAGCGAGTCCATGTTGGAAGCACCAGACCCGCTCCCGCTGGGCCAGGCCTGGTGCCGGGCACTGTGGAGACAGGATGGCCCACAGAGGTGTGAGCTCATGTGCAACCCCCTGCTCCCCAATCTTTTTTTTTATGGAGAGACAGAGAGAGACAGAGACAGGAAGGGAGAGAGAGGTGAGAAGCATAAAGTCGTAACTGCGTTCACTTTAGTGGTTCCTTGACTGCTTCTCGTCTGTGCCTTGACCGGGGCGCTCCAGCCAAGCCAGTGTCCCCCCTTGCTCAAGCCTGCAACCTTGGGCGTTCCATGCCTGCGACCTCTGGGCTCACGCTGGCGAGCTGTAGGATTATGTGGACAATCCCCTGCTCAAGCCAGCGGCCCCGCGCTGATGAGCCCGCGCTCAGAGCCAGCAGCCTCAGGGTTTCAAACCAGTGACCTCAGCATTTTGGGGTGGACACTTGATCCACTGCACCAGCAGCGGTCAGGCCCTGCCACCCCATCTTTGCCTTCATCTGCTGAGGCCCCTGAACAGAGAAGCCTGGCTGATTTTTGCTAAATGTCCCTTGGAAGTGAATTTCGACGTGGAAAATTCACGTGGGATTAGAAGTGCAAGGCTCAGTGGAGTGTTTTTCCCAACGAGGTCAAGACACATCAGAAAACCGTGAAGAAACTGACTGCGGCCGTTACCAGTGCCTTTCTCCAAGTGAAAAGGAATAGAAAGTATCGTCGTGCATCCGCAGAGATAGCACACATTTGTGTCGATGACCTGAGCACGAATCGTTCAGAATGGGGCGGAAGAGGCGTAAAGCCGTCGGTTTGGCTCTCAGCGCGCGCATCTGAACACCCGCCTGAACGCGTGTGCGCCGTTTCCCGAGGCCTCTACTGCTGTCGCACGCTGCACGGGCCTCACGGAGAAGAAGTGTTTTTACACTGTCCTCCGTGGTCAGAGCATTCGAGAGCCCTGGGCTCAGGATACGAGCTCAATAAATATTTGTGGAACGCAGGGATGAGTTAAATGGGAAGGAAAGAGTTTGGCAATGAAGAAGCAAGTGAGGAGGCTGGGGCCCCGGGACAGAGCAGAGGAAACAGTGTGATCAACTTACTTGTTGAGCTTTTTCTTTATCTGCTGGCCTTGGTCCCAAGTGAGAACGCGCAACAACCATTTCTGTGATGGAGAAAAAAGATGTTGCCCCGGAGAACTCCCGGAGAGACAGGGCCAGCCCTCAGCCTCAGCCCCTGCCCCCGCCCCTGCCCCCGGCCTGGGCCTCACTGGTGTCACCCCCGAGGGCAGAGGACACAGCTGGGCACCGGCTCCAGGCTGAGGAGCTGCAGGAGGAAGGAAGAACTGACCTCGGAAACCACCGACGGCCACTGCGCCAGGCTGGTGGTCAGCGTCCACTCCTTGAAGCTAAGGGCGGAGGGCACAGAGTGAGTGTGGCTGGCCCGGGCCACCCCGGCCTTGCTCACCCTGTCTCCCTCGGGGACACTTACCTGCAGGCTTCCCGGCACACAGACTGGCAGCCCAGCTGTTCCCGGACAAAGGCCTGATGCAGTTCATAGTAGCAGTACACTGAGGGACAAGGAACAGGGCAGCGTGAGCACTGGGGACACTCAGTCCTTCCTGGGGGTGGGGGTGGGGGGAGACGTCTCCAGTGGTGCCCCCATGGTCTCCATAAAATTTCTCCTGCCACACTTGACAAACCTGCGTCCCTGGACACAAACGCTGCTGTGTGACAGGGCAGTGGATAGGGACTCGAGTTGGGGGCAGGGTGGGTAGGCAGTCCTTGATTTGGGCTCTGTTGCTCCCTCACTGTGTGGCCTTGGGCAGGCAGCTTAACTTCCCTGAGCCTCAATGACCCGTTCCATGAAAGGGTCCTAATCAATAGCTCTTGTCTCTTGGAGTGCAGACAGGGGCGCTCATAGCTCTTGGCAAAGGCCGGGCTGTAGCATTTGGTCTTTCATTAAGGTGACCAGACGTCCCGCTTTGGGCGGGACAGTCACGATGTTTAACAATTTGTCCCGCGTCCCGCGGCGTTTTTAAAAATGTCCCGATTTTTGGAAAGAACTCACAAAAAGCTAGGGAACGGCGGGAGCACGGGAAGGGAATATATACGGTTTTTGGCGGGGAGACCCCCGCCTCGACCTGGAAGCTCCCTATAGACCAAATTTTTAATCAAGAACCACCCCCCCTCCCCCTCCAATGGTGTCCCGCTTTACCAATTTTAAAATGGGGTCACCTTATCTTTCATGGAAAAAGTGTCACTCAAGCCAGGCTGGAGGACGGGACTTAAACTCGGCTTAACCTCTCTCTCTTCCCAATACCGCCCTCAGAAGAAAGGGCCGTCCAGGCGGGCGGGGCCTGGGCGCGCTGAGCTCAGGCTGGGTCGGGGGCGCGCGTCTGGGGCTGTCTCACTCACTCCAGTTGGGGTGCTGCTGGTAGTTGCAGTAGTTGGCGGCCGGGGGCAGAGGCTGGCTGTACTGGGCGCATCCACACCTCTCCACCATCTTCGTCTGGAAGCACGAGTGGAGACAGATCTGAAAGAGGAGGCCCGGGGACTCCGTTGATCTCCCCGCAAGCAGGGGGCGGGGGGGGGGAGTGGGGAGCCCCTCCCCACACACGCCCCTGCCCAGACGGCCAGCTGACCACGGCCTTGGAAGACCCCATAAATATGCTCTTCAGATCACAGCCCACTGGACCAGAGGCGGTCCCCTGACTCCAAAGAGAGGGAGGTAGAAAATGTATGGAGAATTTAAACGAACGGAGAGGTGGTGATCAGGCTGGGGTGGACCCTTTCCCATCGTGGGAGCGCCGGCCCAGGGAGAAGTGGGGGAGCAGCAGCAGACGCCAAGAAACACAGAGGAACACAGTTCCCAACTGTCCCACTCTCAGGCCCAAGCCCTCCACCCAGGATCTTTGGGGATCATAAGCTAGCACACTATCCAAGAAGCTTGGAGTGTACAAGCTAATAATGGCAGGGGCTCTGAAGGCAGGCTACTTGAGTTCAAATCCCACCTTTGCCACCTCCCAACTGTGTGACTTCAGGGAAGTGACAGCCTCTCTGGTGCATTATTTTCTTCATTTTATATTTTTTAAGGTGAGAGGAGGGGAGATAGTAAGGCAGACTCCTGCAGGCCCCCCCCCCCAACCAGGATCCACCCACCTGGGGCCACTGCTCCGTTGCTTAGCAACCGAGAACTATTTCAGCCCCTGAGTTGAAGCCATGGAACCATGCTCGAATGGAGCCTTGGCTGCAGGAGGAGAAGAGAGAGACAGAGAGAAAGGAGAGGGGGAAGGGTGGAGAAGCAGATGGGTGCTTCTCCTGTGGGCCCTGCCTGGGAATCGAACCCGAGACATCCACACGCCGGGCCGACGCTCTATCCACAGAGCCAACTGGCCGAGGCCAGTTTCTTCATCTTCGAGCGTGGAGCGCATTGACACATGGCAGGTGTTTGTACGTGTCTCTCACTGGATATTGTCTAGGACGGGACTGTCTTTCCAATAAGCTGAGGTTCTTTTATTTTTATTTTTATTTATTTTTTCTTTTTTTGGTCTTGACCGCAGTTTGCTTGCATCTCCTTTTCTTACAAGCAGACATTCTCTGACTAAGAGTCTCTTTCCACTTAGGGTCCCCACCAGCTCACACCTCAGCTCTGATGCCAGCAGGGGACTCAGTGCAGAGGGGCACCTGGGGTCCCTTCTGCTGGGATGATTCTCACTGACGCTCTGGGCACCCCCAGGGGCGGTTAACCCCAGACTCCGAGAAGATGCGACAGGCAGACGATCGCACTCAGGGGTTGCAAACTCAAGACACTGGCGGGGGCTGTGATGTCGGCCATGCGTGAGGGGCTGGGGCCGGAGGGGCACCACAGAACCCATGCCTTGTTAATCCTACCATTTTTCTTGCAGGAATACTGGCCCAATCTTGTATTCTTTAGAAGCGGGGAAATTTGGTTTTCCTTGTGACAACACCATTCAGGCCAGAAAAAAAAGAGGTGTACAGCCTGGAAGGGGTCTGATTGAATTCAACCTGCCTGGTGATTGTTGAGGGTGGCACACCTTGCCCAGGGCCACCGGCCAGCAAGGGGCACTAGCAGGCCTGCCGGCCAAACTCGGGACTTCTCAGCCAGTGCCTGTCCCAGATGGTTTTGTGTCCATCCCTCCCTCACTGGCCAAGGCTCTTTTGTAGGAAGTGGGCTTGTCTTAGCCGTACGCTGTGTCCTGGGCAAACCTCAATGAATCCATTGGGCTCCTGTTACAGACGGATTGGAGGGGACTGGAACTAGCCAGTGTCGTTTGTTCTAGAGGTGTTTGGATGAACCCCAGGGATTCTTACCCGAGTTCCTGGTCCCAGACCCACCCTAGCCTGACTCTCACTTTTCTCTTCTGGGTCCAGGCCACCACCAGGGCTGGGTGTCCCCTGCAGCGCGTGTACCTGGAGGGAGTAGACTGCATTGTAGATGTTCTTGATGGGCACGTCACTGCCATCCTCGGTGCACTGGCTGTACGGCTCGCCCAGCTTGAAGGACTCCGTCTGTAACGACAGCAGGACACGTTTCAGCTCTGCCCCCTGCCTCAGGATCCAGGGGGGTGGGGGGCAGAGGTGGGGATGGCGGGGAGGTGGGCATTGCCCATGGCCCCTGGGAACTGAAAAAAGCATTTAGTCATTCATTTCACAGCTATTTACTGAGCACCTACTAGGTGCCTGGGGCTTTTTTCTAGGTCCTGCGGAATCAAGAACGATCAGAAAAGGTGAGCTCTCTGTGCTCGTGGAGTTTACATTCTAGTGGAGGAGGCAGGTGGTCGGAAGAGCAAGTAAATAACTAAGAGGATTTGGACAGTGATGCACAGGACTGGGCAGAGAGGCCGGAGGCACTGGAGGGACTAGGGAAGGTACCTTCGAGAAAGAGACCTGTCGGCTCCACACGGGATGAAGAAAAGAGCCGGACGTGCTGAGAAACAGAGGAAGAGGACGTGGAGAAGGGAGCCGCGAGGGCGGGAGGGGCCCTGGTGGCCGGCACGTGGCCAAGGGAGAGAAGCCGTGGGGGGCGGGAGGGGCTCTGGTGGCCGGCACGTGGCCAAGGGAGAGAAGCCGCGGGGCGAGAGGGGCCCTGGTGGCCGGCACGTGGCCAAGGGAGAGAAGCCGCGGGGGGCGAGAGGGGCCCTGGTGGCCGGCACGTGGCCAAGGGAGAGAAGCCGCGAGGGCGAGAGGGGCCCTGGTGGCCGGCACGTGGCCAAGGGAGAGAAGCCGTGGGGGGCGAGAGGGGCCCTGGTGGCCGGCACGTGGCCAAGGGAGAGAAGCCGCGGGGGCGAGAGGAGGCCCTGGTGGCCGGCACGTGGCCAAGGGAGAGAAGCCGTGGGGGGCGAGAGGGGCCCTGGTGGCCGGCACGTGGCCAAGGGAGAGAAGCCGCGGGGGGCGAGAGGAGGCCCTGGTGGCCGGCACGTGACCAAGGGAGAGAAGTCGCGGGGGCGAGAGGGGGCCCTGGTGGCCGGCACGTGGCCAAGGGAGAGAAGCCGCGAGCCACAAAGTCAGAGCAGGAGACCCCGGCCCAACCACAGCACGTGCGGAGAAGCACAGACTGGTTTGCAGAAGGTGGGTCGGAAGCCCCTGGAGAATCCCCCCGGGAGGCCGGGAGGGGTCAGCAATCACGCTGTGCGGGACTCTGTCTGTCCCAGGGACCACCCGCTCGCTCCCTTGTCTCCTGACCCTAGAAATGGACTTGGGAAAGTGAAGTTTCTTAGCGCCCAGGAGCGCCCCACAGGAGAATACGACACCCTCATGAGAGGAAGCACAGCGGTGCCCGCAGTTCCAAAAAGCCTTGTTAAGTTCTAGTTGGCTGTGGTTTGCTAAATTTGGCTCTAGCTTAGTATCTGCCACTGCGAACGAGCAACCCAGACACGCTAACGAAAGAAAAAGAGATGATGATGTCTCCCAAGGGCGGACCCTATGAATTGTCACCTCCTTACAGCTGGGTTCCTGGGTGCTTGTTTGTGTGTACAGTTTTTGTTTTGTTTTCTGAGAGTGGGGATAAAGAAAAATGGGTGACAGATGTTTTTTTTCTCTGAAGGGTGCCCAGATAGAAAGATAATTGGGGGACGGGGGTGGGGGTGGGGTGGAATCGAGCAGTTTGTGGCTAGAACCTCTTTCCGTTTGTGCTGTAATTCCTCGGCTAGCCGGGCAGCCTCCCTCAGTGGGTGGCAGATATGTCGGGGACAACCTATAGTGTTGACTTAAAAATATTTCAGCAGCAGAAGCCAAGGGCCAAGTGGCCATCTGATCCCCTCTCTTCCCCAGGGGACCCACCCCGACAGATCCGATCCCGATCACAGACAGACAGACAGACAGACGGGGAGGCAGGCAGGCCTCCACTGCCCCACAACCTCCCGTTCTCACTAACAATAAAGGGTGAGTGTCCTTCCGGGTCGGGACAGAACAGACAGACGGACTCCATTCCTCTAATAGCTGAGGAGCAAACAGACTCAGGGCCTCTGGTACGTGCCAGGGCGAGGCTGGCTCCCGGTGCAGGAAGGCCGGGCAGCAGGCCCCTTGGGCAGTTGTCCCCGGAACCCACACATCCTGTGGAGTCCTGTCTGAGCGACCTGGAACAGCTCTGAGCTCTGCCAGCCTGGCAGGGGGCACACAACCGCCCTGGCATCGGGGAGGGGATAGCGTCTGGGCACAGCGGTGTGTAACCAGCAGAGGCAGCTGGGGCTCCTGCTCCTTGGGGGGGCCAGCCCCGGGGCCCTGCCAGGGAATACAACTGGGGGATGTCAGCTTTGGGTCTTCATGCTTGCTGAGGGCACAAGGGTGCTTTTCTGTGCGATGGTGCTTAGCAGGCCCAGCGCGCCTGGCTTACGCAGGCTGCTTCTGAAGCCACGAGGGCAAGTGAGGTACTCTGAGTGACACGAAGGTCGAAGGTCGTGCACTACTCAAAGCCTCGCGGAGGGGGGGATGAACTTGGACACAGCCCTTGTCTCCCTCCCTTCCTCCTTTCCTTTCTTCCTCCTTCCCTCCCTCCCTTTCTCCATCCTTCCTCCCTCCCTCCCTCTTTCCCTCCCTCCCTTCCTCCTTTCCTTTCTTCCTCCTTCCCTCCCTCCCTTCCTCCTTCCTCCCTCCCTCCCTTCCTCCTTTCCTTTCTTCCTCCTTCCTCCCTCCCTCCCTCCCTTCCTCCTTTCCTTTCTTCCTCCTTCCTCCCTCCCTCCCTCCCTTCCTCCTTTCCTTTCTTCCTCCTTCCTCCCTCCCTCCCTCCCTCCCTTCCTCCTTTCCTTTCTTCCTCCTTCCCTCCCTCCCCTCCTCCTTCCTCCCTCCGTCCCTCCCTCCCTCCTTCCCTCCCTCTTTCCCTCCCTCTCTTCCTCCTTCTCTCCCTTTCTACCTTTTCCCTCCCTCCTTCCCTCCCTCCCTCCCTCCATCCTTCCCTCCCTTCCTGCTTCCCTCTCTTCCTACCTTCTTTCCTCCCTTCCTCCCTCCTTCCTTCTTCCCTTCCTCCTTCCCTCCTTCTTCCCTTCCTCCTTCCCCCCCTTCCTACCTCCTTCCTTCCTTTCCTCCTTCCTTCCCTTCCTACCTTTTTCCCTCCCTCCTTCCCTCCCTCCTCCTCTCCCTCCCTCCCTTCCCCCTTTGCCACAGTCCACAGTCAACTTCCCAGAACTGCTCAGCTGTGCAGGGTGGGGACACACCATGGCTCGTGTTCTGTGTGTGTGGTGTGTATGTGGTGTGTGTGTGTGGTGTGTGTGTGTGTGTATGTGGTGTGTATGTGGTGTGTGTGTGTGTGGTGTGTGTGTGGTGTGTGTGTGTGTGTGTGTGTGTGGATGCAAGTGTGTGCACAGATATAGGAGCATGGCCACATGTCTGTGCATACAGCATATGTGTGTATGTGCACACACAGGTATGTGTAGGTGTGGTCCAGTGTAGGTGTGCACGTGTGTGTGCATGCGTGGGAAACAGGACCTGGTTGTTCTGAGAATCCTGGGGGAGGGTGGCAGGTGTGCGGCGTCCTCAGCTGACATCTTTCAAGGTATGAGCTGTGTGCCGGGGAAATCCAGGTGCTGTGGGCGCCTGAGATGGAATGAGGGGTGATTCGAGTCTCTCTTTTTTTTTCTTTTGTTCTGTTTTTACATTGCAATGAATTCATAAGACGTATTTGTGTAGGAGAAAGTGTACATTCTAATCAGTGGAGAAGGAAACAGTGACCCCGTCTGTGAAGTGAGGACTGTTAACTATTTGGAGGAAGTCAAAATTCTATCTCCACTTCATCTCCCGCAGGGAAAAGCAAAATCTAGTGGGTTAAGACATGAGACGAAATAATATCATAACTAGAAGGAAACTCAGCTCAGGATCTGACCTCAAAGAGGGAAAATCCTCCACAAACATGGTGACTAAACCCAAGATTAGAGTATGTAAACATTCAATGATTCTGTGTGTGAAAAAGTAGCCCAGAGAAATCTAAAAGGAAAACAAGCACGTGGCAAATCATCAGTGTGCTCTTTCCATAGAGGAAAGAGATCAGGCCCTGGCCGGTTGGCTCAGCGGTAGAGCGTCAGCCCGGTATGTGGAAATCCCAGGTTCAATTCCGGCCAGGGCACACAGGAGAAGCGCCCATCTGCTTCTCCACCCTTCCCCCTCTCCTTTCTCTCTATCTCTCTCTTCCCCTCCCGCAGCCAAGGCTCCACTGGAGCAAAGTTGGCCCGGGCGCTGAGGATGGCTCCATGGCCTCTGCCTCAGGCGCTAAAAATAGCTTGGTTTGGGGGGCATATGCGGGAGTCTGTCTCTCTATCTCCCCTCCTCTCACTTGGAAAAAAAGAAAAAAGAAAGCAGCCGATGTCTCTTTACTCATTAAGGGAGGAGTATCACAAAGGACCGGAGGGAACTTCCTCAGCTCCTCTTTTCCCCTTTATTTTTCCTTTGCTTCACATCTGTTTTTCTTTAAAATGTCTAGAAAAAGTCAGTATTTAAGGCGCACTCACTATAGACCCAGCTTGGCTCTCAGTGCTTCACACGAATCAACTCAACTGAATTCTCACCGGCCCAGGAACTGAGTTGAGTATATTTCATCCCCATTTTGCGGATCGAGCCACTGAGACAGACGCACGCCGAGGTTACACAACCGCGGTGCAGCGCTGGGGTTGAAACCTCAGCTGTCTGGCCCTGGAGCTGGAGCACTGAATCCCTGTTGCACCTATGCTTGTGTTAACAAGTGTGCGTGCGCTTCAAGATAAGACTGTGCAGTAGGGCTTATAATGACAAGAGAAATTCCCCCTCTGAGACTGGCTCCCCGCCCTCAGGGGAGGTGCCCACCCTGGCCCATTTCCTTGTCTCCCATTCACAGTCCAACTCCATTGTGCTTAGCTTTCTGCTCTGCTTCTTCCGCTGAAAACCTCTCCGGCAAAGCACAGCGGTGACCATGTGGTTGCCAAACCCAGAGAACAACACCTTTCGTCCTTTATCTTGCTTGACCGCTCAACTGCATCTGGCCCTGTGGCTCACACCTTCCTTGAGGCTCTGTTCCTTGATTCATCTGATACCAACTCCTCCCGGCTTCTGCCTCGACTTCTCTGCCTCTATTTCCCCATTTTCTCTCTGCTCAGACCTTGAACAGGTGCATTCCAGCTCAAGGTCCCGGGGGACGGTACTTACTTCCAACTCTGGAATGATGCTACCCACTAGCCCCGGCCTCAGCTACTTACTAGACACTTCCACCTGGCTTCCCAAAGGCACAATGACTTGGGTATGTCCTGGAAGGAAGTGGTCATCTGTCTTCTCCCCTAAACTTCCCCCTCCTCTTGTATGCCCTAGTTTTGAGCCTGGCAGCTCCATCCACCCCACGGCCCCAGCCAATACCTGAATATCAGTCTAACTCCCCGCCACCCCTCCTGGCCCTTTCTCTCTGACCTTGGTTGTCAAGCTCTGTTGCCTCCTGGTTGTAATCTCTCTCAAATCTCTTCACTTCTGCTCGTGTCCACTGCCATTGCCTCCGCTGAGATGCTTATCGTTTCTTTCTAGAATTACTGTAAATGTACTGCTTCCAGTATCCTGATTGCACTCAGCCAAGGTGATGCTTCAAAAGATTTAATTACATGGCCTACAATCCTTTCTGTGACCACTTTGTTACTGCTGTGCCCTTTGTCTGGACTGTCCTTCCCTGATAGTGCTTACTGATCCTTGCCCTTCAAGAATCTGTCGTCTAGAAAACTTTCACCAATAGCTTCTGTCTGGGCTGCCATCCATCCATCCATCCATCCATCCTGCCATCCATTGATCCTGCCATCCATCTACCCATCCATCCATCCATCCGCCATCCATTGATCCTGTCATTCATCTACCCATCCATCCATCCATCCATCCATCCTGCCATCCATCCTGCCATCCATCCATCCATCCATCCTGCCATCCATCCATCCTGCCATCCATCCATCCATCCATCCATCCCGCCATCCATTGATCCTGCCATTCATCTACCCATCCATCCATCCATCCATCCATCCATCCATCCATCCATCCATCCTGCCGTCCATCCATCCATCCATCCATCCATCCATCCATCCTGCCATCCATCCATCCATCCATCCATCCTGCCATCCATTCCCTACTGAGGATCTACTATCTCCCCAAGAACTGCACCTGGGGACAAGACAGGGAAGGTTCTGTTCCCACAGAGCTAGGAACTGCATTGCAAAGGTGCGTTGTCTTAAAGCTAAGACCTTTAAAGGCAGGTGTTCTGATGTGGTCATCTCTGAATATCCAGTGCTTTGGCCACACAGTTCCTCCGTGAAGGAAGAAAATTTTGTTAACTCCCTGACTAACCAACCACTGAGTCTACCAGCTTAACATGCCCATCCGAAAAACAAATAAGACATAAATAAGAAAGGAAGGAAGTCTAGCTTGTTTGAACTTATTCTTAGTGACTCCCGACTGACCTCTCGGCAATCCCTGAGTTTTTTCTTGTTGTTGTTAAACGCTCATAAATCACCCTGGCGCTGCCTGACCCTGCTCTGTGGCTTGCATTTTGTACACCTCCAATTAGGCAGAACAGCAAACCCACCCAAGTCTCTGTTTACCCACCATTGGTAAAGACAACCACTTGCTGAACAATGTGGTGGGCATTTCTGAGCTCACAGCAGAAAACCAGAGGGCGGGGTCCCTTGGTTCCTGGACTTTATTCTCAGCTCTCATCACTGCCCCCCCCAGGTTCTGCAGACACCGCGAGAGGCGGAAGGCGAGGACACAGCGAAGGGCTCAGGAAAGACTGTGACTGCAGATCCCAGCCCCTACCCCAGCTGGCGGATAAAAACTGCGTGGGAAGGGCTGGCGCTCTGTGCGCCCCCCCCCCCACCCCCCCGTTTCGACCTGGGAGTCGGGCGATTTGCTGGTGAACAGAAGAACCAGTGACTCAGCGCTTCTAAGTGGCACCACAAAGTCCTTGAAAGCCACAGTTTGAGCAGGTTGGGGCTCAAGACTCTTTTCTTTTTTCCCCTTGGGCAATC
The DNA here is from genome assembly GCA_037038555.1 of Rhynchonycteris naso. NCBI lineage: Eukaryota > Metazoa > Chordata > Mammalia > Chiroptera > Emballonuridae > Rhynchonycteris > Rhynchonycteris naso. The sequence continues at coordinate 205,664,716 of CM073000.1, forward strand.
AGCCTTCACACAGCCACGTGGGTTTACGAAACTGCTCGTGGTAGAACAAACTGCCCACACCGGTGCGCAGCCCCTCACCGAACAACGTGGTTCCTTAGAGCGGCTGGGTCTCCAGAACCTCCCCCCCCCCCTGTCCTGATGGCATCCCCGGCCCGGGATCGCCTTTCTGCAGGATGCCACCAACGTCCAGAGGAAATGTCTCTACGCCAATGTCACTTCCTCGGGAAAGCACTGCTTCAAGTCCCCAACCCTCCCCCTCCCCCATTTAAAAAAAAGCCCTTGGATGGGCATCCCCACAATAAGCCCCCCCCCCGTGCCCCGCCCTGCCAAGCATCTTGCCTTTCTCCTTGTTGGCATCTGTGACAACTGCAGTGAACCGCCTGGGTACTCTTTCTCGTTTGCTATGGCTTCTCTCTGCTGGACCCTAAGTTCCAACAGGACAGGCACAGGGTCTTCTACACCGAGGTGACCCCAATGTCTCTAGCTCCTAGGAGGGCTCAGAAAATGCTGGTTGGGTGCATGGATACATAATGGGTAGACAGACCAGCACCAGTGCCCACGCTGCCCCCTTCTACCCTCACGCGAAGCCCTGTGTGTCGTATGGCCTTACTTTCATCCGAGGGAGCGCTCTTTGCTTTTCACTTGTGCAGAATAAATGAGGTTCGTAGAGCTGAGGTTCCTGGCTTGGCTGCCTCCCTCTTAGAATAATAACCAGTGGCGTTTGGTACAAGATACAGATCGGAGGCTGACGGTCAACCAGGCTTGGAAAACACTGCTCTGGATGGAGGTCAACTTGGTGAGGGGTGAAAGTGAGAAGTTTAACGGGGACATTTAAGGTTGGATATGAACAAAGATATAAACAGACAGCCCTCAAGGAGAATTTCCCCTCCACACATAGGAAAAAAAAAAAGAATAAAGAAAGAAATAGTGCCGCTGAGCCTGACCTGTGGTGGCGCAGTGGATAAAGCGTCGACCTGGGAACACTGAGGTCGCCAGTTCAAAACCCTGCACTGGTCTGGTCAAGGCACATATGGGAGTTGATGCTTCCAGCTCCTCCCCCCTTTCTCTCTTTCTCTCTTTCTCTCTCTCTCTCTCTCTCTCTCACTCTGTGTCTCCTCTCTAAAATGAATAAATAAATAAATTAAAAAGAATAATAAGAAATAGTACCGCTGAGGACTGTCAAAATGATAATAGATACCATTTTTTTTTTGTCTTAACAGATTAGCAGAGATTAAAAGCGGGTTAAGCCTGACCAGGCGGTGGCGCAGTGGATAGAGTGTTGGACTGGGATGTGGAAGACCCGGGTTCGAGACCCCGAGCTTGCCAGCTTGAGCGCGGGCCCATCTGGCTTGAGCAAAAAGCTCACCAGCTTGGACCCAAGGTCGCTGGCTCCAGCAAGGGGTGGCTCGGTCTGCTGAAGGCCCACGGTCAAGGTACATGTGAGAAAGCAATCAATGAACAACTAAGGTGTCACAATGAAAAACTGATGATTGATGCTTCTCATCTCTCTCTGTTCCTGTCTGTCTGTCCCTGTCTATCCCTCTCTCTGACTCTCTCTCTGTCCCTGTAAAAAAAAAAAAAAAAGTGGGTTAATAATGCCCGTGCTGACGAGGGTGAGGAAGAACAGCCACCCTGCCACATGGCCGGTGAGGGTGTGGACAGCTCCACAGAACCCACGCTCTCTGTCTCACCTCGAGGAAGCAGCCGGACAGACACACACCGCGTCACGTCACATCGTGACTCTTACTTGCGGTTGGAAAGGACCTAGCTCTTACGAGGAGGGAATCGTTCAATAGCTCGTCCCTGCCGCGGAGGGTTGGGTCTCTAAGAAGAATGAGGCAGGTCTGTGGGTACTGACAAAGGAACCACTGACGAGCTGTCGGGGTCAAGGGAAAAGTGGGGTGTAAGAGAGTTTTGGAGAAATGCTTATACCGACACACATCCACTTAGAGGGCACGATACCAGGGCCGGCCCAGGCACGGCAGCAAGGGTGAGAGGGAGGAGGGCGCCCGGAGGACAGGGCTGGAGGGAGAGAGCAGCCTTGCTCCGGTTTGGGTCTTTCGCTCTCTGTGTGTCCTCCCTTCAAACACGTGCTTACGACTCATTCTAGATTGTCTGACCACTGCGCTGTGCACCTGGCGCTAACGTGAAATGATATTGAACGTAAACAGAAATAGAAAAGATTACAAAAAAGTCATTCTATTAGAGAGAGCGAGCGAGAGAGAGAGTTGGCAGCGGGGATCGGAAGTAGAAAGGAATTCTGTTAAATGACGGAGTAACCAACCACTGAGTCTACCAGCTTAACATACCCATCCAAAGAACAGGTGAAACATGCCAGCTCGGAAGACCCGGCTTGCACGCTGGAAGTGCACGTCTCGCCACCCCTCTGCCCGCACCGGGCACGGCTGACCCGGGGCGTGGAGGCTGCCGCCCAGATGTGTTTCTGTTGACAGGTGTGTGTCCTCAGCACCAAAGTGAGGTCGGACAAGGCCCAAAACTTGAGGCAGAAGGGGTGGGGGGTTCTTGGTAAACGGGATGAAACAAAGGGAAGTCGACAGGCTACATAGACCTTTGAGCACTCAGGGGCCTTCTATTCGCCTTTAAATAGAGAGAGGTCCCCATGCCTCGTGAGCCTCCAGGTGGCCCCGAAAGAGAGGGGTCAACCTGCTCTATCCATGTGACCAGCAGGGGTGCAGGGAAGCGCCTGACACCGTGCTTCCAGCACACGGTCCGTAAACGCTGGTGTCTGGTCTTTGGCACAAGGAAGGTTCCTTCCGTTTCCTTCCCCCAAAGGGCCTCTTGTCCCCAGCTCGCCCGCCCAGACTGAGACAGAGACAGCCTGGTGTAACCACCGGAACACCTGGTGGGCTGCCCGTGGGCAAACAAGGGGAACCCCTTGCTTTTGGAAAGCCAGCGCTCCTTCCCATCCGCTGCTCCCCACGGCTTAGCCTTGAAAATAAACACAACAAACCATCTGCACTTCTCACCAAGTCCCTGGAAATAAGGACAGGCTCTTACCAGGTGCATGCCTATGGACGTGGCCATCGCTGTCTCCACCTCTGTGCCCACGTCCTCGATGAATGGGTACTCATCCTGCCGGTGGACAATCACCTTAGCCCCCGTGGAGGACACCAGGAAGGGGTTATATTCCTCTTCGTTTATGTACAAGATGACCTGCAGCCCTGGGAGGGGGGAGAGGGGGGGACAAGGCAGCTCCTTGTGGTGAAAGGCCCGGGGAACGCACCCTGCGGAAGCTCACCTCACTCCCTCCCTCTTCAGGAGGCCGAGACCCAGGCCCAGGCATTGTCCTGCAGTGGAAGGCAGGCCCTGGCCGGTCGGGCAGGCGGGGAAGCCCCACGAGGGGATGGGGTCCTGCCATCCTGCCTGCCTTGCTAGAAACAGGGGCTCACAAAGAGCCTGACTGCCGCGGCTCGGCTGGCTGTCGGGGAACTGCCACCCTGCCTGCCCAGACAAGCGTCTCCACCTGGTGCTTGAGAGAGGGGAACTCTGCTGAGCACAGGAAGGGGGGGGGGCTGAGGGAGCCGTAGGGGAGGTGGGTGCCTCCCACCACATCACTGGCCTGACTTCCCACCCCTGCCGTCAGCTCTGCACCTGGCAGCCGGCCAGAGGGACCGTCCTGAAAATCAGAAACCAGATCAGCTCATGTCCTTGTCTAAAACCCTTCAGTGGCGTCCCTCGGGACACGATGCCCAAGGGTAGGACCTGCTGAGTGGGGCAGTTGAGGCCACTGCTTCTTCCTCCTCCCCCTCCCCCTCCCCCTCTCCTTTCCCCTCCCCCTCTCCTTCCCCTCCCCCTCTTCTGCTCCCTCTCCCCCCTCTCTGGAAGCTCCAAACACAAGCACGCTGGTCTTCCTGGTCTTAGATCACATCCCACTCGCTTCCTTCTCATGGTCTCATGTTGGTTGGTGCCCAGAACACCCTTCTGTGGACGTAACCACGAGTTGTCTGGTCCCCACAGGAGACTCCCATCCTGACCCAGGTCTCTCTGCCCGGCACGTGGCAGGATTTGTAACTGGGCAACGTCCGTGTGCCTGTTGGCTCGTCTGTCACCTGTCCCTCTCTGCTAACACGCACGTCCCCCGTGAGTGGACATGGCATCTGTCCTGCTCACCGTGGCGTCCCTGGCCCCTGGACGCAGGCCTGGCATCCACCCCACACTCAATAAATGATTTTGGTAAATGAGGGAACCACTGAGCAGGGCCTCTAGGGGCCGGAAGAAGAGAACATTGAGAGTTATTCTTGTTGGAGGAAAGCCAAAGCACCGAGTGACTCTCTGTCCCCATCCCGGGGAAGTGAAGATCGAGGCCAAGCGTACGTGACCGGAGGCAGTCGCGTCCAGGGAAGGCCCCAAGGACGCAGTGCGTGGCCCCTGCTGGGGCTTTCTGCGGGTCAGGACTCGGACAGTAGATGGTGGGGTGTTATGTCTCAGGAAGGGCAAGTGCTGCAACACTGAATAATGAAACTGGACACCGCGTTCTGCTTGTTAGTTCCTCACGCGAGACGACAGATTTCTGCTTAATGAATCGGGCGGCCGATCTCTCCGAGGCACCTCCACCCGGGAGAGACTGGGGTCCTCTACCCGCTGTGTCGTTGCTGCCTCATTCCTTTGCGGCTCCTCTTCACGAGACCCTGAACAGTGACAACAATTCTGGCTTTTTTTTTTTTTTTCCCATTTGCAGATAAAGGAGCCAAAGCCCAGAATGGGGCAGTGACTTGCTCGACGTCACACAGCCCACAAGGCGCAGAGGCAGGCCAGGCTAGTCTCCCCTCCCAGTTCCCCGGAGATGTCTTCCCGATGAAGTACACGCCCTCGGTGGTGGCTTCTCGCCTACACGGTGGGAAGCCAGACGACAGATACGGTGGCACGGGCTAGGAATCCAGGCGGGGCTTTGCTCCACGACGTGGACGTGGCTTTCCCTGTGGGTGCCTACCTGTATATCTGCCATGTTCAATTTGCTCGGGCCCCTCTCAGGCATCCCTGTTGGTGGGTAAGCCTGGGCGAGCGGTCAAGTGTCTGCCTTCCCTACAGACTCAGGTGTGGAGCAGCGGACGCAGCGCCCCGGGGGGGAGGTGATAACACCAGCAAGAGTAGAAGAGCGGCCACATTAGCCATGACAACCACAGCAAGCGCTCCCTGTGTGCTTTATGCGTGCGGCAAACTGAATGTGTCCCCTTCTCCCCACCTTTTCGTAGGTTGAAACCGTAACCTCTAATATGACCTGGATTTGGAGATAGGGCCTTTAAGAAACTAATGAGAGTTAAATGAGTCATCAGGGTAAGCCCTAATCCCATGGGACTGCTGTTCTTATAAGAAGAGGAAGAGCCCTGGCCGGTTGGCTCAGCGGTAGAGTGTCGCCGGGTGTGTGGATGTCCCAGGTTTGATTCCCGGTCAGGGCACACAGGAGAAGCGCCCATCTGCTTCTCCCCCCCCCTCCCTTTCCCCTCTCCCTTCTCTCTCTCTCTCTCTCTCTCTCTCTCTCTCTCTCTCTCTGTCTCTCCTCCTCCTCCTCCTCCTCCTCCTCTTCTTCCTCCTCCTGAAGCCAAGGCTCAAATGGAGCAAGTTGGCCCAAGGCACTGAGGACGGCTCCATGGCCTCTGCTTCAGGCGCTAGAGTAGCTCAGTTGCTGAGCAACAAAGCAGCACCCCGGATGGGCAGAGCATCACCCCATTTGGGGCATGCTGGGTGGATCCCGGTTGGGGCACATGCAGGAGTCTATCTCTCCGCCTCCCTGCTTCTCACTTAAGAAAAGAAAAAAAAGGAAGAAAAGGAAGAGGAGGAGACACCAGAGAAAGCTCTGTCTCTCTGCATGCCACAGAGGAAGCCGGCTGACCTGCTAGCCAGGAGGAGAGGCCTCACCAAACACCAAGTCCACCAGTATCTTGATCGTGGGCTTCCAAGCCTCCAGAATTGTGGGAGCATAAGTGTCCGCTGCTTAAGTCACTCATCGGTGATGCTTTGTCACGGCAGCCTGAGTAGACTCATCCAGTGGGTCAGGTTTTATTCCAAGTTCTTCAAACACTCTCTCTAGTCTTCTCAGTGACCTACCCTCAGCGCTGGTATGACCTATGACCTCCCCACTTTAGAGATGTGGACGGGGTTTTGGCTCCAGAATCTGCCGTCATCTTAGCCAAGACCGAGGCTCCGTGCCGGCCTCCCTCGTCTCCTGTTCAGTGTATCTGGGTGTCAGTCCCCCTGGAAGCTGCCTGCCTCGCCTCCCTCACTCCTGCGACAAGATAAAACCAGGGTGGGTCCCCAGGAGAAATCCAAGCCATGTTGAGGCTGCTCTCTCAGAAGTCAAGAGGAAACATCCAGAAGGGGGGGAAAAGGTACCAATGAGTCCTGACCGAGCGGCGGCACAGTGGCTAGAACGTCGGACTGGGATGCGGAGGACCCAGGTTCAAAACCCCGAGGTTGCCGGCTTGAGCGCGGGCTCATGTGGTTTGAGCAAAAAAAGCTCGTCAGCTTGAACCCAAGGGTCGCGGGCTTGAGCAAGGGGTCCCTCGCTGTTGCTGGAGTCCCCCTCCCCGTCAGGGCACGTATGAGAAAGCGGTCAATGAATAAGGTGTCGCAATGAAGACCTGATGCTTCTCATCTCTCTCCCTATCTGTCCCTCTCTGTGTCTCTCCCTGTCTCTGTCACACATACAAAACAAACAAACAAAAAAAACCCCCAGATACCAATGGGAACAGTAAAATGGGAAAGTGTTGCCTCTGCTTCCGGCCGGGTGGGAAGACCCCTGGAAGGCTCAGGCACCCCCCTCTGTCCACCATGCCCGATCTCCTTACCATATTCACTGCCCCCCATGGAGGTGCTGTGGATGGTCTCGTTCTCTTTGTTGTTGAACGTGTAGCAATTCCCGTACATTGGATGGTGGAACAGGGTGAAGTTCCTGTGGGGGGGGAGGGTGAGGACATGGTTCAGGGGGAGCTGGGCTGGGAACCCCTCCCCTCACGTGTTGGAGCCTATGCCTGAGTAGGCAGTGGTGACGGTGAGTGAACGGGGGGGGGGGACGGGGCTTGCTCCCCTCCACTTTTCTCTCCTAAGTGACAAAAAAGGGGGCCTCCCTTCCAGGCTGAAGCAGGATGGCTTTCTGCTGTTCTCCCACTTCATCCGCCAGCCTCCGCCTCCACCTCACTCGGTATTTCTTGTGCCGTACGTGGGCCCCAAATTCCTCTACTCCTGAAGCTCTCGCCCGGCACCTGATGTTTTCCCATCCCAATCCCCAGTCTTAGCACGTGATCTCGAGAGAAGGGGTCACATAGCAGACCTCCCTCCCTCCCTTCCTCTGTGCGAGATCGGTGGTTCTCAATCGCTGGTGTACACAAGGGTCTCATTCAAGGTTGCACACATACAACTGACTACTCTGTTTTTTTATTGTTGTTGTTTGTTTGTTTGTTTTCTCTTTTTCTTTTCTGCCCGCCCCCACGCCCCCGACCACGCCCCCTGACTACTCTGTTTTTATGAGTAATTTAATGCGACTGGGACGACTTTGACGTCTCCACCTCCCTCACTGACTCTGGAACCCAGCTCCTGTGTGAGCCGGTTCCTCAAAGGGCCGGGCCAGGGACAAGCACCCAATACCCTTCCAGGGACCGACAGCTGAGCGATGGGTGCCCCGCCAGGGCTCGAAGCCGAGAGGGCAGCTTTTCTCTCCTGACCTGGCATCACAGGACACCCCGTCAAAGAAGCAGGTGACCAGCAGCTCCTCGGCCGAATAGCTCATGTTGATCTTCTTCTCCAGGGGCACCTGGGCCATGATGTTCATGTAGTGCAGCTTGTACCACTCCTGGATGGCATTGACTCCCGAGCTGAAGGTGTACACGGCGCAGTTGGACGTGTTATTCGAACACTGCGAGTAAATAAAGAGCGGACGGGAGGCTGAAGCCATCGTCTCTGCCGCTGGCCTTCAGCAGGACCGTCAAGATGAGGAACTGAGGACCCCAGAGGAGACCCTCAGGGGGGACAGGAAGGGGGTCCCTGGGCAAGGATGGGCTGGCTTCTCACATATGAGGGCTCAGGGACATCATCTTCCAGCCTCAAAGGGCCAGGAAGGGAGTCAATGAGGAAGGAATGGACTCCCCACCAGGTGAAAAGCAAAACCAGCTTCTTTGGGGTCCCCCCACGTCTGGGCTTTGGCCGATTATCGTGACTGAGTCCCTCCAGGACCCTCACTGTTTTCTATTGGATTCCGCAGTCTAGAACTCGAAATTACAGCCCAGACTCTGACACCGTCTTTGCGGGGATCTTTCTTGGGTGAAGCACAACAGATCTTTTACGTCCCCGGGAAATTGTGCTATACACCCCAGATGCTCCCTTTCCGTGCTGGGCTTAGAAACTCTCCTGACAGACATCAAAGGGTTGATTGGGGTCTCAAGAAGAACCTTTCGGGTGGCTTGTGAAAAGACGCAGGGGTCGAGGGAGGGCCCGCTTTTCAGGACCTGGTGCTAGAACAAGGAGGTCTCACAATCAGCATTCAAGGCTGGAGGGTGGAGACACGGCTCTCGTCCTGCCCCGCCAGCTGGGGCAGAGAGAGGAAGGTGGTCATCGAGTTTGCCCAGGGAGGTAATGGAACGCATTTCTGGTGAATGGCTACTTCTTCCAAGTCCCTCAGATGGGACCAAGAAGAAGAGAAATCAGGTGACAGCCCCTTCATGAAGGCAAGGAATGCAGGGAACAATGGGTGTTTCCGTGTATTTGTTATTTTCTTTCTTCTGGTGTCTGTGTGCCCCAATTTTGCTTCAGTGGCATTTCATGTCCTTCCCCCACCCCCGTGGATACAGTCTGGTGAAACCGTCCAGCAAAGGTCCCCCGCCTTCTGTGAGCCAGTGTGACCCCAGCTCGGCCAATCAACTACCTCAAGATGGGACGTGAAACCATCCTGATGGATGAATTAACGAGAAGATTAAGAACAGCCAGAGCTTACTTAATCCAGTAGTAGCAGCAGCGGGAATGATGGGCTGTTATTTCTTGTCACCAAGATGCCTGGGTCTCCCCCGCACGCCTGTCCTTTGAGAGCCCCCCCATGAGCCACCAGTCACTGGCTAAGACAGTGCTTCCTGCTTCAGGGGGCCTGCAGCCGTTTCAGCTACCTGTAGTTCCTTTATCCTAACGGGGCGGGGCGTGTGTCCTCCAGCAGACCCTCAATGGGGCTAAATGCCAAAGGAGGAGCCTCCCGGGACCCACTCTCTCCAGCCCGTCCCATGCCCCAAACGGGGAGCCTGTGTACTCACTCACCAGCTGGAACCCCACCGTCTCCTTGGACTCTTGGACGTGGACCACGTCCGACGCCTTATGGATGATCTTCCCGCTGACTTTGCGCTTCCGCCCTGTGAGGAAGTCCGTGGCCTTCCTGGTCTCACCCTCCTGGAAGGCCATCAGTGGAATCAGGTTGAGGAACCTGGGCCGGGTGGCCTCCCACGCGGAACTCCAGGGCTCAGCCTCTCGGCGTTTCCGGGACTCAATCTCTGAGAAGCCGTACAGGGTCTTCAAGGCCGCCCTGGTCTCCTGTTCCAGGTCAGCTAACAGGGGTCTCACGGCGCTATACCTGCCAAGGTGGGAGGGGGAGGGGTGTCAGAGAGAGCGGAAGCCCCTTTGGCCCAACGCTGACCCTTCTCCATGCTGCCTTCCATCCACATGTGTCCTGTCCCCTTTGGCCAAGGAAAACAGGCCTTGACAATTTGCCCCATCCCGAGTGACCGCTAGATCGAGTGGAAGAGGGACAGCTCCTGTGTACCCTAATGTGGCTTCCTGTGGCTTCACCTCTGCCTCCACTCTCTGCTTGCTCTTGGGGTGTGTTGATGAGTTCGCCCCAACCAGCATTTCTGGAGTGGTGACTGTAGGTGTCTCCCATAAACCAGGCACTGCTAGCTGGGAGTCTAACCCAGAGGGCAGGCTCTGTCTCCACCCAGTACGCTGCCCTTGGCCTCCGATTCTCCTCGATTCGGTGCTGGGAGGGCAGAGGCATAGCTGTGCCCTTGACAACCCCGAGAACACAGAAGGCGGCTGCTGGGCGTCGACTGAACCATAATGACACTATCTTTTCACGATACTAAATGGTCCTGGCTTCTCTCTCAACTCCCCCCTCTCCCTTCTCCTTGCTCTGTGTGTCGTGATCGGGCTGATCTGCCCGGGGTCTGGTCCCCCGCCGTCCCGGTTTCAGATGGGTCATCTTGGACAAGCCATTTAACCTTTCTGTGTCTCATTTTCCCATCTGCAAAATGGGGTTATTGGGAAGAGTCCACAAGGTTTTTTTTTTTTTTAATTTTGTAGTCCTTTTGTTTTATTTTATTTTATATATTTATTTACAGGGACAGAGAGAGGGATAGATAGGGACAGACAGACAGGAACAGAGAGAGGTGAGAAGCATCAATCATTAGTTTTTTGTTGCCGTTGCGACACCTTAGTTGTTCATTGATTGCTTTCTCACATGTGCCTTGACCGCGGGCCTTCAGCAGACCGAGCAACCCCTTGCTGGAGCCAGTGACCTTGGGTCCAAGCTGGTGGGCTTTTGCTCAAGCCAGATGGGCCCACGCTCAAGCTGGCGACTTTGGGGTCTCGAACCTGGGTCTTCCGCATCCCAGTCCCACGCTCTATCCACTGCGCCACCGCCTGGTCAGGCTCCATGTCTATGTCATGAAAGGGCCACTATTACCACTTTTACTGTGTTCCTAGTATTTGCCATCATGCCGCCCTCTTAGTACCACATCCGCTCCGCAAGGACAAAGGCCGTGTTTAGATTCTTCAGTCGTACGCTGCAGGTCCTAGCACGGAGTGTGACAATTGGTAGATCATTAGGGAACAAGTCATGGACAGAAGGGAGAAAGAAGGGAAGAAATGGGGTGGAGAAAGGAAAAGGAAAAGGAAAAGAAGGACTTGGAGGTAGGGGATGAGTCTGAAACTTGATTTTGGTTGTGAGCTTGGCCGCCAGCTGGCCGTCTGCACCCCCACACACCCCCAGCTCTTCCCTTCTCTCCACCCCCCCCACCTGCTCTAACATATTAGGCCAGATTCTGATCTGCCACACAGACCAGTTTTCAATAATCCTAAGAAGGATGCCCGTGACCCATTTAAAACAGGTCTTGCGGCCAACGGCAGGGCCGTACCGAGGGCTGATTCTGCCCAGAGCCCAAGGATCTTAATTAGTGGGGCTGGGTTCACTCAGGTGAGGATTTGGGGCAGCTGAGATGCTTCCGGAAGTCACCTGGGTGCCACTCTTGAGTCAGCCCTGAGCTCACATCTGGGGAGAACCAGAGCGTGAAGCTATAGAGCTCAGGAGAAATGGCCAAGCTGGGTCGCGTGTGTACATGCCCATGTGGGTGGCGCAAGCGTGTGTGCACACGTGTGTATGTGTGTGTGTGTGTGTGTGTGTGTGTGTCCCTGGGGTGAGGGGTTGATAGCTCATCCCAGGTCCAACCTCCAAGCAAAACTGATCCTTGCAAATGTCCCTGTGGTCTTCCCTGAGCCAGCCGGTTCTCAGAAGTGACCGGGGACCCCAAATTCAAGACTGCAAAAAATTGAGAAGCCAGGAGGGGGCGTTTCTCCCGTGCCGACCACAACTCTGGCTCTCACAATAGCGGGCATCTGCCGGCCCTCCGCAGTGGGTCCCCCTTCGGGAGGGACCCCGGCCTGGCCCCTGCCTCTCACTTACTTACTTGTACGGGTTGATGTTGCAGACGGTGACGGCAGGGAAGTCCAGCTTCTGGAAGTGGATCTTGATGGAGACGGAGACGGTGTAGAAGGAGAGGACGAGGAGGGCACACTGCCAGAAGATGAGGGCCACGGCGGTCAGCGTGAACAGGATCCAGAGCAGGCGCCTGAGCCGGCCGCGGGACACCACGATGCGGCGGCAGCCGTGGGTGTTGGTGTTGAGGCAGTACCACCTCATCAGCTCCTTGACGGTGGGAGCCTGAGGCCCCGTCACGGGCAGATTCTTCTTGATCTTGGCTTTGATCTTCTCTCCGGGCGCCATGGCAACAGGATGGCCCTTGGAAGGGCGCGCGGGCCGGCTGGAGGGGCAGAGGAGGAAAGCCAAGGTGAGCTCACACGCCCCCCCCCCCCACCGGCCTGCGGGGCACATCCCTGGAGGCGGGGTGTCCACGTGCCCTCCCTCCCAGGCCGCCTTCCTTCTTCCCTCTGTGGGCTGGACAGTCTGCGCTCTGAGGCCGTGGCCCCTTTCTCCAGGATATTTGCTTTTTTTTTGTCACCGTGGCTGCCAAAGGGCCGCTCTCCTCCCCGTGTGGCCCCCGGGGCCCCGTGGGTGGGGGCTGGGTGAAGTTGAACCTGTGACTTGTGGGGCAGGTTTGAAGAACCTTTCCCCTGGTGCTGGAGGCTGGAGCCCTCTGAGTGACCAGGGCAGCCTCTGCACATTGTACGCTTTGTGCTGACTCTAGGGTTGCCCCCCACCCACTCACCCACCCACCCACGCAGGCCCCCCGCACCGTTGCCTCCCGGAAGGCAGCGGTCCTAGCTTGTCCTGCCCCCTGGTGCCCAACTCAGGGCCTGACACAGAGCCAGCGCCCTGCAAATTGATCCTGACGGATAAAAATCTACCAGGAGAGTTTCCCGACAGCCTCGCCAGGTCAAGCCCCGTCCCTCCCAGCTCTGCTGCCCGATTACGGGAAGCACAGAGTTTCTGTTTCGTCTCTGCGCCCTTTCTTCTCTCGGCAGCCCAGCTCTTCGTGTTTCTAGGGGCCCCCAGTACAACCAGAACCCACAACTGCTGGCCACTGAATGAATATTCTCCAAGGTGCTGTGCCTTGGATCTAAAATAGAATACACTTGGACTGAATAACAGCTCTCTTCAGTGGGGTTGGGGGCAGGCTAGAAAGCAGGTGACCACATTGCATCAACCTACGTGTGTGATGTATCTCAATCACGGAAACTTGACGGTGTGAAACGACATACTTTTCAGAAATTCATACGATCTCTCTCTCTCTCTCTCTCTCTCTCTCTCTATATATATATATACACACACACATACATATATATCTACGGTCATCTCCTGGTTTTAACAGAGATTATCTCATTAGTCTCATAGATACATACAGTCTCTATGGTACATATTATGTGTATTTCATTTCTTGTTTCAACAATCTACCACAAGGTCAGTCTAGGGATACTATTATTCTCTCCACATTGCAAAGGAGGAAAACGAGCTCAGAGAGGTGGAGTAACCTGTACAAGGTCACACAGCCAGTTACACGGTAGAGCTGGATTAGAGCCAGGTCTATATGCCTATGAGGGGCCAAGTTTGGGCCGCCCCACCCAAGGCAGTGGATTAGCAGTTCCTGGGACAGAAGTGAGGAGGAGAGGGACGGGACGCCACACAACTTGATTTTCAAACGCTGTGGACAGGTAGCGTGGTTACTTCCCACTGGCATGGAGGAGAAGGGCGTATGGAAATTCTGTCCCCTATGCTTGCCGTGGGTGACAAGAGGCAGATGAGGCCATACAGTAGAATACACAGGGTGGTTTCCATGCTGCCCAAGGGCCTACAGCTTGGACAAGGACCTTAGTTTTTCTCGTCAATTTCTTCAGGCAGGATTCTGTATTTGAATTTGAATTCGTTTTTCTCTCTCCCTCCCCCCCCCCCCCACTGCCCCTAAACCCATGTGATATTTTCCAAAATTGCGAGCCAGGGCAAAGTGGGGAGGCTTTCGCACTGATGATGCTAGTGGATGTTAGGTCTGTGATGTGCATGCTGGGGATACAGGCGGGAGATGCCGTGGACCCCAGACCACACCGAGTGCTCCACAGATGGACACCGTCCTGCTGGGCGTGAGAAAGTGGGCTCTGACCCTCAGGACGACGTTATCAGCCTCTTGGAGGAGGAATATAACTTATTTGGTCACTTAAAATATTGCCCATCTCCATCTCCTCTCTCACTGAATCCAAAGGCAAAAAAAAAAAAAGTTTATTTGTTTTAAAACCCCCCAAGTACAGGTTCAATTTCCTGCCACACACAAGGTCTTCTGCTCTGTGAATGTTCAACAGACACTGATTCTGAGAGCTCCTGCCTCCAACCCTCCTTCTTCTCACTGACGATGGCTCCTGGGGTCTCTCTGTCCCGCATTCGCCACCTCCCCAGAACTGACCTTGAGCTCAGTGGGTCACCTGCCCGACCTCAGTGAAACCACAAGGGAAAGAAGGAAACCCACCCTGCCCGCCACAAAACAGACAGATATTGGCACGAATAATATCTCTACTTCAAAGCAAAACAAGAGTCTGTCGCTATGATTAGGTAGTATTTCTTGATTAAATAGAGTGCCTTGTGGGAGATTCACACCTGACACACAGTGGGCATGCTTCTAAGCACTTTTACAGGTGTTAACACACTTATTTCCACAACAGTCTTTCTTCTAAGGTAGGGAGCATGATTTTCCCCATCATACAGATAAAAGCGACACTTGCTAGAAGTCACCCTAGAAAGTGGCTGAGCTGTGATTTGCTCGGGAGTCCAATAATAATAACAACAACAACAATAATAATAATACTAATAACCCCCCAGGCATCCTATTCAGCTCCTTTTCCACACATTATATTCTTGGATCCTCTCTCTATAATTATATATATAAGGTGCTAGTACCACCCCCATTCCACAGAGGAGGCAAGTGGGGTGCTGAAAGGTTAGGTAACTTGGCTCAAGGTCACACAGATTGGAAGGATTCTTTAAAATCCTAGAGTCCTGACTCAAGACGGTGGCTCTACTGCAGCCTTCTCGCCCGCGTGACCTTGACCCATCCTTCATACCAACGAGGGAACTCGAGCCTCAGGGAGCCCCAGCTCCTCCGGTGGACGGCGCAGCCCCTACCTACTGGGGGGCAGAGCCAACAGGCGTTGTTCTGAGGCCAATGGACAGCCTGGGCTGAAGACGCCGCTGCCGCAGAGAATCCTAACAATCCATTCCGAGTGTTTGCTTCCTTTATGGAACCCAGACAGCCCCAGAGAAAACACTCCAGAGAAGTAAAAGAGCCACTGCGCTCAAGTCCACGCGTCTCCCCGGGGCTGGGAAGGGGGCTGCGCGGATGCCCAGCAGCTCAGAAAACGCCCTCCCCCGCTGTGCACCCCTGGCCACGGCATGGGTAGACGCCAGGGAGCTGGACCCGGACTGACCTGCGACGGTGGCCCGGCATCCCGGCCACCCAGAGCGAGCACCGAGAAGCTGATGCCCGCGCAGCCACCCAGAGCGCGGACGGCGTCCGGGAAGCCACGGGACCCCCGCGGCTGCTCGAGAGCCTGAAAGCCCCGAGCGGGTGCGACCTGATCCAGCTGAGCTCACCTCACTCGGTTCCGAAGGCGGCGGGGCTAGCGGGTGCGCGATCGGGGGCACACTCGGGTCTGCTCTGGGTGCAACGCGAGCATCTCCCGGCCACCGCCGCCACCACCGGCTCTTGTGAGCCTCGGCGGGGCCCCGCCCCCTGTGCCCGCCCCCCGGGCCCGCCCTCACCTGCCCAGGTGTGTTCTGCAAGCAGCCGAGGAGGCGCAGCGGCCGGGATCCAGCAGCGACCCCGCAGCGCCGCCTGCCACCCCGTGGCGGATCTGCGCCCCCGCGCGTCCCTTGTGCGCCTTGCGGTGGCACCACGCGGTGCTTGCTGCCGCCCGGAGGCCACCCTGCGCCCTACGTTCCCTCGGAGTCCGGGCCGCACCGTCTCCAAGCTGCTCGCAGCGCCTCCTGTCGCCTTGTGACTTCCCCAGCGCCGGCCACTCGCGTCCAGTTGGCTGCCCGGCCGCCGCGGAACGGGGAGAAACTCCAAGCTGTCTTTGCGCAGGACTTCTCCTGACCTGGATGGAGCACGAGGCAGCCCCCATGCTACCTGAGTCCAGCTGCTGGCGGCGGGGTTTGTTCAGCCCCGCCATGGCTCATCCTTTGATCTCGTCAGCGGCCCTTTTTATAGGGACGCCGCCGTTACTTACAAGAAAGGAGCTTAAGAGCATAGCGCCCGGGAGGGACAGTGGCCATATTTCCGACTCGGTCTCTTTGAGTAGAGAAGAAAGCAGCAGGGAGAGGGGCTTCTCAGACTTACCTGTGGGTCACGTTAAAATGCGGAGCCTACTTTCGTGGGCGTGGGGCTTGGAAATCCGCATTTTTGAGTTCCTGGGTGATGCCCTGTTGCTGGTTGGAGGAACACACTTTGAGTAAGAAGGGCTACTCACCCAAGGGAGTGGAAACTGGGTCAAAATTTTGGAAGGCAATTTAAAGAAAAACCCATAAAAAAAAAACCCCAACAAAACCCTCAACTGTTTGTTCTAACAATGCATGCACATTGTAAAGAACTCCGATGATAAAGAGAAAACGGAAGTCTTTGTGTAATTGGTGGCCCCCAGTAAATGAGCACTATTAACAATCGGTTATTATTTATATATTCATATGTGTGATAGGATTATGAAATACACACTGTTGTTTTAATGACAATGCACTACACAGTTATATATTCTCATTGTAAATGAACAAAGCCAGCCTAACCTGATTGGTGGTGGCGACCTAGGCTGCTGAGGTCTCAGGCTAGAGACTTCAACCTAGAGCAGTGGTTCTTAACCTGGGTTCTATCAAATCCTAGGGGTTTGATGAGTCGGTCTCAGGGTTTCCGAGAAGCCTCTGACACAAAGGCAAGAATAAAGTAATACCGTCATTTGTTATGAGTTCATGCACTTTGTTGGTTTTGTTCTTTGAGCAAGGGGATGTTCATGCACGGCTCATTTTGTGCACCAGTAAAAAAACATATACCTATGTCTTGAATTTGGGGAAAAAACTCATATTTTATTTATCACTAAAGAAGGGTTTGGTGAATGAGCATATGAAACTGGTGGGTTCGGTACCTCAAAAAAGGTTAAGAACCACTGACCTAGAGGTTGCTGGTTTGAGCGCAGGCTCACCAGCTTGAGCCCAGGGTCCCCAGCGTGAGTTGGCATGACCCCATGGTTGCTGGCTTGAGCCCAAAAGATAGCTTGATTGAAACCCAAGATCGCTGGCTTGAGCAGGGGGGGTCACTGGTTCAGCTGGAGCCCCCCACCCCCGTCGAGGCACATAGGGAGGAAGCAATCAATGAACCACTGAAGTGCCACAACCACTCTGTTTCTTTCCTATTTTTGTTCTGTTAGAAGATGCCTTATATATTTTGGTGCTCTCCGATTCCATGCACATATATTAAAAAGTATTGTCTTCTTGATACAATGTCCCCTTTATCATTATGAAAATGTCCATCTCTGTCTCTTCTTACCTTTGTTGTCTTGAAGTCCTCACTGTCAGATATGAGTATGGCTACACCTGCTTTTTCTTTGGGTGTCATGTGCTTGGAGAATCATTTTCTGACTCTTCACTTTGAGTCTACTTTTGTCCTTGCGGGTTAGATGTATCTCTTGAAGGCGGCGTATGGTTGGGTATTGCTTTTTGATTCAATCTGCTACTCTGTGCCTCTTGATCGGTGAGTTCAGTCCACTAACATTTAGGGTCATTATTGACACTTGAGGGTTTCCTGAAGCCGTTTTATGTTTTTTCTGCTAGCCCTGTGTCTCCTTTGCTTCTTCTCTTTTGTGTTTCTGTCAGTTGTTTTTGTTTTGTGGTATTCCGTACTCACCTTCTCCCTGCTTCCTCCTCTTTCTAAGCTGTGTGTTTCAGTATTGGTTTTTTTCATGGCTGGTTACCCTTAGATTATTTTAAAACATTGTCGTATGAACAAGAGTCCTTTGTCTTATGAGTGCTTCTGCACTCCACCCTCCTTTGCTGCTGAGGGTTTTGTCTTCTTTCCTTTTATGTTATTGTTGTCACAGAGTATCCTTGTTCATATTGTAAACTTGCTGGAGCTTTTCCCTCTAGCTTTGATTTGTTTTGTTCTTTGTGTCTGGTCGAATAGCCTCCTTTAAGTATTTCCAGCAGTGGCGTTTTTCTGGTGATAATGTCTCTCCGCTTCTGCATGTCTGTAAAAGCTTTTTTTTTTTTTCTCCTTGATATGTGAAGGATAATGTTGATGGATATAGTGTTCCTCGCTGGTAATTCCTCTTCCAGTGCTTTGAATGTTTGGGTCCACTCACCGCTGGCTTGTAGAGTTTCTGCCGAGAATGCTGTTAATAACCTGATGGGCTTTCCTTTATATGTTACAGTCTCCTTTTCCCTAACTGCCTTGAGGAGTCTTTCTCTGTCATTGATTTTTGATATTTTTATTGCACTGTGTCTTGCAGAAGGCCTATTTGGGTTGAGGTAACTCGGCGTTCTGTTTGCTTCTTGGATTCAAGGATCTAACTCTTTCTATAGGCTTGGGGACTTCTCATCAATTATTTGGTTGACTAAGCTCTCTATTCCCTTCTCCCTCTCTTCTTCTTCTGATATTCCCATTATTGTTACCTTGCTCTTTCTGATGGAGTCAGACAAATCTTGTAGAGCTCTACCATTTTTTTAAAAAATTTGTGAGTCTCTCTCCTCTTTTCTCTCTTCTACTCTAGCTGCCTGTCTTCCATGTCACTGATTCTCTCCTCTATCTGGTCTGTTCTATCAGCTAAACTTGTTAACTCACTTTTCAATTCATGTAGTGAGTTTTTCCTCTCTGTTTCTAAGTTTCCATCTCCTGCTTAAAGTACTTGTTTTGTTCATTAATTTGTTTTCTGATATCATTAAATTGCCGGTCTGTGCTTTCTTACACCTCATCGAGTATTTTCATAACTTCAGTTTTGAATTCACTATCATTTAACTCCAAGGTTTCCATGTGATTTAAAATGCTTTCTGGAGATTAATTTTTTTTTATAATTTCTTTCTGAACTGTGTCTCTTTCTTGAGTAGCCATGATATTAGTTTTCTTCTGTCATGATGGCATTTGAGAGTTAGAAAATGTTGCACTTCTGAGAGGTTTTTCTGTTTGTTTTGTTTTATTTTGCAGTAGGTGGTGCTAGATTACAAGTCTCAGCTCTGTGAAATTCCCTGGCTGACCTCTGCCGAGATGTTGCTGTCACGATGATTGGTGTGTGTGACTTGTTGTGAGGGCTTTACGGCTTTGGCAATGGTGATCTCAGGCCTCTGGGTGCACCCCCCCATCTCAGCAGACCAGGGCCCAGACACAGAGCACCTTCATTCTTCAGAGGAAAGAGTGGCCCTGTAGTGTGGGGTATGTCTCTGTCACTCTCCATACATCATGAAGGGAGGGAGGCGGGATCTGGGAGGGTAGGGGGTCGTACTCTTAACTCCATCCTGAGTGGAGTCTACTGGCAGTGACACCTTGCTCTGCCGTACTTGGGTTTATTATTTCTTTTTTATTTATTTATTTTAGAGAGGAGACATGGAGTGAGAGAGAGAGAAAGAGAGAAAGCGGGGAGGAGCTGGAAGCATCAACTCCCACATGTGCCTTGACCAGACCAGTGCAGGGTTTTGAACTGGCGACCTCAGTGTTCCCAGGTCGTCACTTTATCCACTGTGCCACCACAGGTCATGCAGTACTTGGGTTTAGTATCTATCTCTGCAAATGCCCCCCCCCCAATCTTTCCATTCCTCCTGGGAGAAAAAGACCCAGTCACTCCAACTGTCTTCCCTCTCTGGAGCCCCAGCGGGCAAAACCCTAGAGAATCTGCATTTCTCTCCTCTTCAGATCTCCACTGCAAGTGTGTCTTATCCCCACCCCCTTTCTCCACCCTTCCCACCTTCAGTTGATTTCATGCGTGGATACTTCTAGGCGAGCCTGCGAGCCCAGCTGAGGTTCCTTTGCTGTTCAGTTTGTTGCTATTTCAGGGGGAAGAGATCAAGGGTGTCTCTCATGCCACCATTAGTCTGATGCCGTCCTCAAAGGAAAGCTCACGTATGCTCCCCCCCCCCCCACCATGTGTCCGTCTTCTCTTGCTGGAAGCTGGCTTTCTATGGTCAGCACCGTGGACAGCAGCTGTGGAGGCTTTTGTCCTTTTTCTCCTTACAAAGGAGGTCTCTAACAGGATGCTCCTGTCCCGCAAAAGGCCACTTGCAGCTTGGAGATGGATTCACAGAAAAGGACGAAGTAGCGACAGTGACCTCCAACAGCCAGGTTCTCCCGTGGGCACAGAGGAGAGAGGTCACCATCTGGTTGCCTTTGGAGCTAGAAATGTACAGTGGACGCTTGGTATTTGGGCTTGTGGTGGTTACGCCTCATAAAGTCAGCACAGGCGCTGGGTTCGTGAATACCGAGCCATGGCTGCAAGGCGAAGGGTGGCCCTGGGTTCCCGTGTGCCTCTGATCACAATACATTCGTCAAACGATCAATGCATAACTTACAAAAATATGTTCCTGTATAAAGACACCTTATTTCACACACACACACGCTATTGGTTTATTAACATTGAACGCCCAGCCAACCGCACTGTAACTCATACCTGAATGAAGCTTACCTACCCCACATACTTCCTCTGGAAGACACTTCATCACCTGTCATGACCCCTCTGTTTAAAATCGCAACCGTGAGAGAAGTTTCCCGTCCTCCTCTCCGGCTTTATTCTTTTATAACACTGAGACAAATCTCCACACGGTGCGTGTGGCTGGTGCCTTGCCTGTCTATTCCCATTAGAATGCAATGTAGGCTGCCCTGGAGCAGGCCTTTGGCCTGTCCGGTTCATTGCTTTAGCCCCAGGGTAGAGAGAACAGCGCCTGGCACACAACAGGGGCACAGTGTGTACTTTATGAGTAAATGAGTGAGCACAAGAGCAGAGTGGGTTCCAGTTGGGGTTACAGCTGGCTCCCCTTGGCTCTGGAAGGCCATGCCCGGGGAGAAATGGGATGTCTCACACAAGAGAAATGCCCAGCTAACTGCAGCCTGGTGGGTTGCATGGGCTACGAAGGAACAGTGATATTACAAGCTTTGTACTCTGAAGGGGCTCGCACTTGCCTTTGAACTGGCACACGGAGGGCCAGCTCCGTGGGCGTGCGACTTGCAGAGAGCGGCACGAGGCCTGCATTCAGCAGGACGGCCTTGTGCTCTGCTGAATGCTCTGCCGTCCTCATCTTGAAAATGAAAATAAAACACAACTTTTTAAAAATTTTTATTTATTCATTTTTAGAGGGAGAGGAGGGAGATAGAAGCAGGAAGCATGAACTCCCATATGTGCCTTGACCAGGCAAGCCCAGGGTTTTGAACCGGTGACCTCAGTGTTCCAGGTTGACGCTTTATCCACTGCGCCTCCACAGGTCAGGCTTGAGATTTTTAATAATGTATGAACAAGGGTCTCTGCATTTTCATTTTTACTGGCCCCCACAAATTCAGTAACTCACCCTAGCTATGCAGAACTGGTTACACCGTCTCCTAGGATTCACTGACATCGTGGGTGATAAAGGTGGCACATGGCTGCGGCTAACATTAACGCCACCCAGCCGGACTTGGAGCTCTCCGAAGAGGAGAGGAGCCGGTCTTATATTTTTAAAAGCCAGTTGATACTCCTGAAAAAGTATAAAAAAATATTTTTGTGTGTGCGGTTCTAAAGCTGATTGCGTAATAGTGGTGAAATCGTCTCATCAACTTGGAATGAATATTCTATAGTTCCTCTCTGCAAATATTTGAAACATTTCTCCATCCCGCTAACATCTTCGCACGATTTCCGGCTTTTGAAACTTCTTGACATCCCTGCCGGCTTCTTCGTTATTGTCTCGATAGCATCGCCTCCCTCTTCCCTAGTTTCCTCTGCTTCCCAGGGAAGAAGCCCAGAATTTTATTCCCGGGATTGCTCTCTGTAGGGCTGGCCCGGGCGAGGTCCTCGGGAAGGATTTGCAGGATAAAAAGCAATGTCTTATTGCTCCTCTGGCAGCAGCTGTGGGCGGACAGACGTCAGCAGACCTGAAGGCCTCACAATCGGTGCCGTTACTGCTGCGGTCGCTGAGATGGTAGTGGGTCCCCCCCACCCCCAGAGTCCTCGAACAGAACTGGGATTAGCGGGAAGGGAGTGTGTTAAGTGCAGGGTCAGATTCTGTTTCCATTCAAATAAATTTTTGACCTTTTTGTTCATCTTGGATTTTTTTGTTCTGAAGTGAGAAGTGGGGAGGCAGAGAGACAGACTCCCACATGTGCCCTACCAGGATCCACCCGGCATGCCCACCAGGGGGTGATGCTCTGCCCATCTGGGGTGTTGCTCCGTTGCAACCAGAGCTATTCTAGCATCTGAGGCAGAGGCCATGGAGCCATCCTCAGTGCCCGGGCCAACTTTGCTCCAATGGAGCCTTGGCTGCGGGAGGGGAAGAGAGAGACAGAGAGAAAGGAGAGGGGGAAGGGTGGAGAAGCAGATGGGTGCTTCTTCTGTGTGCCCTGGGCAGGAATTGAATCTGCTACTTCCACACACCAGGCCAACGCTTTACTGCTGAGCCAACCAGCCAGGGCCCATAAACTTTTTAATGTTGGAATAATTTTAGATTTGCAGAAGAGTTGTAAATATAGCACAGAGTTCCTGTATAGCAGGTCAGGAACCTTTTTGGCTGAGAGAGCCATGAACGCCACATATTTTAAAATGTAATTCCATGAGAGCCATACAATATGTTTAACACTAAATACAAGTAAATGTGTGCATTTTATGTAAGACCAACACTTTTAAAGTACAATAAGTCTCTGAATTCTTTTTAATAACGTGGTTATGCTGTTGCTAACCAACAATGAATAAAGTACTTCTTACCATTAATGCGACTTCTGGTGCTGCATGGTTTTGCTGATATGGCTTTGTAGTCTGGCTGATACGTGGTGAGGTTAAGCTTCATGCAGGCGTTGAGACTTCCATCCGTTAAATGTGATCGTAGGTTGGTCTTAACGTTCTTTAGATGCGAGAAAGACTGCTCACATGCATACGTAGAGCCAAACATTGTCAGTACAGCAATAATCACACGCTGCAGTGTGTGGTATATGACGGGAAGTACGTTCCAAGTTTTGACAATCAGCTGGTCTGCGGGTTGAAGTTTTTTCATTTCTCCCCACTTGTGTTTGCTCACCAACTCCGCTTGCTGTCATGCAAGTCTTTCCAAATCTTCATTTAGTGACTTGAACTTATTCACCCACATATCTGAGGCCTTCAGGTCAGCAGCTTGCAGCTCAAAATCTCTGATGGAGACACGGGGGATGTAACTCAGGTTGGTGCTGTCCACTGCACACTCGTGTGGATGGGTGATGAACTTAAAAAGACGAGTGCACTCATGAAATTCTCCAAAGCGTGCTTTGAATGACTGCAGGAGATTAGATGTGAAGCCCACTAGCTGCTGGAGATCAAGATGTTGAGTAGGGTCACTTGCTGTGCATGCATCTTTAAACTCTCCCAGTTTTTCAAAGTGTAGTAAACGACCTGATTCAATGTCAGCAATGAAGAGTTCCAGCTTGTTTTCAAATGCAAACACTGCTTGTTGAAGGGATAAGACTGTATTTCCAATGCCTTGCATTTTCACATTGAGCTGGTTCAGATGTTCAGTCATGTCCACGAGATAGTAGAACTTCAGGAGCCACTCAGTGTTAGCTAACTCAGGATGCTCGACGTTTTTCATTTCAAGAAAAGTCCCAATTTCGCTCAGACAAGCTGCGAAACAGCTGAGCACCTTCCCTCTTGACAACCAATACATATTGCTGTGCAGAAGCAGACCAGAATAATTATTCCCAACTTCACCCAGCAGTATTTTACACTGGCGATCATTTAAAGCTCGGGCAACAATAAAGTTGACCAATTGAATGACCAGCGACACCACCTCACCAAGCTGCTCACCACACATCTGAGCACATGCAAAGTGCCTCCTGATGTAGGATGCAGTGAAAACTTAGGATGGGTCTCTTTTCATGTTTACAAGGAAGCACTACGAATCCTCTGTTTTTCCCCATCATGCACGGAGCACCATCAGTACACACCAAAATAAGTTTATCCATCGGTAGATTTTTAATTTAGCGAAATCAATGAAAGACTTGAATAAATCCTTCCTTCTTGTTGTTTCTTTCATAGGCAAACAGCAAGACTTTCCTCACGTAGTGTGTCACCGACAGCATACCTTGCAATCACGCTGAACTGGGATAAATGGCTCACGTCTGTTGACTCATCCAAAGCGAGAGAAAAGAATGGTGCTACATTTATGTCCTTCACTTGTGTTGCCTCAATGTGATTTGTCATCATGATGGTACAATTGTGAACAGTTCTTGCAAACAGAGGTATGTCTTTTATTTGTTTGATTATCTTGTCTTTATCCGAAAAGTCGTCAAAAAGTTCATTGGCAACATCAAGCATGAATGTTTTGGCATACTCCCCATCTGTGAATGGCTTTCCGTTTCTCACAATTGCTAAAGCACCAGCAAAGCTAGCTTAATTCCAGTCACCTTGTTGGGTCCAAACACGGAGTTGCTGCTGACTAGCTTGCACTCTGCACAGTAGCTCTTGACATGCTTTCTTCCTGCTGTTCCCTGCTGGATATTTCGATGCAAATGTAGTATGGCGTGTGTCAAAGTGCCGCTTTATATTTGACTGTTTCATCGATGCAATTTTATCATTGCATATTAGACACACTGCAGAACCTGCTCTCTCCACAAAGGTGAATTCCTCTGTCCATTCCTGCTGAAAAGTACAATACTCCTCATCTTTTTATCTTTTAGCCATCTTCTTCATCAAACGGGTTTATGCAATTAGCTAGCTGACTACTTGATTAAAAGGAGGGAAGTTTACTTCCTGACCTCACGACGACCCATGTACGTTATGCATTATCCAATAAAAATCTGGTGTTGTCCCAGACGACAGCTATGATTGGCTCCAGCCATCCACAACCATGAACATGAGCAGCAGGAAATGAATGGATTGTAATACATGAGAATGTTTTACATTTTTAATGTTATTATTTCTTTTATTAAAGATTTGTCTGCGAGCCAGATGCAGCCATCAAAAGAGCCACATCTGGCTCACGAGCCATCGGTTCCCGACTTCTGCTGTATAACCTTCACCCAGTTGTTACCATCTCATACAGCTGTGGCACATTTGTTAAAACTATGAAACTAACATTGGTTTAACATAGTTGACATCCTGGTTTTATTTGTATTTTATCTGATTTTCTACTAATATCCTTTTATGTGCCAGGATTCAATCCTGGATGTCACATTGCATTTAGAAGTCACATCATCTTGGCCTCCTCTGGTCTGTGACAGTTTCTTAGTCTTCCTTTAATTATTCTGATGGTGGCAGTTTTGAAGAGTGCTTGCCAGTCACTTTGTAGACTGTCCCTATATGTGGGTTGATATGGCATTTTTCTTATAATTGAACTGAAGTTATGGTTTTTGCAAAGAATAATGTAGAGGTAAAGTGCCCTTTTCGTCAGTCATATAGCATAAGGATTGTGTTAGGAATCTGATGCCACAAGGAGGAGATTGCTCCACTCAAGAAAGATGGCGACTGCAGTATTGGAGAATGATTCAGCACAGGGGTTCCAGTGGCTGTCCCCCACCGTGTCTCTCCCCGGCCCACCAGCTTCACACTCTTCTTATGTGACTCTAGCTCTCTCAGCCCTCTCTCTCCGGGATCCCCAGGTAAGTGGCTGTGGATGAGATTTTCTGTACTGGCCCTTTAAGAGGGTACTTGGCGCTCCGAGAGCTCCTCTTTCTTGCAGACAGAATCCTCATCTCGTTTTACCGCCAAATGCTATGTGGGCACCTCTTCTAGGCTCTGGTGCTCTAGGCAGGGGCTCCTGGCCTGGGGTGTAGGACCCACACCTCTCAGGGAAAAACTCCCCGCAGCTGAGATGTCCCTCAGGACCCTCTGCCACCACTCACTCCTGGGGTCAGCCCTTTCCGCGTCTTCATCCTTCCTACTAGTCTCCGTGTGGCTTCTCCGGGACTCCTTGGTTCTAGTCTCCTCTTCCTTTAGTCCCGAGTTGGTTTTTCAGGAAGACTGTTCTTAAATTTAGTTATAACTCCCGTTTGTCCCTGGAGGAGATGCGTGGGATGTCCGTCCGCCCACTCTGCCGCCATCTTGGATCAGGATGAACATTTACATGGCAGATGGAGTAAAGCAGATTGCTCTCCCCAACCGGGCAGACCTCACCCATTACAGTTGAAGGACCACATGGAACAAAAAGATTGATCCTCCCCTGAACTCCTCCTGCCTGGCCAGAGGAGCTGGGCCATTAGCCTTTTCCTGACTTTGGTCTCAAACTGAAACATCAGTTTTTCCTGAGTGTTAAGTCTGCAGCCTTCAGACTAGACTCCACCTCCGGCTCTCCTGGCTCTCTACCTTGCTTGATGCAGCTCTTAGGACTTGTCAGCTTCCATGATCATGATGTGAGTCAGTTCCTCCTAATAAATCTCCCTCTGTGCAGACACACACACACACACACACACACACACACACACACACACTGCTGGTTCTGTTTCCTGTAGAAGTCTAACACAGAGTCACAATGTCAACATGCCACTGGGTGATGCTAACCTTGGTCCCTTGCTGTAGGTGCTGTCTGTTAGGTCTTTCCACTGTAAAGTGACCATCTGTCCCTTTCCACTCTTTGTGCTCTGGAAGTGTGTCACTAAGTGTAGAGCCCGTACCCAAGGGATAATAAGTGTATCTTAAAAGAAAGCTTCATTCCCTGCCTGCAACTAGGAACTCAGGGTAGCTATAAATAGAAGGCACATGTAAACATGAATAGAGGAAAACAAAAAATGTAATTAAGATCTATCTGGATCCACGTTTGGTGAGCTAATAGTAGGTAAGAAATTGCCCTACGGCTTCACGGGTTGAAACAACACCATTGCTTATTTGCCATCGGAGTGGGGCTTAGCAGGAAAGGCTGTCTCTGCTATGTGGTCTTGGGGTGCACGAGGGCCGGGGACCCTCTTCCAGGACTGTCCATTCACATGGCTGGCCAGTTGGTGCTGGTTGTCAACTCGAGCTTAGCCAGGACTTAAGGCTCAGGACCTCAGGCTTGGTTCATTTCCAAGGGACTCTCAGTGTGGCTTGGGCTTTGTCCCAGTGTGATGGCTGGGTACCAAAGGTGAATGAGCACCCTGAGAGAGAGAGCCAAGAGGAAGGTATGTTGCCTCTTATGATCTGGCACACGCTACCTCTTATGATCAGTCACCTGGTGTCACATCTGCTTAATCCTTTCAGTACAGGCAGCCCTAAAACTCACCAAGTTTCAAAAGGGAAGGGCATAGCGTTGTTCTCTTGGTGGAGACTGAGCGGTATGGTCCTCCAAGAGCATGTGTGTGGGTCAAATAAGTTTGTACGTATGATGTATATGTTCGCTTGCTTATAGTTTGCATTGGATGTGAGGGACAGGCTATAAGTAGGCAGTGTCCTTATAGCCTAAGGCTTAGTTTTAAGACTAAGCTTTTCCCCACACCCTTGACTGTTGCAGGATAGGGGGGGTGCACTCTCATGAGGAATCCCATTTATGCCTCAGATAAGTGGCTTTGTATCAGAGACTTCCTTGTTTGTACATTGGATTAAAGGTTTTGATTTCTATACTATAAAGTGGGGCGGACCGGGAGCTTGCTCTCTCTCTCTGTTATTCCTGAGATTAACAGTAGAGAGGAGAGCAGAGAAAGGCCACGTGGAGGCCAGGAGAAGCAGCCAAGATGGCAGAGTGCTGAGGAAGAAGCCAGTTTGTGCAGTTTGTGCAGAGAGGAGATGGGGAACAGAGGTGAATAAGCCTGGTGAGCTAGAAACCTTTGATTCTAGGAAACTCGGATAAGTCAGTAGCTTTGTGAGCACTGAATGAGTGGGTTTTGGAGCCCAGTGTGTGTTTTTACTTGCCCGCCGGGTGCAAGCTAGGATTAAAGCTGATGGCTCAGCAGTTCTTGGCTCCGTTGTTTCATTGCCGACTGTCCGAATCTAAAGCGAACCTGCATGGGCCAGGCGGCTGGGATGGTGGCCGTGGCTACTGGCTTTACAATGTGCAGTGCAAACCGTGAATGACCCCGGTTGGGTTCCCGCCGACCCCCTGCGCTTCAAGAGAGAAATCAAGATACGAGCAGGTAGTGGAGAGCTTGAGAAAACACAGCGGACTTTAAAGAAGGAAATGGACAAGACAGAGACGTGCTCTCCTTACCACCCACGTCTGAGCTGGCAGAGCCTTGCATGTGACTGTCCTGAACATTCCACGTCCCTGGTCGTTCCATTCCACTTTCTTTCCTTAAGGTTCCCTCATCCCCTTCTTGGCCTAGAAAAATCAGTTTCTCTGTTCCAGCCCCAGTTCCCGACTCTCTCGTTTAATTTATCCCTTGTGTTGTCATTTCTCTGAGACCCACGTGGCTTTCCAAGTTCACTCCCCACAGTTTGCATTCCTAAAGCATAGGAACCATATGTTATTTATTTATTTTACAGGGACAGAGAGAGAGTCAGAGAGAGGGATAGATAGGGACAGACAGACAGAAGCAGAGAGATATGAGAAGCATCAATCATCAGTTTTTTGTTGCCATTGCAACACCTTAGTTGTTCATTGATTGCTTTCTCACATGTGCCTTGACCGCGGGCCTTCAGCAGACCGAGCCACCCCTTGCTGGAGCCAGCGACCTTGGGCTCAAGCTGGCGAGCTTTTGTTCAAGCCAGATGAGCCCGCATTCAAGCTGGCAACCTCGGGGTCTCGAACCTGGGTCCTCCGCATCCCAGTCCGACACTCTATCCACTGCGCCACCGCCTGGTCAGGCGAAACCACACGTTATTTATAACTTTTTTTTCCCTCCATTTTTATCTTTGCTTTTAACACCCACCTCCACCCTATAGTTCCTGTCTGGCCAACTCCTATGCATCCTTAAACAGATTTACTAACGCTTTCTAAGTGAAGCGCTTGCTATCTCTTTCCAACTGAGTGATTAACTTCAGACCCTCCCTGGACGGCTCTATGGCGACGCCCACCCAGGTTGTTACGGCTGTAATTCCTTAGATGTGATGCCAGCCTCGAGGGCAGGGACTTGGTTTCATCATCCTTGGCTGAGACCTGTACCCCGGAAACAGACCCTAAGATGAGAATTCGTGTATTCGCGATTTAATTTAAGGAAGAGCTCTTAGGAGACACTCTGAAGGGGGGAGCAGAGCCAGGCCACAGGAAAAGAAGTTGAGCAAGGATGGAATTTGGGGCAAAGTCCCGGAAGGCGTGCCTTTAGCCCAGCCCCGCCGTGATCCGTGGAATGTGAGTTATGCGTCAGAATGTGTTATGACCGGAGGCAGAGGAACTGGGTCTTCGTGACCCAACAGTCACTGCAGGAAAACCTCCCCACCCCCAGGAGACATAAATCCCAGACACTTCCAGCCCGGTGAGTGTGCAGATGAGGCTGGGCCCATAGCCCCAGGCAGTTACCAGAAGACAGTTACAGGGGCAACCATTGGAAGCAAAGCACATAGGCTTTGGATCGGGTACTTAAGGTGTCATCCAACATTCTGGAGTGAAGTGGATATCCATGACAAGAAGAAGTGACTGGTGGATGGGGGAGGCCATCACCCACCGTTCACCGGCGATCACAGAGTCACAAATTAAGGAATATATGCTGGTCACACACATTAGGGGGTCAGGGGACGTGCAGCTACTGCGGTACGTTCAGCGTTCTGTACAGTGCATTGTCACCAATGAAATAATAGCTGGTTTTGCATCTCATTTGCATCATCGAACAGCTTTCTTTGACTTGTCCGTTTGCTTTTCTGATGTTCTTGTTTCATTAAAAAAATAATCAGCCTGACTAGGCGGTGACGCAGTGGATAGAGCGTCGGACTGGGATGCAGAAGACCCAGGTTCGAGACCCCGAGGTCGCCAACTTGAGCGCGGGCCCATCTGGCTTGAGCAAAAGCTCACCAGCTTGGACTCAAGGTCGCTGGCTCTAGCAAGGGGTTGCTCGGTCTGCTGAAGGCCCGCGGTCAAGGCACATGTGAGAAAGCAATCAATGAACAACTAAGGTGTCGCAACGGCAACGAAAAACTAATGATTGATGCTTCTCACCTCTCTCCATTCCTGTCTGTCTGTCCCTATCTATCCCTCTCTCTGACTCTCTCTCTGTCCCTGAAAAAAAAAAATCAAATGCTTCTTTTCTTTTATCACTTCATAGTCATTTTGAAATATCCCCTAATATTTTTGTGAGTGGTATATTTAACTCATTTCCAAGGCTCTGAGCTGAAAAAGAAAATGGAATCTCAAGGTAATTCTTGGTAAGATGTTGCTTGTGTACCGGAAAGCCTGGACGATTTTCTAGCAAAAGAAAGTGACTCAAATTAATCTCAGAAGAGAAAGAAAACTCAGACAGAGTGATATTAAGGGGGGGGGCGGTCACAAAACATTTCAAGGAATGGCCTTCTCTACCAGTTCCAGAAATTATAATTGTGAGAACACTTAGAACTTGGAAAACACACTTAAATTGTTCCAAAAGAGCCTCAAGATGACAGAATCCTTCAAGGTTGTTTTTAAAAAGCTGGTAGAACTGAAACACGTCAAGGCCAGCGGGCGTACACGTAGACTGTGACCTGGCTTCGTTACAAAATAGGTGTACATGTCTATATGCTATGTTAGCAAGTACATAAAGTAATACATTCTTTTTTTATTAAGTGAGGAGTGGGAAGGCAGGGAGACAGACTTCCACATGTGCCCAGACCTGTGATCCACCTGGCAAGCCCCCTACCAGTCAATGCTCTGTCCATCTGGGGCCGATGCTCCGTTGCTTGGCAACTGAGCTATTTTAGCACCAGAGGCGAGGCCATAGAATCGTCCTCAGTGCCTGGGGCAAACTTGCTTGAACCATTTGAGCCATGGCTGTGGGAGAAGAAGAGAGAAAGAGAGAGAAAAGAGGGAGGGGAGGGGTGGAGAAGTAGATGGTTGATTCTCCTGTGTGCCCTGACTGGGAACTGAACTTGGGACTTCCACATGCTGGGCCAACTCTCAACCACTGAACCAACGAACCAGGGCCAAAAAACAATACATTTAATGCTATCGTTATGACACACACCACATGAATAGGTTGCAGTGGGTATTTGTAATTTTTGGCTGTCCTGTATTAGATATAATCTTTTTTTTTTTTTTGAGGGAATCTCAAGATAGATGGGAGGCACTCTGTGTCCTCATGATAGAAATTGTAAGAGATATGGTCCCTTCCCTTCTTCCCAGCAGCTAGTGACGGAACCTAGGGTCCAGCCCGACCAATTAAATACTCCCTCGTTGAGCTTAGCAGGAGTTTGGAGCAATCAGAAAAATATTCAAGATTATTCACAGTGACTATTCATAACCAAGATCCCCGCAGCGCGGCTGCTGCCGTCCCATGGAGGTGCCTGGCTGATGGAGGCAGCCCGTGTCCAGCCTCCCTGATGTGTCCATGGTGACATCTTAAGCACCATTTTCAGGAGTGGGGGCCTGGCTCTGGACTACTTTCTTGCTTTTTGGGTTTTTTTTTTGTTTTCTTTATTTATTCATTTTAGAGGAAAGAGAGAGAGAGAGAGAGAGAAAGGGGGGAGGAGCAGGAAGCTTCAACTCCCATATGTGCCTTGACCGGGCAAGCCTAGGGTTTTGAACTGGCGACCTCAGTGTTCCCAGGTCGACGCTTTATCCACTGCGCCACCACAGGTCAGGCCTTGTTTTTCTAAGTCTGATCCTGAACTATTTTTGGACAATTCTATGGGCTGCCGGATACCCCCCACCCTCCATGCCCAGATAAACTTATTTTCTCTTCAATTACTTAAAAAAGGAGTTCACGTTTTTAGCGACCAAGGACCTACAATGGGCACACAGATCAGAGGGACAGGGAAGCACACACTCCTCTCTGCTGCTGCCCGTGTGACACAGTTCAAGGTCCATTTCTGATCATAACCCATTCTGAAGTAAGAACAAATGGAGGCCACTTTGATGCGATGAATAATGTATGTCCGAAACCGAAAGCCGGCGTCGTGCTTAATGGTGAAGCCCTTGGAAGCTTCGCAATTAATGTCAGGAACAATGCAAGCTTCCCACTCTTGTTACTATTACTTAACTGAATTCTGGAAGGGCCATTACGAGAGAGAGAGAGAAAGAGAGAGAGAGAGAGAGAGAGAGAGAGAGATGAGGTACAATATTGTCAAGGAAGAAGCCCGGTTATTTTCTCAGGTACTGATATGAATAGTTCCTGAAAAAAAAAAAAACCAAGAGAACCAGCTTAGGACATTAGGAGACAGGACTAAAGTCCATCCGGTAGCTGGTTACAACCCAACCTTGTCCTAGACACCAACGATGGAAAACATCATGGTGTAAAAATATCCCATTCACACTAACCACAAATGGGAATCAGTTGATTAATGTTACACAGACCTGCGGGTGGAAACTATATATTCCTGCGAGGGACTTTCATGAAAGACTTCTATCATTTTAAAATATATACATTTTAGTTTCAGGAAAGAGAAATAGGATGATGTCAATTTCCTCTATGTTAATTTATATAAATTGATCCCCTCTCCCAAAGGGTTAAATTTTTCTGAGGGAATAAGCAAGCAGTGAATAAAAACACTAGGAGGTACAGCCCAACCAAGCATTTCAATATATTCTAACTCTGTAAAATTTACCATGGAGTAGAGACACACAGAAATGAGATAGAACAGAATTTTTTAAAGCCCTAAGTATAGCCTGACCTGTGGTGGCGCAGTGGTAAAGCGTCGACCTGGGAACACTGAGGTCGCCAGTTCAAAACCCTTCACTGGTCTGGTCAAGGCACATATGGGAGTTGATGCTTCCAGCTCCTCCCTGCTTTCTCTCTCTCTCTCTCTCTCTCACTCACTCTGTGTCTCCTCTCTAAAATGAATAAATAAAAAAAAAAAGAAATTAAAATTAAAGCCCTAAGTATATGTGGAGTTTCATATGTGATTAAAAGATGACATTATAAAGCAGGGGGAAATGTTAGATTATTTTAAAAAACCGGTGCTGAGACAACTGGCTAACCATGTCAGGTGGGGAAAAGCTAAGATCCTTACCTCGTTTCTTACACAAAAATAAGTTCCAGGTGCAGGCAACATTAAAAATAAGAAAAAGAGCCTGAACAGTCAGTGGCTCAGTGGGTAGAGTGTCAGACTAGGACAGAGAGGTCCCAGGTTCAAAACCACAAGGTTGCCAACTTGAACGCAGTCTCGCTGGCTTCAAGGCCAAGGTCGCTGGCTTGAGCAAGGGTTCACTCCCTGGCTCTGCTGTAGCCCCCTGGTCAAGGCACATGTGAGAGAGCAATCATTGAACAACTAAGGTGTCGCAATGAAGAACTGATGATTGACGCTTCTCATCTCTCTCTGTTCCTGTCTGTCTGTCCCTATCTGTCCCTCTCTCTGTCAAAAATAAATAAATAAATAAATAAAAGTAAGAAAAATAAAAAATAGAAACCATAACAATATTAAATGCAAACATAAATGAATATGGTTATTTTAGAGTGGGGAAAATTGTTTGCCTAATTATGTAAAAAAAAATCAGAAACCTTTATGAAGAATTGGATCCATCTGAGTATATCAACTAATTAACATTCTCTATTTGAGATAAGCACACTGTAAATTGTAGACCAAGAAATAATATAGTTTATATACCAAGAACTTTTTTATTTATTTTTTATTATTTCTTTTTATTTATTTATTTTAGAGAGGAGACACAGAGTGAGAGAAAGAGAGAGAGAGAGAGAGAGAGAGAGAGAGAAAGAAAGGGGGGAGGACCTGGAAGCATCAACTCCCATATGTGCCTTGTCCAGACCAGTGCAGGGTTTTGAACTGGCGACCTCAGTGTTCCTAGGTCGACGCTTTATCCACTGCGCCACCACAGGTCAGGCAACCAAGAACTTTTTTAAAAGGAATGTGCCAAAGAAAAACAAGCAAACAATGTATGCAGATAAGTCACACCCGTGAAACTACAAGTTGCTGATAAAAAGGAATTGCTAGTCATTTTCTTGATCGCAAACAATAGCACGTGACACTGATGGGTTTCAGCGATGAAGGAATTTATAGGAAACCTGTCGGGTTACCTTCCAGAATAAACAGAGCAGGCCCGGCCCGTTGGCTCAGTGTTAGAGTGTTGGCCTGGTGTGTGGATGTCCTGGGTTCCATTTCTGGTCAGGTGATACAGGAGAGGTGCCCATCTGCTCTCTTCCTCTCTTGCTCTCACTTTTTCTCTTTTTCTTCTCTCTCCCTCTCCTGCAGCCAAGGCTCAATTGGAGCAAGCTGGCCCTGGGCATTGAGGATGGCTCCATGGCCTCCATCTCAGGCGTTAAGAAGAGCTCAGTTGCTGAGCAACGGAGGCACCCCAGATGGGCAGAGCATCACCTCCTAGTGGGCATGTCGGGTGGATCCTGGTGGGGTACATGCGGGAGTCTGTCTCTCTGCCTCCCCTCCTCACTGAATTAAAAAAAAGAAGAAGAAACAGAGCTGGAGAAACAGTAACCCAGGGAGGCAGTGTAAAGCCAGTAGTCAAGGCCGGGATCACAGGCGCCGGACCCGTGCAGGTTCACATTGGATTCGAACAGTCGGTAATGAAACAACGGAGCCAAGAACTGGTGATCCATCAGCTTTAATTCTAGCTTGCACCCGGCGGGCAAGCAAAAACATACACTGGGCTCCAAAACCCACACATTCAGTGCTCACAAAGCTACTGACTTATTCGAGTTTCCTAGAATCAAAGGTTTCTAGCTCACCAGACTTATTCACCTCTGTTCCCCATCTCCTCCTGCACAAACTCTTAACAAACTGGCTTCTCCCTCAGCCCTCTGCCATCATGACTGCTTCTGGCCTCCATGTGGCCTTACTCTGCTCTCCTCTCTAATACCTCAGGAACTCAGGAACCAAGAGAGAGCTAGCTACTGGTCTGCCCACTTTATAGCATAGATTCAAAACCTTTAATCCAATTATACAAACAAGAAAGTCTCTGATACAAAGTCACCCATCTGAGGTATAATGGGATTCCTCAGGAGTGCACCACCCCACATCATCCAATCAGTCAAGGGTGTGGGGAAGAGCTTACTCTTAAAACTAAGCCTTAGGCTATAATGACCTGGCCTGCCCACAGCCTGTCCCAGAACACACATTAATATCAACGAACTTCCATGTGGGCAGCGCCATCTTTAACAAAGTGAGCATAATATATTTTATCTGCCCGACAGACAGGCACCAGTAAGAACTTGTCCTTAGAGAACAGCTGGACACTTGCCACCATTCCTAGCATCGCCATCCCTGTACCCTCCCTGCCACACATGGCTGAATATGGAGCTGCTAGGTTCACGAATTTCCTGTATTATTGCCAACTAACCTTGTACCAATACATCCAGAGCCGAGGTCCAGGTAGGAGCATTTACCTGCTCTTTCTTAGGTTACCTTCCTAGGCTCCAGAGTTCAGGAGTTGAGGGGGAATACCTGCTCCCCACCTTCTGCCCCATCTTCATCATGGAGCTTGATTAGTTTTGTGTGATTTGGTATTCCTCCAAACAGGAAGTCTGTTTAGATGTTGAATAACTGAAAGCCCAGCCTGTGAGGTTCAACCTCACGCTTACAAAATAGAAGCACAGCCATGTGCCACCATTGTGGGTTCATCAAATTTGCCAGGGGGAGAAAGAGTGAGAAACTCAACATCATCTCGGGTCTGGGAAACCTTCGTGGTTGGCAGGGTCAAACCTTTCTGGAGGTCAGCTTGACAGGAGGTGTCAACGTGTGGAATGTGCATCCCCTTTGAGCCAAGGTGTCAGCTCAAAGATGCAGTTGCCGGATAGACCTTGGTCATGATTAGGTCATGATTTTCTGTTTCTTTCTTTCTTTTTCTTTTCTTTTTTTTTGTGACAGAGATAGAGAGAGGGACAGATAGGGACAGACAGACAGGAAGGGAGAGAGATGAGAAGCATCAATTGTTCGTTGCAGCTCCTTAGTTGTTCATTGATAGCTTCCTCATATGTGCCTTGACCAGGGGGGCTACAGCAGAGTGAGCGGCCCCTTGCTCAAGCCGGAGACCTTGGGCTCAAGCTGGTGAGCCTTGCTCAAACCAGTGACCTCGGGGTTTCAAACCTGGGTCCTCTGCGTCCCAGTCCGACGCTCTATCCACTGCGCCACCGCCTGGTCAGGTGTGATTTGCTGTTTCTAACTTGTGTTTCCCTAGCTCAGGGATAAGTCAAGGAGAGCATACAGAGAGGGGTGGCGGGAGATTTCCTACAGATTGTCGTTTGGGTGGGTCTTAAACCTTTGAGTAGTGAGTTTTTCTTCATGTTCGCTGACCCCCCGGGAGTGAGTTTTCTTTTCAAAAAATAAAATTAGTTCCAGTTCTATTAACTTAAAATCATGTTTGTTTGATAACCAATTTATGGAAACAAGAAGAACACACGTTTGCCTTTTTTAAATGTTGCCTTTAAAAATACATCGATCGGCCTGACCAGTGGTGGCGCAGTGGATAAAGCGTTGACCTGGGAACACTGAGGTCGCTGGTTCAAGACCCAGGACTGGTCTGGTCAAGGCGCATACGGGAGTTGATACTTCCTTCTCCTCCCCCCTTTCTCTCTCACTCTCTTTCTCCTCTTTAAAATGAATAAATAGTCAATAAATAAATTAAAAAAAAAAAATAAAAATACATCGATCGTACTCTGGATGGTCAGGAAGCGCGAGGGTGTCCATGAACATTCGTGCCCCTCAGAGGGTTAATGAATGGCCACCTGAGAGCGCCAGCTGAGGATTCTTTTCCAAGCCTGTTCTGG
Organism: Rhynchonycteris naso; assembly: GCA_037038555.1. Classification (NCBI taxonomy): domain Eukaryota; kingdom Metazoa; phylum Chordata; class Mammalia; order Chiroptera; family Emballonuridae; genus Rhynchonycteris; species Rhynchonycteris naso. Next base: position 205,701,297 of record CM073000.1, read on the forward strand.
CCAAGCTGGGGTAGGATGGCTTTGGGGCTTTCACGGAGTTCAAGCCTGAGCTGGCAGATTGGGAGCGGGGCTCACACATCTCATTAAGCAGTCCAGATGTTGTTTGGATACACTGTTGCCAGATCATCAGTATGCTATATGAAGTCTACCTGATTAGTTATTCAATAAGGAGTTAGATGAGCCCTGCTTCTGTGTCGCAGCCTACCCTTTCAGGGAGGTGACGGATTGTAAGCTGATGCCACTAAGCGAACGTCTGTCTTATGACAACTAAGAGGGGCCCAGGGAGCTGGCGGAAGGGACACTTCCGGGCCCCGGGCGTCACCTAAAGGGAGACCTTGAGGTTTGAGGAGAGGTTAGTTTCGGTGAACAGCCTCCGGGGAAGGTGTTGGGGACAGAGGGGATGGCTTGAACCAAGGCCCTTTTGTCTGGATCCAACTGCCTGAGGGTGTGTGTGTGTGCTGTGTGGGGAATAACAGGACATTCCATAACGCTGGCTTGTAGAGAGGACTGGAGGACAACTGTGACGTGAGGAAGACCAGAGAGAATCATATGTCACCAGACTCCGGTGACAGAATCCCACCCTCCAGCTTACTGCTAGACTACACCAGTTACACTTTGGATTTCGGCTCCATGCCAGTGGGAAAAGGCAGATGTGGCCACCAGGTAGCCTCTAGGGGAGGAGGGCGTGTTCAGGAGGGTGTGGTAAACACTACCTGGCCCTTCTAAGGTTGTTGTAAATCAAGGGGGTCAGATCCGTGGGCAGACTCAGCTCGAATTTCTTTGAAACGTACTGATAGCAGCGGGATTCCAAGTGGCTCACTTGGACTGGGGAGGAGGGCCCAGGCAATGGGGTCACTTTCGGGCCATGTAGAAAAAAAGAGAAGTCCACTGTCCCTGGTCTTAGACTCCCAGTTTAATACATTTGGAAAAAAAAAAAACAACAAAAAAAGAATACTTGTTTGTATCTACTGTCCGCCGGCCAGGCATGTAGGGCAGTAAAGGAAGGACGGTCTGAAATGCAGCCAGCAGGACGGTCCATGGACAAAGCCCGTTTGGAGGAGGCTGAGAATGGACTCGCGGCAGCTGTGAGAGAACCCCATCTCGATGGATTCCAGATCTGTCTCGGGGTGGACTTCTCCGGCGCCCCTTAGAGTCGCTCAGCATCTGAGTTGGGGTTCTCCGTAAATCGGAGCCCGGGACAGGGGTAAGCAGCAGGTGTTGAAGCTCCATCCCAAGGCAATGGCTGACGCAGGTCATAGTGGTGATCCCCGACGTGAGGAAAACGAAAGCTTTTGCTATGCGCACGCACGTGCTCAGTTTCCTTGTCGAGTTGTTTACTCACTCAACCAAACATCCGTTAGAGCCCTGGTCAGTACTAGGCATCGATGGTCAGCAAAAACAGACCTAGCCTCTGCTTTTTTTTGCTCCTTATTTTTGCAAGTGTGGTGGGTGCTATGAACATCCGAGTCCCCAGTGGAGACGTGCTGAACAGTGACACCAGCAGCGTAAGGAAGGTAACCTTGGGAGCAAACTTCCAAGTGGGCTTCGCACCTAAGACCTTCACTACCTAGGAAACACAAGGAAGCAAACAGACTTTGTTCGATTACTGGCTGGATATGGTGATGAAATGTCAAACTGCTTGAAATGTCACCAAAAAAAGCGATGACCTCTTTATTCCCTCCCCCCACCCCCCCAACCGCCATTTTCACTTTCAAAGAAACTGAAACATGTCTGTCAAGGTCACGGACCATGGCATTTATACTTCAGCATGCATGATCAGGTTGCTTTCTTCTGGATGTCCAGATGAGTTCCACAGGCAGAGAGGAACGGATGTTTGGACTCGGAGGCCAGGCTAGGTGTGATTGGAGGGTTAGAGCAGAGCACCCTGGGGGTGTCACCAGAAGGGTCCCACTTACGGTGGTGGGATGGGAGGCCAGAGGCAAAAGCCAATTACTTTGAAGTATGGTGTCAGGTGGGATTTATGTTCTAAAAAGGGGAGGGGAGAGCCCTTCCCTGATTTCATCCTTCTGCAGTAACCAGGACTCAGGCAAAGGGGAGCCTCTAGCGAGGGGGTTAAGAATCAGCAGATTTAGGGCTGAAGGCAGCCCAAAAATGTATATTATTTTCCTCTGCTCTATTTTTTCTTTTTTTAATTGAAGCAACATTTAAAAATAGGATTTCCACCTTTTTAAAATTTCTTTTTATTTATTTATTTTAGAGAGGAGACACAGAGTGAGAGAGAGAGAGAGAGAGAGAGAGAAAGCGGGGAGGAGCTAGAAGCATCAACTCCCATATGTGCCTTGACCAGACCAGTGCAGGGTTTTGAACTGGCGACCTCAGTGTTCCCAGGTCGAAGCTTTATCCACTGCGCCACCACAAGTCAGGCTCCACCTTTTTTTAAAAAAAAAAAAATCAGATGATCTAAGCTCTCATCATTCCCACTGGCTGGAGCTGAGTGGCAGCCACCCCCTATTTCTGATATTCTCCCCAACGCTGAGAACCCAGTCACTTGAAGTATTCATAGCTCAATAACGATGATGGGAAACGCCAGGATTCTTCACTCATTGCTGTGGCTTATTTTGGCCCCTGTGATAGTTGTGGGCCTGTGACCTTTCGTTGATAGGTCAAGTCTAGGGGCTTTGAAACAAAGTTGGGCTTGACATGGGTGAGTTGTGCCAACTTGGAAGGCACTGAATTGAAGGTGAAAGGAGACAGTGTAACGTTTAGCACAGTGCTGGGACCTCAGAAGCTGTTCGCAGCATCCGCTCCGAGTGTCACCTGCAAGGAGGACAGGCAGAAATGGCGCGGGCTTCACACTTGGTTGCACCCCCAGCGCCCAGAACAGTGCCTGGCACACACCAGGATCTTTTTCTTTAATGAATGGCGGTTGACTTGAGCGGGATTTTAAAGGCTGGTCTTGAAACGGAGGGTCATTCTGATGCTACGGTTTCACTTGCGACCCCGGAGTGTCGCTTAGAAGCAGAGGCGGCCGGGACGGTGCCAGGTTCCCTGGGGGCGTTCGGGGTGGGCACGCCAGGTGGACGGGGGAGGGGGGACGTCCCACTGGGGAGCAGGGTGGGGCTGGCATGCCCAGGGCAGGCCAGGGTCACGTCCATCACCTCTCCCAGGGTCTGGTTAGGAGCCGCACCCCGAGTGCCGCCCTTCCCAGGTCTCCGCCGTCGGGACCAGCGCAGACCGAGACCCAGCCCCGGGCGTGCCCCAGCCTGCACCCGCTCGGCGCTGCCCTCCGCGCCGGGACGGCGCCCACACTAGACATGGCGTCCCTCCGGCTTCACGCGCCCGGACCGCGACCGCGCCCACACTAGACATGGCGTCTCTGGGGCTTCACGCGGCAGGACCGCGCCCAGAGCCGCTAGCGCTCCCCGCGGCCGGCGGGGCAGGCGACTTCCTGCCCGCAGTCGACATGGCGGGCGCGGCGGCGCCGGAGGCGGGTCACGTGAGCGGCCCAGCTGGGCAGACGGCGCGCGCGCCCGCCCCGCTCTCCCGCTGGCTGGCTGGCTGGCTGGCTCGGCGGCGCTCGGAGGCGGACGGGGCGCTGGGCCCCCGGCTCGGTGGGATGCGGCGGGCAGGGCGGCGGCCGTGGCGGGGCCGCGGGCCGGGAGGGCTGGCGCGGGGATGAGCGTGGGCGGCCGCCGCCATGTCCAAGGTAACGGCGCCCGCGCCCGGGCCCGCGGCGGCGGCGGGCGGGAAGGAGAAGCGCTCCTTCAGCAAGCGGCTGTTCCGGAGCGGCCGCGCGGGCGGCGGGCAGGGCGGCGGCGGCGGCGCGGGAGGCCCCGGCGCGGCCTCGGCCTCGGGCTCCGCGGCGCCCGCCTCGTCCGCGCGCTCCGTGGGCAGCTTCATGAGCCGCGTCCTCAAGACGCTGTCCACGCTCTCGCACCTGAGCTCCGAGGGCGGCAGCCCCGACCGCGGCGGCCTCCGCGCCTGCTTCCCGCCCGCGCCGCCCGCGCCGCCGCCCTGCCCGCCGCCCGCGCCCGCGCCGCCTGCCTGCGAGCCGGTGCCCGGGGTGCCCGGGGTGGCGGGGCTCCGGAACCACGGCAACACGTGCTTCATGAACGCCACGCTGCAGTGTCTCAGCAACACCGAGCTCTTCGCCGAGTACCTGGCGCTCGGCCAGTACCGCGCCGGCCGGCCCGAGCCCGAACCGGAGCCCGAACCCGAACCCGAGCCGCCCGCCGGCCGCGCCGCTGGCGAGGTCACGGAGCAGCTGGCGCACCTGGTGCGCGCGCTCTGGACGCTGGAGTACACCCCGCAGCACAGCCGCGACTTCAAGGTGGGTGTCCCGCCGCCGCCGCTGGGGTCGGCGGCCCGCACCCGTAGTCCTGCACCCGCACCCGGGGACCGCACCTGCACCTGGGGACCCGCACCTGCATCCCCGCACCTGCGCTCCGCACCAGGGGTCCCGCACCCGCACCCGGGGCACCGCACCTGCATCCGCACCGCGTTTCCATACCTGCGCCCCGCACCCCACCCATACCTGCGTTCAGCACCCGCACCCGCGTTCCCACACCTGCGTCCTGCACCCGCACCTGCACCCGGGGCTCCGCACCTGCACTCGCTTCCCGGTACCTGTACTTGCACCCATGGCCCCGCACCCGTACCTGCACCCGGGCACCCGCGTCCCCATGGCGCGCTGGCTGCCTGCCTCCTCCTCTGCCCCGCGTGCCGCTCAGGCACCGCTGGTGTGCGCGACGAGTGGGTGGGCGGGCGCGAGGCTGGGCAGGTACCCCTGGCTCTGAGGGACCCATTGATCAATTGACTCATCCACCCCTCTTGTATGTAGGGAGAGCACGCCACGTGCCAGACGTTGTGATGGGACACGACGGGAACAAGTTCCTCTGACTGCGTGGAACTTGCATTCTGTGTGTGTGTGTGGGGGGGGGGTTCAGTTCAGATAGTGGTTTTGTCACCTTTGACTAGTAGCGTGACCTCGGGCGAGTTGCGCCACCACCTCTTTCTCTGTGTGTGTGCCTGTTTTCTCTGGTACCGACCCACTAAAGTGACCTGTGAGCTGCAGACGAGTCTGTTTGTCCCATCGGACGCTTTGATACTACCCGATTTTTGACCCTTTTTGCCTTAGAGATGGGCACTCTCGAGAGGTTCAGCCTCCTGGGGACAAAGCTGTCACGTGGGCAGGGCCATGGACGTTTCCTGCTCAGGTTATTTCTGTCATTAAAGACTTGAGTAAGTTAACGGGGACTGCCAGTGGTTTGAAGGGAGGGTACCTGGTGACGCCATTGGTGTGCTGCTAGTTCACTTCTCCTGGGGAGGGGGTGACTTTGAAACTGAGATGTGAGTTATCTGGAGGACCCCCCTTGAGGCGGTCTGGGAAGTGCTTCCCAGGGGTAAGGAAAGGGGTCCCCCGGAGGCGCGGTGGAGTCTGTGAAGGACCTCAGTGGATATTTTGGGCTTTACTGGTCAAGATGCAGAACTGAAGCTATTATGCAGGTACCTGTATAACAAGAGAAGACATGTCCATACCCTTTTAAGAAACCTGCCTACTGATTTTAGAGAGAGGAAGGGAGACGCAGAGGGAGAAGCATGGATTTGCTGTTCTACTTACTCATTCATTCATTGGTTGATTCTTGTATGAGCCTTGATCAGGGAATCGAACCTGAAACCTTGATGTATCCCAAGGAGGCTCTAACCAGCTGAGCTATGCGGCCAGGGACTCACAGATTTTTTTTTTTTTTTACTGACTGAAATAAAAATGCAATGATAATTGAGTATATTTTGTAACTCAGGTGTACTAAAGAGAAGAAGAGGACTTTTTTTTTGGAGAGGGATAACATTTGAGCTTAATTGCAGCTCAAAGTTAGTGTTTCCTGTCATCAGATTTATTACACATACTCATTTACACAAGCCATTCTTAGCTCACGCGCCATACAGCTACAGGCGGTGGGCTAGATAAGGCCCTTGGGTCTCTGTCCTGAGTGGGTTGGAGCTGAGGGTGGAGCCAGATGTTGTGGGACCATTTAGGCTGCGCTGAGGAAACGGGCTCTTACTGCCAGCCAAAGGGGAAGATGGTGTGAGATTGTATGAGGATTACTTTTAGGTGGGAAATAGGGAAAAACAGCATTAAGTTAAATAGAATGAAACTGCCCAGTGAGAAAGTTAATTCCCTTTTCTCCTTCTCTTTTTGTCCTGAACATGGTCAGGACAGAGTCTCAGCTCGGCGGTAGTCTGACTTGCGCACTGTTTCCTAGCTCCCTACTATTTTTCTTTTTTAGACAAAGAGAGAAGAACAAGCCTTTGGCGTAGAGGCTTTCGTCGGCAGCGGTAGCTGGGATTTAATAAGGTTATGTTTTCCTTGGGCTAGTTTTTACATTTCTTGTATTTATGGTCAGTGCTACTGGCTTTTTCCCGGGTGCTGTGCAGTTTTCTTTCAAAAACCCATTTATGTAAGTAAAAGTAAGTGACTTGATGAAAACAGGAAGCCTACGTGAGGAGTCAGCACTTGGTTGAGGACCTCCTTTGCTGAGGATGGCACTGCCCAGGGGGACCTCCCTCTCCATCCCAGACAGTGTACTTCTCTCTTATTTACAGTTACCTGTGGCCTGCCCCGCATTGTTCACAGGGAAGGCATGGCTGCTGTCTGCTCGTGGGGACGTGACTGGGGCAGGGACTGGTCAGCGGTCTCAGAATAAGAGAGCGGGAGAGGATGGCGGCCAACCAGCAGCGACTGGAGGCCGGTTGTCTCTTCCTTTCTTATCTTTTGCTTCTCTATCCTCGCCTGTAAGTAACCCTCGCAGTTACACACTCTCCAAGGTCAGCCCAGTGTTGCTAAGGCTCCTGTTCTCCTCTTTTCCAAATGTGGAAATCAATTTTCAGCAGCACTTGGATATGAGAGCCTTGCCCTTGCTTTTTAAGAGGTGGTGTTTATTCCTTTATTCCCCTTAAAGAGCTCTGAACAGAAGCGGGTCAATAACTCTAGAAACGGAGAGCCTGATTTTATCGTCACGCTTTGGTCAAGTTGAGCAGATTCTTAGCGGTCCTATTTTTTTTTTGTTTTTAATGTCGTTTTTGGAATCTTGAGCAGATGTCACTCTGTTCATCCGTTCACCTCCCAGTTATTGAAGGTTGACCCAGCTGGTTGTTAGGAACATGTTGAGCACAATAATTGATGATGGTCGCTTTCGACACAGGTGGCTCTCAGGTGGCACAGTGGCTTGATGGGTCCCTCAAGGACCCGGGCCCTTTCTGGTTTCTGCTCTCTCGTCCTTAGCTGTTCTTGGCTTTTTGTCCAGTCAAAGCAGGAAGTCATTAGGGAAATAAAAGTCCCCCTAGAAGCGCACTCAGCAAGCAGGCTTCTGCTGACATCTCGTTGACTCTAACCGTGTCATCCGCACCCCTGCCTGCAGGGGAGGCTGTCGGGGGACATTGGGGCTTTCCTGCCTGCACAGAAGAGATGCATACACGGGGAGCCTGTGTCACAAGTGGCCCACCAGAGCGCTCGCCTGCCGTTTGGGGAAGACACTGTACCTGGTGGTAGGGATGGTAGGGACCTGAGCCTGGTGGAGCCTGGTGACGTCCCCAGGACACTGTTTCCACACTTCAGTGTGCCTGCCGCCTGCCTGGGCTTCTGATCCAGAAAAGATTTGGGCCTGGTGGAGATGAGTGGGGCTTGGGGGGCTCCTTTCTAGCAAGCACATAGGTGAGGCTGTGGCTGGTTACGCTGTGGAGAGTGAGGGGGTGCAGGAGGTCTGGGGGGGGGAGGCGTGTCACAAGTGGGTTGTGAAGGGCTCTGTGGGCTGCGCTGGCTGGGAATTGATCCAAGATGAGAAGAATCCAGAGGTGACTTTTCAGCAGGAGAGTTGTGGGGTCAGATTCCCCCACCCCACCCCCCAACTCGGTAAGCCTGGTGGATTACCAAAGAAGATTAGTGTTTCCCCACAAAGTACTTGATGGCAGTGTTGGTGGCAGAGCGGCGAGCGAGCACAGCGGCCTCCAGAATATCTTGTTACAGCCCAATTTTATGGCAGTGATTTTAAGCATGAAAAACGTTGACCCCTCCCCCCCAAGGAGGTGGATGTGAGGGGCACTTGCCCCCCCCAGGCCTGTTTATGGTAGACACCAGGATTGCATACACGCCCTCTGGTCTGAGCTCACTCACGTGTGGCCTCAGAGTCCTGGGCAGCTCTGGGCTCCTGGCAGCCACGGCCAGTTGATGGGAGTTGGCAGAGGAGTTAAAACCAATTTGCCATCTTAAAGATAGTTTGTCTCTGAGGTCTCGGAGAGTACTTCCTCTGTCTCTGAGTGTGCTTTTATCCTCTTCAGACTTCCTCAGGTTACTAATGGTTTTCTCTGTGCGTTTTCCAGTTAGAATTCTCTCTTTCCTTCTAACCACACTGATGGGAGCTTTAGAAGCTGTCCAGGGAGATGGATCTTTGGTTTTGGAACAGTGAGATGGTGATGGCTAAGGCTGGGTTTTCACTTCCCGGGAGGACATGGGTTGACCGGCCCAACCTGGGTGTGCTTTGAGAAACCCCTCTTGCTGCCAGCCAGGCCCTTTCTCTTTCTCTGCAGGCATTGTTCTCTTCTCCACCAGGCTGCTTTTGCCTGCCGCACCCCCCGGGGGGGTATTTGGTGAAGTCTGAAGACCTACTGTGGTCGTCAGAGCTATAATAGGATGCTGGCATGGATGCTCTGTTTTTGTTTGTTTGTTTTGTTAAGTGAGAAGAGGAGAGGCTGAGAGACAGACTCCCGCATGTGCCCCAACCAGAATTCACCCATCATGCCCTCTAGGGGGCGATGCTCTGCCCATCTGAGGCGTTACTCTGTTGCTCAGCAACTGAGCTCTTCTTAGTGCCTGAGAGGGAGCCCATGGAGCCATCCTCAGTGCCCAGGGCCAGCTCGCTCTAATTGAGCTATGACTGCAGGAGGGGAAGAGAGAGAGAGAGAGAGCAAAGCGAGAGCGAGAGGGAGAGGGGGTGGAGAAGCAGATGGCACTTCTCCTGTGCCCTGACCAGGAATCAAATCTAGGAACATCCACACTGAGCAAACCGGCCAGGGCCTCTGTGTTCTTAAGGATACTTTCAATGCCCCTTTGCCATAAAAGGAAGATGGGTGGTTATCTTTCAAGTAAGAAAGATAAGTTAGTTTTATAGCAGCTGCTCTCAGAGAACAACTAGAACATAGTGATCTCCTGATAAAAGAACTGTGGGAACTCCATCCAGATTTGCAGTAAAACAAACAAAAACTGAGTTGGTGAATAGATTTCTCTCCCGTGGTGTTTTCCTTGGTGCGGGGGGTGCTTGTTTGTGAGTGAGCGTTTCAGGTTGCAGAGGAGTGAACGTGCAGACGAGCAGCCGCGGATGGGCTGGCGCTGACACATTGTCACACCTCACTGTCTCATGGACTCAGGCCGCAGGCCTTAGATAGACGTTTTTCTGGTTTGTCTGAAGCTGTGTTGATATTTTACAGTGACTCTCAAGACATATACTCTAAATTCAGGGTGTCGCTTGAATTCATTAGAAGAAATAGAAAAAGAAATGAATTTGTGTAGGTCACATTTAGATTTGTAACAGAGTATAAAATAGAAAGTATGTATGGGCCCTGGCCGGTTGGCTCAATGGATAGTGCATTGACCCGGTATATGGACGTCACGGGTTTGATTCCTGGTCAAGGCCACAAGAGACTGTCTGCTTCTGTCCCTCCTCCTTCTCCTTCTTCTCTCCCTCTTCCCCTCTCACAGCCAGTGGCTTGCTTGGTCCATGTGTCAGCCTCAGGCACTAAAAATAGCTTGGTTGATTCGAGCATCAGCTCCAGATGGGGGTTGCCAGGTGGATCTAGGTCGGGGTGCATGTGGGAGTCTGTCTCTCTATCTCCCCTCCTCTCATTTTAAAAAAAAAGGAAGAGAAAGAAAGAAAGAAAAGAAACAGGGAGGGAGGCAGGAAGGAAAGAAGAAAAAAAAAAAGAGAGGGAGGGAGGAAGGAAAGAACGAATGAACGAACGAACATCTCTTCCTGGTCAAGGAAGGAAAGAAGGAACAAACGTCTCTTCCGGGTCAGTTTCCTGTTTTATCAAATGCTGTCACTTGAGTCTTTGTGAAGCTGCAGCCCTCCGAATGAGAAATGAGGTGACAGAATCATCACATTTTCAACCTGGGCGTAAAACTGCGCACCGGCAGGTGGGCGTGCTGAGACGTGTGGGTAGCGTTCTTCTCTCTGGGGTTGCGGTGCTGAGCTGTGGTGTGGGGACTCAGGAACTAGGTTTTGGACGTGATAAATAGGGTGCTCGTGAGGTGGCCGGTGGGCAGCTGGGGGAGCCTGGAGTTCAGAAGATTGTCAGTGGCTAGAGAGAGGGAGCTGGAAGTCTTGGTCTCTTGGGCGGTGTTTTTCAACCGCCAGAAATCTCGTGCTGGTCGAGAAAGAGTTAACCACCCTGATGTTGAGAAGCACTGCTCTGGGTGGTGGTCAAAGCCATGGATACTTCGTTTAGGGTTTGATGATAAATAGATCTCGGGTATAGTTAAGAAGAGGGATGTCATCTCCGGCCGTGATGAAATGTTCTGAGCAAAGAGATCGAGGTGGTGCGTGATCACGGCAGCAGCCGGGCTGTAGGCCGAGGACACTTGGTTTGGGGCAGTGGTCCTAGCCTTTGCGCTGCTGACGTTTCTGGCTTCACCGGCTGGAGGACTCTGGACCGTCAGGACCTGGCCTGGCACTGTGGAATGTTGAGTGGCATTCTTGTCCTGTACTCACTAGATGCTGATAGGACTCCTCTCTACAGCCCACGCATGACAGTCGAAAACGTCTCCACACACTTCCAAACGTCCCCCGGGGGACAGACTCCCCACTAGTTGGGAACCGTCGACTTGGAGAGAAATAAATGGAGATGAGAGGAGGCACATCATGGGTGGCTTTGAAGGTCTGTGGCAACACACGTAGCCCTGAGCCTGCTGTCCGTCTGTGGCGACTCAGTCAGGACCCTGGGTCTGTGCAGACATTGATTGGATGGAAAGAGATTGTGGAAGAGTGGGTCTGATAGTGAGTGGAAGGTGAATCAGATGGAGGGAGAGGGGCTGATGGGAGGGAGAGGGGCTGATGGGAGGGAGAGGGGCTGATGGGAGGGAGAGGGGCTGATGGGAGGGAAAGCTAAGGCGCATCCACGCGATGTTTGGAGGACCCCAGGATGTGGTTAAGGAGAATCCGGGAGATGGAGCGTAGAGGAAACAGCGGGTGTCAGACCTGGGGGACGGGGAGTAATGGGGCTCTCTGGCAGAAGCAGGGCACTTGGAAGCGCAGTGGTTTATGGAGCACAAGAGGCAGAGAAGGTCGTGCATTTAATCTGAGCGTGGGGCTGGGGCCGTGGGCTGGTCAGAGGCTCTTCACAGACTATTGGGAACACGGTATGAGTGGGCAGTCGTGTCCACTTGGGTTCAGCTGCGTAGAGGGGATGAGTGCAGAGGTCAGAGGCCCAAGGCCAGGTGGTGGGGAGAGAGAGCGGACAGTCGGAGAGGTAGGGGGAAACCAGGCAGGCGGAGCCCTGAGACCTGAGACCCTGTAGGGTCTGACTTACCGGCTCCCTCTTCACCCGAATACAGCGTAGAGCAGCAGCATCTGCTGGTGCCGTTAAGAATCAAGCTCAGGCTGGTGTTTTGTGGACACGATACGGATTTATTGAGCACACGGATGGATTCCGTGCTGGTCTTGTGTTGCAGAAGCCCTGGGATGGGAAGACGGGGCGAGACGGTCCGTGCCCGTAGGAATGCAGGGTCTGGAAGGGAAGACAGACGGATAGACGGGTCAGGAAGTAGTTGCCTCGGGCAGGGGGCTGTGGTGGACGGTGCACAAAGCACAGCAGACTGAGGCGAGAGAGCACTTGAAGGAGGCACCGGGAGGGGTGGGGGGTCGCTCAGAGGCGCTACTACCTGGGCGACGTCTTCCGGACTCTAGAGCTGGTTGCTGCGGTTTGGGCCGTTGGGGAGAACGGTGGTGTGAGAGAGGAGGGCAGGTGTCCGTTCGGGGTCTCTGTTTTTAGTTCTTTTGGACCACATACTACTTCTGTGTTTAACGTTTGGAGAATTTTGTCGAATTGTTTTTTTCCACGTGGCTGCCCCGTTTTCTCTCCCCAGCCGCAAGGCTCGAGGTCCCCAGCTGCTCCACGTCCTTGTGGGGGCTGGCTCTGGTCTGCGTGCTTCTGCTTACTGGTTGTGTTGTCAGAGCTGTCCTCTGACGTGCGAAGCGGAACCTCGTTGTGGTTCTGGTTTGCAAGGAGGAGGCGAGAGTAACGGGGCTCTGAAACGGGGTGCCGGAGGGGGTGTTCCGTTCAGCTGTAGACCCGTCACCCAGTATCTGAACGTGAGAGCCCTACGGGCACTTTGTGGCTAACGTCTGTCGGTGTCTCTCCCTATCAGGGAGCGCGCAGAAGCGCGGTGTTTCCGGTTCTGATGACTCGTGCGCAGAGGGGCTACCTGGTCCTGTCTGGTTTAGACTCAGGCATCCCCTTCAGATACAGCGGCGCCTGTCCTGACTTAGGCGTGGGTCGTCTGCCTCTCCCTGTGACTCCGTGGGGCGTGAGGCGTGATGGATCTTTCCTGTCCCTGCCTGTAACTTGTCACCGTGAGGGGCTGCTGTTTGTGTCCTTGCCTGACAGCTGTTTCCCATAGTCAGGGCTCTGGAAAACAATGATCTCATGGTTTCCACAAGCAAACCTTTTATGTGGCATCATGGAAAAGACATCATTCAACACCGGATAATGTCGAGTTGTGTCCGCAGGAGCTTTTTCCCTCAAAACCATTCTTGTGGGTCCTGCGAACGCCTCGTCCCCTGGCTGCCCCTGACACGACCCTTTGTGTTGAACAAACAGTGTCCCCATCACGGCGGGCCCGTCTCTCCGGCGTGCTGCGATCTTTCTCTGTTTGGGCATCATTGTTTGACGTCCCCAGATGGTGGCAGCTCCGAGAGGAACTGGCCCGTCACCGAGCATCTGTTGCTTCTTCTGTCCCCCCCGTTGTTGAGCTTGGAAGGCAGCAGTGTGCCCACAAACCCACAGGGGATGCTTCAGACAGGCTTCACAGCACCGGGCTGGAAACGCCTCTGTTCTTTCTGCTGTCAGGAACCTTTGTAGCTCGTGACCAACCAAGGTCCGTCGGTTCTTTGATTGTTACCCTCGGTCTCCTCGTCTTGAAGAGCGAGGCCAGGCTGTCCCCCGTCGAAGGGGAGATTTAAGAAACAGGAACAACCACGGTCGTGAGGATGCCGCTTGTGGGTGTGCAGCCAGATTCCTCACGACGTCCGCTTGTGGACCGTTTTCCCCGGGTCTTTGCAGCGGCCTGCGAAGGGCCTTGTGGTTCTGTTTAAAACCAGGAGGTCGGCATTCCGTCCCAGGAAGCGTCAGGGCTGGAGCGCCAGCCTCGCACGGCCTGGATGAAGATTGCCCGGGAAGGTGGGGCTAAGGGGTCAGTGTAAACACCCGCCTGCCGTCGGTGTCCAGGCTGCTCACCCTGCGTCGGGCCATGCAAGCGCCCGTCCCGCTTCGAAGCTCCGCCTCTCCCCGTCCACAGGTGGTGTGTTGCCAGGTAATCTTACAGGTGCCTGAAATCACATTCCTTCTCCTCTCAAAAGCAAAGACAGAACAAAAAACCTGACTTTTTCTTTTGTATACAATGTGGCTAAATTTCCTAGCTTGGCATCTCAGCTTTTCCAGAAAAATGAAGAAAAAAAAAAACACAACAAACCCACACGTAAAACCAGCCCTAGTTAAAACACTGTTAGCTCTCATTAGACATCAAGTTACTGCTCATTTGCTCTAAATGTTTCTGGATCCTTACGCTCAGTTTCTGGGCTCATCTCCTCTTGGACCGGTGACAGGAAGCCCACAGACGGACAGCTGTCCGTGGGGCAGGCTCGGTCGGAAGAGGACCGCGGTGGGGCTTCCCACCCTCTGACTTTGCCTGTTGTTTCCTGTCACCTGAGCCAGGCTGCCCTGTCCCCGTGTCTCCTGTACACTGGCCTTGACTCTGGGCACGATCTGGAGCTAGGACAGGACAGCGAAAGGGAAGACAGGGCCTTTAAGGGCAGCACCGCAGGGGCCGTTGCTCCCAGTCGGTGACCTCAGGGCGGGGTAAGTGGGGATGAGCACCTGCAGCTTTTATCCTGTGCGCAGGGCGGGAAGGGGGGTGGCCGGGCTGGGGACCTCTGGGTCCTGTGCCCTGGAGGCTCTGTGTGACCCCAGGAAGCACCAGACTGCTGTGACTGCTCCCCACCCCATCCCACACGGTGACACCTCCGATTCTCTCCCAGGCCGCAGGCTGTCAGCCCGGAGAGCTCTGGGAGGAGGTGGAGGGCGCCCCGGCCTGTCCGCTGTGCCCTCCCTTCTGGAAGCGTGTGGACCCACATGTTCCGAGTTCAGCGGGCCCGTTCCCGCCTCCTCGGTGATGAGATGCTCACGGTCCGTCCTAGGGCGTTTCTGGGAGGAGCCAGTCCAGCTGGCCGGGCTGTTGCGTGCTAGCCTCTGCTCCTGGCCTCTTCCCGCACGGCCCTTCCCCGGGTTCCTCCTCCATCCCAGGGGCTGCGCCTGCCCCCTCCGCCCCTCTGCCTGCAATCCCCGGTCAGCTTTCAGTTCCGTAGCCGGGGAAGCGCAATCAGGGCTCCACAGACTAAATAAACCTCGGGCCGGAGGGTCAGGCTCAGTGAAGAAACTTAAGTGGTTTTCCTCTTTGAGGTCAACTACTTTTTTAAAAGAATTTTTAAATGAAGACGGTTACATACGGAAACATTCACACTTGAGTGATGTAAGCTTGATGAATTATCCTAAAGTGGGAGCGCGTCAACCCAGCTGAGAAATGGGGCCTCACCCGCCTCTGGAAGCTCCCCTTCGGCCACCTCCCAAACTCCACCTGCCCCGCCCCCAGAAGGTGACCACTCTGGCTGTTGCTTGATTCATTTTGCTTGTTTTTGAACTTTATCATGAGTAAAATAATAAAGTGTATGTTCTTTTTTTTTCTTTTTCCAAGTGAGAGGAGGGGAGATAGATACAAAGCTGCTACACAGAGAGAAGGGTGGAGAAGCAGATGGGCGCTTCTCCTGTGTGCCCTGACCGGAGTCAAACCCGGGACTTCCACACACTGGGCTGATGCTCTACCACTGAGCCAACTATGGTCAGGGTATCTATTTTTTTTTTTTCTTTTTCCTTAAGTGAGAAGCTGGGAGGCAGAGAGACAGACTCCTACTTGAGCCCTAACCGGGATCCACCCGGCATGCCCACCAGGGGGTGATGCTCTGCCCATCTGGGGTGTTGCTCTGTTACAACCAGAGCCATTCTAGCACCTGAGCTGGAGGCCATGGAGCCGTCCTCAGCGCCCGGGCCAACTTGCT
Source organism: Rhynchonycteris naso (assembly GCA_037038555.1). Taxonomy (NCBI): domain Eukaryota; kingdom Metazoa; phylum Chordata; class Mammalia; order Chiroptera; family Emballonuridae; genus Rhynchonycteris; species Rhynchonycteris naso. Next base: position 205,716,635 of record CM073000.1, read on the forward strand.
CCAATGGAGCCATGGCTGTGGGAGGGGAAGAGAGAGACAGAGGAGAGGGGGAAGGGTGGAGAAGCAGATGGGCGCCTCTTCTGTGTGCACTGGCTGGGAATCGATCCCAGGACATCCATGCCCCAGGCCAATGCTTAACTGTTGAGCCAACTGGCCAGGGCCAAAATCAGTGGGTTTTCATTGGTCGTGATGGTCTGTGAAAGGTGAACCTCCCTGATGTTGTGGGGGGGTTCTGGAGTCAGGGTGGTGCACTGTTGTGGGCCCGGATGTTGCAGGGAGGCTCTGGAGTCCGGGAGGTGCACTGTTGTGGGCCTGGGCCAGCACCAGCACCAACACCGGTCTGTGGGCCGGCAGCTGAAAACCACTGGGCTGCTTAAACACACTGTGGTGACCCAAGCTGACTTGAAACCCGGAGCCGGCTGGGCTTGGTCACGGGGAGAGTGCGGGGAGAGGAGCAGGAGCCGTGAGCCTCAGGGTGTGCAGCCTCCCCTCGAGGTGGCTGCTGAGAGACGGATGGAGGGAGCTCTCCAGAGGCAGGTCCTCGCCTCTCCCTGTCAGCTCTCTGTTGCAATCCGGGATGCTCCGGCTGGACAGCCTTCTGCACAAGCTGCAACTTGATCTCCTGGCATAGTCCAAATTCCTCCTTATTCCTTAGATAACAACATCTCAATGAGATAAAGCTGCATTTTTGTTTCTGGGCCGTATTTCAGTCAGAGGGAAAAATGCAAATGCCAACAAAACACACTGATGATTAACACGGATTTTTTTTTTTTTTAAAGCAAATCAACTCCCAGCAACCTCGGGGTTGATGCAACTGCAGCTCAGTCTCCTGCACCTTTTATGTTGTGCCTTGAGTCCTGTGTGACCCTGAGTGGTGGGTGTATGGGAAGGAACTCGTTTGTTGAAGAGGGATCATTGACAAAATGGTCTTAAAGCCGTTTCAATAAGATGACGTTGAAAAATCATTGTAACTTTGGACAGGTTTACTTCACCTCTCTCAGCCTGAATTATTACAATTTTTTTAAATCTGCAAATAGTAATAATAACAATACCTACAGCAGAGGGAGTTTTTGAGCGGTCGAGTTTATGGGAAATAACACCTGTGAACAATCTGCATCGTGCCTGACACAAGCACTCAGTGTGGCGAGGACTGTATTTGCTAGAAGGGAAGGCGGGCACGTTTGAGTGGAATAGCAAGTATTCCCGGCTCCTGCCTGGTGGTGGAGGCAGGTGGGAGGCTGTGGTTCCCGAAGACGGGTAAAATACAGTGTAATAAGGGATGGTGGTCCAGGGAAGGCAGAGAGCCTCCTTGGTGTGTTGGCGCCTTCGGAAGTGAAACTCAAGAGCTCTTTCAGTGCGGCTGTGTTCTCTCCCCGTCTTGGCTTAGAATTAGAATTGTTTACAGAAAAAGAATCAGAGTTGGAAAAAGATTAGTGATGATCAGATACCGTCCTAGACCGGGCTCTGCCACCTGGACACGATTTTTCTTGTTAAAAAAAAAACCAACTTCCCGGATGACTCCAATGTGTAGCCAAGGGTCGGGAGACACAACGGCCTTAGATATTGTTTTCGTTTTCTTTCTTGGGGTTTTCCAGGATTCTGTAGTGCCACCGGGTCATTCCTTTCTTTACCCTGGATGTGTGAAAGCTTCATGACGGCAGCTGGATAGAGCTGTAGAATTTATTAAATGCTTTTCTGTTATCTCCGAACCCCCACAATCATCTTTTTAGAAAAATCTTGTCATCACCATTTTTTTTTTTTTTTTTTTGTGTGTGTGTGTGTGTGTGTGTGTTTCTTTGCAGAAAAGATAACTGAAGCTCAGAGGAGGGACACAAAGTGGTGGGAAGGAGACTTGAACCAGGTGTTCAGAATCCAGTCTTTCTGCCTCTGTGGAAAGCTTCCGACCCCTCTCGCAGACCCGGGGGTCTTCTGTCACCGCTGTTTTCTGCCTGTGTAGCTTTGTGATCTGTCGGGCTGAGTCTCTGCTCCTTGTCCCTCGCGCTGGACCACTCGTCACGGACTCCCTTTTATATCTGTCCTTTTATCCTGGCTCCCATGCTCTTGACCATACACCCTCCCTTAGTTATAACTTCTTGAAGGGCAGTAACCCTTTCTCAACCCTTTTATGGCAACGTTTTTTGTTGTTTGAGAGAGAGAAGGGGGTGTGGAAGGCGGAGAAAAGCATCAGTCAGCCGCTCCCCTTAGTTGCGCACCCGATGATTGCTTCTCGCACGTGCCCTCACTGGGGCTGGAGCCGCCCACCTCGGCACTCCAGGACTTATGCTGTATCCACTGCACCACTGGCCAGGGCGACGATGTTGTCTTTTAAGATAACACGCCCTTTCCTAGTCTGATGTTCCAAGCAGTGACGTTCTGCCCCCAAGTCCTTCTGGTGCACATCAGTTTGTTTCCTGTCCAGAGTTAGTGTAACCTCAGGGCGCATGGCTCCTGCTACCCACGTCAGCTTAGTTCCGGAGTTTGGCTCGTCAGAACTTGAATACAGGGACTCCTCTATTGGAGTTACCCTGAATTAGGCCACAGGTTATCCTGTGGTTTGTTTGGTCTGGGGCTGGAGGGAAACCAGTCGTCCCCTGGGCGTCCACAGCAGAAAGATGTTGCCCTTGCAAAGGGGCGGAGAGAGGAGCCTTGTGTCTGTGCAGTGTCTGGTGAGGTCTGCGAGCTTTCCTTCGGTCTCTGCTGTGGTGACCGAGGGCGAGCTGGACCCATAACCGTTTCTGCCCCGGTTGAGAGGGCTGTGGAAGGAACTCCCTGTGGCTTGTTGAATTGTGCCCGGCAAAAATCTTGTTAAATCTTGTTGAGTGGCTTTAGCACCCGGCCGGGAACGGCGATGGGCAGGTAAGTGGCCGAGGAGCTGAGCCGGAAGCAGCAGGAGGCATACATCAGGTGGAAAGCAAGCCTGGTGAAGAGCCATCCTGTCTCCGCCCTGAAGCTGGAAGGACACTGTCCGGCACACATCTGTCTGACACACCGTGAAGCGTCTGATTTCAGCTAGCTTGTCTAGAGGCTGCAGATGCTGAGGACCCCTCCCCTCCATGGGAAATAAATGAGGGAGGGTCCTGGGCACGGGCTGCTCTGCCCCTGGCCAGCCCGGCGTACCTGTTCCTACCCGTGCTGTGCCCAGGACTGCAAAACCGTTCCCTGCCTTCCTGTTACTTCTTTGCACCCTTCACTGTCCATACTTCTTCTTCTGTCTCTCCTGCCTCCTTTTTTTTCATTAAGTGAGAAGCGGGGAGGCAGAGAGACAGATTCCTGCATACGCCCTTACCGGGATCCACCTGTCATGCCCACTTGGAGGTGATGCTCTGCCCATCTGGGGCTGTTGCTCCGTTGTTCAGCAACCAAGCTCTTCTTAGTACCTGAGGCAGAGGCCATGGAGCTGTCCTCAGTGCTTGAATGAGCCATGGCTGCCGGAGGGGGGGATAAAGAGAGAGAGAAGGGGGAAGGGTGGAGAAGCAGATGGGTGCTTCTCCTGTGTGCCCTGACTGGGAATCGAACCCGGGACTTCCACATGCTGGGCTGATGCTCTACCGCTGAGTCAGCTGGCCAGGGCAGTTTTCATTATCTTAATGGCAACGGTTCAGTGGACAGTTTTTATTTCTTTGGCTTACTTTATTGTCCTTCAACTTTTAACACTTGATCACTTTATAAGCATTCTCTTCACTCTCGGGACTTTATTCCCCCGATTTTCTTGCCACATTTTTTGATGGCTTTTCCTTGGAGGGCCCCCTAAATATAGCTGTCCTTGGGTTCTGTCCTCTGGCTTCATCTCACGATTACATCTGGGTGACCTCAGACACGTTCATGGTTTCAGCTGCCACCTATCTGTTGACTCCCAAGTCTTTGTCCTTCGCACAGACTCTCCCACGGAGCCCAGACTTGATTTTTACGTGCTGACTGGATGCTCCTCGGAGGTCCCTCGGGGCTTCAGGGGGAGTGGACCCGAAAGGGACCTCACCACCCTCTTTCTCAGACTTCTTCCTTTTCTTTCCTTCTCTTCACGAGGGCACCACCGGTTGCCCGTCACCCAGATCAGACGCCCGGTGACGGGCACGCCTCCTTCCGCAGTTCCGCACGTGTCAGCTCACACGCTGCATTGATCTGACCAGCTCCGTTCGGAGCTCTGAGGCTGGCCCTCACGTTTCCGCCCCGCGGCCTCTCGCCTCCTGGTTTCGTCTGACCCCCGGCTGCCCTGTGTGGGCAGTGGCGTCCCCCTCCATGCCTGCTTCCCAAGACGCTGCTCGGAGTTAACGTGAGTGCTCGCGTAAGCGTCCTTTACGCGGAGGCGTCCTTTACGCGGGAGGCGTCCTTTACGCGGGAGACGTCCTTTACGCGGGAGGCGTCCTTTACGCGGAGACGTCCTTTACGCGGAGACGTCCTTTACGCGGGAGACGTCCTTTACGCGGGAGACGTCCTTTACGCGGGAGACGTCCTTTACGCGGAGGTGTCCTTTACGCGGGAGGCGTCCCTTACGCGGGAGACGTCCTTTACGCGGAGGTGTCCTTTATGCGGGAGGCGTCCCTTACGCGGGAGACGTCCCTTACGCGGGAGGCATCCTTTGCGCGGGAGACGTCCTTTGCGCGGGAGGCGTCCTTTACGCGGGAGGCGTCCCTGACGCGGGAGGCGCCCCTTACGCAGGAGACGTCTCGCACGCATTCTCACCAAGCCGTCGCACGAAGTAGTCACACGGTGTTGACGTCATAGGCCCCTCCACTCTGGAGGACGGTTGGTCCAGACCTCACGCCTCGTGAGAGGCGGAACGGAGATCGGAACCGAGGCTGCGTGCTGCAGCGCCCGGGTCTTGGTTCAGCTCCCCTGCAGCCTTTCCCCGGCCGCCCCTTTCCACACGCGAGTCTTTGAGAGCAAGTCACCTCATTGCCCACACTCAGGGTCGGGGGGCCCAGGTCCAACTCCTGCAGGGCAGGTAGTGACGTCGGTCACTTGAAATTCTTCTGTAAGGGATGTTTGTTTCTCCTCCCTCGTTCTTACTCATTTCTGCGACGTACACTCATTTTATGCTTTGGTTTATAACCCAGTGCTACGTGACTTATTTAACCAATTCTCTTTTTTCCTTTTTTATTGAGATAATCATTAAAACTTGACCCATAACGTTATATAAGTTCCAGGTGTATGGAGCAATGATGTACTATTTGTAACAATTCTCATTTTTAAGATGATCAAGTTATCTTACAAAGCTCGTAAGGAACGCTGATGAATGGCTGTGTCCTTAGGTGACGTGGGTCCAGGGTTCCTTTAGCTGTATGCTCCTAGAGTGGGGCTGCTGGGGGCACTGCCAGCCTTCCGTGCATGCTCCTGGGGGTGGGTTTCACTCTGAGCCCCTGCTTCTGCATTGCTCTTTCCAGAAAGTTCTCCTAACACTCTTGGGAGCTTGGATTCCTGTTTGGGATTATGAATGCTGCTTTATCATGGAGCTAGGACTCACCACTCACTGTTTGTGTTGGTTTGTTTTTTTTTTTAATCTGTCTCTAGAGCATTGTATCAAAGAATGCCCTGCAGTACCGGGGGAACTCCCAGCACGACGCCCAGGAGTTTCTGTTGTGGCTTCTGGACCGGGTTCACGAGGATCTCCATGAGGCCGTGGAGCAGGGTGGCCAGCCTCCCGTGAAGGTGAGGGTGCTGTTTGTCTTGCCAGCCGGCCGGCAGGCGGCACAGGGCCCGGCGCCCGCTGTCCCGAGCCTCTCGGACCTGTGAGTCTGCACTCAGCGAGCACAGTGACGTGAGGTTGCGTAAGCGTGGGTGAGCGCAGAACACGTGGGCGCTCGGAGGACCTCTGTGTGTGTGTGTGTGTGTGTGTGCTGCTGGGTCGCAGTGTGGGGTTCCCGAGTGGCCTCTCCTGGGAGCGTCCCGTCTAACGAGAAGGGAAACGTTAGCACCTGTGACTGGCTCCATACTGCGATTAAGGGGTTCCATCTCACTACAGGGTTCTTAAAGCAAAACCTGGCTGTTGCGTCCAGTGAGAGCCATCGCCTCTATGTGGATCACTGGAGTGAACATAGACAGGAGGGACACACCTGGCTGTCTCTGTTAGGGTTGTACTTGAGTCTAGGAAAGGAACCTCCAGAATATTCTTCCTGACAGAGGGGTTTGTTCTCCATTTATATGCGTGTAGCCTTACCATGATGGGTAAAATGATCTTACTGACAGAGAGAAAGGGAGAAAGAGAGACAGACAGAGAGAGAGGCATCAACTCATTGTTCCTCCTAGCGGTGACATGGATTGCCTCCCCTATGCGCCCTGACTGGGGCTCGAACCAGTGGCCTCGGGATTAGTGACCTTGGGCTTGAACTGGTGAACTTGGTGCTCCGGGCTGGTGCTCTGTCCACTGCGCCACCAGCCAGGGCTAACTCGATTTTTGTTATGGAAAGGAGGAAGGGAAGGAGTCGCTTTTCTCTTGCTGCTTTTAAAGGTTTTTTTTTTTTTTAATTTTTTTTTTTTTTTACAGGGACAGAGAGAGAGTCAGAGAGAGGGATAGACAGGGACAGACAGACAGAAACAGAGAGAGGTGAGAAGCATCAATCATCAGTTTTTCGTTGCTGTTGTGACACCATAGTTGTTCATTGATTGCTTTCTCACATGTGCCTTGACCGCGGGCCTTCAGCAGACCGAGCCACCCCTTGCTGGAGCCAGCGACCTTGGGTCCAAGCTGGTGAGCTTTTGCTCAAGCTGGCGACCTCGGGGTCTCGAACCTGGGTCTTCCGCATCCCAGTCCGACGCTCTATCCACTGCACCACCGCCTGGTCAGGCTAAAGATTTTTTATTTTATTTTATTTTTTTTTAATAATTCTGCTCTGTACTTCAGATTGTAAATATCTAGTTTTGGTAAGTTGTTAGATTATTTTGCTTCAAGGTCCTTTTGTGTTTGAACACTCTGTGCTGTTGTAGACGATGCTTGTCCTCGTGGGCTGATCCTCCCCCGACCGGGTTGGGATGGACGCGAGGTCAGGCACTGTGTCTTATCCCGAGAGCCTCCTACGGTGCTGTCTGCACGTCGCAGTGGGTGCCCAGTGACCCACTGTGGGTGAAGGGACAGGACTAGGTTAAGTGAAGGGTGCAGTGGAGTGAGTAGGCGCCAAGCCCAGCAGCTTGCGGGCGCTGGAGCGTTCAAGCGTGGGAAGAGTGGTGGTCAGGATGATTTCCGGGAAGAGCAGGAGCAGGACATTGGGGTGTCCTGGGGGGATGCGCTGTGTGGGAGAGCCCGTGAGAAGAGGAGTTCTGTGACCCAGGTCCCGGCCGCCGGGTTCTGGCTCCTTTACCAGGTACCTTTCACTGAACCATCTGGACCGGATGCATCACTTGTGTAAGAAGTCAGGGACATTTGTGACCCTTTCGGGGGTCATCTTCAGTCCTCAGTAGGCCCTTTGAGTCTGTGACATTGTCCTTTCTTCTCTTCAGCCACCGTCGGAGACTGACATGATGTCCGAGGGACCGTCCTTTCCTGTCTGTAGCACTTTCGTCCAAGAGCTCTTTCAAGCCCAGTACAGGTATGAAGTGACACCTCCCTCCGTGTTGTCTGCTCGCCTCGTTGGGAGTGACCTCACCGCGTGTCTGACCTTCTTGTTTTCGAAGGTCTTCTCTGACCTGTCCTCACTGTCAGAAGCAGAGCAACACCTTCGACCCTTTCCTCTGCATTTCTTTGCCCATCCCTCTGCCCCACACGAGGTAAGGACCGAGTGGTGTATTCCTGTGCGTCCCTTTTCCTCCACAGGCTCCTGACAGGCCCTCTCCTTACTGAGAGCAGCAATGAGGTCAGGGGTAGACTGAATACGGCGTCGTCACAACCTTACAGAAGTCTGAGTGCCTGTCCGGGTGTGCAGGGTGCGTGGAACGGGCCTGTCTGATCGATTGGTCGTCTCTTCACCGCGTGGAGGGACAGAAGAGGTTGTTGAGCGCCTCCTAGGGTCCCTGGAGGCCTCACATTGCAAGTCATGGCTTTTATCTGAGCTGTTTCTCAAAATTTTTAGTGGTTATGCTGTTTTAAGGAAAACTCAAAGCACAGAACCAAGTATTGATACGTCATATTTTTGTTTTTTTGAAGCTTACCCTTTCCAGAGGTCTCTTGATTATGGCTTGACAGTTTTACTTAAGGCCCGAGTAGAGGCGCGGGTCAAGCTGAGTTCCAGGTTGACCTCCGATCAGAGTTGCTTCTCCACTTGAGCTGCCGTAAGCGACTAACCAGAGGTGTGACTTTGATCCGTGCAGGCCTCTCTTTGTCACCATCGTGTACCAGGGGAGGTGCTCTCACTGCATGAGGATCGGTGTGGCCGTGCCGCTGTCTGGGACGGTCGCCAGACTCCGGGAAGCCGTGTCCGTGGAGACAAAGATCCCCCCCGATCAGGTAGTGCGCCTCGAACGCCCAGGGAGCCGCGCAAGTCCGCCTCTCGGGCCTCCTGGAAGGTTCTAGCAGCTCTCCGTGCCAAGCAGGGTTAGACAGGAACGCCGAACCAGTTGCTTCTGTTTTGAGGAAAAGGGAAATGAAGACCCGGAGGAGAAGAGCTTACACACAGCCTCTCCACGTTTCCTTTCATTGTGTGCACGTGTTGGAAAGGAGAGCTGGCCCTTCACCCCGAGGCTTCCTTTCGCTTCATCAAGTATAATCACTTAGCCCCTAAAATCACCTCTGTGGCCGCTTGCACGGGAGGAGCGTGCCCGTGCTGGGTGAGGTCAGAGGGCGTGGAGGGCCCTGGCAGCTCTCTGAACCCCTCCCAGCACCTGGCCCCTCCCTGCCCGCGGGCGGGTGTCCAGCTGTCTGTTCTCTGCGGGGGCATCTGGACCAGTCCCCCCTTGTTCAGAGAAGAGAGAGCTGTGTGCCTGGCTGCCCCTTTCTTTGCTGGCTAAATTTTTGATATATTTTTTAAATTATTGATTCATTTTATTGATTGATTTGACGGGGGGGGGAACATTGGTTTGCTCTTCCATTTATTTATGCATTCATCAGTTGATTCTCATATGCGCCCTGAGGGGGGGGGTTTGAACCCGCAGGCTTGGCATGTCAGGAGGACTCTAACCCACTGTGCTCCCCGGCCAGGGCAGAGTTGTTCATATTTAAATTGGCCCAAAATAACGTTTGGCTTGTTTGTGACTTGACATATTTCTGCTTACATTTTTTTTTTTTTACATAGTTCACTATGATGGTTTTGTTTGGAAAAACATTCCCTGTGCAGAATTTACTAAAGAAAGATGATTGGGTAGCTGAGTCGCTTTGCCCTAGGGGACTTCTGGAAGCTGCGCCACCTGCATGGTCAGGGCGCTGAGTGCTTTGACTGCAGATGGCATCATTTGGGTATCAGAGGTGAAACAAATACCACCAACAAGGACAGTGCTTGCTCCTCGGAGCTCATTGACGTGCTCTTTCCTTCAGGGGTGTGTGTGTGTGTGTGTGTGGGAGGGGGTAGGTGTGTGTGTCCCCAGCAGACCTGCTTGTCTCTTAAAAGCGTTCAGTGCTGTCTGGCTCCTTGTGCGTGTGGTTTCGAACAAGAGTGACATAATTACATGTTTGTTCTGACCTCAGAAAGTGAATTCTCTCTGCACGTTCACCTGCAGAAGAACAACGTGGGCATGACAATGACTAGATGGAGAATGTGCCAGGACCGTTTTCTTCCGACTGTGCGTGGGCTAGGCCACCAGTCCCTTGCACCTCCTGGACTTGAGGTCCGTTGGTGTTCGTCAGGGGAGTGTAGGGGTCCGGTGCCCAAACCCCTCGTGGGCAGGAGGCCGGGAGAGACCGTGTGACTTGCTCGGGTCGCCAGGCCAGTTGGTGGCAGGCAGGGACTGGGACCTACCTCCTCAGTGCTGTGGCGCACGTCCCGAAGTCTCTAAGTGTCTCCATTGTTTCTCTGTTTTGTCCTGTGCCGCCCCAACCCTTCCAGAAACAGCGTGGGAAGTAGCTCATGTTAAGTCTCTCGGGACCAGGGTTTTGCAACTTGAATACTGTGCTGCAGGTTCATTCCTGGGTTTGTCTGCAGATGCCACCGCTGTTATTCCACAGAAATGAACTCCCGTTATTCTTTACCTTCTTACTTACTTAAGTGCTTGGGAGATTTTTCCGTGTGAGTGCAGATACCTGCGTCTCATTCTTTCTAGTAGTAGGCTGTAATAGGTTGTACAAGTTCCTGTTGACGGACGTTTGAGTCGACTTCAGTTTTTTCTAATACAAATGTTGATGGTTGTTTGACATTTTTAACCCGGAAAGAAAAAAATTCAACGACGGAGGAGAAAGTCTGGGAGTCAGCTGTGGACTGTGTCCTCATATAACCTCAGGCAGGTCACTCCACCTTCTCTTTAGTCTCTTCCCCTGTGAAATGGGCACAGACTCCGTGACGTCCAGGGTCTCTTCCCCACCAGGACCTGGGGGACCTCGGATTCAGGGCCCTGACTCTCTGAGAACAGGGTCCTCTGTCTGTAGGGGCAGAGGGCTGTGCTTCCAGGACTCTCTTCCCACAGGCCAGCAGAGTGGGTGCTGCGACGTGTGTGAGAGGCCTCGGGTCAGGTCCTGGTGGTCCAGGGGGGCTCACGGATGATTAGGAGGTCCCTGCCTCTCGGCTTCCTGCTTATCCAACTGTTTACATTTTTCCCATTTTTAGATTGTGTTAACAGAAATGTACTATGATGGGTTCCACCGTTCCTTTTGTGACACAGATGACCTGGAGACAGTCCACGAGAGTGACTGCATTTTTGCCTTTGAGACTCCAGAGATATTCAGGCCAGAAGGAATCCTCAGTCAGAGAGGTAAACGAGCCCTGTTCCCGTACCGTGCGGGCGCCTCGGAGGTTGGGGTCAGCCCGTCTACCCTTTTAGAGGTATAGTTCTCAGATGATGGTATAGTTCTTTTACGTCGGGGTGGAGCACACACGACACATTCTTTTATGACGCTGTGAATTTTATGGGAATGTGTTTTCCTGGAGGAAGGCAGCTGTTGCTGCTTTAGACAAGGGTGTTTCGTTCATTCTCAACATTTCTGGGACTGTCCCCCCTTAAGTGGCCTCTTCGCATCTTATGACAGCACTCCTTTTATTTATGCGTTTGTTTGTTTCTTTATTGCTACAAGAATTTTTTTCTTGTTATTTTGTTTCTCAGCTCTTGTACTTGATTTCCAAATTCTGAAATCTTGAACGTTGACACGTTTTCTTGATACTGTGTTACTGGGTTTGAAGAAATCTGCCGCAAAGGGTGCAGGCTTTTAACTTTTTTGCTGAGAACTTGTTCCCCGCCTCCTGTCCCGTTAGCTCTCCCTTGTCCCCCTTAGAACCACCGCCCCCCCCAGACCGAACCCGCGCCCCAGCCCCAAGCCATCACTCTCGGCCTCGGTTTTCCTCACCTGGGCAGGAACGGGACCGGACGGCATGTGGTCTTCTATGGCGGGCTCTTGCCCTCAGCGGATGTCTCAAGGCTCCGTCCGTGTTGGGACGTGTGTCGGTCCTTCTTTCCTCTCTCTGGCTGAAGACTGTCCCATTGTATGTGAATAATACCACGTTCTGGTGACCCATTTGTCCGTCGATGGACACCTTTTATGGCCGATTTATCTTGTAGTGGTTGCTTCTGCTCACGGGTCATATGTAAGACTCCACTGCCAAGTCCCAGTCCACGGATTTACATAGTTTAACTCTTCCACGTGTGTCTTTGATCCATTTTGAGTTGATTTTTGTGCGAGGGGTGAGGGCGGGGCCCAGTTCCCATCTTCTGCCTGTCAGTGTCCCACAATCCCAGCACCTCTTGTTGAGGGAACTCTCTTGCCTCTCTGCATGGCCTTGGTGCCAGAGTCTTTATTTTCAGATCTCTTGTCCTCCCCCTCCCCCTCCCCCTCCCCCTCCCCCTCCCCCTCCTCCCCTTCCCCCCCCCTCCCTTCCCGAGGGCTCTGCTGCTTCTAGTTTCTGGACCCTTTGGTCGTTGTGTGTGTTGGGTTGGTCAGCTTTCTCCCCTCTCGGCTCTGGACTGGGTGTTCTCTGGTCCACACCTGGTGTCCTCATTTTCTAGACGGGCTGCTACTTAGTATCCATTTCCTGTGACCCAGGAGCCCCGTGTTGTTTCCAGTTTTGGTTTCTCCGGCATGTGCTTTTGTGTCTTTAACTTGCTTCTGACTTGCATCATGTCACAGTAGAAATAGCCAGCCATCACCTTGCCCAGAAGCCTCTCCTCACTGCCCCCCTGCCGGACGCCTGTCCTCCGGAGCTCCCGCAGCATGGCCTTGCACGTGTGTGGACTGGCCACACCCTCCGTGTCTGTCCTGGCGCACTGGGACTTCTCTGTGGCGGGGACGGCATTTTGCCATGTCGTCTGTGCCCAGCAGCTGAGGGTGCTTCCGGACGCACAGCAAGAGCCCGGTCACTGTTTGGCTGAAGATGACCCAGAGCTCCTGCACCCCAGCTGCTTGGGGTTAACACTCCACTTCTGGCTGTAAGTGAGCGGGTCATCCTGTTCCAGCCAGAGAGAGTGCCTCTTTGGAAGAGGGTTCCACTCTGCACAGCGGCCTTCGTGGTGAAGGCCGTGGAGTGACGGGCTTTGTGCGTGGGAGCTGCTGCTCTCGCCAGCTGAGGGATGGAGAGGAGAGACACAGGTCAAGGGGCTTCACAGCTGGCCAAGGCGGGCCTGACGCGGATGCAGAGTGGACCCCTCTGCCGTCGACGGGCACCCACACCTCGTCAGGAATCTGGGTCCCTTGTAGTGGAGCGGGCCTTCCCAGCCACCCTTCTGCCGAGAGCCTGGGCAGCCCAGGGCTGGACAGACACACGCTCCCGCTCGCTTTTGTGTGGGTTGATGCGGCTTGGGTGAGCGTGTTGCAATCCTGACGCGCTCTGGTCTGGGAGGAGGAGCGACATTGGGGTGTCGAGCACCATGCTGCTTGGACATGTTTTTCTGTGACATTTGTTTGGTTGCCGGTTGTGCGGCTGTGCTCTGAGTCATCTCTGCAGACCTGCCCTCTGACGCTGGGTGCAGCACTCACTGATGTTGGGAGCTGTTCCTTTCGGTGTTCAGACAGGTCATGCTTAGTTTAAGTCCCGGTGCTCACAAGATCATCCGTGGTTTTGACGAGTCACCTCAAAGTAGGTCATTTGTGCCTTTTTCTTTTTTGGTTTAAATTATATAACGACACTTTCTTCATTCTTCGATTGGGTAAATTACTTTGCAATGAACTCATGAAAAGAATTTTAAAGAGATAACGTAAGTTTTTGTTTTGTTGTTTTTTTTAATTTTATTTCAGGAATACACTTAAACAACAATCTAAACCACTTAAAATTTGGCTTGGACCATCCTAGACTGTCTCCCACACAAGCAGCCGCCAAGCCGGGGAAGGCAGACCTGCCCGTGACCAGGGCAGGGAGCGACAAGATCATCCTGCTGGTGTGTAACCGGGCCTGCTCGGGGCAGCAGGGGAAGAGGTGAGACCGCCGGGTCTTCCAGCAGCGGCCGAGGCTCAGAAAGTCTGATGTTTTCTCAGGTTGCCGAAGTAGTAGGGGCAGAAACACCGTTACTTGAAGTGGTTAACTTTCTGTTCTGATGCTTAGAAAGCGAGTGTGCATATGTTGACCTGACTGGGTAGGTTGGGGGGAGAACGTAGGGTTAGGATGACAGAATCGGAGTGAGAGGGGCCTTCTGTGTGTCTGTTTTCAGCTCCAGCTCCTCCTGGGCCCCCAGACCTGTACCCCGCTATCCAGCTGCCTCCTCCTTTTTGATTTATTTATTTTTAAGCGAGAGAGACAGACAGGAAGGGAGAGAGAGGAGAAGCATCAACTTGTAGCTGCGGCACTTTAGTTGTTCATTGATTGCTTCTCAAACGTGCCTTGACCGGGGATGGGGGCTCCAGTGACCTTGGGCTTCAAGCCAGTGACCTCGGAGTTTCGAACCTGGGTCTTCAGCATCCCAGGCAATGCTCTATCCACTGCGCCACCTACTTTCTTAACAGCTTTTCTTCCTTCTAATTCTTAACCAGTCTTGGATGGTGTGTGCTCTCCCATCTCATGTGCCGAACTGAGCTCAAGCTCTCTCCCCGGGCCCTGGGCCCTCGGGCGGCTGGCTCAGCAGCCTTAGCCAGGCGCTGGGAGCTGGCACTCTCTCAGTCTGTCCCCCCCCCCCCCCGTGAGAATGCGGGGTTCCGACTGGTTCCCAGAGGAGCGTTGTCCCCACAGGGACGTGACCTTAGCACAACAAGCAAGGGTGGGTCTGTTTCAGGCAAGAAGGACTTTGTTTCTAGTATTTGTCAGGGTGGCTTTTATATCAGCCTTGGAAAATGTTGCTGTGAAGTAAGTTGTTTTTTTTAAAGGTGGTAAATAACAAGTGCAGAACGTGTTGATTGCACACTTAGGGTGTTCACTGACAAGTGCGTGGGTGTTTCTAGTGTGCCGGGCAGTGTTGTACGCACGAGGGCTGCAGCAGCCGACGGGCGGATGGACGGGTCTGCCTTCTCATGAGCTTACCTCCTGAGGGACAGGGGACCCTGAGCAAGTGGGCACGCTTACCTTCGGTCCCTTCCACTGCGGCTGGGATGATGGTGCGCTTGGGGCGGGCGGGCACTGTGGCTCTGCGCGAGGGAGGCCAGGGGGGGCTTCTGTGGGGGCGGCTGCGGAGCCCACGTGAGAGGGCTGAGCTGTGTGAGCCCGGGGGACCTCGAGCACGAAGACACTGAGCCCAGAAGGGGCGCTGCACATTTCAGGGGCTGGGGGAAGGGACGCCAGTCTCTCAGACGTGGAGACACTGTCACATGACAGGCATGGCTGGACGGCTCACACATGCTGGTCACTCATCTCACCTCAGAGCTGTTTTCTGGCCATTAGCTCACTGCCAAGTGCTGCTGTGCGTGGTGTTATTGGGCGTAGGGTTTCTCGGTGACCTTAGTACCTCAGCCTCAACCAGTGCTAGGTTTTATCGGGTCCCTCCCTCCCTCCCTCCCTCCCCCTCCCCTCTGCTCTGCCTCCCTCCCCCCTTCCCCTCCCCTCCTTCTTCCCCCCTCCTTCCCCCCTCGTCCCCTCCCCCTTCTCTCCCATGTCCCTCCCCCTCCCTCCCCCCTCCCCCCTCCCCCCTCTCTCCCATGTCCCTCCCCCTCCCTCCCCCCTCCCCCCTCTCTCCCATGTCCCTCCCCCTCCCCCCTCCCCTTCTCTGCCATTGTTCAGCTGGTGGGCCCTGGTGATAATCACACCTCCCAGTGCCTCCTTGGGAGCAGAGCCCAGTCAGGCAGAGTAGGCAGTGCTGTGGGCGGAGCATGGGGACGGGGGGACAGCACATCCTGCAGGAGGGCTCCTCGCAGGTGTGGATGTGGCTGGGTGGGACCTAGCCTAGAAGAAGGAACTGGCTGGACAGAGACCTGGGGTGTGAGGAGGACACTCTCAGGGCCCACGGCAGAGGCCTGAGTGCCTGGGGCTGGGGATGCTGACGCCAGCAGCAGTTCTCACCATGGGGAGCTTCTGAAACAATCTCAGTGCTGCGGCCAGACCCCCGCCTGGTGCAGCGGGGTCTCAGGGAGCGGCCCTGGGGCATCCTTGTTTAAAGCTCCCCTTGGTGCCCCGCGGGGACCACGTGCTTTCCCCCTGAGGCGAGGGCTGACTGACCCTCACTGGCCTGTGCCCTCGTTGTCAGGCTGTCGGGGTCCCGCTGCCTGCCTGCGGGCCCTCCGTTCCATCAGTCCCTCTGGCACTAACCTGTGTGTTACCGTGCTGTTTACAGACGCGTGTCCACGCCTGACAGCCTAGCACCATGCCCGCCCGCCCCCGCCCCAAAGCCATTTTTGTGGGCGGGTTGCTAAATTTCATCTAGAAATCTCGGCTTCTCTTCTGACTTTTCACCTACTTAGGAGAGTCAGCATTACATTTCTGGTGTCCTAAACCCACCAGAGAGTGGGCCCGTTTGAGAAAGCCTGAGTGGGAAGGTGCAGGGCTCGGGAGTGGCTGCAGTGGGAGGTGACTGGCAGTTCTGTGTGTCAGGTTCGGGCTGCCTTTTGTGCTGCACTTGGAGAAGACGGTGGCCTGGGACCTGCTGCAGAAGGAGATCCTGGAGAAGATGAAGTACTTTCTGAGGCCCACAGTGTGCATTCAGGTGTGTGTGCCCTCGGTTTCCGTGGTCCAGCCTGCCCTGCGCGGGCCCTGGAGGCGGGAGCCGTGGCAGCACAGAAGCCCCCCCCCCCGTGTGGAGCTGCCCCGCAGTACCCATACCGACTGCTTAGGTGCTCGACACCAGGGACCAGCCCTCATCCTAGGAGACGAGCTGGCCGTGGCCAGGGTGTCCCTTGCTAAGAGTGGTCTTGGTCTAGTGGTGTTGAGCACGTGGCCGGCTTGGGGAGGCTCTGGGACATCTCTCTGTATGTCTTCAACGTGAGGACCGCGGCGCTACGGTGTGCCTGGGAAGCGTACCTTACGCTCCTGTTCCACCGCTGCCCCGGGCGGTCGGTCCGGCGCAGGCGTAGGTATTTGACGTGTGGATGGCATCTGGGTCATCGTACTTACGGGGTGCTTGGACAGCTCGGCAGCGCAGCGGAGCAGTGTGGGGAGCGGGGTGCAGACGGGCTGCCCTGTCTCGGGTCTGTTGTGCACACACCAGTGTGAAGCAGGCCCTTGAGGGGAAGCCGGCCTAACTGCCCTTCACCGCTGCACACAGGTGTGCCCGTTCAGCTTGCGTGTGGTCACCGTGGTGGGGATCACGTACCTGCTGCCACAGGAGGAGCGGCCGCTGTGCCACCCGACGGTGGAAAGGTAACGACTTCCCCTTCTGGAACGTGCCGCGGGCGTGGGTGTCACCACTGGTGGCGTCCGCTCTGGTTTCCAACAGTGTGGTGGGTTCTAGAAATTGACTACCTAGCTTACTCTTGATTCATATCAGGGTTTATGTTGTAGTATTTTGTAAAAACAATTCTTTATTTATTGATTGTGAGAGAGGAAGGGGAGAGAGAGAGAGGCAGCAGTTTGTTGCTCCTCCCATTCATGCATTCATCGGTTCATTCCCATATGTGCCCTGTCCCCTGACCTGGGATGGAACCCACAACCTTGGTGTCTTAGGATGACGCTCTAACTGACGGAGCTGCCTGGCCAGGGCCTAGGATCTTTTCTGAAATCAGAAAAGCCTGGCCTGACCAGGCGGTGGCGCAGTGGGTGGAGTGTGGCCCTGGGTCCTGCGGTGCATGAGGCGGTGCAGCCTGGAGCCTGGAGACTTCCCTCTGCCGGGCTCGGCCTTTCCCGCTGCCAGGCCAGGCCAGGCCCTCCGCAGGGCCAGAGGGCTGGGGTTTGCGTCCGCGACACTGACATGTGCCTTGCACGTGCTAACGGGTTGTCTCTCCTCTGAGCCTCTCTTTACACCGTGCGCCCTTCCCCGGGGTCGAGGTATTCGCTGCCGACCTGCTTCTCTGCACGCCGCTGTATTAAAATACGGGGAGACGCATGTGTGAGCACTCCACGCCTGTGACTCACGAGTGTAAAAACTTGTGATGCTGCCTTTATTTTAATGATGTTTTCAACGAATATCATAGTGCCTGCATTTTAGGGTTTCAGAAAAATCTATACCATGGTTCTGTTTGAAAATAGGTGGGCCCTGGCCGGTTGGCTCAGTGGTAGAACGTTGGCCTGGCATGTGGAAGTCCCGGGTTCGATTCCTAGTCAGGGCACACAGGAGAAGCGCCCATCTGCTTCTCCCCCTCCCCCTTCTTCCTATCCCACAGCGAAGGCTTGAGTAACTCAAGCACATCGGCCACGGGCACTAGGATGGCTCCATGGAGCCTCCACTTCAGGTGTAAAACTGTGTAGTTTGGTTGTGAGCACGGCCTCGCACGGGGGTTGCTGGGTGGATCTTGGTTGGGGCGCATGCAGGACTCTATCTTTCTGTCTCCCCTCCTCTCACTTGGAAAAGAAGAGGAAACAAAAAAGAAAATAGGTCACTGTTTGCTTCGAAAGATGAGAGTTAATAGATCTACATAAGGCTTCAGAACATTGCAGAGTATAAGAAATATTAGGTGGCTCATAGCGACTGTTACTGCTGCGTTTATCCGGACAGAATGAGCGAGCATCTCAGAGGCTCTGTGAAGGCAGGAGGTGGGACCTGAGTAGACCTTTCAGAAGTTTAATTGGGGCAAACAGAGTCCAGAGCCCAGGGACCAGGCATGGTTTATGGGGGAGGGGATGCAGCAGGGGACTTTGTCCCCAGAGAGACTGTTGTCCAGTCTCCATTTGGGTTGGTGAGAAATTGGACAAAAAGTTAGAAAGGTCATAAAGAACATTGAAGAATGATTGTGAACAGCCTTATTATAACAGGATTCTAAATTTCTTCCAAGCTCTCTATTTCTATACTGGACATTTTAATTTAATGTGAGGATTTTTTTTTAGTCCATTTGTAACCTACTTATTAAATATGAGGTTATTATAAATGGTCTCACTAGAAGCTCTTTTTCTGATAGGGAGCAGTGATGAAGATTTTTCAGAAATCACAGGATTTCAGGTTTCAGACGGGATTATCCTCTTTAAGTGAAGTCATTTATTTAGGAAATCACATATGACTCTACCCCTCCCCCTCTCCTGTCCTGTAGGGCGTTAAAATCTTGTGGACCAGGGGGCACAGCGCATGTGAAGTTAGTGGTCGAATGGGACAAGGAGACAAAAGATTTGTGAGTATTTTTCATGTAGTGTTTATAGAGTCATTGTTTTAATGCTTTTTTAAAAGCATACCTTTGGCCTGACCAGGCGGTGGCACAGTGGATAGAGCATCGGACTGGGATGCGGAAGACCGAGGTTCAAGACCCCGAGGTCGCCAGCTTGAGCGCGGGCCCATCTGGCTTGAGCAAAAGCTCGCCAGCTTGGACCCAAGGTCGCTGGCTCCAGCAAGGGGTGGCTCGGTCTGCTGAAGGCCCGCGGTCAAGGCACATGTGAGAAAGCAATCAATGAACAACTAAGGTGTCGCAACGGCAACGAAAAACTGATGACTGATGCTTCTCACCTCCCTCCGTTCCTATCTGTCTGTTCTTATCTATCCCTCTCTCTGACTCTCTCTCTGTCCCTGTAAAAGTAAATAGATAAATAAGAAGCATACCTTTGATCTTTCAGGTCAGCTAGAACCCGAATCTCCTTAGTTTCTTACTGTCCAAGGGTCTTGCTGAGCCTTTTAAGTAGTTTATTTTTTCTCTCCAATGTGTTATGTTATTTGCTGCTGACGAGACAGAAGCTGTATATTCAAATATATATCAAAATGAAGTGATAAAATATCCCCTAATTTTTGTGAGCAGCACACACACACACATAAATGTGTCCATTGTAGGTCCAGTTACTTGGACTTGTGTTCCAGGCCCGTTAACTCTAGTAAAT
The DNA here is from genome assembly GCA_037038555.1 of Rhynchonycteris naso. Classification (NCBI taxonomy): domain Eukaryota; kingdom Metazoa; phylum Chordata; class Mammalia; order Chiroptera; family Emballonuridae; genus Rhynchonycteris; species Rhynchonycteris naso. Next base: position 205,735,939 of record CM073000.1, read on the forward strand.
GATACAAAACGCCTGCCCTTTGTTCCAAAGGACAAGGACATGTGAATTAGCACAGTTCGTCGCCGGGCCCAGAAAAATCAGCTCCCGAGTTATTTCTTGAAAGTGCCTCATAGACGGGTTTTCAAGAACACCCTGGAACGCGGGACCCTGCTTCCTTATCCGTGGGCCTTTCTGTTGGTTGTGAGTTGTGTCCGCGGCTGTGCCGCTGTGGTTACATCTGTGTCAGTTTACAAGACACTGTCTGATCAGCCTCCTCCCCTCCTCTCCCCACGCGGCGGCAGCCTGTTTGTGAACTCTGAGGACGACTACGTCCCCGACGCGGACAGTGTCCGGCTGCAGCGGGAGCGCCACCACCAGCCTCAGACGTGCACTTTATCCCAGTGCTTCCAGCTTTACACCAAAGAGGAGCGGGTGAGGGCCGGGCGTCCGGGCTGGGCGTGGCTGGGTGGGCGTCAGGGGCTGGATGCCCGGGGCTGGGCGTGGCTGGGTGGGCGTCAGGGGCTGGATGCCCGCGGCTGGGCATGGCTGGGTGGGCGTCAGGGGCTGGATGCCCGGGGCTGGGCGTGGCTGGGTGGGCGTCCCGGGCTGGGCGTCAGGGGCTGGGCGTGGCTGGGTGGGCGTCAGGGGCTAGATGCCTGGGGCTAGGTATCAGGGGCTGGATGCCTGGGGCTGGGCATGGCTGGGTGGGCGTCAGGGGCTAGATGCCTGGGGCTAGGTATCAGGGGCTGGATGCCCAGGGCTGGGCATGGCTGGGTGGGCGTCCCGGGCTGGGCGTCAGGGGCTGGGCATGGCTGGGTGGGCGTCCCGGGCTGGGCGTCAGGGGCTGGATGCCTGGGGCTGGGCATGGCTGGGTGGGCGTCCCGGGCTGGGCGTCGGGCTGGATGCCCAGGGCTGGGCATGGCTGGGTGGGCGTGTCGGGCCGGGCGTCGGGCTGGTTGCCCGGGGCTGGATGCCTGGGGCTGGGCATGGCTGGGTGGGCGTCCCGGGCTGGGCGTCAGGGGCTGGATACCTGGGGCTGGGCATCCTGGGCTGGGCGTCAGGGGCTGGATGCCCGGGGCTAGGTATCAGGGGCTGGATGCCCAGGGCTGGGCATTGCTGGGTGGGCATCCGGGCTGGGCGTCAGGGGCTGGATGCCTGGGGCTGGGCATTGCTGGCTGGGCATTGCTGGGTGGGCGTCAGGGGCTGGGCATGGCTGGGTGGGCGTCCCGGGCTGGGTGTCCCAGCTGGGCACCTGGGTGGTTTGGTGGTCAGGTGAGGGTCAGGGCGATGGCCGGGGACAGTGGGGAAACACCGTGTCCCAGGAAGCTCCGCAGGAGCGGTGCGTCTGTGTCAGCCCTGCCCGCAGAGTGGGCGTCTGTCTTGTTCTTAGGTTTTTGGGACGGCCACAGAAAACTGTTTAACGTTTTAGAAAACATGATTAATGGAAATGTTCTAGAAATGAACCTTTCTAGTTAATTTTTTTCCTTTTAATGATTAATGATAGCTTTTTTTTTGTTTCAGTTGACAAATTTTAAATCATTTTTCTTAGTAACTAGAACAGGGATGCTCAATCTTTGGTACTGAGAACACAGCTGCCAGGATCTACTTAAATTTAAATTCATTATAATTAAGTAACATCAGAAGTAGATGCACGTGGCTCTTGTGTTGGACAGTGTGGACAGAGAGCGTTCTGTTGGGCAGCGCGCGTTGGGCCAGTGAGCCCAGCGCTTTGCAGGTCGTGGGGACTGTGAAAATTTGTGGGTCAGCATGAACAGGTAGGGGGACAAGGCTCAGACCGTGTGGTTTTTAGCTTCTCCGCGTTTCCGCGGCTTGAGAAACCTGGACTGGGGCGCTTGGAGTTCACCCCGAGTTTCGTTTAGCACCCTAGTGTTGACTACTGATTGTACTGCTCGCTCTAGATACGTAGGGAGGTATGCAGTGTCAGGGCTGGAGAGGACTTGAAAGATAGCTTTCTTCCTAAGGCGTCCTGTTTTCAGTCGGGGCTTCGAAATCTGTGCTGCAGACTCTGTGCTGTTTGTTTTTTGAACTGATTTGGGAGGTGTTTGAGAACGACACAAAACTTGGAGGTCAGCAGACCCACCAGATCTACGGAACGTCCCCTTGGTTTGGAGGGGTGAATTCTTGCTAGCAGGGTATATTTCAATAGGGAGTCATTCACTCAGGACTGCACTGTGTCCTGGGGTGTGGCAGGGACCCAGACAGACAGTGTTTCTGCCCTTGGGCTGTCTACGGTCCAGTGGAGATAAACAAGGAAGTGAGGAAGCCACGGTGGGGGTAGGGAGGAGCAGCAGTGCAGCCCATGTGACCGGAGCAGGGGGGGCAATGACAGAGGTGAGACTGTCCTGGGCTTTGAGTGACGCCATGAGTCTCCCATGGTGCCCGGCTCCGAGGGTGCGTTCAGCAGGCGCGCTGTGGAGTGAGCGAGGAGATGAGGTACTCGGGGAGTTCAGGCATCGGGTCCCAAGGCTTGGCCGGCAGGAGGCTGCATGCCGGTGACCTGGGACTCAGTCCTGGTCGGTGCTGTCAGTGGGCATCAGGCACCGTCGGCGACTGAGGATGGCTTTAGAAACTGTCTGGAGCTCGGAGCGTGGGTGGTGACAGAGCTGCTTGTCGTGCCCATAAGTGTTCCCTGTGGAGACACTGGCGACTGGGCCCCCCAGAGCGGGCAGAACTGCGCGCCTGGAAGCCAGGACGAGGCGAAATGTATTCCAGTGAAGGAACCTGGAGGCTCAGGTGCCTCAAGGGCCGCCCTGTGGACGAGGCTGGACTTAGTTTTATCTGGAAAGCAGAACCTTGAAGGTGGGCAGTTGTAGGGGAAGGGCTGTGTGTTAGCACAGGAAGAACTTCGGGAGGGAGCGAGCGGGGGTGGGGCAGCTTCCTGCCCAGCTGGCCTGGCTGACCCTCCAGGTGCTCGGCCAACCGTAAGCAGGTCCGTGGCGCTTAGTATGGTCCGCAGCTCACACTGCAGCCGCTCACCACTGCAGGTACAGGAGCTGGGCTGGCGTCTTGGGGACTCTCATGGTTGTTAGATGATGTCACTGCATTCTCGCTGTGTCTGACAGCAGTGTCATTTGTATGTGTCAGGAATTAAACAAGTAAACGACAACCTGCTCCTTTACCACAAGCACCAGGCTGGCAGGCCACGCATGTAGACTGTCACATGTCACACAGATGTGGACTTAGCAGATGACAGCTTAGGTCCCTCCCAGTCCAACCTTCTGAGGCACGATTCTGCCCTTCGATCTTTTCCCACCACCCTGGCGGGCGTGGCCTCCGGGCCCCTGGCCTCCCTGTGATGTGGGCCCAGGTCTGATCGCATGCAGCTCCTGGTTTCCAGAGTTACTGACACCTGCATCCTGAGTCCCTGGCCTGCGGGGATGAGGCCCTGAATGACATTTATAAAGGCTGTGTTTATAGCAGATGGGGGGCGTTGTTTGGAGCAAGTCTGTCAGTGCTGGGGGAGACCAGACAGGAGGAGCGTGAGGAGGACTTTGAATTCAGGTGGCATCGGTCGGGGTGGAGAGAGGACAGGGATGAGAGACGGCGGAGAGACAGGAACCTTGGTGGACGTGAGTGGGAGGAAGAGGGGAGGGTCTGAGGGTTGGGGACAGTCCCTATGTCTGCCTTTGGTGGGTGGCCGTGGTATTTGCTGAGACAGGACCAGAGGAGAAGGGACGGTACTGATGGACAGGCACCGAGTTTGCGGTACTCCTGGGTCAGACCCTCTAGGTCAGTGGTTATCAGCTGCCAGTCTGCGGACCGTGCGGTGGACTTTGTAATCTCATACCGCACGGGGTGGGCCGTGCTCACCTCTTCCATCATCCTTTGTGAGCGATAACCCACCCAGCAAATGTTTGGGGCCACTTCCGTTGGTGATTTTCTATCAAGCCCCATCGCATGTAGCTTCCAAAGAGGTTCTGAGTTGCCCTGGGCCCCTGCCAAGGAGTGGGCGCAGCCATCCTCTGTGGGAAAGCCCTGAAATCCCGCCCTCCATCAGAAAACCCCGCCCTCTGTCAGAAAAGCCCCACCCCTGTCAGAAAGCCACGCCCTCTGTCAGAAAAGCCATGCCTGTCAGAAAGCCCCGCCCTCCATCAGAAAAATCCCGCCCTCTGTCAGAAAAGCCCCACCCCTGTCAGAAAGCCACGCCCTCTGTCAGAAAAACCCCGCCCCTGTCAGAAAGCCACGCCCTCTGTCAGAAAAGCCCCACCCCTGTCAGAAAGCCACGCCCTCCGTCAGAAAAGCCGCGCCCTCTGTCAGAAAGCCCCGCCCTCCATCAGAAAGCCCCGCCCTCCATCAGAAAGCCCCGCCCTGCGGGCACTGACAGGTGCCGTCTTTTCAGCTGGCCCCGGACGACGCCTGGCGCTGCCCACACTGCAAGCAGCTGCAGCAGGGCAGCATCACGCTGAGCCTCTGGACTCTGCCCGACGTGCTCATCATCCACCTGAAGAGGTTCCGGCAGGTAAGCTCTGGGACCGGGACTCGCGTGGGGCCATGGGGGTCCCCTGCTCCTCTCTGCGGGTCACGGATACACAGCTGCCACCTCCCAAGGGCCACCCCGAGTTCTGTCCGAGCAGGACTGGGGCGTCCTGTGACCCTTGAAATCCTACACATTCTAGTTCATCTTGTGGACGTTTTATTTCATTCTTGAACATTTTGCTTTAGATTTATAAATACTGTTTTTAATTTTTGGTGAGTTACTTTGGATTTAAAAAACAGAACAAAGAGCTTGTTTCTGGGTGCGGGTAGGTTTGCCTTTCTACCTAATGGACCAGTGGGGCCGTCTACTCCCGAGGAGCGCTGGGAAGTGAATCAGAAACCTGAAGGGAATTGGCGTTGAGTTAGGTTGCTCTTTGAGCATTTCTTACAAAACGGCTTTGTGTCCCTGAGGTCAGGGTGGCCCTGGACAGCTGTATCAGAGGGCTGAGTAGGGGGTAGGCGATGGGGGGTTCTTTGAGGCCTTGCTTTAGGACTTTGGTATCTGAAGTTGGGGTAGGTTAGTGTGAAGAGCTGTGCAAGCCCTGCACCCGAGGAAGTGCGTGCGGCCTGGGCCAGAGGCTGGCGGCAGAGCCTGGGTGGGCATGTGAGCCGAGGGGGCTAAGGTGGGCAGGGACTGGCCATTGGCACAGACCGGTGCAGACAGGTGGGAGTCTGTGTGTCTGTTGGTGCTTTGAAGCTGGGAAGCAGCAGCAGCGAATTGTATGTTCTGAAGGGAACATTCTGACCACAGCGTGGAGAGTTAGTAGCGTCAAGAATGAAGACGGGAGCTGGAGGCGGCCGTGGGTGTCACCCAGGATGGGGGAGGGCGCAGCGGCATGGGCGACCTGGATTGATTCAGGAGGTGCTGAGCACTTGGGGGGACACATGCATGGTTCCTGGGTGGCGGCTTCTGCATGCGTGGGATCCTGGCTGTGCCCTTGCCCTGGGGTCTGCGAGGAGCTGGTGTGGGTTCCAGCTGGGCCCTCGCCCCGGAGTCTGTGGGGAGCTGGTGTGGAGTCCCAGCTGTGTTCTCCCTGGGGTCTGCAGGGAGCTGGCGTGGGGTCCTGGCTGCGCTCTCCCCCAGGGTCTGCGAGGAGCTGGTGGAGGGCTGGCTGGCCTCCTCTGTCTCTTACCCACGCAGACTGGAGGCGGGCTGCTGCCCGAGTCAACATGCAGGGCCGTCTTCTTTCTCGTCCCTCTGACCTAGGCTGCACCTCCTCCACTGAGTGGTGCGCCCTGTCACCACCCTCCCATGTGCCCTCTGCCCCCCCATTCTCGCTGTTACCCTGCCAGTCTGCCTGTTCACACGTTGAATGCTTCCCAGCTGGTTGCAACTGCAGCGTCTTCTCACTGGTTTCTTAATCCGGACAACTCTCTGCCACGTGCACACTCTGCTCACACAGCGTCACCCACAGCTCCAGTCACATCTCTTCCTGAAGCCCCGGCTGTCCCCTGGACTGAGAACACAGCCCCGATTCCATAGCCGGCCGTCCTGACCAGCCAGGACCCAGCCTACCTTTTTCTTACGGAGAAGTTTCTTCCCTTAACAGATGCGGGTCTCCTCGAGGGGGCTGCTGTCCGTGCCCATGGGTTTTTAAGGCTCTGTGGACACAGCAAACATTCAGCAGATAGCTTTCCCTCTGGGCTTAGGGGACACAGGTTACCCAGGGTTGCCGGGGCACCGGGCAGCCACCAGGCTTTGCCCGGCCCGTGCTGTCCCTCCGTTACGCTCAGGCCTCTGTGACAGGTGTCAGGAGAGCCACCCAGTATTGTTTTGTACGTACATCAGAAACCTAAAGACCCTTAATCAGGTAGAGACACACGTAGGCTGTGGCTGGTTCCACTTGGTGGTCCTAAAGCCCCTCCTGCCTATAGTGCGCACGCGGGGTCTGTTCCCCGTGTCGTGGGAGACAGGGCGCAGGTAACTCAAGGCACGTCAGCCGCTCCAGCCCACGCTCCCCGCCGAACCCTTCGCCCTCTGTTTGCACGAAACGTCATCGGAACTTGTTCTTCTTGTGGCAGGAGGGAGACCGGCGGATGAAGCTTCAGCACATGGTGAGGTTCCCCCTGACCGGCCTGGACATGACGCCTCACGTGGTCAAGAGGAGCCAGAGCAGCTGGAGCCTGCCGTCCCACTGGTCTCCCTGGCGACGCCCGTATGGACTCGGGAGGGACCCTGAGGACTACATCTATGACCTGTATGCTGTGTGCAATCACCATGGCACCATGCAAGGGGGGCACTACACAGGTCTGCAGCGCGAGAGGCCGGGTCTGTGAGGGCGGTGCCGGCAGGCGTGCGTGCGTGCGTGTGCGGGGTCGCTGGTGCCGTGGCCTCGTGTCCCTCCCGGCGGGCAGCGTGCCTCCGTGTGGCGGCTTTTCTTCCTTTGGACCCTCGTGTGGGAGCAGACGCGCGGAAGTCCTCCTCTTTCCAGGCGCCGGCCTGCTCGGGTGCTCGGGTTACTGGGGGTGGTGGGCACAGACCCACCGCTGCCTTCGCGTCCGTGGGCCCTTCACGCCCCGTGCTCAGAGGTGACTGCCGTGGCCTGTTACTCGTGTCTTACGGTGACTTAGCAGGGTGTTTACTTTTGTGTTAAGGTTGCATTTCCTCTTTCATCTCGAGAGCAGCTGTACCAAGTGTAGAGACCAGAGAGGGAGGGAGAGCCGCACGCCCGCGGCTGGGCCTGTCGCTCAGAAACAGCTGCTGGTGGTGATTTCCACGCAGAACGGAGCTCACCCTCTGCCTCGACTGTTAGTGTCTGGGCCCGTGGCCTCGGGTGCGGCCACTTCTTTGTGCCACCGTCCCGCCATTCTTGTCCGGAGCGCGGACACTGCAGCCTTCCCCGTTTCCCGTGCTGGGACCGGGGCGGGTCTGGTGTAGGAAGCGGTTAATGAGCGTGTTCGGTGGGAGAACGTGTGAGAGACCCTGGCTCTGCTGGGTCAGGGTGCCTGGGTGCCGTGGGCATTTGGAGTGCGTCCTGGGACGTCCGGATTCCACACTGGCCCTGGCTGTGGCCACACGGGGCGTGTGCGGCTGGCTCGTGTGAGCTTTGTGACCGAGTGCCGCGCAGAGTCTGTGACGAGGAGCCCGTCTTTTTAAAAGTTCCCCGTCCTCCAGGAGCCTGAGCGTGTGCACACACGCAGCTCAAGTGTCAGGGCCGCGTCGGGTCGCGGACTAGCCCCAGCCCGCAAGCCGGGTTGAGTAGCCCCGGTCTAGAGGAGACTGCAGCACTGCTCCAGGGAGAAGAGAGAGCGCTTTCGTGACTGCCGTGTTGACCAGTCGTGAGCGAGTTCCCGCTCCCGGTTTCCACACTGGCTGAGGGGAGACCCACTGAATTAGGACAGGCTGTGTCACCTCCTGGGAGAGTCCCCTTACTCGCCCACTTGGGAGGAGCAGCCTCTGTCCAAACCCCCGCTGTCTCACCAGCCCGTTCATGGCTCGCAGCTCCGCCTGTCCCCGTGGGTCCACGCAGCACGGGACAACCCCCCCAACACCACAGACACCTGTCTGTGTGTCTGTGTCCGGGCCTGGTCCCCTTCATCTCAGGGTTCTGTGCTGGCAAAAGTCGTTGTGGCCTCTTGGGGACGTCACTCCGGGTGCTCCTCTCAGGATCTGTGGGCCCTGCGAGGGGCCGGCCACGCTGAGTCTGGTCCAACGGTCAGCTAGATGTTCTCACACTACTTCATTCCCTCCCCAGTAAATGTGTATTTTTAGAAACTGTACTTTTCTGACCCTTGCCAGTTGGCTCAGTGGTCGAGCATCAGCCTGGCATGTGGAAGTCCTGGGTTCAATTCCCAGTCAGGGCACACAGGAGAGAAGCGCCCATCTGCTTCTCCACCCTTCCCCCTCTCCTTTCTCTCTGTCTCTCTCTTCCCCTCCCGCAGCCAAGGCTCCATTGGAGCAAAGTTGTCCCGGGCGCTGAGGACGGCTCCATGGCCTCCGCCTCAGGTGCTAAAAATAGCTCAGTTGTGAGCATGGCCCCAGATGGGCAGAGCATGCCACTCAGATGGTGGTTGCCAATGGATCCTGGTCGGGGTGCGTGCGGCAGGCAGTCTGTCTGTCTCTCTACCTCTCACTGAAAATGAAAAGAACGTACTTTTCTGGGTGAGCTCACCACAGCCCGTGATAGACCCTCACAGGAGGATGGGCTTCGTGGGCACTAAGGTGCCTGTTCTCGCTGGTGCTGGACGTGCTTGTTTCTACTGCAGGCTTGGAGTTAGAACTGGAGAGAGGGCCGTGTGCCCGCAGGTGCTCCGATTGCCCCGTGTGTCCTGGTCTCCCTCCAGGGGAGCGGGGTCGGGAAGGGAGCAGGGCCCTGCCCTTCACCAGTGGCATGGTCCTGGGCAGGGTGGCTCATCCCCCCGGGCCTCTGAGAGGTGGGGGTCATTCCAGAGCAGAGGGCGCAGGACCGAGTGCCCTGTGTGGCCCATGGTGAGGGCTGCCTAGCTGTTAGCTGCTTTATGGATGTCACTGACCCTGGTTCTGTTGTCTTCTGTCCCAAGCACGACCCTGTCACAGCCTGCGCAGGTCAGGGCCCCTCCTCACTCTGGGCACTGCTGGCACTTGGCAGAGTGACTGGTGTGAGAGCTCGTCTGAGCATGGTAGGGCCTTCAGCGACACCCTGGCCTCACCCCCAGGTTGTGACAGTCACAATGTCTCCAGACGTTTCCAAAGGTGCCCCCAGGGTAGAATCGTCCCAGGTTAAGACCCCGTGGTTTAAATAAACGAGTCTATCGTGTGTCCCAAGATTAAAGATAGTTCTAGCCACTTGGAATTCCTTGAGACATCGGCCTGTGCATGATGGAGTCTGGATTTCCCCCGTTCTGTGTCATTACGTGCGGCCTTCCAGGGCTGGACTTAGTGACGTGGGCCAGAGGAGTGGTCTGTGGGTGGGCGGGACAGCTGGCGCGGCCGCCCGGGTGACGTGGCTCTTGTTGGCAGCTTACTGTAAGAACTCCGTGGACGGCCTGTGGTACTGCTTCGACGACAGCGACGTGCAGCAGCTGTCGGAGGACGAGGTCTGCACCCAGACGGCCTACATCCTCTTCTACCAGCGGCGGGCGGCGATCCCGTCCTGGTCGGCCAACAGCTCCGTGGCAGGTCAGGTCCTCGGGACGGGAGGTGCTCGGTCACAGTTCAGAGACGTCCTCCGGTTCGATCCCATGAATCCCTCCATCTGTGTTTAATCCGGAAACCAGAGTGCTTGCCGTGGAGAAAGGGGGGTGTGAGGAGCGGCCGTGCACCAGCAGAGCTCACGGGGCGTGTGTGTGTGTGTGTGGCACCGGGAGGGTCACGTGCGGTCCCTGTGTGGAGAGGCAGGGGGCACGCTGCCCTGACATGGGAGGGACTGAGGGGTTTGGAACTAGACCAGAGACGTGGTGTCACCACGGTTTGGTTGGGTTCCCTGGGGGCATGCCCCACGCGAGGCCCGTGTCTGTCTTCTGTAGTCCTGGTGTGACCCGGGTAGGCAGGTGCACCTCAGAGCTGTTTGTAAAGGGCTGGACACGGTTAGAAATCGCACCCCACCAGCTCCCCAGTTAGAGAAGACCCGGGGGCTAGTGTGGTGTGAGTGGCTGGGGTTCCGCTTGACGGGGTCAGTCCATTGTTTTCACACGTGCGGGAATCTACCCACAGTCCTCACGGGCAGCTGCACTGACCCAGACGAGGGTGCGCTCCTTAGTGCCCTTAGGGGTTTGGGTTAGGGGAAGGGAGGCTTGCGAGGGCTAAAGGCCTCTGGCATAGTGCAGCCCCTGCTGGTGCAGACCCCACCCCAGGCCCCCCGCAGTCCACCGCTCACCAGTCAGCAGCAGAGGACCCCGGTGCTCTGAGGCCTGTCCTCTGTGTCTCCTGGAGGCTGCGCTGCACCCAGAACTGACCCCTCTTAGGGCGACATGAACCAGTCACGCCGTTTTGTGTTTCTGAGTGTTTCTAGTCTGTGTGTAAGGGCATCGCTGGGACGGGCAGGACAGGCGGACACAGCCCTGTGTCTCCGTATTGACCTTGTGAAGGTGACTGTAAGATTCAGACAGCCCGAGACACCAGGGCGCTGCTGTCCTGCCTGCGTGTCGGAGCTACGGCGGCCGACCCCTGGAGCAGGGCTTGCGGAGCTGATACCTGCTTGCAGGCGGAGGGTTCTGGGCCAGGCTCTGGCGGGGAAAGAGCCCGCTGTGCCTGCGTTTTATGGCTACGGATGTGTGTGTGGGTCTTGCCGGCTCTTTGTTCCTCCAGCAGGGGGTTCGGAGTGGGCCCCCCGAGCCTGGGTGGAGGGCTGAGCCCCCGTGAGGGTCTGGTGCCCGTGGGCAGCGGGCGGGTCCGGGCCTGACCCTGCGCCCTCCCTTGTCCGCAGGCTCCACCAGCTCCTCCCTGTGCGAGCACTGGGTGAGCCGGCTCCCAGGCAGCAGGGCGGCCAGCGCGGCCTCCGCCGCCTCCTCCAGGCGCACCTCCCTGGCCTCGCTGTCCGAGTCTGTGGAGATGGCCGGGGAGAGGAGCGAGGACGACGGTGAGTGTGGGCTCTGGGGACTCTTGCAGGGTGGCGGCTCACGCGGCACAGTGCCCCTCCGTGTGGGAGCCGGGTCCCACGGAGGCTGTGGGCTGGGGGTGCATGGCGTCACAATCCTCAGTGACGCTGGACGGAAACCCGGTATTCGCCTTTCGGCTCTGACCCGGGACTTCTTTCTTCTCTTCGATTATTTTTGATTTTGAAGATCAGAGTGGAGGCTGGAGCCTTAGTTTTGTAGCAGTAACGGATACATCTTCAAAGCAGTTGTTAAACCTTCAGAGCAGCTGTAAGGGGACTCGGGGCAGCTGTGATCGGCCCAGGGCCGCCTGGGGGCGCATCACCGTGAGGGCCTGGCAGTGCGCCCCCCGACCTGCTGCTCCCCTTCCTGCCACGCCGTCTCCCCGAGAGGAATCGGCGCCCTGTTCTCCTTCAGTGTAGAAGCGTCTAGAACAAACCCTGTTGCCTCTGCAAGGAGGCAGTTTTGGGGAGTCTGATACAAACTGCACTTTTACCTTCACTCACTGCTGGGGCGCAGTTCTGACAGGGAGCCCAGGCGGGGCGGGGGCGCCCACCAGGGCTTGTCTCCCAGGGTCTCCTGCAGGAAGACCTGTAGGTGCTGCAGCTGCAGCTGCAAGTGCTTGTGGATCTAATTCAGAGCATTTTCTTTGGAAGTTTTAGGTCACTCGACGTAGGAGTTGCACTGTCCTAATGACGAGTTAAGTTTTGAGTCACGCAGGAGAGTAGTGTGCTCGCCCGGCCTGTGTGTGGCATTGACCGCAGGCCGGGGACTGTGGTGCGGGTCTCAGCTCTGCCTTCAGTCATGTGTGTCCCTGGGGGCCCAGGTCGCCCTGGTGAGCTGGACAAGCTGGATCAGTGAGTAGCTCACGTTTGCCGAGCGGCTGGAGTGGCAGGTGCCTCGCTGGGCGCTGGACTTTTCAACATTTAATTCTCACTGTGGCCCCGTGAGCAACAACAGGGGTCAGTGAACTGCCACCCCCAGGCCAGGTCTCGTCCCTGCCTCTTTCTTAAAGCATATTCTATTGGAACACAGCTGTGCCCACTTGTTTATGTGTCACCTGCGGCTGCTTGCACACGACGGTGGCCACCAAGCCTGAAATACTCCCTGGGTCTGTCCAGGAAAGGGTGCCGGCCTCTGGTGTGGGGCAGGAGGGTGCAGAGGGTTTGCCGGTCCCCGAGTTAGAAGGCCTTTCTCATCCGCGAGGGACCGGACTCAGGAGAGCTAGCTGGTCACGTGTCTGCATTGCCCCCGCCCCCACGCACCGGCTCCGAGGGTCCCTGCTGGTCCGAGGCGCGCCTCCCTTTCACGTTCAGACGTTCCTGGGACCTCTCTCTGCGCAGCTAACAGCTCTTTCTGCTGCCCTCAGGGGGGTTCTCGACCCGGCCATTTGTGCGGAGCGTCCAGCGGCAGAGCCTGTCCTCCCGGTCCTCTGTCACCAGCCCCCTGGCCGCCGGCGAGAGCGGCCTCCGACCGTCGTGGTCTCTGTCTGCCAAGCTGCAGATGCGTTCCAGCTCGCCGTCCCGCTTCTCGGGGGACTCTCCCATCCACGCGTCCGCCTCCACCCTGGAGAAGATCGGGGAGGCGGACGACAAGGTCTCCGTGTCCTGCTTTGGTAGCCTGAGGAACCTGTCCAGCAGCTCCCAGGAGCCGCCGGGCGGCCCCAGCCGCCGGGAGCACAGGGCCGTGGGCCGGGCCCCCCTGGCTGTCATGGAAGGCGTGCTCAAGGACGAGCCCCATGCCCGCAGATCAAACTCGGGTGCTGCAGACACGCAGAGCAGGCTCTCAGTCCCGGGGGTGCACTCGCCCCCCGGCTCCGACCCCTTTGACAACAATAACCAGATCGCTTACGTGGATCAGAGCGACTCTGTAGACAGCTCTCCCGTCAAAGAGGCGAAGCCGCCCAACCCCACGGGTGGTCTCCCAAAGCCCCCAGAGAGTGCCGCCAAGGGCTCCCCCGGCCGCACAGGTGCTCCCGAGCCCGAGAGGAGCTTGCGCAAGGGGCGGTCGGTCCTGGCCAGCCAGGAGTCCTCTCCGTCCAGCCCGTCCCCGTCCCCTGTCCCCATCAGAGTCTCTGGGAAGCCCCCGCGCTGCCGCAGCAAAGCGGACCCCCACAGGGCCAGTGGGCGGCATTCCTCCCCAGCCCCCGCCCCCTCAAGAAAGGACTGCTCCCCCAAAGCCCAGGACGCACTGTCCTCTTCGTTGCCCCAGAAGCCCAAGTCGGCCTCTTCCGTCGTGCACACCGCTTCTGCGCCGGCCAGAAGAGCCTCAGGCCCGGCCGCAAGGGGCCCCTGCCCGCCTGGGAAGGGCAGGACTTCAGACAGGACCCTCAGCAGGGAGGGCTCCAGACAGAGTCTCGTGTCCGACAGGGCCAGTGTCACGTCCGGCTCCAAGCCCAGCTCGCCGCGGGCGGGCCAGGCCCGGGCTGGGGACAGCCGGGGGGACAGCCGGCATGTGCGAAGCTCCTCCATGGCCAGCCTGCGCTCCCCCGGCGTGAGTGTGAAGGCCGGCCTGAAGAGGGACAGCAAGTCAGACGAGAAGGGGCTGTCCTTCTTCAAGTCCGCCTTGCGGCAGAAGGAGACCCGGCGGTCCACGGACCTCGGCAAGACGGCCCTGCTCGCCAAGAAGTCGGCCTGCAGGACCACCGTGGACGACCGGGCGGACAGGGGTCACCAGCCCCTGGGCTCCCAGCAGCAGCCCAGCACTGCCGCCGGGAAGGGGCAGCCTGTTTCCAAGGACTCTGCCTCCTCACGGCACTCCCTGCTGTCCAGTCGGAAGCCCAAGCCTTCCCCGCTGGACCCTGGGGTGCCCGCGTCCCCTGGGGGCAGGCCGTCCGCTGAGAAGCCCTCCCAGAAGTTCACTTCGAGCATGCCAGCCTCTGCACGGCCTTCTCAGAAACCTCAGTGACCCGCTGCTGTCCTGCGTCCTCCCTCAGTGACCCGCGGCTCCCCGGGAAGCTGATTATTTATTTAGAACTCCTCCCCTCCCACTAAAGCCCTTTGTGCTTTCGTTTTGTATTTTTTTGGGGGTCACGTGCCTGACGCGTGTGCTTGCGTGTGTTTGTGCGTGTGGGCAGGCGCATGTGTGTGAGTGCGTGCGTGTGCAGAAGTGAATTGCAGGTTGTTAAAAAGCGTCGCCTTACTCTGCCGTTGAACCAAGTATCAGCCATAGGCAAAGCATCGCTATTCTGAGCTAACTGGAAACATTCTAGGTGACACCCCGGACCCGGTCCCTTTTGCAAATTGTACATACTTCTTTCTAGAGAACTCTAATTAGACTTCTGTTGGGACCTGGGGTCTTGGACCCTGTGGACCAGTTACGCCACCGTTGCTGCGCTCTGTAGAAGGGTGAGTTGGACTTAGCTTCAGCAGGGCAGGATGGGTCCTCCCTGTGGATGGATGGTCCCGTGGCACCAGAAGCTCGAAAGAAAAACTGGGACACTATAACGATGACCAAACCGAGAGAAAACGGTTGCTTTCTGCACTTTGGCCCCACCTACCAGTCTTTGAAAAAGGGCAATATTTTAACACTAATGTTTCTCAGGTATCTACTTAGCTGCGCTACTAGAATGTATATCGGCAGAAGGGTCGGAGAGGAAGGTGGCCTGCCCGTGACCGCCACGTCTCCTTCTGCCACGTCGGAAGTGTTTGGAAGCAGAAGTGGCCTGTCCCCACCTTCCCGTCTGCAAAGACACGTGCCATGCGCTGCCATGCTCTCGGGTACGTCCCGAGAGGTGGTGGGTTGGATGTCCAGAAAGCCACTCACTGTTAGTTACCTTTTTATTTTTTCCTTCTCAACTTGGGGGTGAAGAAGGCCATTTGGGAGTTTTGGAACGCAGTAGAGCAGTTAACACTTCTGAAGGTTCCTGGAAAACAGTTCTCAACCGAATGCCTGCATCTGCACCCTCGCCCTCGCTGCCGTGGCTCTTCTTTCTCAGAAGTTGGAGACTCCACGCCCTGCACGCATGTTGGTGTTCCCACGACATCTGGGCAGTGACCAGGAGGACGGGAGTCGCCAGGGGTAACAGTATTCCGTACTGGCCTCGGACCCCGCCTGCCTGCGGAGCTCAGGACGACCGCTTCTCACCCATTGATTGGTCTCCCGCTGTGCCCTCCGCAGGGTTGGAGCGAGTCCCTCCGGGTCCCGGTCCTTGCAAAGGGTGTATATCTTGGTTAGAAAAAAACAGAGAGAGAGAGAGAGCCTCACAAAACATCTCACACATAAACCAGATACATGGTTTTCCCGGCTTTCTGGAACAATTCTGGCAACTTTTAGGTTTTTTTTTCTTTTTCCTCCTTTTTCTAAGTATCAAGAGGGTCGTTCTGATTGAATAGCATTTGCCACTTTGTCATGAAATACAGCATGCTCTGTTTATATGCTCTTAACTGCTAACTGTTTGTTTAAGTCGTAGGCTCTTCAAGTTCCTCCGGAGCCCGTGCACAGGTGCATTTGTGCTCCTTGAGCGTTGTGTGTGTGAGGTAACCTGCCGCACACGTGCCAGCTGGGGATTCTTCCGCACTGCCTTTCTGGGTTTGTGGTTTCTCTTTCTATAAATACCTCTTGGGGAGTCTTTCCAGTAGGTCGCTTGACTTTATTTTTGCTGCTAGTTGGAGCATTTGCAGGTAACTCGCGAGCCTGGAGGCCGCTGGTGTTGCGGGAGCTGGGGTTTTAGACCCATGTGGTCCTTGAGACTCGCCCCTCAGCCCACGAACATCGCTGTCCCGCGCCCTGAGCTCGCTGCCTGGGTCTGCCTGCCCGCAGCCCCTGGCCTGCCTCGCCGGCCGGCTCTCCACGGCTCGCTGGGCAGGGTTAGCTACTGCTGGTCTTCCGGTGTCGACTTCTGTTTCCTGGAAAAGATGCAGCAGATGTGTGGGCGTCTGATGCGAGCCTCCTCTCTGCCGCAGGCTGACCGTTACCTTGGAGCTCGGTCCGTCTGCCCCCCTGAGCTCCGGGAATTCCAGTCTGGCCGCGCACAGGGTTCCCATCAGCTCCTCTGGAGGGCTGCACTAAGAGCATTACCAGAAAGGAGTTTCGTTTTCACAGTGCTACATGTTTTTACTCTGGAATGCTTCAGGAATGGAGTGTCCCACTGGGCTTTTGTGTCTTCAAGAGAACGACAGACTCCTGTAATTTTCCACGAGATCTAAAAATAAAATTTCAGTCCCTATGAGTTTTGTATGTCTGTGGGGTTTAGTCCTCGCTCCTGACTGAAGTGGGAAGAATTGGGGGATATCAGGGCGCTGTCTGGGCGGCGCGAGGCTGTTGGGTTTCTCTGCTGCTCCCACAGGGAGCACTTCTGTCCCTGACTCCCCGGTGCAACCTGGAAGCCTCCGGAAGGGCCCTGTGCCTGGAAGTCTGGCAGCGCTCTGCAGTGTGCAGCACGGGAAGCTGTTATTTGATTTGGTTCAGGTCTCTGGTCATTAGGGATCTGGTGTCCGTTCCGGTTTTGATTTGCCCGGTAACGTTGGGTGGGGTCAGCCTGTGTGCCACAGCTCCTGCAGCGGCCGGCGGGCCTGGCCCAGGCGCCCGTTTCCTGGTGGACCTGAAATGTCTGCTTTTCAAGCAGTTTTATTCTTGATTTCTTTCCCAGTAGACACCCAGTGCCCTGGGTCCCTGTCATTCCTGATGGCCCTCGGCCCCACTGCTGTGACCCCTTGTATAACGTGGACACACAAGGAAACAGCTCATGTCCTGTCAGGACTGTCTCCCGGGCCTCTCCTCTCTTCTGAAAGCAGCCGGCCCAGGAGGGACGGTGTCGCAGGGGGCCGGTCATGTGGTGGTGGTGGGGGGTTAGGTGGGGGGGTTGCGGATGAATGCTCTTGTCGCCCTCCCTCCATCCCTCATTCGCTCTGCAAACACCACCGACACGGAGGGCCTGCTGCTAGCACGCGGCAGGGACTCGTGTGACCAAGGAGCCCTGGGCACACAGCCGACGTGTGGGCGAGGGTGCCAGCGGTGTCCCAAACAGAGTGACAGTCCCGCGAACAGGAGAGTGAGCGGCTTCCAGAGCCCCGGAGCACGTGCGTTCTGGAAACAGTGTCCTTCACCTCGGGAGGCGGCTGCTGGCGTCCACCTTTTCAGACGGAGCCGTCCCTGCCGCCGAGGGGCTGAAGTCTCCGCCCACGTCTCTTCTGGTTGGAGTCTGTCGTCCACGTGGGTAGGAGGTGGGTGTGGGGCTGGGGGTGGTGTGAGAGGAAAGCTGTCATTCCTGTGAAGTCACCGTCACGGAGACCCTGGGAACAACATGGGAAGGACAGGGAGTGGCAGCCCTCAGGGACGCGGAGCAGAGAAGAGCTGAGCACAAAGCTCATTTTCTAGCAGACGGACACCTGACATTTCATTACCTTTCGTTCCGACAAAAACCAGTGGCCAGCGGAGGTCACCGTTTGCTACGGAGGCGATCGTGATTCTGGGATGCAACAGTAATGAAGTAGTGTGTCTGGGGCGGGATCCTGAGACGGTTAATGACAACCATAAGCACGGTTCCAATGAAGACATTCTGTGAGGTGTGTTCAGCTTTGCGTCCCTGGGAACCAAAAAGAGAACTTGCTTACTAAGCAGTGCTGTTGTAACCGTAAGCTCGAGAGCCGCTGTTCCTGCGCGGGCTGCCTGCCCGCCTATTTCACAAGCGGTGCTTTATGGCTAAACCTGATGGAGTAGTCTTTTTCGGGGGGGGGGGGGGGCGGGGGGCTGTGTCGCACACTGCCTTCTGGTCAACCTCCACAGTGGGAGCGTGTTAGCTGCATTTCGAGCGTGACCAATCACCTTCCGCACCCCAAGTCACGAGAACAAGTTTGCATGGCTCCCATCCAACCCAGAAAGCATGAGTTTCCTACCTGTGCAAAGCAAGTAATAAACAGTCCCCACCACACCAAACTAAGTTGTTTT
This sequence comes from Rhynchonycteris naso, assembly GCA_037038555.1. NCBI lineage: Eukaryota > Metazoa > Chordata > Mammalia > Chiroptera > Emballonuridae > Rhynchonycteris > Rhynchonycteris naso. The sequence goes on from CM073000.1 coordinate 205,753,816, forward strand.
TATTTTATTTTATTTTTATTTTTTTTTATTTAAAGGCAACTCTTAGATGATGGAGCTCTATTTTCAAATTTGTCGTTGATCGAATGTGGTTTCACCATCCGTGCAGAAGAGCGCTTTCGCTATGCACAAGTTTTGGCCGGCTGGCCGGTTCTTTTGTTCCTCGGTGGGACTATAAATGAGTGTTTGGGAGCAGGAGTGGAATTGGGTCTGTATGTATGTTGAACACACACTGGTTTATATACTGTATTTAGTCTGAAGACTTGAAGTATAGGAGTTCTAAAAAATAAAATGCTGTTTTCTATAGATTTTAATTTGTTAATCTCTTCTAAGTTTCTGTCGTGGTCGCAGAGAGAGCGTATGTCCTCTAACAGAGCTAACGGTTCTGTAGGAATGTCGAGCTCTGTTTGAAAGCTTTGGGGCCCCACAGCCACTGGTCTCGTGAAGCCCAAGCTTGATGGGGTTCATGGGGGTGGTGTAGGGTGGCTTAGGTTCTAGAACCACCTCACATGCATCTTAGTCCGGTGTTTCCCAATTTTGGGGAGCAGTGAGATCCACGATAGACTCGGGGGGCTTTTTGAAATCTCGCACGGACTCTGCCCTTCTTCTGACAGAGCCTGGTACCCAGCATTTAGGAGAATCATCCAGGGAACTTAAAAACACTGAGGTCCCTCTCCCAGCTCTCAAGCTTTTTACATACTTAGTGACGGGGCGGCTCCCAGGAATGGCCGTGCCTGTTAAAGCTCTCAGGTGTTTCTGACGTGCAGGCAGCACTGGGAAGCTGCTGAGAACCAGGGCGAGCGATGACCAGGAGGGACAGAGTCCTCTGCCAAAGAGGAAAAGACACACCGGAGACTGATACAACCTCCCAGTTGAGTGAAGTCGGGGAGCTGTTCTGACTTGAAGCCCAGTGAGCGAGCATGGTGCATTCAGCGGGCACCCCAGCACTTGTCCGTCTGGTTGGAGTGGGTGCTCTAGTTTGTGGGGCGGGCACAGTGTCCTGGTGGGTCATGGCAGGGCCAGGCCTGGCGGCGGGGTGGGGATAGGGAAGTCACTCCACTAGAAAAACCTGTCTGCTTTTGATACAATGATGGTTACTTTGTAGTAATTACAACAGCAAACTCTAAGCTGCCCTAGAATTTTCTGGGTAGCTCTCATTCTTTATCCAGAATGTAGTTTCAGGACAGATCTTTAAATTTAAAACATCATGAAGCATTTTAATTGGAGTTGTCTTTTTTGGGGGGAGGGTTGGGCTGGGCTGGTGGAGGAAGACTCACTGGTATTTTTTTTCCATGTGATTTAAAAAAAATCAAATCCCATCCAAAAATGTGGTTGCATATGCCACTGACCGAGGCCAGTGACATTTAGTTTTCATCTGCGGTGAGCTGAATGCACCCCGACATCTTCAAACAGTCTGCCGTGCCGCTCAGGGGGTCCCCCCGTGGAGCAGCGTGCTGCCTGCCAAAGCAGGAAACCGCTGACCTGTTCCACATTCCAAGGCATCAAGCTCTAAGGGCACATCCAGGTTTGGAAGCGTTCCCTTTAGAAAGGCCACCCGAGGCAGCGAGACCTGTTGCCGTGGGGAAATGTGAACTGAACTGGCCTAGGTGCTGCTCCAGCTGGCGAGAGCCATCCGGACACCGGAGGGGGAGGGGCTGGGAGGGGCCCCGGCTTGTCCGCGGGCTGGGGCTCTCCGCGCGCGCGCCCCTGCGCCTCTCACCGCTGCGTAAAGCTGAACTCGCGCCCAGCACAGAGACGGTTTCTCGATGGACCGCCTTCCGCCCGTTCGCTGGGGTGTCCCTGGACCTACAAGCCGCGTGTCGGCGCTCCACGATATGGTTCCGGTGTCGTCCACGTACCGCGCCCAGTGGTGCCTGTCTGTCTGTCTGTCTTCCGTTGTACAGGAAGGTGGAAGTCGGGGCGTCTCCCTCGAGACCGGGAGGGGAGGACACAGCCTCAGCAACAAATTCCAAGTTGCCCAAGAACAGGTGCACGAGATGTGTCACATGTTAGTTATTTGTATGTCCGGTGATTCAAGGCGTATGCGCTTGAATCAAGTATGCGCTTTTAAGACACAGTTTATCTTGTTTTATGTTTAGAATGTTTTCTTTCTGAACCAGCGGTCGGTCGGTGATAACAGTTGGGACGAAGAGACAAGTGGAAAAAATGTAACAATCGGTGATAACAGTTGGGACGAAGAGACAAGTGGAAAAAATGTAACAAAATATAATAAATTTATGACGCAACGCCCTTCCACCCATACCCCTGTCTCCCCTCTTGCCAAACCCTACCTTTGATCTTGATTGTTAACCTTGAAAAGAGAAGCAGATATTGGTACTACGCTGATGTATGCAAAATGCCTTAAAAACTGTACCGTTCAATGTAAAAAAGAAAAAGAAAAAAAAAAAGCAACTTACAGAAGGCTACGTGTAGATGCTCCATGTGTGGATTTTTAAAAACAAGACGTCACATCCATGCTTATTTCATTTTCATGGTCAAGGATGAATATTCCCGTGTCCCCCGCGAGGCCACTTGTGTTAGTTAGAGCTGGGTAACAACTCACAGCCTAATTCCATTCCAGCCGACTTTCCACACTGTATATATTTCCTCCTTCTGCCGCACCTTGGTGACGGGAGGAAACAGCAGTCCCAAAGGAGTGTGTTTTTCTGGGTCCCCCCCCCCCCCCAGAACTTGGCGTTGAACGGCCCTGTTCTGGTCAAATTTCCAGCTCTGACTGGACAGGGCTCCCAGGTGAGGGTGTCATGCCTCACGTGACCACACGGGGGCACTGCAAGATCGCCACTATCAAAGATAACCAGTCCTTGATCTCTGTGGGGACCCTTGTTCATACGTGTGCGTTACATGTTTTATCAGTGAGCAGGGGTCCACTCCAGACGGGTGCCACAGCCCTCAGGTTTCATAGGAACCCCTCTGGCTTACAGTTGGGGCAGCAGGAAGACTTCCAGACCAAGGAGGACAGGTGTGGACCACACGCCGTCAAACCCAGCGACGCACAGCGCCCACAAGCCTCTCGGGTTTCGAACGCGAGATCTTTGTCTAGGTTCCACTGAAGAGTTGAACCACATCGCATCGCGCACCCGCGGGTGATGCAAGAGGCTTCCCTGAGGCACCCACGGTCACCCGTCATAAAACACACCGGCTTAAAAGCTAAGCCGATGTTTGGGGAAGATTCTGCTTCCTTAAGACGTTGGAGGGTTCTTCTCAAGCATCTGAATGGCCCGTATCACCCTGAACTCCCCCCCTCCTCTGTCAGCTCTTCCCGCAGGAGGCAAAGGCACGAGGTAGCCTCTTGCCCTGCGTGGTCCAGGCCCCCATGACCCCACGGGGCCGTGGCTGGAGGCTTGTCCCCCACCCGGGGTCCTTTCTCTTTTCCACGTGGCTTCCTCCAGGTGGACACCAGGTTTCTCTTTTCCTGCAGGCCCGGCTCCATGTCCTCCCACCGCTTTCCCGTCCGGACACCGCGGGTCTACTTGGGTAAAACCTTACAGACTTCTTGGTCTGGTTCTGGTCTGGTCTTGGCCGTATTTCTCAGCCCCTGGTGATGTTTTCTGCACGGAATGGGAAGCCCATTGTCTCCCCGGCTGGTAGGGTTTGGCACTAGGCTGTGTCACCCAGTGGCCCGGCACCCTATTATTTTCAGAGCATTCAGGGATACGATGCCCAAAGTGTGCACGTCCAGTCCCCGGGACTCGGGGACAGGCGTCAGACTCGCAGGAGGAGGGCAGGCGGAATGGGGAAGATGCCCCGGTACTGTCCACTCAGGATGGAAGTCCAGATTCCTTGATTCAGCAATGTGTGTGTCCCATGTGCCCACATCCTGGGTCTGTGACCACACCCGAGGAGCTTGCTGTCCAGTCGGGTCTGGTTAGTTGATGGATAATTTACATCTCAGCCCTGCTGCCCAGCTTAGTACCACAGCTCTACTCTCAGGGCGTCTCCACTTCCGGCCACGGCCTGCTGTCAGCGAGAAGGATGTCTCGTCTTGTCTTGTGCCTGTAGGGTTCATACCTCATCTCTGCGTCTCTACTCAGACATCAGCGTGTCACTGGGCCTTCCCTCACCACACTTTTTTTTTTTTTTAAGGAGAGAAGAGGAGGCAGAAAGACAGACTCTCACATGCACCCCGACCGGGATCTGCTAGGCAAGCCCACTAGGGGGCGATGCTCGGCCCATCTGGGGCCCTTGCTCTGTTGCTTCACCACTGAGCTATTTTAGCACCTGAGGTGGAGACAATGGAGCCATTCTCAGCTCCAGGAGCCAACTCGCTCCAATAGAACCATAGCTGTGGGAGGGAAAGTGAGAGATAGAGAGAGAAGGGGGAGGGGTGGAGAAGCAGATGGGCACTTCTCCTGTGTGCCCTGACTGGGAATCGAACCTGGGACTTCCACACACTGGGCTGACACTTTACCACTGAGCCAACCAGTCAGGGCCACATTTTTTTTTTTAATGAGAGAAGGAGAGGCAGAAAGATAGATTCCCACATACACCTTGACCAGGATCCACCTGGCAAGCCCACTAGGGGGCGATGCTCTGCCCATCTGGTGCATTGCTCTGTTGCTCAACAACTGAGCTCTTCTTAGTGCCTGAGCTGGAGGCCATGGAGCCATCCTCAGTGCCCAGGACCAACTTGCTCCAATTGAGCCATGGCTACAGGAGAAGAAGAAGAAGAAGAAGAAGAGAGAGAGAGAGGAGTGAGAGGCGTGGAGAAGCAGATGGTCGCTTTTCCTGTGTGCCCTGACCAGAAATCGAACCCAGGACATCCACACGCCAGGCCAATGCTCCACCACTGAGCCAACCAGCCAGGGCCCATCCTGCATTTTAAGAATGTGTTTGGGAACTTTTCAGTCATCTCCTCAAGTGTTGCTTCTCATTTGTTCTGCCGTCCTCTTCTAGAACCCAGTAAATGGCCTCACCGTCCACCCATTTCCGTGACTCAGCCCAGAAACCAGGGAGGGGTCCGTCACTCACCTCCCTCTCTTACATCTCATCTCTTGGCAGGCCCCATCCAGCTAGACGTTCACAGTCGTGCCCTAAATCTGCCCACTTCTCTCTCTCCACAGATCACACCCGAGTCCAAGTCACCATAGTCTTGGTGGGGCGTGTGCATGAGCCTCTTACATCTGCCCACTTCTCCACACCGCCCCCTCCCCCGTCTGATATCAGTTTTCCTCCACTCCAAGCACAGAAGCCATCTTGCAGTGTGTCGACCACAGGACCTTGGCACTTGCTGTTTCCTCTGCCAGGAATGCTCTTCCCCCAAGTGTTCACACGGCAGGTCCTTTCTATCTCAGTGGAACCTGGGAGCGTCCTCTTGGGGCCCCACGTCCAGTGCTGCCTTCCTCCCGCGCGGCAGTCCCTCTTCATCTCACTCCCCCGTTTCATTTTCACAGAATCCTCCGTCTGAGAAATTCTCGTTCGCGCGCTAGTCCACCGTGCCTTCCCCCACCGGCGTGTGGGTGCCCTTCCGGCAGAGTCCTTCCCCTGTTCCTCGTGGCATTTTCGGACGCTTTTCCGCCGTCAGCAACAGAACGTCAGACCAAAGTCTGTTCCAGCGTTTCCGTTTCTGTACCGATGGGTCCTGAGGCTCCACAACAATGAATAACTTAACCTAACAAATAATCACACGGGCAGTGAGTGGTCCCGGGTACGAACCTAAGCCAGTCCCTTCGATGGCTGTGTCTCTTCACGGCGTGACGCCAGCACCCTATGCCACATTCACTAAGGGGATTGAACGGTCACCATACGCAGCTGCGATGATGGTGCAGCTCCCAGAAGGGGAAACACGTGTGAAATGCGGATCACGTCTGTCGTGGGTCTTTTTCCCATTCATGACTTTGTTGTTGTTCTGTTCCAGTCCGGGCTTCCCACATGACCTGTCTGGTCACGTCTCCTTGGGTCCCTCCACCCTGTGACAGCTGCCTTTCATGCCCTCGACCATCGTGAGGGGTACTGGCCGGTTGTCGCAGACGGTCTGGCGTTTGGGTCGATCTCACGCATCGCCATGATTACGTGATTACGTTGAGGTTTTCAATTTGGGGGGCGGGCGGGCCAAAGTCTTATGAAAGCTACGATGTGCCCTTCTCAGCGTGTCCTAGGGAGGACGTGGCCTCGATATGTCTTAGGACCGGGAGGCTAAAAGTTGGGTCACGTGGTGGGGGTGTATCACCTGGGTCTCTCCACTGGGAAGTCACTGTAGTTCCCTTCGTGCTTAACCGTCTTGGGGAGAGAGTGTTGGGCTGTGCAAATGTCCTGTTTCTCCTCAGACTTCGGGCCCTCAGTGTAGCACCCTCCAGTCGATCCTGCCTGAAAAAAATGTGTGTTCCTGTAGGCTCTAGTGCCGAGAGACAGATGTCCCAAAAACCTCACTTCACAGGAAGGCCTGCAACAGGGCAGGCGCAGGGTTGGCCCAGGGCCCACGAGGGCCACTCTTCTCTCTGCGGGTCTCTACGTGTTAACCTTTGTCCTCAGGCTGGTGTGTCACCTTTTAGTGACACCATCCAGCCTGAGAGGCCAGACCTTTCTTTGCCGGGCTGTCTTGACCCGGGAAGAGAACACTTCTCAGACCCACCCCTGTTCCCCGAGAACCTTTCTTTGGATCCCATTTGGCCAGGACCTTGGTTCCCTGGCTGTGACCAAGTGACAAGGACGGGGAAGGAAGGGAGGACATGGCATTTCCAGCCAGGGTTGGGGTGGGAGGCCCTAGGGAGGGAGGCAGCCCGTGTGCCCGGCGTAGCGGACTTACAGGTGCCCGGTAAATCTCCGTGGAGTGAGTGAGCGCTTGCTCTTGTGCCCGGAGACATCCCCTGAGAACCCGAGAGGAGAGGGTGACTTGGAGAGCGGGGGTGGGGGGGGTGGCGGGGGTGGCAGTGAGGTCGGCAGGGCCAGGTCACAGCGTGGCGGGAAGGGGCCCCAGCTCCAGGGCACGTGGCTTCACCATGCTTTGGTCCCCTCTGGCCCCGCAGGCCCCCAACCCCCTGCCAAAGCCTGGGGAGACCGTGCAGAGACCTGACTGTGTCACCCTACTGCCTCTGCTGCGAAGAGCCTCCAGGGCGTCCCTGCCCGGGGGCCGCAGACGCTGCCTGGTAGCTTGTTTGGTAAAGAATGACATCGTTATAAATATGTGCCAAGCCGAGGGGACGGCAGCACGGGAGAACTTGATGAGGCCCTGGAGTGGGGGGAGGTGCAGCATCTCCGCGCGTGCGCCGGAGGGGCGGGTGAAGGCGGAGGAATGCTTGGGCTGACACCTGTCTGCGGCCGGCCCACGCGAGACCGGAGACACTGGCCCACGCAAGACCGGAGACGCAGCCACGGCCGGGAAGCGCCGACCCCTCGTGCGGGGGCCGAGACCGAGGCCGAGGGGGCGCTGCCCGCCGTCCATGCTCTGCGCGCACTGAGCCCCACGTGCCGCGTGACGCGGCCAGTCCCGTGGCGGCGCCTTGACGAATGACTTTAATAAGAAGCAGCTTGGAAGGACCTCTCCGTAGGAAGCCAATAACAATCATCAGATGTTTCTTAATCACTTATTTCTTTTATAATGTACACCGTGCCCGGCCTGGTTCTGGGAAACAGAATGGCGGTGGCTGGCACTGGACGCCTGGGGTACGCTTGGAATGGAGATGAAGAGGAGAGGAGGGTCCTCACGGGGTAGCGGGCAGGCTTCCTCCTCCGCTCCGGAGGATGTCAGGTCCTCGGTGCCCCTCCCCAGCCAGCCGTCTGCTCGCGGACCCGCGGGGACGAGGCCAAGGGAAGCAGGCCTGGAAGTGTCAAGCCTCATTTGCATTTCATTTGTCACCCTTCCAAACAAACCTGCATGTCCGTGTCAGGGCGGCATGGGGGAGTTAGTGTCCCCGTGCCAGGCAGAGCTTGTCAGAGCGGCAGTTCAGAACAGGGGCCACGTGCGGGGTGCCCGCTGCGAACAGCCACCCTTGTGTTCCCTGGGCACCTGCTCCCGAGCCCGTGGGTCCGGCCTGACGGCCCCAGCAGCCAGAGTCTCCCCGAGCGCGGAGGACAGAGCATGGGGACTGTGTCTGCCGTGGGAGCAGAAGTCGCTGGGGCCAGAGCTGGGTGACCGGTTGACCAGTGATTACTAAGCTGTCCTGGGCTTAGAGAAAGAGGAGGGAGGCAGCGAGGGTTATGGGGAGGGGCGGTCCGTGTGGGGGTGTCACCTGACGAGGGCGGGGCCTGGAGCGGCTTTGCCTCGGGCGGCCAGGAGGGTGTGGGTTCTGGATGTGATGCGTGACAGGTGTCACAGTAGGAGTCCAGGTGATATTGAGAGTGCGTCTATCACGCGGCAGACGGTGTGACAAAAGGAAGAAGAGGCAACAGGAGAGGTGGGCGGGGCTGCTTTACCCTCAACAAACTTCACAGGAAGGAAGTGGGCCATGCAGGGGCTCAGGAACTCACTGAGAAGTAAAAGTCACAGCGAAAGGGACAGAAGTGAGCCAAGGGTGGGTGCTGTCAGCTTCCCAGAAAGCCAGAGGAAAGGGGGACCTTGGAGATGACAGGTCCAGGGGGTGAGCCCGGGAGGAGCTGCCGCTGCCCACGGCTCCCTCGGCTGCTAGTCTCCCGGGGGACCCTTCGGATTTAGGAGAAAGAGCGGAGATGCATACCTCAGGGAGAAAGAGCATGGGCGAGAGAGAGAGAGAGAGAGAGAGAGAGGGAACCCATCCTGGGTCCTTTGTCTTGAGTTAGCAGGAGGGGTTCCTAGGGGAGGTTTGTGTGTGTGTGTGTGTGTGTGTGTGACAGAGACGGAGAGAGCCAGCGACCTTGGGCTCAAACCAGTGACCCTGGGGTCATGTCTACAGATCCCACATCCCACACTCAAGCCCGTGATCCCCGTGCTCAAGCTGGTGAACCCGTACTCAACCCGGATGAGCCCGCGCTCAAGCTGGTGACCTCGGGTTTCAAACCTGGGTCCTCCGCATCCCAGTCCAACACTTGATCCTCTGTGCCACCGCCTGGTCGGTATTTGATTCCTTTTTATGGCTGAACTATTCCATGTTGTCTTCCATTCATCAGTTGGTGGACATTGGGGTTGTCGTTACCCGGAATGATCTTCCTAGCCAATGTGCTAATCATCCACTGTGAGGGTCCCAGGCCAGTGGCACCATCTAGAACAGCTGAGCCCAGGGTGCCTGCGGCCGGCGTGAGGGGTGTGCGGAGAAACAGGTTTGAAGTACACGGAGGCGCCTGACCTGTGGTGGCGCAGTGGATAAAGCGTCGACCTGGGAACACTGAGGTCGCCAGTTCAAAACCCTGCACTGGTCTGGTCAAGGCACATATGGGAGTTGATGCTTCCAGCTCCTCCCCCCTTTCTCTCTCTCTCTCTCTCTCTCTCTCTCTCTCTGTCTCCTCTCTAAAATGAATAAATTTTAAAAAAATGTTCTTTTGAAGTACACGGAGGCATAGTTTACCAGGTAAGGAATGACTAACCCTATCTGCTCTCTCTATAGAGAATGCTATGACAAAATTATTATCAAATAAAGAGACTACCAAAATATTCATGGTCGAAAATGTAGAAAAGCATATTATAGAGGTGTGTCAGGTAAGTTAGTTAATTAAAATATTTTTCTGAATTTGGGATATTTTGGGTCATTATCAATCTTTTCTTTCTTTTTTTTTTTACAATGTGTGATTTGTGGTTTATTTTCTCATTTTGAATAGCTCCATTTCCAGTTCCAAAGAAAAACGATTGCGACCCCCCACATTTTATATTCTCCCTAACTATTGTTTTTCGGTTTTTGTTTGTTTGCGTCTGGATAAAAGACAAATATTTTTAGACATCCAAGAACTCAGAAAAGATACCACCCACATATAGGTATAAGAAATAAACTTGAAACTGTTTTTTCCAGCAAAATGAAAAGAATTCAAAATAAGAAACTGAACAAACATGGAATTCATGAAACGGTGGTTCCAACTATTTCTACAGCATTAAACGTGAATGGATTAAACAATCCAACCAAAAGGCTTAGAGGCTGTCAGACTGGATTTAAAAACAAGGTGTCCCTGTGTGCTATTTGTTTGTGGCTCAAAGACAGAAGCACGCTGGAAATGAAAGGACACAGAAGATTAGCGTGAACACGAACCATAGGAAAACTGGAGCGGCTGTATCAATATCATCAAAATAGCGTTTTAAACAAACAACCTCTGACCCCAGGTATTAGAAGAACGTTTTATAATGATAAAAGGATCGATACATCAAGAGGATACAATAATTATAAATATATATTTACCTAAACATAGACTCCCCCCCCAAGATACATGAAACAAAATTGGACAAAACTGAGAGAGAAATAGGTAATTCAACAACAATGGCTGGCGACTTCCATACCCCCACTCTCAGTGATGGCCAGAACAGCCGGGGAGAAGACTCACAGGAACACAGAAGACTGTAAATGCATCAGACCCGACAGACATCTACGTAACGCCCTCACCAGCATCAGCAGAACACACCACCTTCTCACGGCGTCACGGGTGAGTTCTACCCATATCTTAAAAAACAATACCATTCTCTCTTCCAAACAACGGAAGAGGAGGGGACACGTTCCAGCTCCTACGATCAGGCTGGTGTCACCCTGAGACCAAAACAAGATAAAGACATCCCAGGAAAATGAAACCCCATACCGATATCTCATCGATAAAGACGGATGTGCTGGGGGAGGGGTTGGGTTAGCATGCCAAAGTCAACCCATTTCACACCTGTGTGACTAGAATAAAGGGCAGAAGGCACATACACGGACATTGTGAGAGGTGCAGAAAACGTATCGGATACTATTCGACATCGCTTCATTAAAAAAAAACAACACCCAAGAAACTAGCGCAGTGGTTCTTCACCTGGGTCCTATCGAACCCTAGGGGTTCAATGAGTCGGTCTCAGGGGTTTGGAGAAGCCTCTGCCGCGGAGGCCAGAATAAAGTAATACCGTCATTTGTTGTGAGTTCATGCACTTTGTTGGTTTTGTTCTTTGAGCAAGGTGATGCTCATGCACGGCTCATTTTGTGCACCAGGAAAAAAACATATACCTATGTCTTGAATTTGGGGAAAAAAATCATATTTTATTTATCCCTAAAGAAGGGTTCGGTGAATGCGCATATGAAACTGGTGGGTTTGGTACCTCAAAAAAGGTTAAGAACCACTGAACTAGAGCTAACATTATTACTATTTTTTTTATTAAGTTGGGGTGAGTCAGGACATGGAGGTGTTTACCAACCTGGATGCTCTCTGAAACCCACCCTATTTGTTTTTTTATATCGAGGCTTCCTCTTCTGAGCACAATCCATCAATAGCTCTGTTTCCACACCCTCTCTCCTCTCTGGAGGGGGTGGAGCAGAAAATTCCAAGCTTGTCATCCCTGGCTCGTCGTTTCTGGTCACCAGTCCCCATCCGGGAGCCCGCCTGAGAGTTACCTCCTTAGCACAGAAGACGCTGCCATCACACCCAGGAGATTCCAGTGGGATTTAGGAGCTCTGTGTCAGGAATTGGGGTCAAATACCCACTATCAGAACAAAAGGCACTCCCAGGGCTCTTTGCCTGTTGGATTTCGAGGGGTTCAGGAGCCGGCGACAGAGATCATCAATCTATGTATGTATTTTTTTATTCTCTCTCGACAAAATACTCCCGCAGGACCATGATCCACCAAGGAGGGGCACTGTCTATCCTGCTGATGAGCTGAATTCTTGCGTCACTCGGAAACGCTTTCAGACGCAAGTTAACAAGAAACTTGCTCTCCGCGGCTTCTACACACACCAGTCTACATATATCTTTTTCTTCCCAGGAGAAGTCTGGAAATGGGTGGCTGCTGGTGTTGGTTCAGATGCTCAGCGCCATCAAGACAAATATTTCCGAGACCCTCCTGGCCTTTCTTACATCAGTAGCTGAGACAGGAGGGAGGAAGGACACAGGGCAGCACCCGTGTCAGAAAAGCGAATGTTTTCCCAGGGACTCCGTCGACACCCGCTTAGATGTGGGTGGCCGGGCCACCTCTGGCTGGAAGGTGGAAGGGGGACTGGGAAGCAGGATGCCACTAAGCCTGTCTGCCAGGGCCCCAGTGTCTGCACCCGTCTGCTCTAGAGTAGGGGGTATCTCTGCCATCCTTTGTAAGGCCAGGGGGACCACCGTTGCGAACGTGCACATGCAGGTTCACGTTGGATTCGGGCAGACGGTAAAGAAACAGTGGAGCCCCAAAATGGTGGGCCGTTCCTTTATTCAAGTCTCGCACCAGCTGACGAGCAAACACACGGGGAAAACACTTCTCCTTCACTCAGGGCTCCCGAAGCCACTGACACCTTCTCCGGTTCCACAGCCAGGAGAATCCTCTCTGGTTCCTCCTGGAATCAAAGGCCCCACCAGTCTCTGCGGAGCTCGCAAAGCCCCTCAGCTCTGGTCCCCCATCTGCACCTTCTCTCTCCCTGCCAACATGGCTTCTCCCTCAGCACCCTGCATGCTCCCTGCTCTCTCCCTGCCAACATGGCTTCTCCCTCAGCACCCTGCATGCTCTCTGCTCTCACCCTGCCAACATGGCTTCTCCCTCAGCACCCTGCATGCTCTCTGCTCTCTCCCTGCCAACATGGCTTCTCCCTCAGCACCCTGCATGCTCTCTGCTCTCTCCCTGCCAACATGGTTTCTCCCTCAGCACCCTGCATGCTCTCTGCTCTCTCCCTGCCAACATGGCTTCTCCCTCAGCACCCTGCATGCTCTCTGCTCTCTCCCTGCCAACATGGCTTCTCCCTCAGCACCCTGCATGCTCTCTGTTCTCTCCCTGCCAACATGGCTTCTCCCTCAGCACTCTGTATGCTCTCTGCTCTCTCCCTGCCAACATGGCTTCTCCCTCAGCACCCTGCATGCTCTCTGCTCTCTCCCTGCCAACATGGCTTCTCCCTCAGCACCCTGCATGCTCTCTGCTCTCTCCCTGCCAACATGGCTTCTCCCTCAGCACCCTGCATGCTCTCTGCTCTCTCCCTGCCAACATGGCTTCTCCCTCAGCACCCTGCATGCTCTCTGCTCTCTCCCTGCCAACATGGCTTCTCTCTTTCCCTGCCAACCTTAGCCAGACAATGGCCCTTCCCAAGCAGGAGGGTAATTTGCAATGTCACAGACCCGTATATACTGGGCACTGCCCGCCATTTTTTAACACTAGAAGTAAGCAAACTCAAAAAATAGAAATTTCACAAACTCATTTGCCTGACATCTTTATCACATCTTTTGAACACACGCCGGTAGACTATTTCCTCACACCAGCCGGTGCTCATTCCTTTGGACGATGAGACACTCCTGATCTGTTGAACTTGAGCATCTGGATTTTCTCTGGCCAGTGAAACAGGTGCAGAAGAAGCTTAGGAGGGTCCTTTCTCTGTCTCTGTGATCCGAGGACCATGTATCAAGACAGAGTGGCCACCAGCATGCATCCCTGCCTGACGGAGATGAGAACTCCCAGGTCACCCATTATGAACATGCAGGTGAGCCAGGAATATTTGTTATTTAAATACAGAGGCTTCTAAAATTCTTTTCTGGTTGTTACTATAGCCTAGCCTATCTGGATTGATACACAGCATGCACCAGGTTAAAAAGAAATCCACAACTCCCCCGAAATTTAAATGTAACAAACGAATATTTCCTGGTCCGATCAATAGGAAGAGGATGCCTAAATTAAGATAAATGATAGGCACTCGGAACTTGAACAAAACAAAAATAACTTTTATAAAAAGTTAAAAATCAAGGCCCTGGTCATTTAGCTCAGTGGTAGAGCATCGGCCTGGCCTGTGGAAGTCCCAGGTTTGATTCCCAGCCAGGGCACACAGGAGAGGCGCCCATCTGCTTCTCCACCCTTCCCCCTCTCCTTTCTCTCTGTCTCTCTCTTCCCCTCCCACAGCCAAGGCTCCATTGGAGCAAAGTTGTCCCGGGCCCTGAGGACGGCTCCATGGCCTCCACCTCAGGTGCTAGAATGGCTCTGGTTACAATGGAGCAACAGCCCAGATGGGCAGAGCATCGCCCCCTGGTGGGCATGCCGGGTGGATCCTGGCCGGGTGCATGCGGGAGTCTGACTCTCTGCCTCCCCGCTTCTCACTTCAGAAAACTACACACACAAAAAATTAGGTATCGGTTCTGCTGAACCGGTGTGAACTGGCTGAATCCCACCCCTGCCTCTGCAGGAAACCTCGCCAGCCAGCAGGCCCTGGTGTCACCTTTCAATCGCTCCCCGCTCTCGGAGGATGGATGCACGTTAGGTCATCTCCTCAGGCTGTTCCTAGAATCCTGAGCCTCTCCCTGCAGAGGGCTCTGCTCCCCACGGCTGGACCAGAGAAGCAGGACACGTGGAGCCCCAGGGAGCCAGGGCTCATCTGAATTCCGCTCAGTCCCCTCGCTCCCTCCAGTGACAGGAAAAGCATCTCCGTGTGAAGCTGCCGGTGGGGAACAGTATTTAATTAGGGCTGAGAGCGTCAGACAAGCAAACAATTAAACGTCCTATTACCATCCGTCTTGAGCCATTTAAGCTGCAGTTCAATAAGGACTCATTACAGAGGTCTGATAAGAAATGAACACATAAACAATGTAATTCCGTGTCGCATTTCAACCATTTCTTCAGCCTTGGCGGGTCTGGGAGGGGTCCGACCGTGGCAGATGCAAGCGTTGGCCAAGGGGGACGTAGCTTCAGGCGGGCAGGGTGGCCGCCCCCAGGTCCCATTCCACGGCCGGCCGGCTCGCATGGGGGCTGCCACCTTCCAGCCCAGCTGGTGGGGGTCTGCACCACGGGGCCCTTCCATCTCCTGTGCATGTCGAGAGGCTGCCAGAGAGTTCCGCCCAGAGGGGAGGCCGTGTCCAAGGGACTCTTGGATGTCTGATGAGATGCTGGGTTATAAGATGAGCTACGTCTAATGAAATCCCCTGGTTGCTCAGCCTCGAGGGCTTGGAAATAACTTCAGACCGATTTCCGAGGGAGTCGCTTCACTGTCGCTGGAAGAACACACGCGCTCGAGGCCTCTCGGTCCCAGCAGAAGGCTCGGGAGGAAGACGGCCGTGCACGGCGGAGGTCTGCGCAGGCCTCTGGGAGTGTAGGGGACACCGAGGCCGGTCACCTCTTTCCTGTACCTTCTCAACGTCTCCCTCCCTCCTTGGGGAGTCCCCCTCTCGTCTATGGAATGCCTGGTGTGTCTGAGCTCCGAGGGCCTTACAAGGACACAGTGTGGGTGTAGTCCTAGGGCACATCGGGTCTTTGGGGGTGGCAAGTGGCAGAAAACCCCACTCCGGTTGGGTTAAGCACCGTGGTGAACCTGTCAGCTCACCAGGACGTCCGTAGGAATCAACCCCTGAGCTGTGATTGCTCCGTGAGGAGTTGGCCTCCCCCTCCAAGAAGCCCTCCTGGTGGTGGTACCAGGGTTCACCATCAGCCTCTCAGCCAGGGTAATAGAGAAGCTGCTCTTCCAACAGCTCCAGGCAAAGGCCAGTTTATGGGTTACATGCTCATCCCCGATCCAGTTACGGTTCCCGGAGGAGTGGGCACCTGAGGTCGTCAGGGGCAGGGCCCTCAGTGTTTGTGTGTGGCTGTGACGGACAAGAAGCCTGTGCCTGGAACAGAGGGTGTGAAATGAGTTTTACGCAGCTCCCACAGGAATATGCGTATCTATTTATTTATCATCACACCTCTTTTTATCAGCCTGGGATATGTTTTTATTGAGAGCAAGTCTCCCTCCTCCAGGACCATTCACTCAGGTACATCACTGGAAACAGAGCCACAAGCCGTCCACCTGGTTTCTCCAGGCGTTTGGGCTTGTCTCCGGGTCCCGGCTCCCCTGTCTGGTTTGTGGGTCAGCTAAGCTTGTGGAGGGCATATACTTGGTTACCTCTGTGGGTGTTTCTCTCTTTCCAGAAACATCTTTTGGGATTGTTCTGTGGACTCATCAAACCCCTGATCTCTCTGCATTTCATTGCTGCTGAGGTGTTTGTTTTGTTCTTAATTTAAATGAGTTCAAATTATCCCAGGACATATTCGATTCCCCTCTCCTTTGGGTTGGATATTTTCAGGGACAGAAGTAAATGGGACACTTAGCCATCATTTCTTCTTCTCTCTCTCTCTTTATCTCTCTCTCTCTCTCTCTCTCTCTCTCTTTTTTGGTGAGAGGAGGGGAGATAGTGAGGAAGACTCCCACATGCATCCCAACCAGGATCCACCTGGCAACCCCATCTGGGGCCTGATGCTCGAGTAAGGAGCTATTTTTAGCACCTGAGGCTGATGCATTTTAACTGGGCCATCCTCAGTGCCTAGGGCTAAGACTCAAACCAATCGAGCCACTGGCTGTCGGACGGGAAGAGAAGCAGGCAGTCACTTCTCCTGTGTGCCCTGACCAGGAATTGAACTCGGGACATCCATACGCTGGGCTGACGCTCTATCCATTGAGCCACAATCCAGGACCTTCTTTTTCTCTTGAGGCCAGGAGCATTGATATCCTGCCCAAAGCCAGCCATGCACACTCACAAGGTTGGAACAGGACAAAGGTGCTTCAGCATTCAGAGCTGGAGCTGCTGCTGTGACCAAGGCCCCTATGAGGCCTTTGGAGACCTTACTGAGCCCATGATGGCCGAGCTGTTCCTCAACTGGCAGCCATCTACCTCGGGCAGTAATTCACAGGGAACCTCCAGCCAGCACATAGGCAGCCTCCTATTGTGCAAATGATCTGTGATTCCTAATGAACAGTAGACGGTTCTTCAGGCAATCTGTCCCGGTAAGCCTCCCTGGGGGGCCACGATGGCACAGGGGCAATGCCAACCAGGGCCTGCTCACACGGTGCCTGTGTGTGGATTTCCAAAATGGGCCCCCTTGGGGTAGACACAGCCCCATGGCCACTGTTTGGCCCCTTCTGGTAAGAAAACTCGTGTCTCTTGGCATACCCAGCCCTGTGCCCGGCAGTGTGCGCTGGACAACAGACTGTAGACCGGGGGTCCCCAAACTTTTTACACAGGGGTCCCTCAGACCGTTGGAGGGCCGCCACATACAGTACTCCATACACTGACCACCAATGAAAGAGGTGCCCCTTCCGGAAGTGCAGCGGGGGCCGGATAAATGGCCTCAGGTGGTCGCAATTTGGCCCTCGGGCCCTAGTTTGGGAACCCGTGCTGTAGACTGAGGCCCAGCCTGACCCCCTGCCCGGGCACTGCAGGGCAGGGCCCTGAGGCCACCGCTGCCCACTCTCGCTCGGAGAATGGGCGAGTCTCTCCGGGTGCTGTATCCTTCCCTTCCACCTGGAGGGTGTCATAAACAGGACAGCGGGCCCCAAAATGCTGAGCCCCCAGGTCCCCAAGTGAAGACCTCACTACCGTCCTGGTGTCTGTTCCGGCCGCCCCGGAAGTGGAATCTGACACCAGTCAGCTCAGGATCCACCTGCTCCGTGTTCGTTCGCGTTAGGTCGCCATGGAAGCAGGGACGCACCGGGCCTAATGAGTTTTGTGAGAAACGTATTTACCCCTCCGCGAGCAGAGGGGCTGAGACGATGGTGGCGTCAGCAGCGAGAGGGAGAGAAAGCCCTGGCTGACCTCCGGTACAGGACGGGGTTTGCCAGGATTTCTCCCTGCAGAGGGGACACTTCTGTTACCTGTGGCGGCTAAACCATGGGTGTGCGCGCGCTAAGAAACAATGGTCAGATAAGGGATGGGTAACCAGCTGTCAGGATGCCCCAGGGTCAGGCAGGGGTAAGATATCAATCAGGATGGCTCAGATGGACAGTCACGGGAACTGCTCCGGCCTCTGGTCACCTAACGTCCAACCTGGCTAGCTGAGGTTTTTGGGGAGGGGAGGGGGGCCCTGAGCCCGAACCCAACAGTTATTTTTCATCTGTCCCATATTTCCTGCCATCCCCGGAAGGAAAGTGACCCGTGGTGACCACGCTGCCTTTTTGTTTGTTTGTTTGCCTGGCATTATTACCTCCTGCTCCTCTCTCTTCTGCCCGTCCAGCCCCTGGGAGCCCCCTTCTGTCGGGGGGGGCGGGGAGTAGTGGTGGTGGACTGGGCTGGGCAGATGCTGCCGCCTCACGACTCGTTGAATACAGATAGCCAGGAAGAGCTTCCAAAGGTACTCCGGGAACTTTGTTTTCCACAAGAGAAAGAGCCACACACACCGTTGCCTCCCCTTCCCCACGGCTCGTGCGGTCTGAACACTCCGCGCGACGGCGACGTCGATGTTACCGGCCCCGGTTAGGAAAGAGAGAAGACGGAAGGTCAGCGCGGTCTCCGTGGCGAGGCCCCCGGAATGGGGCTGGACTGGGGTGCGGACCCAAGCTTCCCACGACGTTTCCTTGAGAACAGTGGCTTTTGACTTTGTTGCTCAGGATACTGCACCGTTGGGTCTTCTCCTCTCCCTCCCCCTCCGCCCGAGGAATGCCTTTAGTCCAGCTCTGGCCACTGACCCTTTGCCAGGCTCTGGGAGACGTGCTGGTTTAAGAGTAAACAGCTGAAGGAAATGCTGAATTCAGGTACTTTTCTTTCAGCTAACTTCCCTTCGGATCCCTTCCTTCGGATTCCTGGGACCGGGGAGCAGAATGAGAAATAGCTCCCTTGTTTACCAATCCCCCAGCCTCCTTCATCCCGTCACCTGACCACTCCTCAACCCCCTTACCTAGTTCTCAACACCCCACCTCTCCCTTCCACCGGCCATTTAAACTAGCCAATGGAGAAAGAATAAGATTGTCCGGTCAACACTCCAGCCAACGGAGCAAGACCCAGCATCCCAGGGCCTGTCTCAGGGATAAAAAGAGAAATTGCCCTCTGCCCTGGCCACTTGCTGGCTGGCTTTCAATAGCGGCACCACGCCCTTCTGCAGAAGTGGTTAAAGTCGCCTGGCCGAGGTGTTTCGTCTCCAGGAGTCTTGCTTAATTACGGCTCGAACCTAGCCAAAGGAGCTTCCTGTCCAGCTGGGAGAGATGGACAAGTCCGACTGCCCAGCTGCCTGTATCTCTCGGAGGGGGTCCTGGGAAAGAGAAAGGGGTCCTGGACTGTGCTGGGGGGCCCTTATCAGACTGGCTCTGATGTGCTGTGTGCTGCTCTGAGCAAATCACTGCCCTCGGCGACCCCCCCTCCAGCCCCCCCATCCCAGCCTACTTGGTTCACTCGTGGTTTTAGCACAGTCCTACCTCCCGGGCCTCACTCCTCCCTACAAACCACCACGCCTGGCCACCCGGCCACCAGGCCACCCAACCCTAAGCCCTCCTTCCATTTGGCTCGTTTATGAGACGCCAAAGCATTTTGGCAGAAGGGAGGGCGCATTTTTCTTCCTCTCTCTCTCTCTCTCTCTCTCTTTTTTTTTATTATTATACAAGTCACGCAGGTGATTGCTGAATACAGATAGGCCCCAAAGTGCCCGGCTCACACGGCTAATAAGCATGAGAAAGGGGCTCGGCGGCTGGTAAAGACATGCAAATCCACACGAGGCCGTCTCCACCTCTCAGAGCTGGAAAGGACAGAACACCGAGCGGGAAGGACCTTGCAGGACACGCACGTCCTTCCATTTCCTGCGGCGGGAGTGAGGACGGGGGCAGCCCCCTTGGTTGTATCTGCCTGCGTGAGAATGCGTCCGTCCTTTGTTCTGGCAAATCCTTTTATTTATTTATTTTATTATTTTTTTAAAAAAAGATTTTATTCATTTTAGAGAGGGGGAGAGAGAGAAGGGGGTGAGGAGCAGGAAGCATCAACTCCCACATGTGCCTTGACCAGGCAAACCCAGGGTTTTGAACCGGCGACCTCAGCGCTCCCGGTTGGCGCTTGATTCACTGCGCCACCACAGGCAGGCCATCCTTTTATTTTTATTTATTTTTATTTTTAGGGATGGCAGAGCTGGCTGAGACTTGATTTTGTAAAAAAAAAAACACCACACTTGATTTGGCTTCTCGTTAGGGACACAGGTCAGAAGGGGTCCCCCAGGAAGTGAACTGCCCCATGTGCCGGGTGAACTGAGGACCAGGCTGAGCCTCAGGCTGGTCTCCGGTCCCTGCGACGTCCCGCCTTCTCTCCGCAGGCCCCGCCTTTTCTGGCATGACCCCGCCCTTCCTGCATGGCCCCGCCCCCTCTAGGCCCCTCCCCTCCCGCGTGATCCGCCCCTCCCTGCATGGGCCCGCCCCTTCGAGGCCCTCCCCGCGCGGCCCCTCCCCTTCCTGTATGGCCCCGCCCCCTCGGAGGCCCCGCCCTCCGCGAGGCCCCGCCCCTCCTGCACAGCTCGGAGCACAGAAGGGATCGCAGGAGTCCTTCCCCTGGGCAGGACTCAGGACGACTCGGACACCAGCTCCCCACCGCGGGTCTCAGTCTTCGGTCTCAGTCTTCGCCGCAACCGCAGTCTCGGAGGAGCTGGGGACCCCGCCGCAGCCCAGGTCGGCCTGGTGGCCCAGGCCGCAGCTGAGTTCGGCTCAGCCCACCTGAGCAGGTGCAGGTGGTCTCGGCGTGGACACTCGTGCTCTGCACCCCAGCCTCCAGCCGGTTCTTCCCGTCGGCCGGCAGCTTGGGGCAGGTGGCGGTCCCGCACCCCGGGCCAGCTTGACGTTCATGAGCTGTAGCTCACCCCGCTTCTGGGCCACGTCGTCCGGCTGGGCGGTTCTCCACGGCTTCCAGCTCCGCCACCCTGGCCCGAGCCTCCTGGAGGGCCCAGCGCCCCACGCTGCCACTCGGCGTCGGCGATGGCAGTCCCCGGGAAGCCCCCCCCCCCCCGAGCCAGCTCTGGCAGCTCCTCCTAATCGCTGTGGGACAGGGTCTCCGCCGTGGCCAGGCCATCCAGGTCTAGGGAGCGGCTGTTGTCCACGGACAGCACCACAGACGTGTCCGAGTCCGGGGGCTGCAGCTCAGGAATCCGCTCTCCGCACAGCTGCCTGCAGAAGTTCATCCCACGGGTCAGCCCTTCCGGGGGGGACTCCGGCTCCGGTTTGTTCAGGTGAGCTTCCTCCACATCCACGAGGACAAGTTCTCCATCTCTGTGCGCTTGTTGACCTCGTCCTCGTCCTCCTACTGATCCTTCAGGTCCCCCGCCCAGCCCCTGAGTGCTGCCAGACTCTGCCTCCAGCCTCAGTTGACCCCGGGCCAGCGTGTCCAGCTGCTGCCGCTGAAGGTGGTTGATGCAGTTCTGGCCCACGTGGTCCACGGTACTGTGAGCCGGGCTGCGGGAGGCTCACCTGGTCTGTGGGCTCCTTCTCCGCTGCTCCAGGCTCCAAACCTTATCGATGAAGGAAGCAGACTTGTTGAAGCTCTGAGTGTGCTCTGTCCCCTGGCTGCCCGCAGCCTGGATGTTGGGGTCCGCCTTCAGCTCCGGGGGGCTATGCCCCCTTCCCCCAGGCCTGCCATCATTGCCTGGGCCAGATTCAGGTTGGCACCCAGACCAACCTGGCACCCACTGTCCATCCGGGCATAGGAACCAATCCAGGTGCTGGGCCCACTCGAGTACAAGAGGCTGCTGAGGGCTGGGTGGCCAGAGGCTTGCAGGTCTCCTGGGTCACCTTTACGGAGACAGTGGATGAGGAGGCCACACCAGGTGAGTGGACTGGAGAAAGAGCCAAAAAGAAGTTTCCCTGGCAAGTCCAGTTTTAAGAATGCACCCTACAGGCCTGACCAGGTGGTGGTGCAGTGGATAGAGCATTGGACTGGGGTGCAGAGGACCCAGGTTCGAAACCCTGAGTATGCCAGCTTGAGTATGGGTCCTCTAGCTTGAGCACAGGCTCAGCACCTTGAGCGCGAGGTCACTGGCTTGAGAGTGTGATCATAGAATTGACCCCATGGTCTGTATCTAGAGCCCAAATGTCACTGGCTTGAAGCCCAAGGTCGCTGGCTTGAGCAAGGGTTCACTGGCTCTGCTGTAGCCCTTGGTCAAGGCACATATGAAAAAGCAATCAATGAACAACTAAGATGTCACAACAAAGGCTTGATGCTTCTCATCTCTCTCCCTTCCTGACTGTCTCTATCTGTCTGTCTGTCTGTCTGTCTGTCTCTCTCTCACACACACACACACGAACATGCCTACAGAAAGACTCACAGGATCCATGAAGATGTGTGTGAGTCCAATACGAACATTTCCTTGTTGGGAGGATAAACTGAAACTAATCCAGGCATCCACCAGCAGATGGTGGAGTTTTAGGCATCCTCGTCCTGTGACTCCTGCGGGTTGGGGTGGAGTTCCTCGGATGTCAGTGCATCAGAACCCCCCACCCCCCAGAGGGGGGGCTTCCTGGCCTCATTCCCAGGATGTTTGATTTTAGTGGGTCCGGGGTGGAGCCAGAGAATTTGCGTTTCTCATAAGCTCTCGGGTGACACTGCTGATCCCAGGACCGCACTCTGAGAACTACTGATGTGGAGAGAAATGAGAAAACCTTCTTTAAGAGCAGGGGTCCCCAAACTACGGCCGCATGCAGGCCCCTGAGGCCATTTATCCGGCCCCCGCCGCACTTCTGGAAGGGGCACCTCTTTCATTGGTGGTCAGTGAGAGGAGCACAGGATGCATCCGCACCCATAGTTCCCATTGAAATACTGGTCAGTTTGTTGATTTAAATTGACTTGTTCTTTATTTTAAATATTGTATTTGTTCCCGTTTTGTTTCTTTACTTTAAAATAAGATATGTGCCGTTTGCATAGGGATTTGTTCATAGTTTTTTTATAGTCCGGCCCCCCAACAGTCTGAGGGACAGTGAACTGGGCCCCTGTGTAAAAAGTTTGGGAACCCCTGTTTAAGAGTGACCCAGTCCCGCTCTGGGAGCATCACAGTCAGAGACAGGGAGGCCTAGCAAGCATCCCGCAGAGGGGGTGAGGGGTCCCTCTGGTTCCTCTCCCCACTAGCCTGTGGCCCCCACCCGATCTCAGTGCCGTGGCTGGCGTGAGTGCCACAGTCCTGCAAGTGGGTCTCAGCTGAGGGCAGAGGGAGAGAGCCGCTGTGGGGAGGGCTTGCTGGCAACAATGGCGGCAGCGGCGGCACAGGCCTGGGAGGAGGTGGAGGGCCCACAGGGCCGCTGTGTTTGTTGATGTTTCTTGCTCCTCCCTGGGAAGCTGGCATTCTGCCCTCAAGGACAGCATCAGATGCTTGGGGTGCGCAGGATCAGGTGTTCTTAGGAACCAAACCTCGTAAATGAAGGAGCGGGTGCTGGTGGCAGGAAGGCACAGGTGCATTACGCATGGATGCTGTTTTCTGTCTCCTTCTCCCTTCCGTCCCAGGCTCCGACCACCCCCACGCCCCAAGCACCCCCAGCCAAGCTGCTTGTTCACATTCCCCGTGTGCACTTGGTGAACTTGAGACGCCCCCCCCCGGCCCCAGTTTTGCTCTGCCTTTCTCATCCAGGGCAGTGGTTTGTGGGTGATGAGGGAACATAAGAGAAAGTGGGGAGCACCCCCTCTGGCCTCCCTCTTGGATACCCCCGCAATCGCCATCACCACCACCATCTTTGCTAGAATTTTTTTCTCAGTATCCTAGGAAACGTCCATGGAGGGACAGAAAAGGAAAATTAATCACGGCTAGGCACAGCTCCTCACCCGTCCAGCTGGGCTCCGCTCCCCTCCCAGGCTCTGTCCCCTCGGTGCCCGGTCCGTCGTTCTCAACAGACCGTCTAGCCCCTGGAAGGTACCGCGCCTGCTGCGTCTTCGGGGTGTCCTCACAGGAGGCATGCTGGTTCCCGCACACTATTCTCGGTCATATTTCGTCTACCACTTTAGTCCCCTCATCCTCCGTACCCTCTTCCTTCTGGACTGGACTATTCTTCTGGCTATTCACGACTCATTCTTCCATTGATCCCTTCCCCTCGTCCTTCCCCTTCATGCCAATGTGGCTCCTCTCAAAAATTCTTTTAGTTTCTCACTCAAGCTACCCAGTCCCAGATGACCGTGTGTGGTTCCCAAGTGACCTCCGTCTCACACTTCCTGGCCCAGCACCATGCACCTGCAGGCAGAGTGGCCCCGAAGAAAGAGACAGAGGGAGCTTCTTCCGGAGGAATCCGGCCCTGAACTGGGGAAGAGAGAGATGAACTTGGAATCAAATGTTCCCCGTTCATGAAGGTCAGAGCCACAAAGACTTCAGCCTCACATCAAAGGGGCTGCCTGGGAGTAGTGGCCTGGCCAGCAGGGTCTCTGCTGTCCGCGGTGCTGAACCCCACCCGCCATTTGCCTGGAGCAGAGAAACAAGGTCCAGAAGTCCACATGAAAAAAATAATTTAAACTCACCCATAAAAAAAAAAAAAACACGAAAGAAATCTTATTCTTTGCAGCAGCCTGGATGGACCTGGAGATTATTCTGCTAAGTGGAATAAGCCAGGCAGAGAAAGACAAGTATCCTATGATCTCCCTCCTATGTGGGATCTAGTGAAGAAAATAAACGAACAAACCAAATAGAAACAGACTCATAGAGACAGAGAGCAGATGGACAGATGTCAGAGGGGAGGGGGGTGAGGAGGGGACGAAAGAGGTGAAGGGATTGAGCAAAGGAAAAGAAAACGAAACCTCACGGACACAGGCAGCAGTATCGCGAGGGAAAGGGGGTGGGGGAGGTAAAAAAATAGAAAGAAGAAACAATAAAGGAAATGAACGGTTCCTGAACCGAAACCCGGACCAAGCAGGTGCAAACCACTAAATTAAATTCTAGTCCGGCCTGACCAGGCGGTGGCGCAGTGGATAGAATGTCGGACTGGGATGTGGAAGACACAGGTTCGAGACCCCGAGCTCGCCAGCTTGAACACGGGCCCATCTGGCTTGAGCAAAAGCTCTCCAGCTTGGACCCAAGGTCGCTGACTCCAGCAAGGGGTGGCTCGGTCTGCTGAAGGCCCGCGGTCAAGGCACATGTGAGAAAGCAATCAATGGACAACTATGGTGTCGCAACAGCAACGAAAAACTGATGATTGGTGCTTCTCACCTCTCTCCGTTCCTGTCTGTCTGTCCCTATCTGTCCCTCTCTCTGACTCTCTCTCTGTCCCTGTTAAAAAAAAAAAAAATTAGTTTGGTTGGGCTTCAAGTAGAAAAATCACAGCAACAATGCCCACCTGGGCGGGCCTTGTGCCTGACCCCCGCCTACCCCCCACGCTACATTATTTATCTTAACCTTTAAAACGGGTCGGGAACCTATGGCTCGCAAGCCAGATGTGGCTCTTTTGATGGCTGCATCTGGCTAGCAGACAAATCTTTAATAAAAAAAAATAATGTTAAAAATATAAAACATTCAAAAAATATATATAAAACATTCTCATGTATTGCAATCCATTCATTTCCTACCGCTCATGTTCATGGTTGCAGGTGGCTGGAGCCAATCACAGCTGTCCTCCGGGACAACACCAAATTTTTATTGGATAATGCGTAACGTACACGGGTCGTTGTGAGGTCAGGAAGTAAACTTCCCTCCTTTTAATCAAGTCGTCAGCTAGCTAATTGCAGAAACCCTTTTGACGAAGAAGATGACTAAAAGAAAAAAAGAGGAGTATCATACTTTTCAGCAGGAATGGACAGAGGAATTCACCTTTGTGGAGAGAGCAGTTCTGCAGTGTGTCTAATATGCAATGATAAAATTGCATTGATGAAACAGTCAAATATAAAGCGGCACTTTGACACACGCCATACTACATTTGCATGGAAATATCCAGCAGGAAGGGGGACAGCAGGAAGAAAGCATGACAAGAGCTACTGTGCAGAGTGCAAGCTAGTCAGCAGCAACTCCGTGTTTGGACCCAACAAGGTGACTGGAATTCGGCTAGCTTTGCTGGTGCTTTAGCAATTGTGAGAAACAGAAAGCCATTCACAGATGGGGAGTATGCCAAACATTCATGCTTGATGTTGCCAGTGAACTTTTTGATGACTTTTTGGATAAAGACAAGATAATCAAACGAATAAAAGACATACCTCTGTCGGCAAGAACTGTTCACGATCGTACCATCATGATGGCAAATCAAATTGAGGCAACACAAGTGAAGGACATAAATGCAGCACCATTCTTTTCTCTCGCTTTGGATGAGTCAACAGACGTGAGCCATTTATCCCAGGTCAGCGTGATTGCAAGGTATGCTGTCGGTGACACACTACGTGAGGAAAGTCTTGCTGTTTTGCCTACGAAAGAGACAACAAGAGGGGAGGATCTATTCAAGTCTTTCACTGAGTTCACTAAAGAAAAAAAATCTACCAACAGGTAAACTTATTTCGGTGTGTACTGATGGTGCTCCGTGCCTGGTGGGGAAAAACAGAGGATTCGTAGAGCTTCTTCGTGAACATGAAAAGAGACCCATCCTAAGTTTTCTCTGCATCCTACATCAGGAGGTGCTTTGTGCTCAGGTGTGTGGTGAGCAGCTTGGTGAGGTTATGTCGCTGGTCATTCGGGTGGTCAACTTTATTGTTGTCCGAGCTTTGAATGATCGCCAGTTTAAAACACTGCTGGATGAAGCTGGGAATAATTATCCTGGTCTGCTTCTGCACAGCAATGTGCGTTGGTTGTCAAGAGGGAAGGGGCTCAGCCGTTTCGCTGCTTGTCTGAGCGAAATCCGGACTGTTCTTGAAATGAAAAACGTCGAGCATCCTGAGTTAGCTAACACTGAGTGGCTCCTGAAGTTCTATCTCATGGACATGACTGAACATCTGAACCAGCTCAATGTGAAAATGCAAGGCGTTGGAAATACAGTCTTATCCCTTCAACAGCAGTGTTTGCATTTGAAAACAAGCTGGAACTCTTCATCGCTGACACTGAAACAGGTCGTTGAATACACTTTGAAAAACAGGGGGAGTTTAAGGATGCATGCACAGCAAGTGACCCTGCTCAACATCTTGATCTCCAGCAGCTAGCGGGCTTCACATCTAATCTCCTGCAGTCATTCAAAGCGCACTTTGGAGAATTTCGTGAGCGCACTCGTCTTTTTAAGTTCATCACCCATCCACACGAGTGTGCAGTGGACAGCGCCAACCTGAGTTACATCCCCCGTGTCTCCATCAGAGATTTTGAGCTACAAGCTGCTGACCTGAAGGCCTCAGACATGTGGGTGAATAAGTTCAAGTCACTGAATGAAGATTTGGAAAGACTTGCACGACAGCAAGCAGAGTTGGCGAGCAAACACAAGTGGGAGAAATGAAAAAACTTCAACCCACCGACCAGCTGATTGTCAAAACTTAGAATGCGCTTCCTGTCACATACCACACACTGCAGCGTGTGAGTACTGCTGTACTGACAATGTTTGGCTCTACGTATGCATGTGAGCAGTCTTTCTCACATCTAAAGAACATTAAGGCCAACCTACAATCACGTTTAATGGATGGAAGTATCAATGCCTGCATGAAGCTTCACCTCACCACGTATCAACCAGACTACAAAGCCATCAGCAAAACCATGCAGCACCAGAAGTCGCATTAATGTTAAGAAGTACTTTACTCATCATTGGTTAGCAACAGCATAACAACGTTATTAAAAAGAATTCAGAGACTTATTGTACTTTAAAAGTGTTGGTCTTACATAAAATGCACACATTTACTTGTATTTAGTGTTAAACATATTGTATGGCTCTCACGGAATTACATTTTAAAATATGTGGCGTTCATGGCTCTCTCAACCAGAAAGGGTCCCGACCCCTGCTCTGAAATAACCGGCGAGGTTAGTATTATCATCTTCGTTTCACTGATGAGGAAGTGGAGGCACAGAGTTGTTCACCATAGGGCCAGGGTCGCCCAGCTGGTAAGGGGTGGGGACCAGGACTCACACCCCGAGGCAGATGCCCACTCCCAAAGCTGAACTGGTGATGTGGGACCCACGTGTCCGACGGGCAGTGCCGATGGCTGTTTGGTACGCAAGCCACCCAAGAGCTGCTGACATCTGGGTAGTCCGCCAGGGCTCCTGTGTTCCTCCCCAGGGCATTTTAAATCTCTCATTTTTTAAACTCTGAAATGATTTCAAAACCCCTCATTGTCCTCAAACAATCCCCCCCCCCCCACAAATGAATAGGCTTTGTTTACGTCCTCATGTAAGGGAAAGGGATGTGGTTATAAGCAAGACCCTCAAATGAAAACAAACTGCTTTCTTTTCATTGACCTTTGATTCCCAGCTCACTGTGGGAGCCCCTCCACCCACCAGGCTCCCCACCTCCTTGGTCCCTGGTCCCTGGCTGTGCTCTCTGTGATTCATCAGGGCCCTGAGGCTCTCTGCTCCTGTAATTGCTTTGCAACTTCCTGGAATGTCAAAGCCACGATGGAAATTTTATGTATCACTCTAGCGATTCCATCCCGGCTTTAATAACAGGTTGGCAGGAGGGCAGGCAGATTTACATCGGGAGAGAAATGTTATAATCAGACTGGGAGGTGAAACGCAATAAGTACAAATGCGGGTTTCACTTGGAAGCGTCTCAGATAAATGAGGTCTCGCCGGGCTCCCCAGCCGAGCGTGTTGTTTCTTGGGGAGCCGTTGTGGGGGTCAGTGGCCCGATCGATCGATTGATCGTTCTCACAGGGAGGGTTTGTGGCCAGGGCTCTCGGACCCGGCCCCCCGCAGAGAGCCCCTGGTGGAGACAGGCACACGTGGGTGGGAGAGGTGTGAAAAGCTCATTAGGAAGGAGACAAGAATGAATTGGGGACCCTAGAAAACTGGAGGATGGGGGCAACGTAGAGTTAAGTACTTTCCAGGCTGCAGAAAAGCGCTTTGCTTGTTTCAACGATGTCGTGAGTTGGAGGGCAGCCCTGCAGGGTCAGTGACGGGATTCTTCCCATTGTATGAGGCTTAAAGGGGGGGGTGTAGGGAGGGGGCTCTAACTCTCGAGGTCCCTGCTGGACTCTGGCGCTTATACCATCAGCCCTTCTCTCACAGGGACAGCACCAGCTAGCGTTTCTCTTGGACAGGTCCTTCTTCACGCCCCTTGAGGACCTCCGGGGCGTCTCTGTGTGGTAGGGACTCTCGTCGTCCTCGTTATCTCCGTCTGTCAGGTGAACAAACTTCCTCAAGACGGAGCTGGTAGGAGCCAGCAGGTGCCACGGATTATTCACGCCCTTAGCCATTTAAGGAATGCAAACTAAAGCCACAAGGAGATGCCACTCTGTAAAGTGTCAGCACGGTTAAAATGTCTAAAAAATCCTGAGGTGAGGATGTAGAGGACCCAGATCACGCCTTCCTGGCTGGTGGGCGTGTGAAACAAGGCAGCCACTCTCAAAAAGACTGTGGTGCCCTGGCCGGTTGGCTCAGTGGTAGAGCATCGGCCCAGTGTGTGGAAGTCCTGAGTTCAATTCCCAGCCAGGGCACACAGGAGAAGTGCCCATCTGCTTTTCCACCCTTCCCCCTCTCCTTTCTCTCTGTCTCTCTCTTCCCCTCCCACAGCCAAGGCTCCACTGGAGCAAAGTTGGCCTGGGCACTGAGGACGGCTCCATGGCCTCTGCCTCAGGTGCTAGAATGGCTCCAGTTGCAACAGAGCAACACCCCAGATGGGCATCGCTCCCTGGTGGGCATCCTGGGTGGATCCTGGTCGGGCGCATGTGGGAGTCTGTCTCCCTGCCTCCCCACTTCTCACTTCAGAAAAAAAAAAAAAGACTGGCAGTTTCTTGGAAAATTAAACGTGGGCTGACCGTACCGCCCAGCGACTGACCTCTCGAGCATTTGTCCCCAAGAAGGGAAAACGTATCACACAAAAGCTTGTGCACGAACATTCATAGCAGCTTTATTCATAATAGCCAATAATTGGGAAGGATCCAAATGTCCTTCCATGGATGAATGGTTACCCCAACAGTGGAACCCTTGGGCTGTGCATTACTCATCAGCAGTAAAAAGGGAACAAGCTATTGATACATGTGACAACTTGAATGGGCCTCCATCCAGGGAATTAGGCTGACTAGGAAGAAAAACCAATCCCCAATGATTACACCTTCGATACATCTGTTTGTGTAAAGTTCTTGAAATGACACAATTATAGACATGGACAATGGAGGAACGGTCGCCATGGCCCGGAGAGGGTGAGGATGAGGCGTGAGGCTGTGTCTTTGAGGGAACAGCACAGGGATTCTTGTGCTGATGGGTCCTGGTGGTGTCTGGCAGTGGTCACCCAAGTCTACACACATGCGACACAATTACATAGCACCAAACACACACACGCGTGTACGCAGCACTGGTAAAAGTCTGAACAAGGTTGTCGGGCTTTATTGCATCCATGCCAGGAAGTTGCCTGGCTACAATGTTGTACAATCTTTATACAAGATGTTCCTATCGGGGAAAATGGGGGAAAAGGATCTGTGATCTCTATTGTTTCTTAAAACTGCACGGGAATCTATAATTTCTTAAAATAAGAGTGGTTATTTTGTTTTTTGTCAGTGAGGGAAATGGATGGAGAGAGCAGAGAACCAGAGGTAGAGACACTTGCCCAAGTTCACACGTAGGAAAGAGACAGGCTGGGGAGAGGAGGGAGCGTCTTAGCAGCAACAGTGCTTCCGTGCCCAGCCGGTGACCTGGCTCTGACCCCTCATTTAGGGATACTGGGCAAACTTGGGTTCTGGGGAAGCTGGAAAGATGTCCGTAGAACCAGTAGCCACGGCCACCATCACAGCCACCTGGCCCGTGCAAGTTCGCATTTGTTTCGGACAGTCGGTAATGAAACAACGGAGCCGAGAACTGGTGAGCCATCAGCTTTAATCCTAGCTTGCACCCGGCGGGCAAGCAAAAACACACACTGGGCTCCAAAACCCACTCATTCAGTGCTCACAAAGCTACTGACTTATCTGAGTTTCCTAGAATCAAAGGTTTCTAGCTCACCAGACTTATTCACCTCTGTTCCCCATCTCCTTCTCTCTGCACAAACTCTGCACAAACTGGCTTCTTTTTCAGTATTCTGCCATCCTGGCTGCTTCTCCTTTGCAATGCTAATTTTAGGAACAGAGAGAGAGAGAGAGAGAGAGAGAGAGAGAGAGCCAGCCCCTGGTCTCCCTTATTTATATTAAATTAAAGCCTTTAAGCCAGTATACAAATAAAGTCTCTGATACAAAGCTACTTATCTGAAGCATAAATGGGATTCCTCATGAGAGTGCACCCCCCACATCATGCAATAGTCAAGGGAGTGGGGAAAAGCTTAGTGTTGAGAAGATTTTAGGATTAGAAAGGTGGGAAAGGCTTAGTCTTAAAACTAAGCCTTAGGCTGTAAGGACCCTGCCTGCTTACAGCCTGTCCCCCACACCAAATGCAAACTATAAGCGAGCAAACATATACATCGTATTTATAAACTTAATTGACCAACAATGTCCAAGACCCATCTGGTGGACAATAAATACAGTGTGTCCGTAAAGTCATGGTGCACTTTTGACCGGTCACAGGAAAGCAACAAAAGACGATAGAAATGTGAAATCTGCAGACACGCTGTAGAGGGCGTTTGGTACTTCCAGGTCTGGAGTGACTTGCTCCAAGCTTATCTCCAAGGGATGATTTTGCCTGAGACATAGAGGCCCCAGGAACACCTTCTCTCTGGGCCACCATAAACAGTCTTTCCCCATGTGTGGTCTCCTCCTAGGTGGCCCGGTAACTGGCCACACTGTCAGAGGGCTGGACACAGGCCGGGTATGGTCTGCTGTCAGGAGACGGGGGGAGCGTTCACTCGCTGCTGGGTCTCGGGCAGGTCTGTCTTCTGAACTCATCCCCACATTAGGATTTTTAATGCCTACTCGGAATACTTAGAGGGTACAGGCCCTCTAAGAACCACTGTGGGGCGTGGCCCCCCTCCTCTGGCCTCGTGTCCTACTGGGTACCCACATCCTTTGTAGCTGTGAGACTGGCATTTCTCCTAGTGGGTCCAAGGTCAGGCTCTGTCCCAGACCGATGGCATCCAGGAATCTCCATTTTACTAAGACCATGACTAACCAGTTTCAAATGTACTCACATGAAAAACTGAGACTTTTTTTTTTAACCTTTTTTTTTTTACAGGGACAGAGAGAGAGTCAGAGAGAGGGACAGATAGGGACAGACAGACAGGAACAGAGAGAGGTAAGAAGCATCAATCATTAGTTTTTCGTTGCCGTTGCGACACCTTAGTTGTTCATTGATTGCTTTCTCACATGTGCCTTGACCACGGGCCTTCAGCAGACCGAGCCACCCCTTGCTGGATGGAGCCAGCGACCTTGGGTCCAAGCTGGCGAGCTTTTGCTCAAGCCAGATGGGCCTGCGCTCAAGCTGGCAAGCTCGGGGTCTTGAACCTGGGTCCTCCACATCCCAGTCCGACGCTCTATCCACTGCACCACCGCCTAGTCAGGCAAAAGACTGAGACTTAAACTGATATTAGGATCTCAATTTTAGAGGAAAGTTACAATAAAATATATATGTATATATAGGCAATGGAAATTGAGTTTTTTTGCTAGATGGCTCTATTTTATAAATAAAATTTGGCAAGTTGGAGAGCTGCTGTGTTTAAGGCTAGCTTTTTAAAGGCTTTGGGTTTAATGATGATGGTGTTCCTCACATCTGCCACGTTAAATTCAAAATAAAAATAAAAGCAATACGTATGCATAAAATACAAAGTGTCCATGTTGCAATAGCTGCCCTTCTCAATGCGCTAAGTAGCAAAGGTTGGATACACTTATTGAAATGGAAACAGCCTTTACTTTGAGGGCTGCTACTCCTTATCTGGTGTCCCACCACTGCCTTCTGGGTCCTCTGGCTCTCGGATCATTCATTCATTCATTCACACAATAAGTGTCTATTGAGCTCAGCACAGCAGTTAACAAAAGGCAAATGCCTTTGCTTCCATGGAGCTGATGACCTAGTGTTAGGGGAGATGGGCAAGAGACAGAACCAATGAACAAGCTGTATGGCGTGTTAGGAGGGATCAGTGCTTCGGAGAGGGGGATAGAAGCCCTAGAGGCTGGAGGAAGAATGACCCAGAAAGCGCTTCTCAGAGGCTAGTGTTTACGAAAAGTCCTAAAGAGGTGAGCAAGCCGGTGGCCCCGGAGAAAGAGGAGGGTCCAGGCACAGGGGACAAAGCTCTGCCTCATCCTGAAGCAGCTGAGACACAGGATCCCTGGCTCTCCCACCCCTGGTAGAATGCCCCGAGTGGCCCCCGTCCAGGGGAAAGCCATGACAGACCCTCACTCCCGTCTCATTGGGCCGGCTCCTCCCTGCCAGGTGGCTTTTGGGAGTGTCACCCAAACTCAGCTGACAGGTACCACCTTCTCCTTGGGAGGGCAGGTCAGATTCCATGCCTGAAAGTGACTAGTCA
The DNA here is from genome assembly GCA_037038555.1 of Rhynchonycteris naso. Taxonomy (NCBI): domain Eukaryota; kingdom Metazoa; phylum Chordata; class Mammalia; order Chiroptera; family Emballonuridae; genus Rhynchonycteris; species Rhynchonycteris naso. Next base: position 205,786,959 of record CM073000.1, read on the forward strand.
GCAAATCCGACCCGGAAAGGGGGAGTCCAATACGAGAGGCAGAGAGGGGGCCTGCAGCTCAGCCTGGGGAACACTCGGGGGCCCACCACGTCTTTGACCTCCTCTCCTGCCATCTCCCCTCCCCCGCCTACACTCTCCAGAGACAGTGTCTCCTTTCTAGGTTTCGAGATACCAAGTCTCTACTTGTGCCGGGGCTTTTGCTGGTTCTTCCCGTTGGGTCCTCTGTCCCCAGACCTTGCAGGGGGGAGAGCGCACGTACCGTCCAGGCTTCAGACAAGGGCCTCCTCCTCAGGGAGGCCCTCCAGGACTGCCCGGCCGCCTGTGTCCCTGTCCCTGTCCCAGGATGTCTGATCATCACCGCTATCGGCAATGACTCCTGATGATATCCCCCACCCCACGCTCTCTGGGAGAGCTGGCCCAGTTTCCCTCACTCCTCCTTCATCCCAGGGCCCGACGGTAGGTGCCCAGCAAACATGGAGGGATGCATTTATTTAATGGGCCGAGGCCTGCCAATGCGTACTTGAACATTCTGTGCTGAGTGACCGGCTTCCTCGGACCGACAGCCCCCTGCCTGTGGCTGGGTCCCCGGTGGTGCCCTCCTCAGAGGCTACCGCCCATACTGAGAACCAAAGACTCGGGATCCGGGATCGAGGCTGGCTTGCTCCGCCCTTGGGCTCTGCTGCTTTCCAAGTCTGTGCCCGGGGCAAGTTAATCAACCTCTCTGAGCCTCAGTCTCTTCACCTGAACAGAGGATGCTTTCAGGACCTGGCAGTTTTTGTCGTTCTGCACATACAATGGTGACCAGACTCCTCTATCTGGAAGGGTGGCTTGTGCCAGCTTTCTGAGCAGAGAACCCTGGCCTGGGCTGGATGGAGCCTGAGAGTCTCCTCCCCACCCCCCGCCTCCCTGTGGAGAGGCCAAGCAGAAGGAGAAAGTCCGAGCTCAGTGACTGAGCCCCTGGGGACCCGGTGCTAATGATCTGGCACCAGTAATGAGCTTCCCTCCTCTGTCTCCATCTGCAGGTGCCGGGCAGCCTTCCAGGTCCAGCGGCTGCTCCCGCACCTGCCCCTCCATGTCCAGTTTCTTCCCGGCGTCCTAAAAAGCTAACCGAGCTGAAATCACTTAACCAAGGCTCGAAAACGCCTGCACCCGCCATTGCGTGTTCTCCGAGGCCCCGACCTCGTCCTTGCCTCCCAGACCTTTCCATCTGCTGGGAGCCGTCAAGAGACCCTGTGATGGTCCCTGCGGTGTCTGCTTGGGGATGGGGGGGCGGGGAGGGAGAGGGAGAAGAATAAGGCTGCCTGGGAGGGCTGGCTTTAGTCCTGAAGTCCTGTAGTGCCCCTCCCATTCCTGAGGGAGCCCCCATGTGTTATAGCCACAACCCTTTGTTGCTGTAATAAATGCCACCAGTGACTGCCCCTGGAGAGGTGGCAGGCCACACTGGCTCAGAGCAGAGAATGGGATTCAGGCTGCCTGGGTCGAATCCTGGCTCCGCTATGTAGTAATGTTAGCTTTTATAGTACATACAGCCTGCTTCGTGGCAGCCGAGCACTGTTCAAGATAATAATAATAATAGTAATAATAACAGTAGTAATAGGGCTACTATTTATTGAGAGCTCGTCAATGCGTTAATGAGTTCATTTAGTCTCCAGAAGACAGGCTGATAATGGATAACTTGTGGGTGGTGGTCCGGGCTGTGTCTCCTCTGAGACTGGACCCAGAAACTTAGGGTTCTGGGTCATTATTTGCACCGGTGGGTGATGTGAGGGCAAGGGAACCGTGATGAGAACACTTGAGGAGTTCTTTTCCAGGAAAGATGGATGGCGTGTCCCCAGCCCAGCCCACAACACATCCCTTGGTCCTTGTTCCCAGCAGCCATGGGAAGTGGAGGGTACTTCTAACCCTGTGGACAGTGTCCCACCTTCAGTGCCTGCCTTCTCTCCACTTTTTGCCTCGGTGACAGCTGGCTCAGCTCTCAGGAAAGCAGGAGAGACAAACCCTCCAGAGATCTAGACTGCAGTAGATAAATGTCACAGGCTCCTGTCCTTCAGAGGGACAATTACTCAGGGTGTCCGCAAGTAAGACAGGGTCCTAGTTACCCACAACGGTAATCAGATCAACCGTACACAATGTATTGGCTTTTCCTCCTTCCCCTATTTCTTCACTCTTCTTGAAATCACCTGTCAAAGAACTACTGTTATCCAGATCCTTGCTTCTGGCTCTGCTTGGAGGGAATCCCAAACTAAGAGTCCTACAGTGCTCCTGGGAACCGAAAGGGATTGTCCCCAGGCAGATCAGTGCTTGCTCTGCTGATTCCAGAGTGCTGGCAGAGCAGACAGGGCTGGGACACAGACTATGGCACTCAGGTGATATTCAAGCACAGGTGAAATATCCCCCAAGGCTGCGCTCAGCGAAACTTGTGGTGATGTTCCCTTGCCTCCGCATTGCTTGTCAGATGACACTCTTCCCTTCTTTAAGTAATACGACTCCCTAGGCTGCCTGGGGGGGGGGGGACATTTCCTAGCTTCCTCTACAGCTATGTCCTTGCCAATGGGATGTGAAAGGAAGTGATATGTGGCTTCTTTAAAAACAAAAACAAAAACAGCTGCTTAACCTCTACTTCCTCTCCTATCTCTGGAGGCTGGAATGTAGAGTTAGTGGAGATGCGTGAGCTCTGATTTGAATGAGAACAACATCTCAGGCATCAGCAATGTAGAAAGAACTTGGGACACTGAGTGACTGTGGAGCAGAGTCACCTCCCGGCTCAAGACCACCATCCATCTCTGGTTTAGAAAATAAACGATTCTGCTGGAACTATGTTACACTTGAGTCTTTCTGTTCCAGCCACGTATTCTTCCATGCCCTCGCTAATGTAGTCGACGGGCAGGGATCTGAGCAAGCAGATTCTGAGTATAAACGCTGATGTGGCCTCATTTGCGCCCCAGGGCTGGTGCGGCCTGGGGCATTCAGGTCACAGCACTCTTCTGTGTGGGGTGCTAAGTGCTAGGGGCAGAGCACCCCGGAGTTGGCTGACACCCAGGCTCCTCGCTGACTTGTGACAGACCTCAGGGACTCCCTCCTTAGCTCGTGTGCCCTTCCCTGTCATGTGGCCTGTTTCCTTGTTCTTTCTCCCAATGGCCCTCCTCCCAGGGTCGGCTGTGCACTAGGGGTTGGGCTGTCCCATGTGGCGTGGGTGTCAGGGGGACGCCGAGGCAGCTCTGGGGAAAGCAACCCTGCAGCAGAGAGGTAGAGAAGCTCTGGAGCAAACACACCCTGGCTTGCGTCGTCCGGTCTTTGTTCTCCGGATCTCTTGGCCATCCTGTGCCTTCCTTCTCTTTCAAACAGAGCCCGGTGGCAATGATAACTTGTGCTAATTGTTTTCTACTGTTGGGTGACCAATGACCACACCCTTGGTGGCTTAAAACAGCACCCATTTATTACGTCACAGTTCCGTGGATCAAAGGGGTCAGGGTGGGCTCAACTGTGTCCCCTGTTTCAGGTCGCCCAAGGCTGAAATCGAGGTGTCAGCTGGGCTGGGCCCTCATCTGGAGGCCTGGAGGAGACACCACTTCTAAACGCATGCAGAGTGTTGGCAGAGTCCAGTTCCTTGTGGTTGTAGGAATGAGCTTCCGGTTTCCTGGCTGGCTGTTGACCACTCTCTAGTCAGAAAGGGCACGTGGAAACGTTCTTATCCTTGAAACACCTCTGATTTATCCTCCTGTGACCAGCTTGAGGAAACGCTCAGCCTGTAAGATGCTCACAGGATTATATTAGGCTCACCAGATAATAGATTTTCAAAAACAAATGAACTCAAAGTCAACTGCTAAGGACACTTAATGCCATCTGCAAAATCTCTTTTTCCATGTGAGAGAATATGATTTTGCAGCCTTGGGGATCAGAGCGAGGAACCGGGGGCCATCATAGAATCCAGCCTACGGCATCCATAGCCCCTTGAATCTTGGAATGTTTCATCATCGCCTTTCCTGGGGGGAAGGGAAGGAAAGGTGATCTCTTGATGCTGGACTTGGGGGAAGACACCACCTCAAGTATGGCAAGTTGTCCAAGGTGGTTGGAGAAGGTGGAATTAAGAGCCGGAAGGTGGCTAGTCTTGGTTGAAGGATGGACATTTTATTGGCTCATCCAGCCATGTTTCTGGAGGACCCGTAGCTCTGGGCTAGATGGGGCAGTGAACGGAGCAGAGACAGGCAATGCCCTCGTGGAAGTGAGGGTCTGGTGGGTAGCATATGTTAAAGGCAACGAGGGCTCCCCAAGGAGAAGTATGGGGCTCCGTGGGAAGCAAAGGGCGAAGAGGGTGGAGACTGACGGAGGGTGGAGGTGGGAGTTTTACAGCGTCTGTGAGGAAGGCAAAGGACCAGCTCCCAGGTGAGGTTAGAGCTTCAACACTCAGTCCGGGCTAAAGAACGCCGAGTCCTCCAAGAATCCTGGGTTCTCTTTGGGTCCCCTGGGCCACCAAGAAACTCCATGTCTTAGCTTCTCAGCTTGGCCTTGGAGCCACTGCCTTGAGTTGGAAATGCCTACCGGGGCAGGAACTCTACATAGATAGACGAAGCAGTCAGCATGTGAACAGAAGAATCGGGCAGGTGGGATGGTACATGGTGACCAGCCTGTGGCCTCAGTATCAGAGGTAACAGGGAGAGGTGGGGAGGTCTCAGCACACTATGGAGCAGGGACACCTGTCTACCGGAGTCCCTGGTACTTCCTCCAGTCGATGGTGCCATTGGGGACAGATCCTCAGGTCTGACTTTTAACTAACTCAGATGATTTTTCTTTTAATTTTCTTTTTTTTTATTTTATTCATTTTAGAGAGGAGACACAGAGTGAGAGAGAGAGAGAGTGAGAGAGAGAGAAAGGGGGGAGGAGCTGGAAGCAACAACTCCCATATGTGCCTTGACCAGACCAGTGCAGGGTTTTGAACTGGCAACCTCAGTGTTCCCAGGTCGACGCTTTATCCACTGCGCCACCACAGGTCAGGCACTAACTCATATGATTTTGTGAAGCATCCCACGCTTTACATTTTAAGCAAGTTAAAGTTTAATTTTCAAAACTGGTACGACCCCCAGCGAGGTGACGTGGGGGCAGGTATTTATGGCGCGAAGCCAGTCCGCAAGCTTCCGTGTGGGGCCGTTGGGAGGGGTGCCCTGCTTGAGTTGTGTTTGGATTGATTTTCTCTCATCTTCACTGAGAAAAATTCTGAGACTGCAGGTGTCTCTACACCTCGGGGTTCCCATCCTGAAGTCCGGCGTCAGAAATGCCCGTGACTTATCCGTGGGGGACTCCCTGCGTCTCCTCCTTGAGCCTCTCCCAGCTTTCTCCTCTTCCCCTGGGACCGTGAGGACAATCAAGTTGCTCTCACTGCCCTGTGTGCTCACTGTTCAGTTCAACGTACCACTGCTCCAGAACCCAGAATCTTCTCTCCCTCTTCCTCCTCATGACTCTCATCTCCTTAGGCAGCTGGTCCATTTCCTCGCGCCTACGGTCTGACCCTGGGCAGGAGAGCGAAGTGTTTTAGTTACCGCGGTGTTTGCAGTGCCCAGGACATGGTAGGCACTCAGTAAACACTCGGGTGTTAGACAGAGGGGGGTGTTGGCCGTTATTTATGGTTGCGACGAGAAATGAACACGTGTACGGAACTTGGTGCTTTCTGTGAACAGTGTTAGTGAGAGCTCACCCCCTTGCGTCGAGGGCCCAGTGTGCCTCTGTTGACGAGGGTAAGAGCCAGCAGCCGTTTTAGTTTGTCCAGGACTGAAGGGCTTCTCAGGATGGGGGATGTTTGGTGTTCAAACTGGCTCTGAAGCGTTTCCCCAAGATGGGAGACTTGCCGTGTAAGGCTGAGGCAGTAATTCCGGGGAAAACTGGGGTGAGCTGGTCGCCCTATACCCTAAATGGAGACCCAAAAGAAAACAAGATTCTCTTAAAGCTAAAAAAAAAAAAAAGAAAGAAAGAAAGAAGAAAAGAAAGAAAAGGAAAAATATAAAGAAGAAGGAAAAAGGCCTTTTCTCCTGCTTAACAGGGCGTTTCTGTTTCTCTGCTGGTGCGAGAGCTGAGAGCTCCGTGTTCCTCCTGCCTCGACCTCAGGGAAGCGCCCCACGGAGGCACCCCACGGAGGCACCCCACGGAGGCACCCCACGGAGGCACCAAGTCGGTAGCGTCTCCAGTCCAGCCTGTCTGAAATAACGGCTTCCTTTCTCCGCCTCATGGTTTACTGTCTTTTTCTTTTTTCTCTTTAAAAATAAGAACGTGTGGTGCAGATTGCCCCCGGAATTACATCGAGTTACTCTTACCGAGCAAACAGGAAGGAAGTCCTCTGTCATGTTCTTTTTTGCTTCTCTTCCAACGGCTACTATTTTATTCTATCTGTGTTCCATGTCAGGGGTTGGCAAACTGGCCTGTGGGCCACATTTGGGACTGCCTTCTGTTTTTATTTATTCATTTTAGAGAGGAGAGAAGGGCGGGGAGGAGCTGGAAGCATCAACTCCCACATGTGCCTTGACCAGGCAAGCCCAGGGTTTTGAACCGGCGACCTCAGGGCTCCAGGTCGACACTTGGTCCCGGGCGCCCTGCCATCTCTTTTCATAAATCAAGTGTTATGGGCGCACAGCCATGCTGACTCATGTAGGGGTTGTCCGTGGCCGCTGTTGTGCTGAATAGCACGGCTGTGACGTTGCCACGGAGACCCTGTGACCCACAAACCCCCGAATGCCCCCTTCTGTAGACTTCGCCAGCCTGGCCTGAGGTCCCACACCTCAAATCCCTTTGAACGGACAGATAGGTTTGTTTCCTTTCATTCCGTTGACAACAGTAGCGTCTGATCAAACACCGCCAACGGAAACAGGTGAAGATGGTAGAACAGTTCCAGTTCCAACTCTGTCGCTGGTGCTGGCCTGATGACCTAGTCGGTGCCGACTTTCCCCTGGGGTCTTTCGGAGCCCATCAACGTGTACATACGTTATCAGAATACTGATCACGCGAGGAACCTCTCTGTGAGCCCGTTCTCCTGGGTACGCACTCCTGGGCTCCCGTCCCCGCTGTCACCCACGTCTCCACAGAGGACGCTGGCAGACACGCCCACCCCTTGTGTCCAGCTCGCTCCCTACTGATCCCGTTAACCAAAGCCCGTCCTCACGCCTCCTCACGCCTCCTCACGACAACGGCGTCATGGCGAGCCCTGATCATTCCTGGTCCCTCTTGTTACACTAACTACTCATTATACATATATGGTATATATGTATATATGTATCATTGCTCATTATATATAATATATATGTATATATGTATCATTGCTCATTATATATATAATATATATGTACACATGTACCATTACTCATTATATATATAATATAACTGTACCATTACTCATTATATATATAATATATATGTATCATTACTCATTATATATATATATATAATATATATGTGTATATGTATCATTACTCATTATATATAATATATATGTACATATGTACCATTACTCATTATATATACAATATATATGTATATATATCATTACTCATTATATATACAATATATATATGTATCATTACTCATTATATATACATAATATATATGCATATATGTATCATTACTCATTATATATACAATATATATATGTATCATTACTCATTATATATAATATATATATGTATATATGTATCATTGCTCATTATATATAATATATATGTATATATGTATCATTGCTCATTATATATATAATATATATGTACACATGTACCATTACTCATTATATATACAATATATATATGTATCATTACTCATTATATATACATAATATATATGTATATATGTATCATTACTCATTATATATACAATATATATATGTATCATTACTCATTATATATATAATATATATGTATATATGTATCATTGCTCATTATATATATAATATATATGTATATATGTATCATTGCTCATTATATATATAATATATATGTACACATGTACCATTACTCATTATATATATAATATAAATGTACCATTACTCATTATATATATAATATATATGTACCATTACTCATTATATATATAATATATAAGTATCATTACTCATTATATATATATAATATATATGTGTATATGTATCATTATTCATTATATATAATATATATGTACATATGTACCATTACTCATTATATATATATAATATATATGTATATATGGATCATTGCTCATTATATTTATATAATATATATGTATATATGTATCATTACTCATTATATATGTATATATGTATAATTACTTATTATATATAATATATATGTATATATGTATCATTACTCATTATATATATAATATATGTGTACATATGTACCATTACTCATTATATATACAATATATATATGTACCATTACTCATTATATATACATAATATATATGTATATATATCATTACTCATTATATATATGTATTATTACTCATTATATATAATATATATGTATCATTACTCATTATATATGTATATATGTATCATTACTTACTATATATAATATATATGTATATATGTATCATTACTCATTATATATATAATATATATGTACATATGTATCATTACTCATTATATATATAATATATGTGTACATATGTACCATTACTCATTATATATACAATATATATGGATCATTACTCATTATATATATATAATATATATGTGTATATGTATCATTACTCATTATATATAATATATATGTACATATGTACCATTACTCATTATATATATAATATATATGTATATATGGATCATTACTCATTATATATATGTATATATGTATCATTGCTCATTATATTTATATAATATATATGTATATATGTATCATTACTCATTATATATAATATATATGTACATATGTACCATTACTCATTATATATATATAATATATATGTATATATGGATCATTACTCATTATATATATGTATATATGTATCATTGCTCATTATATTTATATAATATATATGTATATATGTATCATTACTCATTATATATAATATATATGTACATATGTACCATTACTCATTATATATACAATATATATGTATCATTACTCATTATATATATATAATATATATATATATCATTACTCATTATATATATAATATATATGTATATATATGTATCATTACTCATTATATATATAATATATGTATATATGTATCATTACTCATTATATATATGTATATATGTATCATTACTTATTATATATAATATATATGTATATATGTATCATTACTCATTATATATATAATATATATATATTGCTCATTATGGCCCCTTTAGAACATCTCTCAGCACCAGTGAGGACGGTTGATGCCCAAGGATGGTCACTTTGCTTCCAAGCCTTCAAGCGACATATTCAGGACCGTGGTGTCAGTGGGTCCTCCGTTGGCTTCTGCGGGATGATCGGGACCCGCGTCCCCAACAAGGAGCGTTTCTGATTGTGTCTCTCGGCCCCAGAGTCCACGTCTTCCAGGGCCCGTGCCATCACCCAGGACCTTACACCCCCAGTACTTTCCACGTCCTGGGGGGGACCATGTCTTTTTTCCACTGCCCTCCCCACACACCGTCCCCTGTGTCCTCCGCAATGCTGTAGTAGAGTGGACATTCCCGTCTTCTCAGCCTCTTCTCCAAACGTTTTCTTTCTATTCTTGCCTCGACTTATACCCAGAGCCTCCCCCAGCCTCTGGCCAGCCTTTCCAAGTGCCGTGACTTCTCTCTCTCTCTCCCTCTCCCTCTCCCTCTCCCTCTCCCTCTCTCTCTCCCTCTCCCTCTCTGTCTCTCTCTCCCTCCCTCTCTCTCTCTCCCTCTCTCTCTCCCTCTCCCTCTCTGTCTCTCTCTCCTTCCCTCTCTCTCTCTTCCTCTCTCTCTTTGTCTCTCTCCCTCTCCCTCCCCCCCTTTCTCTCTCTCTCTCTCCCTCTCCCTCTCTGTCTCTCTCTCCCTCTCCCTCTCTCTCTCCCTCTCCCTCTCTGTCTCTCTCTCCTTCCCTCTCTCTCTCTCCCTCTCTCTCTTTGTCTCTCTCCCTCTCCCTCCCCCCTTTCTCTCTCTCTCTCTCCCTCTCTCTGTCTCTCTCCCTCCCCCTCCCCCCCTCTCCCTCTCCCTCTCTGTCTCTCTCTCCCTCCCTCTCTCCCTCCCTCTCTCCCTCCCTCTCCCTCTCTCTCTTTGTCTCTCTCCCTCTCCCTCTCTCTCTCCCTCTCTCTCCCTCTCTCCTTCTCTCTCCCTCTCCCTCTCTCCCTTTCTCTCTCTCACCTTGTGGACCTCAGGGCTCCCTTGGCCACTTCCAAGACATTTCCCCCTCTCCATTTCCCTCTTTCCGGTGAAATCTTTAAATAAATAATGGCGCCTGCTGATGCCCCTGCAAGTGGTCATTTACCACCCGCTCGGTCATTAAAGATGCCAGCGCCTAACTGGTCGTCACCGTCTTTATTTCCACCCCAATCTCGTTGTTCTTGGTGATGTTGACATTTCTGCAGATAACGCATCCAACCCTCTGACCCCTCCGCTCCTTGGCTGTCCCGCATGCCAACGGTTCTTCTTCCCCAGTTCCCTTCCCCCCTGTCCCCTAACTTTGCTGGTGGCAGTAACGGCATACAGCCTTAAATCTTAAGTCTCCCAAGCTCAAGATTTCCTCTCCTACTCCAATACTGCCATCCCAAACCCGTCCCAGCTCGGCGAGACCTTTCGTGCAGCCCTGCCCAACAGGAATATGACGCAAGCCACATAGTTCATGTCAAACTTTCTGGTAGGTACACAGGAAGCAATAGAATATACCCAGTTAAAGTTCACTTTGACAATATCTTTATTTAACCCCGTAGATCTAAAATTTTATCATGGTGATCGATATAAAGATCACTAATGAGATAGTTTGCATTTTTTATTTATTCCCCCAGACTGTCTTTGAAATCTGTGTGTTCTCCCCTCTCACCGCACGTCTGAGACCAGCCACACGCCACGTGCTTCGGAGCCCAGCTGTGGCCCGTGGCCGCCATATTGGACAGAGCGTCTCTAGCCCATGGAGCTAATTAACCTCTTGGCAGCCTTTTGAGGCTGCTCCCAATCTGTCTTCTCCCACACAGACTCCATGTCCCATCACTGTCATCAAATGTCCTTTGCCCATGTTTTCATCTACTCATCTAGAAAAAAAACCCTTGTGACCGGTGGGACCGAACCACCGGCCTATCCCCAGGCAGTTGCCTATCCCAGGAGAAAACCCCACATCCGGGCCACCACCCTGCTTCGCCCTTAGCGCAGGACCGCACATTTCCAGGGGGCGCTGGGTGCCGTTCCCCCAGTGAGACTCATCGCGGGCCCCTCGTTGAATTATCTCCATTGCTCCCTGAGGCCGTTTGCGGCGTCTCCATCTCTCCTCCAGCCTCCCTTCATTCCCCCCCTCTCCCTTTCAGCAGATGACCAGCTGCGGCATTCCCTGGCCCACGTCATGGACGGGACACGTCCAGACTGGAACTCTCCCAAGGGACCACACAGTTCAGGGGACGCTGCCGTCAGGAAGCCCCACATCTGGGCATGGGCTTTCGTTCTCTCCCGGCTTCTAGTTCTCCAACGTGTCCGGTCGTCCAAAAGGACTGACTCTGAAGCCTGTTATCCCCTTCTCTCCAAGTCTGTTGCCCCCCCCCCTTGGTTCTGGCCACCACTGTCTCACGCCTGGACTTCAGGGACAGCCGGCCGGCCCTCCTGGTTTCCATTCGGCCACCGCACAAGCCCGTCCCACTCAGCAGCCCAACCAGTCTCGGAAAAGCATAAATCAGAGAGTGTCCCTCCCTTCTTTACAAGTCCTCGTTTCCATGGCTACAAAGGCCCGACAGGCGGGACCTTGCTCACGTCTTCAGTGTCATCTTTCATTGCTCCCTCCCTGTCCCCCGAGCCCCACACTATTGTCACCCGGGCTCGTCCCTTGTGTCTGGGATGGCCAAACACCTTCTGCCTCTGGCATTACCGTTTCCATCTGCCTGGAAGCATCTCCCGCCAGCGTTTCTCACCATCGGCTCCTTTCCTCCTCTGGGTTTTTGGAGACACCTTCGCTTCCAACCCCAGGCAAAGCCCGGCTCACTCAGTACCCAACACTGAATACATGAAGACACGTGACCAGGAGCGGGGTGTTCCAGTATTTCAGGGCTCCCCTCCTTACTGGGAAATGCACAGACTCATAAGAAGTGACCTTAACAGCCCCCCACCCCCCCCGAAGACCAATAACCTCTGATCCGGTCACTGAGATGGACAAAGGACCCCTCTTGATGGCGATCATGTCTATAAACACTCCTGGGTGTTTCAGCTCTTCCACTGTGGTAACCCAGCAAGTCTGAATATACTGCTCGGCCAACAAGGTTGGGCCGGCCAAGTGTCTTATCCCGGAGGGGTGGGGGTGGGGGTGAGGGCTGGGGTGAAGCCTTGGGGCGGCCCCAATGCCAGAGCTCAGGGGGTCCGTCCTGCAGACTATACAGACAGGCTGTGTGACCCAGTGTCGTTCTGGAAACTGAACCAACGTTTAGTTCCCTTTAGTCAGAAAGAAAACGTTTAGTTCAGGGGTCGGGAACCGATGGCTCGCGAGCCAGATGTGGCTCTTTTGATGGCTGCATCTGGCTTGCAGACAAATCTTTAATAAAAATAAATAATAAGGTTAAAAATATAAAACACTCTCATGTATTATAATCCATTCATTTCCTACCTCTCATGATCATGGTTGTGGGTGGCTGGAGCCAATCACAGCTGTCCTCCGGGACAACTCCAGATTTTTATTGGATAATGCGTAACGTACACGGGTCGTTGTATGGCTCTCACGGAATTACATTTTAAAATATGTGGCGTTCACGGCTCTCTCAGCCGAAAAAGGTTTATGTCCGCCTTCACGTCGATCTGACACTGTTCATAACGGAAAAATACAATACGGCGCTGTGTAATCTGGTGGCTCAGCTGTGATGGTGTGGCTGGGGCGTTTGCTTAAGTAGAATTGTCCATGAGTTGAACAGCTGTTAAACCTGGGGGCGCTGGTCCATGAGGGTCTGCTATGCCGTGTTCTCTGCTCCCCGTGCGTGTTGTGCCCGACATTTCCTCTAAGTGGAAGTTCAACATCAGCTGTGCTGAACGTGCTCTTACACTGCACTGCTTCTGAAGTCTTCCCTGATCCGTCTCCTCTCCTTAATCCTTGCATGGTGGGGTCCCCAGCTGCCACGGGGGTGGTGGATCCAACTGCTTCGGCTCTGAGGTACTAAAACCATTCAAAAAAAAAAAAACAACCACAAACCCCAGCTTTATCGAGGTATCATTTATATAGCGTATATTACATTTATTGTTTTAAGTGTTCAATTCAAGGATATTTAGTAAGTCGACAGAGCCCTACCTCTCTTACTCTAATCTACTTTGTAACAAATTTCCATCACCCATAAAACTTATGGAGCTCATTTACTCTTTTTTTTTAAAAAAACAACTTTATTTGCCTGACCAGGCGGTGGCGCAGTGGATGGAGTGTCAGACTGGGATGCGGAAGACCCAGGTTCGAGACCCCGAGGTCGCCAGCTTGAGCGTGGGCCCATCTGGCTTGAGCAAAAGCTCACCAGCTTGGACCCAAGGTCTCTGGCTCCAGCAAGGGGTGGCTCGGTCTGCTGAAGGCCCGCGGTCAAGGCACGTGTGAGAAAGCAATCAATGAACAACTAAGGTGTCGCAACGGCAACAAAAAACTAATGATTGATGCTTCTCACCTCTCTCCATTCCTGTCTGTCTGTCCCTATCTATCCCTCTCTCTGACTCTCTCTCTGTCCCTGTAAAAAAAAACAACAACAAAAAAACACTTTATTTATTGGTTTTTCGAAAGAGGAGAGAGAGAGAGAAAGGGGGGAGGGGGCGGGACCAGAAGCTTCAACTCTTAGTAGTAGTTGATTCTTGCAGGTGCCTTGACCGGGCAAGCCCGGGGATTTGAACCTGCGATCTTGGCTTTGCAGGTCAATGCTTTTTTATCCACTGCGCCTCCGCAGGTCAGGCAAGCCCCTTTACTGTGAGTGTGCTCCCCCACTCCCCGCCCTAGGCAACCCGCCACACATCTGCTCTGGGTCCCTATCATGTGCTTACTTCTGGGCATGTACCTTTTTCACTGGGGTCCTTGTTTGGAATCTTGGACATTCTCTTTCCTACTCTACAAAAATGCCAATCTCTCACTCCAGGCTGCTTCTTGTTGTTCTGTTATCAGCAAACCCTTTTTGGAGACCTGACTTTTCATTTCTGCTCAGAAATGGAAATGATTCAATTCCCTACCGTCGTCCGAGGATTCTTTGTGTGTGTGTGTCACATGAGGGTCTGTGACCCCGGCTTTACGTAGAAATGAATGCTATGCTAATCAGGCAGGAACGATCAAGGCACAGAGAACTTCCTGCGGGTTAATGAGGGGCTTAGAGAGCACACAGCCAAGAGTCTAAACCTACATACAGGTCACTCACCCTAAGAAGTAAATTTCTCAATAAACGTCCCCAGGAGTATCGGTGGTTGAGAAAGCGTCAGAGCCCCCTGGTATTCCTTCCAGTCCCAGGGCTCAGGTTTGTATTATTCTGTGCCACTGAACTTTGACCTCAGGTCTTACGGGGACGTCGATAGGATGATATGGTGGAGCTCTAGTTCCTTACTTTGTGGTGGACAACACCCTCCCAGTTCATTAGGAAGTAGTTTTTTTTGGGGGGGGGGGCGGGGAGGGACTCTTATATGATCTGAGCTCAACTTTTCCCAAGATCAGAAAATTGATTAGGACCTGAATACCTAGGGATATTGAATAGTCTCTATTGAAAAATTTCATGGGTAAATCCAGAGCCACGGGGGAGGAAGAGGGGGTTTCATTCATTCCTCCATTCATTCAATAGATCCGTGTGAACAGTATTTACTGAACGCCAGGTCCTATTGCAAAGGTAAACAAACAAACATCGGTTTTGTCCTCAGAGAGTTCACAGCCCCGGTGATGGAGAAAGGTAGGTAAATACAGGTAACAGCTGAGATAATCCCTGTGCCAGGCAGGGTGGCCGGATCGCGGGGCGTTAGGAAGTATCTCACAGGACTGGCGTCTGGTTGGGAACCTGAGGGTTAAGGTGGGGTCCGCATAGGGCAGATGGGCCAGCTACGAAGCGTGAGGTGCAAAATGAGATTGGAGAACCTACTTCCTTCCTTCCTTGATTTTCCTTTGAGTCTGACTTTGCTTCTTTCTTTCAGAAAAAACAAAAAAACTACGAGGTCGTGCTTGGTTTCTTCATTGGAGATCAGTATGATTTTAAAGCTATTTTAAAGCGGTTTTACCTTTTGTATGCCACGTTTACGTCCTTATTTCTGACATCTGTCTTCACGGTGACTTCTCAAATCCATACCCTCCGGGTAGAAACCTAGTGAGGAGAGATGGTTTTCCATTTGTCAGCACCGCCTGGGACAGCCCTTGAGGACTGACCCCTGGCCGACTCCTTCCTTCTGCACCCCGAGCTTCTTTCTCCCCAGCACTCGGGCAGTCCTCTTTATAGCTCTGCCACCGACCCTGTTATTTCTTGCCTTGATTTGTATGGGCTATCTTTTCCTCCCCCCCCCCCCACCCCCCAGATGAGGAAACATTCAGTCACGCTCACCAAGGAACTGTAATAGAGACAAGGCGGTCTGCTCAGGAGTCTTCTGGGTCTAGTTAGCAGCAAAACGGACACAGGTACCCAGCAAAGCAAACTTGGCATTTGATACTGATCAAGTGCGTTTGAGGGGTGTCCACCAAAGACAATCATTTTCAGTTTTACAGGATGGATATCGAGCTATACCTTTTTACGATGGCCGTTAGATACCAGAACTACTTGTCTCCTGAGGTCCACGGAAATAAGCCTTCAGGGTAACGAAACCACGTTCTCGGCATGGACACAGATGCTTCTCTCCTCGTCTGTTATAGAAGAACAGGATGGACTCGATTTGTGGAGAAGCCACCCGCCAGGTTAGCAAGGTCTAAATTAGGGGACCTGGCTAAAACCGTGGACATTTGACCTGCTTCCCAACTGGGTCTTATTTGCTTTGGTTTTTTATCACAAAATAAAGGTGAAGACCTTTTCGATACTTAATGCCTTCTGGAGGTGCATGTTGAAGTTTCTAGATCTTGGGAAAATCTTATGCATTGAATCAAAGACTAATGACAAAAATTAGTAAAAGTTTCCAACAGCCTTATTTGCCTCTTGGCAAAGAAAACGGTGTAGTTCATATACGTACGTGCCTTACACACATTTGCTACTGATTGATATGAGGCATCCGGCTGATTTACCCAGAATTTTCATGGGGTGGGTAGAAAGCTGACATATGGCTATGAGGAATGATCTGGAAAATGAACAGCCCTGCAACTACCCTGCTTCCCCGAAAATAAGACAGGATGCCCAGGCCGGCCTCTCGGTGGGGTTCGCGAGCCAGTCACTGGGATCCGTGGCCGGTGTCTGGGATCCACCGTGTGGTTGCTGTGAACCTCTGTGCATTTTCCCTGCTCTTTCTCCACGCTAATCCCTGAGTGATGGAGACTGGGGGTGGGGGGCGGGAGGCCAAAGTGGTCCTCTTGGGGAGGAAGAGGCTGGGTCGACCAGGCATTTGCTCTGCTCACTCACCCCCGCAGGGAGCGATTGCATCCAGCCAGGCTGCCCTGGGGGAGAGATTATACACATAAAGTAAAACCCCTCCTCCCCTCTCCAATGTATCTGTTTTTGGATTTGTTGCTTGAATGGGGTGCTGGAATCTCTCCACTGGACTCCTGGGTTCCCAGAGAGGTATTCCCACCCGCAGAGGGTTGTCCGAATCGAGATTTCTGTTGGGGTGTGAGGGCTGGGGTTTCCCGTCCGCCATCTTGCTTACATCACCTCCCAGTTCTCCTGTCCTTCTTCCTTTGGACAGATGACTAGCCCAGTGGGTCTTAACCTTTTTTGAGGTACCGAACCCACCAGTTTCATATGCGCATTCACCGAACCCTTCTTTAGTGATAAATAAAATATGATTTTTTCCCCAAATTCAAGACATAGGCATATGTATTTTTACTGGTGCACAAAATGAGCCGTGCATGAACATCACCTTGCTCAAAGAACAAAACCAACAAAGTGCATGAACTCACAACAAATGACGGTATTACTTTATTCTGGCCTCCACAGCAGAGGCTTCTCCGAACCCCTGAGACCGACTCATCGAACCCCCAGGGTTCCATAGAACCCAGGTGAAGAACCATTGGATTAGACAGAATGTTCTAGAATCAGCGTCTCTCAACCACTCTCTCTCTGTGCAATATTCTGGGTGTTTTTTTTTCAGATCTATGTTTCATGTCATTATTTTCTCTTTATCTGTTTCTCATCTGTTGATTAGTTACTGTTCATTGAGTTTTCCACTTGAATTATTGTTATTTTTTTATTTCTGAAAGTGATACTCAGTTACTCTTCACTCCTGCCTTTGCTCTTTCTGGATCATATTTTCTTTTTTTAAAAAAGAATACATTGTTTTTGTCCTGAATTTGACAATTCTATGTTAGGAAGTTCATAGAGGTCTAAGTCTGCTGTTTGTTGTTTCTATTGATTTTCATCCACGGTAGCTTATTTATTCATATGTCTTTTAGTTTTTATTAGTGAGCTGATGTTTAGTGAGGTGTTGTCTGTGGAGTCCTGGGAGGCTGGGGTCGAGGGTGGGTCCCTGTAGAGAGAATTGGCATTTTCTTCTTCTGGGCGCTCTGAGCACTACCAACCTGGCATCACTCTCTGCTTGTTTTTTGTCTTGGAGTTTTCTGAATCATGTCAGGACCATGACTTAAACCCCAAAGGTGTGTGAGAATAATCCTGTGGTCATGAATTCTCAAGGATATGTTATTTCCTGTTTAATCCCAGACCAAGTCCAACAGACACCTGAGTCTTACCTCTTTGCCAATAGATGAATTATTCTCTAGTCAAGCTTTTCACCAAGCCCTGGCCAGTTGGCTCAGTAGTAAGAGCATCGACCTGGTGTGTGGGTGTCCTGGGTTCGATTCCCAGTTAGGGCACACAGGAGAAGTGCCCATCTGCTTCTCCCACACCTCCCCATTCTCTCTCTCTTTCTCTCTCTTCCGCTCCCTCAGCCATGGCTCAGTTGAAGCAAGTTGGCTCTGGGCGCTGAGAATGGCTCCATGGCCTCTGCCTCAGGCACTAAGAAGAGTTCCGTTGCTGAGCAACGGAGCAACGCCCCAGATAGGCAGATGCCCGAAGTGGGTTTCGCCCCCTAGTGGGCTTGCTGGGTGGATCTTGGTTGCGGCGCAGGTGGGAGTCTGTCTCCGCTTCCCATCCTCTCACAAAATAAAATAAATTAACAATGTTTCATCAAGAGTATAGTCTTTCCCCACATGGGTGGGTCTAGGACTTTGGTCATTTGTCTCTGTGTGACGGTTCAAATCAGTACAACTGTAAAAATATTTTGGTCACTGAGACCGGGCAAATAGCCGTAGCTGGCGAGAGCCTCAGCGTCTAGTGGCCACTCTAACGGCCAGCTTTACTTTAGATTTTTGCCATCTCAGGATTTCTGTTATTTGCATACAAGTTCATGTGTTTATTTTATAAAATTTTCTATGTTTTGTGTCAGAAAAAAATTCTTTCCCTCAGTCTCTTAGATTATTAGCAATGCAAGTACCCTGGGTTGTTTTATTTCATTTTCTTCTTAACAATATACAAGGAACATATTTGGTGCAGATAAACATTCACTTAAAACATAATTTTTATAAATGTAGGAATTTACCTATTTGCATATTTCTTTGTACATTTCCGTGAGAGTTTTTTTTTTTCATTAAAATTTTTCTTTATACAGATTAATGTAAACATATGGGCTGATTTCTCCCCTTTGAAAATGAAATTTCTTTGTTTTTTTTTTTTTATTTCTGGCAAACAGGCAATTACATCCTTCTTGTCACTGCCTCTTAATGATAACTTAAGATACTCCCTTTGTCCCAGATGTGAGTCTTCTGTTTCTTCCTCATACAACGTTTTATTTTCCTCTCTCCTCGGCTGTCTCAGACATCATTATCGTGGCACGTGCTTAGTGCTATTTATAAAGCCAAAAAATTTTTAAAAAAATCCAAAGTGTGTGTGTGTGCGATGAGTAGACAGAGACACAAAGTGAGAGGTGGGACAGACACAGGGACGTGAAGCCCAGGACGGAGAGGCTGCAGGCTCTCACGGAGACGCACCTTCCTCTCTGCGGACGTGTGCCCCTCTGACCACAGCTCCCCTGGTCAGCTCCTGCGTCACTGCAGCTCTGGCGTAACGGGGCTGCGGCGATGGCCGTTTTTGCATTTCTTGGGGTCTGGCGTGGGCTACTGATGGATTTCAGGGTTGCTGCTCATGACCCTGTGGACTAGGAGAAGCTTTTGTGGTCAGACTGAGTCCAGACCGGGAACTGCACGGCAAACCTGCTGAGGTAGTCGGAGTGGGTTCCGGTTTTGATAAACTCTCTTGTCTCAAGTCTCCCTGCGGCCGCAGGTGAGGGACGGCCAGGAGAGCAGTCGGGTCAGGGCTGCCACCCTCCCACCCCCCACCCTCGCCAGCCTGGATATTTAACAACAAGGTGGTTTCTTCCTGCGGCAATCCGAGGGGTGGGGTGGGGGTCGTCCTTGGATAAGTACCTTGGACACAACGCCACTGGAGTCACGAGCTTGCCTGGGCGTCTCTTGGACAATGTTCGTTTTAGGATTAGCCCCTGGGAGTGTGTACTGTGTCAGGCAGGGCCAGTCTCGAGAGCCCTCTCTGGGCGGTGGTGCGTGTAAAGTGCTTACAGAGAGGCCCGCACACCGAGCCTTGAGCCAGTGGACGGTCCGCACACGCTGGACTGGACACCCCCCCGACGGTGTTCAAACCCGGACCCAGGACGCCCCTTCATGTCAGTTGGTAAGACGGCCGAGGAAGAGAGGGTCAGCAGTCCTGGCTTGAGCGAAATTAGCGTCCAAACGCACACAGCAGCCAAGGCCTAAGTAGTCAGGACCAGACACCGGACGCAGTCGCCAAGCCCAGGGTGTGCACCTGGCCAAATCGCCACGTTCTGTCCAAACGTCCAGCTGGCCACTGGCCGGAGGAGATACCACGGACAAGCTGGAAGGTCAGGGTTGTCGTGGCAATGTGGCAGGGCGTTGTCCAGGAATGGACCTGGGGACAAGTCCTGAGCTCAGGGAGTGTCTGGCCACCTCTTTCTGAATTTGCTTTCCACCCTCATCAAATCAGACCTTTTTCTGTCCTCAGATGACCAGGGTGTGTGGCCATCCTTTTCTGCAGTTACGGCCCTGAACCACTAGGTGGCGACCCTGCTTTGAGGAGTCAAAACTTGGGGTTTATTCGGGACCCGGACACCATGTATAAGGCACATGATACGCGTTATTTCATTTAAACCTGAGCGCTAGTATGATCCCTATGGTACCGTGAAATAAAAAACACAACAAAATAAAAACACGGAGGCTTAGCAAGTTCTAAGAGCTTTGTTTAATGCCGTTCATTCAACAGGACGTTCTCAACACATTGCTTTTTTTGGGTTTGGGGCTGGCCGATTGAAAAAAAATTATTAACGGCATTCAGGGCTCTCACCGTAGCTCCCTTTTCAAGTGCCGGAACGTTGTCTTACAAACACGATTTAACCCGACCCTCAAAAAAAAATCCTATAGATCACACCCTGCTGCTGGTCTCACTGTGTCGGTGAGTCCCCCGGGGCTTAGAGAGGGTAAGGCAATCATAGCTGTTGGTATGTCTGAGTAGGGGACAGCCCCAAGGTCAAACGCTTATTAATGGTTCCAGGTGCCTCAAGTTCTGAGTGGGGGGTGCGGGGAGGGAGTCGAGATCCTTATGCTCTGGTGGGACAGTCAGGTCTCAGGAAGGCAGCCTCTCCAACCTCCACAGCAGGGTGCAGATGGAATTTTGACCCCAGGTCCTAGCACTGGTGGTGACTCAGGGACTTTGAGCTCCATTGGGGGGGGTGGGGTGGCGGCTGGGGCTTGATTTTCTCACCTAGAAAAGACCGGTTGGACTCTCTTTGTACAAAGGTTCCAAACTCTCATGCTCACGGGGCCAGTCAGGTGACAACAGTGAGTGACTCGGGGCGGGCACGGGCTGCAGGAAACTGGTGAGCACACATCTTACTTGAAGGGGCAGTTGTTGCCCCGTAGGGACGCAGATCCCCCGATTTTACAGGAGCACCCAGAAATCTGGCTTCTTAGGTAAAATCTCCTTTTAAAAAAATGTTGGCAATGGATTTCAAGCTTTAAAAATAACATCTGTGCCTTTTTTTTTTTTTTTTTTTTTGACACAGGGAGAGAGTCAGAGGGACAGACAGACAGGAAGGGAGAGAGATGAGAAGCATCAATTCTTCATTGCAGCTCCTCAGTTGTTCATTGATTGCTTTCTCATATGTGCCTTGACCAGGGGACTACAGCAGAGCGAGTGACCCCTTGCTCAAGCCGGCGACCTTGGGCTCAAGCCAGCAACCTTTGGGCTCAAGCCAGCAACCCCATGTTCAAGCTGGTGAGCCCGCGCTCAGGCCGATGATCTCGGGGTTTCGAACCTGGGCCCTCTGTGTTCCAGTCTGACGCTCTGTCCACTGCACCACTGCCTGGTCAGGCACATCTGTGCCTATTAGCACACACACATACTTGCACACACATAGGCATGCACACCATGCTCTGGATCGGGCTGGCCAATTCCTGACGTTCTTCGATTCCTTGAACTTTAAGAGTCACGGTGCCGGCAAAGTGGAGTTGAAGAAGGAGAAGAAATTAGGAAGAGAAGGGAACTGTCTGAGGGGCTTCCCGGGGACACTGCCCTCCCACAGCGGCTCTCCCAGACCAGTGGTTCCATGCTGGTCAGTTCCAGAGTCACCTGGAATCTTGGTCATCCTGCCAAGCCCAGGACTCTCTCTCTCTTTCTTCACTGAGCCTGGACCCCCTCTGCACACCGGGGGGCTCTCCAGAAGACTCTGATCACAGTGAAGTTTAGTCTGTCCGTGGTTCTCAGCACTGGCTGCCTGTGAGGCTCACTCAGGGAGTCTTTATGACCAGT
Source organism: Rhynchonycteris naso (assembly GCA_037038555.1). Taxonomy (NCBI): domain Eukaryota; kingdom Metazoa; phylum Chordata; class Mammalia; order Chiroptera; family Emballonuridae; genus Rhynchonycteris; species Rhynchonycteris naso. Next base: position 205,809,012 of record CM073000.1, read on the forward strand.
GATGCCTCGGTTCTAGAAGCCCAGGGCCGGTTAAGTCAGATGCTCTGAGCACAGAGAACAAGCTTCCGTGGTTTAAACAGTCCCCAGACAATTCTAGTATGCACCCAGGGCCGGGACCCAGAGACCTGGGCCACTGTTCCTGGTCAATGCTTTTCACACTGTAATGTGCAGGAAGGTCAGTCACCTTGGGACCTTGTTCAAAATGCAGGTTCTGACTCAGTTTGTCCGGGGAAGCCCTGAGTGTCCCCAGGCAGTGCTGCTGCTGCTTTGGGGACCACACTCGGAGTAGCCGGAGTCTGGGGGGCTGTTTTCCAAACTTCCCCAATGCCAAGAAACGCTTGTTCTTATAAAGTATACAAATCCCATGGGGATGAATGAAGGCCACCCTAATGAGAACAAGCAAAGGCTACTTATTCAGAACTTGGCGCCAGGCGAGAGAGGCGTCCACTGTCCCCTGCGTGGGGAAGTGAGAGAGCTTTGTCTTGAGGGGAGGGACCAGGCATGCCCGGATTGGCGCAAGGGCCCCTCGGGAAGCTGGAGACAGCCACGTGGAAGCAGCAGGACATCCTGTGATGGGTTGGGAGGGTGTACTTGGCTGTCTCTGCCGGAGTCCTAAATTGAAAGTGGGGACAAAAATTAGGAAAGCCATTGATGAAGTCCTGGTGGATGAGCCCGTGGCAGTCAGGGTAGTTGTTTACTCCCCAGGCTGGTTGCCACGGATACTGGGTCAGAGTTCCCTTTTCGTCCGCAGCCCTGCGCTCCGCTCCCCTGTGTTCAGTTTCTGAACTCCCGGGCTGTTCCGTGGCCTCTCTGGTTTGGGAGATCTGGGTGGGGGCCCGGGTGATTCTCACCACCAGGACAGACTGGGAGGGGTGAGGGGGAGGAGGGGAACGGCGGGAACAAAATCGTCTGCAGACACAAGTTAGCGGCAGGAGCTCCCGGGCGCCCCCCAGGATCGGGGCGCCATGAGGGGTGTTGCACGTTTCAGATGCCAGTTCTCTAGGACGTAGCGTCTTCACACCATGAGGATCTCTTGCTTCCTGTGATCTGAGGGTGGACCGAGACCCTCCCCGCCCCCCCAGTGTGAAGACCCTAGAGCCCAAGGACAGCTGTGGGAAGCACTTTGAGGACGGGCCGTCACTAAGGACTGGGGGGCCATCGACACATTGGGTCAACGTGGGCCCCAAGGTGGCATTTTGGCCGATTTTACCCAGGAAGGGCAGTGACCCCGGGGACTCCGAGATGGAGTTTCTTTCCGTAAGATGCAGCGGTGACTAGGGACGGGGCTTACTTGGCTGCAGGCCGCCCGCTCTGGTGGGGACCATGTGACCGTTCACGGTCTTTGAACGACAGAGGCTGCAGGAAGTCCTAGTAAGGACCACCCATATCCATTGACCACAAGGCGTGCGCCTCACACCATCCCAAGCACGTGCAGATCTATCTCCCACGTGGCCTTCGTGAACGACTACCTTATGAGTTAGGTCTCGATGGATGCCCACGCCGCGTACAGGACGCACTCATCAAAGGAGTCGGCGCCCTTGGAGGCCCCAGCGGTAGACAGACAAGCAGCGATTGTCAGGCCAGAAAGGACCGGTTAGGGGTTCTCAGTCTCCCCCAAAGAAATGACCTCCTGGAACCGTCCCATCCTCATCCCAAAAGGTGGCCGACCTTCCGCTCACCTGCTTCCCCGCGACCAGCACTTGATGCTGGTCCGAACACACCGAGGGCCAGCTCAACCGTTGGGAGCTAGTAAAAATACAACCATGGTGGAAACGGTCACACCGTCGGTTGCTATGCCAACCCGTGCAGCAACCGCGGCTATCTTCTGGGAGACGCTGAGGTAGGAAAGGTTCTGGGGGGGGCTAAGACGGGGGACGGGGGACACTCAGAGTCTCCCTGAGTGGGTTTTGAGTCTAGTCGGCCCCTAATAGCCTTCAGCGGCTTCCCTGACTCTGGGGTAATGTCCCCTGCTTGTCGTGGCTGCCGGACACCTACCGGCACCACCGGCTGCCTCTCTGGGTCTTGTTCCTGGTGTCCCTGCCCTCCGCCACCGCCCAGCCTCAGCATGTGGTTGTCTGCCTGGTGGTGTACCCTTCCCTCTGCCCTCCTTCCATATATGTATATATAATTTTATTTATTCATTATAGAAAGGAAAGAAAGAGAGAGAGAGAGAGAGAGAGAAGTGGGGAGGAGCAGGAAGCATTAACTCTCACATGTGCCTTGACCAGGCAAGCCCAGGGTTTCGAACCGGCGACCTCAGTATTCCAGGTCAATGCTCTATCCACTGTGCCGCCGCGGGCCAGGCCATCCCCTCCTTCCTTCTTCATCCTCTGGCTTCAGTTTGCGTCTCTTCGTTTGGGAACCTGTGAGCACCAAGGACTGTGGAGGCTCTGAGTTTTGCCTCCCTTGCAGACAAACCCGTGAGCTCTGTCCCCTCCTCGTGCTTGTACCGCTGGGAAAAGCCTGCCTCCTTCTGACCCGGGGAGTAAGCCTTGCCCAGAAGCAAAGATGCCCGTGTGTGTGCTCTTTGTTCCAAAAAACATGGAGAGATCTGTTGTCAAAGAGATGAGCCCCACCCCCGCCATAGACTTTCAGGATCTCTCTGGACGTGCGTGCGAGCTGACGTTGCCCCCGAGTGCAATCTCTCTGCGTGTGTGCAGTCTCTCCCTCGCTTCTTAGGCCGTTGTGCCTGCGCGCGTGGCGATCCGCGAGGGTGGGCGGGGAAGGCCGTCAGCAGATTCTGCCGCCAGGGGCTGAGAAATAGATTCCAGCAGCCTCTGAGATGGTCCCCAGGACCATGGTAAGTGTCCTCATCCACAGACGCTGTTAAAAACAGAACCTCGTTGCTGCTCAGGTCAGACAGAGGTAACGGCGGGTTGGCTTCACCTCTCTCACCAAGGGAACCTCCTAAGCACGGGCACCAGCCTCCCTTGTTCCTCCCCGGAGCACCAGCTGCGTCCCAAACTGCACTTACAGGTGCTTCCCAACTGCTGGGGGGTCTTCCTTGTGGACCCTGGAAGCCTCTCCTCCTCACCCATCATCCTTCCTGTGAGACGCTGCTGGGAGAGCCCTCATTCAGATACGATCCAGGGACTCCCTGTCCCTCCCTGTCACTCAGTCAGTGACTGTTTGTGCTTCCGCAGAGGGACGGTCCAGCAGACAGCCGGTGACCGTGTGCGATTGGGGGAGAAGGGTTTGAAAGGAGCCGAGTGACCAAGCAGTATGACTTCGGCAGGAGACTGGGGTCTCAGCAGGGACTCTGCAGGGACAAATGGGGGTGGGGGTGGGGTGGGGGTGTGTGTGGCCAAAACGGGGGAGGATAATCTGGCTTGCAAGAAGCCAGCACGGGCAGTGGACACTGAGCAAGGACCAGATTCAGCCCCTGACACTTAGCCATTCTGTCCCCAGCATGCAGGCGCTCACTCATCCAGACAACAAGCATTGATGGGGTGGGGGTGGGGGGTCTTCCCGGATTGCTGAGACTGTGTTTCCACCACCCACAGGAAATGGGGCCTGGGAGACCAATCAAGGCCAGCTCTAGAACCATCCAGAAAGCTCACACTTTCTTGCACCCCTATCTTGTGGACTGAAATGGCACTCGCTCCCTCCGTCCCAAGAGCAAACCCTAGTGAGGAGACCACTTCACATCAAGGCCGTGCTGCCGAGGAGGGGGGGATCTGTGAGAACTGCTGAGCACAGGGGGGTGGCTTTCAGACGTCACTGTGGGTTATTCGGCTGATGTCACCTGTGGTCAGATGGAAGAGACCTCCCGCTGAGCAGGACCAAAGGACAGAAGAGCAGGGAGGGAGGCATGCTTGCTGCAAGAGGTCTCTTGCAAAGGTGGAATTTTGGAGACCCTCCCCCCCAAAAAAAGCTGTTATTGGAGAGAGCAGGGCCAGCAGTCGGGGCAGAGAAGATCCTAACTAACCTCCAGGCAGACCTGCCTGCCTCTGAGCTCCCCACCCCCTCGCCAATGTGAGCCCCCAAGTCCTGCAGGGAAGAGCGGGTGTCAGAAATCTCCAGGGCACACGGCTTCCAAGGGCCGCCCTGCTGGTCAGGGCCCTTGGCCTCAGGACGGCAGCCCTCATTAGCAGTCCCCAGTGTGTCCCCATAGGGGAACAGCTTAGACACAGACGTCGCTGCGTGCCTGAGCGACTCATTTCCACGGGAGTCCATAGCTATTAGGGGTCTGTTAGAAATTACCCAGTTCCATGTCAGCCCCCCGGGGGGCCTGTGCTCTGGGCAGTAACGAGCCCAAGCGGTCTCTCTGGCATTATAAACAGCACTAGCATGGGCAGGCGGGCCCGGAACCCAGGGCGCCAGCTCCCTCTCTCAATAGGGTGACAGCGGGCTTCAAGGGCAACGGAGAGACTCTGGCTCACACGCCGCTGTAATGGCTTTTGGAAGACTGCAGAGGAGGTTGGGGAGCTGGCACGGAGCTCCCCTCCGGCTTGATGGTTTTGGAAGGAGAGGGCTTAGCACCCCGTTTTCTGCGGGCCAGGCTCTGGGAGGTTTTCTCTGCGTTGATTGGTGTAACTCTCACCGCGGCCTTTCTAGCTAGGTACCACTTCACGGATGAAGAAAGTCAGGCTGCGGAAAGGTGATGTGATATGCCCAGTGGACTGAGGATGGATGGAGCTGGTGGTCGGTTTGGGGGATGTTGGGGTGGAAGCAGGGGTCCTGGACAGAAGAAGGGCGTCAGGAACCCTTTCTTGTTTCCCTTGACTTCACGCTTAATGAGGGCGTGGCTATTTTAAGGAGATAAAGGCAAAAGGTAGGATCCTCACATCCGAAATCTTTGTCGTAATTCCTCTTTCTGTCTCCCATAAGGGAAGACAGAGGACCCTAATAAAACCTCCTATCACGTGCTTGGCAAACAACCTGCAGGTTCCCACAAGGTACTGTAAGACCCTAAAGTTCATCGTGCTAATAATAGCCACACGTAGAGCTTAGGAGAGAAAGCGGGTTTCCAGATAAAACAGAGATTCCCAGGGGTTGGAAAGATGGTAGAATTCCGGATGATTTCTCTTCTGCATCATACTTATTTTTCATTTAAAACGATCTCTGGAACAGTTACTTTTAGAGAAAGCAACCATAACAGCACTCCCCTGAATGCATCTCACAGAGAGTAGAAATGAAAGCCCCATCGTTGACTTGACGAGAGCGTCTACAGCTGGTCTTCAACGCTTTAGTCCAGCGGTTCTTCACCTGGGTTCTATCGAACCCTAGGGGTTCGATGACTTGGTCTCAGGGGTTCGGAGAAGCCTCTGCCGCGGAGGCCAGAATAAAGTAATACCGTCATTTGTTGTGAGTTCATGCACTTTGTTGGTTTTGTTCTTTGAGCAAGGCGATGTTCATGCACGGCTCATTTTGTGCACCAGTAAGAAAACATATACCTATGTCTTGAATTTGGAAAAAAAAATCATATTTTATTTATCCCTAAAGAAGGGTTCGGTGAATGCGCATATGAACCTGGTGGGTTCGGTACCTCAGAAAAGGTTAAGAACCACTGGTCTAGTCATTAAACACGTCAAAGATGAAAACGCATGAGCGCTGATGCCAGGAATCTGAGGCCCACAGAAAATAAACACGAGGAAAGCAGAGTCAACACATCAAGCCCTTCGCTGGGCTCTGCACAAGGCCCGTCTTGGCTGGCTAGTGACACTGAGTGTCCTTCACGTTCCTGTTGAACACCGGTACGTCTTCTTTGGGGAAATGTCTATTCAGGACCTCTGCCAATCTTTATTTTATTTTTAAAATTTTATTTATTCCTTTATTTTTTGCCGTGGAGTTAGTTGTAGGACTTCTTTTTGTATTGCGGAGAGAAACCCCTTCTCTGGTCTGTGGTCTGCAAACATTTCCTCCCACCCTGCAGGCTGCCTCCTCCTTCTTTTTTTGATCCTCTCTTTTGTTGTGTGCAGAAGCTTTTTAGTTTGATGTAAATGTTAGAAATGCATTCGCTTAAAAACCAAAAGAGCAACAACCTTCTATGAGCCCAAACAAATCACATTTTTTTTTTTTTTTACCCCAGGGCTGTGGCTCCCCTGTCACCTGTGGGTAAGGAGAGCAGAAATCTGAGAGATGTTCTTTGAGGTGAAGGAGGAGGAAGAAGCCAGTCGCCCGAGACCCAGAAGTCCTGGCCTGATGGCATACATAGGGGGTGAGGGGACACCCCAGAGGCCAGGGGACGGGGGTGGGGGGTGGGGGGCGGTTGGAGAAGGGAAAGCTGCCAGCACTCAGGAATGCTGCAGAACAGTGTAGCAGAGATCGCCAGAGGCTCACTCCTTCTCAGTAACAAAAATGCCAATCGCCTTGGGGCTCCTTGCATCCTGGAAGAGAAGCCGACCTGCTCTGTCTTGTAGGTGACTGTGGCTAGGGAGAGATGTAAGAGGAATTGTGTAGGGTTTCCAGGAAGTCTTCTTAAGAGAGAAGGGGCACATCCTCCTTTCCTCCGTTCTTTCTGCTGGCTGATTGGAATATGGATGCAATGGCTACGCACGGGCAGCCATCTTGGCCCATAAGGGGATGAACTAAGGAGAGTGGAACATCAGGAAAGAGGGAGTCTGGGTCCCTGATCGCCGTGGGGTTACCAGAGCCTTCCTGGACTCCCGAGCATCAGGCTTCTTATTATTGCAAGAGAAGGGTGTGTTTCTAGATTGCTCAGGTCACTGATATGCTGAGGGGTGTTGGGTGGCATGCACCTTGAGCAAGGAAGGAAGGTCATTTAATGTGAGAAAGAAGACCCAGATGGCAAGTTTCATCTGAGATTCAGTCAGTGTTTCTCAAAATACTCCTTCATCCACCAGAGAGCAAGGTGACCATGCAGTTCCCAGGGGACCAAGCACCCCAAATCTTCTAAATCAGCCTCTGTGGAGGTAGGACCCAGAGCTGCATTGAAACTTGTTCCCTGGGTGGCTTTATGCCTGAGATCTAAAGGAAGGAAGGAAGGAAGAAGGGAGGGAGGGAGGAAGGAAGGAAGGAGGGAAAGAAGGAAGGAAGATAGGTATAAAGTGGGGAGGAAGGAAGTAGAGTATAGACTATTAATATAAAACCAGCTTGCCTGAAGGGGAGGGTTGTCACGTGACGCCCTCCTTGTGGGAGAGTTCGGCATCCCTGCCCTGAGGAACTCGGGCAAAGCTCTGAGATTTGCTTAGGTTAATCCATGTGAGCAGAAGCGTCCCTTCCAGACGAAACCCCTTAACGCCAGCACATGTGTTAATCTCAGTAATATTCCAAGTAGAAGCTATCTGATCAGCGGGCGTCCCGGTATGAGGACTACATGGGCAGAGTCTCCCTCACCCTGTCCTGGAATTGTGGGTTGAGGAAGCTAAGCAACCTTTGCGTGTTAAGCCACTGAGATTTGAAGGTTGTCACGGCAGCAGAACCTGACCCATTCTGACTGGTAGCAGCTAAGTGATCTAACACGGATTCACCACGTTGTACATAACTGTGAGGCTATTTTCTTCAAATTGCCGAAGGGAATTTTTTTACTTCATTTCTGTGAAACATTTTCTAAGTGTGTACTATTTTTATTCTTGTGGGTGTCTTTTTCTTTCTCTTCTGTCTGCTGAATAACCTTTTACAATGTGTGTATGTTTCCCCAGTAAATATTTTCAGACCTGCAGCATGTTGTATTGGATTTACCAAATTCATCCCTTTTGATAATTTTTGTCTCTTATTTTACTTATTTTTTTATACTGTGAATGCCTGAGTGTACCTCATGGGCTCAACCAAATTAGTATGTAGCCAGCACTCTCTCCTGTTTAAGAAGACACTGGCATTTTGACAGCTAGGAGGAGGTGCAGGATAGTATTGAATTCTACTTCATTTTATTTTTCAATAGACTTAAACTTACAAAGGCATTCTGGGATGGTGAGACACCATGACACATAGCACCTTACTACCCAATATATTTATTATATTACTAAGTTATAAAAACTTGCAAAAAAGGATCTCCAGACAAGCTGGCAAAAGGTAATTAAAGTATTTAAACATTCATTCATTCAACAAATATTTATCAAGTGCCTCCAGTCTACCAGAGGGACAGCCGGGGATGGCAGGTGGGGGCCCCCGTGGAGGGCTCATTAAGACTAGAAGGGTTAGAGCCTGACCTGTGGTGGTGCAGTGGATAAAGCATCAACCTGGGAACACTGAGGTCGCCAGTTCAAAACCCTGCACTGGTCTGGTCAAGGCACATATGGGAGTTGATGCTTCTAGCTCCTCCTCCCTTTCTCTCTCTCTCTCTCTCTGTCTCTCTCTTTCACTCTGTGTCTCCTCTCTAAAATGAATAAATAAAAAGAAATTTAAAAAAAAGACTAGAAGGGTTAGAGGCAGGCTTAGGGCCAGTGGCATGACTGAGCAAGTCACTTCACTTACCCTCCCTGGGGCCTCAGTTTCCCCATCTGTAGAATGCAGGTGGTCATGAGTCCCACGGTTATGTGAAAATGTGTGAGCCCCTGCACAGGAAGAAACACAAAGCTGGCCGACAGCAGGTGTTCTGGAGTTGTGATCTTGCTAACCTTAGGCAGACACCCTAGGTGAGGACGCAGGGTTTATGAAGAGAGGTTGCTTTCTTTCTTTCTTTCTTTTCTTTATTCAGTGAGAAGGAGGGAGGCAGGGAGACAGACTCCCACATGCGCCCGACCGGGATCCACCCGGCATGCCCACCAGGGGGCGATGCTCTGCCCATCTGGAGCGTTGCTCCATTGCAACTGGAGCCATTCTAGCACCTGAGGTGGAGGCCGTGGAGCCGTCCTCAGTGCCCCAGGGCCAACTCACTCCAATCAAGCCATGGCTGTGGGAGGGGAAGAGAGAAAAAGAGAGACAGAAGCAAAAAGAGGAGGGGTGGAGAAGCAGATGGCCACTTCTCCTGTGTGCTCTGTCTGAGAATTGAACCCGGGACATCCCCATGCCAGGCCGATGCTCTACCACTGAGTTAATCGGCGAGGACCAGGAGGTTGCTTTCTTGGAGAAAAGTGTGACAGTGGAGAAAGAAAGATGGTGGCAGAGCTGAGGGAAAAGGTCGCATGGTTAGCTCGGGACACTTAAGTGTGCTTTACTGGAAGAAGGAGAGGGGGAAAAAACACGGACAATTTCAGAGGTGGGACAACAGGTAGAACTAAGCCTTGGAAAACCCAGGTTGGCGTGGAATCCGGGCAGAGAAGTTAGACTCGACCCAGAGAGGCAGACCGCAACTTCCGAGGCAGTGGGGAAGCCCAGAAGGACAGCATGGAGACGCCTTTGACCTCTGAGGGAGAGAGGGCCAGGTGAGAGCTCCCAGCTGCAGGTCTCCTTACAGTAAGGAGGCTGCTGAGGCCGCAGCTTACAGCTGCTGGGGAAGGTTGTAAAGTACAGGCAGCGCTGAACTCTTCCTGCTGGTGCTGCCCCAGGGCTCAGCAGGAGCGCAGAGGCTGATGGGCTGACATGGGGCAGAAACATCCCTTCCTTCCCTGGCTTTTTAAAGACTGACTTCCCCCATTCCTCTAAAAATATTAAAAAGACTCACAAGATTTTTAATCTGACAAGCATGCTTTTTTTTGTGTGTGTGTGCTTTTTGCCTCAGGCTTCTTAGGAACTTAAAAGCAGCCAAGCTGTCACTCTGTCCTCAGGGAGGGTGCGGAAAGGAGAATCTGGTCCCGTCGCTGTCACCTGTCACCGAGTCCTTCGATAACATGTCATTTCCCCTTTGCTTGAGAAGGGCCAAACAAGTTAACCCGGCTCACAAGGTCCTCTGCCACCTGGCGCTGCCTCTGCCACGTGCACGCCTCTCCATCCAGCCTCTCCCCAGAGGTGCCCTGCACACTCCTGGGTCCGAGGCCCTACAGGCTTTGATATCGGCCTGAAAGCTTACGGCGCTGCCCAAGACGGGCGGGCGCCGCCATGGTCCACCGCAAAGCAGGGAGGTGGGTGGTGGGACGGCAGGAAATACAGAAGCCGGCGCTGTCACTGATGGATGGCGGAGACCCTGCATGGTGTCTGCGTTCCTTCCCTGCTGTTCCCTCTGCCTGGAACATAATGGTCACGTCTGTCCATCCCTGAGACAGTAACTTCAGTGGTCCCTCCTCCTGCAGCCCTCCTTCAAGTTGCTCCCCGTCTGTCTGTCCAGTGTAAAGGTCTGTCTCCCCCTCCCCCCCCCGCGGGAGGGTCGGGGTCTGGTGTCCTCCCTGCCCAGAGCAGGAATCAATAACTGTCTAGGCAGCGAGGCACCAGAGGAATGAATAAGTGAAGGAACTCATTGCCGCCCTGAAGAAGCAGTGACCACGTTGACCTGCAAGGGGCGGTCCTGGGACGGGCAGCCAGGAGTGGGAGGCGGCACACTTAGGGGCCAACAGACGCCCCGCCAGAGAAAGAAACATTCTGGAGCTGGGTGGGCGGAGGCTGTTCTTGGCTCCTTATTCAGAGTCTTCTAAAGGCCCAACGGCCTTTGGCCTCTGTTGCTACACACCCACCTTATACTTGTGCAGTTTGGCTTTGGGGGCTCAAGTGAAGGCCTCCCCTTGATCAACCAACCTGTGGGTGCTGCAGGGTCGTCCGGTGATGAGGCCCCACTGGCTTTTTGAAGTTGGGAGTATCCTGAGTTTCCATCCGGGCTTTACGATGTCTTACCAGCTGCAAAATTCATTCCAGCAAGTCGCTTCACGCACACCCCTCCCCCGCTGTCTGTCCCCGCTCCCCGAGCCTCTGAGAAGTGGCCGTGAGGATGGTACCAGCAGACAGGTGCTGCAGAGGTGCGGCGCTCAGGGGTGCCTGGCACCGGGCAGGGCACAGGCGTCCGTGGGGATCAGTGCAGGAGTTGGGGCGTCGGGGAGAGGGGGTTGTGAACTGACCTAAACGGGAGGTAGGGCCATCTAGCTCCCCTCTTTCGCCCCCGGAGGCGAGGCGGGGAGAGGCGGGGCCGCAGAGGTCCCGGGGTGTCCAGCTCAGTCAGCTGCGGGGGGCTTGTGCGCTCTCGGCTTCCGCGGCCTCCGTTCAGTCCCTTTCTGGCGCAGGAAGTAGCCCTTTTAGAAATGGTTTTAGCATTCATTGGCCTGAAAGCGCCAGCAGCGGGCGTTGGAGGGGTGGGTCCAGTGACCTCTGGGCTGGTGGGGACTTGCAGCTCTGGGCGGAGGCGGCTGCAGGGCGCGGGGACCCGGTATCGGAGCTCGCTAGCGCCCGCTGGCTCCAGACTGCCCGCCCTGATGTGGGCGGAGTGGGCCGAGGTCCCACCGGGCTGCCGGACTGGTCACGCTGAGCCAAACCAGACCCTCCGGGCATCGCCCTATAAGAGGCTGAACGGAGCCTTGTATATCATTAGGAATCTTGGAGGTTGGGTTGGAATGGATAAGGGAGAGGGTAGTGGAGATGGAATTGGATCCAGGAGCTGAAGGGAGGCTGTGTAGCTCAGCAGCCAGGATCGACCCCCTTCTGTCTGGTGTCCAGTTTGGTGGCTGTCATGATACGATACTGATTGCCACCTTCATCCCCGAACTCAACAAGCTGAGGCCTGCAATTGAAGCTTTGCTTCTTACTGACTGTGACTTTGGGGAAATGACTGATTTGCGCCTCAGTTTCCTCATCTGTAAAATGGAACTGGTTAATACATGGTTCGCTCCCAGCCTGCTGTGGTCAAAAGGGCCTGTGTCCCCACACCCTGTGCGTGCGTATGTTGTTGATACCTAATGCTCACTGTGGTGACAGGAGGAGGAGAGGCCTTTGGGAGCTGCTTAGGTCACGAGGGTGGGGCCCTGATGAATGGGATTAGTGCCCGGTTAGGGACCACAGAGGGTTCTCTTACCTCCTCTGCCCAGTGAGGACGCAGCTAGAGGAGGGCTTGTCTAGGAGGCATGGAGCCAACCCGCACCGCACAGCCTTCCTGGACACCACGTCCACTGGTGCCTGGATCATGGACTTCCCACAGCCTCCAGAGCTGTGAGAAATACATTTCTGTTGTTTATAAGCTCCCCCCCTCCCGTTTATGATTTCATTTTATAAAACACAGTCCTATAATCCTGCAGACATGATTAATCAATGGCAGGCCTTCCTGCTGAGCCCAGAGAGCCCTGATTAATTACCCCAAGTGGCCGCTCATTCACTGGGGCTGGTGTTCAGGATGAAATCGGCAGGTCGCCCCTGGCCTGGGGGACTTGCCAGACCAAGAGCTCCAAGCTGCACTGCCATGACACCCTTTTCACCTCACTTACGCGGGAATCGCCTGCAGTCACCGCAGGTGAGCGCATTCTAACTGCCACTGCTTTAGAGGAATTTGCATCCATGGTTACAAATCCACGTGCCTCTCTTCCTGGCCATTACTTAGAGCAGTGGGTCTTAACCTGGGTTCTATCAAACCCTAGGGGTTCGATGAGTCGGTCTCAGGGGTTCGGAGAAGCCTCTGCCGCAGAGGCCAGAATAAAGTAATAACGTAATTTGGTGTGAGTTCATGCACTTTGTTGGTTTTGTTCTTTGAGCAAGGTGATGTTCATGCATGGCTCATTTTATGCACCAGTAAAAAAACATATACCTATGTCTTGAATTTGGAAAAAAAAATCATATTTTATTTATCACTAAAGAAGGGTTCGGTGAATGCGCATATGAAACTGGTGGGTTCGGTACCTCAGAAAAGGTTAAGAACCACTGAATTAGTCCTTGTAGCCTCATATGGTACCTTCTCAAAACTATAGAGACTGAAGGAGGACAATGAAGGTATAATGAACTCTGGCCAGTTGGCTCAGTGGTAGATCGTCGACCTGGCATGTGGGAGTCCCAACTTTGATTTCTGGTCAGGGCGCATAGGAGAAGCCACCATCTGCTTCTCCACCTCTTCCATCTTTCTTCTCTTCCTTTATCTCTCTCTTCCCCTCCTGCAACTATGGCTTGATTAGAGCAAGTTGGTCCTAGCATGGCTCCATTGCCTGCCACAGGCGCTAGAAATAGCTTGGTTGCTGAGCAACAGTCTTAGATGGGCAGAGTACCGCCCCATAGGGTGTTTGCCAGGTAGATCCTAGTTGGGGTGCATGTGGGAGTCTGTCTCTCTGCCTCCCCACTTCTCACTTAAGGGGAAAAAAAAGGTATAATGAATTGATTATGGAAAATGGTCACAATCTTTCCCTTCTCTGCATCTTTTTCTCTTGCAAGGTGACCCTGACCCTGAAGGGTCTTCCTGTCCGGAGGCACTTCACTCTGGAACCTGGGTTAGCCTTGTGCTGGTGTGTCAGGTCTGAGCTCACAGCTCACAGGCTCTTATAGATTTCTGATCACCTCTTGGAACCCTGTCATTGTGTGTGTGGCTCGGTGGGGGTGGGGGGACCGAGGACAGCCTGGGTTGACCGGCTGGAGGATGAGAAACCCCGTGGAGCAGAGTTGATGACCCCAGCTGACTGCAGATGTCTGAGGTCAGCCGATGATGGCCCAGCTCAGCGGAAAAGCTCGCTAATCCAGGACCCATGTGCAACAGCCAGCATTTACTGTTGTGCACCCCTGAAGTTCTAGGATTGTTGGTTCCACAGCCCCGTTGCGGCATCAGGTTGCTAACACAGAAAAACCTCTGGGAAGAGGCACTGTAGAATACTGGGCAGCAGGCTGGTCACGACTACAGGAACCCGAAACCCTCTGAGGCTTCTGCACTCAGAGATGGATACAAAAGAAGAAAAGAAAGAGAAAGATACTTTCCAATTCCATCCGCGGAGATGTTGCCCTTGGAGAAAGAAAAAGGAAACCAGCATTCTGTGAGAAGCGGTGGAGAGTCACTGGTGGTTTTGTTCACAGCTGCCCCGGAAGGGAGACGCTGTTCACAACGGAGGGCGGGGGGAGGGAAGGGCTCAGGGTCACACAGCGAAGAAGTGACAGAGTATGGGGCTCTCATCCGGGTCGGGTGGACGGCAAAGAACACCTTCTTCTTACTTGACTCTGTGTTTTCCATCTAGTCACGGAGGAAGCTTGTACCGTGCGGGACCCTGTGCCGACCTTGGGGTTTCCTAGTCTAAGGGGAGATAGTCTCTCTCCCCAGAGGACAGGGAGGGCATTTAAAATAAAGGGTTTTTTTTTTTGGGGGGGGGGTGTTACGGGACAAATGTCTATTCAGAGCTCAGTTTCTTTCCAGCCGAGAAACACCGGCTTCAGAGGGTTCCGGGTTTAGGTAAGGAATCGTTTTGGATGGTGGTTTCCAGTAATAACTGGGTCCTTTTGGACTCCCACCTTACTCCGTGTTCTGACACGGGCTTGGGATTCGAGCCGTGGCGACAGATCTTTAAGCAAGACTGAATTCAGGGCTGCTCTTCCACTGAGTTCTGGACTTGGCTGTGTTCTAGAAGAGGCTCTGGGAGAGGGTCTAGGGTTCTCGGTAGATGAGCCTTTGGCTTGTGTCTGAATTTCCTGGGAACTTCTGGGCCCTGGGCTAGCTCAGGTTTGTGTTTCGTCAGCTTCTGTTGTTGGCTTCGGACACAAGGGCCTTGGCTGAATGGGGATGTGAGATGGGGAACGGGGCAGGTGGGCTCGGGACTGCCACCAGAGAGTGACGTCCCCTCTTCAATGGTCCCCTCCTTTACCTGCTCAGCCAGCCCCCCCTGCCCCCCACATCTCGTCTCTCAGGAGATCTCTCTCCCTTTCAGTGGAGACGCCGTCGTTCCTTGTCCACCCAGGCGTGGACATATCAAAGCAAGCTTTGCATGGGTGCCTCCAATTCTGGCCACTGCCCCCAACAGCTGCACCACGTCCCTGACACTGAACTGTGGGTGAGGCCGGTGTGACTTGATGTCCCGGAATCTAGAGCAGGAGAACTCTGGGGACAGACCCTGACAGCGCACGGCTCAGGCCGCGCTTTTCAAGAGCCTGTAGCCACTGGGTTGAAGGAGCCCAGAGTACTCCCTGTGGTCACCTTCTGATTGGGCCGGGCTTGTCAGGCCCAATGCGACAGGGCTCTGCTGGTGCAGCGTGAGCTGAGCAGACCTGGGGTGCTTTCTTGGCTGGGTTGTTTTGGGGCGTGGGTTCCCCATCAGGAGAGTTGGTAGTGACCCTGTTTCTGTAGGGTCCAGGCCAGTGGAGGGCTGCCTAGCCCTGCTCAGTAAAAAGCAACAGGACCAGAAACAGGCTTACAGAGGTAGAAAATGCCTAGATTCTGGGCTGGAGGAGACAGGGTGGACAGGGATGGGGCCATGGCTGGGAGCCACACTGAGGGACGATAGAGGAGCAGGGAGATAGGGGATGTAACAATCGCATTAGAATGTTAAACACCAGCCCTAGCTGGTTGGTTCAGTGGTAGGCGTCGGCCGGGTGTGTGGATGTCCCGGGTTTGATTTTCGGTCAGGGCACACAGGAGAGGCACCCATCTGCTTCTCCACCTTCCCCCTCTTGCTTCTCTCTCTCTTTTTCTCTCTCTCTCTCTCCCTCTCTCTCTTTTTCTCTCTCTCTTTTTTCCCCTCCTGCAGCCATGGCTCAATTGGAGCAAGTCGGCCCCAGGCGCTGAGGATGGCTCCATGGCCTCTGCCTCAGGCACTAAGAAGAGCTAGGTTGTTGAGCAATGGAGCAACACCCCAGATGGGCAGAACATCGCCCCCTGGTGGGCATGCCGGGTGGATCCCAGTTGGGACACATGTAGGAGTCTTTCTCTCTGCCTCCCCTCCTCTTATCAAATAATAATAATAATAATAATAATAATAATAATAATAATAAAAAGAATGTTAAACAGCAGGCCCAGTGGTTGTTTCTTTCCACCCGCCAAGATTCCCAACACTTGACATACAATTATAACTGTGGGTTCCTGTAAAACAGCCTGTTAACTGCAGCTATAAATGATCATTGTGTCTGTGGAGTAGGCTGCTGGCTGAGTGGCCGATGCTGAGGATTACAGAAATTGTTCACAAGCAGTAGTGTCTCTCTGAGTCCTCTTGCTCTGGGAGGTGTGTCGACCCTGGAGGGATGAGCTCAGCTGCCCCCGGGTCTGGAACTACATGATCTGTCTCACATACAGCTGCCTGTGTATGTGACGGACGGAAGGCTTCTTTCCCAGGGTCCCTCAAATGTCCAACAGGTCACCCTCTATAGACAGGCGCTGACGGCTGTGCCCGAGGACATGCAACACTACACACACACACCACACACGCATTGTGTGACTCCTGCCAACATAGACCATTGGACCCAAGAAAATGTTCAAAACACATTCCTGAAGAGCTTGCTCCATCCTTTATCAGACCCAGAGCCAGCGAGCGGCCTGCACCCACTGTTCCTCCTCTGGGCCAGCACCACTCAAGAATCTGTCCCAGGGCTTAGCCTGAGAGGGTTTTCTGTCTGTCTGTCTGTCTGTTTGCACCCCGCTTCACACCACGCAGGATTCCCCCAGAGTTTGGCATAGGTCGGTCATCGCTTTCTTTCTCTTCCAGAGTTACAAAGATTTTTTTTGCTTTTTATCGTCTCAGGGTATTTGGAGAGAGAATGGATGGAAAGCGGGCTCGATTCGCCCTCTGAAACCAAAAGCCGTGCGTTACATTTTAAAATGTGGCAAGGTTGATTTCTTTCTTCTTGTTTCATCAAGGAAAAGATATATGTAACATTAGTGGCGATGCTGCCAAATATTTGATACATACCGTCACAGTCGTCTGCTTGAGAACAGTGTGACACAGGGGACTGTCATCATCAGCCCTTTTTACAAGGAACTACAACACGGAATGGTCAAACCCATACAACTCGTAAGTAAGTAAAGACAGTCTGTTCAATAAATGGTGCCGGGAATATCAGACAGATACAAGCAAAACGATGAAGCGAGTCCATTCTCACATACTATATCCAATCATAATAAGCTTTTAGTAATTACAAAATTTCTTTTTAAAGATTTATTTATTCATTTTAGAGAGGGGGGGAGAGAGAGAAAGAGAAGGGGGGAGGAGCAGAAAGCATTAACTCCCCTATGTGCCTTGACCAGGCAAGCCCAGGGTTTCCAACAGGAGACCTCAACACAATAATAAACTAAGTAGATTAAAGAATTGAATGTAAGACTAGACTAAAACGTTTTTGCACGGCAAAAAAAGCAGCCGCAAAACAAAAAAGGACAACCTACGGAATGGGAGAAGGTATTCACCAATGATGTGTAAAGAACTCATACTTCTCAATGCCAGAAAAACAAGCGGTCCAATTAAAAGAGTGGACAGAGAAGACCTGAATAGACACTTCTCTACAGAGGACAAACTGACGGCCAATGGACACAGGAAAAGATGCTCAATGTCCCTAATTATCAGAGAGCTGCAAACTCAACCCGCGATGAGATACCACCTCCCACCTGTCCGAATGGCGCTCATCAACGAATCAACACGCGGATGGTTGGGATGGTTGTAAGGTGGGAGGGGGAACGGGGTGTGTGGGGGGGTGCTGTGTGTGAAAAAGGGAGGGGAATAAGAAATACAAGTTGGTAGTAACAAAATGGTCATGAGAATGTAAGATACAGCGTAAGGAATAGAGTCGATACTATTGACTGGGGAGGGTGAGGCTAGTGGATCTCCCACAGGGGAAAGGTAGTGTCAGTGAGTGGCATCTCTCTGGTGCACAGCGCCCACTCTAGCCTGCAGGGTGCGGGTGGGGGAGAAGTGGCCTCTGTCTCAGAGCCGCACAACTCAAGTCTCTGACACCCCGAGTTTGTCCTCAAGAGCCCTCCAGGGAAGGGCACACCATGACCCAGGCAGCTGATTCTTTCAACAGGGCTTGGGATGGACACAGTGTGGGGTGGTGACAGGGAGCCGGGAGGCTGAAGCTATTGGATTCCCGCAGACTGATGCAGTTTTGGTGGGGAGTGACATCTGTGGGCAGTCTGGGAGAGGGACCCAGCAAGGGACCCCCCGCCAGCTGTCCCTTCAGCCCTTTCTCTGGAGCCACATGACCCAGTGTGTTCTTGCACAACTCCGGTCACTCCGATCCGCCCTCCCTCCGCGGGGGGCCCGGAGTGTGTGGGTTGCACGCAAGGTTTATGCACCGGACCCTTCAGAGGGCTCCGGCGTTGCTAGCAGACTCTCGTCTCTCCGTGGGGGAAAGAACCCTTACTGGTTTTCATAGCCAGATGGTATGCGGGTGCCTCTTCTCAGCTCTGCCGTTCCAGGCTGAAAGCCTCGCATGAGGTTGAGACACCCCCCCCACCCCACCATCACCACAGCCTTGTTCTTCGGGGGGTACCTTTGCAGCTGAAGTAGCCCTCTGGATTCTCAGCCACTGTTCTTCCTACCAGTCTCCACGTGGCTTCCTCTATAAACCCTTGGTTTTTAAGACTTCTGTTTCTAAAACCAAGTTCGTCTTTTCAGTTGGTGACTCAGGTTGATTGTTCTATAATTTAGTTGTGACTCCAGTTTGGACCTGGGAGGAGGTGAGTATAACGTCCACCTGCTCCATCCACCATCTTGGTGTGTGCTACTGTATCAAAGCTGTTGTACTGGTTTGGAAATCTTCTGGATATCACCCTGCTCCTGGAGAAAACATTTGACCCTAGAAGGATTTATTTAGCTTTTGGTCTCAGTTTTGATTGCCTCAACTATGACAAATGATTATCAGGAACTCTTTGGATAGAGTTCATCAAGATAAACTCAAAATATAATCTATTCTAGCTAGAAAAGAAAAGATAAAGTTCCACAACTTCCCAAATCACTGTCCCGTATTTCAAAACGGGAGGAAGGTCTCATTGTTGGTATAGGAGAGGATTTTAGGTAGCCTATTGATGATTTAACTTTTTTTTTTTTCATATTTGTTAGGGTTTGAGGGACCCAATAAAAGACTAGTATTCTTTTTTTCCTCTGAATTCTAAACCCACTGAGGAAAAGACAAAAGCACAGGCTGGTGAGAGACTGTGGTGGCCTTCTTTCTACTATGCAGGCTCAAAGGAGATCCGGTATGTTAGTGTCCAGCGTCCTGCTAATGCCCTCTCCACCTCATTCTGCCCCTGACACTCTGGGCAGCCCACCTGAGGGAATGTGTGAGTCTGAAAAACAGACTCTTTTACCTAGATCACTGCCTGACTCCAGTCTGGGTGGGGAGGGGAGGAGAAAGAGACAGAAACTAGAGTTTTTGATAAATGAGCTTTAGCCAATCAGGAAATGTGGACCAATGACCGCACCTACCCACCCACCCACCGGGGAAAATGTTCACCCCCTTTGGGAAGAGGAGAGAGGGCACACAGGAATCTCAGAGTGTTCTGTGACAACCCTTTGTCCTTGAACCCAAAGGACCGGGGCAGAGACACCACCTCCTAGTAGTCGTTAGGACTTTGTGTGTTAGCTAATCAGGTAGGTGAGATTGATTTTCCATGTGTGATAGAAACATAAGGTTTCCTTTCAAAATAAATGTAAGTAAATAGAAAAGAATTGATGAAAAGGAAAACGTTAAGGTAAAAATAGCACAAGGGTTATGGGGATATGACCAAAATTATAAAAATGATGCTCTAATGTCTAAAGTTTGGGAACCACTGGTCCGGTTAAGTCCCTGAAATCTCAGCACCACATTGAATCTTCACAAACATTAGGGTCTCTCGTCCTAATGTCCTCTGTGAGGACAGCTTCAGTGGACTTATCTGACCCTTCCTTGATCATGGTTTGACTCAGTTTCACTCAATAGAGAGTGGTTAGCATGAATCACCTAAGACCCTCCATATATTATTGGCTTTGACTTTATGTGTGTGTGTGTGTGTGTGTGTGTGTGTGTGTGTGTGTGTGTGTGTGTGTGTATCATGTATGGGCCCAGTCATATGATCTTCATCATATTGATCCAAGGATTTTAATTCCCTCTCCCTCGCTCATGTCTCTAAATTCACTGTGAGAATCAGAGTGGGCAGGGTAGCAAATTTCTTTTTGCTTTGTTTTTTTTTTTAAACATGGCCCCAGAAGGGACTGTGCCTTTCTGCAACTTGAAACGCTGTCCCTAGGTGAACTGGGAACGTCCTTGTCACCACACCCCACGGGTAGACCAGTATTCTTTGACCCACTGCTTGTCAAGGTCATAGTCACGGTTTCCAGGAGACAACACGCAACAGCCAGGCTTGCCGGCTACATGGTGACCGGTAGAGTTAGCTGAATGTGAACTATGCCAGAAAGAAAACCTGCATTTGGGGGCGGGGGGGCTTTGGCCTCCAGATGGGAAACATGAAGTTATCCGACTCAAAACGTCCATTCACTCTTGGTCGCCTGGGTGTCCTTTTGCTGCCAAAGTTTCCCGAAAGGTAATGGCCGTACGCTTGGGGTCAAAACTTGAAAATCATCTCCAAGTAGGCATACATAAGGGGTGAGGGCCCCTCCCCCCCATACACAAAATAGTCCCTCAGAAAAAAGAGTGATCTTACTTACGGCTGGGCCTTTACCGAGTCTCTGCATTAAAAGACAGTCTCTATTGTGAGCCATGCAGGACTGTTGGGAGCAGACTCAGTGCTAATTTGGGATGTTGGCAGAGGGCGCCGGTAGGATTTGGTGACAGAGAAGGTGAAATGTAACACAGATTTAATCCTTGTTCTTTGTGACATGAGCTCACAGTGGCAAGGGTTGGGTGTAGACAAGACCTTGGAAGGTCATCTGAGCAATGGCAATGTAAAGTAATGCTGTGGCTGAATCATGACTCCACCCTTTTCTGACCAACCAACCAACCAACCAACCAATGACCAGAAAGGTCAACTGTCCTCGTATCTTGAGACTGTGAAGTGCACTTTGAATTTGGGGAAAACTGACAGTAACTTCTGAACTGGGTGTGGTGTTGATGGGCCCAGGGTCTGAGCCAGTGACCGGGCATTTAACCCAGTGCCCTTAATCCTTGGTTCCCAGTTTAACCCACCTAGAAAAGTCATGCCCAGGGGCATTTCAGGCTGGCATATGACACTTTTCTCCAAAAAAAGGAACTCCTATTTTTTTTTTTCCATTTTAGAGAGGAGACACAGAGTGAAAGAGAGAGAGAGAGAGAGAAAGAGAGAGAAAGGGGGGAGGAGCTGGAAGCATCAACTCCCATATGTGCCTTGACCAGACCAGTGCAGGGTTTTGAACTGGCGACCTCAGTGTTCCCAGGTCGACGCTTTATCCACTGCGCCACCACAGGTCAGGCAATGCAGGTGTTTTCTTGCAGAAGGAAAACACCTCTCTCTGGGAGGTGTCCTCCTCATGCTTTCTGGTGTGGCTCCTCCCAGCACCCCCTCCCGGAAAGTCCCTGCTTCTGGGAGGTAGTGGCTCCCACTGGCCTCGGAGTCCCTGCCAAACTCCCAGAACGGGCTTCCAGACACCATGGTCACTTGGATGCCTGTAGGAACATTGGGGGCAGGAACATAGGCCGAGACACAGAACTACACTTAGGCTTTCTTGTCCCCTAGTCTTGTAAGCCAGACTCATTTCCAGGAAACTTCCATGATGCCTGTCGGAGCAGACAAAGTATCCCTAGGAGCTCAGTCATCTTCCCTGGCCACCTGTGGTCTCCTCTGGAGCTATCTGGGAAGGTGTCCTAAAGTTCAGTTCCTTGGGACATTTTTGTCACGGTCCCCTGGGCCTCCAACATTCGTATACCTGGTCCCATGTTCACCCATCAGACATGTGCTGTGTGCCTGCTACATGCTAGCAAGGCTACACACTTGGCCCCCAAGAGGTTCCCAGTCTAGAGTCAAGACAGGCATTTGAACAAAGAATGATTATCTCGTGGTGATAAAAAGCCGTCACCAACAGGTGAACACACAAGAGTGAGCAGTGACTCAGCCTGGCTGGGGAAGGCGTCCCAGATACCAGGTAAGGGACACTGGGTGAAGTCTTACTGGAGCACGCACAGGGTTTCTATTGGCTGGAGATGAGGGCTGGGGCAGGGCGGGGCGGGGCAGGGGGGCATTCCAGGCAAAGGCATGAAAGTAGAGAGAAGAAGGTCCAGGCGGGGTTCTGTGAGGCTGGAGCCGAGGGCGAGGGAGGAGAAGCAGGGGATGACCCAGGAAACTGGCGATCGGGGATGCCCGGGCACCACAACTCTGTGTTCTGAGGTCTCGGCGCACACCCAGGGCCAGGCTGTGGACTCCATGCCTACAGCGAGCGGCCAGGCAGACGACTAGATCAGTAAGGGGCAGGTGGGGATGGAAAACCAGGAGTGCAGCCCACCTGGAGATGGCTGCGATCACTGCCGTGCTAGAGCATAGGCTCTGCATGCCCAGGCGGCCATTAAAAGAAAATAATAATCTGGACCCTGGCCGGTTGGCTCAGCGGTAGAGCGTCAGCCCAGCATGTGGATGTCCCGGGTTTGATTCCCGGTCAGGGCACACAGGAGAAGCAACCATCTGTTTCTCCACCTCTCCCCTTCTCTTTTCCTCTTTCTCTCTCTCTTCCCTTCTTGCAGCCAAGGCTCGATCGGAGCGAGTTGGCCCCACGTGCTGATGACGGCTCCACGACCTCTGCCTCAGGTGCTAAGAAGAGCTTGGTTGCTGAGCGACAGAGCAGCAGCCCCAGATGGGCAGAGCATCGCCCCCTAGTGGGCTTGCTGGGTGAATCCCTGTCGGGGTGCATGCGGGAGTCTGTCTCTCTGCCTCCCCTCCTCTCACTAAAATAAAAAAATAAAAATAAATTTAAAAAAATCTGGATATCCATTATTTTCATATAAGCCCTCCCAAGATGAAAATGTCGGAAATGATTTCAAAACCTTATACCGGGCCTAGTCAAAACACATCTGATGTCCTCTCAACCCCGGGGCCTCTCGTGCGGCACGTGGGAGGAAAAGCTTCAGAAGCGTAAGCAGAGAGTTGACAGAGCCCGTTGTCTGTTTCAGAAAGCTGTCCTCACAGGTCTCTCCGAGATGTTTACGCCCCGGGAGCGAGAGGGGGGGGGGTGCCTCGCATCTGCACACCCTCACTGACACCCACACTCTCACCCCCCACCCCCAGGCTGTCCCCAGCACCGTCCCCCAGGGTGCAGGGAAGGCCTGAAGGAAGGAGCCGTGCTCGCTCCAGCCCGACCTGCGGAGAAGAGCCCAGCGCTCAGGACACGAGAGAGCCGTATTTATTTCACATGGACAAGCATGATTGTGTCGCATGCTGAACATGAAAGCTCGTGTGAGGCACATTACCCGTAACAGCAAAATTATGTGCTTTTGTTTGTTTGTTTGTGTGTGTGTGTGAGCGCGCACAGGGAGCCGGGAGAGAGTCACCAAGTGGTTGACAAAGACAGTCACCCTTTAAGCAGAGCTGAGACCACGGGCTCAGAAAGCTCTGGACGACTCCATCACCAAAGGTCCTGTCTCTGAGGAGTGGCCCCAGAGGTGACGGGTGGGGAGGGGGGCGCTGCTTCCTCTCTGCCTCTCTCTGTGAGGTCAGGAGGACGAGGACGGTCTCCCATGCCACCACCCAGGGCGGCTCAGCAGAGGTCAGCTCAGACGAGAAGTCCCGGACACTCAGGCATGACCACGCTCACGTTGGGTGGACAGTGACAGGGACAGTGGCACTATCCCCACTCAGAACAGCTGTCATCACCAGAAGACCCTTCTTCCTAAAGGGGTTTCCCCCGGGCAGCTTATGGGACGCAGGGGAACGGTCTGGAATGGACCGAACGGGCCTGAAGCAGGTGGACTTTGCCTGGACGAACTGACCGGGAAGAGAGCCTACGGCGGGGACGCCGTGGTCTCTTGGCCTTTGACTGGGCTTCCTGGTTCCAGGGTGATGAAATCCAAGAGGGGACAGGGGGCGAGAGGGTGGCAGGCTCCAAGACGAAACCTCCCCGGAGCGAGACCCACGGAGGAGCCGGGCGCGGGGAGGCTTACTCCCACCTGAAGTCCTGTCCCACCGTCTCATAAAACTTAATGTTATAAGGCCTATAAAATTCCCGGAGCTGATCGATGACCTCGGGATCAATCTGGACGTGAGCTCTGCCTTTCGATTTGCCCAGACACCGGGGCAGGAGGTTCGAGGCCGTCCTTTTCAAGCAAGGGAACCCTTTGGTCTTGTTGAAGTAGAAGTGCTTGTCCGTGATGAACCGCTTCACGCCCAGGAAGTCCTGCACGCGCCCCAGCTCGCCCGCGGGGTCCACGATGAGCCGCTCGCCGCTGACGAAGAGGATCTGCGAGAGCGGGAAGTAGCGCAGCCAGCTCTCCAGGTGCAGCGCGTACATGCCGATGCGGATGGCGCTCCAGGACGCGTCCACCAGGCCCAGCGTGCGGTTCCGGAAGGACAGGCCCTCGAAGGTGGGGATGTCCGGCTTCTTGGACAGGGTCTGCGTGTAATCGGAGATGGCGCGGGTCACCGGGTTCCGCACCACCACGATCAGCTTGGTGTCCCGGGACATGTTGAAGATCCGACGTGGCGCCTCTTGCGTGACGAAATAGCTGGGGGTCTTCTCCAGCGTGATCTGGCTGTCCAGGGTCCGGGGCATCAGGCTCCTGCCAGCAGAAGCAGAGACAGTGAGAGAGGGCTCCCCTCCCCCAGGGGGGCTGGGGTCCTTTCCTCCACCCCCTGCTCCCTGGTGCCCTCCGGGGCTCCCTCGCTCTCACCTGCCAGGGGACCCACTGTGTCTCTTGTTGATGTTAATTATTTTAGTCTTTAACAGCTTTGCATTAGGACAGGAAATGCCTATCAGTGCGGGTTAAAAAAGGAGGGAATAGCCAATGGAGACACTTAGGTAGATCTGTGTGTGCTCACTGGGACTTCCCAGACCATTCCAAGACCAAAGATTAACATGACAAAAGGCAAGACACAGCACCTTGTCTATCACAGGGCACCAGGAGAAAGGGATAAGCCGTGCCTGGCCTTGGCGTGGCTTCCGGAAGGTGTCAGAGTGGGGGACTGGGGGCGGGGGAAGTCAGGGGTGAATGACCATGACATTTGTGGCACCATTTTTCTTGAGACTGTTAATGAGGTTATGACATGGTGAAAAGATACCAAGGAAGGTATTGCATAGCGTTCTGGCCAAAGAGACTTCTCCAAATATATGAGAACATCTGTTGTTTGTGGTGTGTTTTTGGGGGGGTGGGGTGGGGGTGGGGGCAGGAGAGGGCTCATTTTATAGGAATACCCAGTGTTGCAGAACTGAGTTCCAACCCCTGCGCTGCACACCTGAAACTCATGTAAAAAATCTCATGAAACGTCACTGGCAAGGGAAAAAATAAGTAATAAAACGAAGGTACCCCTCATCATGGAAATAGCCGGTCATACAACAGAAATTCTCAGCACTGTCACCGCCCCCCCCCCCACACACACAAAATATGTGTCTTCCTGCTGAAATACATCCTCAGGACAAGCCTGGAGAAGCCCGGAGGTCAAGACAGTGGGCCCTGAGGCAGACGCCAGGCCCCGCAACCTCTCCCTCCCTTACGTTTTACTTTTTATTTATTTTTTTGTGACAGACAGAGGGAGGGACAGATAGGGACAGACAGACAGGACGAGAGAGGGGTGGGGGAGGTGAGAAGCATCAGTTCTTTGTGGCGGCTCCTCAGTCTTAGTTGTTGGTTGATGGCCTTCGACCTCGGGGATTTGAACCTGGGTCCTCCGTGTCCCAGTCTGACGCTCTATCCACTGCGCCACCACCTGGTCAGGCTGTTCCCTTCCTTGTTAATTCCCTGGCTCTGCAGGAGATTCTCAGGGGGTGACATGGAAGCTCCTTCCCAAGTGTGTTTCTTTCAGACCTTGGTGGAAGGGAACACCCCTGGCTCCGGGTCATGACTTCTTTCTGAAGGTCATGTTTTACCTTACAGTAGTTTATTATCATTATTATTAATTATTTTTTTAATGCTGGCCACCCACTAGACCACCCGAGGAATTTTAAAACATACAGATATCTGGGCCCCATCCTGAATCAACTGATTGAAACTGTTTGGGTACTTTTTAAAATCTCATGTGATTCCAATTGAAGGCAGAGTTGAGAACCACCAAGGGAAGGTTCTTTCTGCCTTCTAACACGACGACAGACCAGTCCCCCAAAGCATCATCTTCATGTTCCTCAGGAGCACGGACTCCTGTTTCCTAGTCTTCTTCATCCCCAATCCTGTCATCATCCCTCTTCCGTCCCCTGGCCTCACCTGGTGCTCCCTCCGTCAAACCTGCCTCTGTCTGTGCCTCTTCTTTTTTCTTTTTTTTTAAATTTATTTTATTCATTTTTGAGAGGAGACACACAGAGAAAGAGAAAGAGAGAAAGGGGGGAGGAGCTGGAAGCATCAACTCCCATATGTGCCTTGACCAGACCAGTGCAGGGTTTTGAACTGGCGACCTCAGTGTTCCCAGGTCGACGCTTTATCCCACTGCGCCACCACAGGTCAGGCTGTCTGTGCCTCTTCTTAATCTGGCTTAATCAGCACCGGGCTGTTCAGAGTTCCCCCAAATTTGCATGTTTCATGCTGAGGGACCTTTGATAGGTTGTGTGTTCTGGGTGAAGCTCTCTGCAGCCTGTCAGGGAAAGTTGCTCCTGGCTCTTAGTTTATTACCACCTCCACCAGGGAGCCTTTCCTGGCTGTCCCAGTTTGTAGGAAAATAGCCAGAGATTCAACTGCAGCCTTGAGACGAGACTTGGGTGTGGACTTCAGAACGCCAAGTCCTGCGGGGGCGGAACGCTGCCCAGGCGAGCTCTACAAGGATTGTTTATAGGAAGCAGCTGATTCCTGTAGCCATTTTCCTACATGCCTGGGGGGCACCGGGCAGTCATCTTTCTCTGCACCTGAATCCACTTAGACCAGTGGTTCTTCACCTGGGTTCTATCAAACCCTAGGGGTTCGAGGAGTTGGTCTCAGGGGTTCGGAGAAGCCTCTGCCGCGGAGGCCAGAATAAAGTAATACCGTCATGTGTTGTGAGTTCATGCACTTTGTTGGTTTTGTTCTTTGAGCAAGGTGATGTTCATGCACGGCTCATTTTGTGCACCAGTAAAAAAACCTATACCTATGTCTTGAATTTGGAAAAAAAAATCATATTTTATCACTAAAGAAGGGTTCGGTGAATGCGCATATGAAACTGGTGGGTTTGGTACCTCAGAAAAGGTTAAGAACCACTGAAAGTCTTAGACTAATGTGACCCGGGCTCTGCTAATCTGCTTGGTGAGCAAGGAGACCAATAAACACGACGAGGCTGCAGAGCTCTGGGCTCTCGGTCCTGGAAGCCGGGAGTCCCCTGGACCCACCTTTTCTCTCTGTTGTGTCCTGTGCGTGTTGTTTCCTACGTCCTGCGGCGCCTTCCTCTCGGGCACCCCCGCGGCCCAGCTGGTCAGGGCATTAGTTATTCCCCCCTCCCCAGAAGAGCAAGGCCTTTGTTCCCCCCGTGAAGACATCTCCTATTTTCCACACATTCGCTGCATTGATCATCACCCTCGAGTGTGTAAGGTCACGGAAGGCAGGGGTCACGACTCTCACCCGGCTCCCTGACAAAGCTTGTCTTGTGCCTGGTATGCGTTCATCCTGAACAGGCATTTATCAAGCGCCTAGGGCATGCCAGGGACAAAAATGTAGGCAAGGAGTTGACAGCCTATATACACCACACACGTGAGTGGGTCCCCTTTTCTCAGTGTGAGAAGCCGTGCCTGAAATTAGCTTCCCACAAGGGCTGGTCAGAGCTCTGTCGGAACCCCGTTCCTGGTAGGTCCCCAATGTCCCCGGGTGCTGGGAAGGAAGCTGGCTTTTCCAGAGAACTCCTGGAAAGAGCGGGCACCTAAGCCCCCCCCACGTCACCTGTCATTGGATCATCCCCCGCCTGGCAGGGCTGCTGACAGCCCTGTTGTGTCAGAAGGGAGCTGAGGGAGGTGTGAGGGCCGAGTCCCTTTGCTGGAGTGTCAGCCCAGTCTGTCCAGGCCCTGGCATGTCCCTCGGGGTGATGGTGAGAGGCAGTGTAACCCTGTGCCCGACTCTTCTACGGAGACCCCTGGCTTGCCAGTTCCCTTCGGAAACACCCGTTTCTTCCTCCCGTACCTTGTCTATGATGGGCTTCGTCCCGAGTCCTGTCTTGTGACAGGTGGACCCTAGAAAGGGATCCTCCTTGCGTGACAGAGCCACACAGAGACCGTCAGGGGCTAGCGGGGTGCTTCAGTGGCCGGCGGTGAGCAAGGGACTTGGAAGCAAAGAGCCCCGGGTTGGCGTGCTACTGTTGGCCGAGGATAAGAAACGGGCACGCAGCCGGCCGGCCGGCCTGCCTGACCGAGCGGGACGTCCTCTGGGTTCCTGCACGCTGTCACAAGCGGCAGCAATCCCTTCTCTTTCTCAGCCGAGTGGAATTAGCCAGGCGCGGAAAGACACGCTATAGGATCTCAGGGACACACGGACGCTCTGTGTCGAAGTCGGAGCCAGGGATCAGAATGGCGGCCCCCAGGGGCTGAGGTGTGTGTGTGGGTGGAGGGGGATGGGGAGGTGCTGGACCAAGTATATACACACAGTTACACAATGAATCATCTTGCACCCGGGCTCTAATGTCTAGTAGGAGTGACTGTCGCCAAGCATATTGGATCGGATCCTTGGAAGCTGCTAAGAGACGCCGTCTGACGCTAGGTGAGGTGAGGGAGGCACTAACCGACTTGACCGCGGTGATCGGGTCACGAGGGGCAGTATAATTACTACACCAGGGTGTGCATAACCTTAAAAACATGACACTCCGCGGAGAGCGGCCGCCCACGCCGTCTGCCATGGACTGAATGCTTGTCTTCCTCTGCAGGTCCGCACGTCGATGCCCCAATCCCCGGAGGGATGGTATCAGGAAGGGTCCTGAGGGTGCAGCCCCCCCCCCCCCCCCGCCCCAGAATGGGCGTGGTGCCCTCGGAAGGAGAGACACGAGACAAGTGACCAGATGCCGGCAGGCAGGCTCGGCTACTGCAAGCTGGCCCGTGGGCAAGCCTCTCAGGGGAGACTGACCAGTCAAGAGAGCGAGTGATCGGTACCAAAGCACAGTTTATTAAAAGAGAAGCCACCCCGTCTCATGGAAATCCGTATCATTATATCTAATACAGAATCATACATAATTCAGCACAGAAGTGGGTCAAAGAAAAAAATAAAAAAGATTATTCTCCACAGATTCCAAAAAAGGCACTCAGTAAATTCGACATTCATTGCTGATTAAATAATAATAATAATAATAATAATAACCTTAGGAGCTCAGCTCATTTAAACTTCATGACAGTCGACGGCACCTGGTAGGCATTGGTATTATCAGCCTTATTATTCATGTAAGAAATTTTGGCACAGGGAAGTAACCTGCCCAAACACCCAAAGAGCTGACTGGCAAGTCAGGCTAGAAGCCCAGTGGTTCTGACTTCAGCAACTGGGCAGGTAACCTCCAGACTACGAGTCTCATTCACGTCCAGCAACACAAAGATGCTTGCCCATACGATGAATAGTTCATACTGTTTTATAATTTATAGACAGTTCAATTAAAACTTTCATAAATGGGAGGGGGGATGGAAAGTGTCCCCATATTAGAAAGACAGCTATTCTTCTCAAATTAATTTATCAATCAAATGCAATTTTCATCCAATACCAAGAGGATTTAAATAATTGAATGTGACATTGCAATGATGAAGTTTATTTCAGACAAATCGATTCAAGGTAAGATTGTGTTAGAAGGAAGACTCGTGGGCAGAAATCTGGGACTGTTACAGGATGTAGGATAAAACCGTCATCATTTTAACCGTGTGGCTCAGGAACAGGTGAATGGATTTACTAAAACAGAATTCAAAACCATAACCAAGCACAACTATCAGCAAAACACATGATAAAGCTGACATTTCTTTTCTTTGTGTGTGTGTGTGTGTGTGTGTGTGTGTGTGTGTGTGTGTGTGTAACAGAGAGAGATAGAGAGAGCGACAGATAGGGACAGATAGGGAGAGAGATGAGAAGCATCAATTCTTTGTTGCGGCTCCTTAGTTGTTCATTGATTACTTTCTCATATGTGCCTTGACTGGGGGGCTGCAGCAGACCGAGTGACCCCTTGCTCAAGCCAGCAACCTGGGGCTCACACCAGTGACCATGGGGTCATGTTAATGATCCCACGCTCAAGCCAGGGACCTCGGGATTCTGAATCTGGGTCCTCTGCACCCCAGTCTGATGCTCTATCCACTGTGCCACTGCCTGGTCAGGCTAAAGTTGACATTTCCATCGACTGGGGTATTATGGGTTACTGGGACTTTACTGGGACAATCAGCAAATCAGCTGGGGGAAAAAATAAAGTCAGGTTTTCTGATTCATACCTACCTCAGGATTAATTCCAGATGAAAACTTTCTTTCAAGGTCAGGAAGACAATGGCGTAAAAGCTGGATGTGTGAGCTAAGACGCGCGTCCTCTGGAGAACTGGGAAGCGTTTATAACCGTGACGCCAAAGGAAGGAAACACAGACTCGCCATGTGACCACAGACACATTTGAAAGTTTGGAAGTTAAAAAACTCACCACAAGCCTGACCAGGCGGTGGCACAGTGGATAGAGCATCGGACTCGAACGTGGAGGACCCAGGTCCGAGGCCCCAGGTCGCCAGCTTGAGCACGGGCCCATCTGGCTTGAGCAAAAGCTCGCCAGCTTGGACCCAAGGTCGCTGGCTCCAGCAAGGGGTCACTCGCTCTGCTGTAGACTCCCAGTCAAGGCACATGTGAGAAAGCAATCAATGAACAACTAAGGTGTCACAATGAAGAATTGATGCTTCTCAATCTCTCTCCCTTCCTGTCCCTCTCTGTCCCTCTCTGTCTCTGTCACACACAAAAAAAATCACAAGGAAAAACAATATGTAAAGCAACCCCGCCCCCAAACAAAACTCTGTCCCATATAGAATAAACAACTAGTTACTATCTTTCATAAGTGGAGTTCTTATAAATCAATAAGAAAAACACCCCAAGGGAAAACTGAAGAAAAGACAAACAATTCCTGAAAAGAAGGTACCAAATTGGCAACATAGCCACATTTACTAGGTTTGAAAGAAACACAAATGCAAATAAGATAGCATTTTGAACTACCGGGAAGTTAAGATATGTGCAGAAAGATGTACAGGACGAGCAACACAGTATCATTTCTTCAGAGTAGTGAGCGAACAGAAACAAATGTACCCAACGCTATATTGGTTACAAGACAGGTTGATGCATTTAGTGAAATGCTGATGCTGTGATAATTAAAATAAATTTTAGAAAGTGTTTAAGGCAATGGGGACACGCTGGTATGGAACTGTCAGCAGAAAAATACTATGTACACATGATCACTGGTCCCCGTGTGTGTGTGTGTGTGTGTGTGTGCAAAGGTGTCTAAACCTGGGTATCAAAAGGAAGAACATAGTCCCCCCTCCCCGCCCCCGGTATTTATTCTAGCACCTTCTCACTCCCCCTACTCTATAGTGTGGACAAAAAAGTAGGTTTGCATGCCCGACCTGTGGTGGCGCAGTGGATAAAGCGGCGACCTGGGAACACTGAGGTCGCCAGTTCAAAACCCTGCACTGGTCTGGTCAAGGCACATATGGGAGTTGATGCTTCCAGCTCCTCCCCCCTTTCTCTCTCTCTCTCTCTCTCTCTGTGTCTCCTCTCTAAAATGAATAAAATAAAAAAAAAAAGAAAACAAAAAGATTAAAAAAAAAAAAAAAGTAGGTTTGCAGGAGTATGCTGAAAACAAACAAAAAAACCCAGACTCTTATTCCTGTCATATCATTTATGACTGACTGTGATTTTTTTTTCACACGAACTGTAAACCTACTTCTTCTTACCCTGTATATAAAACTATGTGACCAGCCGTGCGTGGTGACTTGTCCTACGGGGTGTGAACAGCCTGGGCTTTTGTTGGAGAGAATCCCTAGAACACCTGTCCCCGCTTTGCACCCAAGAACACTCATAGATTCTAAATAAGACACTTCAGTGCCGGGCCACGCTCCATTTCAGCCGCACAGATTGCAGCAGCAGTGTCACAGAATAAAGAGGAAATGCACAGAACCTGCCATGATGCTGACCCCGCCCCCCTGAACCCCCCACTCCCCCACCAGAGCACGGTGGGTGGGCCCCGGGGAGGGCTGGAAGGAAACTTTTTTATTTTTTTATTTTTTATGATAGAGCCTTTTGTCAAATGCATTTTTTTTTTTTTTTGTCACTCAGCAGAGCTTTGGGAAAGTTACTAACCTCTCTCGGAGCCTCTGTTTCCGCATTCAAGGGGATAAAAATAAGGTAGTACAGGATTGTGGGGAGCCCTGGAGAGGATGCGTGGACGCGTCTGAGTATGCTGGCTGGTGCAGAGTAGGGGATTGTGAGCCGTGCTGGGGAGGACGGAGCTTGTACCTGCCTGAGTCTGTAGGAAGGACCGGAGCAAAATGCAATGACCCACCCTGGAGCAAAGCCGGGGTACCCAAGTCTTGCACACAACGCTGTTAAACATTCCATCGAGATACCTAGGTAATCAAAGACCCCCACGGGGTGTGGGAAGGAAGTGCATTCTACCACCACACATCTGCTCCTTCTTAAAACTACGCAGCTAATTAGCCAGAATCCTCGTCAGCAGTCTCCATGTGCACTCAGCACTCATACTAAGCATGTCAGCAAACCCTGGCTCTTTGCTGTTCAACATAGGCGCTTCCTTCTACCCATAGGAGCCTCCGGCAGGATGCTGGGCACTTGGGGAGTTGAACAAGCAAAGCCTCACTTTGACTCAATCCGCTGGAAGGTTTTCCTCAAGCACCAGGCCAGCTGGATAGCTCTTTAGAATTAGAAAGGCACAATGACTTAGTGATTAAACCCACAAACTCCCTCCCTCCCCCCCTTTCCTTTCCTTTTTTCCCTCCTTTCCTTTATTATTCAGTAAGAGGAAGGGAGGCAGAGAGACAGACTCCCGCATGTGCCCCAATCGTGATCCACCCGGCATGCCCACCAGGGGGCGATGCTCTGCCCATCTGGGCTGTTGCTCCATTGCAACCAGAACCATTCTAGCACCTGAGGCGGAGGCCATGGAGCCGTCCTCAGTGCCCGGGACAACTCTGCTCCAGTGGAGCCTTGGCTGCGGGAGGGGAAGAGAGAGACAGAGAGAAAGGAGAGGGGGAAGGGTGGAGAAGCAGATGGGCACTTCTCCTGTGTGCCCTGGCTGGGAATTGAACCCAGGACTTCCTCATGCCAGGCTGATGCTCTACCACTGAGCCAACCTGCCTGGGCCTGGCTTCTAGTTGATGCCCTGTTCACTGAGAAGTCCCAGGTAAGTTATTTAACCTCCTGAAGACTCCGTTTTCTCACGCATTAAAATGGAACCCATTATGGTGCCTACTTTACAAGATTATTGTAATAATTAGGGGTGAGGATGGGAATTAAATGTACTTTGTGCAGTATCTGGTGCTCGGCAAGGCCTCAAAGAGTTGTTAACAAAACAAAGATATATGTGCTTTTTCATCAGAAGCTCCAAAGGAAGGATGGTATCCTCAGGAAGGGAGCAAAGAGGTCATTTTACTGCAGGACGGTGTATGTTTCTGAACCCTGAGAAGACCAGAAGAGGGAATTGCAAAGAACATTCACCCTGTCTTCTATGTTAGGCTTCTACTTTGCTTACTAACTATCTTTTCAAAAGGAAAGTGTGTGGGACACTGTTTAAAGGTATGATTCCATGATGCTCAAAAACATTTCAGCGGTTTCAAAAATAAAAATACAGCAATGCTCCTCTAATTAAATTCCTTTAATTTTTTTTCCCTTTTATTTATTTATTTTAGAGAGGAGACACACACACAGAGAGAGAGAGAGAGAGAGAGAGAGAGAGAGAGAGAAAGGGGGGAGGAGCTGGAAGCATCAACTCCCATATGTGCCTTGACCAGACCAGTGCAGGGTTTTGAACTGGCGACCTCAGTGTTCCCAGGTCGACGCTTTATCCACTGCGCCACCACAGGTCAGGCTAATTAAATTCCTTTAGAACTTTTATTTTAAAGGAGTGATATAACCCCCCCCCCCCCGTCGGGTTAGGACTGCCGTTGGATAATGAGATTGCTCGTGTCAACGTGTTTTCAAGGGGTGGGCTGTCGTATACCTGTAATTATTATTTAACTCGATGCACATATTAGGAAAGTAATCTTCTGATTGTCAAGGAGGTCCAAGGAGAGATGTCAGAGCTGTTTTGTTTTGTTCTGATTGTAGAAGATTGTAACGGAGGAGACATGGGCGTTTCCTTATTATACCAAGAATCAATCGGGGCGTAGAAGAAAGGAGATGCTGTATAGCGGCTCCATCTCGAAGTCAAACCGAAGAACTGTCATTGCTCCAAAGGTAGCTCTTTAGTCTGTTTCATTTTTATTTTTTGCATTTTTCCAAAGCTAGAAGCAGGGAGGCAGAGAGACAGAATCCTGCATGCGCCCGACCGGGATCCACCCGGCATGCCCACCAGGGGGCGATGCTCTGCTCATCTGGGCTGTTGCTCCATTGCAACTGGAGCCATTCTAGCACCTGAGGCAGAGGCCATGGAGCCATCCTCAGTGCCCGGGCCAACTTTGCTCCAATGGAGCCTTGGCTGCGGGAGGGGAAGAGAGAGACAGAGAGAAAGGAGAGGGGGAAGGGTGGAGAAGCAGATGGGCGCTTCTCCTGTGTGCCCTGGCCGGGAATCGAACCTGGGACTTCCATATCCCGGGCTAACGCTCCACCACTGAGCCAGCCCGCCAGGGCCCATTTTTATTTTTAAAGAAATGTTCTTGTACCACCTCTTCTTTACCCAATCCTCTAGTGAAGGACACTTGGGTTGTTTCCCTGCCTTGGCCATTGTGAGTAATGCTGCGATGAACACGGGGGCTGCACGTGTCTTTAGGAATGCATGTTTTCACATGTTCCTGGTCGATATACATTAGAATACTACTGAGCCATAAGACGAGATGAAATGCTGCTCTTTGTGACGAAATGGATAGGTCCTCGAGGGCATCACGGTACGTTGAAACAAGTCAGATGGGAAAAATCGAGAACCGTACGACGTCCCGCATCTGTGGGGCAGAAAACTGCAAGCGACAGGGAATCTCTGAGACACAGACAACACTACGGTGGTGACCGGGGGAGGGGGGCAGGGGGGGAGGAGGGCCGTGGGCAGTGGAGGAAGCTCAAAGGAGTCAGGTCTGTGGTGACGGAAGGAGAGGTGACTCGGGGTGGTGAACACGCAGTACAGCGTGCAGGTCACGTGGCATAGACTCATCCGCTGGAAACCTACACAGTCTTATGAACCGAGGTCACCCCAACGAGTTTAATTAAAATGTTTATATATATAGTCAAAGGTCATTATTGCCCGGAAAGAAGGGTCCAAAGGAATTCCCAGAAACTCAGCTCCTTACCCCGCCTCCTGGTGTGGTCACCACGCCGCCATGCCCGAGTGCCAAGCACACCCACCAGGGAAACTGAGGCCGTGCTGATCAGTGGCCCTTCCGCACTCTGAGTCCGTGTCCACACGTGTGCTCTGCAGAAAGTGACGTATTTCCGCAATGGGTCATCTTCTATTCTTCTTCTTTTTCTTTTTTAATTTTTTTTAAAATTCATTTTAGAGAGGAGACACAGAGTGAGAGTGAGAGAGAGAGAGTGAGAGAGAGAGAGAGAAAGGGGGGAGGAGCTGGAAGCATCAACTCCCATATGTGCCTTGACCAGACCAGTGCAGGGTTTTGAACTGGCGACCTCAGTGTTCCCAGGTCGACGCTTTATCCACTGCGCCACCACAGGTCAGGCACAATGGGTCATCTTCTGAATCAGCTTGGCTGGGCGAAGAGACGCCCCGGTAAGTGGTAAAAGGTTACTTCCGGGGGTGAGGGTGGTGTGTGTGTCTGTGAAGGTTGATATTGTAGACTGAGAAAAGAAGACCCCCAAACACCACGGGTGGGACCGTCCAATCCACCGTGGGCCTCACTGGGATGAAAAAGGCAGAGGAAGGGCAGGCTCGCTCTCTCTTCTTGAGCTGGGACGTCCACCTTGTCCTGCCCTGGACATCAGGGCTCCGGGTACTTATACCACCAGCTCCCCCTGTTCTCAGACCTCGGAGTTGGACTGAACCCCTACCACCAGCGTTCCTGGGCCTCCAGCTTGCGAACAGCAGACCATGGGACTTCTCAGCCTCCGTAACTGCACAAGCCAATTCCTAGGGTCAACCTCTTATATGCGACTCTCTGCACCCCGTGGTCTGCTTCTCTGGAGCACCCTCACTGGCCCAGTTTCTTGGGGCGTCCACGTGAGCTGCGCCCTGCATGGGAGGCATGGGAGGACCCGGGGGAGAGGGTCACCGCCCAAGGGCTGGCAGGTGTTGGGCCAGAGACCCCACAGAGACGGGAGTTTGGATGTGACAATCACCGGGGAGTGGGGTGGGGGAGGCCATCAGGCGGACACGGGGAACGCTCTCAGCAATGCTCAGGACTCGGGTGATGTGCGTGTGACTCACAGTTCAGAAGGGGGCTCACCCTTGAAAGAGGGAGGTATGGATGACCCAGAGAGGAGCGGAGTGGAGCAAATGTCCCCTTTGGGTTCTCGAGATGGTTTTGTGTTTTCTGGAACCTGTCAGAGGTCACTTGACGGGCAGTGGAGACGTACCGGCATCAGGCCCACTACTGAAAGTTTGTGTCTGTCGTTTCCTGCCCGGGGTGCCCAGCCGAGGGAGGAATGGGGTGGTCTCGTCTCCACCTGGTTTACCAAGCTGTCCCTCATGTGGCTGGGCTGACTAGGAGGGGACCCTTTGTCTCTTCTGCGCAACGTGGGAGGTGATCCTGGACCCGTAGGAGGGATCCCTTCTCTGGGGTTTGAGCCAAATAGGGATGTCCAATAACGGGTCATCCAAGCCCTGGGTCCAGTGGAGCAATGTGAACACACTCTTACCTTCCAGCATCCCTTCCACCAACTGTACTTCCAAAGGAAGGTTTACTGCCCGTTGGTATCAGAGAGAGAGAAGAGAAGCTGTATTTCGCCTGACCAGATGGGGAGGGTACAGTAGATGGAGCATGGACCTAGGATGCTGAGGTCCTAGGGTCGAAACCCCGAGGTCACTGGCTGAACGCAGGCTCACCAGCTTGAGCGCGGGGGTCACTGGCTCGAGCATGGGATCATAGATATGACTCCATGGTTACTGGCTTGAGCCTAAAGGTCACTGGCTTGAAGCTCAAGGTCACTGGCTTGAGCAAAGGGGTCGCTGGCTCAGCTGTAGCTCCCCCCCCCACCCCAAGTCAAGGCACGTTTGAGAAGCAATCAACAAACCACTGAAGTGACGCAACTACGAGTTGATGCTTCTCCTCTCTCTCCCTTCCTGTCTCTTTCACTAAAAAGAAAAGAAAAGCTATATTCCAGTTTGTGTATTGCTCTAAAGCATCTGTTGCTTGGCTGTGTTTTGCCGGGAGACTTGGCAACTCATATTCATAAACAGGCTGCTTTGGGTTTAATTGTGCAGCTAACTCGAGCTATAAAATGGGGCCCACGGCGGCCCGGATGGTTTCTGAGGAAGAAGCGAATGAGCCTCCAGGGCAGAGGCAGATCTAAGGGCGGGCGCACCAGGCTTGCGCCCCAGACCCTGACTTCTGAAGGGCCCCGCAAAACCCCAACTGGACACTTTTTTCTAAAGACACCAGGTTTGGTTTTTTTTATGTGCCATTTTAATGTAAGTAGTACGTACTATTTTTTACTTATTTAAAAATACAGTTAACATGTATTTTTATTTTTCCTGTCTTTCTCTCTCTTTCTCTCTCTGTCTCTCTCTCTCTTTTTAAGGGGCCCGATATTTTCTTCTGCGCCCAGGGCCTCCACCAACCTTATCCACCTCTGCTTTGCTCTAGGGCCCCTTTGTTCAGAAGTATCTAACAGCTCCCCCTGTAAGGAACACACACTCAGCTCTCAGGATTGGGGTATGAGGGAGCCTGGGCCCCATGAGCCCCCAGAGTCAGGCTCATTTCTGATGGCCTGACCTTGGAGACAGCCGGGCTGGGCCAGAGATGGTCCATCAAAACCTCTGACTCCCAGCATGGACTCCCAGAGGGGGGGTTGATGCGGCCACTGTGTACCAGACCCTCCCTGGGCGGTGTGTCCAAGTCCTCCTCTCCTCCTGACATGCCAGGTGAGGTACCTGCTGTCCCCTGAGGGAAGCGTGCCACTATGTCCCCAGGAGAGGGGCATCTCTGGACTGAGTTGGCGTCTGGGCGTTGTCCTGAATTGGAGGCTTAGGAGAATACGGTGGGGGGAGACTGTCCCCTTCCAAGTCACCTCTCACAGAGGTGTCTCAAGTTACAAAGACAGAAACAGGGGTGGTCGTGTGCCACATAAGAGAGAAAGACAACATAGTCTAGGGCTCATGGTGTATTCGGCAAGAAGGGATCAAGGTAGATGTCTAGATGGGTCAGACTTTTTTGTTGTTGTTGTTGTTTTTTGTATTTTTTTGAAGTGAGAAGCGAGGAAGCAGTCAGACAGACTCCCGTATGCACCCGACTGGGATCCACCCAGCAATCCCTGTCCGGGGCCAATGCTGGAGTACCGAGCTATTTTTAGTGCCTGAGGCTGATGCACTCGGACCAACTGAGCTATCCTCAGTGCCCGGGGGGTCACTCTCAAACCAACTGAGCCACTGGCTGCAGGAGGGGAAGAGGAAAAGGAGGGATGGAGAAGCAGATGGTCGCCTCTCCTGTGTGCCCTGACCAGAAATCGAACCCAGGCTGTCCATTTGTTGGGCTGATGTTCTCTTCACTGAACCAACTGGCCAGGGCCTAGAAATGATATGTTCATTTCTCCCTACATCCATTCTTTTTACTTTTATTTTTTTTGGAACTAGGACGTGAGGAGGGGTGTGATTAATTGCTAACGTCAAACCGCAACAGAAGGAAGTATACAGTTCAGCCGTCATCTCATATTTTATCAGCAAGCAAAAAAAAAAAAAAAAAAACAAGACAAAACAAAATACCCCCCCAAAGCAGTTGAGTGCTTATTCCAGCCACTCTAACGACTTCCCAAGACAGCTCACTCCATTTTTCGTTGTCGTGGTTGCTGTTGTTGTTCTTGCCAAATGTGAGCCGTGAGCTTCCCATCCGTCTTCCGCAGCCCGCGGTGGGCCTTCTGCGGGCTGGTCTCCACCGAACGGCTTCTGTTGTGGAGCCGTCCTGTCCTGGCACAATCGCTCCTATTCCCGCCAGTCTTGCCCATCGGAACAGTTCTTTTCTGTTGGTGTTCTCTGGCCACTCCAGTCTTCTGGCCGGTTCTCTTCACGGCTGTGGGAACCCTGGGCGTTGCCGGGCTGCTGTCTGTCCCAGCTGGCGCCTGCCCAACAGGGCGCGGCTGGCAACGGGCCCCGAGTTTTGCCCTCTCAGGGCGGCGGGCAGCACCCCCGGGTCAGCGTCCTCAGGAACTGGCATCTGCTTGAGGATGACCCTATTCCGGGAGGGCTGTAACAGGATCTGGATCTGCCCCAAACGGAGCATATGGTGAGCAGGGGTGTTGCCGTGGTCCGAGAATCAGAACGCAGCCGCACGCCCCCCCACCTCGCGGATCCACCCCCCCTCCAGACGCTCTTGGGAAATATCTCACATAGGCTACATTTGTTTTTTTTTTCAAGCCAAGTCAGAAATAAAGATTTTCATGGGAAAAACGTTTCGGGGAGAACATGTTGGCAAGAGATGTTACACAGTAACAAAAGCTACAAACCAACAAGAGCAGCAACACACACACACCGTAGGAACCAACTCAAACGTGTCCCCGACGCACGACCTCTTACCCCCGACGCACGACCTCTTACCGGCGGCTGGTCCACAATGGCGGCGAGCCCTCCCGCCCCAGGCGGGTCCTCCCGCTTCCCACGTGGGTCCTCCCGCTTCCCACCGGGTGTTTGTTAAGCGCCAATTATAGGCTGAGAACTTGAGGATCTTTCAGTTAAATTAAGCAAAGGGCCTTGGGCCCCAGTTTCTGAGATGCTATGAAGTATCCTCTCCAGCTTCCCGAGGTCACTGGAGACCTCTCTGTCCCCATGTTGCTGAGAAGTTAGAAGGTCCATGCACGACCCCATTGCAAACCTGTGTCCCCCCTCCCGGCAGCTTCCTGTGTACTCTGCTTTCTCTCCACAAGCTTCCCCCGGATTCTTGCTATTCTGACATGGGCAGGGCGTGCATTTTGGTCCCTGGCTGGAGCGCAGAGGATGCTGGTGACAGAGGGGAGACGGGAAACAGAGGAAGCTGGTAGGGACAGTGTAAGAGACAGGATCTGGGGGCGGCTCTCAGAGCCTCGCCTTGCAGGCCGCTCTCTGCACGTGACTGCAAAGATGTCCCTGGGCACAGTTTGCGGTCCCAGAGGAAAAGGGACTCATTTCTATCAGAAGTCCATTAGAGCCTGACCAGGCGGTGGCACAGTGGATACAGCGTCAGACCGGGACACAGAGGACCCAGGTTGGAAACCCCTAGGTGGCCAGCTTGAGCGTGGGGTCATTGGCTTGAGCCCAAAGGTCGCTGGCTTGAGCAAAGGGTCACTCGGTCTGCCGGAGTCCCCCACCGCACCCCACCCCCGCTCAAGGCACATATGAGAAAGCAATCAGTGAACTAAGGTGCCACAACGAAGAACTGATGCCTCTCATCTCTCTCCCTTCCTGTCTGTCCCTATCTGTCCCTCTTTCTGACTCTCTCTGTCTCTGTCAAAAAAATAAACAAACAAAAACCAACAAAAAAATGTCCATTAGATCATATCTTGGTTTGATTGGCTCACTTCGAGTCACATGCCATCCCTGAACCCAACCCATGTGTCCACCTCTGTGGATGGGGTGCTTGCTGTTGTCTCATAACCCTTCCCTCAACCAGGACCGCCTGGCACAAAGGAGGTTCCCCAGAGGAAAGCCCGGGCCTGGTAGCAGCCAGAGAGGGGACTGGATGCCGGATAGGCAAAACCCGACAGAGGCGGTCTGCGTTCTCTGAGGTCAGAGTTTTCCCCCCTCAGCACATTTATTGGACAGAAGACACGTCCAGACAGGGGACTCCGCAGACCTGAGCCTTTTCCTCAGTCACTCTCTCACTTGGGGGGGGGGCGCAGAGGGCCCCTGGAGACGCTGGAAGCTGGGCTCTCCGCTGCAGGGAGCTTGGCAGGGCTGGGGGCGGGGTCCCTGGCTCTCTCTCACCCGGACCCACCCCGTACTCGCTGGGCAGTCATGGTCTCCCTCCCAGGCCAGTGGCCCCTGGGCCCTGTCTGAGGTGCCTGGCCATGGAAAGCCCTGTGCTCTGGTGGTGGAGGAGCAAAGTACCAGCCTCACCCGCTGTGGGAGTCAAGGGAAAGACTTCAGACCTCCCGCTCGGCCGGAGAAGTCGGCAGCGGCGTCACAGCCCACAGATTAATTTACACCCCAGCTGACGGATGGACGGATGGACAGACAGACGGATGGCGGTGCCTGCTGTGACTCAGCTCTGATGCGCCTCTCCCCCCTCGCCACACCTTACCCGCCATTCCTCTCACGGACGACGGGGCCAGTCCACGGTCCCCTAGAGACAGGCGTGCCCACGGCACACCCCTGGGGTGGACCCCCGACTTAGCAGAGGGCGCTCAACCCCTGCCCCATCCACCATCCGCCTGCCTCCTCCCTAGGGCACGGAGCCGGACACTCAGACACCGGCAGGAACAGACGGACACCACAGAGGAGCTCAGTCCCCTCCCCGTCGGGGAGGTCAGTAACCCGTACAGGGGACAGGACAGCTCCTGACACAGTCCCACCCTGCAGGGCTTTTCGGTAGCAAGGCTCCTGAGGCGGTCACTGACACTCTTGGTTGGCTTCTGTGGGAATCTCCCCAAAATGAATCAATCTGGTGACTTGCTCGGAGAGCGGAGACTGCCTGCGGCTGTTGAGATGCAGACGGCAGGCTGGTGATGACATTGTACCCATGTTGAGTGTGTAGCCAAGAGCCCGGACCATCTGTGTAGATGGATGATCCTGGCACTGGCAGGTGGAGGCTGGTGCTTATCTCTTAAAAATGAAGTACAAAATAGTTGACTAATTTTTCCTCACTCTCCCCTACCAAAACAACAACAAAACAAACAAACAAAAAAAAACTATTGCAGGACTACGTAGAAAGGACTTTGGGCAAACGCCAGCAGAATGTCTGTATCCTGCCCCTTACTTCTCTGACTTCATCTCCAATCCTTTTCTACCTCCCTTTCCCCCTGCTCCAGCCTTACCAGCTATTTTGCAGCTGAAGATGCCAGGCATATTCCTACCACAGGGCCTTTGCACGTGTTCTCTCTGGGTGGAAAGCTCTTCCCGCAGATCTCCATGACTCCCTTCCCAGGAAAGACATCCCTGACCAGCGTATGTAAAACTACAACACCCTCCCCCAAAGTCCTTCACCTCATTCATTTCATTTCTCTGCATCACTCACCAACTTTTAATATACCCCATCGTTCCATTATTTCTGTTGTCTGGATCATGACACGCTCACTATCCTTCCGTGTT
Source organism: Rhynchonycteris naso (assembly GCA_037038555.1). Lineage (NCBI taxonomy): Eukaryota > Metazoa > Chordata > Mammalia > Chiroptera > Emballonuridae > Rhynchonycteris > Rhynchonycteris naso. Next base: position 205,851,233 of record CM073000.1, read on the forward strand.
TCACGTCTCCCCCAGGGTGGGGTGATGGAGGTGGCCCCTTGTGCACAGCGATACTTAACGCTTGTCCACAGACCAGAAAGGTTGATCCCTTTCTGACCGCTCCCTGCTTAGTCAAGGACAAAGTCTCTGGTGTTCCTGCGTCTCTAACACGTTACTCTCCATTTTTTTTAAGAGAGAGAGAGAGAGAGCACATCTCAGGCTCTGGGACATCAGCAGACAACACAGTCCAATCCGAAGCAGATAGCTTCGTTTTGTTTGTGTTGTGTTTATTTCTTTGGCAAAAGATAGGTTTTCCATGGACCCTTGTGATAACATTTATACTTTCGAGACTGTATTTTCTAGTCGAAGTTAAACAATCACGAAGGGGAGACAAGACGGACAGACGTTGAAGGAGCTGGAATGTGTACAACAAAGTCTAAATACCCTTCAACAAGGTACTCAGCCTTTCCACAGTGGGTAGTTGTGGTCCCTTACTTTTGTTCCTGCATCACTGGCGACGGAAATGCAGGAGCAGTAAGGTCCCCCCCCCCCGCCGCCCCGCCCCTGGTGCCGCTCCCCGTAACCCTGCTCAGAACGGGTGTCCTGGCGCTGTCTTCTGGGAGAACTCTTGCCTCCGAAGCTAGCATCAGCATCACCTCCTCTGAGAAGCCCCTCGTGATTGACATTCGATCTGTGCTCCTCCCCATTGCCTGACTATCTTGTCGACAGCTCCATTATCGCAATAATCCCACGGCACTGTCTTTCTCGTTTAGACAGCAGTCCCTCGAAGGATACACTGTCCTAGTCCTCGTCATACCTGGTGCATCATCAGATGTTAAATGACGTTGGGTGGAGTACTACCTCACAGACACTCTCTAGGATAATCTGGTCCCCTGGTGCATTGGGGTTTTGGGGATAGGTCTGGGATGAAATCCAAGCAGATGCTGGCCTGAACCCTCCTCAGGGTCCACCATGACCCTGGGACTCCCTGGGATTTCCAGATCCTGTCCTCTGTCCAAGTGATAAACTCCCAGCCCGGCACAAAAGGCATTGGCGTCCTCCCCCGTACACCGAGTCGCCTGGCCAACGGAGTGCGTCTGAAGGGACTTCCATTTCCCTACCCGCTTTTATTTTATTTATTCAGTGAGAGGAGGGGAGGCTCCCACATGTGCCGGGACCGGGATCCACCTGGCAATCCCACTGGGGGGCGATGCTCTGCCCATCTGGGTTGCTGCTCCGTTGCTCAGCAGCTGAGCTCTTCCTAGCACCTGAGGTGGAGGCCATGGAGCCGTCCTCAGTGCCCGGGCCAACTTTGCTCCAATGGAGCCTTGGCTGCGGGAGGGGAAGAGAGAGACAGAGAGAAAGGAGAGGGGGAAGGGTGGAGAAGCAGATGGGCACTTCTCCTGGCCGGGAATCGAACCCGGGACACCCACACACCAGGCCAATGCTCTACCACTGAGCCAAACGGCCAGGGCTTCCATGCCCACTTTTAACCACACAGAAAGGCTTCAGCCAGACCAGCACTGCTTGTCTGTCTCCCCGCCCTCTAGCCATGCCTCACGTGGATTTAACTAGCTCACAAGGTTGAGGAAGTGACTGATCATACTGTGGCCAGCCTGCCTCCTTGGAGCCCTGCTAGAACCAGCTGTCCCCAAACACTGGTATTCTCCGTCCCTCTGGGCCATCAATGCCACGCCGAGGGGCAGCTGAGAGGGATGCCCGCAGTCGCCCAGCGGTTTCTGGGCGTGCAAACCCTGGTGACCAGGTAGGTGGGTGAGTGTAACTCAGCAGGCTCTTCTGACTACATTCTGAAGCCACCCGCATCAGTGACAATGCTGGCATTTTGATCGCCACGTCTGACCCGACTCTGTCGGTTCTGGACTTGGGAAGGGAAGAGAAGAATGCCGTCCGTCCTATGGACCGCCCTCCCCACACCCCGACTTCCAACACAGTGCAGAATCTTGGATGTGTACAGAGGCCAGAAGTCACACGCAGGCAGGGGACCTGAGCTGCTCCCTGAGGGGGTGGGGTGGGGGGGGATCTGTGCTAAGGGCGGAACGGGGCGTGCTGTCAGAAGACTGTCCCAGCCCAAAGCTCCAGCGTCCCAGCCCTCTTTAAAGGGGACCTGGCTCGTGTGAGCGCCCCATCATGGCAAGAGTCCACCGATTTAGGGTCCGCCTGTCCCCCCGCCAGCCTCTCACGACTCCCTCATTCTCCCAACTGTGGCATTAGGTGCGGTGACAAAGGGTCCCCGAGTCAGGTCACCGCCCCCTCCCCAGGCAATGCCAGCGATACCAACCCTGCAGCGCACGTGCTCAGCCTGGTGCCTGCCCTGTGATCCGTGCTCTGTCGATGTTGGCCGCTGTGACGAGGGTCCCTCTTGGACATGATGCTGCAGCCCTGGCCTTCGGCGCCCCTTCTCGTTCTTGGTATTGAGCCTCACCACGCCAACGGCAGGTAAAAGTCCTGCCCGCCGCATCAACCCAGCCCTAGTGGAAACGGACAGAGGCGTCTGACCGCGCTGCCTCCCCACAGGGTTTCTAGAAGGATTGGACACGCTCCAGAGTGTCCAGATCCAGGCAGTGCTCCTGGGGCTGTGAACCCCCGGTGAATCTCTTCAGAGGGTCTTGGGGACTCAGAACACGAGGCCACTTTGGTGCTTAAGCGGCTCAGGGACACAGGATCCAGAGATATGAGAAGAACAGGGAGCTGTCGCTGGTCCAGATGGCTCGGCTTGCGAGGGCCGCAGGGACTTGTCCTGACTGTGACCGACTGGCTCCAGCCCCAGCAGCTGCCCCTACCAGTTCTCAGCAGGGATGTTCCCGGTGAATAATGCTTCTTCTTCCCAGACAGCATATGGTCTTGGCACAGCTTGGCATCTGAGAGGCACAGACACTCACAGCCAGCCACAGGGGCCCCCTGCCTAAGCGACTCGGGCCCAGTCAGGCCATGGCGAGGAAGCACCAGGCCGAAGGACAGGAGCGGGTCCCGATGTGGACCAGGCTGGAGGGGGAGCAGAGCACGGGTCCCCCCTGGAAGTCACCCTGGTGCAGTCACCAAGGAACCAATTTTCGGCAAGTCCGAGAACTTGGAGATGGGGATGTGTGTGTGTGTGTGGGGGGGGAACACTCACCTCGGGGCGTCCTACTCAACACAGATCGAGCGAGCAGTTTTCCAGAGTGGCTATCGGTCATGGTGGGGTCGGTTATTGCAAAACCAGCCACGGTAATGCCCCTTCCTGTATGCCTCCCCCCCCCCACAGGGGACTACAAACTTGGCCACATGACTCGCTTTGGTCAACCGGATGGTAGCAAATGTAACACAGGCAGACATTGGAAAAGTCCTTGTGCATCAAGGCTTGCCTACTTGCTGCTTAAGCCCCGTGGCCCTCACTGAGCCTGCCAGAGGGCGGGAGACCATGAGGGGACGGGGTCCCCACCATCTCGGGCTTCCTGGACCAAGCCACCAAACACCAGCCAGCCCCGGTCGACCCCACTCGTTGGCCACCGATGCGTGACTGAGTCCAGCCAAATTCAGGTGAGCCTGGCCCGGGTCAGAAGGACTGCCCAGGTGAGCTCAGGCCAAACTGCCACCCGGCAGAGTAGCAGAGTTTCATACACCCGGCTGCTCTAAGCCACAACGTTTTGGAGGAGTTGTTTACACAACAAAAGCTAATTGGAACACCTGGCCTGGGTTCTGTGCTGTCAGAGACGGCCGGCCGGCGTAGAGGTGGTTTATTCACCCGGCTAGACTCTGACACATCGCTCCAGAACAGCGGTTCTTCACCTGGGTTCTATCGAACCCTAGGGGTTCGACGAGTCGGTCTCAGGGGTTCGGAGAAGCCTCTGCCGCGGAGGCCAGAATAAAGTAATACCGTCATTTGTTGTGAGTTCATGCACTTTGTTGGTTTTGTTCTTTGAGCAAGGCGATGTTCATGCACGGCTCATTTTGTGCACCAGTAAAAAAGCATATGCCTATGTCTTGAATTTGGAAAAAAAAATCATATTTTATTTATCACTAAAGAAGGGTTCGGTGAATGCGCATATGAAACTGGTGGGATCGGTACCTCAAAAAAGGTTAAGAACCACTGCTCCAGAACATCCCAGAACAGCTCTTTACAAAACTCTTTTTCCCTTCCGGTCCAGGACCCCTGTCACCCTGTTTTCGTCAGAGACAAGTAAGTAGAAGTGAAGCGAAAACGGTCCAAGCAGCTCGCCCCTGAAGTGAGATGAGATTGAATGGCCAGCTAAGCATCTACGACGATGTCCCACCCAGGCTTTGAACTTGGGGCTTTGAACCTGCTTGGTGGCCTCGGCCTCCTCTGCTACACCCCGTTTCATAACCCGTGTGATGGATTCTCGCCCGGGGGTGCTGACGGTGGTCACGGTGGCCCTCCCGACGGGCAGAGGGGGCAGGCTCTGAAATCTGCTCCGAGAACTCAAGGGTCCTGTGCCCCGGGCAGGCGGGGGAGGGTCGTTGGGGGGGTACTTTTTGTGAACATGTCAGTCCTCCACGCGAAGACGGTGGGGGAGGAAACAACGTCACCATTTTACAGGTGCAGCGCAGAGAGGGTCACAGACGTAAGCACGGCCACCCGGGTGCTGAGTGGGTTGAGCCAGGATGTGACACCAGGCCTTCTCCCGCGAGAGCCCGTGTCAGTTAGCTGGGCTGTTCTGCGTTACGTGGCCGGAAATTGTTAAGTATACATAGCTTCTTCTCTCTCTCCCTCTCATCACCCAGCGTGAGGGCCCTGGGCAGGGACGCAGATGGCCTAAAAGAAGTCCGTATTTCAGATTCTTTTGGGATGACTTTTGGGAGAATCTTCTATTCTGGGGTTCAGAGCTGTCTCCTCCTCCCGCCCCCCGGCAGAGGAGCCCGCCGCCCCAGGGGTGGGTGCCGGCGAGGCCGGTTCTGATGCTCGCATGGGTCAGGCAGGTCACAGTGGGGTAAGCTGGGTGGGGTTCGGTGGGGAAGCCCCGGGGGGGGGGCGCCCCTCCTATGGAAGAAACCACGTCTTTCCAGATGTTTGTCAGCAAAGCAGGATGATGAGTCCACGGCTTCCCGATCTCCCCGTGTTTTAAGACAAAGCCAGAAATTCAATTCCACGGCGTGTTTTTTATTTTTAAGTTGGTACCGAATATAAAATTTTTTTTTTTCCTCTCAAATACCATGGGAACCAAACAGAACTTCTCTTGGTCCAAATATTGCCCAAGAGTAGCATCTGCTACAGTCAGCGTTGGAGATAAAATTCAAGGTAAATGACCATAAGATCCAGGCTGAGTTGAAGGGGGGGGGTGGTGGTGGTGGAATTTATCGTCTGGAAAATAAGTCCGGAATAATCATCTTTGGAGTCGATAGGAAGAGTGAAGGGTGGATTACCAAACAGTCTTCCGCGTGGGCTGATCTCCAGGGCCTCTGAGTTGACGTCCTAATAAAACGCACAGCTGACAAGTCAGAAGACTGTCCTCCTTCAGTGTAGAGCAGACTGACAAGCCGGGCTGGGAAATGTTTATCTGCGTGTCTGCTGTGCAACCGGCGCTCTGGGCGTCCGCAGCTCCCGGACCCCATCTCGGTCAACAGTCAACACGCTGCGGCACCCAGCAGGGTGTCTGCTCACGTGTGCGCAGGGCCAGCGCCCTAAGTCCCCAAGGGGCTGTTCCAGAGACCTGTCTGCCCCTCCCTGGGGAGCTGTCCGGACCCTGAAAACGCCTCCTTGTCCTGGCCAACGTCAGCGTCTGAACCACACGGATTCCCAGCGCAGGAAATGTTACTGGTCATAACTGAGTGTCCCTGGGACTCGGCTTCCAAATACCAGGGCCCTGCGGGCAGCAGGATATCAGACCAGGTTCCCTCGCTCGGCCTGTGTTTCCTGAGCATCCCCTACATGCTAGGTCCTGCTCCAGAGTCCAGTGGACGGAACAGAGACAACACCCCCTGCCTCTGTGGGCATCGTGTGGCTGTGGGGAGACAGACGTAAAAGGACAAATCAAGGGAAGGTCCGGCCTGTCAGCTGAGGAGGAAAAAGAAACGGGAACAGGAGGCTGCGGGCCGAGGGAGGTCAGCGCTTAACAAAGGGTGCCCGGGGCAGGCCTTCTCCGTAAGGGGGCTGTTTGAGCAGAGACAGAAAGGCAGTTGAGGGGAGGGGGGCACAAGTGTTCCCGGTGGGGCGGCCAGGGGGGCAGCACTTCAGGTGGGACAGGACCCCGTGTACCCTAGGGACAGCAAGAAGGAAGCCCAGGTTGCCGGCCGGGGCACGGGGGAGGGGCTCACGGGAGAGGAGGTCAGAGAGACAAAGCGGGAGAGGCTGGAGGTCGGAGGTCGTGGAAGGACTTGTGCGTTCCTCCGGAATAGAACCAGAAGCAGATGTCCTGCGCTGCTGTGCTGGGCACAGACGGCAGAGAAGAGAGGACAGAGAAGCAGGAATCGGGTAGGAGGCTGTTGACAGTCAACCAGGACAGAGAGAGCAGTGGCTCAGCCGAGAGTCAGTAGAAGTGATCAGATGGTGGATACATCCGAATCCCCAAATCCTCAATATTCATGCCACCCCAGCTTACTGGGTACTCCTGGTGGGCTTCAGGGGTGGTCTACAGATCCCCTGCACTGTCTGATAAAAAAAAATGATGTTTTCTGTGTGGCTAATTTATGGGAGGGTCAGCATAGGACAGCACATCCCGGGGGTGGGGGGGGGGGCGGCGTGCCTTGTGCTCTGTGGTCCAGTGGCCTAAATTCACATTCCATGTGAATCACTTCCTCTCTCTATCACCCCAGGCAAGTAAGTCTCAGTATCCTCACCTCTACACTCAGGGAGATTAATAACTGTACCTATCTTATAAATCTAATGTAAGAATCTGTAAAGCCCATAGTAAGTGTTCTCAACCCATGTGAGCTATTTTTATCCAACTTTCTCAAGGGATCAGTGGCCCAAACAAGATGGAGACTCTGAGGCTTTGCCTTCAACCTAAGCTGGACCACAAATGATATAAAAGGGCTCCTTTTGGCCCTGGCTGGTTGGTTCAGTGGTTGAGCATCAGCCTGGCATGTAGAAGTGCTGGGTTCGATTCTTGGTCAGGGCACACAGGAGAAGTGACTATCTGCTTCTCCACCTCTCTGCCTCTCTCTTCTCCTCCCACAGCCATGGCTCAGTTTGAGGAAGTTGGCCCCGGGCGCTGAGGATGGCTCCATGGCCTCACCTTAGTCACTGGAATAGTTTGGTTGCCAAGCAACGAAGTAGCAGCCCCAGATGGGCAGAGCATCAGCCCCAGACAGGGATTGCCAGTTGGATCCCAGTTGGGGTTCATGTGGGAGTCTGTCTCTCCGCTTCCCTGCCTCGCACTTGATTAAAAAAAACAAACAGAAAAACAACAAGACAAGGGCTTTGTTTTTCTCCACTGGCTTAAATGAAGAGGAGGTCGAAGAGATGGGGTTTGGGCTCAGACCCACTCTATAAACTTGAAGCGGGAAATGGAGTCCCATGAGGGCCAAAGAATTTGCAACAGTCTGCCCACAGTTACGAGACTAGCAAGCGGCAGGGCAGGGTGGGGTGTGAATCCACGCCGGATCTTCACAAGGCCTCACCGCCTTCCAAACGTTGTCCAGAGGGGCCAAGGAGGGGACCTCCTTCAGAAGGCGGGGTCAGCTCTCCCTTGGAGGGCTACTTTCCAGCCCTCGGCCCTGGCTTCACCTGGGTCTCCTTCTGTTCTTCTAACAACGTAAGTCCCAGCGGCGGTCTCGCTGTGCACAGGGGCACGGCTACCCCACGACTCTTCCCATGGTCAGAAACAGGTCCACTGAAATCCCCAAGGGGTGGCGCTTGTACGTGAGTCTCCCTGTGGACTCGGCCCCGCGAAGCCTCCTCACCCTGCCGTTTCCACAACGGGCCATCCTCCTGTTTGCTAACGTCCTAATGACTGGCGCTAATGGGCCCGTGCGTTTTAAATAAATGAAGTGATGGGTTTTATTCAATTAGCAAAAGCATTAAACTGCTCAGAGACGTCAGTCAGGGCGCTGCTGCGGCAAGCTCACACCGAAAGGAAGCAAATGAAGGCCCCTCCCGTGGGTGGATTCATCTTTAGATTAACAACAGCCCCCCCTCCACCCACCCCCCCCACCCCGCCAGGGTCTCGGCTCAGAAAGGCACCTGACCCCTTGAGTACTGCTGATTTTTTTAAAATGCTCGCGTGCCCTGATGTACATACCGGGTGGGCGAGTCACAAGGAAGACGGCGAGACCCTGTCACGTCCCCCCCCCCCCCACGGAGATAAACACTGCTGACAGAGTGTTGGGTATTGTGCCAGTCTTGGGGTTCCTACTTGTCCGACTTTGGACACATCTGTACACTGGGAGGGGTCAGCGTCACCCAGAGGGGTATCCTGCACGTCACCAGCACGAGGGAGGTCAGGAGATGATCTGTCCGTCACCAGCACGAGGGAGGTCAGGAGACGATCTGTCCGTGTGTTAAGCGCCTGTGGACACGCTGGGTTTTGGAAAACTGCAACTCTCCCTTAGAGGATGTATATGTCCCTGGAAAGCCACACGCTGTCCCTTTAAAGCCATACGCTGTCTTCCTGTGAGGACGCCCTCAAGCCCCTGAGTTGGGGAGAGAACCAGCAAGCTCAGAGGACTCTGTGGGCACCCACCTGATTGATCACCAGCCCCAGAGCTATTGCGGGGAGGTGTCTTCTCTGGAGCTTCCAGATATTCCTCAGCAAAAAGGGTTGATTCAGGGGAAAAAAACAAATGACTGCAATCTGGTACCCACAGCCCTGGCCAGCTCCATGCAAGTCACCAGCACTCGCAGTTTTAACGTCTCAGCCTGTAACCGTGCTGAGACATGTTGATATATGTGCAGGAATTATTTTCCAAATGGCTAGCCAGTTGTCCCAACGCCATTGGTTGAATAACTCACTCCCCACTGATTCAGATGCCACTTTATCATATACTAAATTAATTTTTTTAAGTGGATTTTCTACTCTATTCCACTGATCTTCGTTAGAGTAGCATGAGACTTTTAGTTATGGTCAACTTAATGTTTTCATATAATAGTCTTATTCTTCCTGTTCAAAAAAAAATTTTTTTTTTAGTGTTTTTCATGGATCTCTAAGAAAATAACATGAAACTGTTTTTTATTTTTAAATTTATTTTTACTATTTTTATTTATTATTTATTCAGTGAGGGAGGGGAGGCAGAGACACAGACTCCCGCATGTGCCCCAACCAGGATCCACCTGGCAAGCCCGCTAGGGGGTGATGCTTTGTCCATCTGGGGTGTTGCTCCGTTGCTCAGCAACTGAGCTCTTCTTAGCGCCTGAGATGGAGGCCATGGAGCCATTGTTAGGGCTCGGGGCCAACTTTGCTCCAATGGAGCCTTGGCTGCAGGAGGGGAAGAGAGACAGAGAGAAACGAGATGGGGTGGGGTAGAGAAGCAGATGGGCAGCTCTCCTGTGTGCCCTGACCGGGAATTGAACCCAGGACATCCACATGCCCAGCTGACGCTCTACCACTAAGTCAACTGACCAGGGCTTGTGTTTATCCCTCTTCCTGGAGCTGCCCGTGAGGGCCAAAGCAAGAGCTCTTCCTCAGCCTCTGGTGCCCAGCATGGCGCCCCGCGGCACTGTCCCCATCAGGACAGGGTTTGCAGGGTGAGCGAGCGAGCAGCAACAGAACCAGCTCTCCTCCTGCTTGAGAACGCCTCCCGTCTCTCCTTCCGCTCCCCTCCGATGTGTGAGTGGCTGATTAATTATGGATGCGAATGGAAGCTCTCAAACAGAAGCCAGTGGGGGTATCATCACACTCTCCCCGCGTGTGCAGGCTCATAAGGAGGTTATTAAAAATGGATAAGGCAGCCATAATTGGGCTCCAGCCTACCAGAAATCTTAGAGGAAGCAGATGGAGCATTTGGGCATTTTCTGTGCTTTCATCTAAACCAGCCAAAAAAATTAAAAAAAAAGAAAGAAAGAGAAAAGAAAGAAAAGAAAAGAAACAAAAATTGATTAGAAGCTTGTCTCTCACACTCCAGTACAGATGATGTCCGGGTATCATTAGTAGATGGGTGCCGGCCGGAGGGGCTCCCCAGCACGGGACCGGAACCGGAGACATGGGGTTTTATTTAGACTTCAACTCGGTTCTGTGTGTTTACTTTGGAGAGTTCGGGCACTTGGCCAAAAAAAAGCTGTAAGCACATTTTTTTTCCCCCAAATACATTTCCCTTTCATTCTGACACGGGGCCAGAAAGGAAACGGCTCGAACATGCTTTTCACATCTCACGCTGTAAAATCGCCTCCAGTCCCCGGCGAGAGGCTACGTGGTGAAGGACTAACTGAGAGGGGCTTTTCTTAAAGGAAATCAGCAAAGCGTTTAGAAAGAGGAGCCGGCCCTCAGAGAAGACCGGCGTGAAAGCCACGCGTGCGGGTCTTCTGAAACACAGCTCCTGTTTCCGCATGTGAAAATGGACACGTGTTCACGGGCTGGAAGGCCGGGTGAACGGGTAACTCTGGGAGGACTCTTCCCTGAGTGTTTACCCCATTGCCAAGTGGCCATACTCACTCACCTCACCCTTCTGGGCATCCCACGAGGCGGGCAAGGGTTATTATCTACAGAAGAGCAAATAAATAAAAGCACGGGGTCGAAAAGGTATGGAGCGTCCAGGGCCAGATCGAAACCCAGCCCTGCCTGAGCCCATCTCCCACACTCACTCACTTTCGCTGTTCAGAGCAGAGTCATTAAAATGAATATTGTTGCCCGGCCTGGGGTGACGCAGTGGATCAAGCAAGCGTCCTTGACCTGAAACGCTGAGGTCGCTGAGGTTCAAAACCCTGAGTTTGTCTGGTCGAGGCCCATATGGGAGTTGATACTTCCTGCTCCTCCCCCCCCCCTTCCTGAAATAAATAAATTTATTTAAAAAAAAACCCTAAAACAATTAATATTGTTTTTGTCATTATACTTAGCATCAGGACATCTCACATGGGTTTGAGACCTAACTGAATAATATATGTATAATGTTTACTGCGCACAAAAATTAGGGGATACTTCAAAATGGATACAACGTGATTAAAAAAAAGCATTTGATTTTTTTTTTAAAGGAAGCTTGATATATATTTTTTAAATTTCTTTTTTATTTTGTTCATTTTAGAGAGGAGACACAGAGAGAGAGAGAGTGAGAGAGAGAGGGAGAGAAAGGGGGGAGGAGCTGGAAGCATCAACTCCCATATGTGCCTTGACCAGACCAGTGCAGGGTTTTGAACTGGCGACCTCAGTGTTCCCAGGTTGACGCTTTATCCACTGCACCACCACAGGTCAGGCCTGATTTTTTTTTTTTTTTATTAAACAAGAACATCAGAAAAGCAAATGACAAGTCAAAGAAAGTTGGTCAATCATGCAAATGAGATGCAAAACCCACATGCATCTCATTGGTGACCATGCACCGTACAGAAGGCTGATCGTACCGGAGTACGGGGGTATCTGCACATTCCCTGATCCCCTCAATTTTGTGAGCAGCGTCTATTAACAAAGAGGTGCCATTTAGCCTCTCTGAGACTCACTCTCCTTATTTTGGGGGTGATGGTAGCATATGTCTGTGAGGTTGTTGTAAGGATTAAATGACAGCGTGTGTGTGTGTGTGTGTGTGTGTGTGTGTGTGTGTGTGTGTGAGTGTGTGTGTGAGTGTGTGTGTGTGTGTAAAGGCCCCTCAGGCACATGTTGTATTAGACACTAGCTCCAGTCCAGGGCTGTTGTTGAGGTGACACAACATGTGTGGACATGTTATTCTCTCCCAGGGCCTAATCCGCCGCCCCCTGAGTGGACGTCCCATTTATCGCTCGTCCATCGCTGATGCGCAACCCCCTCGGGGCGAGGGAGGCGGGGGCTGCTTCCTTCATGGAGAAGGGCAGGCTCTGGGACCAGGGATGGGGGGCGGGGAGAAGAATCATCTCGTATTAGCGGCGTGACCTCTACTCCCCGAAACGACACAAGACCGAGGATGGACGTGCTCAAACACGCAAAAGCAAGCTGGAGAGGCTGCGTGGGGACCCGCGGCAGCTTGGGGACAGGAGCCGCTGTGCGGGGGGGGGCCCTCTGGGCCACGAGCAAGAGATACCCCGTCTGATTCTCCCGTCGGCCGGTACGCGGTGAACAGGATACAGACCCCCGGCGCATGGTGGGCGAGACCTGGGCCCCCTTGGCTCTGCAGGACTGTGTAGTGCACGGCCTGCCCAGCTGTCCACTGCAGCCCTGCTGGGCCCATCCACGCCTCCACCACGCTGAGTAAGGAGGGTGGTTTTGCAGAACTCAGTGCAGAAGCTTCCACAGTGGACATCTGTGCTGGTGCCACTATACCGGCCATTCCTCCTGGTAGTAACAGCATCCCCCATGGCTCTCTTTAGGATCCACACGGGGCCGGTTCCGACCCCTGCTGGAGAAGTGGCCACAGGACCCTTGCCTACACCAGGTAGGAGACTCTGGCTTGAGGAAGTGATAAGGGGCTCAAAGGTTTGTGTGTGAGCTAATCAGGGCCCACGCGTCTGCCGCTCAACTCTTCCTGGGAGGCTGGGGGTGGGGGGTTGGGCAGCAAACACTTCTTCTGTGGATGGGATTGTGAGGCCGTGAGGACGGAAGCTGTAGCAGGCATCATGCCACCGCAAAAAGCTGGAGAATGAGGTCAGCACAGGGAGTACAGGGGAAGGGGCAGGAGGAGCAGGAGGGAGGGGGGAGAGAAGCAGGAGGGAGGGGGGAGAGAAGCAGGAGGGAGGGGGGAGAGAAGCAGGAGGGAGGGGGGAGAGAAGCAGGAGGGAGGGGGGAGAGAAGGAGGAGCAGGAGGGAGGGGGGAGAGAAGGAGGAGGGGAGGGGGAGAGAGATAGAGAGAAGGAGGAGGGGAGGGGGAGAGAGATAGAGAGAAGGAGGGAGAGGCTTGCATTATTTCTGGCACCCCTGAACCCAGTCATACCAGTAGCCAGAATGACCCCTGAACTTTTTCAACTGAGACAATAACTTCTCTTTTGCTTAAGCCAGTTTTTGGTTTCATTTATTCTTTTTTTTTTTTTTAAGGTCATTTGTTGATGAAAGAGTCTCCCGAGTTTCACAGAAAACCCTGATTCGGAGGCGTCCAGAACACCCGGGTGTTTGAAACCTGCCGTGGTGGCCTCATCAAGGTGTGGAGAAGTCACAGTCCAGGGCCGGGACCATCTGTGGCCTCACCTTCCTTCACTGTCCCCCAGGATGCTCAGTCCCTGAACTCGGAAAATCTTCCAGCTCAGGATCTTCATGGGGGAACATGAGTAGGGGAATCTGACACCCTCTACTTGGGAGGACACACTGGGCCTGGTAACTTAAAAGAAACTATGTCATAAAATGGGTGAAGGACGCAGGAGGGCTTTTGAAAATGACTTCCTGCAGGAAATAGGAGGAAATACCCATGGCATTTGCTTTGTACTTTCTTTCTTCTTTTAATTCAGTGAGAGGAGGGGAGGCAGAGACAGACTCCCGCATGCGCCTGGACTGGGATCCACCCGGCATGCCCACCAGGGGGCGATGCTCTGCCCATCTGGGGCATAGCTTTGTTGCTCAGCAACCAAGCTCTTTTTAGCACCTGAGGCAGAGGCCATGGAGCCATCTTCAGTGACCAGGGCCAACCTGCTCCAATGGAGCCATGGCTGTGGGAGGGGAAGAGAGAGATAGAGAAGTGAGAGGCAGAGGGGTGGAGAAGCAGATGGGCGTCTTTTCTGTGTGCTCTGGCTGGGAATCGAACCTGGGACATCTACATGCCGGGCTGATGCTCTACCACTGAACCAACCGCCCAGGGCGCTTTGTACTTTCAATAAAATGAAAGAAAATGCAGACTTTATGAAACAAAAACATAGATGAGACGAAGGGAAATGATGGAAGTGATCACAATTGAGAGGCAGAAATAAATCAAGCCATTTATAAGTGAACTTGATACAGAATGCCCAAATAAACGATGCAGGAAAGCAACTAGCCATGGTTACCATGTCACTTCAGGATGGCTACCGTCCTTTTTCCGGGGCAACAAGACCGGGTGCCCCGGGCATGTACGGGAACCATTCAGGGGGCTCCGTCTGTTTGGCTGAACTGGGCGCCATGCCGATGTGGCGTCTAGACCGGGCAGAGCCTGAGGATCAAGGGGCCCAGAGGAAGCTGGCCTCCCAGGACAGCGTGGGGATGGTCCTGTGTGTGCCTGAATCGAGCTTTTCCTGAAGCTGCTTCCAGGCAGAAGCAGTGAGAGCCGGTATACACTATGGACTACTTTCTCTTTCCACCTCGGGGCTGACCTTGGAAGCCCAAGGGGAGGTGGAGCGTCCGTGAGCTGGGTCCCATTCCGCGTGGCCACAATGGGCAGAGGTCCCATGCTCGAAGGACATGTAGCGTGAGCAGGACATCAACGTCTGCTGTGCAGACCGCCAAGGGGCCGGGGGCTGTTTGTTACTGCAGCTGAACCTGACCCGTTCAGTCTCTCTGCACCGCGCCAGAGGGAGAATGAGACCACCCACGGGGCGGTATCCCCACAGAGAGAAGAAGAGCTGTAACGCTGTGCGTAATCTTGGACGGAGCACACGTTTTAGGAAAAGTTCCTCTCCTCCTTCTTGTATGCTCTTAGTCCGGGGGGTGGTGGTGGTGGGGGGGTCTGGATCATTTTAAAGAGGCAGAGAGCGGGTTATTTTAGAGAGGGCATTGTATGCATATGAGCTTGTGCTGGCTGGCCGGGCAGACATGGCATGGGTTGGGAGTGACCACTGCCAAAAAAGAAGGACCGTCTCTGTTCCACCTGCAATGTACGTAGGGCACGTGGCATCCCTCCCGTCCCTGTGGGTGTTTAAATAACACATCACTCCCGTTTCCTAGATGAGAGAAAAGAAAATAACAGGTGCGGAGGGTCGTAAGAGCCTCCACCCCACGCGTGGTGAGTCCGGGCATTTTCCAAACCCGCGGGGTTGAAAAGGCTCAACACGGGAAGGCATTTTTAAAGACGGCTCGGGCTGAAGGCAGGACTCTGGAAAGCGGCTGGGTGACTCTACAGCGCACGTCACCTGCCGCAAAGATGAACGTGTCTGTCAGTCTGGGGGCCTTGGGAGGTCACCACGGTCCACGGCCAGCGTCAGGGTTTCCCGTCCGGCCCCGCGGGGTACGTTAAGGCCCCTCTTGCAGATGATGGCGGCGAGAACCGGAGGGGAGAAAAATCGGCGTGAAGACGCAGAGGATCCCTCCCGGAGCCGGCAGGGAGGAAGGAGAGGGAGAAGGGACGGTGTCCTCGTGGCTGAACGGAACGCACACAAACAGGGCTGGGGACGTGGGAGGGCGGAGGTGGCGTGAACGAGAGAATGCCTCTCTACATACACGCCCTCAAAGGAGAGCGTTTCACAACCAGACTTACAAACACTTCTGATGCTTAAAACAAATGCTGTACTTCGGAAGTCCTGTTTTAGCCAGACCGAAACCACCATCTTTTGGTCCAGACTGTGGTGAACATCTGTTCATTTCTGTTAAAAAAAAAAAAGAAGCAATCTGGATACAACACCTACCACCCAAAGAGAGGGTGCTGTTGAGTTGCCTTGGGGACAACCGTGTATCAATCCTCGGTCAGTCCTTGTAACAGACCTCACAGGTCTCTTCACGCTTGTTTCCCCAAATGAGGAAACGGAGGTTCAGAAAGGTGACGCGACCCTGAGCAAGGTCACAGAGTCAGGGTAAGAGGTTCCCCTGAACCCCCGAACTCATCCTCTTCCTGCTACACCTTGCTGTAGCCGCATAACGGCAAATCAGATATGCGGCTAAAGAGCCTCGGAGCCAGCGAGCCGGAGGGACCCGCACACCGGACTCAGAAGGGTGGGACTGTACAACCCGCGGGCATGGGCGGGCCCCGTCCTGCCAGGATTCAAAGAGAAAAGGAAACTCCCAACCGAACGGATGTCACCTTCTGACTGCTCTTTAAATTGTCACATGTTGAGTGGTGATCACACTCCGCGCTCTGTGGTTGATGTATCAGCAGTGTTGGTCTGTGCACGGCCCTCTCTTATGTCTTTTCTTTTGTATTTTTCTGAAGCGAGAAGCAGGGAGGCAGTCAGACAGACTCCCACATGCACTGGACCGGGATCCACCCAGCATGTCCACCAGGGGGCGATGCTCTGCCCATCTGGGCTGTTGCTCCATTGTAACCAGATCCATTCTAGCACCTGAGGCGGAGGCCATGGAGCCGTCCTCAGTGCCCGGGCCAACTTTGCTCCAATGGAGCCTTGGCTGCGGGAGGGGAAGAGAGAGACAGAGAGAAAGGAGAGGGGGAAGGGTGGAGAAGCAGATGGGTGCCTCTCCTGTGTGCCCTGGCCGGGAATCAAACCCAGGGCTTCCACACACCGGGCCGACGCTCTTATGTCTTTATTAATGATTATATCCGCACACCCTTCTCTCCCATAAGGCCACCCTGTCTCTTATAATTAATGTGCATTTTTTTTAAAACTGAGTCAAGTCTGCCCTTGTAAAATGTTATGTTTTGCATATGGGTTTTTAAGAAGCCATGCCTATATTGTACTGTGCTGAATATCTCGTTCTCTTCCGCACCTTTCTAAACTCGGCACTGTGCCTTTAAGGTCTGTCAGTGTTTCTGTGGGTTCACCCTTCCATGCGCTGGGGTCTAAGTGCCGCCCAGGCCCCCACGTGGTGTGTGTGTCCCGTGACAGATATCAAGACCGGGCTCACCTCCCAACCACCACAGCTGGGCTGCCACCCCCCGCCTCTGCCCCTGCCTCTTTATGGAGCTCTGTGAGAATGCCTCTGGGTTCTCTGCCCCGGTGTGGAACCCTGGAGGGCGATGTCCACGTTGACGGGGAACGTCCCGCGGCTCTTCAGAAAGAAGTCAGCCTTCCTTCCGGTGAGCAGTGCAAGAGTCCCGCGGCCTCTCGTCCACCCCGACAGAGGATGTTTTCTCTAGACCAGTGGTTCTTAACCTTTTCTGAGGTACCGAACCCACCAGTTTCATATGCGCATTCACCGAATCCTTCTTTAGTGATAAATAAAATAGGATTTTTTTTTCCCAAATTCAAGACATAGGCATATGTTTTTTTTACTTGTGCACAAAATGAGCCGTGCATGAGCATCACCTTGCTCAAAGAACAAAACCAACAAAGTGCATGAACTCACAACAAATGACGGTATTACTTTATTCTGGCCTCCGCGGCAGAGGCTTCTCCGAACCCCTGAGACCGACTCATCGAACCCCTAGGGTGCGATAGAACCCAGGTGAAGAACCACTGCTCTAGATGTTGCCAGTCGGATAGGTGTGAAATGACATCGCAAACAGTTTTCACTTTAATTCCTACACATGAGGGCACAGGAAGCACACCAGGTGTTGGCTGTTGTTGTTGTAAACTGGCTACTGTGTACCTGGCACCGTGGGTGAAACGAGAAGGGGACAGGGTCTGGGATCTCACCACACCTACACGGGAGTAACAGAATAAGAGCAAGTGTAGAAGAAGGGGTAGGGAGAGACAGACAGGGTCTGCAGTCAGATGCAAATGCAGACACCGCCGTCCGAAGCCAACAATCGTATCTTAGCAAGTGCTGCCCAGGCCTCTGGGCCAGGTGCGGAGACCAGTACAAAGGGGCCCACTCCTGTCTGTCCACACTGAAATGACATCAGACAATAAGCAGTCTTTTGTGAATGAGAAGGAAACTCAGTGTGAAAAGACTGGAAGCCTGACCAAAATCTGGATCCGCTTTAACACAAAGACTCCTCCTCAGCCTCCCCCGCTAAATTGTTTATTGTCTCGCCAAGCAAAGCTCGCCGTGATTAAAGAGCCCCCTCGCGAGGCCCCGAGCAAAGCACACAGAGCCCACATAAATTTTCCTGTCAATTGAAATGCTGGGTAAAATATTACAATAATAAAAAAAAAATACACAGATGAGCTCCCAAGAAAGAAATTGAGATCCCTAAACGCCAGAAACGCAGAGAGTCCTGATTGTTAGAATGATGCCTCCATGGGCCCCCACGGGCCTAATTGTTCACGTCTAGGATTTCGTTGTTCAAGTCGTTACGCCCCTAAAGGATGGAGGGTGAGGCCCTGTGCTCTACGCTCAGCTGAGGCGGTTACCAGGAACAGGAGAGCCCTCACAGAGCTGGGAATTTCATAAGGGGCTCCCCTCACGGGGACGAAAGACGAGAGACACTCTTCCCAGTGGCCCAGGAGAAGGGTAAGGAACTTTGCCTTCACTCAGGGCTCTGGGAAAACATGTTAAGTCTTGAGAAACTGAGACCCTGAGCTTGTGTCTAGCGAGCACGGCGCAGGAGTCAGTCTCAAAGCACGAGAGGACACGGAAGACCTGTCTCAGTGCCCCTCGGGAGAAACATTTCCCCGTGGCGCTTAGACGCAAGAACGACCCCGGCTAAAATGAGCTTGAAATTTAAAAAAAAAATTTAAAAAATCACAAAACATGCCGGCAACATGAACTGCCCTAAGGGAGATCAAGGAGACAGACAGCAAGCAAGTGGGATCTTCCCAAGAACTTGAGATAACCAAGCAATTTAAAGCAAACGACACAATACATGTTTAACATCATTAAAAAGATGAACTTATCCTGTTTTGTTTTATTTACTTATTTTTTTTTTACAGGGACAGAGAGAGAGTCAGAGAGAGGGATAGACAGGGACAGACAGACAGGAACAGAGAGAGGTGAGAAGCATCAATCATTAGTTTTCCGTTGCCGTTACGACACCTTAGTTGTTCATTGATTGCTTTCTCACATGTGCCTTGACCGGGGGCCTTCAGCAGACCGAGCCACCCCTTGCTGGAGCCAGCGACCTTGGGTCCAAGCTGACGAGCTTTTGCTCAAGCCAAATGGGCCCGCGCTCAAGCTGGCGAGCTCGGGGTCTCGAACCTGGGTCTTCTGCATCCCAGTCCGACGCTCTATCCACTGCGCCACCGCCCGGTCAGGCTCATTAAAGAGATTAAAAGAAGAAAGAAGAGAAACACTCATGAAAAGTTAAAACACAGGATGGGGGGGGGAAAATGGATAACTCCAAGTTGTGGCAAAAGTTCTAGACTTTCCAAATGGAGCCTTTTTTCTCCTTATTAAAAACAGTGACTCTCACACCAATTAAAAACGCAAAGGAAACTCCGATAGAGTTTAACACAGAGAAATGGAAGGAAGGAGACGGGGGAGAATGGTCGAAATGAGAGAAAACGCATCAAAAAGTACATGTACACATTTTTAAGAGGAGGTCCCGGAGGGAAGAAGGAGAAGGAACGGGAAGGACGGCGGAGAACCTTCCCCCACTCGGTGGAAGAGCATCACCCTCGGGCGTGGGTGAGCAACACGTGTTCTGACCACTCCGAGAAGCCAATCCACGCTTTGGAGCCACGGTAGTGACATCACAGAAGCAACCAGAGACAAAAGACCTCTCCGCCCGCGCAAGAATGAGCACCACGCTCGGATTTCTCCAAACCGGGTCAGGAAGAAGTTCGGAAGACACCGGAATCAGGTCTCCCAGGACCGGAGCGGGTGGGGGGGGGTGACTGCCGGTGTATAGAGAACTGCCAACCACCTAGAATTCTGTCACGAGGTCGCTTCATGGCGAAGCTCGAAGGCAAAAATAAGACATTTTCAGAGAAATAAGTTGCGGAACGTGCCCGTGAAGGAGAGGGGTACGGGGACAGACTTTCGTGGACAGCCACGGGGCTCGGGAGGAGGAAGTGGGGATGGAAACTTCCGGGGGGGGGGAAGAAGGAAACACTCAGAAACCTCCGGATAAATGCCCACAGAGGTTGACTGTTTCTTACAATAGAGGAAGTCATCGAGATGGTAGGACCCGGGTCTGGAATGAACAAGTTGCGGGCTGTGAGACAAAACCACGGCCGACGAGGTCGCCGACAGGGATCCACGTGCTGAAGGCTCTTGTGTTTTGCAGGAAAACGTCCGTACATACTAGACGGCAAAGTGAAAACCGTGAGGATGAACCCCGGAGAGAACAGAAGGAGAACAGGTCACGTGCAAGGCGGCTGACGGACAGGAGTGGGGGCTCTGTGGAGCACAGTGCCCCCTCCAGAGCACGCCAGGTTCCCCCCGACCCGTCCCCAGCCGCCTGAGGGGGGGGGGGTCGTGGGACATGGTCAGCACCCCTCTTGGCAGCTGGATGGAAGTCCTGTCACCTCCCAGGGCAGCCAGCAGCACTTGGACACCATCGAACAGTTGCTATTTCATGAGCTGCTTGGGGTACCTCCCAAGAGCAAGCGAGCTCTGTGAATAGGCACAGACCTGCTGGAGGGGACCCCCTCTTCTGAACCCGAGTACCCAGGAAGTGCAGTGGCAGGGATTCGAAGGAAGGACGGCACCCTGTGCCCTCTGACATGAGGCCACCCTCGCGGGGCAAAGCTGCCCACGGAAACCCGGTGTCAAAGACCACGTGCTTGCCACACACACACACACACACACACACACACACACACACACGTGTGGCCATCCTCGTCCGTGCCCGGCGGCGTTATCACGGAAACTGGCTTTTGAATCAAGTGGAAGGCTGTTACCTATTGTCTTATTTTGCAGGACCTTGCGGATTTTTATTTCTTTTCTTTTTCTTTCCCCCCACCCCTAACTGTGACCATTTCATCTACATCAAAACGCTGACGAAGACTCCGTTGACACCGGGGCGGGCGCGGATCTCAAGACAGCCAGCTTCCATCAACAAGGTGAAATCCTGTGAACAATGCTGCCTGCACGCAGCTGTCCATCGGAGGGGGCGTAGGGACACGGCTCTCCCCACGTTCTCAGAGAAACTCATCAGCAAAGGTGAAGTTAGAACCATCTAACAACACTCAGTCTAGTTCACTGGAGGGGGGAATACCAGAACCTTCGGGTGACAGGGAGAAAATACGTGTGTCATCGTCAAGAAAAAGCACAGAATACGCTGTCTTCAGTTGAAGGAAAAATGTGTAGCGGCTTCTACCCTGGAAAGGAGATTTTGTTTTCTTCTTCTTTTTTTTTTTTTTTGTGATGGAGACAGAGAGAGAAAGAGGGACAGACAGGGACAGACAGACAGGGAGGGAGAGAGATGAGAAGCATCAATTCTTCGTTGCGGCACCTTAGTTGTTCATTGATTGCTTTCTCATATGTGCCTTGATTGGGGGGGGGGCTACAGCAGAGCGAGTGACCCCTTCACTCAAGCCAGCGACCTTGAGCTCAAGCTGATGAGCTTGGGTTTCAAGCCAGTGATCATGGGGTCATGTCTATGATACCATCCATGCCCAAGCTAGTGACCCTGCGCTCGAGCTGGCGACCTCGGGGTCTCGAACCTGGGTCCTCTGCGTCCCAGTCTGATGCTCTCTATCCACTGCGCCACTGCCTGGCCAGGCTGGAAAGGGGATTTCACCTGACGCACCGAGGTTCCTTATCCGGCAGCTTTTGTGCCGAGATACAACACTGAGAAATGCCGCTCTAAGACCTGATTTATCAAAGGCGAGTGGCAGAACAGAAGGGCAACTATTTTTAAAGCTATTGGTGAAAAAAGGAAACATGGTGATGACACTCCTCCATGACTTAAGGCGTCTGTTCTTTTCAAGAGCCCCCTTCCAGACTGTCCGAGAGCGTTCTTTCTTTCCTGCCTGTGCAGCTGTGAGGACAGGAAAGAGGTTGTCCGTGGGTGGCCGGAGCTGGGATGAGTCCTGCCCTGTCCATGTCATGCAAACACTCATTTGTCCACTCAACAAACAGTCTCCACCGTCACTGGGTGCCCGACGCCATCCCGGGCACGGAGGAGGTGTCCAGGGACAGGTCTGTGTGTCACTCCACAGCAGTGAACAGCAGGCACTTGAGGAGGGTCGGTGACGCGGGGATGGCGTCTACAGAGCTGCTGAAGGCCACACAGGACGCGTGGTGGGTGGTCTTCACGTTGCGTGCGGCTCACAGCGGGTGGCAGTGTGGGCCGGGGGTTCCTGGTCGGGCAGTGAAGAGGGATGATGCCGCCCGGGCTACGTGGTGTGAATGGGTCAGCTTCACCGTGCCCGCATCCTAGGGTCACGGGACCAAGGCAGGGCTTCCTTGGAAGAACAGCGTTCCCTGAACCCTTCCAGGTGGCCGAGGGGACGAGGGCACCTCCCAGACACCTGTCCCACCCACCCTGCCATCTTACAGGAGGAAGCACTAGCTTTTCAGGAGCCACCGCCCTCTATAAACAAATGGTCTCCTCTCTCAATCACATTCTTGCCCTTTTCCAAACCCTCCCTCCTTGCCCTTTCATAAATGCAGTTACAGGAGCATCCCGCTGCGGGGTGTCGGCAGCTGCGGACACCTAATCAATAGTTTTTGCTAATGGTTTTCTCGCTCTTCCCTTCCCGCAGCCAGCGGCTCGGTTGGTTCGAGCATCAGTCCCAGCAAGGACTCTGGTCCAAATCTGTTCGGCTCCAAGTCGCCTGGATGGAAGAAAACAAGGACGTCAAAGCCACCAAAGAGGCCACGGGTGCTGTGTGAGTTTTGTGGGCTTATTCTGCAGCGGCTGGAGGGGAGAGAAGAAGCTTCCACACACCGTCAACGAAGCCGCTCAGATCCTATGCCGCAGACCGTGCGTCGGAAACAGGGTGCTCAGTGGGAGAAATCCGTGCCAGGACTGGCAACGGGGGACCCGTTTAACTCACGCCAGGCATTCCAAGACTTTTTTTACAAGATGTCATAAACGTGAGACCACTACAGACAAGACACGGAAGCCACCGAAGTGCCCACGGACAGATGAATGGGTCGAAAGGCTGTGCTGTGTACATGCCACGGAATAGTATTCAGCCATAGAATGACGGCTAACAACATGAGAAATCCTTGCCGTGGGCAACAGCGTGGATGGACCTGGAAGGTGTGATGTGACATAAATCAGACAGAAAAAGGACAAGTACTGTATGATTTGCTTCTATGTGGAATATTTAAAAATGAACAAGAAAGGGGCCCTGGCCGGTAGAGCGTCAGCCAGTGTGTGGAAGTCCCGGGTTCGATTCCCAGTCAGGGCACACAGGAGAAGCACCCATCTGCTTCTCCACCCTTCCCCCTCTCCTTTCTCTCTGTCTCTCTCTTCCCCTCCCACAGCCAAGGCTCCATTGGAGCAAAGTTGGCCCGGGCACTGAGGACGGCTCCATGGCCTCCGCCTCAGGTGCTAGAATGGCTCTGGTTGCAATGGAGCAACACCCCAGATGGACAGAGCATCGCCCCCTGGTGGGCATGCCGGGTGGATCCTGGTCGGGCGCATGCGGGAGTCTGTCTGTCTGCCTCCCCGCTTCTCACTTCAGAAAAAAAATAATAAGCAAACGAGAAAGGAAATAACTTACAGAGGCTGACAACAGATCTGTGGTCAGCTGAGGGGAAGCAGGTGGACAGAGGGCAAAATGAGTCAAGGGGGCCCTTTGTCGAGGGGCGACGGAAGCTGGACTTTTGGTGGTAGGCACGATGTTGTGGGCACAGATGTCAAATTATGCTGCCCACCTGAAACTTCTAGCACAGTATAAACCAGTGTTTTTCAACCACCTGTCCGCAGAGTGGTGCTGGTCCACCAGGAATTTCATGGCGGTCGACGGAAGAGTTAACCGTCCCGACGTGGTACGAAGACGACAGACCCAATGGTCTTAGTGGCATTCGCTTACGCCCGGGCTGAGTGTCACTTACCAGCCTGTATTACAGTGGGAGACAAAACTTTTGTTGCACCCACAAAAACTCTTGTTCTTACCTAATTTGAGTGTGTTGATCTCAAATCTGACATTAGTTTTTCTCTGTAAGCTACAGGTTTTTTTTGCAATTCAAGATTTTAGGTTTTCATCTTATTGTAAAATTTTCAACATTTAGTTTAACGGAATGAAGTAGAATGTCTTCTTGGGCATCATCTTTGTGAAAATATAATAATTTATATAATGCAGTAAATACACTAGTACACTAAAAGATATGATTGCATCAGAATTTGTCTACAATTTCAAAATAGAACACATTAAAACACTTATTTTAATAATAAAATTTGCTCAAAACTTATTTAAATTCTATTCAGGCAAAAATTTGCATCTGTAGCTCTTGCGTTTGTGTTGAGGACAATCTCGTTTGATGCTCCAGCAGTAGTCTGTCATCACTCACAGCTCCAAGATTTTCAGGAAACTTATCAAGGTGACTGTTCAGGAAGTGAATCTTAATGCTCATTTTACACCCAATGTCGTGGAAAGCCAACAGCATCCTTTGAACCAGAAGTCATAGTTTTCTGCTTTTTTTGTTGCCAAGGAAGTTCTTTGTAACTGCCACAAAAGACTGCCATGCTGCTTTCTCCTCCTTATTCATCTTCCTGGCAAAGTCTTCGTCATGTATGAGGGTTCAGATTTGAGGTCCATCGAATACATCTGCTTTTATCTTCTCGAAAGACAAGGCAGGAAAAGCAGAAATGATATGTTGTAAGCATTCACTTTCTCTATTCAAAGCCTGAAGAAACTGCTTCATGAAGCCAAGTTTGATGTGAAGTGGGGGAAAAATGATCCTGTCTCAATTAACTACAGGTTCATTCACAATATTTTGCATCCCTACTTCCAGAGCTTCACATTTCAGCCACTCCTTCTGTGTCCAGTGTTTCTCTCGAGCTCGGCTGTCCCACAAACACAGAAAGCAAGGATACTTCGTGAAACCTCTCTATTGTTCTAGCAGGAAATTTACCATTTTAAGATCCACACAAATGATCCAGTTATGCTCCTCATACTTCAGAAAGTTGAGGACAATTTTTATGTCATTATAATCTTCTCGCAGATGAGTTGAATAACCAGTTAGAACCGCTGCATAAACATTACTGTTGTGTAGGAGAACACATTTCAGACTCCATTTAAAGCTGTTAAGAAATAGGCGCCATTCTGTTGGACTGTAAGTGGTAACACCTAGCTGGCTGAGAAGACTACTGATATCATGACAGTAAACAAAGTGTTTGTCTTCAGAGAAAAAGTCCACAAAAATTTGTTCACGCTTCCTGAAATGGGATACTTGAGCTGATCGGTGAAGTACATTCTTTTCTTGAAGACTGGAGGCTAATAACTCAGCTGCTTTCTTTGGTAGGCCCAAAGCTCTTACTAAGTCATTCAATTCGGGTTGGCTAAACTGCTGAGGGGTTAATGACTGCTTGGCATCAGAAGAAGGCCCTTCAGATTCTACAACCATTTCCTCATGCATCTTATCAAAATACACTTGATCACCATGTTCACTTTCTTCATCCTTAGAAGAAATAAAACCATTGAAAACTTGAACCAGAAGTGTCTCAGAGTGTGGGATAGGTCGTATCGCTGAAGGAATATTAGGATATGTGATCATATGCCGTTTTTTCTTGCCGATGCCCTTTGTATGGATCAGACAGAAATAAGTCACTGCTGTGGTCCCTAGGTTCACACCAAACCATGGGGATACCAAAGGCATTCCTTTGCGTTTTCCTTTTGTCCAGTCACGAAGCATTTCCTCACAATTATGACACACAATATGAGGAACCCAATTCTTGTCTTGATCACCAAGGGGAACTTGAAAATAGGCAATATATGCACCTGTCACAAATGGTGAAATATTGAGCCTTTGACGTTGAAGTGTGTAACAGCCACATATATAACAGAAGGTGTCAGGATTATTCTTACATTTACTCCTACTCGAAGAAACCACGATTCAATCTTAAAACAAAACAAGAGGGTGTTTTTTACCAGATAATAATTTTTTACATTGATAAACAACTACAAGTATGTAAAAGTGATGTTTGTAAAACATGAATTGCCTTGTGGTTATGTTCAATCCAAGAGTCGTTGCCCTTGAACTCCAATTTAAAACCCAATGCATGCCATTAACTGTAACAAAAAAGAAATTAAAATTGCATAAAAACTAGAGCATGCACCGAAAAAAACGGACTTCAGATTTGGAATCAGCCATGCAGACATCTATAGAAACAGTTCTAAAACCTCACGCAACGGAAAATAACAAAAGAAACTGCTCCCCAGAGGGAACCAAGACTGTTGAGGGGGTCTCCGATAGCTTTAGAACCTGGAGGCTCATGCAGATGATAACCCTCTGCACCGTGTGGAGCATTTACAGATCATGCGTTCGGACACGTGTACGTGGTGTTCAGAGCATTGCATGCGTGCAGTTCGGAAATCAAGCACCAACTTGTGCCGTGTTGCACCGTCATGCACGGTAAGATAAAACTATATAGCGTGTTTCAGTTTCCGGCCGGCGGGGTCGCCCCCCTCCCCCGCCCCCCCGATTCCCAAGGATAAAAACATGGAAAACCCACTGTTATCAACCAGTGTGACCTCGGGAAAAGAAAAAGAAGTCTCCACGAATTCAATCATGGATTCTTTTATCCATTTCTTTTTTTTTTTTTTTTTTACCATGTCCAATGTCTATTGTAATTTCTAAAGAATAGACCGACATAGCTCAGAAACGGAAGGTGTGGAGGGTAGAGTCTCCCACCTACCCCGGCCCTGTCTACCCTGTCTCAGCCACGGGGAGCTGCTGGTACTTGTTTCTCAACGTTTCCTTTCAGAATCCACGTAGGCATCCATCACGAGCTCTGAGTGCATATTATTCCTTTCCGCCTTTCTCCACAAAAGGTAATGTACGTTCTTCACCTTGTTATTTTTAACTGAATAGATCTTGAGAACTTTCCAATACCAGGAAATACGTAGTGTTTGTATCTGCTATGCCGCCTTATTCTGTGTGAACAGACCTTTATCTGCTTGTTTGCTTACAGATGAATTATAATCAGGAAAAGTACAAGTAATTATATGTTGGGGACAATGGTGACTATGAGATGTCAGATGTCCTTTCTTTTTAACGAGAGAGAGAGAGAGAGAGAGAGAGAGAGAAGCATCAACTCGTAGTTGCATCATTTAGTTGTTTATTGATTGCTTCTCATATGTGCTTGACCAGGAGGGGAGGGGGAGCTCCAGCTGAGCCAGTGACCCCTTGCTTAAGCCAGTGAACTCCTGCTCAAGCAGCGACCTTTGGGCTCAAGCCAGCCACCTTGGAGTCATGTCTATGATCCCACTCTCAAGCCGGTGTCCTCGGGGTTTCATACCTGGGACCTCTGGGTCCCTGGATGATGCTCAACCCTCTGCGCCACCGCCTGGTCAGGCCAGATGTCTTGATGTGCAACATGACCATC
Source organism: Rhynchonycteris naso (assembly GCA_037038555.1). NCBI lineage: Eukaryota > Metazoa > Chordata > Mammalia > Chiroptera > Emballonuridae > Rhynchonycteris > Rhynchonycteris naso. Next base: position 205,878,335 of record CM073000.1, read on the forward strand.
GTTTTTGAAATAGGTTACTATGAAGAACGAAACAGACCAATCACTATGGGAAAACGGTGACGTTCGGCCACACAGACCACCTTTCCTTCAGAAAGTGGGGCAGAGCAAGCAGCGTCGGAGGGTGGGCACCCCACACGCATCTGTGCGCACATCCCCTGCTACGGTTTCTGACGTGAACCGCCCCACGCTCCATCCCTCCGCATCACTGCGTTCAAGTTACGTTCTCGTCACACCGCCCTCCACCCTTGGCACCTCCCTCTCCAACTATACAGGCTCCTGAGTTACGGCAACTGCTTCCACAAATTCGGTTATCACCCACAGGTCGACAACACGCTCACGGGGCCTCCAGCCCAGGCGGCTGCAGCTCAGCCAGCCAAGCACCGTCGGAGTCCTCTGAGGAAGACACGCCCACCCAGACTAACTTGGGAAAGCTGGGGTTCGGGAGAGGTCACAGGGGTGTCCTGCGCTGTCCCCACAACCAGGCTTCAATGGTTACTCTGTTGTCCACATGGTCTCCATTTCAGATGCCACAAGAAGACAGAGGACAGTTGGTGACCCATCTTTAGATGGGGCCAGAGTGAAGTCTGGGCATGTGGTGCGGGGTCCGGGGTTGTGGGGAGCGTGGATTCTTTACCAAGTACGGGAAGGAGAAAACTGTGGGCATCTCCAGTCCAGGATGGGTGTCCTTTCCTAGCTCTGGCTGGACAGGGTACATTTCAGGAGCTTTTTGTCCCTACTGAGGAGTCCCTTCCTCAAGGAGGAAGGTAGTAGATTGAGCAGGGGATGCGTTAGCTGAGTCCCCAGGTTGGTGAGGGGCCTCAGTGGTCAGGAGGACAGACATGCTCTCAGGAGATTGTGAACTGCTTGACTGGACATCTGTCATGGCCACCACGGTCCCAGAACACAGTGGATCTTCTCGACCTTTGCTTCAGGCCACGTCCCCAGTCAGGAATGTGGGGGGCAAGAAGGAAGAGCCACCCCATGTCCTTGATTAGAACTCACACAAAGGGTGGAAGTTAGGGAGGGTTGTTAACTTGAAATATGCGGGGGCTGCTGCGTCTCTTTGACAATTAGGGACCCCTCTATTGAAGGGGGTGTAGGATGCCTTTCAGTAGCTGAGTTATACAATCATGGATGTTTTGGAAATAAAGTGTTACTTTTTATTTTATATTTAAAAGTATCTTGGCCCTGGCCGGTGGCTCAGTGGATCGAGTGTCAGCCCAGCATACGGATGTCCCGGGTTTGAAGCGACCATCTGCTTCTCCCCCCTCCCTCTCCCCCTTCTCTCCATCTTCCCCTTCCTCAGCCAGTGGCTCGATAGGTTCGAGCATCAGCCCCAGACACTGAGGATAGCTCTCTTGGAGTGCATCATCATCAGCCTTAGGCACTAAAAATAGCTCAGTACTCGAGCATCGGCCCCAAATGAGGTTGCTGGGTGGATTCCAGTTGGGGGGGGGTGTGCATGAGGGGGCCAGCCTCACTATATACCCCCTTCTCGCCCCTAGAAAAATAAATGAATAAATAAAAATAAAATAAAAGCATCTTCTAGTAGGACAGACGTTTTATTGGCATTTGGCTCTATGAATTTTAACAGGTACAGATTCATGTGGCCACCGCTACGCTCAGGGTACAGAATGAGGGCATGGCCCCGAGATTCCCTCCTTTACCTCTTGATGGTCACACCCTTCCTCCTGCCCCAAACCCGGGAGCCACAGATCGCTGTCTACCGTTTTTGCTTTGTCCGTCTGCTAGGGACATCGCGCAGGACATGCGACCTTTCTTTCCCTTGGCACGAAGTCTTTGAGATTCATCCAAGTCACAGTTGTTGGGGTTTTTCTTAATTTTAATTTTTATTTTTAAAAGAAACAACCAATAAAGGTTTAACTGAGTTTACTCAGGTTGGTATTCGTATGGACACTTTGGGTTAGGGAGGCTTCAGGTAATATCTTAAAGAGCCCATATGGCAACTTTACCAAACCCAGAGTGCAGATAAAATCATACAAAACGGATCCGGATGGATCCGGGGGAAAGAAGATCTAAAAATACCGCCTGGCTGGATCGGTTCCCCCAGTTCCTCCAAGGAGGCATTCGCTCTCCCGCGATGCCCCGCTGATTTGCAATTTAAATTGGAATCACAGCTTTGTAAAAACCACTCAGATTTTCTCATGGCAGCCAGCCCCCACCCCCCACACTGTCAACAGACCCTGACACCCAGGTATGACAAAATAACACAGTGACAGCAAAGCCAGAGGGACCTAGGTGGGCAGGTGGGTTGGTGTTTTCCAAGGTGTGGGGTACAAGCCACTAGTCGTTAACAAACAACAACAACAAACACTTAGGTCACACAAGGACATGACTTGACATGCCGCTTAATCACATGAGAAGATAACTTTCCTTCTGCTCAACTCTTTGGAAGACATACGTCATGGAGAAGGTCTTAGGTGCTAAGATGTCGTGGACACCTGTCCAACAGTTTTGATTCTCTCTCCTTATCCAAAAAAAAAAAAATTAAAAATAGAGGCTGCGAAAAACTGAGAACAGCATGATTACATACATAGGTGGGACATAAAACTGAGACTATGAGACATGGACAAGAGAGTGGTGGTTTTGGGATGGGGGGAGGGGAGAGACACAGGGAAAACCAGATGGAAGGTGACAGAGGACAATTTGACTTTTGGTGATGGGTATGCAACAAAATTGAATGATAAGATAACTTGGAGATGTTTTCATTGTACATATGTACCCTGATTTATTGGTGTCACCCCATTAGAATTAATAAGAATAAAATATATATATATAAAAAAAATATAGAGAGGCTGCCTCAGGCGGACCATGGCCCGGGCCACAGGATCGGGCAGGAATTCAACGGCATTGTTTGGTTTTATGACCACTTTCTGTTCCTAGCAAGTGATGATTCTCATGGAGGACAGCGATACAGAGTTTCGTGTCTAAGGAAATAAGTTCAATCAGAAGTTATTTCAGCGCTGTGTAAAATAAAGTAAATGAAGTATAATTAGGCACATCTAAGAATAAGTTGGGAAGAGGACACCCAAATGACTGAGGGTTGGGGAGCAGTGGGTCAGGTTTTAGAGAGTGTAGACTGCCCCAGAGGCGGACAAAGCCTGGAGGGTCAGCCGGCTCCTCCATGGATGGTCCAGCACCCCAGACCCTCATCACCCACCATGCACCCAGTCCCAGGGGGGCTCCCTTCACATCAATTCTTGGCTTGGTTTTAAAGATCTCTTGAGCCTGACCTGTGGTGACGCAGTGGATAAAGCGTCGACCTGGGAACACTGAGGTCGCCTGTTCAAAACCCTGCATTGGTCTGGTCAAGGCACATATGGGAGTTGATGCTTCTAGCTCCTCCCCCCTTTCTCTCTCTCTCTCTCTCTCTCTCTCTCTCTCTCTCTCACTCTGTGTCTCCTCTCTAAAATGAATAAATAAATTTTTAAAAAAAAGATCTCTTAAGGGAGGGTGGCTGCCTTCCTCCCTCCATCGCCGTTTTCTCCATCTGGGCCCCTCTGCTCCACCATCCCAAGCTTCTCCTGTCATTCCTTCAGGTGCTGATGACCGATGGAGGCTGAACAGACATTTCTTCCGGGGGGGGGGGTGTCTCTATGGTCCAGCCCTTCGCCTCTCTGGGTCAGCAAGACTGCACGCTGCTCCAGGGTGGAGTTCTGCCTTCACCAAACTGTTCACATTCTGGACAAGCACGTGCGTAGCAAAAACAGGCAGCTCTGAGCTCTGGCTGGTTGGCTCAGTGATAGAGCATGGCCCGGCGTGTGGAAGTCCCGGGTTCGATTCTCGGCCAGGGCACACAGGAGAAGCGCCCATCTGCTTCTCCACTCTTCCCCCTCTCCTTTCTCTCTCTCTCTCTCTTCCCCTCCCACAGCCAAGGCTCCATGGGAGCAAAGTTGTCCCGGGCACTGAGGACGGCTCCATGGCCTCCACCTCAGGTGCTAGAATGGCTCTGGTTACAACGGAGCAACAGCCCAGATGGGCAGAGCATCGCCCCCTGGTGGGCATGCCGGGTGGATCCCGGTCGGGTGCATGCGGGAGTCTGTCTGTCTGCCTCCCCGCTTCTCACTTCAGAAAAGTACAAAAATAAATAAATAAATAAAACAGGCACCTCCGAGCCCTCCTACCCTACCCAGTGATGGGAGCCAAAAGAAGTGTGTGGAAGGACGGCTGGCTTTCTGAGCCATCCTGAAACAGCACCGTGAGCAGGTACCGGGGCCAGTGGCAGAGAGCGTGGAGAAGCAGGTTAGAGCTGAGATGCCACCCTAAGCCGACGGTCCTTGAGGGACTCTGTGGGCAAGCCGGTGAACGAATGACAGTGAGCATCAGTGGGGATTGCTGGTGCCCACCCTGGGGGGGGGCACTTTTACCTCCCAGCAGGGGTCACCCTGGTTCCAGGTTCTCACCTCCCCTCTCCTCTCTCTCTCTCCCAGCTTTCCTCACCTTGACCAAGGTCCATGCGATTGATTCCTCTTGTCTCCCAAGACACGCAGAGCATCTTCGGGAGGGGTCACACCTCTTCCCAGCGCAATCCAGGAAGGGGGACCCGCAACAGGGATAAGACCTCACATGCACTTACTTACGACACGAAGTAGCTACCACAGCTCTGGAGATAGGAATGCCTGATACCCTCGCTTGTGCTTAGAGAGGTGACGCGTGGCTGACCCCACAGCGGAGGTGGGGGTGAGGGGAAGCTGTCACACCTGTTTTTGTTTCTGAGGCCACCCCCCCCCCTCAGAATCACGGGAGGACATCCTCCGGGTAAAGATCCAGCCACAGACATGTCCCGTTTGGTCCACCGTGTTCTATAAACGTAAAGCAGTAAGACGCAACTGGAACTGATTATTTCGCTCTATTTTTTAAACGCCATATTTTAAGCTTTTTTTTTTTTTTCTGGGAGAAGGAAGGAAGGGACGGAGGGAGGGAGGGAGGGAGGGAGGGAGGGAGGGAGGGAAGGAAGGAAAGAAAGAAAACCATATCTAGAAGATCTGCCATGTAGAAATGGCACACACACACACACACACACACACACACACAAAAGGAAGTCTGGTGGCATTGACTGTGGTTGTCTCTTCCCAATGGGACAAGCCCCCGCCAAGAGACCTGCGCTCTCTCTGAACAGGACTTGTCTAAACGGGACAACCCCCAGTCCTTCCCGTCCCACAGGAAACCTCATTCATTCACGTGCGTGCCCACAGAACCCCCGAGAACGCTGGGCTTGGGGTGGCATCTCTGCTCCGAACCGCTCCTCCACCTTCCACGGGACAGGAGCTCTCTGCCGCTGGCTGCTGGCCCCACTCATGGCACCATTTTCCCAACGGCTCAGAGCCAGACCGTCCTTCTGGGCACCTCCCTGGGCATCAGCCACCTGAACGGGCTCGGGTGCTCAGAGGTTCTGGTGCTGGAGATGACCCTGTCAGAACCATGTCCATATGGGCGCACCTATAAAATCCATTTTGACACAAGCTCCTCCCAGAGTCACTGGATGCCTCTCCCCTTCCCGACATCCTCGGCAGGAGAGAACGACGGAGTTAAGCCAGGTTCTTTCCTTCCTGGAGACACGACAGAGGACAGGCAGAGATCTGGCCATGCCTCCCCGAGACGGCTCACTCCCCGGCGACGCAGTGCTTTAGAGAAAAATCCAAGAGCGGGGGCCGACAGGAGCCATGGTGCCACCGCAGAGCTTTGCGATGACTTGACTCATTTCTCACGGAATTAATAATTCATATCCCCAGCACTATTTCAGCCAGAAGTGGCCCATAAACTGCAGAAGAGTTTAACCAACCACTTCTGAAAATGGGGATTGATCCTGGGGAAACGCTCCCTCCGCCGTCAGCCCTCTCGGCTCGAGCAGGATGAAAGCTGTTAGATGATTTCATAGCTTCATTAAAACTGTCAAAGCAGAAACGCGCTGCAAGGTGGCGGCGGAGGCTAAAAGCGCTTCCCCCTCGCTCGCTCCGGGGGCGGCTTGGGGAAGTCCGGAGACGCCGGGGCCTGGTGAGCCTGGTGGAAGCCATGATGGGGCTCAATTCTGCTGGAAGGGAACCATGCCCATGGAAGGGAACCATGCCCACGAGCCCCCCGAGTCAAGGCAGCTGGCTACCTGGCCGTGCGTGTCGACGAGGGGCAAGGATGAGAAGCCGCGGGACACACTGGGTGACAGGCAGGCGTCTTCGTTTGCAGTGGAGCTAATTCACCGCCGAAGGACCTCAAGAATATATATGAACCTCAAAGACCCCTAGAAAGAGGGAGTATGCCACCTGCCAGTTATTAGGGAGTTGTCCGGAGGCCTCTACGTTACAGCAGAACACAACTCTTTTCTTCGGTTAGTTCGAGGACACCTACCGATACGTAGTCAACCAGTCACGTGGTGGTGGTGGTGGTGGTGGGGCTGTATTGGAAGTCTGTTAGGTTCAAACCTCAGCCGGTCACCTGTAAGGGCTTGACAGACAAAGCCCTCGATAGGTGTCCTCATTGCCGCCACCACCGCCCCACCCCCGCCCGTGTGACCCAGAGACAAATCCTGTGGCCATCCATCCACCTCCCACCCTCCCGCCTGCAGGACCCCTGCAAGAGCCAGACCAGCTTCCCCGCCTCCGGCCCCTGCGCTGGGACCACCTGCCCTGCCGTGACAGCTAAGCCTCACGCCGCGCGCTGTCCAGGGGAAGGACTGGCACCGGTCCTATCTCAGCCTCGTAGTTTCCAGTTTTGCAACGTGACGTCCTCGAGTCAACAACTTTATTTTGCTACGGCAGCTGGCAGTCAATATTGTTACATATTCGTTTCAGGTGCGAAGCACAGTGGTTAGGCGTTTATACAATGTGTCCGTAAAGTCACGGCGCGCTTTCGACCGGTCACGGGACTGACATGCACCATGACTTTACGGACACAGGGTACATTTTACAAAGCGTTCCCCGGTCCTCGCCCGGCACCACACAAAGCTACCGTATCTCCCCATGTGTGAGACGCACCTTAATTTGGGGGGGCCCAAAATTTGAAAAAAAAAAAAAAAGTCTTACATAAAAGTGATGGAACTCAAGTTTTATTCATTGTAAAATCTGTACCACTCCTCGTCACTGTCCAAACTGCCATCCGTGAGCTTGTCCTCGCCCGGGTCTGATGACGCATCCCCGTCTTCAACCAGGAGCGCAAAAACAAGCGCGAAAAAGCGGGAGGTGCAATTAAAAGAAAAATCTGCAAGCTCTGTGTAAGATGCACTCAGTTTTTAGACCCCAGATTATTTTCAGAAAAAAAGGTGCATCTTATCCAGGGGGAAATACAGTATTACAATATTGATAACTGTGCTTCCTGTGCTGCAGGAAATACTCGTGACACCCCCACAAGTCTTTTGCAATGACCAATCTGCACGTCTCAGTCCCTCCCCCTCGGTCATCCACCCCCACCCCCCACCCCCCACCTGGCAGCCGTCAGTCTGTTCTCTGTATCTGTGAGTCTGTTTCTGTTCTGTCGATTTCGTTCTGTTCACCCAGCATTGCAATTCCCTCTAAGTCCACTCACGTGGTTGCAAATGGTAAGCTTTCATTCATTCTTCTTCTTCTCTCTCTCTCTCTTTTTTTTTTTTTTTACAGGGACAGAGAGAGAGACAGAGAGAGGGATAGACAGGGACAGACAGACAGGAACGGAGAGAGATGAGAAGCATCAATCATTAGTTTTTTGTTGCTGTTGCGACACCTTAGTTGTTCATTGATTGCTTTCTCACATGTGCCTTGACCACGGGCCTTCAGCAGACCGAGCCACCCCTTGCTGGAGCTAGCGACCTTGGGTCCAAGCTGGCGAGCTTTTGCTCAAGCCAGATGGGCCCACACTCAAGCTGGCGAGCTCGGGGTCTCGAACCTGGGTCTTCCGCATCCCAGTCCGACGCTCTATCCACTGCGCCACCGCCTGGTCAGGCTTCTTCTCTTTTTTAAATGAGCCTCATAATTTATTTATTTTTTTAAAATTAGGGACGAGCCCCTGCCCCCTAAGCTGCTGCCTTGACTTTTGCGGTGCTGACGCCCGCGGGCCGGCCCGGGACGACCTTGGTAGATATCGCGGGGACACTGCTGATTTCCTGCTAGTCACGGGAGTGAAGAAACCCGCAAGGGGGGGTGTCCTTTTTCCTTATTTAAATACCTGCTGTACCCCTGATTCAGGGAAGCCTGCTCCTCAGAAGGCTAGGCGATCTCGTAAACACCGCAGGTCAAATAGACTCCACGCTCCTGTTCTGCTCGGCTGGGCGTTCTCCGTTGGCTCAGTTCTCCTCCCCTCCACCCGCCCACACAGCGACGGGAACAGAAAGCTGGAAACCCTGCAGGACTTACAGAAGCTGGGTTCTCTGCCACCCCAGCCGCGTTTCCCACGGGGCTGCCGTGCACCCCCCCCCCATCTCGGTGACTCTGGACAGAAGGCAGACCTAACTAAGAATCCCTGAGTCGCACAACCCTTCTGATTGCACCAAGGGGAAGAGCCCCCATTTGACATGAGTGTTGCTATAGCTGCTCTCACGGGGAGTATTCCTCACCAGCCTCTTTAAACCAAGCTGGGGGGGGGGGGCAGGGGCGGGCTGGGGACCGCTGAGCCGCCTTAGGACAGTGACCGCTCTGCGTTTGGTCTTTTTTTTTACGACTGCTTTCCAATGACGGCAGCTGACCCCGGTGCTCCATGTAGAGTGGTTTTCAAATGACCTTGTTTCTTAAAATATGTTTGATAGCCACACACCTGCACAAGGCATGTTGGGTTTGCAAGCACACCGCACGCCTCTGGAAGGACACACGGCGACGGGCACCTGGGATGGCTTCTGGGAGAAGGGAAGGCGTGGTGGGCACACGGGCGGGGAAGGGGAGAACCATCTCACTAAATGTCCTTTGTCACTTCTGACACTGGCATTATGTGAACCTGTTATCTATTCTGAAGTCGATACACGGAAGGGGAAAAAAAAAGTTAAGCCCGGTTCTTTATGGGGGTGGGGGGAAGAATGACGATTTTTTGAATGTGTTCACGTAAGCAAAGACAGTAAGAGATTGAGAGGAGACGTGCCAGGTTTGGGCAAGTATCAGGAAGGTGGTACAAGAACATCCGGAGCCTGGAAAATGCTACCCTCAGAGAATGGTGTGGGAGGCGATGCCACCCTCCTCCCCCCAGAAGATGGCAGGGAGAGGTCCTCGGGCTCAACCGGGACCAGACACCCTTAGTCTTCTCACTCACGGGAGCTGGTGGCCGTGGGCACTGAGATGGAGCCACTGTGAGCGCCTCTGGCTTCGAGGCTCGGGAGCAGACTCCAAACAGAAGTGTGCCCAGGAAACCCACGTGACACGCAAGCCCCGGTTAACCAGTGCGCGGGGCTCATGGTCCCCAGGAGCCCTGTGTCCCTCTCCCGATGCCATCATCCTGCAGAGACCCTGCCTTGGACCAGCAGGCCAGCTGGGCGGCTCGACAGGCAGCAATTATCTCTAAATGCGAAGCTCTTTCCACTCACTGGGGGCATCCTCCCCCTCGCCAAGCTGCCCATGGTCTACCAAGCGCTCCGGCCCATCAAGAGAACAAAGCGGCAGCCCAGCCGGCCTCGGGCAGCCTGGCACTGAGCCTGGCAGTCGTGGGCGTTTGACAAACAAACAACTGGATTAACCCACCCCGGGGGGGTTGAGCTCCGGAGGACAGTGAGTCCTACAGAGGGAAGGTTGGCCATGTGACCTTTCAGACCCCTCCAGCCTGACTCAGCCAGAGTGCTTGCCCGCCCCCCCCCGCCCCCCCCTGCGGCTGAGTCCTCACTGGCTTGTCCAGATGGTCTCCCTTCTAGGGCCTTCTGTGGACCCCGATGGGCTTCTGCCCCGCCTCCCCACCCACTCTGTCACTCAACCATTCAGAACTGATGTGTGGGGTCCAACCAAAGGGAAGGGAGTTATTCTACTGTCCTGTGTGTGTGCCTCTGTACGAACCATCAGCAGGCACCTGCTGGGCACCGACTCTGCCCAGAGCCTGGGAGGGACCCGGGTGCATCTCCGGAGCGCGGGGGGGTGGGGCGTGGTCTGGCAACACGCCAAGAACGTGCCCAGTCACAGTCTCACCTGCTGGTGGGTGTCAGCCCACACGCCCCCACATTACAGAACTGGCGCTTTCAGCGAGATTGCATCAGGTGACACTCAAAAACACCGAAAATGGGTACAGCCCCTCGACCAGAAGAGACCCTGCTGCTTGCAGAGAGGAGCAGGATGTGGGGGGGGGGGTGTCCCCGCCGAGCCAGGCACTCACCCCTGGCCCAGTGAGTGGCTCTTCGGGGCAGAAGCCACCTCTGGGGAGAGGGTTTCCGTCTAATATGGAAGTGTGGTATTTCAGCTACATCTGATTTCAGAGATGTTCAAACGTGGGGTAGGGGTGGGGACATGCTTCCTAAGAATCGACGGTAAGTGATACGTTCATATTTTAACTAACAGCCTTCACCAAGGGCTTTGGGGGGAAGTCTGCTTTTTTTTTTTTAATTCTTCATTGAAAGGTCTTCTACTGTCCCTCTAAGCTTCAGGGCCAGCAAAGCCAGCCCTGCAGAAGGACCGTCTGCGTGCCCACCCTGAGGCTTCCTCAGTGCCTGACAAGCAGGGTGCACGTGAAGAGACTATCCTATTTCCCGCATGCTCGGGGCGGACACGGAGGTGTGAGGCCGGCGAGGATCTATGGACGCAATGGTTTCATTTGATCAGCCTGTCGGACATCGTCCCGGAGACCGAGGCTGGGAAACGCCTTAGGAAGATGATTGCACACGGACACTGCGCTTGTGTGCAGCGAGGGCGCACGCCACCCAGGCCTCTGTGCACACGTGACGAGCGTGGTGGCTCTGGGCGGGTCACGGGCTGGTCACCGGGTTCAGGAGGGTTCGAGCTTCTTCTGCACGCGTGCGATGACCCTGGTCTCTGCCTTGGGTATTCCTTCTTCCTCCAGCTTGTCCTCGGGGATCAATGAGCTGGAGAAAGCGAGGACAGACCTTCTTTCCGGGATCCCTGTTCCCTTCCTTACTTAGACTGTGGCCTCTGGGGGCAAACACCGTGTCTTGTCTCTCTGTCCTATACCCCGCCCAGAAAACCATCATGCCGAACAAATAAACCAGCCATGGAAACAGTCTTAAAATGGACAGAAACGGTGCTCCTCTACCAAAACGCTGACACCGGAGCCCGGAGTCACATAGTCACCTTCTCTTGTTGGCCGTTCGGTCCGTTTCAAAGGAGACTCACTTGCTCTCCACAATGCTCCCCACTCCCCCACCCCGACCCCCAACATGCAAAATGGAGAACACTTTACCCAAAATTCAGCTCCCCCCCCCACCCGCCAAGACTCTTAAACACGAGAAGGCGAGACACGGTTTACCTCTCTTTTTCGAAAATGAAGACCCTGAATATTGTCTCACGCCCAAGCCCTCGCGGACAACAGCGTCCCAGACGGCATCTCAGGAGCATCTCGGGTCGGAGGAAGGATGCCCCCCCACATCCCGTCTGACTGATTTTTCGGAAGATCCGGCCCCCTTCCCATTGCAAAGGCGAGCACCCTGACAACCAGGGACGGGAAGTGACCGACTTTTCATCGACGAGGACGGAACAACAACAAAAAAAAACGAAATAACACTGAGCTGAAAGGAGAATCAAAGGCCAGGACCCCTGCCCCGTCTCCCGGCATTGTTTTCCCAGCAATGCGTGAACCCCTCAGGCCCACCGGGGGTGGGGGGAGCGGACGGCAGAAGAGCTGGACACCAGTGGCTTCGCCCCGGATAGGGCTGAGGGGGATAATGGGAGTATGGGCCCCGAAACCACAGGGGCGGGGGGACAGCGGCCACCGTCATGACGTTGCCACTGTTGTCCGTATGCGCCACAGAAGTCCCCGGCCCGAGCGTTTCCTCACTCTGCAGAACAGCCTCCTCGGATAGGAACAGCAGGTGTCCTTCGACACCGAGGACACGGAGGTGCAGGTCACGGTGCTCCAGTCACACAGCACCCCAAAATCAGACAGTCACGCAGGGGGTCTCACTATGCCTACCTGTCCGAGCAGCCAACCCACCGCACCCTGCAGCCTCCTCAGCACCCCCGGCTGCTACTGTGGGGAAGAAACTGAGAAAGGGAACGGATGGACAGAGGAGACAAGCTTCTGTGATTGGGGAGGGGGCAGCAGGGGGCATCCCACTGCAGAAGGCTGGGCTGTCCTTTCCTTGAGCGGCCTGACACGGGCTGGTTCCCAAGAGCAGAGGCAGATCTAACGGCGGGCGCACTGGCCACGCGCCCTGAGCCCCGACTTCTGAAGGGCCCCACAAAACCCCAGCTGGACACTTATTTCTAAGGACACCCAAGTTTGCTTTCCTATGTGCCATTTTAATATAAGTAGCACGTACTATTTTTTATTTATTTAAAAATATGGTTAACATGTATTTTTATTTTTCCTCTCTCTCTCTCTCTCTCTCTCTCTCTCTCTCTCTCTCTTTTAAAGGGCCCAGTATTTTTTCTTCTTCACCCGGGGTCTCCACCGACCTTAATCCGCCTCTGCCCAAGAGGCTGCCAGGACTGAGGACAAGGAAGGTCCCCAGTCTTTCTGGCTGACAGTGCCTCTCGAGCTGTGTCCCCCTACCTTCGGGCTCTGTGTGTTCCCTCCTGGTCTGTCTCTGTCCACCCACAGAAAGAAGTCTCTCCTTTGGGTCGAGAGGAAAGCTATTATTTATTTCACCGTCGATCCAAAGCTGGGCCAGGGAGCCCAGGGAGGTATCCCCAGGGGCTGAGCCGGGGTGGGTCACGTGAGAACCACAGCCAAGAACTCTGCAACCCCACTTTGGAAAACCACGGTCCGCTGCAACAGGTGCAAAGGCTCTCTGGCCAAGTGGACCCAGGGGACACTGGCTTTCTGGTGGCAGGCCATGTGGGGCAGTGGTTAGAGCACTAGGCTAGAAAGTACACACACGGACTCGTCCACATGTATGCGCCAGGGACTTCTGGTCCTAACTGTCATCCACTTGCTTTGTGACCCCCCATTTCACATGCTCTCTCCTCTTGGGGCCCCCGTGTTCACCTCAAACAGCAGAGCCAGCAGACAGGGGAGAAAGAAGAACCGTATCACCTGTCGTTCAACGTGTGGAACTCGGGGACAAGGTGAGAAGGCGGGTGTTAGAGGCCCCCTCCGCCATCCCCGTCTTTTCTGCAGCTCACGCACATCATCCGGAGTGATCATCGAGAACAAAACACAGCAGAGGAATGTTCTGGAATTACTGAAACCGCATCCCAACGGGGCAACCAACCCTCCCCCCGCCCCGCCCGCCCCTGCCCGTGCCCACTGTTCCTTTAGAAGCACGAGGGCCGAGGGTTAGGGTACGTCAGACCCCGAGGAGCGGCACGGTCAGGGTGCTCAGTGTTAAATAAAACCTACCAAAGACTCAGCTGAGAATTTTAGCAGAATCAAAATGTGCTAGAGGGGAAAAAGGCACAGCTGCCGCCTCTAAGGTTCACAGCGAAGCTGGCTTAGAACCACACATGCCAAGGTTAAAAATAAGCAGCAACCCTCTCTGAGTGACAGGGGTTCTGGGAAGGGAGCCCTCGGCCTGGCCTGGCATTTGTGGTGTGGGGGGCCGGGAGAGCGGAGGGCAGAGAAGCCTCAGGGCACAGGTGTTTATTGGAGGGCACGCTGGCTAACAGCCAGATACTGAGCACTTTGTTATTTTGCACTTAAAAAGCACTTCACTTGGGCAGAGGGTTCGTAATGGCCTCCAGACTTTTCCCTCCAGGCCTCCCCGCTGTGCATTAGAGTCTGACCGTGGTGCTGACCCACAGCAGGGCTCTGCTGTTTGATGCACTGGCCTTCCTTCCCGCCCGCCCTGGGGTCTGGCTCCAGCTCTGTCCTTGCTTGCCTCATACGCCCAGATGGGATGCCTTTGGGTCACAGCTTGGAGACCACCCACCAGACCTGTGGGTTCCAGGCTGTTCTGTTCCACTGAGCCACCATAATGGTGCTCAGGCCACCCACGGGCCAGCTATCCCAGCTGGGCTCTGCTGGAGACATTACACGTCTGTCTGCCTCCTGAGGACAGCTCAGGTCCCACCCCGTGTCCCCCACAACCATGACCACCGCAGGCTAACTGGCCCAGGTGACCAGTCCGCCGTGTGGCTCCCCTTCCTGCCATCCAGGGCCCCCTGTTATGAGCCCAGTGGGGTCCACCTAATGAAGTGGTCCTCTGCCTGATACACTTAGACCTTTCTACTTCTTAAAGGGGTTTCTTTTATAAAAGAAAAAAAAATTTTTTTTTAATTAGCTTAAGCTACTCTGCAGCTAGCACAGTACTCCTCCCCAGCTGCATTAGGATGCAGGCATTCCCAGAAAGTCTTCATGCAGCCGGGGGGTACAGTGGGAATTCTTTGAGCCGGGTGTCACGGGGAACCCCATACATTACACCACCCCCAGGATCCCCGGATCAGCACACACAGCAAGGGCCAGGCCTACCCCTCAGCACCATACAGGGATTGGGAGGTAAACGGACATGGAATAACAGTGCAGTCTGCCACGGTGCAGAAGCTTCAGGCTACCCTCCAGACACCAACCTGGGTGGCTCTCCTCCCCAGCAGTGCGGCGGAGGAATGGACCCTCTGCGTACTTACGTACTTAGGAGGGACTGCCCCCAGGACCCTGGCCAATCTACATCTGAGTGACCACCCATATCCCAAATTCCCCACACTAGTGGCTGGTCTAGAAGCACGCCCAGTGTGGCCTCTTTAAAGCACTTTAGAAAGAAAGGACTAGGGGTGGAAGAGAGGGCAGGGAAGTAGTCCCTGTCCAATGTAACCGGCGAGAAAACCGAGGCGCAAAGAGGTTTAGCGGTTTGCTCAAGCTAAGCGACAGCGCATGTGTGCATGCGTGTGGGGGGCGGGGCCTCACAGATAAACCACTAACTCAGTGTCAGAGGGCGCGGGTCTCAGCCCTGCCACCGAAGCAAGCAAATATCTGCACATGGGAACTTTCTCATCCCCGGGAACTCCGGAGATGCCTTTACATTGGACCCGAAGGACGGGGACCCCGCCCAAGCACAGAACGCTGTCGCAAGGGGGTTGTCCTGATCGAACTTTCCAGCTTTCTCATGGTCCTTCGAATGCCAGGAAAGACCTGCGGAGAGTCAGGGGAAGGCTGCGCGCGCGTAGGCAGCACGTGTCCTTTCTGGATACCTTCCTTGCTCCATCCCTCCCGGCTCGCCCTGAGGTTTGGCTCAAGCCCCCCTCCCCTTCCCTCCAGGCCACTCCAGTGACAATGGCCCTTTGCCTTCCAAGAAACCCCGTGTCCATTGAAGAAAGGGCAAGTTCTAGGTCAATCCTACCGCTGGTGGCCCCCACCCTCACATGCCAGCCTGAACCCATAATGAGCAGGGTTAAGGGGAAGAGAAAACGCAAGGGCGACCTGAGAATGGAGCCCGCTGGGCGCCAGGCGGGCCTGGGGCTCCCCCGCCTTACCTGTACCAGTCCAGCCCGCGCCCGTAGTTCCTATCGAAGAAGTGGGGCTCCGTGCCCAAGGCCCGCACGTCCGGGTGCACGCGGATAAACTCCAGGACGGCGCGCGTGCCCCCCTTCTTGACGCCCACAATGAGGGCCTGGGGCAGCCGCTTGGTGCCTAGCCTCGGTGAGCCCGAGATGTTGGCAGCCGAGAGGCGCGGGGCGGGCACGGCGGCGGGCGCGCTGGGGACCGGCCCCGCAGGATCGCAGGGGCGGGACTTCTGCAGAAGTTTCTGGCCGTCCGCGCCGGGGCCGCGGAGGCAGCGGGGCGTGCGGAGGAGGCGGCTCCGGCCCCGGTCGTCGCAGCAGCCCAGGAGGCTGTAGCACAGGTACGTGCAGGACAGCGAGAGCGTGAAGGCGAAGAGCAGCCTGCGCGCCCTCCGCGGCTGAGGTGGCCCCGCGCGGCCCAGGACCCTATAGGCCATGGCTCCATGGGCCCGCGCCGGGGCGCATGGTTTCCGAGGGGGCGCCGGCGGCGGAGCTCCTGGGACCCTGCGGCCGCCTAGGGGGCTCGAGCGGCGCGGCTGGCCGGCCCACGCGGGGCGGCCGCGGGGGGCGCCGTCTCTTCCAGGCGCGGCCGGCCGGGGCGTGCACCATGCCCAGGGGGCCAGGGAGTGGCGGCTCCTCGAGGGACGGGCGGCAGCGCCTCCCACATTGCCCCGTCCTAGGCGACGGGGCTGCTGGCGATGGGGTTATTGCCGGCGCTTCTGGGCTCTTCGACGGGCCGGGGCCGGAGCGCACCCAGCTCGGAAAGCCCCATGACCGAACCCCGGCAGCCGCGCGGCGGTGCGGGCCGGCGGCGGGCGCACGGTGGCGCTGGTGCGGGCCGCGTTTCTGCTCCTCGGGAAATGCCGAGTCGAGCGCGCTGCCGGCTCTATTTAAGGAGTCGCCTGACGTCAGCCGTGCGGTCCCCGGAGCCCGCGCCCCGCCCGGGACCTGGCCTCCTCCCATCCCCTTACCCCTTCCAGGGCACAGACACACACCCCAGGCCCTTCACGCGCGGGCCGCGCCCTAGGGAGCCCTGGCGAGCTTGGGGGCGGAGCGGGAGACGGTGGAAACATTGACTCCTCCAGCAGGCTAGACACCCCCCCACCCCGCCGCCGCCGCCCCACCACCACCACCACCGCCACACTGGCCTCGCGACACCAAGGGGTGGGAACCCAGCTCGAGATTGCGCCAACACCCGGACCCAGGCAGAGACCAGGCGCAGACGCAAGCACTCTGCACTGATGAACAGTCCCCCGCCTCACCCCTGCGCGGACACATGCACGCACACAAATACACGTACACACACATCTCCTGAGTGGGACACTCCCCCACACCCACACGGGGTAGGGAGGGAGAAATCTAACCTGGCCGTAGAAACACCGACAGGGACACTTCCCTCCGCCCCCGACCCCATCTATCTCACCAAACAGACACAGAGCCTGGAATCGGACACCGTGCTGTGCGCGCAGGCATGCTCGGGACGGGGACACGCGCACGAGACAGGATGCGTGGAGGAGCCGAGCGTGAGTGAGGTTCCGTGACTATTTAGGGAGCTTTGGAGCCCTCCCCCCACCCCCGCGCTCTGACTCACACCCAGGCGGCTGGCTCTGTCTCACACCCGTGAAGCGTGAGCCCCCACAACCCACTGTCAGTCCACCTCTCGCTGGGCCTGGGGCGGGGCGCGGGTAGGGGGAGAGTCAGCCTTAGCGAAAGCAGCCGGCTCAGAGCGCGGGCCACCTAAGCGTCTGCCCTCTAGCGTCGGACTGCTCCCCCGGGAGCTGTGCAGGGTCCCATAGCGTCCCTAAGGTCCTGGACACTCTGGGCTGCTCCACTCAGTGGCACAGGGAAGAGGGACGAGGAGGGGGGAGGACTTGGAAGCGTTTCCACTTGGAATGATTGCTAAGAGACTACCGGCAGGACCGTGACCAGAGCATGCCCGAGGAGACCAATCCAGTCGGCCCTGAATGATCACACTAGTTAGTGGCCATCAGAACAGGACTAAATGACCAGGGCTCAGAAAGCAGCTAAGTTGTAAGTCCGTGACAATGCCAAGTCACGGTGCTCAGGTGGACCCAAATAAGGACCCCCATAAAATGTCTGAGTGGCCACCATCGCTCCCCCATCCCCACCTATCCCCCACACACAACTGAGCATCCTTCCTCAGGGAATAAATGACTGATCAGGCTCCGTGGACCTTAGCCCCAAGCCAGGGCATTTTGTCCCTAAAACAGACCCATCTGTGGACACCATAGGCCATTCAGTCCCTCTGCCGCAGAGAAGAGTCACAACCAAGTTGGTGTTAAGCCTTCCACATGTATTAACTCCTTTAAATATTCACCACAACCTGTTAGAACAGTGACGGGCAATCTTTTGAGCTTGGTGTGTCAAAATTTGCCAAAAAAACAGAGCATAACTCAGGTGGTGTGTCACTTGGAGAAAAACAGCCTCACCGGAAGTCCCAGAACTAGACGCTCTGTGCCGGAGTTCTGTTGTTTTGGCCTCCAGACCTCCGGCACAGAGTGTCTACACTACAGCAAGTGTTTTATCCTCGGCTACTGCACCTGGCCGTGCAGGAGCCGAGGATGAAACGTCCTTCTCGGCATGCGGCCCCATACTTCTCTGGTATGCGGTCACATGCAGCCGTGTGTAATCGAAAATGGCTACACGTGTCAGTGCTGACACGCGTGTCATAGGTTCGCCATCACGGTGTTAGGTTGTCACCATTGTCCCCACCTCACTTTGCTTCCTTAATCCTAAATAGTAGCTCACGTTTATGGAGCCTTTGTTTTGTGCTGGTAAGATGCACATCACGTGACAATCAGCCTCCTCTTTTCTCTCCAAAGGGGGAGAGAGAGAGAGAGAGGTGCTACTGGTTACAGGCAGTGAGATGAAGTCTTAACGAATATATATCCTCCGTGACGGATGGAGCTGGAATTAAACCTCCCGGCAGTCTGACTTCAAGACGCAAGCTCTTCCTGACAGTGCTTGGCAGGGCCCTAACATCCTGGGGGCCATTCTAAGTGTAATTAACCTCCCCAAGCTGAACTCATTTGTCTGGATCACTTCTAACATCTGACACCAGGGACTGAAGGGGCCACAGCAGGTATGGACGGGAAGCTTCGGCGGGACTCAGACCCGTCTTTCTTAAAAAGTGTGTCTCGCGATGCCACCGAGGGCCTGGGAATGCATTGCTGCATCACGCTGCTGACACCTCAAGTTTGCAGCCAACTCACCTCGCCAAGGGTTTCTTTACGGGTGCTACTGATGCAGGCACGTTGGCTCCACACGGGGACTTGTACAGGGGGCTTTTGTGGATGGAACATGTCGGTCCTTGCACATGTGACCTGATTAAATGGTATCTGGTCTCATCAGTTCGCTGCTTCCATTTAAAAAAAAAAGAAAAAATGTCTAGACACTTGAATCTTGAATTGTGATAGCTTTTATTTCTTCAAAAAAAAAAAAAAAAGAGGAGGCAGGAAGATTGAATCCCAACAGCTTTAGCCTTGATTCCAGGTTGTACCCCAGGGCAAGTGGGTGTCCTCTCTGAGCCTCAGTTTTCTCACCTGTGTAATGGGGGTAGGGGGGTTATGATGAACTTCCAAAGCCTCTGTGGGTTCTGATGTATAATTCTAGGGTGCTACTACTCAAGGCAGGAGCTCCTCTGTGGATAACATGCCATCCCCATGTTTGATCACTATTTCATTAACTCCTCATTCAAATTGTTAATAAAAATGTCAGGACGAATGTTGACACGAGTACTGATACGTACTTTCACACTGTGAACCTGCTATTTCCGCCCTTCATTGTTAAAATTACAAGGTTAAATGTCGATGAATCCTGACCTGTGGTGGCACAGTGGGTGAAGCATCAACCTGGAACACTGAGGTCGCCAGTTCGAAACCCCGGGCTTGCCCGGTCAAGGCACAAATGGGAGTTGGTGCTTCCTGCTCCTCCCCCCCTTCTCTCTCTCTCTCTTTCTCTCTCTAAAATAAATAAATAAAAATCTTTAATATATTTTTTAAATGTAGATTAATCCACTCTGATAAGCACTTTATTCTTAGCGAGGAAAACATAGGATAGTTCTTTCTCATCATTCTGTGCTTGGCTCCATTTTAAACTTATTTTTATCTTTGAATGTGTAAATTCTGAAATTCTTTGGCATTCAAATGATACCCAGCAGAGCCAGGCAGACCTGCCTCTTCAAATTTCCACCCAGAGTACTGACCAGGACTTAGGTAGAATTCTTCACGGAGTATAGGACAGGGGACATGCTTGCTCACTACTCCCACCTCTCTTTTTTTACAGTAGCACCATGATTTTCCTTTGGGGAGGGGGTCAGGGAGGATGATGTTGGGCAGTATGGTCTGTCAGAGACACTCACTGAAACAAGACATGCTCCTTTTACCGTCCCCGGGAAGGCGATGCAATTGGCTCAGCGCTGGCATGGCCCCACAGTGTCGGGGACCCAGGCTCCACCATGTGTCCCCTCCATCCCTAGATGACCATGGGATCAAGATGACTTGTCCTCTCAGTGATCATGCCCACATTCTGCACAAAAGTAAGGAAGCCATCCATCCATATTCCTTTGAGGACGTTTCCTGCGAGTCGCCTTCATGACCGTCACGGGTATTCCTCGGTGAGGATGTTGTCAAAAGGCAAAGTAGTGCCTGACCTGTGGTGGCGCAGTGGATAAAGCGTCGACCTGGGAACACTGAGGTCGCCAGTTCAAAACCCTGCCCTGGTCTGGTCAAGGCACATATGGGAGTTGATGCTTCTAGCTCCTCCCCCTTTCTCTCTTTCTCTCTCTCTCTCTCTCTCTCTCTCTCTCTCTCTCTGTGTCTCCTCTCTAAAATGAATAAATATAAAGAAATTTTTTTAAAA
Source organism: Rhynchonycteris naso (assembly GCA_037038555.1). Lineage (NCBI taxonomy): Eukaryota > Metazoa > Chordata > Mammalia > Chiroptera > Emballonuridae > Rhynchonycteris > Rhynchonycteris naso. The sequence goes on from CM073000.1 coordinate 205,898,713, forward strand.
AGATATGTTTGAAAAAAAATTAAAAAAATAAAAAAGGCAAAGTAGCTTCAAGAAATTGTTTGAAATGAAGTCTTCACTCTGGGCGGCTAGATGCCTGGCTAATACTTGGATGTTTGGTTATACAGAAAGAACCGAAGTTACAGAGGGCTGTTAGTCATCTCTTCTCTGCCAGGAGAAATAGTTTTCCTTTGTTACTGGTTTTTCCTGTGCGGTTTGTGTGGGATGATCCCTGACTAAGGACAGGCATATGACCAAGCCTGGGCAATGAGAATTTTCTGATCGGACTTCATTGAAAGCAATTCAGATCTTTCCAGGGAGCATCCACCAACAGGACTTTTGTGGAAATTACTGGAAAAGAGAAACTCTTTTTCTTCTGCGATGATGAGTTAGAATCAAAGAAGCGTGAAGCTTCCAGTGGTCACCTCTGCCTTCAGGAGGGGACCCTCTGGGGACGGGAGCCCTCATAGAAGAAAGCAAGGCTGAGTGGTGAAGACTCAAACCTTCTGAATCTAGCCATGCCAGAAGCATATAGTCCCTGGGGGTTTTTTGTTGTTATTGTTGTTGTTTTGGGGGGTTTTTTTGCTCCAACTGATTAGTGACCTCTCTGTTGCTTGCAATCAAGAGTCCTGACCAATACAAAAACAGCCGTTACCTCAGTGACAAGGAACAAAGACCATTTTAATAATAACTTTAAAAAATGGTGGAGGCGGGGTGGAGACTCCCTTTGAAGGGTGTGTGTGCACAGAGCAGTTGTAGGGTCCAGCTGCTTTCTCCATCTCCTCTACTGCTCCTTGTGCCTTATTTCTTTATTCCCCCTCAGAGCCGCCTTCCCCTCTCCCCACCCTTTATGTATGGGTCAGTGAGGGCTGCTGCATTGCAAGCACAGAAACGGACTTTGGCCAATAGATGCAAGGAAAAGAGGAATTTGGAACAGCTCGGACAGAAGGAGAACTTGGGGGAAAGCTTACAGAATTACCAAGAAGCTGGGAATGGGGTTCATCCCAGAATGGCCACCATGGAGTGCATTTCTTCCCTTCCCTTTCTCAGTCTTCTTTGTCAAATTCCTTTTTATTGATTGGTTTTAGACAGACTGAGGAAGGGGAAAGAGAGGGAGAGAGAGAGGAGAGAGAGAGAGAGAGAGAGAGAGAGAGAGAAGCAGCACTCATTTGTTGTTCCACTCAGTTGTGCACTCATTGGTTGCTTTCCCATACGTGCCCTGACCTGGGATCAAACCCGCAACCTTCGTGCTTCAGGACGATGCTCAAACCGACGGAGCTAACTGGCCAGGGCTTCTTTGCCCCTTTTGCATGGGCAGTATCATCGATCTCCCTTCTCACTCGGAGACCCTGCATTCAAGACTTGGAATTTGAAAATAATAAAACTAGGTTCTCACAGCCCCCTCCCGAGCCTTTGGATCAGTCAATCGTTATCATTCAGTTTTCGTTCAATGTAAGTTTCCTTTTTTTTTTTTCTTCTAGAGCCAAGTTTTGTAAAACGTGAGACGCTGTTCCAAAGAGGTGTACTCTATGAAGCAAAGGACCGTGACAGGGGGTCCCCACGTCTGCGGGTTGTGTGGGGCGCGCTGTTCCCATCGGGGCCACGAGGACATGAATGAAGTCTACGTTCAGGAAGGAGGTCGGGTGTGCGGACGAGGAAACCGCTCTCCGTAGACATGCTCTGGATAAAAATCAGAGGGCAGAGGTTTAAGGAACCGGGTGCCGCCTCTCGGAGGGGACTGTCTCTGCAGGACCCGGAACCACGGTTGAGTTCAGGTGCTTGGTAAGGTTCCAAACCCTTTGTGCTCTCCACGTTGGTTTACTGCTGCTGTTGACAAGCATAAGCACGCTCATCCTAATGACCGGGCACCTTCATTTATCGAGTATTTTCTCAGCCCGAGCTACTGGGCTAAGCCATCTAGATACATCAAATCCTCTCCACAAACCAGGAGGACGGGGGTTCTTACCATCTCTGCTGGGTGAATTAGGAGACAGTCTGAAGTAGGTTGAGTTTTCCATGTTCTCAGAGATGCTGTCGGCTGGAAACCAGTGCCCAGAAGCGTGAACGGGGAGACGGACGGCCAGCTCTCCCCGTGATGTCCCCCTCAGGTCAGCACTGTTCAGAGCCCTCACTGTCTGCAACTTGCCCTGTCTGGACCCATCTGGCTTTCCGAACCAGACGTAAAACTGCTTGGAGGCAAGGACTCTACAGCTACTTCCAAATCAGCCTGGTGCTTGGAATTCTGGCTGCCGGCTCACGTTGGGTGGGACCCGCTTGCTTTCTGTACATCTCCTCTTCCTCTGGATGAACCACGAAACGCTACCCGGTGAGGGCTTCCCCAGGAAGAACGAATATTCCATTTCAAAAGGGATTAATCCGACGTGGATTATTGAGAATGTCGGGAGGATTCTAAACCGGTTCCCTTGTTCAAAAATATTGTAGAGCTGTCCGGGGAGACTCCCCCCTCCTCTTGTCTTTTAATCAAATGAAAGCAGATAAGAATGTCACCACTGGTATTGTCACCCCCCCCCCAATTTATTAATTTCCTGAGATACAGATCTTAGTGGTATAGGACAGCGATGAGCGGAAAAGTACCTCGCTCCAGAGAACAACGTAGAGAGATATACAGTGTGTCATACAGATAATATATTCTTAAAGCAAAAAAACAAAAGAAAATCCTGAGAAGCAAAAAAAGAAAACAACAAACAACAACAACAAAAAAAACAATCCCTCAAATCATAGAGCTAAGAAATAAGGATTGTTTGTGATTTATTTACGTCCTTCCGATTCTAAATCTGTTTGTTTGCTCAGGGTTCATCCCCTATCTACTCCTTTGGTCAAGCCTGAGGTTTTATTTTTACGTAACAATACTGCGAATCTACCTTGTATCCTTGTAGACAGACCAATGCAGATCTAGTACTTAGAGAAGGCGAAAATAGCTTTGTCCTGGATGGACATACTCCAAGGGAGGAACATGGAAGACTCAGTCCTGGGAATGTTTGTGCTCTGGGTTCAGCTTTGCCAGAAGCTATCTGTTCAAGAGACAGGAAAGCATCATAGTGGTTAGGGAGCGCAGTGTCCGGACGCAGACTGCCTGGGTTCAAATCCTGGCTCTGTGCTACTAGAATTAACCAAGAAAATAAACGTCAACCACTTAGAACAGAGCCTGGATAACATTATAAGCCTTCAGTCAACATGAGCCGTTACTATGTTGCAAACTTTTCAGTTACATCCATCAATAAATGATCTTTCTGGACTTAAGCCATTTTGATGGGGGCAGATAGGTACTTTTCAATTCGATTTTCATATTTCAACCTACTTGAAAATTTTACAGACGAGAAAATAATCAGTCTCTGTTCTTTGTAATCGCCTGAGACACCCCCCTCGCCCACAACCCCCGGCTTTCTATCTCTAGCTTATCTCCCCGCTATTTTAAATGTTTCTAGAAAAGTCACCAAATGTCCTCTGGGGACATAGCTCATGACAAGTGTCCAACAAGTGCATATGGGATAAATAGACAGGTACAACCCCCCAACACTGTCTACCTAGAGGACAACATTCTTAGCCCATGAGGACGTGATACAACTTATCTTCAGGACTGAATCCTCTGTGTGTGGACCGCCAGCCACCTTGACGTCCTTTGCTCCCTCTGCGCTCAGTCTGAATTCCATGGACAAACAAGCTAATCGTTCTTATTCCTCGCTTAATATCACCCACTCCCTTCTCTCTCTCTCTCTCTCTCTCTCTCTCTCTCTGCGGCTGTATTTCCTGTTTAAGAATAAACGTTCTGCCCGTCGGGTGCCCAGCACCTGCACCCACACAGCGGAACGCAGCGAAGGCACAGGCCTGATGACGCCTCTCACTCGAAATCCCTCGCCTCCGATCTCGAGTGGACCCTTGACAGTTCATCGCAATCACCAGCCTACAGATCGTTAGCCCGTGCCTTCTCCCCAGCTTCCTACGAAGCATGTCTTTCCCTCTGTCCTCTGACGGCTCCTTTTCTGGCCTCCTCGGCCGGCCGGCGACCTGGCTTCCTCCTTCCCCAGTACAGAGAAGCAGGCGGAAGAGATCTTTGACCCCGACCTCACCCCACCTGCCTGTAAGCTCTCTTCATGGGCTTTCTTTTCTCTCCTGTTATAACAGGACTTGATGGTCCGTGGTTTCCGACTTGCGTGCTAGATCCCGTCCGCCCTCGTCTGCTCCAGGGTGTGCACCCAGCCACCCTTCCCTTTTTACCCCCTCCCCCCAGCTCTGTCCCCCCCTCTCTCCTGGGTCCTTCCAAATGTGTTGTGATTTCTTGTTCGTCACCAGAAGAAAAGAGAGAAACTGACCCGGCCTGGATGTCTCCTCTCCTCCCTGCTGGAGTTTTGTGCCCAGTCCTGTCTGGACAATGCAGCTCCCCGAGAGTAAGCCCCCCAAGAGTGAGCTCCCCTCACGGACTCCACATTCTCTGCTCCCCTCACCTTGGAGCCGGCTCCAGTCCGAGGGATGCTCCCTCCTCTCGTCCAGAACTGTTCTTCTCAGGGTCACCCGTGACTTCCCACGGTGCTGAACTCACGTTCTTAGCGCTCCCTGAACGTGACCCGTGAGCAGCGTCAGACACGGCGACTGACCCTCTTCTTGGAAGGTTTTGTTCGCCGGGTTTCAAGACGCCCACGTTCGCTAGTGTTCTTCTCGCCTCTCTGCTTCTCCTTCCAAACCGCCCTCGATGGTTTCTTTTTGCCTTCGTGAGGATCATGGGGATTCGTCCTCCAACAATCATCTCTTATTTCTCTACCCCGGTGACCCCCTTAAGTCCCATGGCTTTTTATATACCACTTAAATACGACCACCTCTCAGATTTGTACCTCTTTTCCCTCCAGTGGTCTACTCGACATCTCCCCCTGATGTTTCCTGGGCATCTTACACCAGACATTGTCCCCAACTGAACTTGCTACTTCCCCTAAGACCTGCTTTCATCATGGTCTTAGTCGTCTACGTACATAGGAATTTCACCTTTCGTTTCTTCAGGAAAAGAATCATCCAGAGTTGGCCCTGACTCCTCTCTTCATCTCATACCCCAAGTCTGATCTCTTCCCACACGTCCATGCTCCCCTTTGGATTGGGAGATGCAGGAAACCTGAAAACGATATTCCCCAGTATCCCTGGCCAGCTGTTTGTTTGTTTGTTTCTTTCTTTCTTTCTTTCTTTCTTTCTTCTTTCTTTCTCTTTCTTTCTCTCTCTTTCCTTTCTTTCTTTCTTTCCTTCCTTCCTTCCTTCTTTCCTTCCTCCCTCCCTCCCTTCCTTCCTTCCTTCCTTCCTTCTTTCTTTCTTTCCTTCCTTCCTCCCTCCTTTCCTCCCTCCCTCCCTCCCTCCCTCTCTTCCTTCCTTCCTTCCTTCTTTCCTTCTTTCCTTCCTCCCTCCCTCCCTCCCTCCCTCCCTCTCTTCCTTCCTTCCTTCCTTCCTTCCTTCTTTCCTTCCTCCCTCCCTCCCTCCCTCCCTCCCTCTCTTCCTTCCTTCCTTCCTTCTTTCTTTCCTTCCTTCCTTCTTTCCTTCCTCCCTCCCTCCCTCCCTCCCTTCCTTCCTTCCTTCCTTCCTTTTATTCTTTCTTCTTTTCTTTCCTCAAGGTATTTTTTAATTAGATTTGCCCCTGGGCAGGCCCTGGCAGGACACTGGCAAACAGACGGGAGGGAGAAACCGTGTCCTGCACCTAGAAGGGGCTCACATGGCACTTGGCAGCAGCTGCAGTACTGGTTGGGTGCAGGCTCCTGATTGCCTGTGCATGTAGCATGGAGGCAGACATGGGGCATTCCTGTAGCCTCGGGAGCGCAGAACTCCTGGGTGGGACAGACCCTCTGCCTCTGAGACCACAAGTCCTGCCGTGTTAGCGGGAGGGAGTGTGGGTTCCGGGCTCCCCTGGCACAAGGCAGGTGTGGCTGTTTCTCCGAAGGCAACGGCAAGAGCAGCAGATGCCCCAGCAATCACAGTGAGGTCACAGTCACGGGCTCTGGTGTCCTTCCCATGGTGCCTTTTGCACCTGCAGCCGGCCTGGGAGGAGTTCCTATAGTTCCTGGTTGCTAAGTAACGGTATCCATCCCCGGTAGCCCCTCCCACCCTCCCACCACGTTGGGAACCCATCTTCTGTTTGAAATACCTAGAGTGGTTCTGTTATCCTGAGTACACTGAGGCTGATGAATACAGCCGCCCACAGGCCTTCCGGAAGTTGTCTCCATGCTGAAGGGGAGGGATCCTTCTGTGTGAAGCCCCCTTGGTGGCTTCTGATCTCACCTTAGAGGGGAGATCCACCCCCCCCCCGGGGGGTGAAGACTTGTCTGCCTAGTGCGAATTCTCTCGAGACCATCCACCCAAGACAAAACTGCCCGCTGCCTGGACCCCTCCCCTCCGCCCGCCCGCCCCCAACTATTCTCCAGCGACTAGCAAGCAGACTTGGAACGGAACGGGCCTCCTTCACACGTGAGAATTACGAGAAGGATCTGACACGGGCCCACGAATACAGACTTCGTATCCAGGGTGGGGCAAAAAGCAGGTCTACCACCGTTGTTCCTACGGAAAGTCGTACAAGAACGAAGAGAAATAATACAAGAAGAATCAACTGGGTGTTCCGTGCCCTCGCCACGGCAAGGCTACCTACTTTTTAGCCTCGCCCTGTATCAGAGGAGGGTTGTAACCTAATTCCTCTTGTTTCACACCAGCACGCCTTTCCCGGAACCCCTGGGCATCCAGGGGCTGAGCCTGCAGCCCCCACCGGCCTCTCCTACGCCAGCAGCCCCCCAGCCCAGAGCCCGTTTCAGATGCTCTGGGGCCGTGTTTCCTGCTCCTGGTGGCCCGGGACTCAGAGCCACTGTCAGCACACTGCACTGCCGGGCTGCGGGCTGCGGGCTGCAATCTCGCGCATGCCGCCCTGTCCTCTCACTTTCTTTGTCCTTGAAGGTCCATCAAGGACCTCCCTCCTCTGGACACAGTTGGTTTCAGGAGAAACACAAGTCTTTGTGACGGAGGGCGTCTGAGAGAGAACCAGAGAACCATGAACTCCTCCGACAAAGAAAAGCACTCAGGTGGTGACCCTCCAGCTAATCCGGGAACCCCGAGCGAGCGAGAGTCACCAGCTCCCGCTGGCTCTATGTCCTCAGCTCTGAGAGTCCCTCAGATGCAGACCGCGGCAGGGGGGCAAAGCAGAGGGCAAGTCAGCCGTTTAAGGAGGTCGGGGGCCGGTGGGTGGGTGGGTAGGCGGGAAAGCAAATTCTTTTGTGCCAGACAAGTTGTCCCACATATTGTCCCTTTTATTAAAAAGGTCGCGCGGCTCCTCCGAGGATGAGGGGCCCCTTGGACCAGCCCCCCGGCAATTATTGTCTGCTGCCCCAAAGCGACTGACGTGATCCCAGTGTGGCCAGCATGCATTCAGTCTACTTTATGTGCTTTTGTGTGTAGAAATGTAGGGGAAACTGGCATGCTTTCCTGGGGGCCTGGGGAGGAGCGCACATAGGTAATTCTGATGTTTTACAACTTGTTTTTTTTCCTCACTCAGCATGTTAATGCCTATAAATCTGTTTCTTTCATTTTTTTTTCTTTTTCAATTACAATTGTCATTCAATATTCTGTTAGTTTCCAAGTGTACAGCATTGTGGGTAGACATTTATATACTGTATTTTCGCTCCACAAAATGCACTCCCCCCCCCCGCCCCCGTCCCCAAAGGGGAGGGAAAATGCCCGTGCATCTTATGGAGCAAAAAAATACTGCATTTCATTAAATATTTTAACACATCATTTGGTTCAGAATATTTTTTTTTCTTATTTTCCTCCTTAAAGACCCCAGGCGCGTCGTATGGAGCGAAACATACGGTAACTTAGGAAACGATCCCACCAGGAAGCGCAGTAACCCACCTGGCCCTGTACTGGGCTTTCCGTCCCTGTGACTAGTTCATAACTGCTCATCCTCAATTCCTTCACCCTTTCACCCAGGCCTCCCCGATCCCCTGTCCTCTGGTGACCACCCGTCTTTGTTCTCTGTAGCTAGGACTCTTTTTCTGTTTTACTGTATTTTAAGGATTTTTTTTTTTTTAGATGTAACATGTAAGCGAACTGACATGATATTTGTCTTTCTTTGTCTGGCTTCTTGCACTTAGCGCAGTACCCTCTGGGCCCATCCACGCCGTCTCAAATGGCAAGGTTTCGTTCCTTTTTACGTCTGAGCCTGGGTCATGGTCCCTTGCACCTCTACACCCTCTCTTCTTCATCCAGTTGTCTCTGATGGGCTACTATGTTGCTTCGAGGTCTTGTTTCTTCATCCAGTTGTCTCTGATGGGCTACTACGTTGCTTCGAGGTCTTGTTTCTTCATCCAGTTGTCTCTGATGGGCTACTACGTTGCTTCGAGGTCTTGTTTCTTCATCCAGCTGTCTCTGATGGGCTACTATGTTGCTTTGAGGTCTTGTTTCTTCATCCAGCTGTCTCTGATGGGCTACTACGTTGCTTCGAGGTCTTGTTTCTTCATTCAGCTGTCTCTGATGGGCTACTATGTTGCTTTGAGGTCTTGTTTCTTCATCCAGCTGTCTCTGATGGGCTACTATGTTGCTTCGAGGTCTTATTTCTTCATCCAGCTGTCTCTGATGGGCTACTATGTTGCTTCGAGGTCTTGTTTCTTCATCCAGCTGTCTTGATGGGCTACTATGTTGCTTCGAGGTCTCGGCATGCAACTCAGCCTGCAAAGCATTTTATCATCTTTAACACACTTCCCGTTGTTTCTGATTTTTTTTAATATAATTGATAGATCATGGCTGATGAGCCATTTCCCTGTTAATAGGCATGTGCCTTTTGCCTCCGTTGGGATTACACTGGCGTCATCTAACCGGGCGGCACACCGGGACGGCAGCTTGGGTAGGGTGTCAGGTTATTTCCTAGTGGAAGGAAGGCCGGAAGAAGGCTGCTGTCTGGACCTGTATGACGCCTCCAGGAAGGCAGCCGGGCTTCCAGCTCTTGGGAACCTGGGACGTGTCCCACCTTCTCGTGGGTGAAGAGGGGTACCGCTGTGTCCACCAGTCACGTCCCCCATCTGAAGACTGCCTTGAGAGGACCCTCTTAAGATGTCCCAGAACTTCCACACTAATAGCTGAAAGGCAGAAACCGTGGGTCGAACCAAAACCACGAGGCTCGTGTATTCCAAAAGGAAAGTTTATGTTAAAAGCACCTGGGTGCAGGCGGGCTGAGACCAGCAAAGGGTGTCAGCCCCGAGGGAAGGATGGGGCAAGGGTTACATGGATTTGTCAAGGGGCCTTGGGCAAAGGCAGCTGCAAGATCGCTTCTTTTTGTAGCCACAGTTCCTCAAAATCATCTGCACTCCGATCCAATCGTCCCGTATCAGCATCCATGTTACAGTAATATAATGTTATAGTAATTAACCATATAGAAATATAGAAAAATATGGAAGGTATATAGAAATAAATTAGGATATAACATTAAAAGCAATTAAGGAAAGTAAATAAGGCTATGCTGTCTGGATAAGAATTAATATAGTATGTGCAGATGTGATAAACAGACTCTGAGTTTCGCGCAGGGCCCAGTGAGTGTGTGTGTGAAGTTATACATAGACAAGAAGTGGCTTGATATCACAACTCTGTAGGTTAACATAAACAAGAAGCTTCCCTAGGAACACCTTAAAAGTGGCTTGATGTAACATTTCAGTAGATTAACATAAAAAGGACTCCCTTCAAGGAACTCCCAAAACGTGGTTTGAGGTGATCATCCTGTAGACTGACACCTGTTAGAAGGCGTTGGCCAGAAAAGGTACTAAAGCTGAGGGGCCCCCTGCTGTGGTCATCTCCCAGACTCCAACATGAATGTGGACTGTCTCCACGCAGCTCTGACCAATGACAGCCAAGAGGAGCATGCTGACGGAGACCCCCTAAGCTGTACCCAGGCACGCCAAAAGGATTTGTGAGTAATAAACTGCCTGTGTGGTTCTTGCAACTCACTTGTGTGTTGGTCGTGTCTTTCCTCCGGTGGCAGCTAGTGTCGGCACTGATAAGTAGCATCTTCATAGCCGCCTCAAGACTAGTCTCGGAGAGGCTGCCAGCCTTGCTGATAAGCAGGAGTGTCCCACTGCACGGGGAAGTCGAGTCAGGGACGCCTGATCGACGTAGAGCTCGGGCTTTCCTGGGACAACCCAGCTGCAAGGGAGGTCTGAGCCGGGTTACTGAGGAGGCAGGTCCTTCTTCAGGGCTGCATTGTGCCAAAGAAAGCTGGTGGCTGAGGAGCCATTTTATCTATCAACAGCCACTCAGCTTTCATTGGCTAGCATTTGATCACGCAGCCACCTCTGGCTGCCGGGGAAGCTGGGACATGTGATCTCTGATGGGCAGTGATGCTATAGCACTGTTGGTGTGAAAGAGAAAATGGAGTCTGGCAGGCAGTTAGCAGTCTCCGACTCAAGTGCTTCCCACCCGGTCTGTTGCTCTTACAACCGCGCTTTGATGAATGACTTCGAATGCAGGAAGCACAGTCAAATAACCCCAAACAACTGGAACAGACCCCCGGGCCCAGGGCTGGAGCAGGAAGGAGAGGGGGAGTCCCTGAGTTCACTTTGTGCTTGTTAATTAACTGGTTCACCCTTTAGTTGCTGGATCACGGGACAGTGTGGGGGTCCAGGCGGGGGGAAAGGTTGAAGTGATCCAGACAGATGGAGTCAGGGGTATTTGCAGGATCTGCGGAGGGGGACTATCCGCCAACCCAGAGAGGAGTCTTATCTGTCTTTCAGTGGTGGGTAGAGAGCCCTGCCCATACCTGCCCTTTCTGTGCACCAGCGCTCGTGACTGAAACACAAGCGGGAAAATCAAACGCGTTAAAGAAATGAAATATGGCTCCGTCACGTCACTTGGGAAAAAGTTGTTCCAGAAGACAATAAAGTGTATTGCCAACTTAAAAAAAAAAAAAAGAAAAGTATTCATACCTTTTTTTACTCTGGGTAGAGGTTTATCCCAAGAAAATAGGTTATGGAAACGTACCAACGTGCGTGAGGTGGTTGGCGGGCGATAGTGTTTTTCGCTTTCTTTTTTTTGTATAAAATGGAAAGCAGTCCTAAAATTGCCCGGGGGTGGGGGGTTTGCTTACATAGATTATAACTTCCTGTTCTTTCAGGGTCAGCTCCCACCCCCAAACCAGAGTGTGCTCGAAGGAGGCCACGGATTAGCAAAGGAACGAGGTTCGTGTCCCCCATGGGTCCAGACGTGGTCCCCAAGTGAGCTTGCAAAGTGATTTCCAGCTCTGGCTGCCCGTTAGAATCACCCGAGGGGCTTTTTAAAATAAAAACTGAGGCCGCTATCGGAGGCCTCGCCCACTGGTCCTGGGTGAGGTCTAGGACTAAGCATGGTTTTTTATAAAGCTCCCTGGGTGACTGTCAGTGTGCAGCCAGGGTCAAGAACCATGGCTCCCCCCCGCCGGCACTGCCTTGAAGCTGATTAATTAATTCCACAGGCAGGCTCGTGACCAAAGCTGGAGCTAACAGCCTCCAAAAGCCCAAGGGAAGCCGGGCTGATCACAGGTGGGCAGCGGCCAACCTCACTCGTGCCCCGAGAGACTGACCTCCCCACCCCTGCCCCGCCGCCCAAGGACGTGGCCGTTAGCTTCAACACCGTAGGTGTCCCGGGCAACCTTGGCCATCGCACCAACCGACCGACGACGGGTGAGGGATTTCTTGACTGTTCTGTGACAAACTGCCATGACAAAAGCTTCCCACCAGCTTGTGTTTCCATTTTTAGTCTCTTTATTACCTCCATCTGTTGATGGGAGGCAGCAGCAGACGCGGGGTGCACGCTGCGGCAGGCCGGCGGTCTCTGGGCCTGTCCCCATCAGCATGGCAGCGCAGGCTACCCTGCGCTGGCCGGTGTGCACCCCTGCTCCTGGGTGGGTCCCTCCTCCTGTCCCAGCACTCCAGCCACCACCTCGACCCCTCGGTCTCTGGTCTCTGCTCCCCCACCTCAGTAACAAGCCTGCCGTTTGCACAACTTGTAGCACTTCTCTGCTCGCCCAGTGAGGGCCGAGGCTTCGCTGCACACCTTGGACAAGCTGCTCCATTTTCATCCGCGACGGCCTCGTCCCTGACGCCTGCCCCGCCCCTGCCCTGCATCTAATAATGCCGGGTCTGATGCGAGTGAAGGAGGCAATGTGTCAGAGCCCCACAGCCCCCCACCCCGTAAGCACAGGGAAAGGGAAAAGAAGGGGAGAGTACTCCTTGGGGTCCTTCACTAGCCACACCCTTCCCACCGTGCCCAGATTCCGAACAGAAGACTATTCCAGGTCAGCGTTTCCCAAACGTCCAACATATGCAACATGTGCACAGCGTCTGTGTGATCTCCACCCACCCCAGGTTCTGAGGAACAAGATGAGTTACCTCTATAAAATGTCCTTAAAGCGTCTTCCCTTTTATGCTTAATAGGTGCTTTTACCTAGATAGTGTCAGGATGATCCCAATCATCACTACAAGTATGGAAGGAAGGAAGGAAGGGAGGGAGGGAGGGAGGGAGGGAGGGAGGGAGGAAGGGAGGAGGGAGGGAGGGAGGGAGGGAGGGAGGAAGGAAGAAAGGGAGGAAGGAAGGAAGACAGGAGGGAGAGAGGAAGGAAGAGAGGGGAAGGGAGGAAGGGAGGAGGGAGGGAGGGAGGGAGGGAGGAAGGGAGGAGGGAGGGAGGGAGGGAGGGAGGGAGGGAGGGAGGAAGGGAGGAGGGAGGAAGGGAGGAGGGAGGGAGGGAGGGAGGGAGGGAGGAAGGAAGAGAGGGAGGAAGGAAGGAAGACAGGAGGGAGGGAGGGAGGAAGAGAGGGGGAAGGGAGGAAGGAAGGGAGGGAGGAAACCAGTATCCTTTTCCAAAACTGAAGGTCACCTTAAAAACATGCCCAAATAAAGAAGAAAAAACTGCTATTACATTTCTTCAGCGGCTGCTGCCTGCTGGACGCTGACTCTGAGACCGGCTCCCTTTGTGTACAAGCTGAGTACGGAGGAGGGGTGCGCAGGTCACTCAGCGCTAGGCGGAGAAGTCCTCTGGGCGCGGCCGGGAGCACGGAAAGATGGTGTAGAAGAATAACTCTCTTGGTGACCGGCGGCTGTGTGACACCTGGACTTCCCTTAGCCCCCCAGGACTCAACGCCCCACACCGGGAGTGGGGGACAGGCACAGCTATAACCCCGGGCTCACTTGTAGTCCCCGTGAGAACCCCTATCTGCCTCCTTTCCAAGAGTAAGCCCAAACACAATTTTGGGGGGATCCTTTCTCCTTTGAGCCAGACCAACCGCCTAGTGACTAATAAATCAGCCCCCTGGCAGACAGCATGGTAGGACTGGGTTACGGCTCAAAAGCTGCAGTGCTAACAAGAGCTCCAGATAAGTGACAGACAGAGAGATGAGTTTGGGGATGCCCTTATCCAGGGAGCTTTGCTGAAACAGCAGGGACCTCTCCTAACACCGTGGAAGCGCCTGGAATACCTCGCCGTCTCTCCACCTCTCCCCTGTAGTCTAAATCTCCCGGCAACACATTTCCTCCAGACAGAGTCCTCTTGTCCCTTACAACCAGCCCGCAAAACTGAAAAAACAAAACAAAACCCTTTTTATATAGTTTTCTCCCTCTCCCCAAATCACCCTATCCTCAGCCTCACACCTGGGACGGGCAGAGACAGAGAGGAGAGGCAGGAAGGGAAGGCCACCTCTCTCCACTAGGAAAGGATGCAAATGTTTCCACTAGAACTTTGACCTCTGGGAAAGTTTGGTTCTAGAAGGGGCTGGTGAGAGGAAAGGATGCCAGGGTAAGAGAGTTCAAACGCGCTTGAACTCTGTGTGAGAGCCTGCCCAGGGCAGGGGGTGGGGGCTCACCGGTGGTCCGGTAACCTCGTCCCAGGAGGGGCGCTCGTTCAGGATCAAACATTTGTAGAAGGCATCGTCCAGTTAATTCTCTACAATCCAGGCCAGGATCTGCTAACACCCATCCTGACTTGGAGGTTCGAAGTCATCTCTGCCAGCCAGTGGACTCTCTGGAGGACGGCAGGGTGACGACAGAGCTTGCAGGCGCAGGAGCCAGGCAGGCTTGAATTCAAGGCCGGTCTTCCCTGCTTGCTGCCCAAGCGACTCTCTGACCAGGTTTTATCTTAGCATGTCAACTTTCTTATCTCTGCTGGAGGTGGCAACAACTCAAGAGGGGACAGGTTAGAGATGTTGGGAGGATTAGAGGAGATAACGAGTCTGAAGAGATTTGCGTCGACCTGGGAACACTGAGGTCGCCAGTTCAAAACCCTGCACTGGTCTGGTCAAGGCACATATGGGAGTTGATGCTTCCAGCTCCTCCCCCCTTTCTCTCTCTCTCTCTCTCTCTCTCTCTCTCTCTCTCTCTCTCTCTGTGTCTCCTCTCTAAAAAATGAATAAAATAAAAATAAAATAAATTAAAGAGATTTGCATCCTGCCCGACAGGGGTCAGTGAATACCCCATCAGTGTTCGCCTCCCTCATCACCATCATTAATTACCACCATCTCTGAGTCTCTGGGTTGACAACGGACAGCATCTAGGAACCGAAGCATCCCGGTGGTGGACACTGTGCCTCTGTGAGGCGTCCCAGCCAGCCATGAGCACCCTTTCCTGCGTTGATGGGGCATCCCTACACTCAGAGTCTTGTGCCAGACCTCACTTCGTGGCGGTCTCACTTTGCAGGGAGGAAGACCCAGACTCAGGCTGTGTCTCTGTCCCCATGGAGTCAGGAGTCCACAGGACCGAGGATACGTGCCCACCTGTGACCCCCTGCATAATACCATCACACTCCAGGTATCCTCAGACCATTTCCACGCCCACACACATCTTCTCCCCAGGTCTGTCCTCCCGGAGAGTGGACTGTACCAGCAGCGTGCAGACCCCAAAAGCCCAAAGGGTGGCCAAGAAACACCAGCTCTTTGCAGGGGGTGGGGGTGGATGGCGCTTGGATGTTCACACGCTTGTGTGTGAGGCAACCTGAAGTGGAGGGTAAGCCGGCAGTGAGAGTGAGGGGCCGAGCGGGCTACAGCGGGGGGAGGGGGCTACAGACCAGGGCTGGCTGTCCCCGAACCATAACCTTCCAGTGAAGGGCTCCGAAGAGTCAGATTCTAAATCTGGACGGGGCCTTCCGGGGTGCTCTGAAGGCGTATGTCAGGTCTGGAGAATAGACCACAGGTCTACTTTGTAACTTGCCCACGTTTAAGCACGCACCGTGTGGGCCTCCAGGTCCTGAATATGACAGCAGGTGTCTGTGCACCTGCCCCAGGCTTCGAGGCCGGAGCAGAGGACATAGGAAGTCTCTCTCTCTGTGTCTCTCTCTCTCTGTCTCTCTAGCAGGAGCGGTAGCAGGGGGAGTGGGGACACCCAGAGTCCATCCCCCGTGATGCTGATGGCAGCTACATCATCCCAGCCGCTCAGGGAGGCAGTGGTGGTGCGCCCCGCCGGAGGGCACCTGGTCAGACGCCACTGCTGCTGCCCAGCCCTCCCGGCTGACCCCCCTTTCTCTCTCTGTCCAGACACCCCTGCAGTTCTGGGAACTAGCCAACAGCCTTGCATTCTCTTTTTTTTGAAATGTGTACCTATTTTCACCCCACTGATCCATGTGTTCGGTTAGAAAAAAGAAAAATAGAACACACAAAATGAAGCTACCCACAGTTCCTCCCCGGGAAGAACTCCTGGTTCAACATCTCTCTCTTGCAGAAGCGCCACGGATCACTGTCAGTCAGTACACGAAATTATCAACAGGCATTGTCTCTTGATACTATTTTGTAACCTAACTTTCTCGCGAAGCCCTAAGGTGTAGACGTCTCTACACGCCCTGATACGTGTTTCTTTACTTCTTGTTTTTTGGGGGTTTTTTTTGTAAATGAAACTTTTAAATTTGAGATCTTTGTAGATTCATAGGCAGTTGCAAGAATGAATAAGACGTACAAATATTCAGTTTCCCCCAATGGCAACGTTTCACAAAACTGTAGCACAACACCACAGCGAGGTTGTTGACACTGATACAATCCACTCCCTGGTCTGGTTCCAGTTTCCACAGTTGCACTGAGGTGTGTGTGTGTATGTGTGTGTGTGTGTGTGTGTGTGTATGCATATGTTCAGTTCTACACGCAATATTATCCTGTGTTCACAGATCACACATTCAACATGCAGAGCAAATCTATCACCTCAGGGGTCCTTCATGTTTTCCTTTGACACATGCACCCACCACACTCCCCGTCCCCAAACCCTAAGCCAGGGGTCCCCAAACATTTTACACAGGGGCCAGTTCACTGTCCCTCAGACCGTTGGAGGGCCAGACTATAAAGAAAACTATGAACAAATCCCTATGCACACTGCACATATCTTATTTTAAAGTAAAAAAACAAAACGGGAACAAATACAATATTTAAAATAAAGAACAAGTGAATTTAAAGCAACACACTGACCAGTATTTCAATGGGAACTGTGGGTGCAGATGCATCCTGGGCTCCTCTCACTGACCACCAGTGAAAGAGGTGCCCCTTCCAGAAGCATAGCGGGGGGTGGGGGGGGTGAATAAATGACCTCAGGGGGCCGCATGCGGCCCGCGGGGGCCATAGTTTGGGGACCCCTGCCCTAAGCTGTGCACTTCCAAAATTGTCTTTTCACAAATGGAATCGTACACTATGTAACCTTTTGAGATTGAGCTTTTCACTCAGCACAATTCTCTAGAGGTCTGCCCAAGTTGTTGCTGTATGGAACATTGCTTCCTTTTCATTTCTAGGGATGGGTCAGTTTCTTTAATCATTCGCCCATTGAAGGACATGTGGTTGTTTGTTTATTTTGTTTTTGGTTGTTTTTTTGTTTGTTTTTTTGGTTTTTTTGCCTACTACACACATAGCAGCTATGAGGATTAAACGTACAGATTGTTCTAAGACATCAGATTCATTTCCCTGGGATAAATGACCCAAAGTTGAATTGCCGGGGAAAATCACATTGCATGTTCAGTTTGTAAGAAATTGCTAGATCACTTCCCAGAGCAGCCGTACCACATGACACTGCACAAGTGACCCAGTGTCTCTGCATCCTCGCCAGCACCGGGTGTTCTCACTGTCCCGTGTTTTAGGGATTCCGACAGGTGTGTAGTGGTACCTTATTATGGTCTCAGCCTGTGTTTCTCGATGGCGAATAATGTTGGCCATCTTTTCTCTGTGCTTACTTTCCATCTACAGATTCTTTGGGTGTGGGGGCAATCTCTTCATGTCTTTTTCCTATTTTCTAACTTGATTTCTTTCTTTCTTTTTACTACTGAGTCTTAAGAGTTCTTTCAATAGTCTAGACACTGGTCCTTCGTTGAATATGTGGTTTGCAAAATATTTTTCTTCCAGTCTGCATCTTGCCTTTCGATACTTTTAACAGTTCTTCTGTGAGACAAACATTTTTAAATTGAAGAAGTCAGATTCGTCAAACCCTAGATCCTCAAGGGTTTCTCTTAAGGTTTTTTTTTTTTTTCCCTAAAAGTTTTATAGTTTTATATTTAAGTGCATGATCCTTTCTAACGTTAATTTTGTATGAGATGTGAGGCTCAGCTTAAGATTCAGATCTCCACCCAGATTTTGTATATTATTATTATTATTAATATAAATCTACACTATTAATATAAATATACGTTCCTTAATTATTAACATAAATATACACGATTATAAAAATACACTGTATCCTATCTTGCATCCTATTCTTTAGCCTAATTTCCTCACAAAGTCCTAGATGACGGGCATTTATACATGCCAATACATTTTAATGTGTCAGATGGCTTCTAACAATACGTCGTCACATCCACGGGTCCTACTTTATGAGGAAGAAGACATGTTTTAAAACTTTGCTTTTTCGCTGGCCCAGCCTCCGTTCAGCGGAAAATCCTTTTTTAGCTTAAAGCGGCCAACATCCGTATCTGTTGCCTGAAGCTAAGAACTCTCCCGCAAGCAGACACGCAGCTTTCTGAGAGGTTCTTTAAGCAAACATCCCGTGTCAAGGATGCCAGAGAAAATGCCAGAACCTAAACAGTGCTTCCCCTTGAATCCCTCAGGACTCTGGGTTAGACCGAATGGCAGAGGCTGGCATTTTTTTTTATTTTTATTTTTTTATTTATTCATTTTAGAGAGGAGACACACAGAGAGAGAGAGAGAGAAAGGGAGGAGGAGCTGGAAGCATCAACTCCCATATGTGCCTTGACCAGACCAGTGCAGGGTTTTGAACTGGCGACCTCAGTGTTCCCAGGTCGACGCTTTATCCACTGCACCACCACAGGTCAGGCAAAGCTGGCACTTTTAATTTAACCTCGTCTTGGTGTGCATTGAAATAGTCCCTACCTGTTATTGGTTCCAGCAGGCATTTGAAGGCTTACACAGATCTGAGCCCCTGAGGCATTGCTAAGGTAGGGGTTGAGGCTTGTAGAGGGCATCCATCTCCCTCAGTGGCTCTTCCCTAGGAGAGGACTAGGGTATCTGGAGAGCTTAGCCCAGGAGTCCCTGGGCAGCCCTCACCTGACTTGTCTGGGTGGTAATAGTCCAGGACGGCACCCTGACCTGTGGGCTTGGGGATGCTCCTTCAGGAGATTGACATCTTTTCTTTCAAGTGTTCCAAAGTAGGGATGTCTCCTTGGAAACTCTCTGGGTGGATTCCTTCTAGAAATACACGCAGAGCTCACTTCTGAAGCATCCCAGTTGTTGTTTGCGCTCCTTGACTATGAAGGGTTCTATTTACTGGTGGTTATAGTTTTATTTGCCTTAGAACTTCCTCCCACGTGGGTCACCATGTCATGATAAAGCTGTGCTCCTTGTCCTTGACTACACCTTGGCGCGGGTTTTTGAGGAGCTGTGACAGGGAGCTTCCTGCCCCCGCCCCCTGAGGGTCTGGAGCGCATCCTTCCTTCGCGCTAGAGCGTTTTAAAGCGCCCAGGTGATTTGAGTGCAGAGATGGAGTTGAGAACCCCTATGTGAAGGGCGCATCGAGTTGCAAATTCATGGAGTGTGGAGAGAGAGGTCTTAGCTTCAAGCCACAGGGACTGATACCGCCTGGGGGGTTGCCAAACAGGCCAGGAGGCACCGAGGACCGTGATGAGCTAGTGTTATCCAAAACGGACCTCAGCTACTGAGGTCCAGACAACGGCTGCCGTGCAGGACGGTGGGCCCAGTATTGCCAAATGGAGGGATTTTTTTTTTTTTTTTAAAGAAAGGTTGGAATTACAGGTCTATACGTGAAATCTCAGGATTGATTCTTAGATGTTGGCAAGCGATACAAAAAGGAATAAAACCTGCAGGCTAGATCCAGCCAGGGGGGGCTTGGACCTCTCTGCCCCTTGACCATTTTAGCACAGTGATTTCTTCTAAAGCAGGGTTTCTGCATGCAATTCAGCCCGACTCACGTCTGGGGCTGGGTCATTCTGTGTCCTGGGGGCTGTTCTGTGCACTCAGGGTGGGATGTTTAGAAGCACTCCTGGTCTGGAGGCCAGTAGCAACCCTGGGGTGTGTGTGTGGGGGGCAATATTGCCACTTTTCTGGAAGCACTCTGATTAATTACCTCCAATGATGAGGAGCTCACCCCAGAAGCTGCCAGTCCTGTGGTTCCGTGGGGCTGACGATAAGAATGGAGGCTGCTTATTTTTCGAAGTAAGAACGGGTACATATACTCTTTTCAAAACTTCCACCCGTGACTGACGTTTTCATTATCCTAATGCCACCTAAAAGTAAGGCGTCCAAATTTCACAGGGCGCCTCCTGTGCGCCCTGCAACGCCTTCTCTTCCACCTGCCGCGTCCCCGGTTTGCTCCCTGCGCCTCCGGAGACGCGCGTTTCCTGACCACACCACATCAGTCCTCCACCGGGAACCCTCCCGGTCCTCCGTCCCCGGTTCCCTGCCCCCCTGCGGGCGCCGCGCTGAGCTCAGCAACCCAGGTGTGGCCCACGCGGCGTCCGAGGCCGGCAGAGGGCTACCGGTTTCCTGTCTCGCTCCAGCGGGGCGCTTCTATTAATGCATCTCTGCGTCCCATTTAGTTGTGTTTGTTTTGGTGACCACATCCCAGGGCGAACTCAGACTGAGCTTGTGGTCAATTAAAACCCACAACTCTTGGTCATGGTGCTCTTAGACTGGTTTTTATTCCATCCTCGACCGCTGCGGGGTGTGTGTGTGTGTGTGAGCGCGTGTGTGTGCGCGCGTGTGTATTCGCGCGCACGTGTGTGTGCACGTGTGTGCACGTGTGTGTGTGTGCACGTGGGCATGTTTCTATGCCCCTCAACCTAATTTTAGCACTCTACGTTTACTTTTATTAACTTGCATCTCCTTGGTTTCCGTATAGCATCCTCGTATATTAGAGACTTTGAATCCACATTTATCCTTCAACCCGAAGAGCTCTTCCGTCCCGTTATTCTGTGTCATTCACATAGCTCCGCGGCCCTCCTGTGTCCTCGCTTTAAGTCATCCTCAGAAATGTTGTCCAGGGCCGTCTGGACAAGACCACTGTGGGCCTTCCCCTCCCCCGCTCTCCCCCCCCCCAGCTTCTCCTCCCAGACGTCATGAACTCAGGGATGATTCAGTATCCCCAACCCCAGCCCGCCTGCCTGCCATTTATCTACAAGCTATTGAAATCTAACTATTATTCAGCCTTAAAAAAAAAAAAGCAAGGAAATTGTGGCACAGGTGACCACATGGAGGAACCTTAAGGACATTCGTCAAAATCAGCCAGTCACAAAAGGACAAACACCGGACGATCCCTTTAATGTTGCAAGGTAGATGGTGGTTGCCAGGGGGCGAGGGAAAGTATTGCTCGCTGGCTGCGTACGGTTTCAGGGGAGAAGATGAAAATTTCTAGAGAGAGATGGATGGAAATGTTGATTGTCTAATGATAGGAGTGTACTGAATGTTACTAAAATATACACTTAAGTGGGCTAAAATTATAAATGTTTCTTATCTATATCTTACCCCAATACAAAAAACTTTCATACGTTATATAGTTTTAGGAAGCTCTGAGATACATACATTCTATCTTGCAACTAATCCCGACACTAGTCTTCTCGGGAGCAGGAAATTGAGTCAACTTCATACACCTTTATTTGTGACCATGTAATTCATTTTCCAAGTTCTCAACAAAGCAAAACTGTAAGGATTCATCTAAGGCAGTGGTTCTTAACCTGGGTTCTATCGAACCCAAGGGGTTCGATGCGTCGGTCTCGGGGGTTTGGAGAAGCCTCTGCTGCTGAGGCCAGAATAAAGTAATACCCTAATTTGTTGTGAGTTCATGCACTTTGTTGGTTTTGTTCTTTGAGCAAAGTGATGTTCATGCACGGCTCATTTTGTGCACCAGTAAAAAAACATATGCCTATGTCTTGAATTTGGGGAAAAAAATCATATTTTATTTATCACTAAAGGAGGGTTTGGTGAATGTGCATATGAAACTGGTGGGTTCGGTACCTCAGAAAAGGTTAAGAACCACTGGTCTAGGGTTTCCCATTTAATTCTCTTTACTGCCTGTCCAGGCGGTGGCGCAGTGGATAGGGCATTGGCCTGGGATGCAGAAGACCCAGGTTCAAAACCCCAAGGTTACTGGCTTGAGCGTGAAATCATACACATTACCTCATGGTTGCTGGCTTGAGCCCAAAGGTCACTGGCTTGAAGTGTAAGGTCGCTGGCTTGAGCAAGGGGTCACTCGCTCTGCTGGAGCCCCCCCACTCAAGGCACATATGAGAAAGAAATCAATAAACAACTAAGGTGTCGCAACAAAGAATTGATGCTTCTGATCTCTCTCCCTTCCTGTCTGTCTGTCCCTGTCTCTCTTTCTCTCTCACACACACACTTGCTAAAAAATAAAAATAGGCCCTGGCCAGTTGGCTCAGTGGTAGAGCGTTGGCCCGACATGTGGAAGTTCTGGGTTCAATTCCTGGTCAGGGCACACAGGAGAAGCACCCATCTGCTTCTCCACCTTCCCCCTCTCCTTTCTCTCTGTCTCTCTCTTCCCCTCCCACAGCCAAGGCTCCATTGGAGCAAAGTTGTCCCGGGCACTGAGGATGGCTCCATGGTCTCCACCTCAGGTGCTAGAATGGCTCTGGTTGCAATGGAGCAACACCCCAGATGGGCAGAGCATCGCCCCCTGGTGGGCATGCTGGGTGGATCCCGGTCGGGTGCATGCGGGAGTCTGTGTGACTGCCTCCCTGCTTTTAACTTCGGAAAAATAAAATAAAATAAAATTTTTAAAAATTATCTTGGGATTTGCCTTTTTTTGGAAAGAGAGATTAGCCTCTTTTTTTCTAATCTCTGGATTTTCTTCCCGTAAAAATTTATGGCTGCTTTTTGTCCCAGGTTACAAAGATGGGTGAGACTCAGTTTCTGCCCCTCAAGAAGTCAAATTCCTCCTTCCTGGCCGTTGTTTGGGAATCCCCTTTTCATATATGCCAGGATTGCTCCATGTCAAAGGGAGCCCCGAAGGACAGAATTCACAGCGAAGAAAGAAGA
The DNA here is from genome assembly GCA_037038555.1 of Rhynchonycteris naso. Lineage (NCBI taxonomy): Eukaryota > Metazoa > Chordata > Mammalia > Chiroptera > Emballonuridae > Rhynchonycteris > Rhynchonycteris naso. The sequence goes on from CM073000.1 coordinate 205,921,170, forward strand.
GGCAGGTCGGTGCCAGACCACAATGTACTAGGTTCTCCCATAGACACAGAAAGGCAGGAAAGGAGGAGGGGCTGACACCCCAGGCTCAGTCAGCACAGAGCGGTCTCCAAGGGTTCTGGCCCTCTGGGCACGGTGTAAGGAACCAGTTGGCAAAGGTGGCTGGGAAGAGTGACAACATGTGACAGGGGGAAGGTCCCAGAGGAGCAGTGCTCCAAAGCCAGGTAGACTGAAAGGCAGAGTCTGAGAAGTGTCCTCTTGGGTGGCAGGTCCCAGCCCCCAGGGTGGAGTGAGGACGGTGTCCCCGTGGGAAGTGGAAGGAATAAATAACTTGTAAGAATAAGAACACAAAGAAGTCAACATGGGGAGCCCATTCCTCCAGACTGGGGAAACGGGGTCCACACAGCTACAGACCTAGATCCCACTGGTCAGTTGATCACATGGAAACTCAGTGGCCAGTCCAGAGGAGAACAGTCAAGGTCAGTCTATACGGGAGGCAGTGAGTTAAAAATTCTTGGGATATTCATAGGAAGCTGGAAATCCTCAAACCACGTCTCCCTTGTACTTATTAGTAGCAGGGGAGCAAGAACCCTAATGTCCCCCAAACCCTCCCAGCTCTGGCAGAGAGGATGCTTGGCAACAATGAAGCCTAGGTCACTGTCGTCAGAAGACCTGTCCTGGACCCTCTGATAAACGCACGTGTGCACGTACGCACACCCAGCCAAGCACACGGCTGCTCACAGCCATTCTGCTCTGGTCATGGACAAAGAGAGGTTCTACCCACCTGACATGGCTCCTTGGTCACCCCCATCATCAGACCAAGTTGTAAACTAGGAGGGACTACACCCAGAACCAGATGGGTCACCTGGTTTGCCAAACTTTGGGAGGAGTAGAAAAAGACCCTTGAGATGACGTGGGGGGTGGGGGGTTGGTGAGGAGGATGATTATATTCGGTGTGAACTTTATTTAAATGAAGCAGGATACTCTCTGCCGCCTTCGGTACCTCTGTGGCTCTTCACATTTCATTTTTAAGGATTTCTTATTTCAAATCTGAAAACCATTTTCTGGGTTGGAAGCAAACTAAGCTCTGAGTTCCGCTTTTAATCTGTCATCTGCTGGCACAATCCTGCCATGTATAACCTTGCTTCAAATGTGTCCCCAAATCTATTTTTCTCCTTCTTAACGTTTCTGCAAACCTTAGCTCTTTTTTTATTTTTTTTGGTCACTGCCTTTTAAAAAAGAAATCTTATTTATTAATTTGAGATAGAAAGGAAGGAGTGGAGAAGAGAGAGAGAGAGAAAGAGACAGCAACATAGATCTGTTCTTGCATGTACCCTGGGCAGGAATCGAACCGGCAATCACTATGCTTTAGGACAATGCTCTAATCAACAGAACCATCCAGCCAGGGCACCCTAAACCCATTCTCATCCCTGCTTGCCACTCTTTTGTATTCATCTTTGGGTTTGAGTCCATCCTTCCACCTTTTATGGATTGATCATTTTAAGACCAGACGTTGTCAGAGAATTCCCTGGGAGAGCATATTAAATTCTTCAGGGCCCTCACTCGTTTTCTTCCCCACCGGAAATCACCCAGCCTCCCTTTGTTAAGTTCCAGGCGCTCGGCTATGCATTTTCTGATCACGGACCCGTGGCCCGTGAACATGTCTACATCTGTCTATCACTGAAGCTGTCTTCACGGCAGCCCCGTGAGCTAGGCAGGACAGATATTCCTGTTCCCCGCACCCTCCCCCCTCCGCCAGACGTGCGGCGAAGAAAGATGAGTCCCAGGGAGGTGACAGGAGGTCGTTGAGACTAAATTCCAGATTATTCCGCTCCTAGTCTCACCAGCCACAACGTATAACAGCAATATTGACCGGGTATCTTATTTGCGGGGCCGGGCAGCGTTCTGGACTCTTGAGGGTGGTCTCGTGGGACTTGTATTCGAGTGGAGAGAAACAAACAATACACAAGTCCGTACATAGATAGATAGACTAAGCCAGGTGGTGATAAGAAAGGAAAGGACGTTGTTTTATATCAGATCAGGGCACGGCTCACTGAGGGGGGCATCTCTGAAGGCCGGGAAGGAATGAGGCAGAACATGTGGACAAGTGGAAAAAGCATGGGAGAGTGGGCCAGACAGAAGGGCCAGCACAGAGGCCCTGAGGCAACGTGTCCGGAGTCTTCGGACCCTGCAGAGGCCGATGGGGTTGGAACAAAGTGAGTGAGAGAGACGAGCGATAGTATCGGAGGGTCCCGATCACGTAGGACTTGAGGGGTTTTGGTAAGACCTTTGGATTTCTCTCTGAGTCCTACGGAAAGCCGCCGGGTCACCTGAGGAGGACAGGATGCGGGGTGTCAGAGGACACGAGAGGTCGGTGAAAGCTTCAAGGTCGGAGACGTCGATGGCCGGGAGGTAGGAGGTGCTTGTGGAGAACAGGTTTGAGGGGCAGGGAGTGGGAGAATGGGGAGTTCAAGGTGGAACATGCCATTTATTGGAACAGGGAAGCCCCCCCGGGGGAGCAGGTGGGGGTGGGAACAGAGCAAGGCTGACGACAGATAGGGCACTCACGGGTCCCCGTGTAGGAGTCCCCGGGGGTCCATGGGAGGATGTGTGAGAACAGTGGCCTGGACGCAGAGAGGTGTGGGGCCTGGACCACAGCGCCAGACGGGCATGCCCAGTTGCTCCCCGGGCCACGGCGTGTGGAAGTTTTCGTCGTCTCGCCGACGGAACAGGTTCAAAGCCAGCCTGTGAGCTTCCACCTCAAATCTGGGCCCCCGCGTTGTAACCCAACTTCAGTCAATTACAGGTGTCTTCCCAGCACTCCCACAGACACCTGGAACCTTCTCCGGGCCCTGGCGGCTTCCACCCCACCCCACCCCCAGCGCCGTGGGACAGCAAGTCCTCTCCGACATTGTTCTAGAACAGTGGTCGGCAAACCACGGCTCACGAGCCACAAGCGGCTTTTTGGCCCCTTGACTGTGGCTGTTCCACAAAGTACCACGTACGGGTGCAAAGGCCAGCTTAGGAGGACCCTAATTAAGTTAACAACAATGAACCTACCTATATAGTGTAAGTTTAAAAAATTTGGCTCTCAAAAGAAATTTTAACTGTTGTACTGTGGATATTTGGCTCTGCTGACTAATGAGTTTGCCGACCACTGGTCTAGAATATTCTCTCATCCGGGTACCTCCTTTCCCCACGGTCATGTGCCGGTCCACTTACTGCCCTGTGTGTGCAAACCCTCTTCAGTGCCCATGCCCTAGGTAGATGGGGTTTCTTTTTTTACAGGGACAGAGAGAGAGTCAGAGAGAGGGATAGACAGGGACAGACAGACAGGAACGGAGAGAGGTGAGAAGCATTAATCATTAGTTTTTCATTGCCGTTGTGACACCTTAGTTGTTCACTGATTGCTTTCTCACATGTGCCTTGACCGTGGGCCTTCAGCAGACCGAGCAGCCCCTTGCTGGAGCCAGCGACCTTGGGTCCAAGCTGACGAGCTCTTTGCTCAAGCCAGATGTGTCCGCGCTCAAGCTGGTGAGCTCGGGGTCTCGAACCTGGGTCTTCCGCATCCCAGTCCGACGCTCTATCCACTGCACCACCGCCCGGTCAGGCTAGATGGGGTTTTTGTTTGTTTGCTTTTTAACATTGATCAAATCATATCACTTCTTTGCTCACAACCCTCAGAGAAAGTCCAGGCCCTTACTGCAGGCTTCAGAGGTCCACACGCCAAGGCTCTTTCGCTTGGAGATCTTGACCACACAGTTCCCTCTGCCAGGCCCCGCTGGATCTTCCATTCTCTTCATACCCAAATGTCATCTTGGGCGCACATCTACCAAGTCACTGTCGTCTTTTCTTTCTTCTTGTTTTTTTAAATTCAGCAAAAGGAAGGGAGGCAGAGACAGACTCCCGCATGCGTCCTGACTGGGATTGACCCAGCAAGCCCACTAGGGGGCGATGCTCTGCCCATCTGGGGCCATTGCTCCATTGCTCAGCAACCAAGCTCTTCTTAGCACCTGAAGTGGAGGCCATGGAGCCATCCTCAGCGCCCAGGGCCAACTTGCTCCGATTGAGCCATGGCTGCAGGAAGGGAAAAGAGAGAGAGAGAGAGAGAGAGAGAAGCAAGAGGGGGAGGGGTGCAGCAGCAGATGGACACTTCTCCCATGTGCCCTGACCGGGAACCAAAACCAGGACATCCATATGCCAGGCTGATGCTTAACCACTGAGCCAACCGGCCAGGGCCTCAGTCATCTTTTCTCACAGTCCTGGAAGCAGTGCTCTGCATTCTCGTGGCATTTGTTGCTGAAGGGGCAAGGTCAGAGCCCCTCGGTCTTGCTTTAATAGACACGTGTTTTCTTTTCCTTTTGTGTGTGTGTGTGTGTGTCTGAAGAGAATTATGTTCCTGCTCAGATACTTGCTGCCTCATCTCTTCATTTCTGAAATGTAACAGACATTTTTAAAGCGTGTCTAGGGGCAGGTCTCCTTCCATTAGTTTTCTTTTTCCTGGAAAAAAAAATTACATTTTTTTATGTAAGCACAGGAGAGCACTTGCTTGTTCTGTCTTTTATGATTCTCTATTTATTGACCTGTCATGTCCCGGCCATCTTTGGGATTTCTCTTCCACTCGCTGTGATTTGTCCATATAATGTCGTGAACGGGGGCAGGTTGACCCGGCTGGCACTGTCTCTCCCGAGTCAGGGGGGGCCCGTGTGAGTGCCCAGAAGACTTCTCTCACAGGGTAGTTGTGCCAGAAGCAGGGCGCCTCCCTTCGGAAATTCAGGCGGCCCCATCCTTAGGGAGACCGAGAGCCACAGGATAGATATAGTCTGGAAATAAACCAGATTAGAGGCAGTATTCTGGCCTTGATGTCTCCGTCTGGTCTGAGTGGAGAGATCAAAGTTTGTCTTTATTTCCACAGCCCAAAAGAAAGGGGGGGGGAGCCCAGTCCAAAACAATGTCACTGCTAATTTGATTTGTTTTGTAATGTGCAAGTCACTCGGCACCTTTGGGTTTTGTAACCATTCGCCCACAAAAGGCGTGTTCTAATCCGTTTAGAACTGAACTCCGTGGCCAGGTCTCTGGGCTGAGAGAGGCACCGAGGAGCCTTCTGGACTGTCCCCACCCCCCAAAAAATAAACTTCAGTTATGAAGTGTGGGACCTTTACTTTCCCACACACCAGGAAAAGGAAAACAGCCGTTCACTCAGTTTAGGGATTTCTCTTTCTCCACGCCTGTCTTTTCCTTTTCCCATTTTTTCTTTTCTTCTTCAACACAAGGCAAGAAACTTGGATGTAAGGAGAAGCGACATTTTAAAGTGTTTCTTAATCACCAAATTTCATTCCACTGGCATAATCACCATTAATTGACCACATCGTCCGGAGTGGAGTCAGAGTCACAGCTGACACACAGCCCAGAGCCCTCGAAGGTCAGCGAAAGATCATTAAACACACAAAGCTTCCAGAATGCATAATCCCGATCTATAAACGCATTTCCATCCGGCAGCGTAGAGAAAGCGAGACGATCATTGGTCTCGGATCTGTGGCTGTCAGAGCCGGCGGAGCAGGGGGGGGGCCAGCCCACAGCTGGAGTCAGGCTTGTCCTCGACACCCTGGCTGCAGCCCGAGTGACCGACCAGGGTGAGGCTGATAGGGGGGTAATCAGGCTCCAGGGCTCCCTCTCTGTGTGTGTGGTTCTCTAGAGATCTGGGTGCTTTTCTGCACGTCTACGGGTTTGAATCAGGAAATTACTACTATTGATTTGGGGGGGGAGTGTGTGATATAAGTTTACATTCTGTCTCCTACTTCCCGAGCTAAATGCCAGCAAGCATCCCACCCTCTTCCAGACAGCCAAGTGACACCAACCATTCAGGGGGCCCTGGGGTTGGAGGGGGGAGGGGGCGCCCTTTGCCAGGGAAGCGATGCTCTGGAGGTGTCTGTATTGAGATCTTTTTTAAATTTTTTAATTTTTCTTTAGGAACTATGTCAGACACACAGTCACTACCAAACAGCTGTGTCCCTAGCACCCACATTGTATAGCTGTTCACGTTTTCTCATATTTGCTGAATGTCCCAGAGAACGCAAAAGGCAGCCACGCCCTGACGTGGACACGCCCCCCCCGGCCCCCTCCCAGCCTTCCTCCTCAGCTGTAAATGCAGTTGGAGAGATGACATCGTGCTCGCCCCGTCTTCAGCAGCGTGGTGCTGAGGTTTCTCAGCGTCCATCAGCATAGAGCGAGGCTGTTTTCACTGCAGGAGAGCGTTTCGTTACATAGATAAACACGGCTTACTGCCGTTCCAGGGCAGGCTGCTTCCAGTGTTCCCCGTCACGTACATAACACCACAGCGAACCCTCTGATGCCGTCTACTTTCTCATGGGCAAGCGTGAGAGTTGCTTTAAGGCAGTGTCTGTTGAATTCTTCCTTATTGTTTTTTTTTTTACCATGACCCACAGAAAGAATATATTTATACTACCACCAACACACACACACACAATTCTTACAAAAACCAATACCCAGCCTGACCAGGTGCTAATGCAGTAGATAGAGCATCGACCTGGGATGCAGAGGACCCAGGTTTGAAACCCCCAGGTTGCTGGCTTGAGCGCAGGCTCACCAGCTTGAGCGCGGGGTCGCTGGCTTGAGTGTGCGATCATAAACATGACCCCATGGTCACTGGCTGGAGCCCAAGGTCGCTGGCTTGAGCAAGGGGTCACTGGCTCTGCTGAAACCCCCTAGTCAAGGCATATATGAGAAAGCAATCAATAAACAACTAAGGTGACACAATAAAGAACTGATGATGCTTCTCATCTCTCTTCCTTCCTTTCTGTCTGTCCCTATCTGTCCCTCACTCTGTCTCTCCCACTAAAAAAAAAGAATAAGAACAAAGGCAACCCAATGTCAGCAAAACAAAGGAAACAGTAAAAATTAGAGCAGAACTAAGTGAAATAGATTTAAAAGAAACCTGTAGAAAACATTAATACAACAAAGAGCTGGTTCTTTGAAAAAAATTAATCAAATCGACAAACCTCTGGCGAGACTCACTAAGGAAAAAAGAGAAAGAGCTCATATAAACAAAATTGGAAATGAAAAAGGAGAAATTACCACACACATCATAGACACACAAAGGATCATAGTAGAATACTACAAAAAATTATATGCCACCCAATTCAACAATCTAGAAGAAATGGATAAATTCATAGAACTATACAATCTTCCTAGACTGAGTCACGAAGAAGTAGAAAGCCTCAACAGACCAATAAGCAGGGAGGAAATAGAAAAAAAACTATTAAAAACCTCCCCAAACATAAAAGTCCAGGACCAGTTGGTTACTCTAGTGAATTCCACCAAACATTCAAAGAAGAATTAGTACCTATCCTTCTCAAAGTCTTTCAAAAAATAGAAGAAACAATACTTAATAACCCATTTTGTGAGGGCAACATAACCCTTATACAAAAACCAGGCAAGGACAACACAAAAACAAGAAAACTACAGACCAATATCTCCAATGAATACAGATGCAAAAACTCCTAAACAAAACACTAGCAAATTGAATATAACAGCACATTAAAAAAATAATAGGTCACGAGCAAGTGGGATTCATTCCAGGAGCACAAGGATGGTTCAACATATGTAAATCAATCAACATAATATATCACATTGACAAATCAAAGAACAAAAGATCATATGATCCTATCCATAGATGCAGAAAAGGCATTTGATAAGATACAACATCCTTTATGTTTAAAGCACTCAATTAAATGGGGATAGAAGGAAAGTATCTCAACATAATAAAGGCCGTATATGACAAACTATCTGCTAATATCATACTAAATGGTGAAAAAAATGAAGGCTTTTCCTCTAAAATCAGGAGCAAGACAAGGCTGCCCACTCTCTCCACTCCTATTCAACATAGTTCTGAAAGTCTTAGCCAGAGCAATCGGCAAGAGAAAGAAATAAAAGGCATCCAGATCGGGAAAGAAGAGGTAAAGCTATCACTTTTCACAGATGACATGATCCTGTATCTAGAAAACCCCAAAGACTCCACCAAAAAAACTATTAAAAACAATAAACCAATACAGTAAAGTTACAGGACATAAAATCAATACAAAAGAGTCTACAGCTTTCTTGTACACCAATGATGAAACTTTAGAAAATGAACTCAAAAAAACAATTCTTTTTACAATTGCAACACTAACAATGCCTAGGAATAAACTTAACAAAGGAGGTGAAGGACCTTTATACTGAAAATGACAAAGCATTATTAAAAGAAATTGAAAAGACACAGTGAAATGGAAAAATATCTCATGTTCATGGATTGGAAGAATCAACATAGTTAAAATGGCCATATTACCCAGAACAATATACAAATTTAAGGCCATCCTCATTAAAACCCCAATATGTATAGAATAATAAAAGACCTCAAATAGCCAAAGCAATCCTGATTTCTTTTAAAAAATGGAGATGGAGGTATGATACTACCTGACTTCAAATTATACGACAGAGTCACAATAATCAAAACAGCATGGTACTGGCAGAAAAACAGACATACAGACCAATGGAACAGAATCGAGAGCTCAGAAATAAAACCACATATATATGGAGAAATAATCTTCAACAAAGAAACCAAAAACACACAATGGAGAAAAGAAATCCTCTTCAATAAATGGTGCTGGGAGAACTGGAGAGCCACGTGCAAAAAGAATGAAACTTGACTACAGTGTGTCCCCTTGCACGGAACTTAATTCAAAATGGACCAGCGACCCAAATATAGGATCTGAAACAATAAATTACATAGAAGAAAACATAGGTACTAAGCCCTTGGATCTTGGCCATAGAGAACATTTTATGAATTTTACCCCAAAGGCAAGGGAAGTAAAAGCAAAAATAAATGAACGGGACTTTATTAAACTAAAAAGTTTCTTCACAGCAAAGGACCAATAGCAAAGCAAAAAGGTAGCTACCCAAACGGGAGATGATCTTCCCAAACAACAGCTCCAATAAAGGGTTACTATTCAAAATATATAAAGAACTCACAAAGCTCAGTAATAAACAAGCAAACAATCCAATTAAAAAATGGAGAGAGGACCAGAACAGACACTTCTCCTAAGAAGAAATACAAATGGCCAAATATACCATATTTTTCGCTCCATAAGATGCACCTGACCATAAGACACACCTAGGGTTTTAAGGAGGAAAATAAGAAAAAAAAATATTCTGAACCAAATGGTATGTAAACATATATAATACAATACCATATTTTTTTGCTCCATAAGATGCACAGGCATTTCCCCCTCCCCTTTTTTTGGGGAAAAAAGTGTGTCTTATGGAGCATAAAAGATGGTATATATGAAAAGATGCTCATCTTCACTAGCTATTAGAGAAATGCAAATCAAAACTACAAGGAGGTGCCACCTCCCACTTGTTAGACTGGCTGTTTTCACTAAGACAGGGTTAGTGCAAGTTGTGAAGTGGTTTCCACCATTAGAAGAGAGATAATGCCTCTGAACAGTGGTTCTTCACCTGGATTCTATGGAACCCTAGGGGTTTGATGAGTCGGTCTCAGGGGTTCGGAGAAGCCTCTGCCGCGGAGGCCAGAATAAAGTAATACCGTCATTTGTTGTGAGTTCATGCACTTTGTTGGTTTTGTTCTTTGAGCAAGGTGATGTTCATGCACGGCTCATTTTGTGCACCAGTAAAAATACATATACCTATGTCTTAAATTTGGGGAAAAAAATCATATTTTATTTATCACTAAAGAAGGGTTCGGTGAATGTGCATATGAAACTGGTGGGTTCGGTACCTCAAAAAAAAGGTTGAGAACCACTGCGATAGAGTTTTGGGTAGAGAAAGCAGGTTGTTTTTTTTTTTAATTCTTTTTATTTTATTCATTTTAGAGAGGAGCACACACACACACACAGAGAGAGAGAGAGAGAGAGAGAGAAAGGGGGAGGAGCTAGAAGCATCAACTCCCATATGTGCCTTGACCAGACCAGTGCAGGGTTTTGAACTGGCGACCTCAGTGTTCCCAGGTCGACGCTTTATCCACTGCGCCACCACAGGTCAGGCGAGAAAGCAGGTTTTAATTTAAAATATATCACTGTGCATCTGCTGTGGAACCAAAACTGATTCTACTTGACTAGATTTTAATTAAGCTTGATCAAAACATGACTAATACAGAGAAAGTTTATCTATCAGCCCGTGGAGATCAATCACTTCCTTAGAGGAAAGGTTGAAGAATGAACATATAAGAGTGAAGGTCAAAAATAATTCTCTACATGCAACACAGAAACTTCAAAATGAAGCACAGATATATTTCACCAAAGTAAAACTCCTTAATGTGTTCCAAAAACATATTTTTAAAAACTCAGGATTTTACAAACTGGCGTGAATCATTGACACCTGATATAGAAAGAATCTCTTAGAAATCAATAAGGTAAAAATTAACGGCCCCAATAGAAAAACAACAGGTAATGAACATGAAATATAGATTTATAAAATAAATAGAAAGAGTTAATAAGAAAAATACCTCACTCACAAGCAAACAAATGCAAATAAATACAAGACACCCTTTCCAACTATTAAATTGGCAATGATTATCCAGAAAGAAATACTATCTAGTGTTGCTCAGGAAAGTGAGCATTCCCGTATACATTTTTTAGACGTATTAAAAACCACAGTACCGTGCATATAATCTGACCCAACAGTAATCATCAAATGGGCGCGAACATTTGGCTATTAGAATGCTTAAATGAAGCCCTGGTTATGTGAACAAAAAAAAATTGGGAAATGGGACGAATACCAAAAGGCATTCAATCCTCTGAACTGTGGCGTCTCCCAAGGACAGAAAAAGGATCTAGTCGCGGACAATGAAAGGACCTGTGGCGGACAGTGCAGCCATGCAGCTGCGCCCGTTCATTCAGCAACTATTTGCGGGGTGCCTACCCATATTTTTAGCACCACCCAATGTCAAGACGAACAAGAAAGACCGAGTCCCTACCCTCAAGAAACATACAGGGTATTGTGAGGTGCATTTGGTCAATGGCACCAAAGAAGTGTGATCCCTGAGTGTGGTCACTCTCTCTCTCACCCTTCCTTCCCCTCGGACAAACAAAAGGTCGATCTTAGCCAATGACTCAAGTGTGGGAGAATCCCTAGCAGCACGTAGCAGTTCTACAGCACGAGTAAAATCGCCAGGAACAGAGAGAAAGAAGATCAAATCGAGAAGGAATGTGACTGTTGAAACTCCAAGCCCAAGAGGAGAGTGTATCAGTTGCAATGAAACAGTGTTACCAGACCCTCGAAACAGTGTTACCAGACCCTCGAAACAGTGTTACCAGACCCTCCACAGTTTTAAAACTACTGCTTTGTGTTCTCTCCAGTGTTTGTGGCTCGGGACTCCCGGCACAGCTTAGCTGAGTCTTCTTGCTTCTGGGTCTTTCGACACAGCCATCAAGGTGTCGGCCGGGTCTGTGGTTTCACCGGAAGGCTCACCGGGGAGAAGGGAGACGCAGAGTCAGTTTCCAAACTCAACGTGGTTGTCGGCAGGATTCAGGTCCTTGCCGGCTGTTAGACAAAGAAGACCTCAGTTTCCCGCTGGCTGTTGGCTGGAAGTCACCCTCGGCTTCCCAGCGGTCTGTTGGCCAGCAGCTGCTCCGAGACCCTTGGTGCGTGGGCCTTCCTCATGTTTCCATGTGCTTTACCAAAGCCAGGAAGGAAAGACGGTCTGTTAGCAAGAGAGCCACTGCCGCCTTATGTAACACGATCACGGGAGTGACACCCTGTCCCCCTCGCTGTGTTCTGTCAGTGACGAGTATGTCACAGGTCCTGTCCACTCTCAAGAGGAGACTACACGCTCAAGAGGAGACTACACGGATGACGTGAGTACCAGGAGGCGGGGGTCATTTGGGATCGTCTAAGACAGGGGTCCCCAAACTTTTTACACAGGGGCCCAGTTCACTGTCCCTCAGACCGTTGGAGGGCCGGACTATTAAAAAAAACTATGAACAAATCCCTATGCACACTGCACATATCTTATTTTAAAGTAAAAAAACAAAACGGGAACAAATACAATATTTAAAATAAAGAACAAGTCAATTTAAATCAGCACACTGACCAGTATTTCAATGGGAACTATGGGTGCGGATGCATCCTGTGCTCCTCTCACTGACCACCAATGAAAGAGGTGCCCCTTCCGGAAGTGCGGCGGGGGCCGGATAAATGGCCTCAGGGGGCCGCATGTGGCCCGCGAGCTGTAGTTTGGGGACCCCTGGTCTAAGAGTCTGTCCACCACAGCATGTAAGAAGAGAAACATTAAGGCACTGATGTTGAGTCACAGGGGCAGTCAAATCACAGAAGCAGTGGAGGGGAGAGAATGAAAGAAATCGCCAAACTGAGCGGGGGTTTGTGGGGGAGCTGTCCTGGTCTCATCTGTCTACCAAATGATCCCCCCATTTGCAAAAATGGTCCATCCCATGCGCCTTTCTAAGCTTACATGTGGTTTTCTCTGGGGCAGGACCCGCAAACTCAGATCCTCACGCGGGTCTGGCAGTTAAGCTAAGTACAGCTGGGAGGGCGATAGGGAGAGGTGGGGACTGTGGCAAACCAGCATACACAGCCCATCACCGAGGTCTAGTCACCAGGCAGCTTTGTCACCAGTTGTGGGAATACAGGCCTGTCCTGTTCGCGTTTCTTATTTTTACAAAGGAGCCCCAAAACACATTTATACGTCACATTTCCGAAAACTTAACAAGTTATTTTGTGAACTAAGCGAAACTCACCTGCAGGGCAGAGCCAGCCCTACATCCCCAGTGTCAGACCAGACCTGGCACCTCTGTGAACCCTGTGGCGGGGACACAGGGCAAGGTCATGCGCTGAACTTCCAGCTAATATTTTCTGCTGTGCTAGCACCTGGCTGCCACTGGACCCATCCCTTTTCTTTTGATCTTCTGATTGTGCGAACCCCTTGCATTCGAAGCCCGACCGGCTTGCTGACCGGTTTTACATTTCAAGAGCTTGAAAGTCTCCAAATTTGGAAGTCAGTGGATTCTCATTAAGAAGCCGTTTGATAAGGAAATAATCCTTCCAGGATTATCCTGGACTCAGAAGAAAGCCCCACCTTCACATGCGCTGGTCGGAAGTCCTCCGGCCACCTTGGAGGCCCCGGGTCCTCCCTGGGTCTGGCTCTGAAGCACCGAACAGCTGCTATGCAGCCTCAGGACCAGAGACCAGGGGTTCTCAAAGGCTGAAGAGGATGCAACAGGACTTTGGAGGCCGCAGCCAGCCCTCTCTGCCTCCTGCTGAGCCAGGCCCTCCAATTTAATCATTCCACTTGAGCCTGAGAATGAAGGGTCAGCATTTCATCTTACTGAGTGGATTCCAGAGCTTACCCAGCCTAATCCTTACAGATCTGTCACTGACCCGGCAAAGATAATGGCGAAATGAACGTGCAGGGCCCCCCCAAAGGGGCCCCTGGGAGGGCAGCTTTTGGAGGAAAGCCCCTTCTGGGCCCGTCCAGGGGTGACACAGTCTGAGCCCAGGCCTGGAGGGCTATGGGCCTGTGGTGGCTACATTCCCCCCCTCGGGGCAGCAGCATCGTGTCCCCTGGGGGCCTGGGAACAGGCCTCCCCTGGAATCTCTAACTGACCCAGTTATGGACGCTTTTATGTAAGTAACACGGTGGTTTTGAAGCGAAGTAGCTATTTCTTTTCTTTTTCTAAACGTGCCGATTCTTAGGCTTTGCAAACATAAGACAGGCGTATGGGTTAGAAATGAATAAATAAAGCACCCCCAGGAAAAGTTAGCCCCCACCCCCCCAACTCCACTCCCAACCCCAGGGCAGTCCCTGGTACAGCAGGTCCTGGTATGCAGAAGGGCTGCTCAGTTTCCCGTTCGGTCTCAAGGGTAGGCAAAGGCCGAGCAGATTTAAATGATCGATGGGGTTATGCACCTAGCAGGCCTCAGGGAGACACAGATGTCACATGCAAACTCACACCCACACCCACAGGAAAAAAATCTGTGTGTGTGCAAGCACACCCATGTATAGGGTATGTGTGTACACATGTGAGGGTGTGTGTGTGCATGCACGCACATGTGTAGGGTGTATGCATGTGCATGTGAGGATGTGTGTGCACACATGTGCAGGACATGCATGCATGCATGCATATGTGTAGAGTATATGTGCATCCATGCACATATGAGGGTGTGCATGTACACACATGTGAGGGTGTGTGTGCATGGACATGTGTAGGGTGTGTGTATGCACACGTGTAGGGTGTGTGCATTCACACATGTAAAGTGTGTGCATTCACATGTGTAGGGTGTATGTATGCACATGTGAGGGTGTATGTATGCACATGTGAGGGTGTGTGTATGCACACATGTAGGGTATGTATATGCACATGTGAGGGTGTGTGTATGCACATGTGAGGGTGTATGTATGCACATGTGAGGGTGTGTGTATGCACATGTGTAGGGTGTGTGTGCACATGTGAGGGTGTGTATATGCACATGTGAGGGTGTGTATATGCACATGTGTAGAGCGTGTGTGCACATGTGAGGGTGTGTGCATGCACATGTGTAGGATGTGGGTGTGTGTTTGCACACATGTAGGGTGTGTATATGCACATGTGTAGGGTGTGTATATGCACATGTGTAGGGTGTGTGTGTGCACATGTGAGGGTGTGTGTATGCACATGTGTAGGATGTGGGTGTGTGTTTGCATGCAGAGACTGTCTCTGTGGGTAGAGAGAGGGGGTATTTGTATGTAGAGGACATGTAACTGCAATGGGTGTATACACTTGTGTGTGGACAGTGTGTGTGTGTGTGTGTGTGTGTGTGGACAGTGTGTGTGTGTGTGGGGGGGTTGGCTCCCCTAATTCTGAAAACCCCAGTCTACTCTGTACACGTTTACCGTGTGCCGTGTGCAGGGCCCTGGTCCCTGAGCTGAGGGCCACACGGAGATGATAGACATGAGGTCCCTGGCTTTGGGGAGCTCACACTGAGAGTAAGTCACATTGCACTGGCCCCCTTCCCTTTACGGGGGGATCTTCCAGCAGGTTGTGTCGTAACTCAGGCGGGTGTCAGCCTGAGGCATGCCGCAGGCCAGCCGGTGAGCCCAGGTGGGGGTGAGGCAGCAGAGGCGGGGAGGGGGGCTCCTGCCCTGCCCCCTCCACAGGCGGAGTCACCTCAGCTCCCACGTCAAAGCGGCCCGTGCAGGCTGCGTGGCCCTTCTGTCACTGATTACAAGTCTGGTCCTGGGCAAACTATGTCAGCTCTGTGGTCCCACCTCGTGGACACAGGGAAATGATTCAGCCCTCCGGAAGCGGGAGAGTCACCCCCCAGCATCGTGTCCCCCAGTACATGGTCAGTAAGGGCAGACTTAGTGCTCACCAGCTGCCCCCTCTGAGTCAGCACAATGTAACACAGGAAGGAGGACACTCTGGGTGAGAAGGGTGTCTGATCAAGGGCCCTTGAATGTTTCCTCCTAAACGTTCGCTTTCCATCTGAGGCCCTGCACACTGATTCCGTTTGCATGAGGGAAACAGAGTGGAATTTCCAGAAGTCTGAGCTAGAGGAGAAGAGAAACCGGACACCACCAGGGAAGACTCTGCCCCTGCCCCTGGGAGCCTGCACACCCCGGGGTTCAGGCCCACCCCTTTCCACATGGAGCCCCAGGGGAAGAAGTGAGGTGAGCACCCCATGTCCGGGCTCTCAGTCTGATGGGTTTCTGAGCTCTCAGAGTGCACACTAGCCATCCTAGCCTGCCTAGGTGGGGGGTTCAGGAGAGTTACCGAGAAGAAGCACTGCCTGGGCAGAGACCGGCACAAGGAAGTGAGTGTGCAGACGAGAGGTCAGAGGAGAGGTCAAGAATGCAGAGAGAGCATTCTAAGCAGAGGACAGATGACGTGCAAATGTCCTGAGGCAGAGAGGAGACTTGTGATTTTAATGCAGGACTTGGAGGTCGTTCTGTAAACCAGGGGTTACCAATTACGATGGCACATTCAATTTTTTTTTTTAGATCTAGAAGTCTGAATTAAATTACCCAGACCAACTATTATTCAAAGAGCAACCAGTGATCTCAAGAAAGCATCTTGTACTTGGTGACAAGCTGGAAGTCAGAGAAAAGGAGAACTCTGGCACAGTGTGAGGAAATTGTAAACATTAGTTTTTTTAAAAAAAGTTTTTCATTACGTCTATAAATAACGTTTTCCAATCCTTGGGAGCTGGAGTGGTAATTCTTAGTCTGAGGGTGGGGGATTGGGCTTATCATCAACCAGAGAGCCCTTTCGATACAATACATTCGTACGTGTGTGTGTATTTGTGTGTGATCTCACTGTTCATGTTGTAAAGGGGCCCAGACCCCACACCGGGCTCACGGAATCAGAATCTCCGGGGACGTAACCCTCCGGGGAGGGTTATAATGAAAGCCTCCATGGTCTGTTCTCACACTCGCCCTGGTTAGCGTCATTCATTTGGAGAAACAAAAGTACAAGATAACCAAAATGTTTAAGAAGAAGAAACATGCTACAGTATATAAAACAATGACATTGTAAAGACGCGGTCACTAAAATGCCACTGGGGTAGTAATGGAGCCAAGATGTCAATGAATGAGACAGAACAGACTTTCTAGAAATGAATATAAACATATAAAAGGCAATGTAGTAGGTGACAAAATCGGCAATTTTTTTGTTGTTGTTGTTAGAGGGATTTATTCAACACATGGTGTGATGAGACATGATAACCACGTAGATGAAAATCACAGTATCCCTACCTCATACCGTACGTCAAAGTTCATCCGAGGCGGTTTTAAAGGTTTTGTGTAAAAATTAAAATCATAAAAGCGCTGGAAAGCATGTTCGGTGACTAATTTAGAATTTGGGATGGAGAAGGCTTTTCTAAGCAGAAAATATAAAGGAAAAGGCTGATGAATTATATTATAAAAATATAAGCAAAAACTTACACACATGCCCACAACCATCATAAATAAAGTCGAAAGGCAAATGGTGACGGTGCGCTGTAGAATATATTTGCTATAGGTGAAAAGATCCTAATGAAGCAGGTCTTTAACTCAGAGAGAAAGAAATGAATGCTCCACAGAGTGAGAGACGCAGGACCTGATATGAGACCCACGCAGAAAAGTTGTAAATTCACTGGAACGTGTTAAAAGCATACAAGGGGCGTCCCCGGGTTGCAACTCAGCTCCGTTCCTACGACAGCGATGTCACCCGAATTCTGGTGTCCGTAGAAACACACCCTAGCCTACATCTCTCACCTGTCCTCACACAGCTGTCACATCATCATCTGGAACAGAAAAACACAGCTCAGCCACAGGAAAGGAAAGGGACATAAATATACTGGACACTGTGCTGTAGGAACAGGAAAAATGTCAAGAAAATGAGTGTAAAATCATTCCTTCCCTTTACTCCCGAGGTTGGCTGGCACACCGGAAGGGGCATTGCAGGGGGGAGAGAGGGACCTGTGGGGAGGAGGAAGCTGGAGAGGAGGGGAACCTGCAGCAGGTGCTGGAGACGCTGGGTCAGGTGACTCAGGATTGTCTAAGGAACAGGCAGGAGACGCTGGAGAGGATCCTACCTGCACGACAGGTGTCTCATCTCGAGATGCCGCTGATGTAGAGGACGCAGGATCTGGTGGAGGCCTCTCCACCTTCTTAGAGACTTGTTCCAGGCTCGTCTGGAGGGTTGATGACGTCTTCTCTTCCAAAGTCTGCCTGTAGCATTGCACGGCATCCATCACAGCTCTGTAGACCTTACTGACTCTGTCATCGCTGGGTCCTCAGAGCCCACGCAGTCCATAAGTACGACGCTAACGGTGTAAGCCGGAACACTCATGCCTCAATGATTTTTAGTTTTTAAGAGAGTGCCGTAAACTCGAAATGTCGTGTGTCGGGACTGTTGTAATCCAATGACGCCCTGTATCCCACATCAGCAGGAATCAAAGAAATACAAAGTAAGACTGCAACAAAATGTCACCTTTCTCCAATGTAATAATTGTTCAAAATAATGGCGGTTGGAATGACCCAGTGTTGGCGAAGATGCAGGAGCACGGCCATTGCTATTTACCACAGGTCAGATGAGGGCTTGACCACTGATCCTACGACTCCAGATCAATGGATGTCATTCAATAATGCTATTCTTCCTAAAGCGTTTTAGGACAGAGAAAAATAAATAAGGACTCACTGTTAGGAGAAATTGGTTACATAGGTACCATTTTTCTTTAGAAAAAAAAATAAAGAGCCAATGTAACAAAATAGTAACAGTGATTAATTGGGCACTGTGGGTGCCAAGGGGTCTGTCTATTAAGCTGTTCTTTGTACATTTCTGGAGCTTTAGATTCTTTCCAGACTGTGGTCAAACGTGTTGTTATGGGAGAGTAATTATTGGCATGGGGGAAATGATCCAAACATATTTTTAATGGAAATAAACACAGACGACTTGAGTATTTGAATAGAATCCCATTTTCATTTCAAAATCATGGATGCAAAAAAAAAAAAAAAGAAGAATGGGTGGGCCAATCTATTTATTTTTGACTGGTTACATAATTTTTCTTTTCTTCTTTCTGCTTTTCTGTCTTGAGCGTGTATTAGTTCTGAAACATGCTAAAATCGATTATCTAAACATCCTTTGTGGCATGTCTCACTTCCTGTACCTCCCGACTCTGAGCATAACATTCCTAACGCTGCCACGTTAGATATGAACTCAGTAGATGTTACCTTGATTGGCTGTCACCTTGAACTTCTTCTTCTTTTTTAATTTTATGTTGAAAATCAGTTGTAATGGGGTGACATTGATCTATAAGAGGGCATGGGTTTCAGATAAACATTTCTAGAGCAGCTGAACTGTTGATGGTGCTATGAGCCCATCGCCTCAAGTCAGGTCATTTTCCATCACCATATGTTTGTCCCCTCCACCCAATGCCAATTAAAACATGGGGAGGAGACCCGAACAGACACTTCTCCCAAGAAGACATACAAACGGCCAACAGACATATGAGAAGATGCTCATCTTCACTAGCTATTAGAGAAATGCAAATCAAAACTACAATGAGATACCACCTTACCCCTGTTAGATTGGCTGTTATCAACAAGACAGGTAACAACAAGTGTTGGGAGAGGCTGTGGAGAAAAATAAAGAACCTTCATTCACAGCTGGCGGGAATGTAAACTGGCACAGTAACGATGGAAGACAGTATGGTGGTTCCTCAAAAAAAGTTAAGACTAGAGCTACCATATGACCCAGCAACCCCTCTACTGGGTACCTACCCCCAAACTTGAAAACACTGATATCCAAAGACACATGCACCCCCATGTTCATCACAGCATTATTCACAGTGGCCAAGACATGGACACAACCAAAGTGCCCCTCAACAGAAGATTGGATAAAGAAGAGGTGGTACATATATATATCTGTGAAATACTACTCAGCCACAAGAAAGGATGACATTGAACTTCTTGATGTGAAAAAAAAAAAAAGTCAATGAATTCAGATTTCTTAAGCTTTCTTCTAACAAAGTTCAGATGTTTTCATTTATTTGATAAATACTCACTGGGCACCACGCTAATCAGGGTTCTCAGGTTCCATGTGACAGACTCTCACATCAAAATGACCTAAGTTTTTTGTTTGGGGGGGTGATTAGCTCACAAAGCTGGTGATCTGGGGGTTGGTGGATCGGGCTTGGGAGGGTCCAGGAACCCAGTGATGTCAACAGGACTCCATGTCCCTCCTGCCCCGGTGTGGGGTTCGTGCTCAGGCAGACTCCTCCCGGGCTGTAAGGGTAGTTTCGTTAGTTGTAGATGTTTGGATTGTACTTTATTAGATCACATTATTTCCTGCCGACATCAGAGAAGAGGGTGCCCCCAGTGGCGAGCAGGACAGGCCTGATGCGTTTCACAAGGAAAGCGACAGATTTGGCTCTGGGGTCACCTGTCTGGCCCACCTGCCGCCCGCGGAGAATCTGACTCCAGACACCACAACAGCTTTCTCCCAGGGTTCAGCTTACACTTTCTTCCCTACTTTGCAAAATCCATGTCTTACTGGAAACCGTGATGATCTGGGTGGGGGTGGGGAGACACAGGACTTCCATCGCGTGACCCCCCTACTTGTTCCAGAATTCCTCCTCTCTGTCCTTGGATACCAACTTGGATTTCCGCCTCCTGCTGCTTGCTTCTGGTCACTGACGGTCAGACCCCTGCAGGACAGCCTCAGCTTGCCCGGATGTGGCCACCACGGGGCAGCCCTGCAGCACAGTTGGGGTGCAGCTTCCAGGCCTCCATGAGCATAGAGCGGTCAGAGCTCCTTGCAGCCGGCCGCGGCTGCCGCGGGGGCCTGACAGCACCACACCTTCATGGACCAGCGGGCACCGGCCACTGTGACATGAGCAGCCACCCCG
Source organism: Rhynchonycteris naso (assembly GCA_037038555.1). Taxonomy (NCBI): domain Eukaryota; kingdom Metazoa; phylum Chordata; class Mammalia; order Chiroptera; family Emballonuridae; genus Rhynchonycteris; species Rhynchonycteris naso. The sequence goes on from CM073000.1 coordinate 205,941,564, forward strand.
GGACCCGGGGCTCCAGCCCCACCAGCAGGACTGGGTCCGCCTCGGGCCTCTTGGAAGCCAATGTCATTGTAACCAGCCCCGTGGCAGGCAGCCCTGAAGGGGAGGGCAGGGGGCTGTTCTGGGGGTCTCCGGTCCAGGAAACCTCTCAGCACCAGGCTTCCCTGGAGGGGCAGAGCGGCCTCATGCCAACGCCTTCCCGGTGCCAGCCTCCACAGCGCTGGAAGGCGTGGAGCCTCAACATCACCCACAAAGGAGGGGCGGGCCGACTTGCAGCTGCCAGCTGCCTCCCTCTCCTTTCTTCTAAGTGCTGCTTATTCCTGCCCTCTCCTGGTTGTGTTTGGGGCTCTTGCTGGCCTCTCTACCCTGTGACCCTGGGACAGACCCTGCCTGTGGGGGGGGACACGACCTCCCTTCCGGTAGCCGCTGTCCGGTGGGAACACAAGTGGACTGTCACGTTTTCTTATCACTTGGCAGGGAAGGGCTGCTTGAACCACTGGCCCCTGGCTTTGCTCCTGTGACTTCCCTTTCAAACCATTCACCCCTCAGCACTCCCTACTCCCCTTTCCTTATCTGTGGTTTCCAAAGCATCATTACCCCCTGATGTACTGTGTGTTTTACGTGTTTATTATTTATCTCTTTCTCTAGGGAGGAAGACCCTTCAGAGCACATCACTGTCCTGGTCATTGCTGTATCTCCACTGCTTAGAACAGTGTCTGACACACAGCAGGTGCTAAATCAGTGTTTGTTGGGTGGGTCGATGGATGGATGGATGGGTCGATGGATGTGTGGATGGATAAGTGGATGGGTGATGGATGGATGGGTGGATGGATGGATGGGTGGATGGATGAATGAATGGATGGGTGGATGGATGAATGGATGGGTGGATGGATGGATGGATGGGTGGATGGGTGGATGGGTGGGTGGATGGATGGATGGATGGGTGGATGGATGGGTAGATGGGTGATGGATGGATGGGTGGATGGATGAATGAATGGATGGGTGGATGGATGAATGGATGGGTGGATGAATGAATGGATGGGTGGATGGATGGGTGGATGGGTGATGGATGGATGGGTGGATGAATGGATGGATGGATGGGTGGATGGGTGGATGGGTGGGTGGGTGGATGGGTGATGGATGGATGGATGGATGGATGGATGGATGGATGGATGGATGGGTGGATGGATGGATAGATAGATGGATAGGTAGATAAAGCTCAGTAAACATTGGCTGAATGAATGGATGGCCCAAATAACTTTCATCTCCAGTGGCTGAGCCCTTCCTTTACCCTCTTGGAACTCACATTGATTGGTTCTGGATTTCTTGATAATTAATCTCTTGATAAAATTTAAGACCTGTTAATTACCCCTGATTAATTAGGGTGAACTTTTTAATTGCTTCCCTAAGCTGAAATACACCGTCAATAGGGCATGTAATTAGTGACCCAGTAATCAGTTTTAAACCAATTATCCCCTGGTAACAAGTGGAACTGGGCACAAAAGCGCCCAAGGGGTTTGGGCCAATTTCAGGGGATCTCAGAATAATAACCTCGGCGCTCCCGTGGACGAAGAATGCGTGTTCCATGGAACTGGAAATACGAACCTTCAGATTCTCTTGGGTGTCTCATTTTCCTGCCTTTTCACTGAATGTTATTTGAAAGCCATAAAACAAGTGTACTTCCCACCCACCCAATCAAAGGCCAGGGGAGATTCCCGGAGTTGCCCGCACGCCTGTGGGTACAATTCGAGCCATTGCACGCCTCCTGGGTGCCATCGACCTTGTGGTCCGTGTGAATAGCAGTCCACGGCCCAGGCACAAGAACCCGTGGGTCATGCGGTACAGAGCATGGGGGATCTGATCCTGCAGCATTCTTTCCTTCAGAAGTCGTGGTGGGGCTTGGAGGCACACCACGGCAGGCATCTTTCCTGGTCTGTCTGGAACTTTCGAATTATCTCCCACTCGCGTTTCATTTCTGCACGTCTACCTCCTTGGGTTTTAAAAATATTTAAGAAGAAATAATCACCTAAATAGTATACAGGCGATTCTTCCCACTTCATCCGGTAAAGGCATGCCCTAGAGCAAGCTTGAAATGCTCGCTTGTCACCAGATCTGCTTGTCACCGTGTGCCTCCCGCGAAGAGATGACTGCACCGTGTGAGCGCCGTTAGAGATCGGTACTTTATACCGTGCAGGGACCTCCAGGCCAGCCATTCATCTGCTGTCCACGGAAGAAACAAGAGATTTCTCCCCAGAATGCAGAACAACTGACCCCACTCCATGCCCGGTCTTTTATAAAGGTGCCATCACAACCTTCCAACATGGTGCCTTCCTCAGCAATTTTCAAGAGCAGTTTTGATCACGTGAGATTCCCCTGCCCCCTTCTTTCTGCCCGCTTGAGAACCCCGTGTCCTGAAGACGAGGCAGAATTCCAGTCGGGGGAAGCAGGGTGCTCATTTTCTGAACAAGGAAGTCTTCTTCTCAAAGTGTCAGATTCCCGTGAGACCAGTGGGTCATCAAGCGGTGGCTGGGTCCAACTGCATTAGAGCCACCTAGGATGTTTATCAAAAAGGCACGTGCTTAGTCCCCACGCTGGACTTACTAGGCGTGTGGCCCCAGAATCAGCATGATGACAATTCCACGTGCCTCTGATATTTGCTCTCCATAGTAAGCTCAGGTGAGGGTAGGAAGAACCCCAGGGTTACCCATTGCCCTGTCTTGGGTGCCTGGCTCATGGCAACGGTGTAATGGATATTAGGCGACTGAATGAGAGCAAGCTTCTAATTCTTGGTTTTGACTTAGCAATGCTCAAGAGAAAGGTTAATGTATCAGCCAACTTGGGACTTGAGGAAGAAGAGGGACAGATAGATCCAGGAGTGGGACTCAGCCCGTTCCGCCCTGGTTCGGCAGAACTGATATTGAATGTTTTGTTGAATTTGGCAAACCAGCTGTTAAAATGACCCTTGCAATCAGGGTGCCTGGGCAGCCGCCCAGGGTGGAAATCACAGATTTGCATTCTAAAAGGGATGGGATCCCACTCTCACAGTGAAAACACGGGAACGGATAAATCACACAGCCGATGGTGCTCCAACAGTAACGAAGAAAATCGCAAGTGAGGACGCCAATCAAGAAGCAATATGGAAGTATCCTAGATAATAGTTTTATTGGTTTTTGTTGGGTATTATTTAATATTTTTTCATTACTATTTGAAAACATTTTTTATCACATCTAGTTTTCTGTGCCTCTTTTATTTAAGTATTAAATGCACGGAAGAATAAACTAGCTTTTGGTCTATTGTTTTTTTATACTTGAAACAGTCATCAGGGTGGAGAACCGGTTATTAAATTATTGGAATCCCGCCACCGGATGGATCTGTCTCTTCCCCCTTCTCCGGCTTCTCCCGGACCGAGTCCTGAGACCTGCCTCGGTCAGCGCAGGGTGACCTTGGCCGCCTGCTTCAGGTCCTGTGTGCACCGTCTCTCAGAAGCCACTCGCCACTCACTGAGTGCCTCATCCACCGCTTGCGGGTTTGCCAAGCGAGAACCACGCAGAGAGACACACGGCACTCGTGCCCAGAGCCGTTCCCAGCTGGTGAGGAGGAGGCAGCTGGGGAAGAGGCTTCCAGTTGTGTTCTCTGAGCCGGGAATCTCAGAGTGATTGTGATCGTTGGATGTGGTTTCTCCTCGTGCAGGCCCTTCTGGTGTCCGCGTCCCTCCAAGAGCAGCTGCTAAGACGATCAGGACAGGTCACACAGCGAATAGGAGAGGGAGCGGCCAGAGTAGTTTATCTTGTGACCTGGCTGTAGCCCTCACGGAGAACCCCAGTTAAGAGGTTGCCGTGCTTACCCTAACTCAGTGGTTCTTCACCTGGGTTCTATGGAACCCTAGGGGTTCGATGAGTCGGTCTCAGGGGTTCGGAGAAGCCTCTGCCGCGGAGGCCAGAATAAAGTAATACCGTCATTTGTTGTGAGTTCATGCACTTTGTTGGTTTTGTTCTTTGAACAAGGTGATGTTCATGCACGGCTCATTTTGTGCACCAGTAAAAAAACATATACCTATGTCTTGAATTTGGGAAAAAGAATCATATTTTATTTATCACTAAAGAAGGGTTCGGTGAATGTGCATATGAAACTGGTGGGTTCGGTTCCTCAAAAAAGGTTAAGAACCCCTGGCCTAGAAGAAGTAAGTTCTGTCTCTTTCCGAGTTTACCAGGATTTTCCCATGGAACTGCGGGGCCACTGCTGCCCTGATGGAAGAGGTGAGAGGCGTGGTCTCAAGCTGGAGCTCCAAGATGTCCACACAGAGACGTGAGCACTGAACAAGACCACGTGACCCCGCAGACGTGGGACCTGCCCCCTGGAGGTTGGGCTGGCTCATCCTCAGTTTAGTTGCTCTGAATGAGACTTTCCACCCTATCGGCTCCTCTACCTGTTTCTCTCCTGCTGTTTCCTGCCCCACATCCTCCTCCAGGCTTGCTCTCGCTCCTGAGTCTTCCAAGAGTTGTCTGCACTCACGGCCTCCCCTGCCTCCGCTGCCACCAACTTCAGTGTGGCCCCATCCCCCACTTCTCCATAGACGCCGTTCTTACTGAGCTGACGGACAACCTCCTCGCTTGTAAACGCCGTGGGCCTTTCTAAGTCTTCGTCTCAGTCGACTTCTAGCCAACATCTGGTCTGGTTGGCCATGGCTTCCATTTTGAGACCTTCTTTTCCTTGGATTCCAAGACTTGGATATAGATACAAATTCATTCTTTTCTTTTGTTTTGTTTTAATTAAGTAAGAAGCAGGAAGGCAGAGAGACAGACTCCCGCATGCACCTCAACTGGGATCCACCCAAAAATCCCACTAGGGGGCGATGCTCTGTCCATCTGGGGCTGCTGCTCCATTGCTCTGCAATTGAGCTATTTTAGTGCCTGAGGTGGAAGCCACGGAGCCGTCTTCAGCACCCGGGGCCAACTTGCTCAAACCAATAGAGCAATGGCTGCAGTAGGGGAAGAGAGAGAGAGAGAAGAAGAAGAAGAAGAAGGCGGGGGAGGGATGAAGAAGCAGATGGGTGCTTCTCCTGTGTGCCTTGACTGGGTTTCAAACCCGGGACTTCCACACATTGGGCAGATGCTCTCCTGCTGAGCCAACCAGTCAGAGTGATACGAATCCATTCTACCACCCAGCTCTGCATCAGTGAGAGTTCTTCAGACAAAAGCAACAGACACCAACTTAGGGAGCGGAGTCGGGTGAAAGAAATTCGTCAAGAGGTGTCGGACGAGCTCAAGGCATCTTGTCGATGCCATCCCGTCTCCGGTTCTCTCCCTGGAGCCGCACCCTTTGTCAGGTGACTCTGTGGCTCCTGACACCCTGTACCTGGCTTTGGCCAAAGCAGCAACGTTGGGCAGTTCTGACGCAGGCAGTGACTTGAGAAGGCACCAGTCGACCCCACTGTCCCTCTCAGTCCTCCAAGTGCCCTCCTAACACGCCTACAGCACGTGTACCCAGCTGACACGCCGGAGGGTGTGGAACACAGAGGAGTCTATACGGAATTCTGGGCTCGAAGGAGCAACGTAGTAAGTCCACACAAGTTCTGGCTCTTCCCACTGGTGGGATCACACCCACTCTGTCCACATGTCTGCGCAGTTAGGCGAGCTGGCCGCTGCTGGACCCCAGAGGGACCCTGCCCCCCGATTCCTGAATCCTCGTAGTCCCAGCATAAAGCTCCAGGATGAAATTACAATGGGATGAGCTGAAGGACTATCCTGGAGTCCAAAGGAAGCTAACGGCCGGCGAAGGACAAGAGAAGAGTCCTGACACTCACCGGAGCCTCGTGTGCAGAAGGCCATCGGCTCAGCGTGAGTCCACGGTGGGAGGAGGTAGCCAAGTCCCGTGGGCTGACGCCGGGCTGCACGAAGAGGGAGGGGTGCCCCGTTCCGGAGGACTGCCTGCGGTTTCGCGTGGCTCCCTGGGAAGGACAGTAACCCAGCACCCAAACCCTGTTCTCGGCTCTAAATCCCGGTCGTCTCAGTCAATCCACACAAGCACTGGGCTAAATGTTATCCCCACCTTCCAGGGGAGGTAAGTCGGGCGAGGGGTGGGAAGTAACTTGCCCAAGGTCACACGGCTTTGATGATGCCAGTTAGGGACCCAGGGGATCTGACTCCAGAGTCTGCGCTGACGGCCAGCCGCTGGGCTGTCCCAGGGCGCGGGACAGTGATGCTCTGCTCTGCTCTCGTGTGGGGATGGGAGGGGAGAGCAACCCCGGTGTGCTGGAAGCATGCTAGAGCTCTCACATGAACTGAGTGCTTCCCTCCTGGAAGGCTGAGGGTTCTAGTCCCCAAGTTCACACGAGGCTGGGGTGCCTGGGTACACAGCCTGGGGCACTCCCGCCTGAAAGGAACGGACCTGAGGGCGTGTTGGGGAGTGGGGTGAATACCTGAGGGTGGTCAGGATGAAATTATCCTGTTTGGGCTCCAGAGAATAGTGTGAGGGCAATGGGGAGAATTCACCACAATGCACCTTGCTCTTGAAGCGGTAAAAGTCTTTCTGACGTGTCTTATTCATATTTACAATGATACTAAATATAATAGGATAGCTAATCTAGCACTGACAGTCATTCTACATAATGTCACTTTAATAATAAAGTCAGCCTGAGCTGTGGAGGTGCAATGGATAAAGTGTCGACCTGGAACTCTGAGGTCGCTGGTTCAAAACCCTGCACTGGTCTGGTCAAGGCACATATGGGAGTTGATGCTTCCTGCTCCTCCCCTCTTTCTCTCTCTCTCTCTCTCTCTCTCTCTCTCCTCTCTAAAATGAATAAATAAAAAGCATTTTAAAAAATAATAAAATCGCAGTAAATGTCATGTTGAGCACATCATCTATGCCCCACCCTGTGCTGCAACTTTAAACCGAAGGTGCTATTAACATTCCCGCTTCCTAAATGACAAAGTGAGAAACAGAGAGGCTGAGTCAACATGCCATGGTCACACAGCTGGAGAGAGGTGTATGAACCCAACAGCCTCGCTCCAGGCCAGGGTTCCTGGACCAGCAGGAGGAAGCATGGACCCACTCGCTGGCAGAGAACACCAGGGTCCCAGCAGTGGGCTTGGGGGTTGGCATCGTCCGGCTGTAAGCTAAGGTTCCTCCCACCCTGAAAGATGGAGACCAGGCTCCCAGACCCGGGTGCCTCAGAGCAGGTCAGCCCTTCCCTGGTCCGTCACTCAGGCTGAAGACCAGGACACCAACCGCACGGCGGTCCCCCCACCCCAACCCCCCAACCCGCACACTCCAGCTGGCGTGTGTTTTATTCAAAGGGAGTGTTTGCCCAGCCTGCTCCTGGCAGGCCCACAGCAGCAGTTTATTAGGACTTCATTTGGTGTGTAAATTGTCGCTGGTTTATAAAAGGGCTCCGCAGAGCAGCTCCGCTGGGACAGCCCCCTCCCCCGCCCCCGGCCCCGCCCCCGGCCCCCCGACTCCCCAGCACCAGGCATGTGACGCTTGAAGTAAATCATTGATTTCCTTGCGGGAGGAGCAGCCCAGACAGCCACTCGTTGCACTGCTTGGCTGCTTGTCTCCGGGCCTCTGGAAGGCAGAGGTGACAAGATCCCCCTTCCCTCCTGTCTCCCTCTCCGTCTGAGCGCACACCCACATGCACACGCATACCGGTACACACACACACACACACACACACACACATGCACACGCATACCGGTACACACACACACACACACACACACACATACACACGCATACCGGTACACACACACACACACATGCACACGCATACCGGTACACACACACACACACACATGCACACGCATACCGGTACACACACACACACACACACACACATGCACACGCATACCGGTACACACACACGCACACACACACGCTAACTTCTCTCGGGACCTCTGCCGTTCTGGTACACTGACCCTAAAAACACCGGCAAGGTCTGAAGAATCTCCCCAGTGTCGGAGAGATTTGGGTCCCAATGCCAGTTGAATGACCTTGAATGTATGTAAGTTGTCCGGCTTAGCAAATAACAATACAGCACACACGGTTACATTTGAATTGCAGATAAACAATAAGCAGTTTTTCACTACAAGCCCGGGACAAGCTTCTTTGAAGTCTGCCTTTAACCAGGGGGGGGGGGGCTCGTTCTGTCTGGCAATGCCCCCCTCGGGTAAGGGCGGAGGACCGACTTCCTCTAAGCCTCAGTCTCCTCCTCTGTAAAACTTTTCATTCTTATGAGACTCAGGAAAGACCACACCTGGAAAACGCTGAATGCGCCCTGGCCAGACAGCTCTGGTTGGTTAGAGCATTGTCCTGAGGGCACAGAGGTCGCCAGTTCGATTCCCCGGTCAGGGCACACACAGTGACAGATGGATGTTCCTGTCTCTCTCTCTCTCTCTCCCCCTTCCTCTCTTGTTAAAGTCAATAAATAAAAATGAAAAGAAAATAATAAAGTGCTTAATGCAACACCTAGCACACTGTCAGCGCTCAGTACATGTTGTCTGCTCTGTCACGGTGATGACTCCCGCGTTTCGCGTGATCTGGTCTGCTGTCCATCTGTCAGTTGTTTGTCCCCCTCAAGTCACAGGAGGGGACGAACACATCGACTGTATCCCCAAATGCACAGAAAGTTCCAGGAAGAGAGTAAGTGCTAGTCATGTCTGCTAAATAACTTAATCAATTATCAGTTGAACAGTTACAAAAAAAAAATCCAACAGCCAGTGAATGAAAAATGAATGATCCTGGGATTATTTATCCCAGAAGAAAGATTCCCAACTTCTTTAAAAAAAAATTTTTTTTTAATATATTTTTAAAAGTATGGATTGATTTTAGAGAGGAGAGAGAGAGAGAGAGAGAGAGAGAGAGAGAGAGAGAGAGAGAGAGTTAGGGGGAGAAGAACAGGAAGCATCAACTTGTAGTAGCTGCTTCTCATATGCGCCTTGACCGGGCAAAGCCCAGGTTTTCAACCGGCAACCTCAGCGTTCCAGGTCGACACTTTTAACCACTGCACCACCACAGGCCCCTGGGGGCCTGCATGTGTCTGTCATGTCCTGGTTAAGGTTCTGGGGACGCCTGGCACTCTGCTGTGGCTCAGACTCTCATTCCTCCTGTTTTCTCATCTGTACAACAGAGTTGACAAGAACAACCCGTTTCCCTCAACACCAGTCACGCAAGTCCATGCCCGTAAAGCATTCCTTAAGGCACTGGGCACATAGAGTCCGGTGCTCAGTTAGCGGCAGCTATTATTCGGGCCAGGTCCTTGTCCTTTGTCACCAGGGAGAAACTGACCGAAGGCCAGCAAGGCTCACAGGAAGGGGAGGGCGCAGGCAGACAGGAGGACAGAGGAGCCCCTGGGCCACCAGCTGCGGGCAGAGCAGGCCTGGCGCCCTCTGCCTTCGGAGGGGACGGCCAATTGGAGTGGGTTGGCCCCAGGCGCTGAAGATGGCTCCATGGCCTCCACCTCAGGTGCTAAGAAGAGCTCGGTTGCTGAGCAATGGAGCAACGTCCCAGATGGGCAGAGCATCGCCCTCTAGTGGGCTTGCCTGGTAGATCCCAGTCGGGGCACATGCGGGAGTCTGTCTCTGCCTCCTCTCCTCTCACTAAATAATAATAAGAAAGAAACCGCTCATAGTGGTCACCTCTTGAGGAGAGAGCTGGGGAAGTGGGAGGTGTCTGCAATGAGGGAGAGGTAACTTTTCATTGGTTTTATTGACTATTTGGCTCTATACATCAATTACCGTTTTAATTTTTAAAGTAGTATTCAAAATATTTGGAGACAGATCAAGAATATTTTAAATGCTCTTTTTCTGGTTATAAAAGAATATGTAAGCCTGCCCTGTGGTGACGCAGTGGATAAAGCGTCAACCTGGAACGCTGAGGCCACCAGTTGGAAACCCCGGGCTTGTCTGGTCAAGGCACGTATGGGAGTTGATGCTTCCTGCTGCTCCCCCCTGTCTTCTGTCTGTCTGTCTGTCTCTCTCAAATAAATAAATAAAATTTGAAAAGTAAAAGATGATAATACACACTTCGTATCCATTCCTGTGTCTGTATGATAGGAAAGATCAGGATGACACACACCGGTGGTCACAATCCTTTCCTCAAGCTTGTAGGTTCTGGCTTAATATTTGTTTTGCTTCTTTTTGCTCTTATTCTCTGAAATGCCTAGTGGAGGGAAGACGGGGTGGCAGCCCCCCCCCCAAGCCCTGTTCCGGGACAGAGGCACGCCTGCCCCCAGCCAGCTCGTAGGAGTGCTGGCCATCGGCACCTCCCAGCTGAGACACTTCGCAGAGATAGTCCTTGGCTGAAGACGTGGCTTCACCCGGGGTCACACGCACGCTTCCTGGGGCACCTTAGGCCAGAAGTGGTCCTTCTGGACATACAAAGGTCAAGCCCCTCATCGGAGTCCTGGCTTCAGCATGCCCACCAGATCGGCACTACCCAATTTCTCCTTCCGCCCCAGCCCCCTCTCCAGGCAAGCCGACCTACAGCTTCCGAAAGGAAGGCTTGTTCCCGTGACAATGAGAAAAAGTTTTAATTAAAAACGAATGCCTACCGGAACAGATCGATGTTCTTCTGTCTCTCTCTCTCTCTCTCTCTCTCTCTCTCTCCCCCCCTTCCTCTCTCACTAAAATCAATAAATTAAAAAAGAAAATTAATAAATAAATAACAAATTTCCTATCAAATACCCTATTATTATTATTTTTTCTTTGTTCTAGAAGATCTTCCACTACGAAAAATAAAAATGTCTGCTCTCCAAGGTGACCGATGAAACATACGCTATTCCTCAGGTCAGACAGGGAAAGGCTAGGAAGGTGATTAATCAATTAGTCATCTTGTCAACCCATAAATCCCCTCCCAGGGTGCCTGTCCCTGCCCAGCTGACATTCCTGCCATCCACCTGCCACCTGACACGTGTTCAATGACCTATCACCTTACACTGGGAGATCTTAATCTCAACTATTAAGCCAGCAGGGCCCCGTCATTCCCCGGATGCGATTTTTATTGACTTGGCAAATCAAGCCCTCCTCACCCCCCACCACCTGCATTCTGCCCGGTGCCCAGGAGAGAGACCAGTGTCTGTCTGTGAAATTGGCCGGACACACACCACTGACTGGGATGATAGCCGGCCGTCTGCGGGTCCCAGACAGACCACAGCCACATGCACTAAAGCAGATTAAAATACAAAGAAACAAGAAGATCCCGTGACCAGAAATCCTGGCGAAGGACGGGAGGATGTTTGTGATAGAAAACAAACTAATTCCAGGTCTGGAAGCGACGCCCCCTCCCCCGAAAGAGGGCTACACCCCGTCTTTGTCTTCGGGGAGCCACAGACAGTGCGGGGCTGCCGAGCACCCCACTAGTTACAGAAACCGGTTCCCCGAAAGCCCTCTGGCAGAACCAGAGAAAGCCTGGCTGGCGCCCTGCCGGGGCCCCTGTGTTCTCGATGTGGTGCAGGACTTCTCGTCTCCTGGGGCAGGAAGAGCTTTCAAAAGGTGCCGCGACCCTTGTAAACAGCTTTCAAAGACCCCTCTCCTGGTGGCCTCCTTTCCACTGAGGATGACACCTCATGACATCTAAGTGGGCTGGCGCTGGCCCGCTGGCCCCCAGTCTGGCTCAGGCCCTTCACTCAGGTCGCTGCACAGATGTCACCTCCTCAAAAGAAACCGTCCCTGGTCACTCAGTCTGAAATGTACCTTGCCTTCCCCTCCCCGTCACTCTCAAATTCTCCATTTCTCTTATATTGTTATTATTGGTATTTGTTCATGTGGATCAAGTAAGTTTGCAAATATGATGTATGTGTTTGCTCGCTTATAGTTTGCATTGGGTTTGGGGGACAGGCTGTGGGCAGGCAGGGTCCTTATAGCCTACGGCTTAGTTTTAAGACTAAGCCTTTCCCCACACCCTTGACTGTTGCAGGATAGGGGGTGGTGCACTCTCATGAGGAATCCTCCCATTATGCCGCAGATAAGTGGCTTTGTATCAGAGACTTCCTTGTTTGTAGATTGGATTAAAGGTTTTGATTTCTACATTCTAAAGTGGTGCAGACCGGGAGCTTGCTCTCTCTCAGTTCCTGAGATTAACAGTAGAGAGGAGAGCAGAGAAAGGCCACGTGGAGGAGAAGAGAAGCAGCCAAGATGGCAGAGTGCTGAAAAAGAAGCCAGTTTGTGCAGAGTTTGTGCAGAGAGAAGGAGATGGGGAACAGAGGTGAATAAAGCTGGTGAGCTGGAAACCTTTGATTTTAGGAAACTCGGATAAGTCAGTAGCTTTGTGAGCACTGAATGAGTGTGTTTTGGAGCCCAGTATTTGTTTTTACTTGCCCGCCAGGTGCAAGCTAAAATTAAAGGTAATGGCTCACCAGTTCTTGGCTCTGGTGTTTCATTACTGACTGTCCAAATCTAATGCAAACCTGCATGGGCCAGGCGGCTGTGATGGTGGCCGCGACTATTGGCTTTACAACTGTGGACATTATATTACTTATAAAACCCTTGTTTATTTACTCATTTTTTTAAAGTGAGAGGATGGGAGATAGACAGACTCCCACATGCACCCTGACCGGATCTACCTGGTGAACCCCTGTCTGGGGCTGATGCTCTGCCCATCTTGGGCTGATGCTCACAACTGAGCTATTTTTAGTGCCTGAGGCAGAGGCTCCAGGGAGCCATCCTCAGCACCTGGGGCCAACACTCTCAAATCAATGGAGCTATGGCTGTGGGAGGGGAAAAGAGAGAGAGAGAGGAAGAGGAGAGGAAGGAGGGAATTGTGTTTCCTGACCGGGAATCAAACCTGGGACTTCCACATGCCAGGTTGATACCCTATCACTGAGCCAACCAGCCAGGTTCCACAGTTGTTTATTCTAAGCCTTGCTCTTCCAGAGAATGGGAATGTCGGTCTGTTTTGCTCACTGATGTATTCCCAGCGCTTACGACAGAAAGAGCTGGAGTACTTGCTGAATCGATGAATGAATGATGTGTGCTACCTGCTCTTTGAGCTTCATCGAAGTCACTGAAGTTATTCATAGACAAGGGCGGGTAAAAATCGGTGCAACGGTTATAAGACAAATAAATAACACAAGAATTAATCAATGAGAGCACAAGAATAAGCTGTGTTTCACGTACTCCCAACAGTACACCCACTTTCACCCACCCCTGTGTTTACGCAGCCAATGTTTGTTGAGGACCTACAATGAGCTAAGCCTTGTGCTCCTCTCTCTCCCTCCCTCTCTTTCTTTCTCTTTTCCTCTGAGGGAGCGTTCCATCCCCTCCTGCCCTCACCTGGAAGACGTGTCTCTTCATTACTGTTTATCTCTGCTCCTTACTCAACCCTTTCTCTCTAGCTGAGAAGGAGAGAAGAGAGAGAGAGATGTACAAATACATTCTGTTGCTTCTGTCTCTCAGGAGAACCCTGACTGACACAATCACTAACAGGCTGTGTAACCTCTCTGTGCCTCAGTTTTCCCCATCTGTAAAATGGAGAGAAATGCTAACCCCTCTGCTCAATGTTCGTGATTCTTGCTCTGAAGGAGGAGAAACTAGAAGAATGCAGAGGAGAGGGGGGGCCTGCCATGTCTGGGGTCTTACACTCCAGCCCGTAACCTCAGCGTTCTTGACTGAGGGACAATCTGTTCTTGACAAGGCCAGACAGAAAAGTCTGAAAAATAACAAACCACGGTGTGGACCTTGCTGGTTTCTTGAAATGACCTTACAGCTCCAATTAGAAGAATGAGTGATGGGATTATCAAGGACAGACCCTCCAGCTGCCTCACCCCCTCCCCTCCCTAAGACACAAAAGTCACAGAAATCCGGCACGTGTCACGCACGTGAAAGCTAAAGCTGTAAAGCTATATAAGATGTAAGACATCTAACTTCCGGGAACGTGTGTTTGGTCGCCTCTTTTGGGGTCACGCAGCTCCACCGGCTAAATGAATCTTATTTCCTTCATCAGGTTGTCTGGGCATTTTGTCCTTTGATTCCTGCAATAGTTTCTTCATTACCACAACACAGGGACTGCCGAGCCCGGCTACGGGGCAAAAAAAACAGCGATGCCAGCACGTGCTGAGGGACACCTCTAATCCCAGGTGTCCAGTTCTGCGTGGCCCCCAGCGGGCAGGACCCCCGCCTCCGTGTTCCCGGGAGCCCCCCTCTCCCGCGCCTCCCAGCAGCCCCGCGGGCTTCAGACCCACGCTGCCCCCTCCTCTTGCTTGTCTGCGTGGATTAGACCCTGGCTTCCCTCTCACAGAGGAAGCCATGGCTGCCGGGCATGAATTTGTTAATTAATTTTGTTTCATCCACTCGTGCTTTTGATCTGGTGCCTGCCCCCTCCTGGGAGACCCTCTCTCCACGTTAGCTTTTCTCTCATTCTTGGCTTCACAGCCTCTCTCTCTCTCTCTCTCTCTCTCTCCAGTAGCTCCTCTCCTTTAAAAACCAAAACCCTTGTCTTTTTTTTTTTAATTTTTTATTTTTATTTATTCATTTTAGAGAGGAGACACAGAGAGAGAGAGAGAGAGAGAGAGAGAGAGAGAAAGGGGGGAGGAGCTGGAAGCATCAACTCCCATATGTGCCTTGACCAGACCAGTGCAAGGTTTTGAACTGGCGACCTTAGTGTTCCCAGGTAAACGCTTTATCCACTGCGCCACCACAGGTCAGGCTAAAACCCTTGTCTTTTAATGGAGAATGCTCCCCCAACCCTCCCCCCTCCCAATGCTGTCTCAGTCTCGGGGTGTACGGCGGAGGCTAGACACGCTGTGGGACTTCCTGCTCCGGGCGGGTTTGGGTTCCGGGTGCGCACTGGAGGGACCTCGCCCTGTGTCTCCTCTTGCAGCGCCCGTTGGAAGCAAGACCCGGACACCAAGGCAAGGAGAGGGCGTGGCGCGGGGCTACGTGGCGCTGGTGATGACCACGCGGGGCCCTCCTGTCTTCCAGGCCTTGTCCACCTGCTCACTGTCCTGACCGCTGAGCTGCGTCCACTGGAGCCCGTTCCCAACCAGCTCGTGCTTCCCTGCAGAGACGCCTGTCTGAGTTTACGGAGCGCAGCTGCTTGAATGAGCTGGTTGAGCGTGGTCCGCCGCCTTTAAGAGAGACGCTTCCTGCGGGACAGGACCTAACGACAAGGAACGCTCCCATTGGGATTGTCGGTGAGGACGGGGAGCTCACCATTCGTGATGATGGTGATGATGATGATGATGATGGGCCTCTCCATTCCTGGGAGGTCTTGAAGAAAGACCACAGAGAAGGACACAGCCGGCTCCCCTGCTGGTGAACCCGCAGAAAAGGCTGGTGAACCCGCAGAGCACTAAGTGACCATCTCCTCCCATCCGTGCGTGCGCTGTCCGGTGGGGGTGGGGTAAGAACGCGGGAACATGGACTGAGGACAAACAATCTAGACCTGGAACTGAAACCTCACTGAAACTATATGATGTGATGCATTTTCTTTTTCCTTTCTCTTTTTAAGTGAGAGGAGGGGAGGCAGAGAGACAGACCTGCACATGCGCCCCGACCCAGGATCCACCCAGCAAGCCCACTAGGGGGTGATGCTCCGCGCTCCGCGCATCTGGGGCCCTTGCTCCGTTGATCTTACTATATACATGTTTTCAAGGAGCCTCAGCAAAACGGAAATACTTTAGCTCTCGGGTGAGCCTGTCAACACCGTTTATAACCTTGCTCATATAACACGCAGCCTGTATAGTTTGAATGAAAGAGTTTAGTTATTTCAGATCAAATGAGCTGTTTGCCTCTGTGGGTTTTTTTGTTTTGTTTTGTTTTACATAGATCACGGCATGTCAGTGTGTACTGAATTCACGGCTGTGACCGGGAAGCTCCAGCATTATTTCCAATTATTAAACTTCTTGTATTGCAGGAATCAAAGGAGTACAAAAACGCCCAGACAACTTGATGAAGGGAAGTAGGATTTATTAAAGCCGGAGGAGCACATGAGGATTGTAACTCCGAAACACGGGCTCCCCGAAGCTAACTTTCTTACAGGTTAGATACCTTTACGGTATCTAAGCGATGGGCATGTGATTTCTCTGTTTACGGTTTCCCAGGACTCAAGGAGAGGGGAGGGAAAGTTTCGGTGGGGTCAGCAAGGGGTAAGGGGTTTCCAGATCACTGGCCATAGCTATATACAGATCCTGCTGTTCTTGTTTTGTGTTGTAACTCTGGGATATAGGTAATTTATAACTGGCTGACTCGGTCACCCCTACAGGCTCCCTTCCCTTGTATTCTTCTTGTTTCTTTCTCCTCAGGGAAAAAGGAAGCCTGCCCCTCCTTCCTCAGTAGAAGATCCAGGCAAAAACCAAACCAATCCTGCCTGGCTCTGTGTTGCCTATCTGAGGTGTGGACCTAAAATCTTTTTCCTGATGTCACGTCCTGCCGTTCCCCCCTCCCTCCCCATCAGGCCCCCTACCTGCACAGTGCTCACTCTACGTCCTGGCCCCTCTGGACAGCAGGCTCTGTCCAGCCTTTGGGCAGGTTTCTCTGCCAGATCTTCTCTTCATTCAACAGCTAACAGAAAACCTCACCGGATCAGGGATTTGCTCTTCCTACTGCAAAGCCTAGTGCCGCTGTCCCCAGCCCGGGGAGGTTTCCTGACCTCCTCCTCCCTCAGCCTTGGGACCTCTGTAACTGTCACCACCCGCTCTGTCTGTCATCCCTGAAGGCTGCCTGACAAGAAGGAGGCTCTGAGTTCTCCCTTTCTGCGCTGCCCTGAGGGGAAGCCCCCCACACTCACGGGCTGGACAAACCCGCATGAATGTGGGTTCTGCAGCCGCTGTGCTCGGCAGGAGTACTGCTCGACAAGCAAGATACCACAGCCCCATCTCGTGGGAAGTGTGAACAGCTAACAAGAAATGGCGACGGGGTGGTCATGGAGTGCTTCCTGGAAGAAGGGGCTGCTAAGATAATTCTTTTCACCTATCTACTGAGATCACTATTGCTCTTCCCAAAGTTGCCAACAGCTCTGTGATGGCCTCTCTTCAACCTGGTGGCCTCTCTTCAATCTTCATTGCATGGGACCTCTCTGCAGTTGACACCTGCCCAACGCAAACTGTCCAGTACTTCATTCATTCAGATACTTACCCAGTACTCACTGAGAATGTTTATTACGTGCTGCTGGTGGGGATGCTGTTATGACGATGGCTGTTCCCATGTCACCCATCTGATCACTCCTCCACAATCTCCTTCACGGATCCATCGGCCCAGGTCCCTCTTTCCCGCACCCTTCCCAGGAACCTCAGTGACTCCAATGACTCTGAGAAGTCACTGGTGACTCCCAATCTCTATCTGTACCTCTAACCTTTCTCCCTGTCTCCACAAACATACTTTCAGTTTTACTCTATACAGAAAACAAACAAACAAACAAGAAACAATAACTGTGTCTACCATGCCCCAAGCCCTGTGCTAAATCACTGGAACTGGAAAGACAAACAAGGCAGATTCTTTCCCCTCAAAGGATCTCAGAGGCAAATGGAACGGTTACAGCTGAGTGTCTTCACCTCTAAGACTCATGTCGCAAGGCCGGCATCAGCCTGACTCCAAAACCAGACAGAGACACCACAGAGAAAGAAAATGACAGGCCAAGAGCCCCGATGAACATAGATGCAGAGAGCCTCAACAAACTATCAGCAAAGAGAATTCAACAACACGTTTAAAAAACTATACACCACGATCAAATGGGATTTACTCCTGAGGTGCAAGGTTGGTGTGATTATCCGCAAGTCCAGTAATCTTATACAGCACATAAACAGAATGAAGAATGAAAATCATATGATTGTATTGATAGACACAGAAAAAGCATTTGACAAAATCCAGCACCCATTTTTGATTAACACTCTCAGCTAAGTGGGAATAGAGGGAACACCACTCAACATGATAAAGGCCATCTATGACCAACCCACAGCCAACATCATACTCAATGGGAAAGAGCTAAAAGCAAACAAGAGAGGGATGCCCCCTTTCACCACTCTTATCCAACATAGTCCTGGAAGTCCTAGCCACAGCAATCAGACAAGAAGAAGAAACAAAAGGCACCCAAATTGGAAAGGAAGAAGTAAAACTGTCATTATTTCAGATAACATGATACTCTATATAGAAAACCCTAAAGATTCCACGAAAAAGAAAAACTAAAAAAAAAAAACCTACTAGAACTGACAAACTCAGCAAAGTATCAGAATACAAAAAATAAATATTCCAAAATTGGCTGCATTTTTATATATTGATAATTAACTATTAGAAAGAGAAAATAAGAAAACAATCCTACTTACAATTGCATAGGAAGAAATACCTAGGAGTAAACTTAACCAAAGAAGTAAAAGACCTGTACTCAGAAAATATAAGATATTGAAGAAAGAAATCAAAGAAGATACAAATAAATAAAAGCATATACCATACTCATGGATAGGAGGAGTTAATATCATTAAGATGTCTGTACTACCCTAAGCAATCTATAAATTCAATGTAATGCCTATCAAAATATCAATGGCATATTTCATAGAACTAGAACAAATAATCCAAAAATGTATCTGGGACCACAAATGACCCCAAATAGCCACAGAAATCTTGAGAAAGAAGAACAAAGTTGGAGGTATCTCACTACCTAATATCAAACTATACTACAAGGCTATACTAATCAAAACAGCATGGTACTGGCATAAAAACAGACTTGGAAGCAGTCCAAGTGCCCGTCACTCAATGAGTGTCCCCCGGGGCACGAGTGTCCCTAGCTGAGCAGCGTGCCCCAGGGAATGGACCTCCAAGGCCAGACACCCCCATGCCGCAGCCCTCCTTACTGCTCCCGCAGGTGTCCAGTAGAAAGCCGTGTTCCTTGCGAGTACTCACAGAAACGCAAAGGCTTCTGGGAAACGGATGGGGAAGCAATGGTTTTGAAAGAACCTCCCCAAGAGGACTCCATGGTTGTACATTCCCCCACCCCCCTCCACCCTCAGCCTGCAACTTTTGCACCCTCTCCTACCCAGGGGTAGCTCAGCATTTTATGACCTTCTTAGAAAGGATCAGGACTTGCCCCCAGGGTCTGGGTGCTGTCTCTGTCTGGCCCATCCAACTGATTCTCAGGAGGGCTTCACAGGGAGGCTCCCTTCCCCTCCCAGGGGAGGCTGCCCTGACCTTCCTAGTAGGACCGAGGCTGCTGGGAATACAGAAGGCAGGCAGGCAGGGCAACCTTGTACGAGCCCCACGACTCAAGGCCAGCGTTCTAGGATGAGCTCTTCCATCTGAGGCACCGGGCACCTCAGGTACGGACCGACGTGAGGGATGACACCTTCCTTAAGGGTTGCTGTACGGCCAGTAGCCGCGGCCACCAACAAAGCCGCTTGGCCCGTTGTAGGTGCGCGTTTAAATTCGGACAGATCGTAGAGAAACAATTGAGCCGAAAGATGGCGGTCCATTTTTTTTTTATTCTAGACGCGCTCTCGGCAAGCGAGTAAAAAACAAACACACTGGGCTCCCAAACCCACTCACTCAGCGCTCCCAAAGCCACTGGCTCATCCGAGTTTCCTAGCATCAAAGGCTCCCACCTCACCAGCCTTAGTCACCTCTGCTCCCCATCTCCTTCTCCTCCATGAACTGGCTTCTCCTTCCCCATCCCGCCATTCTGGCTGCCCCCTCCACGTGGCCTCCCTGCCCTGTCTCAATATGGGCTCTTCCTCCCTACAAGAACGTGGCCACTCTCCCTAGGGTGGCCTCCTCGCCCCTCCTTTTAAAACTTTTCGCTGGGACAACCCCTTCCTCCAGCACACACTAGCACAACCAAGCCCCATCCCAAGTGTCGGGCAGATAAAGTATATTATGCTCACTTTGTTAAAGATGGCGCTGCCCACGTGGCAGCCCGTCACCCAGGTGATTGCTTGGGGTGGGTGTGATTATGTTAAAATGTGTGTGGGGGACAGGCTGTAAACAGATAGTCCTTATAGCCCAGGGCTTAGTTTTAAGGCTAATCCTTTCCCACCCTTTCTGATGTGGGGGGGGGGGTGCACTCTCATGAGGAATCCTCCCATTATCCCTCTGATAAGTGACTTTGTATCAGAGACTTCCTTGTTTGTAGATTGGATTAAAGGTTTGGGTTTCTACACTATAAAGTGGGGCAGACATGGAGCTTGCTCTCTCTCGGTTCCCTAGGTTAGTATTAGAGAGGAGAGCAGAGAAAGGCCACATGGAGGCCAGGAGAAGCAGCCAAGATGGCAGAGTGCTGATGAAGAAGCCAGTTTGTACAGAGTTTGTGCAGAGAGGAGGAGATGGGAAACAGAGGTGAATAAGTCTGGTGAGCTAGAAGCCTTTGATTCTAGGAACCTCGGATAAGTCAGTAGCTTTGTGAGCACTGAATGTGTGGGTTTTGGAGCCCAGTGTGTGTTTTTTACTTGCCCGCTGGATGCAAGCTAGGATTAAAGATGATGGCTCACCAGTTCTTGGCTCCATGGTTTCATTACTGGCTGTCCGAATCTAATGCGAACCTGCATAGGCCAGGCGGCTGTGATGGTAGCCGCAGCTACTGGCTTTACACCAAGCAAGAAGGACAATTAGCTGTATCATGTGAGGGCAGCGGTCATCTTTAACAATAAGAGTGAGAAAAAAAATAACTTATTTGCCCAACAGTTGCTAAGGCTGGGAGCCATCAAGATTACCCGTGTGGAGTTAAGGCCACTTCTCATGGCCACCGCGACTGTTGGTGACCACAGCAGCCCCCCTGAAGGTGGGTCACACTCCGCACCTGTTCTGCAGTCTCCCTGGAAGGTCTCTGCCCCTGTTGGGGGAGGGGTTAGGTATAGGCTTTGGGATGCCTGAGCTGACAGACACTGCCTGGGCACTGACCGCACAACCTGGGGGCTAGGAAATACTGGGGAGGCCTGTTCGGCAGATAAAATATAATATGCTCACTTTGTTAAAGATGGTGCTGCCCACATGGAAGCCCGTCATCCAAGTGATATTATTTGCCCTTATACTTGAGATGGCTGTGGGGGAAAAGCTGTAATGTAGGCAGGCCAGGTCATTATAGCCTAAGGCTTAGTTTAAGAGTAAGCTCTTCCCCACACCCTTGACTGATTGGATAATGTAGGGTGGTGCACTCTCTTGAGGAATCCCATTATGCCTCAGATGGGTGGCTTTGTATCAGAGACTTTTTTTGAATGTATAATTGGATTAAAGGTTTGGATTATCTAGGCTATAAACTGGGGCAGTCTGGGAGCTTGAGCTCTCTCTCTCTTTTGGTTCCGGAGTTCCTGAGGTTGGTATTAGAGAGGAGAGCAGATTAAGGCCACGTGGAGGAGAAGTAGCCAAGATGGCAGAGTGCTGAGGAAGAAGTCAGTTTGTTAAGAGTTTGTGCAGGAGGAGATGGGAAAACAGGTGAATAAGTCTGGTGAGCTAGAAACCTTTGATGCTAGGAAACTCGGATAAGTCAGTAGCTTTGTGAGCACTGAATGTGTGGGTTTTGGAGCCCAGTGTGTGTTTTTGCTTGCCCACCGGGTGCAAGCTAGAATTAAAGCTGATGGCTCACCAGTTTGTGGCTCCTGTGTTTTATTACCGACTGTTCGAATCTAATGTGAACCTGTGTGGGTCAGGCTACTGTGATAGCAGCCTCGACTACTGGCTTTACAAGGCCCATGTCTTTCCTCAGCCACCCAACTTCCTCCTCATCTGCAGGGAATGAGGTCTGTCTCCCAGAAGGCAACAAGCAGTACTTCTACCCACAACACCTCCAGAGACTTCTTTTGGGGGAATGCACACTTGCCCCCTGGGAGAAATTTACCCTGGGTCCCTGAAAGAAAAGACTCACAGATCATTGGCTTTCTGAGGCTAAAGCCTGTACCTTTGAAATGCAAATACCTGGCCTTCAAGAACTCTTTTCTGGGCCATCTTTTAAAATGCAAATTTCTGGGAGGTAGATCTTATCGAGATGGGGGGGGGGTCTTAGCCATCTGAGCAAATCAATTAAACTACTTTTAGCTAAATTCCTTTCTAGATCCCTGAGTTTTGCTTCCTGTTTCATTTGAAGCAGTGGTTCTTAACCTGGGTTCTATGGAACCCTAGGGGTTCGATGAGTCGGTCTCAGGGGTTTGGAGAAGCCTCTGCCGCGGAGGCCAGAATAAAGTAATACCGTCATTTGTTGTGAGTTCATGCACTTTGTTGGTTTTGTTCTTTGAGCAAGGTGATGTTCATGCACGGCTCATTTTGTGCACCAGTAAAAAAACATATACCTATGTCTTGAATTTGGAAAAAAATATATTTTATTTATCACTAAAGAAGGGTTCGGTGAATGCGCATATGAAACTGGTGGGTTCGGTACCTCAAAGAAGGTTAAGAGCCACTGATTTGAAGTGATGTCTCTTAAAAGTGTGAGAATGTTTGCCAATAGGGGAGCCTATGATTCTAGAAGTCATAAAAGGTATTTGCCATAAAAAAGGTGTTTTTTTTTTTTAAATAATAATAATAACAATGTAAACCTTTGTTTATAAACCGTGTAGTCAAACTACCACAAGAGCTCTTAGGGGCAAATAGTGAAACAAATATATTGCATATCGTTCGAGGGGTTTTATTGTGGTGTTTCTCTTAGGGTCACAACAGATAGTGTGAAATTAGATGTCTGGAGCCGATCCCTAAACTGTGATAAGGTGCAGAGCAATTGCAAAAATTAACATTAGTATTTCAGAGGGAAGAGTCAGGCCCCCTGCCCCTCCTTTCTGATGAGAAAAGAAAAAAAACAGAGAAAGAGATTAAAGGGGCAAAAGTTAGTAACTAATCACAGTTTAACTGAGACCACTACTTGCTAGACAACAAAGAACGTCCTCTTCCCCTTCAATAAGATCCTTGTAGGAGACAATGTTTACATAGCTTAGTTAAAAGTTCCTACACTGATTCTAACTTTCCTTCCCCCCCCCCAGTCCTGAGAGTGACCTATGTATATACCTCTAGACAAAGGGATCATGAGCCCCTACCCCCTTGCTTGAAACTAAACTAAAATGTTGCATTCTGCAACATTGTATATGCTTTCTAATAATCATCCCTCTTGAAATCCTTTATATGTAAAAAAAAAAAAAAACTTGTAAACTAAACAAGCGGGGACTAGCTTATTCGGTTTCATAATACGCGAGCCCCCACACTTTTAGCAAGGGTATTTTCATTTGGCCTCTCTCCTTATCCTGAGCTTAACATTTTGCTGTGGCAACAGGGATGGGGGGGTAGACACTAGAAAATTTGGGAATGTCTTTAATATGTAAAACGACATTTATCGCTATTGTGGTTACCTTGTAAGTTTTAACATGTAAGAATGTTTTTTTTCCTTTTAATAGATCCTATAGACCAGTGGTTCTTAACCTTCTTTGAGGTATCGAACCCACCAGTTTCATATGCGCATTCACTGAACCCTTCTTTAGTGATAAATAAAATATGATTTTTTTTTTCCAAATTCAAGACATAGGTATATGTTTTTTTTTTTTACTGGTGCACAAAATGAGCCGTGCATGAACATCACCTTGCTCAAAGAACAAAACCAACCAAGTGCATGAACTCACAAAAAATGACGGTATTACTTTATTCTGGCCTCCGCAGCAGAGGCTTCTCCGAACCCCTGAGACCGACTCATCGAACCCCTAGGGTTCGACAGAACCCAGGTTAAGAACCATTGCTTTAGACGAATGTTGTAAGCTTGTTAATGATTGACTAGTGTATCATGCTCCCCCTCTTTCCCCCTGCGCAACCTGTATGTGATCAAGTGTGTATAACTAGCCTCAGAGCTATATTCGAGGCTACACGATTTGGGTCAGTTATACCCCGTGTAAGTCATATGTAACCAGCTTATTAATAAATCTCCTCCTAAAATTTCTTCTGTATTCTTCCTTGGTGTCTCTACGCAAGCCGCAGAATTAAGGTACGCTACTTTATAACAAAACTACTTTGACAAAACCAGTGATGACTGTTGAGAGTAATGTTACTATTATTTATAACGCTACTTTGTTGTCCTGTGGAGATCACTTTAAAGCCTCTCAGTCCAAGCCATGAAATTAAAGCAATACAGAAGCCATGAGACTATCTTACTGCACTAGAAGGTTCCAAGCAAATTCTAAAATGTATTGTTGCCATATAATAATGACATCGTGTCTTTTGCGATGTGTACACATCACAACTAAAATGCCGCGTATCTCATAAGACGGTAAAAAAGAAAGAATTGTTCACATGAGCTATTTATAGAGCTGTAAGGAGAAGAAAAAGAGGAAGAAGAAGAAAATAAAAGAAATGTATTTGTCAATCTGAAGAATGGTTTTTACTTTTTAGCTATCTAAGACAGATATGGAGTTTGGTTCTTTTCATTTTTTTCCTTTTTCTTCATTTTGTTTTTCCACCCTACCTGATCCCTGCAAAATTGGACAATTCTTAATAAGTAAGTCACGGCAATACTAGTTTGCATGAATCCTATAGAAATCTGTTCTCGTTAAACAGGACACATATGGCCAGTTTCCAAGCGTGGTGTTATTAACCGAGACTGACTGGAATGTCATGTCTGAAAGAGACATGCCTGAACTCGGAATGTCACTTAAGAAATTACGATTGACTTTGAAAGCTGATCAAAGCCCATTAGAGAATCGGCCTGGTGCCTTGTGTATTCACCTGGTTGGTGGCAGTCTTTCCAGATAAGGAACAGAGGTGGCTTTCTTGAGAGATGGCAAGGAGGAGGGAACCTCAAGACATCGCTGAGGACTGTGAGAACCCAAACCCATAGGTCTTACAAGCAAAACCTGATGGGGATTGTGTGGCTTGGCTTCTTTGCCCGGGGTGGGGCAGGGGACAATGAGACCTCCATCTGAAAATTCCTTATGGGATTCTATAGCAAAACAGATTTAAAAGAGCCTGGATCATCAATTGCTATTCTTGTTGTGTTTAATGCAAGTAAACAGGTCAAACTGAAATTAGACTTCAATGCAGCCTCTTTCATAAAAATGAGGGTGGTTTGAGAGAGAGAGAGAAAGAGAGAGAGAGAGATTGTGCTCCCATAGACATTACAATGCCCAGGTGTGAATACGAGAGGCTGGTTCAGATCATTGTCTTCCAAGTCCTGTTTTCCACCTGTCCGCTGAGCCGCTTCCTGAATTCTTCAGGCGTTCCGTTTTCCTTCCATCCTTTGACGGGGAGCTGACTGAGAGCTACCCCTGTTTCCTAAGGCTGTGCGCGCCATGCAGACTGGAGCTCCTGCCGATGTCACCAGGGATGTTCTGGCGGCAGAGAGGGATGGACCTACCAGCTTGTCACTGCCTTCATGCTCTCATCCCAGCCAAAAGCCGGAAAGTCTTCTCCACTGGCCGTCTTGCGGACTCAGAAGCGGGCGTCTGATTGGCTGCGATCGTGAACCATTGTGGGTGTTTCTTCTGACTTCATAGACATACTCCTTATTTACCTGACGACGCGTTTTACGCGTCTCCCTTGGGAAGCCCACCTGCCTCGTGGGCTCCTGACGTGAGACGCAGGGTTTTGGCTAAACTGACTGGTCGTCTGAACAACATGGTGGAGTCTGTGGACGAGGGAGCAGTTTCTCGGCTCCACTTCAAGAACAATGTAGAACTTTATTACCTCAGAGCCGGGGTGGAAGGGACCACGGTCTCCCCACTGTAAAGCAGCCTCCCTCTTTCCTGCACAGGTGGCTTGGACAGGAAGGACCGTGTTAGGGGGAGATCTTAGAATGTTCCCCTGAGCCTACTTATTCATTAAATATACTACACAAAAGGGCTGCAGACAGGTGAGACACCTTGGTCCGGGGAAGCCTCTCCTCCACTTAATCTAGGGCACTGTAATGTTGACCCCTCCCTCTGTCACCTGATTCCTTAGTGACTATAATGCTCCTCGTGTTTGGACCACACCTTTTTAACCTTCTTGTCAAATGGGTCACCTCTAGAACAAGAACGCTAGTGTGTCCAGCAGTGTCACCCTCTAGACCTCATGTGTGACACCACCCGGGACAGCACCGGACTGGCCAGGAGCTCACAGAAACCCTTATCCCGGCACTACACCCCTGGACAGCTGGAAGAAGCTACCGTGGAGACCTGCATCCATGTACCCTGGTAAGATTACAAGGGCCCAGCGAACTAGAGCGAGGAAATAAGTGACTGTGGGTAGCTAGTCAGCACTGATAAAGGAAGGAGGCAAAGGGAATTGAACATTAAGCATAGGAAACGAGGGAGCTGAATCCAACATGAAGCCGGCGTCACTAGGAAGTTGCAACATTCCTAGGGTGCCCTGGGGGCCCCTACTTCCTTCCCTCTCATCATCTAATCCCCTAAACCAGCCGGAAGGGTCTGTTACCAGCCATCAGCCAGGATTGCAGAGGGAGAGAGAAAAAACGCGGAAAGGAAAATCCTTCTGCAAAGGCATGTGTAAAGCCAGTAGCCGCGGCCACCATCACAGCCACCTGGCCAGTGCAGGTTCGCATTGGATTCGAACAGTCGGTAATAAAACAATGGAGCCAAGAACTGGTGAGCCATCAGCTTTAATTCTAGCTTGCACCCGGCGGGCAAGCAAAAACACACACTGGGCTCCAAAACCCACACATTCAGTGCTCACAAAGCTACTGACTTATCTGAGTTTCCTAGCATCAAAGGTTTCTAGCTCACCAGACTTATTCACCTCTGTTTCCCATCTCCTCCTCTCTACACAAACTCTGCACAAACTGCTTCTCCCTCAGCACTCTGCCATCTCAGCTGCTTCTCCTGGCCTTCACGTGGCCTTACTCTGCTCTCCTCTCTGATATCTCAGGAACCAAGAGAGAGCAAGCTCCCAGACTGCCCCAGTTTATAGCATAGAAATTCCAAACCTTTAATCCAATTATACATAAAGAAAGTCTCGATACAAAGCCACCCATCTGAGGCATATTGGGATTCCTCAGGAGAGTGCACCACCCCACATCATCCAATCAGTCAAGGGTGTGGGGAAGTGCTTACTCTTAAACTAAGCCTTAGGCTATAACGACCCCGCCTGCCCACAGCCTGTCCCAGAACACACATTAATATCAACGAACTTGCATGTGGGCAGCACCATCTTTAACAAAATGAGCATAATATATTTTATCTGCCCAACAGCATGCACAGTCAGAACCTCAGATGGTGACCATAAATGGAAAGTGCCTAACCAGGGGGGAAGGATTGGACTGGATAAGGGACACAGCACTCCAGAAGGTCCAGGAAATGGATTGGCTGAGGGGGAGGGCCCAGCACAAGCCCAGGAAGGATCAGGAAATGGACTGGTTAGTCTGGAAGAACATGCGGTCCTTTCCAAGCCCAGGATAAATAGAATCAGAGCCCACCACAGACAAGCTCTCCCACTCTCTCACTTTGCCTGCCCCTGCGACGTGCATTTGCCCATCTTGTTCATGTGTTCTCTCTCTATAACAGCCGTGTGAGCCTATGAGCCATGTGGGTCCTAAGCACAAGCTCCAAGCACAAGTCCATCAGCCATGTGGGCTCCTAGGGTAAGCCTGGGAACAGAAATGCACACCCACTGGACGGCCAAGCGCACAGAATTTCTAGACACTGGCCTTTCTTCTGAGCTCGATGGAGACAAGGCTGGACCTCCTCCACAGCGGAGCCAACAGAGATGAGACATTCAGGAAGCTGGGGACGGTCTCTGGTCGCTGTTCTAACAAATCTTACCATTCCGTCTCACCCGCCCACACACAGGTGGCTGAAATACTTTTCTTGCGACTCCGTAGAAGGATCCCATTCCAACAGCAAACAAAGGGGATTGGGAAGTACGAGTTGGTCGTTGCAGGCTCATCACAGGGGGGGTTTAAAGTGCAGCACAGGCAATATTGTAATAACTATGTATGGTCCCAGGTGGGTACAGGAACTATCAGGGGAACACCTCGTAAAGGATACTATCGTCTAACTGCTATGCCACACACCTGAAATATAGAATTATTATTATAGTCTATTCTGCACTGTGTGACATCTGCTCTCTGGTGGGGCGCGTGTGGTAACTTGGCACAACCCCGGGGGTTTCGTTCACACAGTATCCATTGTGGAGGAGACTCTGGAGAGACACAACCTGGGCAGCCTTGCATGGATGCTTCTACTGGACTCCGTCCGTGCAGGGTTGAGGAAGTGGCAGGCTGGAACCGACTGTCAGCCACGGCAGCTCCCGTGACGGTTTCCCTGGTCATCCCTCTCCGCTGGGTGAATGGCTTGGACATGAATTATGTTTTGCCCACTTTGATCACGGAGTCCTTTGGAGACAGAGTCTGAAAAGGCAGTCCCCTCCCAGCAGGAAAAGAAAAAAACAGAATCCCCAGGCTTGGAACCCAGTGCTTAATCTCCCCCTTCTCAGGAGGGTCCCTTGTGGATGTAAATCATGGCGATAAAAGACTTTCTTCACGTCACAGCCTAGAAACCTAAGGCTGCATCCTGGATCGTTGGTGTCTTCCATGACCCGCAGAGGTCAGTGTGGATCTCATCCGCAGGCCCATGCCGTGTCAAAGTCCAAACGGTCCACTACTTTGGAAAAAAACCTGAGAGATGGGTCAGCACCGAGCCCACGTTCCCAGCCAACAGCAGTCAGCCGGAGGTGACAGACAGCAGCCTCTGGAGCGGGGAGAGACCTCGCTTTCCAATTCTTGTCTTTCCCCATCCCTTTTTCTTGCCTCCCCGACCTCGCTGGCCTCCCTCGGTCCCTGTCCTCAGTCACAGCCACTTCAACATCAAGACTGTTTTTTCACCCAGAGATGACCTACTCATTATTTTATTGATTTTGCTGCGTCCACTAATTTCTTGGATTTTCTAGGGATAATGAGCCACCACCGCTACAGAATAAAATAAATAAATAAAAAACAGAAAACACAGCAGACTCCAAGAGCTCTTCTTCTCCTCGTACACAAAACCACCAATTAGTCCGGAGGACGCACCGGCCCCTCCCTCATTCACGGCTGCAAAAGCCGCCAGCCATGAATACATTTTCAAAAATCACCTCTGATCTACCCTGAAATGAGCTCAGAGATCTCCCAGAGCTGTATAATGAGCTGTATCTCCAAGGCAAGGCTCCCCTGCCGGGCGGCCCCGGACATTTTAAATTAACCCTTAGTCCCCCCCCCCTCGCCCCCCTCCAAACAGACATGGATAAAAGAGGAACCGAAGTTGCAGTGTGCTGCCCAGCTCACAGAAAGAAGAATCACAGATCTCAACAAGACACAGCGTCTTCCTCCCCAAAAAAGTGACAGGTGTTTTAAAAAGAAAAACACAAAACATAAAAGGACAGAGCACACTCTCGCCTCTCGTTCTAGCCATGCAAACCTTCTAGGAAAGGCTGTTTCGAGGAATATTTTTTATGTTCCTGCATTCCCGGGGACATGAGCACAGCTCGCTGGATCCACCGCTCACCAGCAGCTTGGGGTGCGGCCAGCTGGCATGCCGGGAGCCTCAGGGAATTTCTGCCTGCAGGACTCCCAGGTGGGGAGTTAGAGAAGTGACAAGTGACCAAGAGGAGGGCCTGCTGGGACTGCTCCCCGAGCCTGGTCCCTTGTGTCAGAGAGGTGTGGGTTCCAAGGATGAGCAGGTTCAAGAGGCTGGGCTCCTCTTTCCCTTCACCCCCAGAGACCCTCAAGATAGGCTTTCTCGGGTTACGACCCACCTGGTGGACTCAACCCCATAGTTTGTAGACTCCGCCGGGAGGGGGGGGGGCGCCCTCCTACATCCTGTGAACAGCGGGGCAGATCAGTCAGCCCCGGGAAAGACCTGATGTCCCTCCTTCTCTTCCTCCCCACTTGGACAAACCACCCTCCATCAGGAGCTCGTTTTCACACAGAAAAACAAAAATACGGCTCACCTGACAACAGGGAGCACCCCCTTCCGCGCAGCAGTGGGGTCACCTCTCATCCTGCCTACCTTCCTCAACCCTCCTCCCGTCCCCCCTAGCCGGGGATACTCTGCTTCCAGAGGGGCTTTTCCAGAAGGCGAGTTTGATTGTGCCCCTTCCAGGTCCACCCTTTCAAAGAAAGGCTTTCGGGAATCCCTATGCCCTTGTGTTCCCCTCATTGATTCGAGAGAGAGAGAGAGAGAGCAGAAGAAGGGATGGGGTAGAGGACAGAGAGAGAGAGAGAGAAGAAGGGATGGGGTAGAGGAGAGAGGGAGAGAGAGAGAGAGAGGGGGTGAGAGAGAGAGAGAGAGAGAGGGTGAGAGAGAGAGAGAGAGAGGGTGAGAGAGAGAGAGAGAAGAAGGGATGGGGTAGAGGAGAGAGAGAGAAGAAGGGATGGGGTAGAGGAGAGAGAGAGAGAGAGAGAGAGGGTGAGAGAGAGAGAGAGAGGGTGAGAGAGAGAGAGGGTGAGAGAGAGAGAGAGAAGAAGGGATGGGGTAGAGGAGAGAGAGAGGGAGAGAGAGAGAGAGAAGAAGGGATGGGGTAGAGGAGAGAGAGAGGGAGAGAGAGAGAGAGAGAAGAAGGGATGGGGTAGAGGAGAGAGAGAGGGAGAGAGAGAGAGAGAAGAAGGGATGGGGTAGAGGAGAGAGAGAGAAGAAGGGATGGGGTAGAGGAGAGAGAGGGTGAGAGAGAGAGAGAGAGGGTGAGAGAGAGAGAGAGAAGAAGGGATGGGGTAGAGGAGAGAGAGAGAAGAAGGGATGGGGTAGAGGAGAGAGAGAGGGAGAGAGAGAGAGAGAAGAAGGGATGGGGTAGAGGAGAGAGAGAGAAGAAGGGATGGGGTAGAGGAGAGAGAGAGGGAGAGAGAGAGAGAGAAGAAGGGATGGGGTAGAGGAGAGAGAGAGAGAGAGAAGCATCCGCTCGTAGTTTTTGCCTAGCTCTCCTGTTTAGTTGTGTACTCCTTATTGATTGCTTCTCCTCCCCGCCCTGACCAGATCGAACCTGGGACTCTGGTATGCCAGGTCGGCGCTTTATCCACTGAGCCACCCGTCCAGGGCCGGGCGTCTCCAGCTCTTAAGATGAAACCGGGGCCCTTAACTAGAACACAGCCAACCCTTCCGAGCTCAGCTGCTGCTTCTGGTCCCTGCTCTCATCCCCACCCTCTCCTGCCCACACTCCTGCTACACTAGAAGCTTTTTGTTCCTATTTCTCCGATGGTTCGAGACGTCCTCCCACCCCAGAGCTTTCCCCGTGTACCCTCACCCACTCCAGTTTGCTGAGTCCTTGTTCATCCCAACTCAAACGCCACTTCCTCCAGGAAGCATGGCTGACCACTTCTCCCAACTCCCGGCCCCGCTCCCTGCGGTCCCCGTGGGCTCGCAGGTGTCACTGTGTTGCGGGAGCCCGAGTCCCAGGAGACCTGGGACCAAGTCCCTTTGCCTCGTCAGGGCCGCCCCGCCGCCCAGAACAATGAACTGAACGTCTTTTCAAGCACGATTCAAGGGGAGACTAAGCTTAGAACGCCGTTGCCCTGATTGAGACAAGGATGGGGGGGTGAGGGGGGGTGAAAGCCCAGACTCAGGACTTCTTCCTCAAACCGACTCTCAGCTGGAGCCAGACTGATCCAATAAAATCTCGTCTTGGCAGAGGGCTGTTTGGTGAGATCTTTCCTGTCGGTGGAAACCCTCTGCCTGACCTCACACCCGCGTCTGTGCCTTGTCTGTCTGGGTCCTCGGTGTGCCACAGAAGCACTGGGTGGGGGGTCCCTAGTGTCTATGACAAAGCTCCCCCCCCCCTCCAGAGGCTCACAGAGATTCTGCCCCTTCCATCACCGCCCCCTGCCCCACCCCCACATACACACACGCTTCTGGATCCCTAAACGTGGCCATTGGCCGGCTTTCTTCCCTTCTTCTCTGTAAATGTGGATCCGAAGGTCCCTCTTATAAAATCGGGGCGAAGTTGAGAGGCAGCACACGGCACGCACACATAGCCTGAAGTCCAAAGGAAGGGAACTTCTCTCCAGAGTCGGGGGAAATGACTTCATAAGAAGAAGGGCAAGGAAGAGGAGGAGGAGGAAAGAGGAGGAGGAGGAGGAAAGAGAAAGGTGAGAAGGAGGAAGGGAAGGAGAGAAACATGGTTACAGCATCTGGTCTGTGGTTTCCACAAGATCCAGGGAGTTTTTTTCATCCATGGGAGGATGGAGCAGGTGGTCACAGCGAGAAATTAATTTGGGGTTAGGAAGGATTATCCCAAAACGAAAACCAGTAATCACATCAGAGGCCACAGGGAAGGCCACAGGAGTGATGGAATCCGTGAGGTGGAAGACCCGCGTGAGAACATTGGCTCCCCTCTCCCGCAGAGCTCAGAGGAGACGGGAGAGGGATAAAAAGCACGCCAGAAAACGGAAACAGATAGCAGACGTCTCCGCAGGAATGGACACGAGATTAAAGAAGAGAAGAAAAATGTGCATCTAAACCAAGTCAATAGTTTTAAATGGAGATTCGGCTTTAGTGTGGGCAAAGAAGAGCCACATGTAGAGACATGGGAGCAAATTTTCTTTCTCATTCTGACGAGTATCCGGAGGAAACACCACGTTGGTTTCCGACGTGCACTCTTCAGCACTACGTGTCGGAAAATACGCGAGCAGCCTTCTACAAAGCGCTCAAGAGTCATGACCAAAGGGTTCTGTATCCGGCCACAACGGCTTTGGGAGAGAAGTCACCAGAAAAGATCTCAAACATGGGAAGATTTTTAATAACCTGAATAAGATATTTAATATAGCCATGCCAGAAACACAAAATAGCCACTGAAGGTAAACACTCAAGAAGAGGGAACAGCGGCTGCGGAAGGAAGGGCTGTGGCCATTGAAGCCAGTTTAACAGAAGAGACATCATTGTTCCAATACATTGTTTCAGTGTGTACACAGGTTGATGGTCTCTGCCAAGTTTTATATATAAAATGTTTTACATATATATGTATATATATATAAATGGTCACAAAAGTTAGGGGATATTTTAACATGGATATAAAGCGATAAGAAAAAATATTTGATTTCTTTTTATTAAACAAGAACATCAGAAAAGCAAATGACAAGTCAAAGAAAGTTGTTCAATCATGCAAATGAGATGCAAAACCCACTTGTATCTCATTGGTGACAATGCACTTGTACAGAAGGCTGAACGTACTGGAGAATCTGCCCGTTCCCTGATCCCCTAATTTTTGTGAGCAGTATATATGTATATATATATATATATATATATATATAATTATTTTAAAATTTATTCATTTTTTATAGGCAAGGGGGAGAGAGAGAGAGAGAGAGAGAGAAAGAGAAGAGGGGAGGAGCAGGAAGCATCAACTCCCATAAGTGCCTTGACTAGGCAAGCTCAGGGTTTTGAACCTGCGACCTCAGTGTTCTAGGTTGACGTTTTATCCACTGCACCACCATAGGTCAGGCTCTCTCTCTCTCTCTCTCTCTCTCTCTATATATATATATATATATATATATATATATAATTAAAAACATGATGCAATAAAAATCAGGGAAAATTCCCCAAATAAAATTTTTCATCATCCCCCAAACACGAGAACCCCCCAAATTGCAGTTCTATCATGAATTTCTGATAGCTTCATATACCGGTATATTTAAGAATTTCTTTAAAAACATCTTGAAGGTGTCCTCGTGTCTAGTTGTCTGGGTCCACGTTTCAACCCTGCTTGCCGCTTCTCGGCCCCTGCAAGCCTCGGTCCCCTCCTCTGTGACACTCGCGGTGGCCACAAGCCCCCCTTGACGAGTTTTCAATCGCATGAGAGAACGCATGGAGAATGTAGCACTGCAGCCGGCGTTCACTGTCGTTAGGGAGACTGGAGAGATCACAGGATGAAAATCATCAGCAAAAATCTAAATTCTCCAGGGCCAGAGGTTGGGGGTGGGACACAGTGAGGACAGCTTCTGACAGCGGGCTCCCCGAGCTTGCTTGGAAAACTTCAGTGTCATTTCTGATATGTCTGAAAAATAAAAATGAAAAGGTTGGCCCTGGCCGGTTGGCTCACGGGTAGAGCGTTGGCTCAGCAGCATGTAGATGTCCCGGGTTCGATTCCTGGTCAGGGCGCACAGGAGAAGCGCCCATCTGCTTCTCTCCCCCTCCCTCTCCCCTTTCTCTGTCTCTCTCTCTCTCTCTCTCCCCCTTCCCTTTCCACAGCCATAGCTCAATTGATTCGAACAAGTTGGTCCTGGGCGCTGAGGATGGCTCTGTGGAGCTTCTACCTCAGGTGCTAAAAATAGCTCGGTTGAGAGCATGACCCCAGATGGGCAGAGCATCAGCTCCAGACGGCAGTTGCCAGGTAGATCCCAGTCAGGGGTGCATGTGGGAGTCTGTCTATCTCCTCTCTTCTTACTTAGAAAAGAAGGGGTGTGTGAAAAGGGAGTATGTTTCCTCCCTATTTCATGGCAAGGTGAGATCAAATTCCTCACTGTCAACTTGTGTGAGTTCTCAAGAGAAAGGTGTTACCTAAACCAAAGTTACTTTTTTAATCTTCTTATAGGCAGTGAAGGTGAATGACTTCCTTTGAAATTAATTACAGAGTCAGAACGGGCCCTGTTTCCACATCCCTCTCTGGCCTTATAAAAATGGAAGTCAGATTTCCCGGCAGGGCAGGAGAAATAAATGTTTTGTTTAGCAGGGGACAGGGGCCATTTCTCATTCAGCCTCCTTAAGCAAGAACCTCAGGTCCTCAGACCTCCCCCCCTCACAAAGCCTCAGTGGGGAAACAATAATCACGTGTTCCTTGTCCTCCAAGATTTCAAGTGGCGTAGGGATATTAACTAATTAATTCTCCTAAGTCAGCAGAGAAAATTGCTTCCGCAGGGTTCTGAGCTCTCATAAAATGCAAATGAAGTCTCGACCGGGGGCCATCCCTCTCAGGCTCAGAGCCTTCCTTCCAACCAGCTCTCTGCGCACCCAGAATAAAAGCAAAACCCGCCTACATACGTCCAAGATGCCATACGAGCTGGCCGCCCCTCACTCCCTCCTCACCCACTGCGTCGGCTCCCAGCTCTCACTCTGCCTTGAGGCTTTGGAAATTGCTGTTCCCTCTGCCCCGGAATCAGAATGCCCTTCCCCTCGTTCGCTGCCTGAGCCTCCTCACCCTACAGGTCTCCCCTCCGATGCTGCCTTCTCAGAGTCGCCCCCAACTACACGCTCAAACGCACTTGACCTGTCTCTGTCTCTTCACTTCCACGTAAAATGCATCATCAAGCTCACTGCCCTGTGTGTGTGTGTGTGTGTGTGTGTGTGTGTGTGTGTGTGTGTGTGTGTGTTGTTAATGGTCACCCGCACTAGAATATAAGCTGTAGGAAGACG
Source organism: Rhynchonycteris naso (assembly GCA_037038555.1). NCBI lineage: Eukaryota > Metazoa > Chordata > Mammalia > Chiroptera > Emballonuridae > Rhynchonycteris > Rhynchonycteris naso. The sequence continues at coordinate 205,976,740 of CM073000.1, forward strand.
GCTCTTTGCTAGGTGTCCAGCACCTTGTGCCGTGCTTGGCGCACTGTAGGGACTCAGTATTTTTTGATTGGACAAAGATAAGAAGGTACAAGGCACTAGACCCATTTACCCTCCCTCAACAGGAGAGCGAGAATGTGACGTTCTGTGACTGGAACACCTGCCCATCTCTGATATGCCTTAAAACTCTCCCAGACACCACCCCAGTATTGAGTCTGCCCGCAGGCCTTCTACCTTCAGCTTGAATAGAGTCCGAATGGTCTCAGAGGTCAAAGCCATGACCTCCAAGGACAAACGGCTGTCCCCAAAGACCACGTGTTTTCTACAAGGACTCCCGAACTCAGCCCGCCTAGGAGGTCGCTGACCTGTCTCCATTTTACAGAGTGGAAAGCTGGGGGACACGAGGCCAGAGGTTCCTCCAACATCACTTATTTGTTAACGAGTTCTTCCACACCTACCGCATCTCATCAGCAGCCCAGTGGTTCCTTCCTCAAAGTTTTCAGAGAATACTATGTCACCCACCTCTTCCTCCTCCTCCTCAGCTCTCATCATCATCATCATCGTCGTCGATAAGATTTCTTGAGCATTAGACTTACTATGCACGAGCCACCTTCTAAGAACTCTGCATGTATTGTCTCATTACATTCTCACAACAACTCTCTGGTCAGTATGGTTAAGACTTCCACTTCAGACTGACCAGGCGGTGGCGCAGTGGATAGAGCGTTGGACTGGGATGTGGAGGACCCAGGTTCGAGACCCCGAGGTCGCCAGCTTGAGCGCGGGGGCCCATCTGGCTTGAGCAAAAGCTCACCAGCTTGGACCCAAGGTCGCTGGCTCCAGCAAGGGGTGGCTCGGTCTGCTGAAGGCCCGCGGTCAAGGCACGTGTGAGAAAGCAATCAATGAACAACTAAGGTGTCACAACGGCAACGAAAAACTAATGATTGATGCTTCTCACCCCTCTCTGTTCCTGTCTGTCTGTCCCTATCCAGCCCTCTGACTCTCTCTCTCTGCCCCTATGTAAAAAAAAAAAAAAAAGACTTCCACTTCACAGAAGGGTAAACCGAGGCACAGCGAGGCATGTGAAGTGTCCATCGCCACTCAGCTGTTGGTAGACAACCCACAGACCTGTGGACATCCCAAGGGTAGAAAGCCTGACCTCCTTCCTTCCCTGCCAGGTATGACAGGGAGCACAGCAGAGTCCCCCGTGCTAAGCCCACGGGACAGAACACTCCACCACGGTCTTCACTGATGTTACTGCTCTCAGTGAACAAACAAAAGACGGGAAGGAGTGAAGAAGTGGTCCTGTGCATTCCAGCTGCCAGCAGCTGCTTACCTCCTGGTTTTCTAAGTCAGAAATATTTACAGAAAAAAATAATAAAAGGCAGTTCACTTTAGACTTGGTTAAAAAAAAAAAAAAAAAAAAACCCACCAGGAAGAAATTGCATTTTGAGACAAAAGAGACGGGTCTGTGTGCGCTGGGAAGGGTTTATACTTTTTCATTATTGGTGTTTGATCAAGGCTTATTAAAAAAAAAAAACCGCAGGAAACTCTAACGTGAGTCTAGAGCTATAGACGCGCTCTTTCAAATGTTTTTACTTCTCACTGAACCTGAGCCCAAGCGATGGAGATTCCTGACGACCGGGAGTGGATGGTGCGAGGGAATCTTCTATTCATCGTGACCGGGTATTGTGGAAATAGTTTATGTGGTTCACGGAGCTGTCGTTTAAGGAGGTAAGTCCACAGGTCCCGGAAAGGAGACCGAGTGGGTATAGTTTGGGGCCGAGGAACCTATGGGGATTAAGTGGGACAGCATGACACTTCCCGGTATGGGAAGCCCTGCATCTGGGCTGGAGATGGGAGGCAGAAGCCCTGGTGGCCAGCGGTCCCCCAGCCGGAAGGGACAGGGAACCTGCACAGGAGAGAGCAGCCAGCTCCCCTGGACCTCATGTCTTGCCCGTTTCCATCACGTACATGAACTTTCATGCAATCAGAATCACCTTATTATTTATGTCTGATATTTTGTGTGTGTGTGTGTGTGTGTGTGTGTGTGTGTGTGACAGAGACAGAGTCAGAGAGAGGAACAGATAGGGACAGACAGGCAGGAAGGATGAGAGATGAGAAGCATCAATTCTTTGTTGTGGCTCCTTAGTTGTTCACTGATTGCTTTCCTCATATGTGCCTTGACCGGGGGCGGGGGGGTGGAGGGGGCTACAGCTGAGCCAGTGACTCCTTGCTCAAGCCAGCGACCTTGGGGTCATGTCTATGACCCCACGCTCAAGCAAATGGTCCTGCGCTCAAGCTGGTGAGCCCGCGCTCAAGCTGGCGACCTCGGGGTCTCGAACCTGAGTCCTCCACATTCCAGTCTGACGCTCTATCCACTGCACCACTGCCTGGTCAGGCACGTCTGATCTTTTTAAAGTGTAAAAATGAAATCAATCTATAAATTCACTTATAATACAGATACATAATTTTAGATAAATTGGTAAAAAAAAAAAAAATTAAGTGCAGCCGTTCAAAGAATAATACACTTACCTTAGGAACCTAGGAACAGCTTAACATCAACCAGCTATCACCGTAATCCCTTATATCAACCAATTAAAGAAGACATTTCATAAGAAATGTAATAATGACTAAGTATGTATTACTTTTAATAATAATTAAACAGCCTGACCTGTGGTGGCGCAGTGGATAAAGCGTCGACCTGGGAACACTGAGGTCGCCAGTTCAAAACCCTGCACTGGTCTGGTCAAGGCACATGTGGGAGTTGATGCTTCCAGCTCCTCCCCCCTTTCTCTCTCTCTCTCTCTCTCTCTCTCTCTCTCTCACTCTATGTCTCCTCTCTAAAATGAATAAAATAAAATAAATATTTAATAATTAAACAAACTTTGGGCAACATAAGAAGATCATGTGACGTGCTTGTCTGATAAACCTGGTATTCATTAGCTAGACAGAAAAATTCAAACTAGACATAAGTGGGTCTGTTTCTGTAGAAATGGGTAGAAATGGAGATACTGAAGGCAGAGAGACTTGGGAAATTGCAGGCAGCTCCTGGGTTAGGAACGAGCTGGGTTCTGTAAATCTGCTCTTACCTTGAATTTGTACGAAAATTGAAACAGGTATATTTACCTATTAAATGCAACTTAGACGGGCATTTGTCTTAACGTAGTATATATTTTTACCTTTCTGTGCATGTAAATTCTTAAAGGTTTTCAAACACAACCTTCCACAACCCTGGATGGTGCAGAAGATGGCGGACTGCTGGAGAGGCTGGGGCGGGTGTTAGAACTGGGGTTCGCTTCTGCTGCTGGAGACAGTCTCGTGAAGTTGGCATCCAGGGAGGTCTGTATAGAGCTTTTCTTTCTCTCGTCACAAGTGGCCCTGTGGCATCTCAGCCCTCCGGTGGCTGTGCGGTCACCGTGGGTGAACCTCTCTCTGTCAGGACCTTGTACCTCTCACTTTGCCGTTCCTGCCTCAATGAGACGACAACCATCGGCTCACTCTCCTGTAGAAAACTCTCTTGTTCCTGGAGCTTCTAGGTCCCTGTTTTCTCCCTAGATGCCGTCCTCTGCTGCTCTAGTCCCACAGGGTCTTCCCTGGTTGGCTCTTTGCCAGGGGCGTTGAGGAACTCTATGACGTCATGCTCACTGACGTCCCACCGCAGCTGATCACCAGTAGCCCTTACGGTGCCCCGTCCATAAGTACGAATTGTTCGTAAGTCAGAGATGTGCGTAACTTGGGGACGTACTGTATTGCCATGGTCCAATCAACAGGTAATAAGAAATTGAGCTGGCAGTGGATAAAGCGTCGACCTGGGAACACTGAGGTCGCCAGTTCAAAACCCTGCACTGGTCTGGTCAAGGCACATATGGGAGTTGATGCTTCCAGCTCCTCCCCCCGCCCCTCTCTCTGTGTCTCCTCTCTAAAATGAATAAAATAAAACTTAAAAAAAAAAAACTTAAAAAAAAGAAATTGAGCTGGGACAGAGGGTCTTTCCAGAGCAATAGCTGTTAGTAATATCTTGGATACATCAATAGGATTTGGTAACTAAAATCCAGACCGACAGGTTAGATGTTTTTCCTGCTAGGCTATGTCATGCAGGGGGTATTGTAGGAAAGATGAAATTGAGCGGAGTCCGGCTGATTTTGAAATATCCCCCAGAACATCCAAGTGGTGGAGCATTTAGACCTGAAGCCTCAAATGAAAAGTCAGTCACTAAGACATTAACGGAGAAATCATTCACAGCAAGGTGACAGCAGGGCTGCAAGGTTTAAATGAGATCACGCAGGGAGATTGAGTGGGGAGGCAAGGACGGCAAAGATGTAATGTTAGAAAATGTTGGCCTGACCTGGGGTGGCGCGGTGGATAAAGTGTAGACGTGGAACGCCGAGGTCGCCGGTTCGAAACCCGGATTTGTCTGCTCAAGGCACATAGGGAAGTTGATGCTTCCTGCTCCTCCCCCTTCTCTCTCTCTCTCTCTCTCTCTCTCTCTTTCTCTCTCATTCTCTCTTCTCTCTAAAATGAATTTAAAAATCTTAAAAAAAAAAAAAAAGACTATGCTAACATTGAAGGGCAGGGGTGAGGACAAGACATCAACAAGAAGTCTGAGCCCGGAGTGTGACAGACCCTCCTAAACCCAGAAAGAGTTCCGAGAAGGACAAGATAGCCACCATCTGGAATGCCAAACAAGGGTCAAGTAGGAGGAGCCTCAGGTCATGGGGGATGGGGGTGGGGGGACAGCTCAGGGACGTGTTGGTGTGGCGTGGCAGTATCTTGACATCTACTGGTCGAGCAGCGATAAGAAGTGGGTGCACTAAAGAATCCATTTCCCTTTCCATTAAAGTCAGGGAGAGCTGACACCTGAGGACCAGACTAACGGAGATTCCCATCCCAGCTCCCCGGACTTCACGTGCCTTACCTGGAAAACAGTGTCACACTAGCACGCACCGACTTCCTAGGAGTTACTGTGAAGATTCAGATCATTCATCCAGGGGCTCACCTAGCACCTGACCACCCATAGGAGTTGAGGGTATTATTGTTCTATCACTAAAATCGATGATGAGACCGTCCGCCGAGAGAGGGCAGGGGGCAGGAGGAAAACGCAGAAACAGCTACGTGTATTTATAAATAGACAACGTCTCATAATCAAAAGAAGAAAAAGAAAACCAGGAGGCATTAGGGGGCTGAAGCAGGCTGAGATGAACTGATACCAGACTCAACCAACCCACACAGACACGCCAGTCTTCCCTGCTATGCTCAGCGGCTGCTCGAACAGTGGGGCGGGCGAGGGGCAAGGAATCAGGGGAGTGTTCCGGTTTGAGGAACGGCAAGGGTGAAAAGTCTGGTGCGGAGAACAGACAGCCTCTGAGCAAAAGTAAGAAGATGCCGCCACACTTGGAGGATGAGGCGGAGTCATCGTGGGAACGAGGGTCAGACTAGAGCAGTGGTTCTTGACCTGGGTTCTATGGAACCCTAGGGGTTCTATGACTCGGTCTCAGGGGTTCGGAGAAGCCTCTGCCGCGGAGGCCAGAATAAAGTAATACCGTCATTTGTTGTGAGTTCATGCACTTTGTTGGTTTTGTTCTTTGAGCAAGGTGATGTTCATGCACGGCTCATTTTGTGCACCAGTAAAAAAACATATACCTATGTCTTGAATTTGGGGGAAAAAAAATCTATTTTATTTATCACTAAAGAAGGGTTCAGTGAATGTGCATATGAAACTGGTGGGTTCGGTACCTCAAAAAGGTTAAGAACCATTGGACTAGAGCAAAGGTCAAGTTGTTGGGTTGTTGTTTTTTTTTAAGGTCCAGGAATAAGGAGCTTGTGACAGACGGAAAGATTCCCGAGACCTGGGCTTCTCACCAGCCGTTCTGTTTTGTCTGTTTGTTTTCTACGTTGTTTATCCGGTTTCTCCTTTGTTCACTCTCTTACCGATGTGCCTGAGGGGTTAAAACTTAAAAAGACTGGTCAGATTGAGTGTTGTCGGGGATGTGCAGGAAACGGAACACCCTCATCTACCAAGGGTGCAAATGTAACATTGCACAGTCACTTCAGAAGAAAACAGTGTGTCAGTTTCTTAAAACTTTCATAAGGTACCTATGGTATGAACTAACTTTTTCTTCCCTAAGGGATTTACCCAAGGATACATGAAAGTATACGTCGAGACAAAAATATGTGCGTGAATGTTCGCAAGAGGTTTATTTTTTAATTTTTTTCTTTTTTAAATTTTATTCATTTTAGAGAGGAGACACAGGGAGAGAGAGAGAGAGAGAGAGAGAGAGAGAGAGAGAGAGAGAGAGAGAGAAAGGGGGGAGGAGCTGGAAGCATCAACTCCCATATGTGCCTTGACCAGACCGGTGCAGGGTTTTGAACTGGCGACCTCAGCGTTCCCAGGTCGACGCCTTATCCACTGCGCCACCACAGGTCAGGCCAGGAGGTTTCTTTTTAACGAATGAAACAGCCTCCAGACTGAAAACAGCCTCAACGTCCACCGCCAGGGGAATGAAACTGAGTTGTTTCCCTACACCAGGAAGAAGGAAATATTGCCATGTACGGCAGCACAGATAAATCTCAAAATAATTATGTGGAGTGAAAGAAAGCAGCCCCCAAATAAGTGCGTACCATATGATTTCATCGTGACAAAACTGTAGGAATTGCAAACTAATGTACACCCGACAGGAGGCAGGTGGGTGGCGGCCACGAAGGTGGGTGGGCAGACCCGCACGGGGCACAGGACACTCCGGAGGGTGAGGGATGGGCATAGTCATTATCCCAGTTGTGTGGGGGTTTCACCGGTGCATACGTAGCTCAAAACTTACTGAATCACACACTTTAAATATGTGAAGTTTATTGTACTTTAATTATTCCTCAAAAAGGCTATTTAAATGTAATAAACATTTTCTTTAACTGGATAGATAGGTAGATGGGCAGGTGGGTGGGTGGATGGATGGGTGGATGGATGGATGGATGGGTGGGTGACTGGGTGGGTGACTGGGTGGGTGATTCAGTGGATGAGTGAATGGATGGGTGGATGGATGGGTGGTAGATGGATGGATGGATGGATGAATGGGTGGTGGATGGATGGATGGATGGATGGGTGATTGGGTGGGTGACTGAGTGGGTGATTCAGTGGATGAGTGAATGGATGGGTGGATGGATGGGTGGTGGATGGATGGATGGATGGATGAATGGATGGTGGATGGATGGATGGATGGATGGGTGGTGGATGGATGGATGGATGGATGAATGGGTGGTGGATGGATGGATGGATGGATGGGTGATTGGGTGGGTGACTGTGTGGGTGATTCAGTGGATGAGTGAATGGATGGGTGGATGAATGGGTGGTGGATGGATGGATGGATGGATGGAATGATAGAGTCATCTTTCCTTCATTTGTGTCCTAAGAAACAGAACATTTCCCCACTGAATTTTTTTCAGCAAGCCTCTCCTGTCACTTTGGAACGATCTGTCTCTGTTCACACTGCGTGTATCATCCGTCCCAACTCCTGACATCCCTTCGCCCCTGAGGAACAAACGCTTGATCACTAATTGAACTGTCATTAGCCTGGTCTCCCTCTGGGACCGAATGACCTCTATTTGTTTGAAGCTCTTCCTTTTCTTGTCCTGCCCACCCGCATCCCCAGCACTAGCCTTCGCACACGAAAAAGGCACGCAGTAAAGATTTCTGGTTCACTGGTTTACTGATTAATTAATTGGAAAAGCTATAAACTCTGTAAGGTGTTGTTTTCAAAATCCGATGGGATTTAGGAAACTGGGGTTTCAACAAAACTGCTCACCTGCAGAAAAATATATATGGACACTTGACTTCCAAGTTTTTCATCACTGTTACATAATGCTTTTAGAATAAAAAAAAAAAAACTGACGCTAAAAATAACTAAGTAAGTACCCATACCACTTAAACATTTAAGAAAAGAAGAGCTCCATCAGAATCATTGGCGACTCTGGCCAGGTTACATCGGGTCTTTTCAGTCTGTGTCAGGCCAGAGGCTGGCATCCCATCTTCCTCTCTTTTTAAGGCTTAATTTAACGTGGTTCTGGAAGATTCTAGTAGAAACCACAGAGCGAACTGAAACAAGGGCCGCCGGGAGGCAAGGCTGACTGACTGACGCTGTCTGCTCAGACAGAAGGCCCGGTTCGGCGTGTTTCTGAGAACGTTCCGTCTACGCTGTCAGCCCTGGAAAGCTCTCGGGAGCACAGAACACGCGGCTTGGTGACACGCCGGCTCTAAGAAGTCCAGGGAGCAAAACACGTTCACTCTGGGCTCAGATGGCAAGAGACCTGGGTGTTGGGATTCTGAGTCCTTCCTGACCTCAGGGGAGACCTTTGGCCTCTCTGGGCCTCCATCTCATCTTCCGCTTAGTGGCTCTTACTTCGTCCCACTCGACTCAGAGACCGTCACACGAGCCACCATTTGCTTAGTGCAGTGGTTCTTCACCTGGGTTCTATGGAACCCTAGGGGTTCGATGAGTCGGTCTCAGGGGTTCGGAGAAGCCTCTGCCGCGGAGGCCAGAATAAAGTAATAAGGTCATTTGTTGTGAGTTCATGCACTTTGTTGGTTTTGTTCTTTGAGCAAGGGGATGTTCATGCACGGCTCATTTTGTGCACCAGTAAAAGAACATACCTATGTCTTGAATTTGGGAAAAAAACCCATATTTTATTTATCACTAAAGAAGGGTTCGGTGAACGCGCCTATGAACCTGGTGGGTTTGGTACCTCAGAAAAGGTTAAGACCCACTGGCTTAGTGAGTACTTACGTCTGAGGTACTGGGCTCAGAGTCCTTTGTGCTTCGCAAACAGCACCGTTTTGTGATGTTCATTCGACAGCTGGTGTAACTGACGGGTGTGGAGGTGAAGTCATTCACCCTAGGTTCCCACTGCTCCGAAGTGGTAGATCAAGGATTTGAACTCGGGTCTACCTGGCCTGAGAGCCCTACGTCTCCACCTCTAACCGGCTGTGGGTCTCAGATTAAATGCCGCCGAGTCCAAAGAGATGAGCAGAGGGAACAACTGCACGTGTGGAGCAGTATCATGGCCCTTACAGGGGTCACACGTATCCATCCATTGAAGAGGTGAAAGTAATATTATGTTTATTTGTTTGAAACAGTTCAAGCCCCACTCCGGCCCCGCCCCCCAAAGAAAACAGGTTACCCAGAAGTTGAGTTAGCGGTTAGGCCCTCCCCACCATCATTTTTCAACACCCCCTTTTCCTGCCTGCCCAGTGGTGGCACAGTGGATAAAGCATCCAGTTCAAAGCCCGGAATGTTGAGGCCACCAGTTCAAAGCCCGAGGTCGCTGGCTTTGAGTACGGGCTCGTCCGCTTGGGAGGTCGCTGGCTTGAGCAGGGGGGTTGTCCACAGGATCCCAAAGCTCGCCAGCTTGAGCCCAGAGGTCGCTGACATGGAACGCCCAAAGTCGCTGGCTTGAGCAAGGGGACACTGGCTTGGCTGGAGTGCCCCGGTCGAGGGACAGACTGAGAAAGCAATCAGTGAACAACTACAAGCTGATGCTTCTCATCCCTCCCTTCCTGTCTTGCTCATTCTTTCCCCTTCTCTCTCTCTCATTCTCAAAATAAAAAATTAGAACTATTACCCCCATTTTGCAGGTGAAAAAAGCAAAGTATATAGAAATTCATCATTTTCCCTCAGGCCTCAGGGCCAGCAAGCACCACAGATAGGATTTGCATCCAGGGAAACGGTCCAGAGATTCCACCTGATCCTTTTATTCTCACACCTCTGCAACTCACCTCCGCAAGTAAGCTGTTCCTGCCCTCTTTTTTTTTTTTTTTACCACTGAGCCAGGAAAGGGTTAAAAAGGTGAAATAACTCGCTCACCTTAGCAGGGAACAGAGCCAGAATTCTACCTCTCACCAGAACCAGCCCATTAGAATCTTTGCCCGCGCTGAAGGAAAGGACTATGTATACTATAAAAAGCAAAGAAGAATCTACAACCTCAGCCTCATTTTTCTCCCAAATGTGAATGTGTTCTCTCCCCGAGGAAAGAGCCAGCGGGTCTTTCCTTAGGCTGTTGTATCACAGGGAGTCTGGGGGGATGGGGGGGAAGAGGGGAGGTAGGTTGTGGATTCCCCCCCTCCCCGGGCTCCACTCAAACACAGTCGCCATTTGATCTATGCTAGAATTTGTAAAGATCTATGAAGATTCATCACAAATTCTTATGTGGTGCTGACTAGGTGCTGGACCCTGGTCTAAGCAATTGATAAGCTTTGTAACCTTCCAAACAACTTTACTAGGTCAGTGGGTTCTTAAAGGTTTACCCTCCCTCGCTAGGGAGGAAGTGCTGATTTGTAGCATTTGTCAATATCCCCGGCGTAAATACTATCACCGCGGCCGGCCGATCTCAAGCGATAATGTGATGTCACAGATACAGAGGTAGGGAAGAAACACCCATTGGCACCACATTAATCACAGTGGCCGTGCAGTTACAATGGACATGAATAGCTCCAGAGATCCATCATAGCAAAGGAGCTAGGAATGAATGAATGAGTTCCGACCACCGATTGCCTTGGGTGTCACTAAAACCTCGCTGCAAGTTTATACAAAGTTAACGTTTCCTAATGGCCGTTTTTAAACAACCAGCTCACAAACTCGCCGACAACCCAGCACTTGGCTTTCTTTCACGAGCTCGCTCTGGCTTCAGCGTGGAATTGGCAAAGACCCTCGCTGCCATTTGGAGAAGGAGACACAGAAAGGCTGGGTAATTCAGGAAAGAAAAGGTCACACAGCTTGGCAATGGCAAAGCCAGAATTCAAGCCCAGGCCGTCTGGCCTCAGGGTGTGGGGGGGCTCTTAAACTTCTCACCTACCGCTTCTCTTGCAAAACCGCACCCTTCTGTCCAGACTTTTGGCTCATCCTAAGGTTTCTTTTGGGCTTCTCTGCCTAGGACCAACATCCACAGCGTTTGATGAGCGACTCTCAGAAGAGCTTGGGTTTCGGGGTGGCTCCTTCTCAAGACTTTGAGGAAATAGCTTGAGGCTGCATGTGCCTCTCTCTCTCTCTAGAGCCAGAGATCTGGGGCCTTGCCATAGGCTGGACGACCACACCTAGACTGGCCTGGCCTGGCCAGCCCTGCGCATTTGGCTAGAGGCTCATCGTTCTCCGGCTCCACCGCGCCCGAGGCTGCGCACAGCCGCCCACCCGTTATGGAAAAGGAGGTCCCTTAATGGAGCGCAAATTATAGCTGGAACAGGAGCAAATCGCCGGCTTTTACCAGCACATCCACTGAGCGGGACCTCTGAGGTAGCTCCGCATTACCCTAAGCGCCATCCATAATTCATACCCGCAGGAGCAAGGAGTGCTTCGCTCCGCGGGGGCGGCAGCCCATCTATTATTGATGCGCCCTCCCCGGCTCCAGCCCGCTGCCTCCTGCGCGCGGTCAGCGCCTCGGGCGGCCCTGCTCAGTCATTCATCAGAATCAACTCCCAATTAGCTTCCTAGCGGGACCAGGGAGGAATCAAAGTGAGCGTTTCTGGAACAGTATCCCCATCCTACCTCCTCCTGGGACGCTAATCAATACCCACAGAACCAGCCAGCAGCAGGAAGCCGCTGCTCAGAAATGCGGCCAGCGAGTGCGCGACTCCTCCCTCCCGCACGGACCGGTAGGGGGGGTGGGTGGGGGTGGGGGGTGGGGCTGCGTTTCCATGGAGAAGGTGCTGGAAGTGGGAGCATCGCCCTCTGGAAGGCTGTTCCATCACCCAGACCTATCCCGTGCCAAGTGCGTTCCAGGCTCCTTGTCTGAGAGACCTCATAGCCACCCCGGGAGATGGGTCTTCACTACAGTCTCCCCATTTTATAGATGGGGAAACTGAGGTTAAGTAACTCCTCCAGGTCACAGAGCTAGTAAGTGACAGGGCCAGGGTGTCAGCCCAGAAAAAAAAAAATGGAATTTCCACAATCCATGTGTGTAAGGGGTTCTCCATGCTGCCACCGGAGGAAGGGAAGGAAGGCACAGCTCTTTTCCGAGGATCTTTTCCGAGGATCACAAACCCCTAAGAAACTTGGACACTCAGCTACAGTAACACTGTGATAGACTGGCAGAAACCCCCAACCGACTGGTTAAACCAGGAGATACATGTGGCTGCTGCTGTTGTTTTATGTTACTGTTATTTCAGGTTGTGATATATTGTTTCATTGAAAACTTGACTAAGTTAAAGCAGCTACATAAATTAATGTGGGTTTTTTTTTTTCCTTTTACTATAGATGGTTTACAAAAAAAAACTAAATTTTTAAGTAAGGATGTGGGGAGGGGGGGTCATGGAGGATGCACTCATGCAAGGGATTTCAAAGGTGGAGACACACTGGCCCGAGAGAAAGCCAGTGGAGTTTATAGGGCTGGGAGGAAAGACTCATCAGACGCTCGTATCTGTGGAACACCTTCCCTGGGACGAGGCTCTGTGGCTGGCTCTGGGGACACAAGAATCCGTAAGATACGCATTCTAACGTAGTCCAATACACTAGTCAGGTAGCGACCCTCGTAAGTAACTAATTATAACATGAGGCGGGATAACACAGTGCCTTCTCCTTCCCGCCCCAGGGGAGGTGGAGGCAGGTGGAGAAAATCACACCGTGGGGTGGGCTGCTGAGACTCACCGTGCAAACCCCCCACCCCGACTTCTGCGGGGCTCGCTCCCTGCTGGGCCAGCCCTTTAAGTGTCCCTGGGTAGCTCCCTCTCCCATATCTCATGGTCAGTCTCTAAGACCTCATGTCCGCCTTCTCCTAGAAGACTGTGGTCAGCAGTAGGAAGAGTGGAAGCCTCCCCTGGTCGGACAGAAATGTCTCTGTCTCTGTCACCCTCCCGCGGCATTTTGTGTCTCGGCGTCATCCCTGGCCACTCGGGCAAAACCACAGAGATGGTCCTGTTGGTCTGAGGTCCACGATGGGCCCAAGGTCACGGAGCTGCAAATGAATAGAACCCAAGACGGGGTGCAGAGCTGAGAGAACGGGGAAGGGGCAGATGTGGAGCCACGCGGGGGAAGGCTTGCGTTGCTCAGGGAGGTCAACAGCACGTCCCACGTGATGAGGGGACTCTGGCATACAGAACCAGGCGGGGATGGAAAACTCAAAAGCAGAGGAGCAGGGCCTGAGCTGGGGTGGCGCAGTGGACAAAGCGTCGACCTGGGAACACTGAGGTCGCCAGTTCAAAACCCTGCACTGGTCTGGTCAAGGCACATATGGGAGTTGATGCTTCCAGCTCCTCCCCCCTTTCTCTCTCTCTCTCTCTCTCTCTCTCTCACTCTGTATCTCCTCTCTAAAAATGAATAAAGTAAAAAGAAATTAAAAGTATATAAACATAAGAAAAAACAAAAGCATACATAATTTAAATGTCCCATCACAAATTTAAAAAAAAAAAGCAGAGGAGCAGGGCAGGGATGGGGGGGCGGGGGCGGGGAGTCAAGCAGGCAACGGACCATTCAGAACCCTTCCGTGCCCCTGTCCCCGTGACCCACCGGAGCAAATCCGAAAGGGAAAAGAGTACGATGACAGTGGCAACTTGGAGAATGTTACACTATCCCAAGGCTCCTAAATAATTTCCCTGTTGCTTGTCCTACAGCCAGACAGCTCACCCGCAGCAGGAGCTGCGGATCCGTGTGAGAGACACAGAGAGACGGGTGCAGCCGGGTTGACGGTGTCTGGACAGCCCGCCCAAGAGGCCGGTGCCCCACTGTTCCCAGATAAGTCAGGAGGCCATTTTTCACCGAGCCGAAGAAGGCTCAGTGCCGCCGCCCTTGTTCCCTTCTCCCCAGCCGGACCCGGGATTGTCCCACACTCTTCATTACCTTTCAACGACTTAAGCCCCTGAACCGAATAACTTCATCAAGGTGTCAACCTAAACAGATTCCTCCCCCACCCCCTCCCAATGTCCCTGCTCTCACAGGTCCTTAATGAAAAATATTGATTCTTAAGGATTAGTTGCAGATTTATGTGTCGGGATGCTGATCTCTCTCTGTCACCTGGCCCCTTATCGGTGGATGAACGGGTCCAGTTCCCTTCATGGTTTTAGAAAAGCAATCACTGGCGGCTTAAGTCCAGAAAAGAAAAATAAACAAATAAAATCCCACATCAGGAATACTTAAGCGATGGGGGGTTGGGAGGAACGGGGTGCAGAAACCTGTCCATCTTTCCTCATTAGCATCTTCACCGGTTGGGTTGTGTGGAGACCAGGCGTGGAGACGCTGGGAGCCAACGTGACACAAGCCAGCGCCCTGGCGGTGACAGGTCTCTGGGGCTGTGTACAGCGTGTCTGGGGCTGGGGACACCGGCTGGGAGGCACTCGCCAGCTGCTGTCTCACTGTGATGTTCCTTCAGCCTCCGTGGGCTCTGCCAGCTCACTCCCCGTGACATGTGGGCTGAGTCTCCGGGTGCCTCATGTCCGCCTCCTTACTGAGGACATGAGACCCCAGCAGGCTGCAGAGACAGCCCCGCCATCACCCAGAGCCGGCGAGAACAGAACAGAGCTGATTCTTGATCTGTCTGATAAATCTCTACGGAGGATCTGCTATGTGCATGGGGGATACCATGCTCAGCAAAGTCAGACGTGGGTTTCTGCTCTCATGAAAAAAGCAGACAAAAAAACATTTTTTTAAACACAAATAAATGTAGCCTGACCAGGTGGTGGCACAGTGAATAGAGCGTTGGACTGGGGCACAGAGGACACAGGTTTGAAACCCCCGGGGTCGCTGGCTTGGGCATAGGCTCATCCAACTTGGGTCGCTGGCTTGAGCCCAAGGTCGCTGGTTTGAGCAAGGGGTCACTTGGTCTGCTGTAGTGCCCTGGTCAAGGTACTTATGAGAAAGTAATCAATGAACAACTAAAGTGCCACAATGAAAAGTTGATGCTTCTCACCTCTCTCCCTTCCTGTCTGTCTGTCCCTCTCTATCCCTCTCTCTGTCTCTGTTGCTTAAACACACACACACACACACATAAATGTAGAAGGGCAGCTTTGACAAGATAAGAGGCCGTGGGTGGGGACATCTCGCTGCAGGAGCCTGTCTGTCACGAGGGGATTTACCTCGAGAGAGAGAGGTCCCGAGAGACTTCTCTGAGGAAGCGGTGGTCAGGTGACATCTGAGGGACAAGAAGGAGTTTGTTGGGAAAGCAGAAGAACAGGTAGGAGACATCTGGGCAAAGGACGCAGTCAGTGCGAAAGCCCTGTTTTGGAAGGAGCAGGGCACTACCTGCGTGGCCAGAGTGCAGGAGAGGAGGCAGGGAGTGTGGCCTGAGCGGCCTCCAGTGAGGTGGGCAGAGGCCAGGTTGGGGATTCGGGTCCCTGTGCTGACAACCATAGGAAGAAGCCATGGAAGGGCTTCTAGGAGTAGGTGGACCCGATCAGAGCTTCAGCTGGCAGAGATGACTCTGGCCACTCGGTGAAGCATGGCTGGCGACCACTCTGAAGTAACCACAGGAAGAAGAGGAAGGTTGGGTGGGAGGGAGGCTTCTGTGGTCCGGCGAGAGGTGAAGCAATGACGCCCCTGGAGATGGAGGGACGTGGGCATAACCTAGGAACATTTTTAAAATTAATATTTAATTGCCTTTCAGAGAAGGAGCAAGGGAGAGAGACAGAGTGAGCGAGCAAGCGAGAGAGAGAAAGACATTGATTTTGTTGTTTCACTTATTCATGCCGTCTTTGGTTTGATTTCTGTCTGTGCCCTGACCAGGATCGAACCTGCAACCTCAGCATGTCAGGACAACACTCTAACCAACTGAGCTACCCGGCCCCCGGGGCCTAGGAATGTTCTGGAGGAAGAACCGTCAGGCGTTGATGCTGGACTGAAGGGGGGTGGGGTAGAACACAGGAAAGGAAGAGACAGGCGGCCTGACTGAGCTGTGCCTCGTCTGAAGCCCTGACGCCATCTTCACTTTGGCCACCGAGGGTTTCTCTACCAGAGGGAAGCTCGTGGCACAGGGCTGGCAGGGGCGTCTTCTGGGACAGGCCAGATAAAGACGCACGTCGGGCTTCGAGAACCATCCCATCTCTGTGTTCGGCTGCTCCGTGGCAAACGGAACACAGCCACAGACACAGTGGGTCAGCCGATGCGTGGGGCTGTGTCCCCATAAAACTCTACTGACGAAACAAGTGACCGCACAAGACTGGCCCTCTGGGCGGTCGTGCGCTGACCCCTGCCCTCGGGGATCCTGGAGGAATCCAAACGCTAGGCTGACTCTGGTTCCCCTGCCCTGGTAAGCTGGAGCATGCCACGGAAGTCAGCCCGGACCACCCCAGGGACATGAGGTGCAGCCCTGAGGACTCGGCGGAACCCAGGTCTCCACTAAAGACCTCGGTCATTGGGAGACTCCCGGAGCCGGAGCTGGGAGGATAAAATAGACATAGCTTCCTGGGCCTCCTTGGGGGCCCCCAACACTTGCCAAAAAGGAGAAACAGGACCTCGTCCTTCCTACACTTAATTATTCGTACATGTAAAAGAAAAATCGTAAAATACCAGAAGGGCGCGTGAGAAACTAATAATTGCTTCCCAGGAGGCCTGGGGATGGGCGTGAGACTTCTGCATGTCTACACATTTGTGTGTGCGTGTGTGTGTGTGTGTGTGTGTGTGTGTAATTTTGGAGTTTGGACCACAGGAATACATGACTCAAGTAGTCACCACTCAAACGCATCAGTAAATAAATTTCTTTATAAAAACACGCTCTGTTTCTGAACAGACGGAAATGTATCTAGTTGGTTTTATTTAACCATCAGGAAAAAAAAATATTTCTTCACCCCTAAAATCCCGCACTAAAATTATCCCAGGGCGGATGAAGCCATGGGGGAGGGAGGTCCGCCCACCTGCCGTCCCCCTTTCCAAGGTTGGGGGGCCTGGAGGCTTTCATCTGGAACACGCCCTCTCTCCTGCTCTCTCTTGCCCTGGGGGGACCCAGGCTTGTCCACAACCACATAAGTGAGTTTGCAAGCAGATCCACATTCCCTCCCAGTCTAGACTTCCGACAGGACCGAAGGTCCAGCCGACGGTGTGATTGCAGCCTCACGAGACACCCCGAGCTAGAGGCGTCCACCCAAGCTACACACGGGTGCCCAGAAGATGTGAGAGAAATGTCTGATGGGAATAAGTGCTGGCGAGGATGTGGAGAAAAGGGAACCCTCCTGCACTGCTGGTGGGAATGCAGACTGGTGCAGCCACTGTGGAAAACAGTTTGGAGATTCCTCAAAAAATTAAAAATCAAACTGCCTTTTGACCCAGCTATCCCACTTTTAGGAATATACCCTAAGAACACCATAGCACTGTTCGAAAAGAAGAAATGCGCCCCCATGTTCGTGGCAGCATTGTTCACAATAGCGAAGATCTGGAAACAGCCCAAGTGTCCGTCAGAGGACGAGTGGATTAAAAAGCTTTGGTACATATATACTATGGAATACTACTCAGCCATAAGAAACGATGACATCGGATCATTTACAACAAAATGGATGGACCTTGATAACATTATACGGAGTGAAATAAGTAAATCAGAAAAAAAGAAAACCTGAGAACAGCATGATTTCATACATAGGTGGGACATGAAAGTGAGACTATGAGACATGGACAAGAGAGTGGTGGTTACAGGGTGGGGGGAGGGAGGGGAGGGTGGGCTAGGGAGGAGGGGAGGGGCACAGGGAAAACCAGATAGAAGGTGACAGAGGACAATTGGACTTTGGGTGACGGGTATGCAAAACAATTGAATGATAAGATAATCTGGAGATGTTTTCATTGTACATATGTACCCCGATTTATTGGTGTCACCCCATTAAAATTAATAATAATAAAAAAAATGTCTGATGGGGCAAGCTGTACACCGATAGATAACTAATCTAGCCGCCCAATGGGCCCTCCCACAACCCCCCCGAGTTTGGGTCCCTAAGCTGTCGGTCTGATACGTCCCATAGTATACTGTCATCATCACCCCCTTCATCATCTTCCTCTCTAACGTCTGTTGATGTGCTACACCTGGTGGTTGGCATGACTGTGGGCATTGGCTGTAACGGGGTAGTCTGTTGTAAGACGCAGAAATCGGCTTGAGGTCACTGAAGCCACAGGGGAAGTTCCTGGAAGGAAGTGGAGACCAGACCCTCTCAGGTAGCCTCCCGATTCTGTCAGACCTGGGAGCAGGCAGGGGCCAGACGCCTTCAGAGGTTAGGAAGGAGGAAGCAGAGCCAAGATAAGGTAGCTTGACGTGTTCAAACGTGGGCTCTGGAAGCAGCTGCCCTGGGTTCAAATCCTGGGCCTGTTTTGTTGTTATTGCTGTTGTGTGTATGTGTGTGTGTGTGCATGCATGTGTGTGTGACAGAGACAGAGAGAGGGACAGAGAGGGACAGACAGACAGGAAGGGAGAGAGATGAGAAGCATCAATTCTTAGTTGCGGCTCCTTAGTTGTTCATTGATTGCTTCCTCATATGTGCCTTGACCAGGGGGGCTACAGCAGACCGAGTGACCCCTTGCTCAAGCCAGCGACCTTGGGGTCACGTCTATGATCTCACGCTCAAGCCAGCGATCCCACACTCAAGCTGGTGAGCCTGCGCTCAAGCCGGCAACCTCAGGGTTTCGAACCTGGGTCTTCTGCATCCCAGTCTGACACTCAACCCACTGCGCCACTGCCTGGTCAAGCCCTGGCCCTATTTTTTACTAGCTTTGAGGTTGGGCAAGTCACTTAGGATCTGATCACCTTGGTTTTCCCATCAGGGGAACGAGAACAATAATAGGACGTGCCCGATGGTCTTGTGCGTGTGAAGTGGGCTTATATAATTAAACTGTTTAGCACAACGCTCGGTCCTTACGGAGGCTGATGTGAAAGTTCTCTGAGAGCCTGGTGGGATGACTCTGAACATTAAATCGAATGCCACCCACTATCCGCCCCCTGGGTCACCAGATCAGGAGTCAGATCCCGGGGAGAAAGCATCAGAGCGCGAAGCTCAGTGCGCCTTGTTCTAGGAGACGGCTTCATCTCCAGTTACCAACCCACGGAACTGCATCAAGTGGGATAAAGTTTATTCTTCAGAAGAAAACTACTAAGAGAGTCTAGAAATAAACCCGCACGTAAAGAACCCAATGGCTTTCAACCAGGAACCGAGTTAATTCTATGAGGAAAAAGAAAATCTTCAGCAAAAGATGCTAGAAAAATTGGAAATTCTTATGGTATACAAATGAACATAGGATCTTACAGCACACCATACACACACACACACACACACCCCACTCACACACACACACACACCCCACTCACACATACACACACACCCCACTCACACACACACCACGCACACACAACACTCACACACACACACAACACTCTCTCTCTCTCACACACACACACACACACACAAAACCAACTAACTCAAAATGGATCTTATTATAAGAATACATAAGGAAAAACTTATGATCTTGGGCTAGGCAAATATTTCTTTAATATGACATTAACATTAAAAGTACAACCCATAAAAGAAAAAATTTTTTGACATATTGGACTTCATCAAAATTTAAAACTTTTAAAACATGAAAAGACAAGCCACAGGCCAGAAGAAAAATAATTACAAGACACCTATCTGATTAAAAAGCTCAATAAAAAGACTTACAACCCAATTTTTTTTAATGAGGAAAAGATTTGAATAAACGACTTCACCAGAAAGATCTACCGATGGGTAATGAGTATGAAAACATACTTGACACTATTAGTTGTTACAGAAATGCAAACTTAAACCGTCATGCGATGCACCACAGACACGTTAGAATGGTTGAATAAAGAAAACTGAGAAATAAAACTTAGTGAGGACATCAAATAAAGGCAATCTTCCTGTTGATGGTAGGAATGTAAAGTGGTACAAACACTTAGAAAAACAATTTGGCAGTGTCATTAAAAATGACTGACCATACAACCCAGCAATTCCACCCCCTGCATATCAACTTAAGAGGAATAAAAATACCATATTTTTCTCTCTGTAAGACGCACTTTTTTCCCCAAAACATGGAGGGGGAAATGCCCAGGCATCTTATGGAGCAAAAGATTTTCTTCCTTAAAACCCTAGGTGTGTCTTATGGTCAGGTGCATCTTAGGGAGCGAAAAATACGGCATGTGTCCGACACAAAGACATCTATGCATTGCTCCTGACAATTTTTATTTATTTATTTACTTCAGTGAGAGAGACAGACAAACAGACAGACAGGAAGAGAGAGAGATGAGAAGTATCAACTCATAGTTGTAGCACCTTAGTCGTTCATTGATTGCTTTCTCATATGTGCCTTGACATGGGGGTTGGAAGGCGGGGGGCGCTCCAGAGGAATGAATGACCCCTTGCTCAAGCCAGCAACCTTGGGCTCAAGCCAGTGACCTTGAGCTTCAAACCAGCGACCTTGGGTTTATGTCTATGGTCCCACACTCAAGCCAGCAACCCTGTGCTCAAGCTGGCAATTTCGGGGATTCAAACCTGGGTCCTCCGTGTCCCAGTCCAACACTCTATCCACTGCGCCACCGCCTGGTCGGGTGTTCATGGATGGAACTCCTTAACAGCCAAACACAAGACAATCAAAGAGTCATGGACTGGAGAATGAGCACAATGGGGTATTTCCATAGCAATGAAAAGGAACTACTGGTATATGCCACAACTTACGTTGACCTCAAAGGCATTAATTACGCTAAGTGAGCCAGACACGTAGGCTACATAGTGTGTGGTCTAACTTACATGGAATTTCTAGAAAAGACCACACTCATCGTTGGTTGTCTAGAGCTAGAGGTGAGAGAAGGGATCAGTGATAGATGGAATGAGGAAACTTCAGTGAGGGAAGTTTTACTAAAACTAGAATGTGGGAATAGCATGACATTACATAAACTTGCTAAAAAAACTCATCAAAGTGTATATTTGAAACGGGTTCGTTTTAATGTATGGAAATGGCACTTCAATAAAGCTTTTAAAAAATAAGTGATAGGCCCTGGCTGGTTGGCCATATGTGTGTAAGTCCCAGGTTTGATTCCCGGCCAGGGCACACAGGAGAAACACCCATCTGCTTCTACACCCTTCCCCCTCTCCTTTCTCTCTGTCTCTCTCTTCTCCTCCCGCAGCCA
Source organism: Rhynchonycteris naso (assembly GCA_037038555.1). Taxonomy (NCBI): domain Eukaryota; kingdom Metazoa; phylum Chordata; class Mammalia; order Chiroptera; family Emballonuridae; genus Rhynchonycteris; species Rhynchonycteris naso. Next base: position 205,997,809 of record CM073000.1, read on the forward strand.
TGGCTCAACTGGAGCAAGTTGGCCCCGGGCACTGAGGACGGCTCCATGGCCTCCGCCTCAGGTGCTAGGAAGAGCTCAGTTGCTGAGCAACTAATCAGTGCCCCAGATGGGCAGAGCATCGCCCCCTAGTGGGCATGCCGGGTGGATCCCGGTCAGGGCGCATGCGGGAGTCTGTCTCTCTGTGTCCCCTCCTCTCACTGAATTAAAAAAAAAATGTATATATTTGTAAAAAAAATAAACAAATAAATGATAAACTATGAAAGAAAGAAGAGGAAAGCAGTGATGTCAGGTGGGGGAAAGGACATTGGCCCAGGAGAGAGGAGACACGTCTTTGTTTCATGCGTTAGGAGAATGGGAGACAGTGACCGCCCAATGACACAAGCTGGTGGTGTGTGACAGAAACCAGATGGGAACTTCAGCTCTTCAACCCTTTCACAGGGCGGCTCCACGGCCTTCAGGGACTCTCCTTATATCCCCACAGAGGTGACCAGAATGCTCATTAGAAAGGCAGGTAAGGACCTGACCTGTGGTGGCGCAGTGGATGAAACGTCGACCTGGGAACATTGAGGTCGCCAGTTCAAAACCCTGCACTGGTCTGGTCAAGGCACATATGGGAGTTGATGCTTCCAGCTCCTCCCCCCTTTCTCTCTTTCTCTCTCTCTCTCTCTCTCTCTCTCTCTCTCTCTCTCTCATTCTGTGTCTCCTCTCTAAAAAAAATGAATAAAATAAAAATAGAAAGGCGGGTGAGTGAGAGACACTCACCCGGGGGCCAGGTGGCCCAGGGACGGTCCCTCTGCATTTCTGCTGTTACTCTTCCTTGGGCGTGCCATGCTTGGGTTGATTTGGTGCCTTTTGTACACTGCTCATCTGGTGGAGAATTACTACCCTGCTCTACAAGTTCCCACAGATGGGTTTATTTTCCATCGCTATTAAATTGGTTTTGAACAAGATATAATTCTTCAAGTGCCTGGCGAGCGCTCTGGGTTTGCTCAGGCAAGATTCCATAAAAATGTAAATAATCGGAACACTTCTGGGATTATTTATCACAACTGACGTGCAGCTGTGAATTTATGCATTAATTTCAGCCGGAAGCTTCTGTGGGGTGGGGGCAGGGTGGGGCGGGGAGGAAGGGGAGGGTGACGTTGAGAACAGACTCTCCCACGGAGTACCCTCACTGTGTTCTCTGTGTCCGAGGAAGATGGCCCACAGATCTGGGTCTGAGAGACATTGGGCGGGGTCGAAAAGAAGTCAGGGGGCCGACAGGAAAGAACTGTTTGTCTCCACGGGCTCACCTCTGACCTTTCGCGTTTGTGGCCTTAGGAAGTCAGCCACACAAGCCTTCCTCCTGTCCCTCCCACGGACTCCTTGCCTCAGGACCTGGTCCACGCTCCCTTACCCAGAGCGTCCCTTCCTCCCTTTCTGCCCGGCTCAGTCTTGCTCACTCTTCAGCTCTTGGCTGGGCACCCCCTTGTTCAGAAGAGTCTCCCACACACCACCCCCAGACGGTGTCCACTCTGGTTGTAGCACGCCCTTCCCGTCCACCACACTGCACACGATGGCCGCTCCTGGTCGTGGTAGGGTTGGTTTTCAGGACGTAATGTCTGTCTCCCGTATGTGAGGTTACATTACACGTGCTGAGGTCCGGGACCATGGTGGGTGAACACGGCATCGGGGAGAACAGGGTGGGGCTCCCTGCGCTCTGCCCACACACACTCAGACCCCTCCCTTCACCCTTCTCTGCACACAGGTGTGCAGCTCTGGGGGTGCGTTCACGCAGCCGGCACCCACATCTCATCAGCACAGGACTGCCCTCACCTGCTGTGGTGCGTGCCAAGGGCCTGAGGCCGCTGAGAATTCACATTTCCTTTAAGCAGTGGTTCTTAACCAGGGTTCTATGGAACCCTAGGGGTTCGATGAGTTGGTCTCAGGGGTTCGGAGAAGCCTCTGCCGCGGAGGCCAGAATAAAGTAACACTGTCATTTGTTGTGAGTTCATGCACTTTGTGGGTTTTGTTCTTTGAGCAAGGTGATGTTCATGCACGGCTTGTTTTGTGCACCAGTAAGAAAACATAGACCTATGTCTTGAATTTGGGGGGGGAAATCATATTTTATTTATCACTAAAGAAGGGTTCGGTGAATGCGCATATGAAACTGGTGGGTTCGGTGCCTCAGAAATGGTTAAGAACCACTGCTCTGAAGGAAGTAACAGGGTGTGTGAGAGAACTCCGGGGGAGCCGACGTGGAGGGGGCGGGCAGGGGGGCCTGCCTGAGGGGAAGAACAAGGTCAAGACAAGACAAGGCGGGAATTCGCTCCATCTGGATGGGCGGGGCGGTGGGCAGAACACCTCCCCACAGAGACGGCCAGCTGCATCGTGCTCCCGGGAACCACCTCCCCCCTCCCCACCCCCCGTCCCCCGGCTGGAGGCCCTCTGCAGACTTACCCCGTACTACTCAGCCAACCCGCTCTAACCACAGTGTCCACAGCGTCCTCGAGGAGGCTGGAGAGCCGGTGACCAGCCACAAGTGGGGAACACAGGCAGCCTTTACTTGTGGGAAAGCACAGAGAACCCCCCAAAACCCTCCCCTCCCCACCCCACCCTCCGTCTTAGCCCCAGGAGACCCATGTAGACGCATGGCCCCCGGGATTGTCAGATAAGAAATGTGTCTTGTTTTATGCCCCGAAGTTTTGGTCACTTGTGAGGACAGCAAGGGGGACAGGAACACACATAGTCACTGCCACAGAGGGAACAGCGTGTGCGAGCCCCTGAGGCCGGACGGCTTGCAGCATCGTTGAGAAACACAGAGGTGACCGGTGTGGCTGGCGCCCCCACGATGAGGCGAGAGGTGGACGAAAGCCAGGCCACGTGGGACCTCGCAGCCCACTGGGAGAAGCTCGGATGGCTTGCTAAGACGAACGAGGAGCCCTTACAGAGTGTTACTAATATAGTCAAATCTGCATTTCTTTTCCAGGATCACTGGGGGCTGCCGCACGGAGAAATCGGGTGGGATGGGCCCGCGCCGAGGGCCCGGAGAGAGCCAAAGCTGGTTACCTACCAGTCGGGGGGGGCCAGTCTAGTGGTAATTCAGGAATGACACAGTGACAGTCCCCAGGAAGACCATGGGGACATAGACAGGAGATAGCGACAGCATAGACTTCCGACGCTGATTTATTGGCTCAGAAAAAAAAAAAATCAGATAATATAATTTGGATATCTAACATGCCAGAGGCCCTTTGATCAAAGAACAGCCAGTATTTCCCAGACCACACGTTGGCTCTCCTGGCAGTGACAAAGTGGCGTGGCCTGACAGGCATGCCCCTTTCCAAATGTCCGGCCACAGGTGACAGATGGCCTAACGAGAAAGCAATTTAACCCAAGTGCAGAAGGACGGCCTGGCCACTCTATGGACACTGGAGCAGTCAGCACGTTATTTATGGGGGACAAGTGACTTCTCCTCAACACGCATCAAGTCCTGACCTGTCCGAGTTGCATGAACACCTACTTCTAGGTCACCCTCCGACTGAAGTGACAGAAATGAGCGTGGACCCTTCTAGAATGCAGACGTGCTGTAAAGAACACCCAGGGCCCTGCCCACAGACGCTACCGAGTTTTGGAAACTGCTGTTTCTGCTGACCAGGAAGAATCCATGCCAGAATTTATGTTTAAGCCAGAAAAGGGAATTGCGTCCTTCCCGGGGGGACCCTCCCGAGGAACAGCGATGACATGACAACAGAGCTCAGGGTGCCTTGAGTCCTGAGGGTGTGCAAGGATTCCTACCGGCCTGTTATCACTTCCGTGTGAGACTCGAGAAAAGCGAATCCCCACAATAATCGTCAACGTAATAACACAAGGCCGCGTGGGCGACGGGTCTGAGAGCAAAATCAAGTTCTGATCTCGGGTTCTGCAGAAGACGGCTGTGAGCATAGGGGCGCCTGGCCCTTGCTTTTGTGAGTCAAGTTGTGTGGGAAACACACACACACACACACCCTTTCATCTGCTTCCCGCCTAGGGCCACAGAGCCTGAAATATTGACCGGCTGGGCCCTCACCTAAAACGTCTGTTGGTTCTGGTTCTAGACAATATATATATATATTGACAGAGACAGGGAGAAAGTCAGAGAGAGAGGGACAGACAGGGACAGACAGCCAGGAAGGGAGAGAGAGGAGAAGCATCAGCTCTTTGTTGTGGCTCCTTAGTTGTTCACTGATTGCTTTCTCAGAACTATGTGCCTTGACCAGGGGGGGCTCCAGCAGACTGAGTGACCCTTTGCTCAAGCCAACGACCTTGGGCTTCAAGCCAGCGACCGTGGGGTCATGTCTATAACCCCGCGCTCAAGCCGGCGACCTCGAGGTCTCAAGCCTGGGTCCTCCGTGTCCCAGCCCGGCGATCTACGCACTGTGCTACCGCCTGATCAGGCCTAGACCTCATATCCCACCGGGGCTGTCCCCTGCTAACTCATCCTCCTCTCCTCCGTGCTCCGTTCACGCCATCGACCCCACTCACAAGTGCGTCTATTCTGGACACTTCCACTTCCCAGACGCCTCCCACTCCCATCGTCCGCCCGGAAGGACCCCGACCACCTTCTTCCTCATCCGGCTCTGTCTGCGGTTGAGTGGAGGGGAGAGAGGGGGAGGGGTGGGGGAGGGACGAACCGCCGCCAGGAGGTGCCTCCGAGTCCAGGTCTACACTGGAGATAATGAGCCGGACACACCGTCCGGGGACATACACCCCCAGGCATGACTTCTTGAGACGTAGGAATGTTATTTATGAGACAATTTACTTTGCCAGCCGATCGTGAAGTCCTGACCTGTGCGAGTTCCATGGAAAACTGGGCCCGGCCTGATTGCTGTTATGTGAAGCCTCTTCCTATGAGGCAGTGAGGGGAAGAGGCAGGGGTCCCACAGAAACTCCCCACAGCCGGAGGGAAAGAAGATGAGGGGGGATGGCGAGGGGGATGTGAAGCCTTGTCCCAACGCCAACAGGTTTGGTGCAAAGGGGCGATGGGCAGGAGCCAGGCGCTGGGCACTCCACGGGTGCCGACGGGCTGTCCTGGCTGGACAGGCTCACCTTGTTCCCGCCACCCAGCTTCCACTCCTGTTTGATGTTTAAAAGAGAATCTTCGGGCCCTGGCTGGTTGGCTCAGCAGTAGAGCGTCGGCCCAGTGTGTGGAAGTCCCAGGTTTGATTCCCGGCCAGGGCACACAGGAGAAGTGCCCATCTGCTTCTCCACCCTTCCCCCTCTTCTTTCTCTCTGTCTCTCTCTTCCCCTCCTGCAGCCAAGGCTCCACTGGAGCAAAGTTGTCCCGGGCACTGAGGACGGCTCCATGGCCTCTGCCTCAGGTGCTAGAATGGCTCCAGTTGCAATGGAGCAACAGCCCAGATGGGCAGAGCATCGCCCCCTGGTGGGCATGCCGGGTGGATCCCGGTCGGGTGCATGTGGGAGTCTGTCTCTCTGCCTCCCCATTTCTCACTTCAGAAAAATACAAAAAATAAAAGTATCTTCGCATCCTTTGTGTCCCACTCATCGTCTGTGCTGATTGGTAAAGTCACACGTGGCGTGGTGTGGCGTGGCGTGGCGTCCATTTCATTGACCGGCTCTGAATTCCTGAGCAGCAACATCCTGTTGTAGTTGTTAGAGCTTCATAACAAGTCCCACGACTTTCAACTCTTTTCACCCCGTGGCACCATAAACAAATGACAGGGGTTCCTCGGTGACAGCAGTCCCAACAGACGACGTGTCGAGTTTACGTCGCTCACTCCCGTAAAAACTTTAAAAAGTTGGACACGAGTGTTTCTGCTGTGATGGATGCCTTCCATGCTACAGGCAGACTTTGGAAGAGAAGACGTCATCAACCCTCCAGACGAGCCGGGAACAAGTCTCTAAGAAGGTGGAGAGGCCTCCACCAGATCCTGCATCCTCTACATCAGCGGCTTCTCGAGATCAGACACCTGTCGTGCAGGTAGGATCCTCTCCAGCGTCTCCTGCCTGTTCCTTAGACAATCCTGAGTCACCTGACCCAGCGTCTCCAGCACCTGCTGCAGGTTCCCCTCCTCTCCAGCTTCCTCCTCCCCACAGGACCCTCTCTCCCCCCTGCAATGCCCCTTCCGGTGTGCCAGCCAACCTCGGGAGTAAAGGGAAGGGATGATTTTACACTCATTTTCTTGTCATTTTTCCTGTTCCTACAGCACAGTGTCCAGTACGTTTATGTCCCTTTCCTTTCCTGTGGCTGAGCTGTGTTTTTCTGTTCCAGATGATGATGTGACAGCTGTGTGAGGACAGGTGAGTGACGTAGGCTAGGGTGTGTTTCTACGGACACCAGAATTTGGGTGACGTCGCTGTCGCAGGAACGGAGCTGTGTTGTCGCGCAAGGGCCCCCTGGCCTGAGGTTCTGGGGCACACCAAAAATATATATATGTTGCTGATCTGACAAAAAAAAAAAAAAAAAGGTGTAATTTTGATCCATTCATGTGGGACAGCGATTGTGTTTGTTAGCTGGCCAAAGGAGGTACACACAAGGGCTGGTGGATTTCATAGGAAGTTTATTTACGCCTCTAGGGACTGATGGCTTTAACCCTCCTGGCGTCAGCCGCGAGAGGATGAGAAGCCTCGTCCTATGTAGGACTGAGTTTGTGTGTATTTCTGGGGAAACTTCTGTTAACCTGTGCAGGTTTAAACAGTAGGGGCGGGGTGTACTGACTAAGGAACAATGTTGAGATTAGTGATGGGGGGTGGGGACGGTGACTAGCTGTCAGGGTGCCCCAGGGTCGGCCGGAGGGAGAATCGTGGGAATTGTCCCAGCCCCTGGGTCACCCAGAGCTCACCCTGGCTAGCTGAGGCTGTTGGTAAGGAGCCTTGGACCCAAACCTAACAGTGTTGGCTGTTACTTTCTTATCTGACAGCCTGAGAGAAAAGAGGTCTGGTATTGCCCGATGTAGAACTTTGGGGGCGGGGGGGGGGGGGCACGCCAGCTGACACCCGCTCTGACTGGTCATCGTCTCCGGTGTTTCCAGGCCCCGTTGTGGTTTCCTTTCTCAGAGTGTCTTCATTGAACCGGAGAATTATTTTATAAAAGTTACTACTACAAAAAAAAAAAAAAGTTCATCCTGTGGGTGACATCTGTCAGCGAATTCTGGAAGAATTTAAAAATCTCTACACGCCCTTGGTTCCCCCATTCAGGCCGCCCGATACATTTCTTTATTTCTAGAAACCATCGGTACCCCTCCGTAAAATTCTTAGGGCTCTCTGCCTGCACTTCTCCTGTTACAAACGGTCCTAGTGATTTTGCCAAATAAGACATTTTGTACTCGTTACCTTCTTGTTCCTTGGGGGGTTGGGTTTTTGTTTTTTGGGGGTTTTTTGGATGTTTATCTGATATCAGCCACACTCCTGAACGGTCCTATTGAGGTTGGTAGAGTGCTCATCGTGGATCACCTATAAGTCCATTGGTCTCTTGCTTCCTCCTCGTTGTATCTCTTATTTCCTCCTCGTTGTATCTCTTATTTCCGTGACCTGCCCTCTAGCCAAAAACTTCACAACCCACGTATGATATCAGTCAAGGTGAGCGCTATCAGCTCCCGAGGGCTGTCACGCCGAAGGACCCCAGCCTGGGAAGCTGAAACAACAGAAATTTTTATTTCCTACAGTTCTGGAAGCTGGAAGTCCCAGACCCAGGTATCGGGAGGGTGGGCTTCCTCCGAGGGCTGCGAAGGAAAGATCTGCTCCAGGCCTCTCTCCTTGGTGTCTCCACCAGGTCTCCCCTCTGGGCATGGCTGTGACCTCCTCTCCCCTTCTTACAAGGACACCCAGTCATATTGGATTAAAGCCCATCCGAGTGACCTCGTTGTACCTTAATTGCCTTTTTAAATGCTTGTATCTCCAAACAGAGTCGCGTGCTGAGGTCCTGGGGTTGGCTGGCGGGGGTGGTTAGGGCTGGGCGTGGGGACCAGAGTTCAGAGAAGCACCCTTGTGCCCTAATGGAAATGCTTCTGACGTTTCAACAGCAAGCCAGATCTGTGCCTCGTTTAAAAGATACGTTCCCAAATTTTCAAAGAGGTTTTTGTCAGGGAATGAATCCCAAGTTCTATTGAATGCCTCTCTGGTATCGATTGGCAGCGTCTGGAATATTTTTCTCACCTATTTCTCCGAGGTAAGATGCTAATAGATTTTCTGTCATTAACGGGTCCTGGATTAGCATTCAGAATATATAAAGTAAGCCCACCAATCAATAAGAAGAGAGTGCTTTTTGTTTGTTTGTTTGTTTATTGATTAGAGACAGGAAGGGGGAGAGAGACCGGAAGGGAGAGAGATGAGAAGCATCAACTTATAGTTGATTGATTGCTTTCTCACATGTGCTTTGACTGGGGTCTCCAGTTGAGCCAGTGGCCCCTTGCTCAAGCCAGCGACCTTGGGGTCATGTCGATGATCCCAGGCTCAAGCCAACGACCTCGGTCGGGGCTTCGCACCAGGGACCTCAGCAAACCCGGGTCGACGCCCTATCCACTGTGCCATCAGTGGTCTGGTGGAAGAGAGTTTTTTTTAAATCTAGTATCAAATCAGACAAAGGATATATTCAGACCATTCAGAGAAAAGAAGGCACTCCTGGCCAAGGAACCCTTGAAAACTCCACCTCAGTCATAACCAGGGAGACGCCGGTTAAAACAGGAGGACGGGGTCCCATCCCGCGCAGGCCCGGCCAGGATGCGGAAGACAGAAGAACCCTCACGTCGTGGATAAGAGAACACACAGCAACGACCCCACTCACGCACAAGCGGGGGGGAGCGTCCGCAACGTGTGTTGTCGCGTTGTTGACAACAGCCACCAAAACAAAGGAAGCGGCCGAAACGTCTAGGTGTAGAAAATAAATCAATTAATCAAAGGTAAACACAGCGCCGGCGCACGCGCCCAGTGGATGACCCGGAGCTAACGGATCGATGCGGGTACATCTCGAGACCATAACGCCGAGACAAGAAGGCGGCCCAGAGGGACATCATGTTTAGAATAAAAGCAGTGACTCAAAATGTTAAGGACAAACACAATAAGATGTAGCTGACTATGTAAGATGGCCTCTCCTGAAAGTTGTCGAGAGACAAGACATCACAAGTCGCCTAAACGCCGTCTTGGGAAGAGTTGTCATCTCTGGTGTTTGCAAAGGGGGGTGGGGTTTGGAAGGGAGGTGGGAGGCCGGGTGGGCAAGAATGGGGTCCAGGATAGAGTTGGAAAAGGGTGCCTCGCTCATCTAGAAGGTGTTTTTATTGTATCTCTTTTGTCAATAAAAGGATCTGAAAAAAAAAAAAACAAAGGCCTTCGTAGTCCTTGGCTAATTCCTCCTTGGTCATGGTGAGCGCCTCTATTAAATGTATTATTGAATTGTTTGCTCCCGTTTTATTTATAGGTTTTCATCTAGTGCCTTGGCCCTCCTGTTTCAGGTGTGTTTCTCCTTTTATTTTTTCCACACACCTCCCCCCGCGCTATCCTTCGAGATTGGATTCGAGGGGTTGTCCTGTCCTCGCAAAAATGAATTAGAGGGCGTCCCGCGCTTTTCTGTGCTCTGGGACCGTTAGTCAAGCGTGGGAGTCATCTGTTACCGGAAAATTTGGAAAGAAAACACAAACCCATTAGAAAAACCTCTTACCCAAGAAGGCGATGGTAGGAGCTTCCATTTTGTAACACTTTTTCACTTTTTAAATTTTCATACGATTCCTTCTCTCCTGGGACATGACTTTTTCACGCGTCGATGTGCATTATTCATCATTTCACAGAAGAATCTGCACCGGTGAGCTCATCCCTTTCTCTATAGAGCCGTGCGTAGGAATAGCTTGGCTGGGTTTTTTTTTTATTATTATTATTATTCTCTCAAGTGCCTTTTAGAGCCCCTCGTCGTTTACAATCTGGTCCTGTGCATCCTCTCTTCAGCCAGACGGTGTCTCCCAAGGGCTGCTGCCTCTTGGGGACATTGATCACATCTTGAGCTTTTCTGTGTTCCAATCTGTGCATTTCCGCTTTTGCTCTTGAATGATTTGTTCTTCTTGACCTCCTTAAGATTTTTGCTCATTTTTATTCTTTTCTTATGTTAAAGCTAACTTCTTTTTTTTTTTTTGTATATTTATGTATCATGATTCTATTTTTTTTTTTTTTTGTATTTTTCTGAAGTGAGAAACGGGGAGGCAGTCAGACAGACTCCCACATGCGCCCAACTGGGATCCACCCGGCATGCCCACCAGGGGGCGATGCTCTGCCCATCTGGGCTGTTGCTCCATTGCAACTGGAGCCATTCTAGCACCTGAGGCAGAGGCCATGGAGCCGTCCTCAGTGCCCGGGCCAACTTTGCTCCAATGGAGCCTTGGCTGCGGGAGGGGAAGAGAGAGACAGAGAGAAAGAAGAGGGGGAAGGGTGGAGAAGCAGATGGGTGCTTCTCCTGTGTGCCCTGGCCGGGAATTGAAACTTGGACTTCCATATGCCAGACCAATGCTCTACTACTGAGCCAACCAGCCAGGGCCATTTTTTTTTTTTCATTTTTAACCATGAAAAACATTTTAAGGGCTTTGGCTATAGAGCCTATACATTTGCGTATGCATTATCCAGTCTCTCTCACTATTCTCTAAATGGCCTTTGATTGTGTATCTCAGTTCTCCTTTGACTCAACAATGAGTTAGGAGATGGTTCTCTTCTGCTTATTTCCATATAGTAATAGCTGGTCAGTATTAGTGGGGAAAAAAAAAACAGACTACAGAGCCAGGCCAGGGATGTGCCTGACGCAGTTCACAAACGCCTGCCGCACGGCTGTACTGACTGATCGTGAACACAACCACGAGGCCCGTCAACCCCAAAGAACAATATCAACTCCCTAGTTAGGTCTAGAGAAGTGGGAGACCCCGATAACGAGGAAACGTAAGAGAAAATAAAGCAGCTGTCACACGTTGGAAGGCGAGGCGTCCGTGTATTTTCCACGGAGGACATGAACCAACAATGGGAGTCTTCACGCAACCAGTGAGCCGACCGCACCGCTCGGACCTAATGGGACGGCAAGGACGAGCGGGCGGGCCGTGGCCTGACCTCATCCTCTCTGCATCTGCAAGGGACACCTACCCAGCGCCAGCACGGACGTGTCACATTTGCCGAAATGTAAGAGGTCCGCCTACTGTGTGCATCCTCCAATGTGTCCGTGCTTCGGACAGAAGGCCCCGCGTGACCAAGCTCAGTGGACGGTGCCGTCCCCTCGTGCCGGTTGGGACAGCAAAGCATCACAGCTCTCACCAGCTGCCCAGCAAGTAGAACTGGGACCAGATCCCGGGATGCTTTACCCTAAGATTTAAGACACCGCCCTGTGCCTGTCTGCCCTTGACATTTGTTTCAGGGACACAGGGACACAGTGTCCTTTTCTAGATCTACTTAAGTGAATTCTCCTTTCAAACAACAGTAACAATATATGCTCACACGACCTCTTCCCTTCACTGTGTCAACTATTTGATACGTATGTTTCCATGTTTTTCCTGGGCTCCTCATCCTCAAAAAGGCGTATGAATAGATTCCTCTTTTTCAAAAATGGGATCATGACCCTGGCTGGTTGGCTCAGTGACCCGGCGTGTGGAAGTCCCAGGTTCAATTCCCAGCCAGGGCACACAGGAGAAGCGCCCATCTGCTTCTCTACCCTTCCCCTCTCCTTCCTCTCCGTCTCTCTCTTCCCCTCCCGCAGCCAAGGGTCCATTGGAGCAAAGTTGGCCCGGGCACTGAGGACGGCTCCATGGCCTCCACCTCAGGTGCTGGAATGGCTCTGGTTGCAAGGGAGCAACAGCCCAGATGGGCAGAGCATCGCCCCCTGGTGGGCATGCCGGGTGGATCCCGGTCGGGCGCATGCGGGAGTCTATCTGACTGCCTCCCCATTTCTCACTTCAGAAAAATACAAAAAAAAAAATAGAATCATGATACATAAATTTGATTTTTTTTTTACTAACAAAGCATTATAGGTCTATCTCCACATACTGTTTCTTGAATAGCTGCATAAAACTCCAGAATATGAAGTAATATAATTTATTCAATAATCCCCTATGTTTGGACATGCAGATTATCTCCGGATTTTTTTTTTTTTTTTGCACATATCAGATAGGGTTTAATAAACATTTTTCTGTTGACCTGGCATTTTTATTTCTGCCTGCCCATCATGAATGGGAGAGAGAGATTGAGTGTGTGTGTGTGTGTGTGTGTGTGTGTGTGTGTGTGTGTGTGCATTTTTTTTCTTTCACTAGCTGGTACCAGACTCTTTTTTAAATGGTTAAAGCCATTCTTATTTGTTCCAGCCAAGCATGAGAGCCCTTATTTCTTCCACACACTCACAAGGCAGGGGTGGGGAGCCATGTCCATGCTGGCCAGACAGACAGATGGCCAACATGAACTCACAGTCCCTTTTTATGGACCCTCCCTTCCCCCATCAGAAGAAGCCTCATTTCATTTGCTTATCTGCCATTCCCATTTCCTCTTCTGAAGAGTGCTTGATCCTATCCTTTCTCCCTTTCTTTACTGGGTTTATTTATTTTTACTCTTTTTCCATGTGCAGAGAAATTCTTTGTAGATTAGACACTCAAGCCTGGAGCCCTCCCCCGGACTTTCCCAGAACCGTCGGAAGAGAGGCACAGTCTTTTCTCCGAGATAACAGGCATGAGCCATGGATGCCCAGCCATGCTCACGCCATCTCACCACCATGCGAAAGGAATGATGGAAAGAAAATCAATACAGGACGAGTCAGAGTGAATGAGAGAGAAAGAGAGAGAGAGAGAGAGAGAGAGAGAGCCAGCGGCGGCATCGGCAATGTGTAGCTGGAAGGCTGTAGCCACTAACTCTCCCAACGGAGAGAGCGAATCAACGTCCTTTGGGGTCTGTGGCTGGGTTTCCGTCCTCCCGTGTCACCAAAACACTCCTGACTGTCACGCGTGTACACCCTGTGGGACCCCATCCTCCTTCTGGAGCAAGACTTTTGCAACCCAGGAAAAACGGATATCCTGAATGCTGGGTCCCCTGTGTGAGCTGGCCTGACCCCTGTTCCTGAAGGTGCCTCGCATGTCCTACCAACGGGCAAACACCTGCTGAAGCGTCTCTGGCAGGGCGGCACACAAAGCCCTGGGAAGAGCTCACGGCGCATGCTAACTCCCTGCTCCACCGTGGGTGTCACCCGCGGAACCCGATTCTCCATGGCTTGCTTTGCTCACCCCTGTACATCGTCAGGACACACGTACATACGTACGTGAGGCCCAAGCCAGGAAGTGTGCGGGGGGGGGGCCCACGTCAGACAGATCACCAGTTACTCTTACCCCCGGGAAAGAGGCCCACGCGGAAATATCTCCAAACGCTCGCTGGCCATAGGACGCCCCCTCTCGAGACGCTGTTACCAGAAAAAGGTCGATGGACTTCTGTGTTTTCTTCAGCCATGTGGAACATCATGGGGATTGTTGGATAGAGGGCCGCCAGGAAAAGGAGAAAGTAAGTAGGACTCTGCGCGAGAAGGCTCTGTCTGTTCTAGGAAACCCTGCAAGAGAGGGGAACGGAGGGAGGGTGCCTGGCGTGGGACCCCCCCCCCAGTGCAGCTGGGAAGGGCCAGGCAGCTGACACGCTAAGAGCTTCCGTAAACATCGAACCTACTTTTTACCCTACGGGCTCATGTTGGCGTCATAGACCGCTCACAAAAAATGAGGGGAATGTTTCAAAATGAATGGTGAAGCGATTTAAAAAAAAAAAAAAAGCAGCATTTGATTTTTTTTTTTTTTTTTTATGAAACAAGAACATGAGAAAAGCAAACAACGGATTAAAGAAAGTTGTTCGATTATGCAAATGAGATGCAAAACCCACTTGGATGTCGTCGGGGAAAACGCGCCAAGACAAAAGGCTGAAAGTACTGGGGTATCTATCTACTCGTTCCCCGACCCCCCTCGTTTCTGTGAGCCGTCCAGAGAGGCACCCCCAATTCCAATGCCAGTCGCGTTGATGAAGGTCTTGCTTGTGTGCCAGATGCGCACTGAAACGCTTTTTGAGAATTGTTTTCGTTTTTCCCCTCCTCTCACAACCCAGCTTAGGAGGCTGAGTTCTGAACCCCTCGACGACGCTGAGAAGAGGGGTTCCCCGCGGGCAGGGGTTGTGCTGAGGTCGAGGCAACCTCAGCCTCTCGGTGGCCTCGAGCTCGCTCCCTGCTCACCAGCTGGGCTCTCACTGCATGAGCTTGAAGGTCGGCCGGCCGGCCGCAGGGATGAAAGCCCAGAGCACACCGTCCGCTCCCGGCTTGCCCGCTTCCCTGGCAGGCGTCAAGCCCTTACCAGTCACAGGGTGGAAGAAGAGGGGAGTCCAATCCTCCATGTGCCCAGAAAAGAAGAGAACTGGGAATGTTTGAACTGGGCTGGACTGGGCTCCCTGGATACCACCACAGGGCACAGGCAGGTCCAGCCTCCTATAAAGCAGTGACCCCCACCTACACACACGCACACACACGCACACACACACACGCACACATACACGGGTGGAGTGCTCTCTGTGATGCTCCACAACTGCCCCTGGTCTCCACCCCCAATATCACCCACAGCGTGACTGTGTGTCTCTTGGCCACGGCTGTTCTCATGGCTACCGGCACTTCGATAAATCTACACCTATCCCGATTTCCAGAAAGAAAACCTCTTTGTGCGTTCCCGCCGAGGACAATCATTCTGGCCGTGTGTGTCCTTTGAAACCTCGGGAAGAGTGGCGAAACGAGTCATCTCTTCTTAGCTTGCACACTGCCGCTGAGGGACACCTGACGCTAGACCCCAGCGTCTGCCTGTAGCCAAAGGACGCAACACCCGTGGCGGGGTGTCCACGTATCTGCTCAAAATGTGGAAGTCGACGTCGCGAAGCTTGCGGGAATCCTGTCGGAAGTCTGCTCCTTGTCACAAGGTCGGCTCCCTCCCCCACTCGTCCCCCCATCCCTGCCCACCCCTGTTTCCTGTCTGGAACACCGTTCTCCAGGACTTCTCACCTTTTCTCTTTCTTTTCATAGAATTTTCAGCCTTCTGGGCACATTTGATTCCGAGGGGTGGCTTTCCCCACCACCACCACCACCACCCTTGGATGAAGTTTAAAAAATATTTAAAACCTTCATTTTGTATTCAGGAATAAATGAAACGTGGTCTTACTTATAATTGGCTTCCTCTAATTCAGACTAAATGTAGATTAATCCTAATTGATAACACATAAAATTTAATTAAACCTTCATAAAGAGCCCGGGAGAGAGTTCTCAGGAGATGCTATCGAAGGCGATGCTGGATGCTACATCCCATCCCGCAGCCCTTGAGATAAAATACAATCCGTGTGAGTACTTTTGGGGGGGGGTTTTGTGTGTGCGTATGTGCAAGTCCAGCTACGGGGTCATTATCTCAAACACGACGCTCATTAAAACTGCAGACAAGTCTGAGAGATGGCGCTCTCCACACCGATCACCAGTAATAAGTGAGGACTCCCACGAGTCTTCCAATGACCTCTCCCACTCTCCTTCTCGACCCCAGCCCGCTGGTCAGACCGCGGCTCGGTTCCCAGACTGGGAAGCCTCCCTGAGTCATTGCGAGGAGCTGTTGCCACAGCCCACGACGTCTCAGCAGATCAACCCAAACCGACTGCACATTGCACGGGAGAAATCCAATTAATGACGCTGCTTACACATCACCCTCCCGACCAATGTTCCCGGCACAGCAGCCTGGTGATTCCATGTAGGCATGAATAGTTTCGTGTGTTCTGGTGTACCTGAGAAGTGATCTTCTGTGGCCGACCACCTCGGTAACCAACTGCTTATATAACACAACTAGAGAATCCAGGCAGAGGGGAGAGCCGGCCCACAGCATCTGCTGCCTTAGAGACGGGGTGCAGACACCCCAGCTGCTAGCAACGTTGATCACAGGAAGCACACCCAGATGCCTCCAGGAGCCAGAGGGTGACCTCAGTGCAGTAAGTGGGTGGTGTTGGTACCGTAGCAGACTGGTCTGAAGAGGGAAAATTCTCTCTCCGCCCTGCCCACAGTTTGCAGTAGGGAATGTGGGTGCACATGAAACTATCTTACTCTTAGAATTTTTAGACCCTGGCCAGTTGGCTCAGTGGTAGACCGTCAGCCCGGTGTGTGGATGTCCTGGGTTCAATTCCTGGCCAGGGCACACAGGAGAGATGCCCATCTGCTTCTCCACCCCTCCCCCTCTCCTTCCTCTCTCTCTCTCTGTCTTTCCATCCTGCAGCCATGGCTCCGTTAGAGTGAGTTGTCCCCGGGCGGGTGCTGAGGATGGCTCCATGGCGACTGCCTCAGATGCTAAGAAGAGCTTTGTTGCTAAGCAACGGAGCAATGCCCCAGATGGGCAGAGCATCGCCCCCTAGTGGGCTTGTTAGGTGGATCCCAGTCGGGGCGCGGGCGGAAATCTGTCTCTTCCTCCCCTCCTCTCACTGAATAAATAAAAAAATAAATTAAAGAAAGAAACAGATTTCTAAGTAAGCAATAAAACATTTTTAAATGTTTAAATGCTTTGCCGGCCATGTGACACGTCTCACTTCCAAGCTGCCTCTAGACTTCAATGCCGTTCCCTCCCTCCAGACTTCAACGCTGTTCCCTCCCTCTGGATCACTCTTTCCTTTAACAAACATTTAACAGGCGCCATCGCTGTGCCAGGGGCTGTTTTAGGCGTGAGGAGGGAACAACAGACAAACCAAAGACCTCTCTCTTTATCGGACTAATCTTCTACAGGAAGAGTGACAACAAATACAGTGAATAAGTAAGTAGACGGTGAGTTAGGCGGAATAAGCGTTTTTAAAAAAAACGGCAGGTAAAGCGTCGACCTGGGAACACTGAGGTCGCCAGTTCAAAACCCTGCACTGGTCTGGTCAAGGCACATATGGGAGTGGATGCTTCCAGCTCCTCCCCCCTATCTCTCTCTCTCTCTCTCTCTGTCTCCTCTCTAAAATGAATAAATTAAAAAAAATTAGAAAAAAAATGGCAGAAAAAGCCCAGTAGGGTAAGGAGTGCAGGAATTTGCGAAGCGCCTGTCTGTTGATATTTAGACAGGCGGGGAAGGAAGCTCTCACCGAGGAGGTGAGATCTGGGCAGGGACTCGGAGGAGGAGAGGAGGAAACACAAGGCTCGGGGCAACAGTAGGTTTATCGTGGCGAGTACGTGACACCCAGAGTTTATTCTTATGTTATTATTCATGCGTTGTCTGATTTTTCCACAGGAACAACTATAAACTTACTTTTGCTACATCCTGTATCTAAGAAAAGAGCCTTCTGAAGAAGAAGGAACAAACAGCCAGTGCGAAGCGCCCGGCACAGGAAGGTGCCTGGTGCGTCTAAAAAGACAGTAAATAAGCTCACAGGCCGGAACGGAAGGGGGGGGGGCGGAGAATGGCGGGAGAAGAGAGAGAGGAGCAGGGAGGGAGGGGACAGGTCACACAGGGAGAGGCCTCCAGGCCCTCGTGGGTCACGAGAATGCCTTGTGTTTACTCTGGAGGATATGTGGAACTACTGGAAGGTTCTGAACAGAGACGAGACATGGCCTGACTTTTGTTTCCCCGGGATCCCTGGGCCTGTTATGTTAAGAAGAGACGGTGGGGCCTGACCAGGCGGTGGCGCCGTGGATAGAGCGTCCGACTGGGACGCGGAGGACCCAGGTTCGAGACCCCGAGGTCGTCGGCTTGAGCGCGACCTCATCCGGCTTGAGCTCGGGGATCGCTGGCTTGAGCGTGGGATCACAGACATGACCCCATGGTCGCTGGCTTGAGTTCAAAGGTCACTGGCTTGAGCAAGGGGTCACTTGCTCTGCTGAAGTGCCCCCCCATCGAGGCACATATGAGAAAATAATCAATAAATAACTAAGGTGCCACAACTATGAGTTGATGCTTCTCATCTTCTCATGTCTCTCTAAAAGAGAGAGAGAGAGAGAGAGAGAGATGGACAAGAAGAAGCCCCTACATAATCCACAGGCAATTAAGAATGTTGGAGGCATACGCCTTCCCGTGAATGAATTGCAAGGCTTATGCATCGTAACTGCCACTGAGCCGAGTGTCTGTTCCCAGGGCTCTTCCTTAAGTGTTAAAGACTGAAGACATCTCTCACCATCTGCTGTGGCTCCAGCTCTGCTCCTTCCCCCCAAGACAGCCTGGCCAGGCAGGCCCTGGTGAGCAGCTCCCCCAACACACCCACCAGGAACATCGAGAAGCACCCCGAGCGGCTGCTGGCCTTTCCCTTTGCGACAGGCAGCCTTGCAGCTGTATCAGCCTCGCCTCTTGGCTCCCAGCAGCCTGCGGGCAATCAGGAGCCTGGGTCCCAGGGCGCTCAGCCCCGCTCTCCCTGGTCTGGGTCCTTGAACTCCTTATTTATTCAAGCTCCTGCTCAGTGCTCGGGGTGGTTCTAGTAGCTACCATGGTGGGCAAGAAACATGCTGGTACTCCCCTCATAAGAAAAAATATATATATCTAGAAGGGAAGCAAATATTCAGATTCCTTACAGCGGGAACCCAAACGACAGTCTTGAATTCAATATCTTCACCGTTGGATTCTTTCTTTATTTTTTAAGTGAGAGGTGGGGAGGCAGAGAGACAGACTCTCTCCTGTGCCCTAACTGAGATCCACCCGGCAAGCCCACTGGGGGGTGATGCTCTGTCCATCTGGGGCGTTACTCCATTGCTCAGCAACTGAGCTCTTCTTAGCGCCTGAGGCAGAGGCCATGAGCCATCCTCAGTACCCGGGGCCTACTTTTGTTTGAACCATTCGAGCCATGACTGCAGGAGGGAGGGAGGGAGAGAGACAGAGAGAGAGAGAGAGAGAAGGGGGAGGGGTGGAGAAGCAGATGAGCACTTCTCCTGTGTGCCCTGACCGGGAATCGAACCCAGGACTTCCACATGCCGGGCTGATGCTCTACCGCTGAGCCAACTGGGCAGGGCCACCATTTGACTCTTAATGGGAGATGCCATGAGACCACTCTGAGGGGAAATGAAGCCAGGACACCAGTGAGGATCTTTCCAGCATCTGGCAGGGTACAGAGCAAAGGACTGTCCACCATGGAGAGAGAGAGAGAGAGAGCTCCAAGAGAACTGACCGAGACATGAACGAGGCACAGTGGGACCTTCGCATAGGAGGTCAAGGCCGGCGTGAGCCCTGAAGGGTGTGTGAGAGGTCGGGAGACCAGGGACATGGCCAGGAGAGGCAATGGGAAGGACCCGCTGCAGGAGAGAAGACTGGAGACAGCCTTCAACCACACCAGAGAGCCGTGCACTTAGCATGCTGCATGCGTGCGTGCGTGTGTGTGAGCAAGGACGGGGCACTGGCTAGTGCCCAGAACGCTGTGGTGATGGTATTGATCTAGGACCACGAAGTCTAATTAGAAGATAAAAGAAGGAACTAGAGCAGAAGTGATTCTCTGTGGACTCCCAGAAGGGTCACAGTATACTTTTCGACAGAGGAGAGGAGAGGGGCAGCCTATGGCGCAGAATGCATAGAAGGATCCAGTTCGTGTCCACACAGGAAACATCTTCAAGTCTGGGGCTTACACCCTAAAGCAGCCGTCATTTCTGAGAGAGACAATCATCTGAGACTCTATCTAGACAAGTACAGTTTTTATTTCTCGTGATTCTAGACTGGGTCCACGTGGGGCCAGGGCACAGAGGTACAGCTATGTGGATGGTTTAAATAGTGAAGCTTTTCTGTTTTGGTTGGAAAAAGCTACTCACCCAAGCTCCCACACACACACCAAGAAGTTGACTCAAGCTGCCCCATGATCCAGCCGAGAGGAAGGGCCCATACCAAGCCGGGAGTTTCCAAGTCGCCTGTAAGGTGAATGAATGTCCATTCTGACTGGTCACTTCACAGGCTGGGCCAGTTGTTGATTTTTGAAATACCTGTAGTTTGTCCTCCTCCTCCCTCCCCCCCAAAAAATAAACCAAATTATATGCAATTTATTTGTTTGGAAAGGCTGGTGTCAGCTCCAATCAGAATTATATCATTACTCTTTTACCGGAAGAAGGAGAAACAGTGTTTTGCAATTAGTGTGGTCAGGACTCACGTGTCAAGCGACATTTTTCATAAAAGACGCAACTCCAACAGACGTATCCAGATTCTGAAAGCTACTCTTAAAAGTCTGAGATGAGCGGTGCCTCGGAGACGTGGTATATTCGCAGGCATTTCCCCCGGATGGAAGTGATGGACATGGGGACACTGACCAGGACTCCCTGCCTGACACTGTGTCACACACACACACAGGATGTGGTCGCTCCCTCCCGAAGCCCTGTGTCAGCCTCCCTCCTCCCACCCACATCATTCTTCTCAGTACGATGTCCCGTCCTCTGACTGCTTTCTGAGCACTCTGAAGGCATATGATTCGGCAGACGTTTTTGCCCTCCCTGGACCTGGCGCCCTGCCTGGTGGGTGGTGGTGACTTCCAAGGGCCTTGGTTGCTACTTGGGACTGAAAGGTGTTATCTGCACACCAAGCCTTCGTCTCCTGGTTACCACGGGAACTCTTTCGTCAAGGCTCGGGAGTGGAGGCCACCCAGTCTGTTCCCAGAGACACAAACAGGGTGAGGGTGGGGAAAATAGATCCGCACCCATGGCCGCCTGTCCCGAGGGGCATTGGTTTTAACCGTCTTCTCTCATGTTTGGTGTCTCTTTCTACCCGCACCCTGATCAGAAACCAAACATTATTATGGCTTTTTTTTCTCTCTTAGCACGGTCATCACAGGACAGACTCTCTTTACCTAGCGCGTCTGCTCTGTGCTGGACATTAAAAGGAGTGGATGATCTCTGAGTCTGGAGGTCAAAGCGCCTTCGTCCATGTGAAGCGCTCCGGCACTTGGCCTAGCCGCCCAAGTATGGTGGGTGAGGGTTCATCTACACAGGTGCAAAATGCAAGCTCCCAATCCCGGGGGTAGAGTGTCTCCAGAGAGCTTGTTTCTCACTCCCATCAAAGCAAACAGCCTCCACGCAGTGACTCAGGGCCCAGGTACTGCCATGTTGGATTCGACGTCCACTCCTGAGGGTTTTGGAATTGGTGTCCATTGGGCAGAGAAAGAAAAAAGAGAATGGAAGACCCTGGCCAGTTGGCTCAGTGGTAGAGAATCAGCCCGGCGTGTGGAAGTCCTGGGTTCAATTCCCGGTCAGGGCACACAGGAGAAGTGCCCATCTGCTTCTCCACCCTTCCCCCTCTTCTTTCTCTCTATCTCTCTCTTCTCCTCCCGCAGACAAGGCTCCATTGGAGCAAAGTTGTCCCCGGGTGCTGAGGATGGCTCCATGGCCTCCACCTCAGGTGCTAGAATGGCTCTGGTTACAATGGAGCAACAGCCCAGATGGGCAGAGCATCGCCCCCTGGTGGGCATGCTGGGTGGATCCCTGTCGGGTGCATGCAGGAGTCTGTCTGTCTCCCTCCCTGCTTCTCACTTCAGAAAAATACAGAAATAAAAAAGAAAAGTGAAAATGAAAAAGGCATCTAATTCTTAAAAATGCTGACTCAGAAGGGACACACATCACTCCTTCTCGTACTCCATCAGATGACAGAATGATGCGAGAGGATCGGGTTGTCCGGGCTGGAAGGTGACTTCCCAGGGGAACTCTGTGCTCTGGGGAAGCAGGACGTTTTGGTGGGTAACTAGCCACCTGACACAGCAAACGAATTTCAGAAGCTTAGAGGATCATTGGGTAAGACACTTAAGGAAAACCATCGATCTCTAAAGGGTAGCAAAGGAAGCCTTTCTGGGTTTCTTCTCCCCAAGTCTCTTAAGAACACTCCTGTCACTTGTCACAGGGTGGAAATTTTCATGCTTTGAACATGCCATATGACAGGGGTACAAACTCATATAAACCTTCAACTCTAGGCTTTAGAGAATAGCATGGCCTGCTTCCACAAAGCTTGTGGCATTGGGAAGTCAGTAAAACATCCTGCAATTCTTGGAGCTAAGTCGGTCTCCCTTCTCCGGGTTACCATTGCCGGCCAGAGCCTCTGGGTCCTGGAAACATCCAGCCTTCCCACCGGCCCGGCAAGAACCAAGCCGACTCACGGGTCACGGGTCTGATATTTCTTTTTCTTTTTTTTTTTTTTAAGAACTATAAGCAACTGCAACTGGTCTATAATGAACATTTTTTTATTTTTGAAGTATTTTTCTTTCCTTGGAAAGAAATGCAATTTATTCTTCCCCCCTCCCCCCAAAATGACAAAGAAAATTGCTCCTCGGAATACTTTGGCATTTGAAACCTTGTGGGAGGTTTTCTCCAGCAGATGGTTTTAGGAGCAAAATGCTTTAAGAATTTCTGACTGCTGTCGAAAAACACCAGAGAGAGAGAGAGAGAGAGAGAGATTTGATGTGAAAGAGAAAAGATGTATCCAGAGAAAGCAATTCTTATTTCCTTCTTCAAGGTGTGGTGACTCAGCTGACCCATAGACTAGATCACAGGTTCCAAAATCCGCTGCGTATCAGAACAGCATGGGAAGCTTGTTTAAAATACCCACGGAATCAGAATATCTCAGATCTCCGGGTGGTGACCAGACGTGACCCTTTTCTTTTAAGCTCCCTAGATGATTTTGTTAAAAACCCAGTGGCTCTGTTTTTTGTTCTGTTCTGTTTTGTTTTGTTTAATTCCGATGGTAGTTACGGAGCCAGGCGGTGTCCCCAGCTTAGCAGACACTCTGCGCTCTGGGCTACGTGGCCACCACAAGCACTACACTTACGCCCACCACCAGCGGGCTTGCACCAAGCGGTTTCATTTGGGAACGAGAGAGAAAGGGTTCCCAGCCAATCC
This sequence comes from Rhynchonycteris naso, assembly GCA_037038555.1. Taxonomy (NCBI): domain Eukaryota; kingdom Metazoa; phylum Chordata; class Mammalia; order Chiroptera; family Emballonuridae; genus Rhynchonycteris; species Rhynchonycteris naso. The sequence continues at coordinate 206,020,571 of CM073000.1, forward strand.
ACCCAGCGCTGTCTGCACAGACTCAGAGCCCTCACAGCTAGGGGCCCCGCCCAATGCCATTGACCCAGTCCTCCGGGAAGGCAGGGTGACATCCCAGAGGGGCACCAGCTTCAGCAGGCCAGCTGTACCTACCACACAGTGCCGGCACCTGCTACCGGGGAGCCCAGAACACATCCCTCTGACCCACTTTGCTTATTTGTAAACTGGGAGTTGAGAGAACTGACCCCACAGGGCTGACAGTGCTGGGAGCTACAAACGGGGGGGGGGGGGGGGATGTGAGAAAAGCATCTGGAAAAGAATCTGCCGTAGAGCCTGACCAGGCGGTGGCGCAGTGGATAGAGCGTCGGAATGGGATGTGGAAGACCCAGGTTCGAGACCCCAAGCTTGCCACCTTGAGCGTGGGCCCATCTGGCTTGAGCAGAAGCTCACCAGCTTGGACCCAAGGTCGCTGGCTCCAGCAAGGGGTTGCTCGGTCTGCTGAAGGCCCGCGGTCAGGGCACATGTGAGAAAGCAATCAATGAACAACTAAGGTGTCGCAACGGCAACAAAAAACTAATGATTGATGCTTCTTACCTCTCTTCGTTCCTGTCTGTCTGTCCCTATCTATCCCTCTCTCTGTCTCTCTCTGTCCCTGTAAAAAAAAAAGAATCTGCCCTAGAAAAGGATCTTGCCTTGACCCACGGTAGGTACTTCCCTCACCGCACTTCTTTTAACCCCCTCCTCCCTGGAACAAGAACAACCAATTCTCAGTGGCCAACAGAAAACATTCACGGTTTCCCAATACTCCATGACGTGCCCACAGAAAGCGTATCCTGGTCTGAACAGACAGTGGCACAGTGAACAGAGTGTTGGACTGGGACGCGGAAGACCCAGGTTTGAAACCCTGAGGTCTCTGGGTTGAGCAAGGGGGTCACTGGCTCTGCTGTAGCCCCCCGGTCAGGGCACATATGAGAAAGCAAGCAATGAACAACTAAGGTGCCACAATGAAAACTTGATGCTTCTCATCTCTCTCCCTTCCTGCCTGTCTGTCCCTATCTGTCCCTCTCTCTGTCTCTGTTAAAAAAAAAAAAAAAAGGTAGGCCCTGCCTGGCTAACTGAGTGGTAGAGCATCAGCCAGGCGTGTGGAAGTCCTGGGTTCGATTCCCGGCCAGGGCACACAGGAGAAGCGCCCATTTGCTTCTCCACCCTTCCCCCTCTCCTTTCTCTCTATCTCTCTCTTCCCCTCCCACAGCCAAGGCTCCACTGGAGCAAAGTTGGCCCGGGCACTGAGGACGGCTCCATGGCCTCTGCCTCAGGTGCTAGAATGGCTCTGGTTGCAATGGAGCAACTCCCCAGATGGGCAGAGCATCGCCCCCTGGTGGGCATGCCGGGTGGACCCCGGTCGGGCACATGCGGGAGTCTGTCTCTGCCTCCCCCGCCCTGCTTCTCACTTCAGAAAAATACAGTTAAACAAATAAATAAAAAAGAAAAGGGTATCCCGGATAGAATTTAGAGACAAGTGTTCCCCGCCATTAACCTCCTTGTCAGGTGGCCACCAGTGACCAGACTCTTACCTCCAACCCCAGATGTCACCCCACCAGAAGGCATGTCCCAGAACTTGAGGTCAAGGGTAGGAAACAGCTTTCCACAGCTGTCATTGGTTGTTTACAGGCATGAGCTCCGCAAGTCCCAAATGACCAACTACTAAATTATAGGGGATTCAAATTAATCACACAGACGGTCATAAAACACCAGACTCTAAATATTATTTACCCGGCGTCACGCAGATGTTTGTTTCCAGAGCGACCATCTCCCCTAATTGGCCGGCGCTGTGCCACACAGACTCTGGCACCAGCGGCGACCGTATGCTCTCTAATGAATGACAAATGCCCGGGAAAGTCCGCCGTGGGCTGGCAGCCTCCCCCTCCAGCATGCAAATGACCTCAAAATGCCATCAGCACTCGTGAGGCAAGCTCATCTGCAGGAGGGGCAGACACGTGGAGAAACACACTGGCGGAGTCCTTGACCGGATTCAGGGCGGTGGGTTCGTCTCTGGTTTCCTGCGTCCCCTTGAGTGTATTCGTTCAGCCGTTTCCCAAGGAGCCGTTCCTGCATGGGGGTTGGGGGGACCATCCTGGGCTTTTAGGAAAATACAAAATGCATCACCATACAGTCTCTTACCTAAAGAAGTCCGCCACAAAGGAAGGGAGAGGAAGGGAGACCGGACGGGTGAAGAAAGAACCAGAACAGTGTGAGACGTGCAGGCGTCGAGGAGTGAGTAGGTGTCCCCGCGGGCGCAGAGAGACCGAGGGCTGGGGAGGGGGCCATGAGCCGTGTGAAGTCACTGGGCGTGAGGAGCAAGCCGGGTGGTCTCTTCTGTTTTAGCTCCTTCGAAATGCACCCCCAGGCAGGCGTGCTAACCACACAGCCCCTCTTCCGAGCAACATGCCTGTCGCTACGGGCACGTAAAAAAAAAAACCAAAAAAAAAAAACTGTGCATGTCTGGTTTGTAGTAGCGAAGGGGGCGGGGGAGTGATCCTTCACAAGGGACCGTTTCTGTAAACTAGGGTCCATCAACGTCAACACGACACACACAAAATGCTTTGTAAAAAGGATGGGCCCGTGCTCTGTATACTTGGACGGGAAGATTTACAGGGACGGGAAGATCTCCAGAATGTACTGTCAAGTGGAAAAACAAAGTGAGACAGAGAACGTGTGTGTGTGTGTGTGTGTGTGTGTGTGTGTGTGTGTGTGTGTAATTTTTGTGTAAGATCAAAGGAAAAAAAACAAGAGTACATCTTCTCTGCTTTAAAATTTTCATAAAGAAACAAAGGATCAACAAGAAAAGAAGAGGGGGGAGGATGGGCGATGTATATCTTGTGTGTTGTTTTTGATTTTTGAATCATGGCCATCTGCAAAAAAAAAAAAAGGACTAAATTTTACAATGTATCTTATCTGCCGGTGTCCCAGGGATTCCAGTCTTTGCAGCGATACAAAGTCAGTCACACACTTCCGGGAGGAAGCGCACTGTATATAAAGATATTTGTTGCAGCGTTGTTTACTGTAGCAAAAAAAAAGAACAGGAAAGAACCAAAGTGTCCACTCGTACGGCTCATAGTGAACAGGATGCAGCAGTGGAGACAATGGAGTGGATGCACGTCCACGAACAGGAACCAATCTGCAAGTCTCCGTGTTGCCTGATTGAAGAGGGGGCACAGAAAAAGACGACGCACTGTGGCTGGAATCCCCCCCTTCCACCCCAGAATAATACAGGGGTCCAGAGGCTAAAAGGACACACACCGGACTGGCGACCATGCTCACTCCTGGGCCCGGTCCAGCAGTGGTCAGCAACCCTCTTCGGAAAGGGGGAACTGAGGAGTTAGTTAACGGGCTACGCTTTTGTCAGCCCTGTGGCCTGTGTCGTGACTGACGAGCTCTTCCCGCAGAGTGCAAAGGCAGCCACAGACAGTATGGGAATGAGGGAGCTGTGTGCCAATAAAACTTTATCTGGAAACCAGACAGACAGAGCCAGGAGGGAAGGAAGCCTCTCCGGGTTGTCCTGGTCACAAGCAGCCCGAGATGTCCGGGGTCCCCTCCAAAAATCCCAGCGGTCCATCAAACCCACATGTTCCACACGCTGCAACACAAATGCAGCCTCGAACTTGTTGTCCCAAAGTATCCACTTAAATAATTACGTATATCTGTTAAGCCCCAAATATAGAAAGGAGTTATAAAGAAGAGTGGCTCATAAAATGGCCAAACACTATTATTAAGTGTTGACTAATGTTACACACACACACACACACACACACACACACACAGACACGCAAAACAGAGAGCCAGACTGGGTCTGGGGGTCTTAGTGTGCCAACTGCTGGTTGATAGACCCAAGATGGGAGGTGTGGGTTAAAGACTCTTTAATATTTAAATTTTTTTTTCACAAGGATAATGAAAGTATCTCTTACTTATCTATAACTGAAATTAGTTTTTTTAAAAAAAAAATGTGGGCATGTTAGTCTGCTGAGGGCCCATAACAAAATACCATGCCATAGCCCAGGTGACTTAAATAATAAAGGATTAGCCTGACCTGTGTTGGCACAGTGGATAAAGCATCGACCTGGGAACATTGAGGTTGCCAGTTCAAAACCCTGCACTGGTCTGGTCAAGGCACATATGGGAGTTGATGCTTCCAGCTCTTCCCCCCTTTCTCTCTCTCTCTCTCTCTCTGTTTCTCCTCTCTAAAATGAATAAATAAAAAAAATAAAGAAAAAAAAAGAATTATTTTTGCATCATCCTGGCGACCTCAGTGTTCCCAGGTCGATGCTTTATCCACTGCGCCACCACCGGTCAGGCTGGGGTTCAGAGTTTTGACCCTTGGTGCCATGTAAATAAGAATCTGAAATGGATATGGTTTTGAAATCAAAGACCCCTCCACGGTTCCAACGTCTTATAACCAGCCGAGCAACCACCACCATCACCTTAAAATGTGACTACCGGAAGATCGGAACGTACTTGTGTTATGTGCCATTTTCAATCCATTCCCTGTTCCGCTCAAATAGATGTTGGATCTTCAAAGGCGTTATAAAGAAACAAGACCAAGAGTTTTTAAAAACGTGCTTTTGAACTTCTCGGTATGTACAGAAAATAAATAACATTTCCCACATATAAAATAAATATAAGTGCAAACATTTTCGTGTCTGCATTTCTGGGTATATTTCTGGGAAGGAGAGGCATAGCTTTCTTCTTGATTTTCAAAGAAGTCAGTGACGCTTGTAAAGAAAACAACTATAGTCTGCGTCCCCGGCTGGTTTCTCCAGCTTCATCTACCTGGTTGCCGTGACTGGTGCCATTTCTCGGGACTGTTGTGCTCCTAACACACCTTTGCACCCCGACCAGCGACCATTTACGAAGAACAGCAACAGCAACACCAACCGCAACAGCAGGAGAGGTTAAATCCCTCCAGTCTCCGGTCCTTAAATCAGTAAGTCCTTGAAGTTATTATCTAAATCTCCCAAAGGGAAACGGCTTTCTATGGAAACGTTACTGCTCTCATCAGCGTCAGCCGTTTTTCGTCATTGGAGTGCTGAGGTGTTCTTTTCCAATCCGGTTTATGAAGTATGGCTCGTTCCTTCCAGGTGTTGAGCAGAAATGTTGGGAATTCCCAGTGTCCTTTTTCATGAACAGCTCTGTTTCCTCTGTTGGTTTGTGAGAAGTCGAAGAGGAGGAGGAGGAGGAGGAGGAGGAGGAGGAGGAGGAGGAGGAGGAGAAGAAGAAGAAGAAGAAGAAGAAGAAGAAGAAGAAGAAGAAGAAGAAGAAGAAGAAGAAGAAGATTATCTTACCTTTTGCAACTGCGTGGTTGGAGCTGGAGAGTATTTATTATGCTAAAGGCAATAAGTGGTGAGAAAAAGACATCTCATATGATGTCACTTGTATGTGGAATCTAATGAACAAGATAAACTAACAAACAAAAGGAAGCAGCCTGACCAGGCGGTGGTGCAGTGGATAGAGAGTCAGACTGGGATGCGGAAGGCCCAGGTTCGAGACCCCGAGGTCACCAGCTTGAGCGCAGGTTCATCTGGCTTGAGCAAAAAGCTCATCAGCTTGGACCCAAGGTCGCTGGCTCCAGCAAGGGGTTGCTCTGTCTGCTGAAGGCCCACGGTCAAGGCACGTGTGAGAAAGCAATTAATGAACAACGAAGGTGTCGCAACAGCAACGAAAAACTAATGATTGATGCTTCTCACCTCTCTCCGTTCCTGTCTGTCTGTCCCTATCTGTCCCTCTCTCTGACTCTCTCTCTGTCCCTGTAGAAAAAAGAAAGGAAGCAGACTCATAAGTACAGAGAACAGACGGACAGCTGTCAGAGGGGAAAGGGTGGGACGGCTGGGTAAAAAAAAGGTGAAGAGATTAAGCAAAGAAAAACAAACTAAGAGACACAGACAACAGCGTGGTGATTAGAAGAGAGAGTGGGGGTGGGGGGAGGTAGAGGAGGGGAACGGGGGATAAATGGTGATGGAAGGAGACTTGACTTGGGGAGGTGAACACACAGTACAATATATTGATATATTGATGTTGTACTACAGAACTATATACCTGAAACTACATAATTTTATTAACCAATGTCACCCAGATAAATTCAGTTCTATATATATATAAAAAAAAGAAAACCGTATTATTATTATTTTTTTAAGTTTGGTTGGTGAGACATTCAAGAAAGCCTATCAATAAATAGCAGCCTGTCTTTTTTTTTAAGACAGTGTGTAGCAATCCTTCCAAGAAGATTAAAGTGGGTGCTGAAACCAAGGAGCCACCTTTTTTTTCTCTCTCTCTCTCTATCATATGGATCATTCCACGTGGAACTGTTCGCTATCTGAGGAAAAACTGTGGTTCTGAATTGCTTTTGCCTCTACCTCTGAACCTCTCTGTTCCTAAAGGATTCTTTCCTGAAGGAAACACATGCAACCCAAGAAAACTTGAGCCCCCCAGAATCTCTCTGAAGATGAAAAGAACATCTCTGTGAAGGATTGAGTGTCTGAAGTGAAAAACCTTCACTGTCACACTCAGGTACGAGCGAAACACTTCCCGTCTACCCTCCTCTCCACCTGTCACTCCCGTGTCGACTATTCTGTCAGAAGCGAGAGGAAATTAAAGCCCATGACACCGGGTGTCAGTTAGGAGAGACACGCCGCCATGTTTGCCCTTTGCTTGGCAGAGACACCTGTCTCCTGCCAAGTCTCCAGACGGGGTTCCTTTGTACCCTTGGTCCCATTATCCAGAAGTCACATTTCGGGTCTCCCGTTTCCACTGGGGAAACCTCATTAGGCCTGGCCACACCTGCGACCCCTTGAGACGTCTTTACTGCAAAGCTCAGTTCCTTTCTCCAGACCGTGGAGGTTGACTTTCTCCCTTGGAACCAAAACTAATGACCTCAACTCCTTGTCGCTGAAGCAAGAGACGACAGAATTAGGTTTCTCAGAGTTGGGATGTCATGACAGGATGTCACCGTCAGCTACGGGTGAAGACATGGCCCTCCCTCTGCTGACCTTGCCAGTCTTCCCAGGTCTGGCACTTGACCTCCAGAGTGTCGCCTGAAAAGCGATGCAGAGTCTGGCAATTTAACGATGGTGAAACACAGAGGGGGGTCTGGGCTTCCGACCTGAGTGACTTGGTGATTAACCTTTCATAGCTCTGCTTCTACGTAAGGAACGTGGAACGTGGAAAGGGCAGTTAACCCTCTGCTGATGTGGAGCTCATCCTGCAAGTCCAACACGTGGTCAGCTATTAAGCTGGACTTCAGGTGCTGCGGATAGGTCAGGTTTGGCTGCTGCCTTTGGACCCTGATAATATCACACATGGGCCTGGGAATATAAAGAGATGCACTTTGCCCTGGCCAGTTAGCTCAATGGTAGAGTGTCAGCCTGGCATGTGAATGTTTGGGGTTTGATTTCCCAGTCAGGGCACACAGGAGAAGCGCCCATCTGCTTCTCCCCTCAACCCCCTTCTCCCTCTCTCTCTCTCTCTCTTCCCCTCTTGTAACCATGGTTCAATTGGACTAGGTTGGCCTTAGGCATTGAGGATGGCTCCATGACCTCGCCTCAGGCACTAAAATAGCTTGGTTGCCGAGCAACGGAGCAGTAGAGCCAGATAGATAGAGCATCAGCCCCAGACGGGGAGTTGCAAGGTGGATCCTGGTCGGGGCATGTGCAGGAGTCTATCTTTCTGCCTCCCTGCCTCTCACTTCACTAAAATAAAAATAAAATTAAAAAAAGAAGAGCCCCTCAGATGGACTTGGGGAGCAGACCTCTGAGGGGGAGATTGTACCCAAACAATGCTGGTCTCCCCCGAGGGGCTCCTGAGACTGGTTCTGTGAGGGTTCGGGGGAGAAGTGGGGGACCAGAATCACTGCTAACTCACTTCCCCGCACGGTCTGGAACCACTGTCGGGGTGATGCTCACTGGGAGAGCTGACATATGAGAAGGAAGCCGTCCGTTCCTCTTCCTCCTCCCTTCCCGTCTCCCTGCTGACGGAACATCCCAGTGGCAACAGAGAAGGGTGTTCACAGGGCCCCCCCGCCCCAGCCCAGCACCACAGAGCAGAGTCTAAACAGACGGGTGCATTGAGACAACAGCTAAACAACCAGCCCGGCACACTGGGCAAATGAACGTCGCGCGGTGCTCGGGAGAGGAATCTCAGCGTGGCCAGTGTGTTTGCGCGCTGTGCCAGAGGGAAGTAGGAACGGCTTTCCAGACCCCCTCGAGGCCCAGCAAACAAACCCTGATGTAGACACGTCTGCGAGTCCTCGCAGCTCAGCTTGGGCTTGAACTCTCTGCTTCTCAACCTCAAACAAGCAGCGCTGTCCCTACGGAAACCCCTCCACGGCACCCGGCTAGGACAGCCCGGAGAGGCCGAACACACGAAGCTGCCCACTCCGGTTTCCCGTCAACGGGCGCTGTGTCCAGACCCGTCGAAAGGATGCCCCGGACCCTCATCCGAAGAGCTCAGGTGACAGGTCAGACATCCACGGCACAATCCCCACCCACCCACCCATCACCTTGGACCCTGCTTTTGCTGGTTCCTGCTTAAAAATCTCCTGTGTTCCGATCATGGCTCCGAAGGGTCCTCCATAGCTCACCCCTCCCTGTACCCCACTCTCTCCAATGGGACTGTGTGGCCCCCACCATCGAGAGGTGGAGACTGCTTCCCCACCCGGCCCTGGGCTGGCGGTGAGACGTCTCTGGCCGGTAGGATGTGGCAGACAGGACGGCATGCCAGTCTTGAGCAAATACATCCCAAGTGCCCTTCCTTGCTCCCACCTTCTCGTAGAACCCCGCCTCCACGGGACCCAGCCCACCTGAGCTAGCCCTGGTGGACGATGGAATACCCCGGGGGTGGGGGGAGAGCCGAGGTGCCCAGCCAGCGGCCCCCACAAGCAGGGGCACCTGCGGGTCCACCCTGACTGCAGGTGCAAAAGGGAATTCAGCTCACATCACGAAGCCACCCCGCTGAGTCCGGCCGAGAGCGCACCCCGCTGAGCCATAAACGAAAAAGGTCACTGTCACTGGTTGGAAGCCGCCACGTTTTGGAGTGTGCAGCTAAGTGACACACAGGACTGACGAGGCTGTAGGAGAACTCCCCCTGCCTCTCTCTCCAGTCACACGCTTCCTTTCTCTCCACCCCGTTCACTGTCTAACCCCTCCCTCCATCACCAGGCAACAGCCACACATCCACATTTTTTTGGTTTTTTTTTTTATTCAGTGAGAGTAAGGGAGGCAGAGAGAGACAGACTCTCACATGCGCCCCAACCGAGATCAACCCAGCAAGCCCACCAGGGGGCGATGCTCTACCCATCTGGGGCCGTTGCTCCGTTGCTCAGCAACCAAGCGCTTCTTAGAGCCGGAGGAGGAGGCCATGGAGCCGTCCTCAGCATGTGGGGCTAACTCACTCCAATCAAGCCATGGCTGCACGAGGAGAAAAGAGAGAGAGAAGAGAGAGAGGGGAAGGGGTGGACAAGCAGATGGGCGCTTCTCCTGCATGCCCTGACCGGGAATCAAACCCGGGACATCCACACGCCAGGCTGACGCTCTACCGCTGAGCCAACCGGCCAGGGCCCACATCCACTTTTTATATCTCAGCTTATATATTACTTTCTCCAAGACCTCCCTCAATCTCTAATATAAATTAGGCCCGTGTCTCACACTCTTCCACAGAATAATGTCCTGTTTCCTTCAAGGACCGCATCGTAATTGGTAACTATGTGCCCAGCCGTGTGGTTCTCCGATGCACGTCTGCTTTCCCCACTTCCCTAGAAGCTCCATGAGGGCCTCTCGGGACTCAGCCCCTCGGCAGTGCCTTGTCTGCTATCGGCCGGATGGCTTCCACGTTACAGCACTGGCACCCTGGAGAGCAGGTTCTTAAAGATGGGGGGGGGAGAACAAGCTTCTTTGAAGGATCAAAGGGAAAAGGGGTACCACCCTCTCTCCCTCACTATGTTGCCCTAGGGGGAGAAAAGCTTCTTTGAAGGATCCCTCACTATGTTGCCCGTTCTTGGGACCCATTCAGGATGCTGAGAATAGATGGAAAATGATCGTCTTTCCACATCTGACAAGACTCTGCACTCGAGTGGCAGAGGCGGCTAAGGGTCCTTCGACATCCTTTTCCCTCTCTTTCTATTCCCTCAGACGCTTTCCCAGGGTGTGTGGCCGCCCCGCTGGGGTCTCACTTCTCAGGCCCTATAACTGAAGGAGCAACAAGGAAACGTGAGTGGCGTGATGTATCAGGATCTCCATCGCTTTCCTGAGAAGGAAAAGTAATCGCTCCTCAGCCATGGCTGGTCCTCGATTTTTTTTCTTTTTTCTCACCCTTCCTAAGGAGCTAGAAGAAGGGTGTGGTGCTGACCAGTCAGCTTCCACCCTGACAGAGGCCGAGCCCCAGGGAAAAAGGCACAGCGTGAGGACAGAAGGGAGCCTGAGACTCCCCGGTGAGTCCCTGACCCCGGACCAGCCCGAACTGGAACACGGGAAAGAGAAACATGCTTGAACCACGTTTTGGAAGCATTTGTGCCTTAGGGCTCCTTTGTTACGGCAGCTCAGGCCTCTAGTCTAACCAGTACACCTCCCCAGGTTCCGGGCAGTCAGGAGAGGACACGGAGCGTCAGGACATCATCCAAAGCGAAGGACATAGCACGTGAACTGCACCAGCCTCGAGCAAGCAGAGCTCACACTCCTCCAGGGTCCTTGTCACGTCCCTCAACCTTGCTCCGCCATCAGACAGGACAAACGCCCGCCGGTCCTTCTCTCCTCGCTCGCCTCTGCTGCAGGGGGGAGCCTGGGCCGCCCTCCTCCTCCCCCTCCTCCTCCCCCTCCTCCTCCCCCTCCCCCTCCTCATCCCCCTCCCCTCCTCATCGCCCTCCCCCTCCTCCTCCCCCCCTCCTCCCCCTCTCCCTCCCCCTCCCCCTACCCCTCCCCCTACCCCTCCTCCTCCCCTTCCCCCTCCCCCCCTCCCCCTCCCCTTCCCCCTCCTCCTCCCCCTCCTTCTCCCCCTCCTCCTCCTCCTCCCCCTCATCCCCCTCCCCCTCCTCCTCCCCTCCCCTTCCCCCTCCTCCTCCCCCTCCTCATCCCCCTCCCCCTCCTCATCCCCCTCCCCCTCCTCCTCCCCCTCTCCCTCCCCCTCCTCCTCCCCCTACCCCTCTTCCTCCCCTTCCCCCTCCTCCCCCTCCCCCTCCCCTTCCCTCTCCTCCCCCTCCTCCCTCTCCTCCCCCTCCTCCCCCTCCTCCCCCTCTCCCTCCCCTCCTCCTCCCCCTCCCCCTCCTCCTCCTCCTCCTAAGACCTCCCTCGGGGGAAACAGCACATGGGGTCACTCCTGACTTAACCCTTTATCTTCCTGAGACGGACCGAGTTTAATTCACGCTAGAAACGAACACGTCCTGATCACCGACTCGTGACGACGTCCTTATTTTCACTCCTCGTCCATTTTAAACTAAAGTGGATTGAACGCGTTAACCTAAACAGACTCGGGAACTCAGGGGGGCTCCTCACACAGGCGAACACCCGCCGCCCAGCCCACGCACCCAAGGGCGTCTGCGGGTGTGGCACAGAGCAGCCCGCTCCACGTGCAAGACGTCTCTACAGGACGACCTTTGTCCTTAACGAGCCCCTGGTTCCAGTGACAGCGAGTCGTGGTGTCTCTGGCTCGCCGTCATTTCTAAGCAGCTGAAACCACGTTCCACCTCACTCCTCATAAAAATAAAAGCCCCCCCTTTCTCTCTTTCTCTCTCTCTCTCTCTCTCACTCTGTGTCTCCTCTCTAAAATGAATAAAATAAAAATAAAAATAAAATAAAAGCGAATTACAGCGACGATGCCCGCCACCACGGCTTTTTACCCATACAGTTGGGGACATTATTTTAAGGGTGTGAGGAAGCAACTGTGTCCCCCCCCTCCCCTGCCTGATGGGACTGTACCGCCGTGCGAGGGGAGGGTGGTTGGGTGATGCGCACCCAAGGCCAACAGGCAGAACTGAAACGGGCCCTCCGGGAACCTCTCCTCCGGACAGCCTCGCACACGCACGCAGACCTGTGTGCACAGACGTGAGCTCAGCCCTACCTGCAACAGCGGAAGGCCAGACGCGGACTCCGTGCCGACCAGCCCTGGAAGACGGGAGACCCTACGTGCGGTAGGTGGTGCGCGTCGAGCAGGCTCTCCATTGCTAGGAAGGAAAAGGGAAGGGAAGAGGATGGGAGGGTGGCAGCCATCAGAGCGCAGGTCAGTGCTGACCAAGCCCCCACGAGCCCAGAGGGAAGCAGAGACCGCCTGGGGGGCTGCCTGAGAAGAGTGTGGCCCGCCCAGGGGGACTCTGAAAGAGCTTCTGGCTTAAGGCTGTCCGCTCCCCAACCCTGCAGCTGAGCAACAAACCCTTCTTTGTGTGTGTGTGTGACAGAGAGAGAAAGAGAGACAGAGACAGAGAGAGGGACAGACAGACAGACAGGAAGAGAGATGAGAAGCATCAGCTCTTTGTTGTGGCTCCTTAGTTGTTCATTGATCGCTTTCTCATATGCGCCTTCGCCGGGGGTCTCTAGCAGAGTGACTGACCCCTTGCTCGAGCCAGTGCCCTTGGGCTCAAGCCAGCGACCCCACACTCAAGCCAGTGACCTTGGGGTTTCGAACCTGGGTCCTTCACATCTCAATTCAACGCTCTATCCACTGTGCCACAGCCAGGTCAGGCAACAAACCCTTCATAAGGGGACGTCTGCGCAGCTCACCCCAGGTCAGGCACAATGGTAACCTACAGAATAAAGAAGTTTGTACTTCCCCGTAGGGAACAATCCCCAGGTTTTATTGTTAAGTGGCATTAATAATAATAATAATTAATAGTGGAGCACAAATCAGAACAAGATGCCTTGGAACTATAGTAGAAAGACATGGTGGGCCTGACCTGTGCTGGCGCAGTGGATAAAGCGTCGACCTGGGAACACTGAGGTCGCCAGTTCAAAACCCTGCACTGGTCTGGTCAAGGCACATATGGGAGTTGATGTTTCCAGCTCCTCCCCCCTTTCTCTCTCTCTCTCTCTCTCTCTCAAATGAATAAATAAAATTTTTAAACAATTAGTTAGACACGGTGGTAGCACAATGCTGTGAATGTACTTAACGCCGCTGAATAGCACAGTTTAAAATGGTTCACTTTGCTCTGTAAATGTTAGCTCAGTTTTTCTTTTTTTTAAAAAAAGAGAGAGAACATAGCATGTTCCCTTTGTGTTAATAAAAAGAAAGAAAGGCATTGACATGCATCCACATGCAGATGGGCGGGAAAGAACAACTGCAGAGAACCACAGAGCCCGGCCTGCGGTTCCCCACCCAGGGGAGAACCCTCATTCTCACTGAACACCATGGGTGACACTTAAATTCTGACCATGTGTGTGTAGTTACGCCCTCTCTGCCCCCCCCACCACCACCACAAAAAGAGCATCGTTAAACATCTGATGAGTGAATAAATTAATTACCATCAGGAAAAAAAACAAATGAAAATTTCCCTGCAAGGTTGTTATTAGTAACACACTGATCTTACAATTTCTAAAAAAAAAACTCAACCTTCCAAGATGCTCAGAGATCACCTACCAGGTCCCTTCTGTCCCCTCTCTCTCGAGGTCAGAGCACTTAGGAACACAGACACAGTACCTTTCCAGAATTGGATAGGGAAAAAGAAAAACTGCCGGGAATTCCTTCCCCGGCCGCTGCACCCTTCGGCACTGAGCAAACAAGCACGCCTTCACAGACTCCGTTATTTGAAAGAGGGCCAGATACCCAAGTCAGTGACATGTCCCCTTTTATCAAAACGTCAAGGGCTGCCGGGCTGCCCCTGGCCTCCTCACCGGTTGCTCGGACACAGCTCTCTAACCCATTTGATGGTGTCACTCAGTAAGGCACTTTTCCCAGCGTGACTACCTCCTCTGGACCCAAAATAATGTCAACACTTTTCTGCAGCTCAAAGCTCCATCTCATCTCACTTGCTCTCATGACGGGAACCCTCGGTGGGAATTCTGAACTGATTCTGAATGAAGAGACACATTCCTCCTTTTTTTTATTTTCTTTTTTTTAGCGAGAGAGAGACAGAGACAGACAGGAAGGGAGAGAGATGAGAAGCATCGATTCTTCGTTGCAGCTCCTTAGTTGTTCATTGATTGCTTTCTCATATGTGCCTTGACCTGGGGGGCTACAGCACAGCAAGTGACCCCTTGCTGGAGCCAGCGACCTTGGGCTTTGAGCCAGCAACCTATGAGCTCAAGATGAGCCCGCGATCAAGCCGGCGACCTCAGGTTCTTGAACCTGGGTCCTCCGAGTCCCAGTCCGACGCTCTATCCACTATGCCACCGCCTGGTCAGGCTGAAGAGACACATTCTTATCTGTTTGTTTGATTGTACTTCTCAACAGACGGCTCCGAAGCAAGACTTTTCTTCCGAGTTGCAGAAAAAGCACCGGTGTTTGGCCTGCAAAACACACAAGTGGTTTTTTGTGTTTTGTTTTTTTTTTAGGGTCTCTGCCCAAACCATGTTTCCTGAGCTCCGTGCTCAGACTTTTCTTGGTGCAGAGACATATATGGTTTGAGCCTGTTTTAGCAACCCCATCTAAAACCCATTACAAAAATAGGCAGCTAAGAATATCTTAGGCTTTTAAGTTCGACCCCGCTGCTCACTATCCTCGTGGCTGGCGATGCACTCAGCGCCTTTGCGGTCAGGGGCGCCGTGGCCAATGCAGAGACCGCGCCATCTCCTGGCTCAAGGACGTTGGGCGGGGTGGACGCTCGTCCATTCCACGTCCCACGTCACTGATTTCCAAGTTCTTGCTTCAAGCTCTTCCATCTCCTACGTGGAAATGTAACATGAAACGGACTGCTTTTTAAGAAAGTAAATGAAAAATGATACTACAATCCCCCGAAGCCAGACCTTGTCAGCAATCCTACACATACTCATTCCTTCGCAGACATCAAGCACCTATCTTCGCACCAGCTGCGTGGGTCCTCAGGATGGAATCAGCAGATAGGAATGGTAAAGAAATGATTCACCACCCATCTATGTGGTGAATCTGTTCTGGAGAAAACAGACTACTCCAAATGCGGATGGAGAGCCAACTTCAACTTGGGGAGTTAGAGAAGTGACATTTTAGGTGAGTCCTTGTCCTAGCCTCTTCGGGCTGCTATAAGAGAATACCAGCCTGACCAGGCAGTGGCGCAGTGGATAGAGCGTCGGACTGGGACGTGAAGGACCCAGGTTCAAGACCCTGAGGTCGCCAGCTTGAGTGCGGGTCCATCTGGTTTAAGCAAGGCTCACCAGCTTGAGCCCAAGGTCACTGCTTTGAGCAAGGGGTCACTCGGTCTGCTGTAGCCCCCCGCCCCCCAGTCAGGGCACATAAGAGAAAGCAATCAATGAACAACTAAGGAGCTGCAACAAAGAACTGATGCTTCTCATCTCTCTCCCTTCCTGTCTGTCCCTATCTGTCCCTCTCTCTGTCTCTGTCACACACACACACACACACACACACACACACACACACGAGAATACCAGAGACTGAGTGTCTTGTAAACAACAGAAATTTATTTCTCACAGTTCTAGAGGCTGGAAGTCCAAGATCAGGGTCCCAACAGAGTCGGGTCCCGGTGAGGATCCTCTTCCGGACCATGAAGAGGACCCTCTCAAAGACTGCCAATCTCTCATTGTGTCCTCATGTGGCAGAGAGAGCTGGGAGAGAAAGCCGGCTCTTTGGTGACTCTCAGAAGGGCACAAATTCCATTCAGAAGGGCTCCACCCTCATGACCTCATCCAATTCTACTTGCCTGGCAAAGGCCCTGGTTCCTCATACCATCACATTGTCAGGGTAGGGTTTTAGCATGTGTGGATTTTATGGGGGCGGGGGGCAGAAGGCCCAGACATTCAGTCCACAACAGATCTGATTTCAGTGGTTCCCAGGAGGAGGAAAAGTGTTTTACGCAGAGGGAACAGCACACACAGAGACCCTGGGAAGGAAAGGGAGGGTGTAACTGAGGACATGAAGGGCAGTCAGCATGGCTGACCGGGGAAGGGGACAGGGCCCTGCTGAGATCTGTAGGCCACAGCGAGGGTTTGGGATGTGCCACGGTCATGTTAAGGGAGACTTTGAAGCAAACACTTCAAACAGATACGCATCTGTCCAAGGTTCCAATGACTTTTGTTGGAGGGACAGACCGGGCAGAGGCAGAAAGAGGAATTGGGAATCATCAGCAGTTTCCATAGGCAGTTGAGACACAGTGGCAGCTTAGAGTGATGATAGAGGGAATGGAAACAAGGGTATGAATCAGGGGATTTTATTTTTTTTGTATTTTTCTGAAATGAGAAGCAGGGAGGCAGAGAGACAGACTCCCGCATGTGCCCGACTGGGATCCACCCAGCATGCCCACCAGGGGGTGATGCTCTGCCCATCTGGGCTGTTGCTCCATTGCAACCAGAGCCATTCTAGCACCTGAGGTGGAGGCCATGGAGCCGTCCTCAGTGCCCGGGCCAACTTTGCTCCAATGGAGCCTTGGCTGCGGGAGGGGAAGAGAGAGACAGAGAGAAAGGAGAGGGGGAAGGGTAGAGAAGCAGATGGGTGCTTCTCCTGTGTGCCCTGGCTAGGAATCGAACCCAGGACTTACACAAATCAGGCCAACACTCTACCGCTGAGCCAACCAGCCATCAGGGGCATGTTTTGAAGGTAGACTGGACAACTCTTGGAAGGAGAGTGATTGCCCAGAGCAGAGACATAGAACAGCTGACCCCATCTCCGTTCTGAAGCCCGTTCTTCTCTGACCAACTCCAACACGCTACCCAAGCTTCAGTGTCCCCTCTACACAATAAGAACACTATTCTTTCAGGTTCCCGCGGTGGCTGAGGGAGGGTGACATGTGGGAAGTGTCAACGGGCAAGGCTCAAATACGGCCATTCTGATGACTGTCCCCTTTTCGCCTATGTCTTCATCTTTGCCCTTCATAATATTGCGATTCTTTGAGGGAGCTAAATTTTGTCTTCTCTTGGCCCATCCAGAGACCTCCCCCCACACTGCCTTTTTGTTCCTCTGGTGCAATGCTGAGGTCACCCCTTATCAGTCTATCCGTAAGTCCCCCAGCCAGCAACGTACATGTCCAAAGCGACATTGTCCCTAACCCTAGCAAAGAGCTGGGTTCTCATCTACGGTGGGCAGGGCCTTTGAATATTATTGTCTGTTTAACATTTTCTCTCACCTTTAATTATTTTTTATGACAAGGGGGTCAGCTTGACGTGATTTTCCTGGTCCCCACCGCGGTTGCTAGTGCATCAGCTCCAACCAATGAAGAATAAAATGTCCCGAAACAAGTGATGTTGGAACCACGCTCACGCCTGCCTCTCAAGGAAGAGAGGCCACAGTGAGGAAATTCACCCTTGACCTCCCTCACAACGAGGACACGTCACCCTTGGAAATTTCTAAAAGTATAAGCTGTTGGCTGTTCTCATAAATCCTAACTGCCAATTCTTGAACCAGAAAATTCAAGGTTTGAGATAGCTTCTTCTGGAGAACACCCGGGTTAAACAGAGTAAACAATTACTAAGTAAACTGGAATAGTATTAGGTCGACATCCATGTCCAAGTTTAACCCTGTAATAGGGTTATGTAAATATTACCTGGGCAAGCTGGGTGATGGGTATACAGAAAAGGTATAACTTTGCACATGTTATGCTATTTTAAAGTAATAAGTTGTCTTTTTTTTTTTTTTTTTGTATTTTTCTGAAGTGAGAAGCGAGGAGGCAGACAGACAGACTTCAGCATGTGCCCGACTGGGATCCACCCAGCATGCCCACCAGGGGGCAATGCTCTGCCCATCTGGGCTGTTGCTCCATTGCAACCAGAGCCATTCTAGCACCTGAGGCAGAGGCCATGGAGCCATCCTCAGTGCCCGGGGCCAACTTTGCTCCAATGGAGCCTTGGCTGCGGGAGGGGAAGAGAGAGACAGAGAGAAAGGAGAGGGGGAAGGGTGGAGAAGCAGATGGGTGTTTCTCCTATGTGCCCTAGCCAGGAATCGAACCCAGGACTTTCACACGCCAGGCCGACGCTCTACTGCTGAGCCAACCAACCGGGGCCACAAGTTATCATTTTAAAAATCACATGCAACTCAAGTTAATTGGGGCGACCCTCTTGGAAACAGTCTGTGACTGTTCTCTACAACGCATCCAAGCTGCAAGGGCAGAATGCAAGTGGTAGGAAGATCCAGGTAGACGCAACACCATAAAGATACGCCCACGGACAGAGCCTGAGTTGTGAAAGTCAAGTACCCCAGAAGCCCAAATGGTCGACAGTCCCCCACTCTCGTGGCAAAGTTCTCTCTCATCCTGAGCTCTCCCAGGGCCCTCCACAACTTCCTCAGCTGAAAGCCTAAAACGTTCGCCGGGCCAAAAGGCCGACCATGCATTCACTGATCGATCGCCCCCGTGAGCTCTGGCACACGGGTCCCCAGGATAAGTGGGGAGCTCACACGCAGTGCTGAGAATAAACAACAGGAGCTAAACTAACATCGAATGAACACATCTAAGCTCTTTCTATCCCTGATCTTACTTAATTCTCATCACAGCACCAAGAGTTAGGGAAAATAATCCACTGTTAAGCCAGCAATCCTGCTCTCAAGGCAATCAGGGTCTATCTCTACACCCCACCTTCCTTCCTAACCCCGGGAACCTCCGTCCCTCCTTGTCCTCTGAGGCAGAAGAATTTATTCGGGGTGCGAGGGAAGCACCCCATTTCTGAGGTGGGGAGGGAGGGGGACTATCAATCTGCCTTCCACCAAACCTGAGGCACATTTTTAAATGCCTCTGAAAAGATTGATAAACCTAATAGCATTTGCTTGTCTCTCTGCTCTTCAAAATTATTATGCACACGCCTGAAGTTTAAGCAAAGAAATCCACGAAACATACAAACCTAGAATCATAAAGCCCAGATTTAGAGATTTATCCCTTCGTGGTAATGAATGTCCGATGCAGAATACCATTGTGTCTACAGAGCGCCCTGAAGGTTCTTATCTTTGTTATCTTTCTGTCCTGTTAGCAGGTATATTATATCTTTGAAAAGAAGAAAAATACTATCCCCAGGGCTAAAAAAAAAAAAAAGGCTTTGAACTATGTAGGGCTAAATTAACTCATAGTTACCAAGATAGCAAAAGACAAAGGAGACTACTTCAGACCCAGCCATCCCTCATACTTACACTCACGCGTTAATTTTCCAAATCAGCCTAGCATATACACGAATACATTCCGATCCTGCTGGGACATCACCCAGGTCCCCATTCGATCAGCTAAACCATTTAATTCTTTTCTCTGAGGAAGGAATCGGGCTGTCGGGCTGTCGGATAAGCAAACCCCAAGCAAAGCTTCTCGATTCTGATTCAGGTCATTATTCACCAGCCCCAC
The DNA here is from genome assembly GCA_037038555.1 of Rhynchonycteris naso. Lineage (NCBI taxonomy): Eukaryota > Metazoa > Chordata > Mammalia > Chiroptera > Emballonuridae > Rhynchonycteris > Rhynchonycteris naso. The sequence continues at coordinate 206,039,979 of CM073000.1, forward strand.
TTCTAACCTCTTTCGCCAGGATAGGGTTCCTTCTAACTTACACACAAACGGACCCAGACTCCATTTAAATGTTAAAATGCCTCTTCAGCTGTTTGAGCTGCCCAGAGTTTTGTAACGAGGAGGGATGGGATTAGCGGGTGTCCCCCGGGGCCTCCGAGCACAGGTGGGCTGTGCGTGTGCATTCTGCACAATGGCACCTGCCCAAGGTGAGGAGCCCGGACAGATCAGCCCTCGCCCTGACCGCTAGTGAAGCCATCTGCCCTGGTTCAAAGGGCTCCTCCGTTGGGTCATTAACCCTCCCTGCCTCCCCACATGCAAAAAGGCCCTATTTTTCTTTTTAATTCATCTGGGCTGAAGCAATTCACCTAAACATACTGTCTAGTTCCTTGGCCGGCTTGGGCTCTGGACATCACGCAGCTGTCACCTGCCTCCTTATGGTTGACCTATACACCACGTGGAGTAGATGGGGGCTCCTGTCAGCAGCCCAGCCATCCCCCGGGGTCCAGCCCTTCCCTGCCATTGTCTCTCAGCCTTGGGACATTTTAAATTTCATTAGACAGTTCTAGATATTGCCAAGACAAGACCCGTCCTTTCTCATGTTTATTTTACCTAGAAATTAAAGAACAGATGTTTCCCAGAATACTCAACCCCTTAATACATCCAGATGGCTTTGCAAAGCACGTAAGACAATTTTGAAAATGAAGAAAAGGTGGCATTGTCAGCAGAGGCAGTTAGATATCAGTGAAAGGGGTAAAGGGGATCACACATGAAGAAGCCTAATCAGCATGGCCACCGATGGATGGAGCGTTAGCCCCCGACGGGGTTTGGCGGGTGGATCCTAGTCGGTCGGGGTGCATGCAGGAGTCTGTCTCTCCATCTCTCCTCCTCTCACTTGGAAAAGAAGAGAGAAAAGAGGAAGGAGAAGAGAAAGAAAAAGCCTAATTAACTAGGGAGCTGAATCAGCAGTGAGCCCGCTTCCCTGGGCGGCTGCGGGTTCGTGGGCTCCCGGGAGATCATGGCATTGCCTGGCCAGGGGGATGGACGTTCCTCTCTTCCACTGTGTAAGGAGCAAGGATCTTCCTGGGAAACAGCCAACCCTCTGGCTGAAGGGTGAGGTCCTTCTGCTGGGCACAGGAGCATGGCAAGTCAAGATGGTGCAGGGGGAGGGGTTTCCACTTTGAGGCACACACACTGTGAACTAAGGTGGGGACCAGCCTGGGAGAAGGATTGGATTGGAGAAGGGGCACAAGACCCTGGAAGATCTAAGGACTGGGTTGGATAGGGGAAGGACCCAGTGCCAGCCCACGAAGGACTGGGAAATTCACTGGTTAGTTTGAAAAAGTGCCTGGTCCTTCCCAAGCCTAAGAGAAAGAACCTAAGCTTAACAAACCTCTCTCTCTCTCTCTCTCTCTCTCTCTCTCTCTCTTAACACACACTCACCCCACTCATTTATGCGTTCTTTCTCCATAGCAGCCGCGTGGGCTCCAAGTGCAAGCTGCAAGCGGGACCCTGGGAACAGCATCATGCCAGCAACATGGTGCAGCAAGGAGCAGACTCAGCAGGCTGCGTGGACACAGAGGCTGAGCTGGACTAAGCGTGGACATGGACTGAACCAGGGGCACAGGATCTCTGGAGCCTGGCCTTTGTTCTGGGCCTGATGAGGACATTCTTCACAGGGGGAATGGAGCTGAACTCAGGACTGTCCTTTTGTCTTGTTTTGTTTTTTAAGAGAGAAATAGATGGAGACAGACAGGAAGGGAGAGAGATGAGAAGCATCAATTCTTCATTGTGGCTCCTTAGTTGTTCATTGATTGTTTTCTCATATGTGCCTTGACCGGGGGGGGTACAGCCAAGCCATTGACCCCTTGCTCAAGTCAGTGTGACCTTTGGGCTCAAGCCAGTGACCATGGGATCATGTTGATGATCCCACGTTCAAGCCAATGACCCTGTGCTCAAGCTGGTGAGCCCACACTCAAGCCAGCAACCTCAAGATTTCTACCCTGGGACCTCAGTGTCCCAGGTCAACACCCCATTACTGTACCACCACCGGTCGAGCGGGACAGTCCTTTGATTTTTGCTTCTACAGTGAATCTCACCACAAGCCCTCATCCTGCCATTCATGGTTTCCCAGAAATGCTTTCCTCACAACCCCATAAAAGGACCCTATTCCCACCAGCCACAGCATTACAGATATACAGATATACGATAAATAATCCGGCGGCCAGATGAACACCAAGGAATCTCAGAGTCAGTAAACGGAACATTGAGTTTTTTTGTCTTGTGGTATCAGTATGAAATGATGGACAGATTTTCACCAAAGCGAAACAGTACGTTCGCGACGGGTTTGATTTCAAATCGACGGCACGTGAGGCATTCCCCCTGCGGTCTGCGGGAGAATTTCAGCGAGACTGTTAGACTGAACTTTTATCAGAGGCCCCTGTGACCAGAGACACATGTCATATGTCCAATATGCCGTCAACAGAGGGAGGACGGGAAAGGTGGCCACACACAGAACCTGACAAGCTCAGGGGAGACCTGCATGGCGTCCTTGCGAACTCAGAGACCTAAAGGTGATCACACCACATGGTCTACAACTAAAACTCTCTAACTGAAAGCAGTTCGTGGTGAGTAGTCCTGTCCTAGAGCGGTATGTCTAACAAAGGTCAGTCTTTACCTTAAACTGACCCAGTCTGTTGTCTTTTTATATCTAGGATAATATATCTTTGGGATTCCAGGGCAATTTCCTTTCCTGCCCCCAAACCCTTCTGAGCAAGAAAAAAAACCAGGCACCGGAGCCAAGAACACAAATATTTTCATTGTTATTGTGTCCGTGTTGGTTGTTGACTGGTAACTATCCTACCCATGTGAAAGAAGTTTGTATCTATTAGTGTTACTTTGTATCTAGTCCCAGAGATTTCCCTGCCGTCGGTCGCTCTCTCCCGCCTCCCTAATCTGTCTCCGATGGATTTCATGCACCCCTTCTGCCCCCCGCCCCGATTGTGATGTATAAAAGTAGGTACAACACTGCCCCTCCCTGGAGCATTTTCTCCATCCATTGAGATTTTGCTTCTTGGCACCTGTCATCAGTTTGGCTCAAAGAAACTCATAGAAATTCTGACAGGTGTGGGCATCTCGTATGTTGACAAGAGAAAGGACAGAACCAGCGCTTTCCCATTGAATCCGCGCGCTGTGCTGAGCGGGCAGCCCCCTGTTCCTTTTATTTATTTTATTTTTTTTGTAAAACATCCTTTCTAGCTTTATTAAGCCAGAAGTGATAAATAAAATTGTATATATTGATTTAAGGTGTACAACATGTTTGATATACATAAACATTGTGAAATGGTTATCACCCTTGGGCGAATGAACACATCCGTCTCCTCATATAGTTAGTGTGTGTGTGTGTGTGTGTGTGTGTGTGTGTGTGTGTGTGTGTGTGCCGTGAGAACTCCTTTTTTAGCAAATTGCAAGTATACAATACAATATGATTAACTATAGTCCCTGTGCTGTAGATGAGGTCGCCAGGACTTGGTCAGGTTGTGACTACAACTTTGTATGGCTTATTAACCAATGTCTTCCCAGTCTCCCCACGCTGAGCCCCTGGCAAACACCAGCCGTACCCTCGACCACTACCAGTTCAAAGATTTTCAGACATTTCACTTAGCGTGTGGGCTCTGGGTTCAGCCACGTAGATACCAAGGGCAGGATTGCCTTCTTCTTTAACATTAAATATGGTGCATAGATTGTAAGGGCTGGAATTCTGGATCCCCGGAACTGCTTTCCAGGGTATTGATTTTAAGCTGTTTATTAAAAAAAAAAAGATTCGGAAAACACTTTGACCCTCTCCCTGCTTTCCTGCCCAAAGGATTCAGACCAAGGAACTGCTTCGGGAAGAACTCAGGAAGCTTCCCCTTAAGTCTCATCTGACTTAAATGATAAACAAGAGGGCTGCCGGCAGGGGCCTGTTAGCTAGACACATGTCCCCTTGCTTCTGAGTCGCCTAGGGGGCGTTTTCCTGTCACGTGTGGTCCCCTCTTCTTCAATGACCTAAAACTGACCATTCTCACTTCTGAAACTGAATACCTCATTTTCCCCGTTTTTTCTTCGTCCAAAATGTCATATATATATATACACACACCCAATGTTGCCTCACGGTCTTTGAAATGTCCACGGTCTCTGTGAATACCCTATCACACATGCGTTCAATTTTGATGCTTCTCCTATTCGTCTGTCTCTGTTAATTTGGTTACTGCTTCAGCCAGAACTCAGAAGGTGGGAAGAAAAGTATATGTTAATATTTCTTTAGCTTCCCCCCACCCCCTCAGTATAAATGACAGTTTTTTCATCCATTCATTCGCTGATGGACACTTGGCTTGTCTCCGTGTCCTGGCTATCACGAGTCCTGCTGCAAAGGACACGGGAGTACAGGTATCTATTTCCGACGTGGACTTCATTCCCCTTGGGTATATCCGCAGGAGAGGAATGGCTGGGTCATAAGGCAGCTGATGGAGCAGCTGGAAGTATCAACTCACTGGTTCTTTGTAACAACAGCCCTAAAAAAAATAGGTATTGCTATCCCCATTACACAGATGAACACACTGAGGCAGAGATGGGCTAAGTCATCCGCCCCAGGGACACAGGTCTGGCAAGAGGCAGAGGCAACATTTGAACCCTGGCTTTCTGGCCTCTCACAAGCACGTGTCCAGGTGTGTGATGCGCGGTTGGGCTTAGGCATCTGTACGGACATGTGCGTCTTTTGGGGGAGGAAAGGGCGCCCCACTTAACCCAGACCTTACAGCTTGCAAAACCCTGTAAGTCAGCACGTTGTCCAGAGAGGACCAGAGCGTCTCCTGTTTGAAAAGCCGCATCGGGGCCCCAGGTCACCTATGGTCAGTCAGGCCTGGGGCCACAAGGCACCCTTCTGACTATAGCTTTGCTGTAGGGAGTCCCCAGCCTCAGCCGGTTAACATGCGTTCCTCAAGTTCAGTGGGTAAGCGGCCTTCAGTACCTTTCTGGCCCGTTCTCCCGAGAACTCTGCTCGCTGCTCGCTACTCGCTACATACGTGTCCACGGCAGCGTTCCTGTCTGCGATCCTAACTGAAATGTCACACAGCCCAGGGCTTAACGAGCTCTTCTTCTGCGGAGCGGGGAGTGCCTAGCTCTCCACACACCCCACGACAGTCTGAGCCAAACGATGTGTTTGGGGGCGTTTTCTGTGTCCTATTAAATCGCTGTTTGCATGCATTTTTTTTTTCAGTAGCCTGAAGCTGTTGAGCAATCTGTACAGGAAGCCGAGAGACTTCTGTAAGAGATATTTGATGCCCCTGCCATCCGCATGCCCCCCCCCCCCTAAAGAAAGGTGGCTGGGCTTCACAGAGGGCTTTGTTCTGCGCGGCCCCTGGAAGAGCTTGTCAACCAGCTCGAGAATAGATGTCAGAGAAGAACAGGATTCTCAGGACAGGAAGGGAGCCAGGGCCCCCAATCTCCTGCTGCACCCCCAATGGACAATCCCACGGGAAGCAGAGGCAGAAGATGCAAAAGAGCCTGAGCAGAGAAGAGGGGAGAGCCTGAGTGGAAGTTACCCCCAAAACAAACAAAAAGCAGGCCGCTTGATCTGAGCTTTGAGCAAGTACAGAACTCATTCAACCCTCCTGGGAATGAGATGGGGCAGGGGAGGGGGGGCTCTCAGAGGCTCCAACCAGCATAGGAAAAAAACAACCAAAAACCTCAAATAGCTTTTAAAAGGAAGGTCTTCCTGGGAGGGAACGGCATGCATGCTGGGCAGTCTGCCTGGGAGGATGATGGTGCCCCCCCACCCCCAGGGCCGGACCAAGGCAAAGCGCTGGAGCCTCTGGAGGGAGCTCTGAAGGCCCCCAGCCCAAGCATTCCTGGGAAGCTTACTGCAAGCCCCAGAGAGAAGGCCTTGGAGCATGCCCCCAGGGTGCTCACTGCAAGAGTGGCCGGCCTTGGGGGAAGGGGAATAGAGACCCCTAACAGCCTGACCAGGCGGTGGCACAGTGGATAGAGCATCGGACTGGGATGCAGAAGACCCAGGTTCAAAACCCCAAGGTCGCCAGCTTGAACGCGGGCTCATCTGGTTTGAGCAAGGCTCACCAGCTTGAGTCCAAGGTCGCTGGCTCGAGCAAGGGGTCACTCGGTCTGCTGTAGCCCCCGGATCAAGGCACATATGAGAAAGCAATCAATGAACAACTAAGGTGTCGCAACAAAAAATGATGCTTCTCATCTCTCTCCTTTCCTGTCTGTCTCTCTCTCTCTCTCTCTCTCTCTCTCTCGCTGAAAAAGAAAAAAATTAGTTTTCCCAATGGGCTGCTCAGGCATCCCCTGTCCTGCATTAAGATTTCACGAGCAGATTGAGACCCTTAGACACTATACAAATAAAACCCCACCCCCCACTGGACAAGAGACAGAAAAGCCAATGAAAGCTAGACAAGCTTTGGATTTTTATATTGCTGGCCTCTGGCCCTGGATAAACAAATTCCTCTTTCAGTCCCTAATTAAAAAAAAAAAAAAAAAAAGATGCAGAGAATCTAACGTGGTTCCCCCTCCTGCCACCTTCATTCCACTCAGAAGCACGAGACAAAGCCCATCGGTGCCCCCGGCGGCCCTGGCCTGTGTGGCCTCCGTCATCATCATCGCCTCCCTCTCCCCACCACACCCCTGCCCCTGCTTCCCAGTCAGCTGTCCCTCTGTCCGTCCTCGGATGCCCTGACCTCTCATCCTGCCTCTGTGGTCCTGCCCGGCGGCAAGGAGACGACAGACAGATGTAGAAACAGATACTTAGACAGACGGTGTGACGATACAGACACTGGTACGCATGAGCCAGCTCGCCCCCCCTTGAATCTCGGTTCAAATGTCCTCTTTTCTGTGAGGCTTCCCCCCCGCCCCCCCCCCCCCGGCTGCCTGGTTCGTACTGAAGGCTGGTTCTCTCTGGCCCCCCACCACCATCCCCGCCCCCTGCCTGAACCTCCCAACACCCCTCCAGATTTATTTCTCTTTCCAGCGTTCATCGCTGTCGGGCATGTGTGTGCCGGTCACCTGCCCAGCAGAACGTGAGCTCGGACGGGGGGAGGGGAGAACTGTGTGGTCTGTATCCATAGCGCCAAGCACCGGGGCTGGTAAAAGCGGGTCCTCGGTACGTTTTTGTTCAATGAATATATTCTCACCCTATTTTCCTCAGTTTCCCCCGGAGCCGAAGTTTCTGAACGTGTGCCTGAGCAGAGAGGCCTTACTGAGCTGTTTGATTAAGTGTGTGTGTTTGGGGGTGGGGGGGGTGGGAGGGGTCAGTCATGTATTCAACAGATACGTAACAAACGCTGACAATGACCCAGCCTTCTGGGGACGGCTGGGCAGCGGACAGGACAGACAAGCTCCTGCCCATGGCAGCGTATCCGGACGGGGACACATGCCGGTGTGTGCCAGGTCAGCTCTCCTTCCGTGCCAAGTCCGTCCTGGTGAGGCAGGTCCTGGAGCTGAGCTGGACTGGACACCAGGGAGGAGGGAGTCAACCAGGCTCCCCGCGGAGCCTCCGGATTCCCAGCCCACGATCTCAGGGAGGGTCACAGAGAAGCGCCATGGAGGGCGGGCTCTCCGTGGGCCTGACACGGCAGGGAGCATGAGGTATCCAAGGGAGGATAGTGCAGTCACTACAAAGGGGCTCCCGGGCTCCCAGTTCCCAGGGGAGCCGCGGAGATGACCACATGCGGGGAGGGATGGACGGTCATGGCTTTTCCGGGACGTTCTCTCCTGAGGATGGGCCGACATGCCCACTCCATGTGCTGTTATCGTCTGACCTGGAAATCCTCCTGGTCAGACAGGTTCAGAGTCTACATCATGCCTGAAGGTGGGGATCAGCTGAAGGCTTTAGCTGGGGGGTGAATCAGGACTGTGGTCAGCGCCCTGCAGGTACCGGCCAGTGACTGCGCTCTCCACCTCCGGCTGGGGGGGTCAAGGGTGCAGACTGGGGGCCCACAGCAGGGCTGATGGCAGGAGGGATGGAGAGGGTGCAGACTGGGGGCCCACAGCAGGGCTGATGGCAGGAGGGATGGAGAGGGTGGACACTGGGGGTCCACAGCAGGGCTGATGGCAGGAGGGATGGAGAGGGTGGACACTGGGGGCCCGCAGCAGGGCTGATGGCAAGAGGGATGGAGAGGGTGCAGACTGGGGGCCCACAGCAGGGCTGATGGCAGGAGGGATGGAGAGGGTGGACACTGGGGGCCTACAGCAGGGCTGATGGCTGGGGAGGTACAGGGTGCAGACTGGGGGCCCACAGCAGGGCTGACCTGCCATGCACGTGGAACAACCCCTGCTCGTGCGGCTGCCACTACCCAGCTCGCAAAGGCCTGCACATCCAACCCGAGCCCCGCAGGGCGCCTGCAGGGCAGGAGCTAGATTTGTCTTCCCGCCTGCGGCCATCCCCAATTACACAGCTGTGAGGCTCACTGGCCTTCTGCCAGGAGAGGAGGGAGGTGAAGGGATTGATAGAACCCTGCTATGATCTAGCTTATTAGAGACGTTCAAGGAGGCTGCATGGTGAGGAGCAAAAATAATAATAATAAGCATTCAAATCGCATTACCTGAGCGGCCCTCCACAAGAGTCCCTTCACCTCGCCCTGGCCAGTTTGCTCAGTGGTAGAGCGTCGGCTTGGCATGTGGAGGTCCCGGGTTCAATTCCCGGTCAGGGCACACAGGAGAAGCGCCCATCTGCTTCTCCACCCTTCCCCCTCTCCTTTCTCTCTGTCTCTCTCTTCCCCTCCTGCAGCCAAGGCTCCATTGGAGCAAAGTTGTCCCGGGCACTGAGGATGGCTCCATGGCCTCCGCCTCAGGCACTAGAATGGCTCCAGTTGCAATGGAGCAACAGCCCAGATGGGCAGAGCATCGCCCCCTGGTGGGCATGCTGGGTGGATCCCGGTCGGGAGCATGCGGGAGTCTGTCTCTCTGCCTCCCTGCTTCTCACTTCAGAAAAAAAAAATAGTCATAAATAAAAGAGTCCCTTCACTGCGCGTGGCAGACACCCCCGCCCCCCACGGCAAGGTCGTGATGACAACATGAGGGAAGGACCCAGGGAGAGCGTTCGGAGCAGGGCTGGAGGCAGAGCTGGCCCCCAACATTCCACAGGAGCCGAGTTTGTCATCCATCATGGGGGGGCCAGGGGGGGAGGATCCAGGAGATACGGACAGGGAATTGCATGGCATTGGCAGCGTGACATGTGACTCAGAGGGGAGGTGCTGCTGTCCCTGTCACCAGGATCATCCGAGGGAAGGGGGTCATCAGAGGCAACGCCGAGCAGGCGAGATGGAGGGCCTTTCTGACCAAACAGGGCACAGACACGGTCCCTCCCCAGCGTCCCTCTCTGGGCAGCTGGCCCAGCCCGGCGAAACCGGGGGGCTGGTGTGGTTTGTAACAGGATCTGTGACCCGGCCGAAGAAGCCACATAGGCACCGTGTCCCCCACCAATGGGAGAATACCAGATGACAGCCCCACCTGGGACTCGTGAAAATATGCCAGTCTCTACAACACCTATTCGTGCTACTTTTAAAAAAAATCCACTCACTGGCCTTGGCCGGTTAGCTCAGCCAGTTAGAGCGTCGTCCCCAACACGACAAGGTTGCGGGTTTGATCCCTGGTCAGGACACACACGGAACGCAACCAATGAGTGCACAACAAAGTAGTTGTGCTTCCCTTCCCCCCTCCGCTCTCTCTCCCTTCCTGTCTCTCTCTAAAATAATCAGCCGATCAATAGAAAATAAAGGCCCTGCCGGATAGCTTGGTCAGTGGGAGCGTCGTCCCAAAGCGCGGAGGTCGCTGGTTCGATCCCCGGTCAGAGCGCATACAGGAGCAGCTGGGTGGGTGTCCTTGTCTCTTGGTCCCTCTCTCACCAAAAAATATAAGAAATAAAATGAAAAAAAAAATAATGAATCCACTCACCTCTTAGGGAACACCGAAGAGCTTGAAAACTCATGCTGGCCTTCTCCTCATGTCCAAGTGGGAGGGAAGAGGATGCAGGACGTGCAGCCCCCAGGGACGCCTGACCTGCCACCTCTGGGGTGCTGAGAAGCCTCTCTGGATGCTCTCTGAGACGGCACAACCGCCGGGAGGGGGCCAAGTGCCGTTGCTGCCCCCCCCCTTCCCGAGCTTTGCCTCCCTCAGCGCCAAGAGTGTCCTGCAAACTTCCAGAAGTAGCTCTCACCCACCCCCCGAAAGGACCTGGCTGGTGGGCTGTGTCGGGTCCGCTGTGCCTTAACCACGGGGCTGACCGACGTCCACAAGGGACTTCCATTATTCCATCCAACCTGTCCCCAAAGCTCGGGGCCGCGAGGAACAGGAAAGAGCCACTGCGTGCACCAAAGGACGGATTTTTGGAAAGCTTTACCGAGAGAGAGCTCGGAAGCTGACTCCCGGAGAAACGGGCAGCGTCCAGAAAACGTCTTTTAAAAATTGATTTAATGTTGATCCACGTTAAAGGTTTCCACTCCCGGGCAATGAAATGCCCCCCGGCACATCCATGAGTCCCCAGCAACCAGGCAGGACTATTGGCTTCTGGTGAGGGGTTTGTTTATTTCAGCTCTGCCCAGGGGTCTAAAGGGGAAGTCCGAGATAGCTCCGAGGAAACGCAGTGAAGGCAGAGCAGAGGCCCTGGCCTCTCTGGGGAAAGGGCAGGGGCTTGGACGGAGGTCCCCACGCCAGTGACAGAGGCCACACTCCCACCCCCCAGCCCCTTCCTGAACAGTCTGTCTCCAGGCTGGAAAACTCATGGTTAGCAAGTCCCCTTCCATGGCACGCCGTTTGAAGTTTCCGTTTCAAGGCCCTGGTCTCCTAGCGGGCTAGTGGAGGCTCAGGGGGGGTTCGGTCCAGGCTTCCGGCCGGCCAGCGGCTCCGGGGCTGGGCTGTAATGCGGGCAGGCCACTCACCGCACAAGCTTGAGCACGAGGACCAGCAGAGGGCAGCCCAGCCAAAGACCCCGGGAGACACAGGCTCCTAAATGGAAACACACAAAACAGCTGTGGAGGGTGGATGCATCGTGGGTGCTCCCTGGGTCGCCCCCCAACACCCCTCTCTTATGGGACCATTCAGCTGACCTGCTGAACCTTGCTTTGCTCTTAAATGGCCACGATGAAACCCAAAAGGGGTATGGGCTGGGGCGGGGTGCTGAGGGCTAACCCAGGATTCGGAACAAGTGAGTCAGCAGGGCCCTAGCTGACGCCAACGAGAGTCACCTGGGAAGCTGGTTAAAAATGCCAATCACAGGGTCCTCCCCCAGAAAGATCCCGGACAGGCCCGGGAAACCTGGATCTGGCGCACGCACACACCCAGGGGATTGAGGTAATAAGGCAAGCTTAGAAAACGAGAGATTCAAGGCTGGCGCACGGGAATGGGTCCACCCACCCCCGTCAGTCCACTCAGTCCTGGGGGGGATGGAGGGAGGGAGAAAGGCATCCAGGATCATGCCTGGCTGAGGAACCTGCAGGGACACCTTTCGGAAGGGCCCTCGCCACTTCCTGACGCTGCTGGTTTTAAGGGAACGCCGGCCCGGGCCCCTCTCTGCCAGGGACATTGGCAACATCTCTCAGAGTTACCAGCGCACACTCTGCCTGGCTGTCCCCCTGGACGAATTCATCATGCAGTCGGCCTGAACACATGCAGAGTATACGAGGTCATTCACCGCCATGTTTTTTGTGACGTTTTTTGTTTGTTTGTTTGTTTTTTAATTTTTATTTTATTCATTTTAGAGAAGAGACACAGAGAGAGAGAGAGAGAAAGAGAGAGAGAGAGAGAGAGAGAAAGGGGGGAGGAGCTGGAAGCATCAACTCCCATATGTGCCTTGACCAGACCAGTGCAGGGTTTTGAACTGGCGACCTCAGTGTTCCCAGGTCGACGCTTTACCCACTGCGCCACCACAGGTCAGGCTTGTGACGTTTTTTAAAAAAAAAAAAATGAATGAGTTGCTGCCTACAGAGACCTGGTTAAATAAAGTGGTGGCCGCCAGAAAGCCAGCAATGGCACAGCCCGGTGCACAGGGATGAAGCTTCTCCGAGGTCTGCTGTCTGTCAGAGGGCAGGCCTAATCTAGGAATGCGTACAAGATTATTTCTAGACAAAGGCAGAAGGAGCCGGTGACATTGGCTGCCTCTGGGGAAGGGAACCAGGTGACCTGAGGACAGCCGACGGAGGGGGGAGGTATTGTGTCCCTTTTCAGACCCGGCATATTTCAAACCCTGTGTCATTATCTCTTGTGTGTATCACACACACACACACAAAACACTGCCATGCTGAAAAAATAATTTCCAGTGGCAGGCACTTGATATTTTCATGAAAAGTTTACAAAGCAGGAACAGTCCGTGGATCACAGGGCGTGTGGTTCCTGCCAGCCACTGGGGGCGGCAGACGTGGGGAATCCCTCAGGGGAGGCCAGAGAGGGTCCCGTGGAGGTCTCAGGGCCAGGTTTCCTTTGCTGTCTGGGTATCTGCTCATGCAGATACCCTTCACCTGGGACAATCTCCACCTGGCTGAGTCCATCTGCCTCCCCCTACCACCACCACCACACACATACACCTGAGGCTGGGGCTTGGACATCAGTGTCTGTGGAAGGTTTCCACAGACACTTTCCCCCACCAGCCGCTTCTGTCTCCTGTGTGTCCCCTGTGTGTCCCCTCCGTGCCTGTGTCCCCACCACAGCACCCTCGTCCTGCTGCCTTGGGTCTCCCCTCATCACCCCCACACTCTCTGAGGATGGAGGACTAGGCATGTGGCTTGTTCTCACCTGTCTCCCCCACCCCCAGCCCCCATCTCAGCCCGAGGGCACTGCTCACTAAAGACAGAAGGAATCACAGACAAGTCGGAGAGGGAGGGAGTTGGGAAGGAGGGGAGGGAGTTGGGAAGGAGGGAAGGAATAGGAAAGGGCAGCCACAGAGCACACGCACCTCCCACGCACCTCCCACGCACACACCCGCGCACACGCCCCCCGCTCCGCTCAACCCTCAGTCGTCAGCCCCTCCCTAGCTCCTCTCCCGACCCTGCTCGTAGGGTGATGACACCCCCTGCTCATTCACAAGACATCTGGGCCCGCCTCGCTGACCTCTGTCCTCCCCGGCCCCCACCCCGGGCCTGGCCCAGGGCAGGTGCCCAGTCCACACGGGGTCAGCTGATGAGAGAAGGGAGGAGGCAGCTCGCGGGTTTTAAACACTGGTGGCTTTTCCAAGCTCCCCACCACCCCCCACCCCCGGGGGGGGGGTGACTGTCCATCAAGTGCAGCCCGGAGTTGAGAGTCGTTTTATCCATGTCTAGTAAAGAAAGACTGGATTTTTCTCTCTGAAGGCGGAATTTCCAGTGGAGAGACCTCCTCCCCGAGGCCCGCCCAGGGGGGCGCGGGGATGCTCAGCGCTCACCTGGCGGGGACCCGGCGGAGGGCGTCCAGGTGGGGGTGGCGCTCGGGGCCGCCTCCAGCCCGGAGCGGGTCTTGGCGCCATCTAGCGCCCGCTGGAGGCTCTGCAGCTGCGGCGCGCTGAGCTGCCGGCGCTGGGCGGGGGTCACGGCCGCGGCGTTCTCGGGGCCCAGGGCGGCCAGCTGCCGGGTGGACAGCTCCTGCAAGGTGGGCAGGCGGGGAAAGAGGGCGCGGCGCCCTCCTGGACCATTCCGTGCTCTCGCCTTAAAAGTCACAGCACTCTTTCGCTACAGAAACACACAGATTCTTTTCCATGGACATTCCCCCTCCCCCCCCCCAAAAAAATAAATATTGGAATACCAGGATGATTTGCTATTCGGAAACCATGCAACAGAAGACAGAAGCAATGAAATTATTATACAGAATTCCAGCTAGACGTGCTGGCCAACCCCGGCTGAACCTGAAGGCCATTCGCAAAAAAGAAGGGGATTTTTTTTTTTTTAAGTGTGACTGACAGAGGGGGCGTTCAAGACCTTCTAGCTCCAAGCTGAGACTTGGAGTCATCCGTTATGAAAGGGGAGCTGACAAAGGGCATCGCGACATCTCACCGGGTGACTCTGTGTTGGAAACTTGAGCTCCAAGGTCAAGATCTGCACCCGTGTTCCCCACTCTGCTCCCTACAAGCTACATGGTTATGGGGGGGTCAAGGGACATAATCTCTGCGGGTTTCCGGACTAGCTGCGGGTCGGTAAGGAGGACGTGTTTCTCTCCCCCGCGGAGCCCAACACTTTGGTAGGACCACCAGGACAGCGAGTCCTGGGAGGGGTCAGAGGGAGGGGCAGTGCGGGACATCAGTGATGTCTGCCGTGGACCCGGAAAGGGGACATTCCGCCGGCAAGCACTGTGCCTCTGAGGACCCTAGACAAGATGTTTTCTGAAGCCAGGTCAGTTCCGAGGACGTGGTGACTCGTCCCAGCGGGTCTGGAATGAGATGGGATGGCCGGGTTCTGGGGGAGACCCTCTAAAAGTCATCCGGCTGGTTTTCTCTACCAGCCCAGGACAGTCTGAGAGGGGGTCCTGCTCTTGCACCCCTTCTTCTGTTCCTTCATCCTTTTTTCTGTGTAGGGAGGGGCGCTCCTGGACTCAGGGAGATGCTTCTCTAACCCCCCATCCCCCACCAGGACACAGCTCCAGCTCCTGAATGTGAGCACGGGGCCTTCATGCTCTGGGCCCTGCCTCTCCGGCCACCTCCCCCAGCACTCCTCAGGGCAGGAGGATGACCACCATGTGTGCGGCCCCCAGGGGTCCACACCTCTGCACCTGCACTGTGCTCTTCCTCTGCCAGGAACACTGTTCCTCCCTCTCCACCTGTCCTGCAAGATTCAGCACCGCCTCCTTCCTCTGAAAACACGCACGCACACGCACAAACACGCACGCACACGCACGCAGGGTGTAGGTGTTCTTCTGGCTTCCGCCTTCTATCTACTATTCACAGAGTCTGTATTATGAAAATTATCTTTTCTTTCTAATGTTGCTGACTCACCACCCAGAGGCCAGCCTGAAACTCTAGGCCTGCTGCGCTATGCTTTACAAATCAAATTCAAAGTGGTTTCCAACATTTAATTACAGGAGATTTCACAGTGAAAATGGAGACTTCTGACATCTTCTCCAAAAAAAAAAAAAAAGGAGAAAATAAAAAAGGAAGCTTCAACCACCCTGGGACCCTGTCGTCACATTGTCACACGGCATTACTGCGCTGGACAGTGAGGAGCAGCCTCCCCCCGCCCCCAGACGGGGCTCTCCCATTCACGTCCAGCCTTGCCCAGCCCTCTGCATGCCTTCAGACTGTCTCCCAGGGTCATACCAGCCCAGGGGCACCTTGACCACAACACGGGTGGTCCACAGGAATTGTCGGAATGCATTCCCAAGCAAGGGAGCACCCACAGACCACACTCCCAACCAGACCACGAGCATGCGCTCGGCCAGGTGCCAGCATTCAGGACTAAGCCGTCCCCGCAGAGAGCACGCCCTAGAAGGACAGGTCCGTGACCCTCCGGACTATTGAGTCCCCCCCCAGACCAGCTACTGCTCCTGCGCGGTGCTGGGAGCTGTCCGGGGTGCTGAAATAACTCAGGGCCGGCTCTGTGTCTTGAATGAACCAATGACGTGGCATCGTGGGAATTTGTCTAAGCTGGTCTGTGTGTCTTACTCAGTTGAGGGGGCACAGGACGTGCTGCCAATGTATGCAGCAAGCAAGAATCCCAAGGGTCAGCCCCCTTCAGAGCCAGACTGTCCCTGACATACACTCCCCTAATCTCCTACCCAGATAGGAAGCCGGGGCCTCTCACTGGGTCCTGCGTCCCTAACTTCAGCGAACCCACTTCCCGCCCCCCGCCCCGTTTCCGTGTTCTCCAGAGTGGGGTGTCACCTGTCCTACTGTGGCTTTTTAAATAATTTTCTTTAAGTCCATTCAAATAGATTGTACTGAAATGCATTTTAAAAGGAAGTATGACCCAGGTTCACAAACTCCCATCTGCAAGTTTGAAGCCCAAGGGGGGGAAAAAATAAAAGTCTGCAAATGGAAGGTTCTTCCTC
Source organism: Rhynchonycteris naso (assembly GCA_037038555.1). NCBI lineage: Eukaryota > Metazoa > Chordata > Mammalia > Chiroptera > Emballonuridae > Rhynchonycteris > Rhynchonycteris naso. Next base: position 206,055,969 of record CM073000.1, read on the forward strand.
AGGTTTAAGACAAACTCGTTTGCCAGGAAAACCGGGATCTGAACGGATGTGAGGTCGTTTATAGGCTCTGTTTGTTTTCAGTTAGGGTGACTTGTCACTGGGTCCTTAGCAGAAATATTCATGGGTTTGCTCAGAGGTACTTCCCCCAGACCCTGTGACATACTGCACAGTCACCGCGTGATCTTTCCAAAATCTAGAAAATTCGGAATTCCGAAATCTATTTGTCCCTAAAAGTCTGGGATCAGGGAATATGAACCTGCCATTCCCTCATACACAGAAAATCAGTGTCACTTGCTGTGAGGAGAATGCAACCAGGAAAACAAACACAATTAACACATAAGCTAACACGTGGAGGAAAAGAAACTATTTAAGGAAGCCCTGACATTCCCTTGCGACGTGCCCACAGCCCTGTGCTGGCCCTGTGAGCGGAAGCCCAGCTGTGTCCCCTAGACTGCCGGGCCTGCGGCCTGCTCCCCGCTGTGACCTGGGCAGTGGGGTCACTGCTCCAAGGCTCCTTAAGGAACGGAAGACCTACTTTGAATATCTCATCCGGAAGGCATCTGATTGCTGACGGCTGGAAGTACGGCATCAAATCCTTGTCCAGCTCTCGCATCTCCTCCTTGGTTAATCCGGCTGGGGGAGTGAAAGGAAGCACAAGGATTTGGTTCAGACTGGCAGAACTGCCTGTGTTTCATTCATTCATGACGCTGCAGATCTGTGTGTCTGAGGTTCCAAGGTGCACAGCACCCCTGACAGATGGCCCTAAAGACCACTGAGATAAGTTCCCTAATCAACTCAGAAAACAAAACACAAAAAACAACGCAGGTCACATGAGTCCTGAATGGGTCTCCTACGATGAAACGGATACCCAGAAGGTGCATTTTTAGATCTCACGTAAAACTATTCAGCAGCCGGATCCATCACATCCTAAACCTCTTTATTTTCTTAAGTGAGAGGAGGGGAGGCAGAGAGACAGACTCCCACATGCGTCCCAACCAGGATCCACCTGGCAAGCCCACTAGGGGGCGATGTTCTGCCCTTCTGGGGCCATTACCCCATTGCTCAGCAACTGAGCTATTTTAGCACCTGAGGTGGAGGCTATGGAGCCATTCTCAGTGCCTGGGCCAGCTTGTTCCAAATGAGCCATGGCTGTGGGAGGGAGAGAGAGAGAGAGAGAAGGGAGAGGGGGAAGGGTGGAGAGCTAGATGGGTGCTTCTTCTGTGTGCCCTGGCCCATCCTGGAATCGAACCCAGAATGTCCACATACCAGGCTGACTCTCTACCACTGAGCAAACCAGCCAGGGCCCTAAGCTATTTTCACGTGCACAAAACCACCAAGAGTTGTTCAAAAGGTGGAATTGTGACCCCACCCTCTGAAACTTTATGTGCTGAAATCTAGATTTCACTGTAACTATACAGATGTTTGCTACACACAGCCAAGGATGAGTTTTGCTTTGTTTTTTCTGTTTCCAGATTAAAGGTTGAAAAAAGAGAGGCATGTTCAAGGTGTCCCTTACCGGCAATGGTTCCGAGTTCCTGCAAGACAGAGCTGGACCACTCGGGGGGACCCCCAAACACAGTTTCTGCCTTCCTCTTGAACTCAGCCAGGACATGGGCGCTACAGAGCAGGGTCCCAATTCTGGCCACCACCACCCTGGTTAAGATGGAGGGATATCGTGTGAATCTAGAAGATTCTCCAGCCGACAAAGGTGTGTGGGAGGCAGGTCGGACCAGCATTCAAGAAAAACGCAGGTAACCCCACTCCTTGTTTTAGCTCAGAAAGGTGGCCAAGCATCAGAAAGAGAGGACACCTTGCTGAAGAAATGACCCCACCCATCATCTGCCATGTTGCACACCGGGATTTCGGTTACCTGAATTCTGAGATCTTTATAAGCGAGATTTCGGTGGGGTTCATGGCACACAGGGTCGCACCAAGTCCTACTAAGTGGAAGCTCTTCAGATCCTGGATACGGTAGCCTGAATCTGCCAGGAAGCCCTGCAGGATGGATTTAGCCTAGAAGAATGAGGAAGGAGAGGAGATGAAGTGTCCAGGGATGATCAAGACCCTGAGGCCCGAGGGGATAACTCAGGAACACCCTGGACCGATCCCCGACCCCACCTCTCTGGACACACTCCCCCATGCTGCACCATCATCGCCACGCACTCGGGCTGGCCGCCTCCCCCTCCCCCCGAGTCTGGGCTCTGATCTACGGAGGTGTCTAGGCAGTGAGCCTTCGCCAACATCAGAGGAACCATGTCCTTAGTCTTGTCTGCTGGCTTATTTCCTTCCTTCGCTCACACTCTTCGCACAGCCTGGACACTGAAGTTCTTCTGCATCAGGCTCCAAACGGCCCCAACATCTGTTCTCCGACAAAACCTGATCATCGTCCGCCTTGGTGCCTTTGCTCAAATCAGCCCTTCCATCTGAAATGCCATTCCTTCATTTCCCATGGTCAAGACTCAACTGTCCTTTGATTTGGGGGCGGGGGACTCAAGTCCAATGTCACCTTGTTTGCGAAGTCTTTCCTGACTGTGTCAGCCAGAAGGAGTGTTCTCTCTCTGAAGTTCTACAGATATGTGTTTTCCCTTTGCTCTTCAGTTTCAGAGAGCCAAACATCAAATGCTCTGGTGTTGAAAACCACACAGGTTGCTTCATGTGAGGGGGCTGATGTGTGTGGGGGGGGGGGTCCCTAGCACCATGACCATTCACTGTTTGTGCTGAGTTCCAGGGGTAATTCTATGGCTCAGTCCTGACCAGTCAAGGCATCTCTTAGCCTGGTGGCAGTCCTTGGTTCTAGATTGAGCATGGGGTCCAGCTGAAAGCTACCAAGACCTTAGCTGGACTAATTAGGAGAGAAGAAACCTCTGAATCTGCTAAACTCACCACATGGAAAGAGCCTGCCTCTGAATGGAGGCAACAAATTACCTGACAATAGTATTGAAGCCCCTGGATCCGGCCATACCTGAACTCCACACTTGAACGCTTTAGCCATAGGACTTTACTAATTCCTTTTTTTGCTTGAGCCGCTTTGAGTTGGGTTTTCTGCCATGTGTAACTAAATGAGCCCTGATATATTGGGTCATACTACCTATGTCAGGCCTGAGGAAGGATCCAACTCAATCCGTTGGAGATAATCTGTATAATAAAATCTAGCTCCCTCGGTGCTCGTGTGAACAGGTGTGAAAGGTCTCAAAAGGACAAGAGCTCACAAGGCAAAGATGGAGAGGAGGGAGCAGCCGTGGACAAACATCCCTTGTATGGGAGTGAGGATCACAGGGACATCACCCCATCATTAACGTGTCAAGTGTTGGCAAAGACTGTGTTGTGGTCAAAGAATTTGCAGCAAGTAGGCACAGGATGTGACTTTTCATGTGGAGGTTGCTTTAACATTTCTCTGGTCTGTTAAAAATGGCTGCCTCTTCCGAGAAGACTGCCTGGATTTCCCCATCTCAAGTAGTCTCTCTCCCTACTACTTCCATGAGCACCTTGCTCATTGTATGCTTACCACCTATCACAACTTAAAATTTTATTTTACCTTGATGGCTACCTTATTTGTCTACTGTCTCCCCAGCACCTAGCACAATGCCTGGCACACAGGCTAGAGTCGATAAGTACTTTATGAATGAAGAATGAACGGACAGCAGAAGGAGTGGTCTATAGAAGGTGGGTGTAGGCAATATGGACTCCTCCAAGTGGCCTGAGATTCCTGCCTTCACGTGGTGAATTGGTTTCAGGAAAACTTCGCATGGTCCTGCCAATTGGACTGGCCCGAACCCTCAGGAAGTTGCCCTCCACGATTACCGAGATCACAGGTTCCATGGGGGGGGGGATTTCAGGAACACCACGCTCAGACCTCCGTGTCTTTAACTGGCACCTAGATGCATCCTAAATCATCACTAACACTGCTGAATCCCTCCTTCCTACCCGCACACCTCACAGACCATCTTGGCTAATCACGACAGCCCTGTGTAGAGTGCCCATCTTACCCACGCAATACACACCTAAAGACACACGTGCCACGCAGACACATGCCACATGTAATACACACAGCTAAAGACACACGTGCCACGTGTAATACACACACCTAAAGACACACGTGCCATGTGCAACACACACACCTGTGCACGTGGCACGTGTGTCTTTAGCTGTGTGTATTACATGTGGCATGTGTCTGCGAGGCACGTGTGTCTTTAGCTGTGTGTATTACACGTGGCGCGTGTGCACGTGGCACTTGTGTCTTTAGGTGTGTGTATTACATGTGGCACGTGTGTCTTTAGCTGTATTACACGTGGTTCATGTGTCTTTATGCGTGTGTAACATGTGCGCGTGGCACGTGTCTGCGTGGCACGTGTGTGTTTACGTGTGTGTAACAAGGAGCCCAGGACTATAATTCTGAAAATTAAAAAAAAGGCCTGACCGGGTGGTGGCACAGTGGATAGAGCGTCACACTGGGATGTGGAAGACCCCAGTTCGAGACCCCGAGGTCGCCAGCTTAAGCGTGGGCCCATATGGCTTGAGAAAAAGCTCGTGGGCATGCCAGGTGGATCCCGATCAAGCGCATGCAGGAGTCTGTCTCTCTGTCACCCCTCCTTTCACTAAAATAAACATAAAAACTTTTTAGAAAAGAAAGGTCCGGCAGCATCCACCTACCTGTCCTGGGGTCCATCCTGACTGCTGGCTTAGGGAAGCCACGGTGTCGATGGAACTGAGGTCCAGCTGCTGTAGCTCAGTCTCATTGAGAGCCAGAGCAATGCGTCCCAGGGAGACAATATGGTGTTCTCTCCAGAAAGAAGGCACGTCCCAGACCTCCCGATGGATAAAAAAAAAAAGGCTACGTTATACTGACCATTACTGCCCATATTTAAAACAGATATAGGGTCACCTCTTGTCTATGTCAAGTTCTTTCATAAATCAATAAGAAAAACATGACTCTATTTGTCTTTATAACAATAGACAAAACACATGAACAGAAAATCACAAAAGAAGAAATAAACATAGAGGAAAAGTTCCGTCTCGGACATAATTGTAAAAATGCACATTAACAACAATCAACGAAACCCATGTTGGCCAATGATACCGATAAGGAATAAAAAGAATGACCATCATGGTACTGGAAAGATCTGGAGTAAACTAGGATACCCTCACTTGTTGTTGCTGGGAATATAAATTGATATAGGCTTTTTAGAAGATAATTTGACTATATGTAATAAAAGTTTAAAAAATACACTGGGGAACAACTTTTTTTTCATTTTCTGCAGCATGAGGTTTTAGAACTTTTTCTATAGTTTTCTGTATCGCTGATTCAAAATCTAAAATCCGTTTTTCGGTGAAAGTTCTAGTTTTTATGCAATTTTAATTTCTTTTTGTTATAGTTAATGACATGCATTGGATTTTAAATTGGAGTTAAAGGGCAACGACTCTTGGATTGAACATAACCACAAGGCAATTAATGTTTCACAAACATCACTTTTACGTAATTGTAGTTGTTTTTAAATGTAAAAAATTATTATCTGATAAAAACACCCTCTTACTTTGTTTTAAGATTGAATCATGGCTTCTTCGAGTAGGCGTAAATGTAAGAATAATCCTGACAACTTCTGTTATATATGTGGCTGTTACACACTTCAATGTCAGAGGCGCAATATTTCACCATTTGTGACCCGTGCATATATTACCTATATTCAAGTTTCCCTTGGCGATCAAGACAAGCATTGGGTTCCTCATATTGTGTGTCATAATTGTGAGGAAATGCTTCATGACTGGACGAAAGGAAAATGCAAAGGAATGCTTTTTGTATTCCCATGGTTTGGCGTGAACCTAAGGACCACAGCAGTAACTTATTTCTGTCTGATCCATACAAAGGGCATTGGCAAGAAAAAATGGCATATGATCACATATCCTAATATTCCTTCAGCAATACGACCTATCCTACACTCTGAGACACTCCCGGTTCCAGTTTTCAATGGTTTTATTTCTTCTAAGGATGAAGAAAGTGAACATGGTGATCAAGTGTATTTTGATAAGATGCATGAGGAAATGGTTGTAGAATCTGAAGGGTCTTCTTCTGATGCCAAGTGGTCATTAACCCCTCAGCAGTTTAGCCAACCCGAATTGAATGACTTAGGAAGAGATTTGGGTCTATCAAAGAAAGTAGTTGAGTTATTAGCCTCCAGGCTTCAAGAAAAGAATGTACCTCACCAGTCAGCTCAAGTATCCCATTTCAGGAAACGTGAACAAATTTTTGTGGTATTTTTTTCCGAAGACAAACACTTTGTTTACTATCATGATATCAGTAGTCTTCTCAGCCAGCTAGGTGTTACCACTTACAGTCCAACAGAATGGCGGCTATTTCTTGACAGCTCTAAATGAAGTCTGAAATGTGTTCTCCTATACAATGGTAATGTTTATGCAGCGGTTCCAATTGGTTATTCAACTCATCTGCGAGAAGATTATAATGACATAAAAATTGTCCTTGACTTTCTGAAGTATGAGGAGCATAACTGGATCATTTGTGTGGATCTTAAAATGGCAAATTTCCAGCTAGGACAACAGAGAGGTTTCACAAAGTATCCTTGCTTTTTGTGTTTGTGGGACAGCTGAGCTCAGGAGAAACACTGGACACAGAAGGAGTGGCCAAAACGTGAAGCTCTGGAAGTAGGGATAGAAACTATTGTGAATGAACCTGTAGTTAATCGATGCAAGATCATTTTCCCCCACTTCACATCAAACTTGGTTTCATGAAGCAGTTTGTTCAGGCTTTGAATAGGGAAAGTGAATGCTTTCAACCTATTATTTCTGCTTTTCCTGCCTTGTCTTTCGAGAAGACAAAAGCAGATGTATTCAATGGACCTCAAATTCGAACCCTCATACGTGACAAAGAATTTGCCAGGAAGATGAATAAGGAGGAGAAAGCAGCATGGCAGTCTTTTGTGGCAGTTACAAAGAACTTCCTTGGCAACAAAAAAGCAGAAAACTATGAACTTCGGGTTCAAAGGATGCTGTTGGCTTTCCGCGACATTGGATGTAACATGAACATTAAGATTCACTTCCTGAACAATCACCTTGATCAGTTTCCCGAAAATCTTGGAGCTGTTAGCAATGAGCAGACTACTGCTGGAGCATCAAACGAGATTGTCCTCAACAAGTACACAAACACAAGATCTACAAATGCAAATTTTTGCCTGAATAGAATTTAAATAAGTTTTGCACAACTTTTATGATTAAAATAAGTGTTTTAATATGTTCTATTTTGAAATTGTAGGCAAATTCTGATGCAATCATATCTTTTAGTGTACTAGTGTATTTACTGCATTATATAAATTATTATATTTTCACAAAGATGATGCTCAAGAAGACATTCCACTTCATATGTTAAAATGTTGAAAATTTTACAATAAGGTGAAAACCTAAAATTTTTAATTGCAAAAAAACCCTGTAGCTTACAGAGAAAAACTAATGTCAGATTTGAGATCAGCACACTCGAATTAGGTAAGAACAAGTGTTTTTGTGGGTGCAACAAAAGTTTTGTTCCCCAGTGATATTTATACTCTTTGACCTAGAAATTTCACCTCTGGGAATTTAACCTAAGTAAATAATCAGACACGTTCGGAAAGAAATATGTACCAATATGGACTTTTGAAACATTTTAAAAAATGTATAAACAATCTAAATGTCTTCCAATTAGCTAAATAAATAAGAACCAGTCATAAAATAAAATATTATGTAGCTGTTTAAAATGTTGATATAGACATATATTTCTTTTTTTTTTTTTTTAAGTGAGAGGAAGGGAAGTAGATAGACTACTGCATGTGCCCCACGGGGACCCATCTACCCAGCAACTCCCATCTGGAGCAGATGTTCGAATCAACCAAGCTATCTTCCATGCCCAGGGCCATCACTCAGACCAACAGAGCCACTGACTGTGAGAGGGGAAGAGAGAGAGAAGAGGGAGGGTGAGGGGAAGAGAAAGAGATGGTCACTTCTCCTGTGTGCCCTGAACGGAAATCGAACTGGGGACATCCATATGCCGGACCAATGCTCTATCCATTGAGCCAACTGGCCAGGACCCCTAGATTCATATTTCTAATATGAAAAAATATGCATTGTATATACTATTGGGTATGGGCAGAAGTTATGGAGTAGTAGGTGAGTGTTTATTATTTTTTGGTAAATATATAAATATACACGGAGTAAAGAAATGAAACATATAAATATGTTTTACACATATACACAGAAATCTAGTAAGCTTCAGGTGAACAGATCAAAATAGTAACAGTGCTTCTCTCTGGGTAAAATATTATGACTGATCTTTATTATTTCCTGACATTTATTTTATCATTTTTAAAATGTATTTTATTTTCTTTTTAATGTATTAAAAAATTTTTTCTTGCCTGACCTGTGGTGGCGCAGTGGATAAAGCGTCGACCTGGGAACACTGAGGTCGCCAGTTCAAAACCCTGCACTGGTCTGGTCAAGGCACATATGGGAGTTGATGCTTCCAGCTCCTCCCCCCTTTCTCTCTCTGTCTCTCTCTCTCTCTCTCTGTGTCTCCTCTCTAAAATGATAAAATAAAAAGAAATTAAATTTAAAAAAATTTTTTCTTCTTCTTTTTAAATGTATTAAACTTATTGGGGTGACCTTGGCCGATGAGATGATGCCGGGGTCAGGAGCACGGCCCCACAGCACACGGTCCGCGTGTTGCTTGTGTGTTCGCCCCCCCCCCAAAGTCATGTCTTCTCCATCTGCCTTTCCCTCCTGCCACCCACACACATTTTTCTCTGTGTCTCTAAGCTCTTTTCTTTGCTTAATTCTGACTTTCTGACTTTTCTAGAATAAATCTGGACTAGCTATTTAAGACACAGTTATAAATGTAATTTTTTTAAATATTTTTTTAATTTTAATTTTATTCATTTTAGAGAGGAGACAGAGAGAGAGAGAGAGAGAGAGAGAGAGAGAGAGAGAGAGAAAGGGGGGAGGAGCTGGAAGCGTCAACTCCCATATGTGCCTTGACCAGACCAGTGCAGGGTTTTGAACTGGCGACCTCAGTGTTCCCAGGTCGACGCTTTATCCACTGCGCCACCACAGGTCAGGCTATAAATGTAATTTTAAGGGATTTAATGGCTTCACCCGCTGGGGTGACCATTCCACCATGATCCTGAGAGCTGACGCAAGCCACTCAAAGGGACCTTTATAAAAAAAAAAATGGCAAACGTCTTCCGGTCTCTTTTTGCTCTTTCCTGCTACGTTTGCAGGTGACTTTGCAACCGATTCAGAGAAAGGAAAGGCACCCTCCCTAAGCGGCCCCCACGGTCAGAGGCAGCAGAGTCCCCTGCAGAGGTGCTGCTGGGAGCGTGGCGTCGGGTCTGCCCCTTGGTTCCCCGCTTCCTCTCACAGGTGGGCTCTACCTGTATGGCCTTCTCCTTCAGGGTCATCAGCTGAGGCCAGCTGAAACCCCGGACAGCGCCCAGAAGATCCACACTCCTGATGAACGTGTCCTCCTCCATGCAGAACAGGTCCTGGGGGGCCCAGCAGGCATTGGCTTCAGCCAACCGGAAGATGTCATCGGAAGAGGGCGCCTCGACTCCATGGCAACCTGACGATGGGAAGACAGGTGCGTTGTCACTGTCCAGGGTCTCGTGAAGAGGAGCCCGCAAAGGAATGAGGCAGCAACGACACAGCGGGTGGAGGACCCCAGTCTCTCCCGGGTGGAGGTGCCTCGGAGAGATCGGCCGCCCAATTCATTAAGCAGAAATCTGTCGTCCTGCGTGAGGAACTAACAAGCAGAACGCGGTGTCCAGTTTCGTTATTCAGTGTTGCAGCACTTGCCCTTCCTGAGACATAACACCCCACCGTCTGCTGTCCGAGTCCTGACCCGCAGAAAGCCCCAGCAGGGGCCACGCACTGCGTCCTTGCGGCCTTCCCTGGACGCGACTGCCTCCGGTCACGTACGCTTGGCCTCGACCTTCACTTCCCCGGGATGGGGACAGAGAGTCACTCGGTGCTTTCCTCCAACACGCGGGGAAGGAACAAAGGACAGAGAATTTCAGGAAGGGTCGGCCTGTGTCCTTACCGAAACGGGTAACACCTTTCTGCAGTTGGGGTTCACCCAGGAGAGGGGGTACAGCGTGGATACTGACAGGCAAAGGCTCGGGGACCGGTCGGAACCCCACGTCGGCCGTTCCTTGCTAACGACCTGGTAACCAGATCGCGGGCAGGCGACCCTGTGCACGACCCTGTAGGAGTTTTTGCCACACGGCATGCGGCCTTGAGGTCCGCACGCGCCGCCGGTGGAGAGTTCCGTCTGTAAATTCAAACCCAAAGCTACGTCACCCCTCAGTTTCCTCAACTATAGAACGGGAAGAAAACAACGTTGTCAAGTCTCCGTGAGGGACTAGATGTGTTATCAGATACAGAGCCCTTCACGTCCGGAACACCGTGAACACGCAATACCCGCTTCTACTTATTACGTAGGCCGCCCGCCGCCAGCGCCCAGAAGCGTCGAGCGGGAAACCCAGAGTTAAGGGTTCCAGACTTGAGGAAGAAGGATCGCTCCTCAGGGTGGGAAGGGAGGATGATTTGCCCTCCCATAAAAACCCCGGGGGGAGGCTGTGCCCCCACTCTCCACCCCAGACAGAGGAGAAGCGGACCCCCTGCTTTGTTAGCAGCGGGAGAAACCCACCCACTTTGGTCTTTTGAAAAACTTGAAACATACCTGGCCACACCGGCTACCCCTCCCTGGCACAGAAATGTATTGTCTTTGGTGGCCCAGCGGTGCTCCACCAGGGAGAACACCCCAAGGCTCCTTGTCTTATGAAGAGCCATCCTGGACCCCGGTGGTGACAGAGTCACCAGCACCAGCCCTGCCCCCCCCCAGGACATTTCCCAAGCCTTGCGGCCCCTCCCTTCTCATGGCATCCTCAATGCCAATTCACTGGACTCCGATCGAGAGGTGACACTGGACCAGGTCAAGGGCAGAGTGTGTGTGAGGCCCTCCAACATCGCTGTCATAACCCACGTGCAGGGGACAGAAGACCCACCCCTTCTAGACGCCCCCCTTTCCCCACTTCCCGTTGAAAACTGGATCCGGTGACAACACAGAACTAGAGGCACAGAATAATTAAACAGTGCAACGGGAACCTGGTCTTATTGCCGCCGTGTTGCCCAGCCTGGCAAGAAGCAGGTGTTTAGCAAATGCTTGTTGAATGAATCAACACACACACACATACATAAACATACAGACACACACACCAATTCACTAAAATGAAACCAAGTAGTAATTCTGCTAATCCGTCCATTACTACAAGCACAGCAGTGATTAAAACCCAGAACCACTAATGGCAACTCGGGTCACACACTGGTAACAGCACCCTGAGTTTGGAAAGACTAGGAATGTTGCTCTGTAACTGGACTGGGAGGCTGTGAGGAGAGTGGTGAACTCCACCATATTTGGAGTCAAATCCAAGAGCTGTCAATTATTTCTTTTAAATGAGAGGAGGAGAGAGAGTGAGAAAGAATTCCGCATGCGCCCTGACCGGAATCCACCCATCTAGGGCCGATGCTCAGATCAATGGAGCTATTTTTAGCACCTGAGGCTGGCACTCTCAGACCAACTGAGCCACTGGCTGCAGGAGAGGAAGAGGAAGGGAAGGAAGAGAGGGAGGGGGAGAGAAGTAGATGGTCACTTCTCTTTGGTGCCCTGACCAGGAATCGAACTGCAGACATCCATACGCCAGGCCAACGCTCTAGCCACTGAGCCACTGGGCAGGGCCAAAGAGCTGCTCATTATTAACACTGTGACTTTGGCCAAGTCTCTTCATCTCTCTAAAGCTCAATTTCCTTTCTCAGGAAAATGGGAGAGACCACAGGGCCCCCCTCACAGGACAGAGGTGAAGGGAAGACAAAGTATGGCGTGCTGATCACCCAACATGAATCAGATCGTCACACTTCTGTGCTGAGACACGCCCTGAAAAACCTACCCAGGGTAAAAGCCCAAGTCCTTAGGGTCTCTTTAGAAGGATTCGCATAGCCTGACCAGCGGTGATACAGTGGATGGCGCGTTGACCTGGGATGCCGAGGTCCCAGATTCAAAACCCTGAGGTCGCCGGTTTGAGCACAGGATCATCAACATGATCCCAAGGTCACTGGCTTGAGCAAGGGGGCAAGGGGTCACTGGCTTGGCTGGAGCCCCCTGGTCAAGGCACATATGAGAAACAATCAATGAACAACTAAAGTGCTACAACTACAAGTTGATGCTTCTCGTTTCTCTCCATTTCTGTCTGTCTCTCTCTCAAAATAATACTAATACCACTAATAATAATAATAAATTTTAAGAAATAAAACGCCTTAGATGACTGGCCTTGTGTCTCACTCTACTCCAGCCACACTGGCCTCTCCTCTCTCACTCACACTTTCTTCTTTCTGGAAGATTCCAAAACTCCCCCGTTCCCTCAGGTCTTAGCTCATATATCAAGTTTCTCAGAAAAATGGAAAGGCTCCCTTTCAAACTCCAGCTCCCCACCCAGACTTGCAACCCTTACCTCCTTTATTTTCCTTCTCAGTACTTGTATCATCACACAACACGCTACTGTGTAACTTCTTGTCCGGCCACCCACCCCCAACCATTGGAAAGCAGCCTCCTTGAGGCCAGGCGGGGGGTTTGTGTTCTCCCCACACATCCTGCTCAAGGATCATTTGTTGCAAAACCACAGAGTGATCATTTGTTGCAAAACCACAGAGTGATCATTTGTTGCAAAACCACAGAGCGCAAGCACGGACTCTTAGCTGTGATTACCGCCCTTCTTATCAGGTCTGAGTAACTTTGTCGCCTCCTCCCTGACGCACACACTCCTGCACTGAGTAGGTGGACGGTCATAATAAACACCCCTAACACTGAGCATTTCCTACAGACCTGCCAGGCACTGTCCGGACCGTCTTAAGAGGTTTAAACCCACGAAGCCTCACTATAACCTGATCAGGCAGGGACTCTTATTGTACCGTTTTGCAGAGGGTGAACACAGAGACACGGAGAGGTTGAAAAGCTCACCCACAATCACATGGCCAGTGAGTGGCAGCTGCAGAGTTCACACCGGCCAGCCTGGGCCCAGCACTGCATACCGACCCACTCAGCCATTTGGGTTCCATTCAGTCAATTGTTTTGAAATGCTTGTTGTGGCCCTGGCCAGTTGGCTCAGCGGTAGAGCGTCAGCCCGGCATATAGATGTCCCGGGTTCGATTCCAGGTCATGGCACACAGGAGAGGCACCCATCTGCTTCTCCACCCTTCCCCCTCTCGCTTCTCTCTCTTTCTGCCACCCTCCTGCAGCGCCGGGCACTAAGGATGGCTCTGTGGTCTCTGCCTCAAGCGCTAAGAAAAATTTTGGTTGCTGAGTGACAGAGCAACGCCCCAGATGGGCAGAGCATCACCCCTAGTGCCAGGTGGATCCCAGTCGGGGTGCATGTGGGATTCTGTCTCTGCCTCCCCTCCTCTCACTAAATGAAAGAAAAAAAGAAAGAAAGAAAGAAAGAAAGAAGAGAGAGAGAGGGGAAGAAAAAAGAAAGAAAGAGAAAGAAGAGAGAGAGAGGAAAAAAGAAAGAAAGAAGGAAGGAAGGGAAGAGAAGGAAAGAGGGATGGAGGGAGGGAGAAAGAGAGGGAGGGAGAGAGAAAGAAAGAAAGAAAGAAAGAAAGATAGATACGTTGCATGTGTCCCAACACTAACCTACTAGTCTAGGTGAGCCACACAGGATGTGATTCCGAATCACTTCGCAAAGCCTGTGGATTTGTGCCACCCTATTGCTTTGCAAACATTTCAGCCAGCGCCCTAGACCAAGCATCTGCTTGATGCCAGTGACTCAGCCTAAACACGGCTGCCACGGCCCGGGCACAGGTGCCCTGGAAACACTCACCAGGACTGGGATCAGTGCTGGGGACCTTCTCGCTGCTGTTCCGAACAGATTCAAACACAGCCCGGAGGAATTCTTTGGGGGGCAAGGTCCCAGCCATCTCGGAAGCTGTTTGCTGAAGGATATCAGGGAACTGTGGGGTATAAAAGAGGAACAGAAGGAACTAATAATAATTAAGTCCACGATACAGATCGAAACCAGAGTTTAAGCTCTGCCAGTCCTTACCGCCTTGAGTTTTCCTTCCTTCCTATAAAACAGCTTTTCATATAAATTTAATCCCTAGCCCAACTAACCTGGTCGCTACAAAGAATCATATAATAGGGTACTCAACCACCATAACAATTCAACACACGTTCAACGCTATAAGTGTATCTTATTTATGCAAGCTGGTCACGCGCGTGCGTGCGTGTATGTGTGTGTGTGTGTGTGTGTGTGTACGGCGCTGGTGCATGTAAGACCTGGAACACACACACGTGTAGAAAGAGCAGGGCGGTTGCTAAGTGACAGCTATGCAAGAGAGCCACATGCAAAGTCAAGGTCAGTTAGCTGCTGCGGCCTCCCTCCCCTTTTCCTGAACCTTGGGCGACCTGGGCTGGAGCTGGAAAACAGCGGAGCCCCTTTGGGGCAGGGAGGAAGGTTCCAGAGAAACCAACTGGCAGCAGCAAAGTCAGTGGAATAGAATGCACTACGTTTTCTCTCTCCCTTCAAACTCTTTCAGCTCGCTACCAGAGAACACAGAGGTACCTTTGTGGCCACGGAACTTAACTCCTCTCCCGAGAAAAGAACGAGTAAGGGTGCCAAGTCCCTCGTTGTCTCGGCTGTCCAGTTCTGGGGGTGTCTAAGAAGAGAAGAGATGAGAAGCAGTAGATTGAAACACCGTGCTGTTGTCCGTGACCCTCACCTATAAGAGTCTGTCTTCCTATGCGGAGAGACTGTCAACCACATGGTCCCCCTTCCCTGGCCAAGACATGGTGTGTGTGATACAGGCTGGCCATTCAGAATCATCCCTAGGAATTTCAAAAGAACTACTGGACAAGCCTTCTCGCTTTCTTCTGGTATCTCAAGCAGTAAAAAAAATAAAAATAAAAATATTGAAAGCCATTTCCATCACCACTGGAGATAATAATTAAGTCACACCCCAGAACACAAAGCTGAGGGATGAGAGGAAACATCCTTGACCTCATTCGAGCTCCTGCATCCAACCATGCCTGGGATCCACCCTGGGGGGGGGGGGTCCATTACATTCTATTTCCGAACTCACTCAATTCTCATTTTGTGGCTTGAATTTAATTGATACATTTTTGTGACTACGTCACGATGTTGTTTCCTTCCTCTCCTTCCTCGATAGGACAGTGATGGATGGTTTACCCGTCTCTTTACATTATTACCGAAAGAGCCTTTTCTCTCTTACAAGATGAACTTTCCTCCTGAACCAAGCAGCAGACCAATAGCATGGATACAGAAGCTACTGTTGCTCTTATAGGGACCCCAAATGTCTACAGTGAAAGGACACCTGCCCAGTTAGCAGTGGTGACCCCTCTCTTAGGACCGAGGCAAACCACCCCCCTGTCCAGAAAGCACCTCCCTTGTCTCTTTGACTAAAATAGGATCCCACCAGACCACAAACTCCAGCAGGACCGGAAGCACACCTATCTCAATGGCCACTAGTAGGGCAGTTGTCACATACTCCGGTCCTGCGTGCCAGGCACTATGGTAAGGTAAGTCCTCTGTATGTGTTCACTCAGTTAACTGTCACCACAATCCTATGGGGACAATCCCCACTACCACCACTCCTCCCCCCCCCCGCCCCTACGAATGTGAAAATAAAGTGCAAAAGAAATTAAGTAACTTTTCCCAGGTCACAAACACAGACAGGAGAGGACCCCAAAAGGGAGTTCTGACTCCCAACTCAGTGCTCTTAAACTCGACGTCGTCGCAGAGTGTCTGGGACACAGTGGTTCCACCAAAAACGTTTGTTGTCTAAGGGCTGATGGACGGCTAGCCCCTACTCATCGGTCCGACCCAAGTTCAGAGCAGCTCTGCTCTCCCCCGCCCCCAGGGGCCGCTCTCCTCGCCGGGAGCTGATGGCACCCCAACTGTGTCTGTCCATCACCACGCGGTGGTTACTGTTACTCAGAACAGGAATCGCTCCACCACCTCCTGCATTTGTCAAGTGCTGCATTTTCCGAAACTCCTTTCCTTTCCACCTGCCCAGGTGCGTGGGGACGACCAGGTGGTGCCGGAAGGCCGGGGACCGTGTGTCCTCACTTCACAGGGAAGCCGAGGCCAGAAGACGGGTGGTGGCATCTCCAGCACAAACGTAAGAGGCTAACCTCACCCCAAGTCAGAGACTCTCTCTGGGCTGGACACCCCTTCCTCTGCCTGCACATCCCCCCCCAATCCTGCCCCACGGAGCTGAGCCCCGCCCAGGCCCCCACCCCATCCCCCAGAGCTGAGCCCCGCCCCCACCCCCATCCCCATCCCCCAGAGCTGAGCCCCGACACCCCTGACCCCGCCCTGGAGCTGGGCCCCGCCCCAGAGCTAAGCCCCGCCCCAGCCACCACCCCCACTCCCACCCACATCCAAACCCAGAGTTGAGCCCCGCCCAGGCCCCCACGCCCGCAGAGCTGAGACCAGCCCCCACTCGGCCCCCACTCAGCCCCCCTCCGCCCCCGGAGCTGAGCCCCGCCCCCACCCCCAACCCCCATCCCCCAGATTTGAACCCCGAAACCCCTGCCCCTGCCCCTGGAGCTGGGCCCCGCCCCAGAGCTAAGCCCCGCCCCGCCCCAGAGCTGAGCCCCGCCCAGGCCCCCACCCCGCCCAACCCCCAGAGCTGAGCCCCGCCCCCACCCCCATCCCCCATCCCCCAGAGCTGAGCCCCGACACCCCTGACCCCGCCCCTGGAGCTGGGCTCCGCCCCAGAGCTAAGCCCCGCCCCAGCCACCACCCCCACTCCCACCCACATCCAAACCTGGAGCTGAGCCCCGCCCCCACCCCCAACCCCCATCCCCCAGAGCTGAACCCCAACACCCCTGACCCCGCCCCTGGAGCTGGGCCCCGCCCCTGGAGCTGAGCCCCGCCCCGGAGCTAAGCCCCACCCCACCCAGAGCTAAGCCCCGCCCCACCCCAGAGCTAAGCCCCGCCCCACCCCAGAGCTAAGCCCCGCCCCTCCTCACCCGTGCTGCTCCAGGACCCTGAGCCGCACCGCCGCCTTCTGCTCAGGGCTGAGGCCCGGGCAGTCTCGGAGGCCGTGCAGGGCGGTGGCCCAGGCCCCTGCGGACACTCCGTGGAGGAGGAGGGCCGCCGGCAGGTGGCAGAGCAGCTTCCCCACGATGTCCACGGCGTACTCATCAGCAAGGGAGTGGTCCTGAAACAGACACGTGGGGCTCAAGGTTGTGACCCCTTAGAATCACTTCCCCACCCGCAAACCTCCTAACAGTTCTGGGAGGGGACGTGTCATCGCCGGCCCCGCCTCGGACTAGCAAAGATAGCACAGCGCCTGATTTCACCCCCAGGACGACCTGAGTTGGCTCCAGGGAGACCCCACGGGAGCGAGTGTGGACAGAGACTCCGTGCATGGGGAGCTCCAGGTACACGAGGGCTGTCGTCGTGTTTTGCTCTGAGGAGACCCCAGAGTTCAACTACCATTATGATACTAGTATATTATTAATAATAATAATAATAATAATAATAAAAAGCATGTCAAAGTTTGTATGGTCCTTGGAGGTCTTCAAACTTCCTTCTCTCTCTCTCTCTCTCTCTCTATTTTTTTAATCACATGCGAGTCAAGGAGGCAGAGAGACAGACTCCCACATGCGCCCCAACTGGGATCCACCCAGCAAGCCCACTAGGGGGTAATGCTCTGCCCATCTGGGGCTGCTGCTCTGTTGTTTGGCAACTGAGAGCTATTTTAGTGCCTGAGGGTAGGCCATGCAGTCGTCCTCAGTGCCTGGGGCCAATGTGTTCATTTGAGCCATGGCTGCGGGAGGAGAAGAGAGAGAGAAGAGGGAGGGGGAGGGGTGGAGAAGCACATGGTCACTTCTCCTGTGTGGCCTGGCCGGGAATCGAACCCGGGACTTCGACACAATGGGCCAACGCTGTACCGCTGAGCCCACTGGCCAGGCAGGGCCTCAGACCTTCTCAATGTGACAGAAAGAGCTAGTTTTTATTGAGTGCTTACTATGTTCTGGGCACTAACATTTACAGGCCTGGATCCATCATTCATTAAAGTGGTTCTAAGAGGTAAATACTAACATCTCTGTTTAAAGAGAAAGAAACCGCCAGCTGGTGGTAAGGCCAGGGCTCACAGCAGGGCAGGGCAGCTGTCTGTTTGGGCCTTGGTACTAAACAAGACCTAGCCTCTTTTGTGCCCTCGATAACCCTACCAGG
Organism: Rhynchonycteris naso; assembly: GCA_037038555.1. Classification (NCBI taxonomy): domain Eukaryota; kingdom Metazoa; phylum Chordata; class Mammalia; order Chiroptera; family Emballonuridae; genus Rhynchonycteris; species Rhynchonycteris naso. The sequence goes on from CM073000.1 coordinate 206,074,256, forward strand.
AAAGTGCTCTTGTACCCACCCTGCAGGTAAGGGACTGAGGCTCAGGGAGAGGAAGTGACTTTCCCACGGCCCCTTAACCAATCACCGGCAGAGGCATGCCCAGAACCCAGGCTCTGTGTGCTGGGCTCTGTCCAGTGCCCCAGAGCAGTCTCCCCATCATTGGGCTCCCAGAATGGCAGTCTCCAGCACCAATGGCCAAGACTGTCCCACTTGGTGGTTTCTGAGTCAGCCTTGAGACCCACAGCAGGTTTGAGGTCCCAGCCAGACCACCAGAGAGCTCCCCGGAACGGTCCCAGATAACCGGAAGGAAAGGGAGGTCAGTGAACGTGTCCCCCACGCACAAAGTTTCCTTACCAGACACTGCTGCACTTTCCTGAGGACCAAACTCTTTTTGTGGGAATCTAGAACCAAGGAGTCCAAGTGAATCTTCCCCAGGCTGATCAGAACGGGCACACATCGGGACACAGGGACAGAAGCCAGGTAGCGAGCCCTGGAGGGAGACGGGGAGACAATGGGGAGAAAGACAGTCGCCGCTCAGGATGGCTAGCCCGCAAGCAGGGTCTGCGTGCTCAAGAGCTTATCACAGGGGTATCCTTCAAATGTTCCTTCTCCCAGGGATGGGGTGCTTGCTGCCTTTGGGCCGGTGGCAGGTCTCCCGCCCATCATGCTCCTCTCCGATGCCCCAGTGGCACTTGATCACGGGATAGCATCTCCATAAACATGTGTTGATGGTTGACCGGTTGAGGAGAGTAAAGGAAAATTAAGAGTCCTTCTGCCTTAGTGGGGAGCCCCTTTCACACTCAGCCCCACCCTCCCAATCCCAGGGCTGGGGCTGAGGAGAGCCGATGGGTCCAATGTTGGCCAAAGAGAGTCAGACCCCAGTCGTATTGAGAAGAAGGGGAAGAGAGAGTCGTTCTTTTCCCTGAATATGAAACTAGGAAGATGTAACGTGACATCAGCCAGGGGCCACCAAAGAGAGGGATCTGCTGACAGAGAAGCCTACAGAGGACATCTGTCAGAGAGATGATATCATTTCAGCGCCTAGATCAAGCCATGCCTGAAATCCACCCCTGGACTTTCCAGTTACCTGAACCCCCAAAATTGCCTTTTATTGCCTAAGCCAGTTTGAGTTAAGATTTTTTGTTACGTTCAACCAAATAGCAGCTTGATATTGTAATTGGCTTCCGGACTGCCTATCCCCCCACCACCACCACCATAAGATGGTAATCTCTTCTAAGGAAAAAATGTAGTTATGTCTAAGAACTAGTACATAATAAGCCCTCAATAAATATTTTTTGGATGAATGAAGACAATAACTGCAAGAGAAGGAAGAAAGGAAACAGTGTCCAGGTCATGTTTTAAACGCAGGGCTGCCACACACACAACCCCCGCCCCAGGCCTGAGCACCCACACATACGGGGAAACATCCCCACAGTTCGCATCAACCCCGACTCTCCTGGGAGCTGGGCACAGCTGTGAGGCCAGCCCGGGCAGGGTTTGCTTTCGTGGCCTGGGTGGCTTTGGCTTTGGTTTTTAAGATAACAAGAAAAGCCTAGGGTCCTGAAATATCTACGTGGGACTCAGAATCTAAATCCTGGTTCTTAAGGGCTTCGCTGCCAAAGGTACTCTCCACTCTGCCTCTGACTCCCCACCGAAACCCCGGGGCGGGGGTGGGGGTGGGGGGGAAGGATCCCTGCGGGCGGGGTGAGTCCTCTTTATTGTATCGCTGAGCCAGGGCGGGGGGGGGGGGGGGGTGGGGGGGGGTGGGGGCGACGCTCACTTACGGGAGGGCCGTCAGGAGGAACGGCTGCATGTGAGACCTGGACACCTCCCAGTACTTCCAAGCCAAACAATTCAGCTGAAAGATGAAAAGAGCACCGGGCATTTCGTCAGATGATGTTAAGACCAAACAAGAGGGTGCTTTGTGGGTGCCGGGCCCTCTTCCCAAGACCTTTGCAAATGTTTCCTTCCTGAGCAGAAAGAACACCCCGTGGAGGAGTGGGTACCATGATGCTGCCCACCGTACGGAGGAGCAAGCTGGGGCCATAGCAAGAGGAACACCCAAGAACTCAAGTCCAAGAATGCTCACCGGAGCTGGTTTATCACCCCGGTCGAGTAAGTGGTCACCGTCAACGTCCCTCTGTAGGGACCGGTGGGGTCAGTGACAGTATATCCAGACAACAGAATACTACACAGCAACAACTTCCAAATGGAAGATTTATATATATATATATATATAAACATGGCACGATGGCTGTGCTCTGTTTTATCTATGTGTACGTATAGACGGGTCATGACGGGTCATTTGCAAACTTAAAACAACTGTGCATACAGTAGGCGCTCATTTTTGCTTTCTAAGGTAGATGTTACTATGTTTTATATATACCAACAACCTCTCCACGTAAGTGCCAGCTTTTCTCTAAGTGACCCCCTAGAGGTTCTCTCAGCCTTGGCACTGGGGACACATGAGGTGGGACAACTCTTTGCTGTGAAACTGCCATCCGCACCCTGGCATGCTAAGCAGCAACCCTGGCTTCTAGCATACCCCCCCCCCCAAGGGTGGTGACCACAGGTGTCTCCAGCTGTGGCCAAAGGGTCCCCTGTCGAAAACCACTGTCTTAAGGAGACATTTTCATATATATATATATGTAATTACGTGTTTTCAGCAAAAAGATAAAGAAAAAAATGAAAATTTTCTAATGAACTTGTCTTTGAGGGTTCTCTCAGGACTGGGGAAGAGTCCAGGTTAAGGGGCTTTTTCTCGGGGACTATTCCTGTTTGAACGCGGGGTCTTCCTACAGCCATTGGGGCAGTTCTTGGCCTTCCTCCCCACCTGGGTGAGGTGTCTCATATTCTAGTCAATGGTTCTCACCGGGAAGGCAGTCAGCAATGCTCATCATAGAGCCTCAGCCCAGACCCTCTAACGCAGTGGTTCTTAACCTGGGTTCTATGGAACCCCAGGGGTTTGATGAGTCAGTCTCAATGATTCGGAGAAACCTCTGCCGCGGAGGCCAGAATAAAGTAATACCGTCATTTGTTGTGAGTTCATGCACTTTGTTGGTTTTGTTCTTTGAGCAAGGGGATGTTCATGCACGGTTCATTTTGTGCACCAGTAAAAAAACATATACCTATGTCTTGAATTTGGAATAAAAGAATCATATTTTATTTATCACTAAAGAAGGGTTCGGTGAATGCACGTATGAAACTGGTGGGTTCGGTACCTCAAAAAAGGTTAAGAACCACTTGACGGAAAGTCTGCAAGTGGGACTCTGCGATCTGTATATTTTTTTAACACTTTTATTGAGATATCATGGATCTGCAAAGAACTACGGTGTATTTAACCGGCACAATTTGATGAGTTTGGACGTTCACAAATACCCAGGCTAGCATGACCTCAGTCCAGGTCACAGGCAGGTCCAACAGTTTCCTCCTGTCCTTTCTTTACTGGTTTGCCTGGAAGAGCACGTGACATGAGAGCTACGCTCCTGAATTCTGACGTGCGCACACCCCCTCGCTGACTGTGGGCACGGGGTGGGGGTGGGGGGTTGCCCAGCGGGGCGCTGGCACCTACATCGCCTAGCAAAACCCGACCCTTTGAGCCGAGGAAAAACCCAAGCCCGCCTGCCCTCCGGTCTCCCCGAGGCGTGTCCACAACCACTTGGAAAAGAAGTTTCAAGAGAAAAAGAAAAACTCTCTGAGAGCCGAGCTCTGTTCCCGGAGAGCCTCTTGAGAGGACGAGGAAGGAAGAAGTGGCCTTCGGTCTCAGGGGAACGTCATGGTGAACACCCAACACCGTCGTGGTCCCAACGGTATTTTAAGGTTCAAATCAGAGCATGGAATAAGCACGGTGTGGAGCCGCTGGCTGTGAGCACAGAGGCCTTTGTGAGCCTTGGGCAGGGCAGGGGGTGGGAGGGGACCAGAGAAGCCCGGCTTGGTCTCTGGCCCATGTCACCACGTCACCGGATCACCCCGGCGTCAACGCCGGGTCAGCAGCGCAGCGCGGGCAGGCAGGGACAGGAGTACCTGATATGGTGAGAGCAGAGAGAGGTTGTTCTCAAAGTACTGGACGTGGGCCAGGAAGGAGTCGGGGCTCAGGGCTTCAATGTGGGAGCAAGTCACCCCTTTGATCAGCTGCCCGGCACTAGGAAACAAGACAAGGGGCCGGGAGAAGAAAGGGAGGTGGAGGTAAGACAGGAAAGATGGAGAAAGAGAAGGTGCATAGGAGCTGATCTGACCCAGGCTACAGCAAGGGCTGGTCCCACGCTCCCGGCTGGGAAATTGGGCTCCAAAGAGCCTGTCAGCTCCCCCCCCCCGGGGTCTGGAGTGGGGTTCCGCTACCTCAGGAGCTCCTCGGGCCTTCTGGTGGTCTTTGACAGAAGATCATACAGGAACAAGGCCTGAGGAGAGAGAGTGATGTCGGCGTGGATGGGACCCTCACTCACCGGGAGGTGCACCTGCCGTGCCCAGCCCCATTTTACAGACAGGGGAAACAGAGGCCCGCCAGGATCTGTGACTAGCCTGGGACCGCATGCCTGCTCAGTGACAAAGCTGGGATTTGAACCAGTGGCAGAGAACCTGTGGGGCCAGGAGCTCACTCACACCCAGGCCCTTCCCAGTGCTCCAGGAGGTGAGGGAGGGAGGGAGGAGTTGGCCACCACCGGGCAGCAGGCTGGAGGTTTGCATCCTCTGCTTCATAAAGCTGCTGCCCAGCTAAGAACCCTGTCACCCCTGTTTCCAGGCCCAACCCCTGACCTCCAGGAGGGGAGAGGGGGGAGGGGACAGAACAGGAGGGGAGGGGAAGGAAAGGGAGGGAAGGGGAGGCTGGAAGTTTCCCCATCACCCATGGCCAGTGAGTTCATCCAGCATGCCTATGTAATAAAGCTTCCCTAAAAACCCAAAGGGCAGGGTTCCGACAGCTTCCGCTGGGTGACCACAAGGCGGCGCGAGGGACGGTGGCACTTGGGGAGGACGTGGGAGCTCTGAGCCCCGTCCCCAGGCCTTGTCTGTACGTCTCTTCCACCTGGATGTTCCTGAGTTCCATCCTTCCACAACAAACCCGTGACCCGGTGAGCCAAGCCTTGCTCTGAGTTGCTGTGAGCCTCTCTAGCCAAACCCAGGGTGGGGGGGGCGGTCTCCAGACCCTCCGATTGATCTACAGCCTGTCAGTCAGGTGCCCAGGCAACACCCTGGACTCGGCACGAGCTTCGGCTGCGAGGACGGTCCGGTAGGACGGAGCCTGTATTTAACCCGTGGGATCCAATGCCCTCTCCAGGTAGACGGTGTCTGCTAGAGTGGCCTTGTGGGGCCTCCCCCAGCCCAGCGGTGAAGGAGTCCCCCTGCCCGTGTGGGGACTCCCCCTGGCACCAGCGCGGGGGTCAGAGCCCTCAGGGATCGTACCTGACTTCTACGTAGCTCCTTCTCCTTCAGGATGGAGAAGTTGAACCTAGCTTCCTGCCGTAAATCGAAGAGAGACACTTCCGTAAACAAAGCCCCTTGTACGTCCATGACACCTGCAGAGGCTTCTTCCACCTCCTTCACCTGCCGAGCAAGAGGGAACACACTAGCCGCCCATGGTCGAGGGGGCGCCCAGGCTTGGGCAAGGGCCAGGCGCTGGGGTCAGAGGCTTCCTGGACCAGCAAAACCCGTCCGATCGGGTCAGCAAACCAGTGAGGTGGGAACAGTCCCATTTTACAGCAGAGAAAACCGAGGCTGAGGGAGTAACGGGTTGGTAAGTGAGGTTCAAGCCCAAGTTCGTCTTGTTTCAAAATCTACGCTCTTTCTTTTCACCATATGGGTTTCTGCTGTCTGCAGGTGTTGACGTTTGAAGACAAACCCCTTTTTTTCCCTGGTTTCTTTAACTGATTTTGCAGTTGGAAAAGGCAAGACTGAGAGATTAGGACCCCCTGTTCTGGAGACCCACTGCCACGTGAGAAAGAGGCATAGCCTGACTTAGAACCACTGAAGGACCTTTCAGAAGCACTCCAGGAACTTCAAAGTTTTCGATTGGAGAAACAAACTTTAAAAATATTATTATATTGGCCCTGGCCGGTTGGCTCAGTGGTAGAGGGTTGGCCCGGCGTGTGGAAGTCCCAGGTTCGATTCCCAGCCAGGGCACACAGGAGAAGCGTCCATCTGCTTCTCCACCCTTCCCCCTCTCCTTTCTCTCTGTCTCTCTCTTCCCCTCCTGCAGCCAAGGCTCCATTGGAACAAAGTTGGCCCGGGCACTGAGGATGGCTCCATGGCCTCTGCCTCAGGTGCTAGAATGGTTCCAGTTGCAATGGAGCAACAGCCCAGATGGGCAGAGCATCGCCCCCTGGTGGGCATGCCGGGTGGATCCCGGTCGGGTGCATGCGGGAATCTGTCTCCCTCCCTGCTTCTCACTTCAGAAAAATACAAAAATAAATAAATAAATAAGTATATCACGAAACCTAATTTATGAAAAGTCCTCCAGATTTGACTCTCTGGGGAGAGCCGTGGAGTCCGGAAGAAATAAATGTAAGGTCTCCCGAGGGGCTCTTTCGGAAAAGGAGGGGTGGCGAGCATCTGGAGGCTCAGGACAAGTCTTCGCCAAAGGCAGAGCCAACCCCAGCCTGAGGTGACATCCCGAAGTCCCAGGCCACTCCCCATACCCCCACACCACACACTCCGCGAGCCCCACGGCCACGGGCCGGACACCTCCCCCTCACCTTGCTGAGGACCCCATGCTGCTGGGCAGGCGACAGGTGGGACACATGCGAGGAGACTGGGCTTCGCAGCAGCTGGGCCAGGTCCCTGGGGTCCATGCCGTAGAAGGCCTGGGTGCCAACCCCGGCCAGCAGCACGCCCATCTGGCTGATGTTGTGGAAGGACAGCACCTGAGCGGGGACCGGCCATGCGGGATGAGTGAGGCTCTGCTGAGACCTCTTCCTCCTTGCAGGCCTTGAGCAGACCCCACGGCATGCTGGGTAGCAGGATGGGCACCGGGGGCACCACCATGAGCCAGACGTGTGCTGCCCTCCCAGACCTGCCTGCCTTCCTTCTTTCCTTCTATCAGGAAAGAGGGTTAAATATTACAACATGACACCAGCGGTAACGGCTTCCCTGGGGGTGCACCTTGCTGTCTGAGGCCACAACTCAAATAGCTAGAGCAGGGGTCTGTGCACCCCAGCTGACATGTGTGTGTGTGTGTGTGTGTGTGTGTGTGTGTGTGTGTGTGTGTAATTCCTATTAATAAAGTCCAGATTTTGCTCTGGCTGGTTGGTTCAGGGTACTGGCCCGTTGGCTCAGCAGTAGAGCATCGGACCTATGTGTGGAAGTCCTGTGTTTGATCCCTCCTCAGGGCACACAGGAGAAGCACCCATCTGCTTCTCCACCCTCCCCCCTCTCCTTTCTCTCTCACTCTCTCTTCCCCTCCCGCAGCCAAGGCTTCACTGGAGCAAAGTTGGTCCCGGGCACTGAGGACGGCTCCATGGCCTCCACCTCAGGTGCTAGAATGGCTCTGGTTGCAACGGAGCAACTCCCCAGATGGGCAGAGCATCGCCCCCTGGTGGGCATGCCGGGTGGATCCCGGTCGGGTGCATGTGGGAGTCTGTCTCTCTGCCTTCCCGCTTCTCACTTCAGAAAAATACAACAAAAAAAAAAGAGGTCCAGATTTGAGTCTTTGCTTTTTGGTTGTTGGTTTTTAATCGGATCGTCAGGCAATACAAAAACACACTGGCAACAAGGGGCCAGAACTGACCGGCAACCACCTCTGAGGTAGGCCCTGGGGCTCTCCGTGCACCCAGTCCTGACACCTCTTACGATCCCCGAGGCTGCCCTCCGGTCTCACCAGGTCCCCTGGCAGGCATCTGCCATAGCAGAGACCTCACTCGGTGACCTCCAAGTAGGAATTCTGAGTTGAGATGAAGAGATGTTTTGGGAATGTCCTTGGTGCTACAGAAAGGAGAGCTGAGATTTCCTCTCATGATGCTCAGGGGAATGGACGGTCTCTTCCCGCCCCCCAATGATGTTCCTGGCTTCTTAGTAAAAGTCACCTTGTAGGAAGAGACGAGCCACTTCGTTCAAGGCTGGGAGGGAGCAAGACAGTGTCCCGGATATCAGGTCCAGAGACACGGCCAGGTGAACCCAGGGGGCCCCAGCCGAAACAGCGAGGGCTGGCCAGCCTTCAAACTAATGTCACCCCAAGGCTCGAAGGGACAGGGTGATGGGCTAGCCTTGGCCTTGAGTCAGACAGTGAGAATGGGCTGGACGATGATCAGGGCATCATGAGGGAAGCAGTTAGCATGGGAGTTAAGCAAGCAGGTTCTGAAGCTGGATGTCCTGGTTTCAATCCCAACTGTGTCCCTTCTAGGTGACCTTGGCAATGCCCTGATATGCTCTGTGCCTCACACGAATGCTCTGGAAAGTGAAAGTTATAACTCCACTGACTAACCTCACAGTGTTGTTGGAAAGAGTAAATGATTAACTCACTTAGACCAGAACCTGGTACCCCGTAAGCACTTAATAAATGTTTGTTGTAGTCTGACCAGGCAGTGGCACAGTGGATAGAGCATTGGACTGGGATGTGGAGGACCCAGGTTCGAAACCCCGAGGTCACCGGCTTGAGCATGGGCTCACCAACTTGAGCAGGGGGGTCACTGGCTTAAGTGTGGGATCATAGACATGACCCTGTGGTCACTGCCTTGAGCCCAAAGGTCACTGGCTTGAGCCCAAGGTCACTGGTTCTGCTGTAGCCCCCTGGTCAAGGCACATATGAGAAAGCAATTATTGAACAACTAAGGAGCCACCATGAAGAATTGATGTTTCTCATCTCCCTTCCTGTCTGTCTGTCCTTTCTGTCCCTCTCCCTGACTCTCTGTCTCTGTCAAAAAAAAAAAAAAAAAAAAAAAAAACCCAAATGTTTGTGGTTGTCATATTGGAATTGGTTCCAATCCAGTCCCCATGAGCCAGTTTGCTTCCGGGGAAGTGACATGAGTGTGAGCTAGAGGAACAGGAGCCAAATGTTTAGGGCTCAGATCTCTGGAGTCCCCCCCAAACCCCCAAGAAAAGGGGCCATTTCTCACCCCGGGAGTGGCGAGTGCATCCACTAGACACGTGCTACCTTATGTTGCCAAGGTCACAGACAGGAGAGGAGGCCGGGACTGAACAGAAGGCACCTGGCTTCAGAGTCTGTGTGCTTAACTCCCTCCCTACGGGGCCTTCTGTGGGGACCGCTCCCTCTGTGCAGCCTGAGACTGGGGTGAAACATTATCTCTGATCCCAGGAGGAGGGACGTGTCGGCGTTAGTGGCCCCCACAACGAGCAAGAAAGCCCTGGGATGAATCCCACACTTTGCCCAGCCGCTCAACGTAAGCTCCTACCCGCTGAGTTTATGCTCCAGGTCCCCAGGGTGCTCTCTGGCCTCTTCCTGTGTGCTGACTACAGAATCCCGATGCCATCGTTACCCACCTCATCTTACAGCTAGAGAAACCAAGGCAGAGAGAAGTCACACCAATTGTCCAAGGCAGCGCACGGACCAGCCGGCCAGTGCAGAACAAGTGATCCCATCGGTCCTCTGTCTTGGCCCTACCTTCTTACTGACTGGATGCCCCTGCTGGGTACAGTGCCCATTCCTGGCCCTTGGGTGTCGGGGGGTTAAAGAAGAGCTCAGAGCTCCCACTGACCTTCTCATGGGCCAAGTATTTGGCAGACAAGATGATGACCTGGCTCTTGGCCCAGCCTGACACCTGGTTGAGGGTGGAGATGGCGCCATGCACGGCCTCCGGGGAGAGGGACTCCAGCTGACCGTGCGTCAAGCCCACAATTGCGTCTGACAGAGAGCCCAGGGTCTCGTTGAGGGTCTGGTTCTCCGTGGCAATGTCCAGGAGGTCGGCTTTCAGCTGGCAGGGGGACAGGCCGGAATGAGGGACGACAGCGGGTAGGACAGCGGTATCCCTCTGACCGTGCCCTGGGGCGGATAGTTCCACAGCACCCCGTCCCCCACCGGGCCTCGCCCAAGGGCGAGGGACTCCTGCCATGCACCCAGAGAACACTGCCTGCCCAGGTCTCTCGGTCTCGACCTGCATGTGCCGCAGCTGGACGAGGTGCTTTATGTAAACATTCATTCGTTACTAAGTCAACCCCAAAGGACGGCAGGAGGAAGCGCTGTCCGCTTCACCCACCATAACTCCTCCACCCTCTCGTAATGTGATTTTCCTTTTTGTGACCTTGTCACCAATGAGATCAACGTGGGTGTTGCATCCCATTTGCATAATTGAACCACGTCCGTTGACCTTTTACGTTTGCTTTTCTGATGTTCTTGTTTCGTAAAAAAAAGAAAATCAAGTGCTTCTTCTTTTTCGTCGCTTCACCTTCATTTTGAAATAGCCCCTCGCTTTTGTGAGCGGTGTAAAAGTAATTCCCAGTGGTAACAACCACAACAACAAAAAGTCTCCTGAAAAACCCTACCTCGCACATATAAATACGGTTAGTAATGGGGCGGGGCGGCTAGGTTTCTGAGACCTATTATGCCTACATACATATTGTTGGGCAGATAAAATATAATATGCTCACTTTGTTAAAGATGGCGCTGCCCACATGGAAGCCCGTCACCCAGGTGATATTATTTGCCCTTATGCTTGGGATGGGTGTGGGAGAAAGGCTGTAATGTAAGCAGGCCGGGTCATTATAGCCTAAGGCTTGGTTTTAAGAGTAAGCTTTCCCCTAAACCCTTGACTGATTGGATGATGTGGGGTGGTGCACTCTCCTGAGGAATCCCATTGTGCCTCAGATGAGTGACTTTGTATTAGAGACTTTCTTGTTTGTATAATTGGATGAAAGGTTTTGAATCTATGCTATAAAGTGGGGCAGACTGGGAGCTTACTCTCTTGGTTCCTGAGGTATTAGAGAGGAGAGCAGATTAAGGCCACGTGGAGATGGTAGAGTGCTGAGGGAGAAGCCAGTTAGTGCAGAGTTTGTCAGGAGGAGATGAGAACAGAGGTGAATAAGTCTGGTGAGCTAGAAACCTTTGATTCTAGGACACTCGGATAAGTCAGTAGCTTTGTGAGCACTGAATGTGTGGGTTTTGGAGCCCAGTGTGTGTTTTTGCTTGCCCGCCGGGTGCAAGCTAGGATTAAAGCTGATGGCTCACCAGTTCTTGGCTCCTGTGTTTCATTACCGACTAATGCGAACCTGCATTGGCCGGGCGGCTGTGATCCTGACCGCGAGTACTGGCTTTACACATATTTATTTTGTAAATAAGCTGTAATACATAGTTTTTTACATAATTGTAATATGAACAGAAGTGCGCTTTTCTGCTCTTTCTCACTGAAAACGACATCGTACGGGTTCTCACACTTCGGGGGTCAGCACCTTCACAACTACTTTGTTACGTTATCCCCGCCCAGCTACCGCCGAGGCTGTTTGCCAGCTGGTTCCACGGTACCTCTTGCACAAAAGGGAGCAAACTGAGGACGGTTCCTGCTTTAAGGACACCTGCATTTGCACGAACACTAAATACATGTATTCCTTTCAGAGGTGGGTGCCCAGAGTTCCGGACGGTATGGAAGTGGCCACTGGGGGGCAGCAGAGTCAAGTGAAAGAAAGAGCCGTCCAGCGCCTGGTTCTCCCACGGTAGGGGGTCCCCTTCCCTGGAGCCCACAACAGAGGGGTGGAGGGTGGACCAGAGCAGAGCTCCTCAGTGCCCTATTAGACCAGCAGCATCAGCACTGCTGGGAGCTTGTCAGAAATGGTCTCAGGCCCCGTTGGACCTACCTATGGACTCTGACTCTGCATTTAAGATCCTGGGCAGGCCCTGGCTGGTTGGCTCAGTGGATGGAGCGTCAGCCCAGCGTGTGGATGTCCCAGGTTTGATTCCCGGTCAGGGCACACAGGAGAAGCACCCATCTGCTTCTCCACCCCTTCCCCTTCTCTCTCTCTCTCTGTCTCTCTCTTTCCCTGCCACAGCCACGGTTCAATTGGAGCAAGTTGGCCCCGGGTGCTGAGTGAGGATGGCTCCATGGCCTCTGCCTCAGGTGCTAAAATAGCTTGGTTGCTGAGCAACAGAGCAAGGGTCCCAGATGGGCAGAGCATCGCCCCCTGGTGGGCTTGCTGGGTGGGTCCCAGTCAGGCGCATGCGGGACTCTCTCTGCCTCCCCGCTTCTCACTTCATAAAAATAAAAATAAGATCCCAGGCCGCCGGCTGCCCCTTTAAGTTTGAGGAGGACGCTCTGACAGAGTTCTGATCCACTCAGACCTCTTCCACGCTGCTCCTTCCCATTTTAAGTTCATGTGTTTCAGAGACCACCTGTTCTGGCTGGAGCTAGATCCCGATTAACCTTACGAGTGCCTCTCAAAGGCTGCACAAGACTGTTCTCCCCCATTTCTCTGGCTAGTAAAACTGAGTACTCTTACAGCCCACCCTCTCCCCAGGGCCGCGCATCCCATCTGTACCTTCTGGACTCCAGCGTGGAAGCCCCGCAGGCGGCCGCACTTGATCATCTGGTGCAGGAGGACCTGTGCCAGGGTGGCGTCCAGCGACTCCAGGTCGTCGTAGAAACAGACCAGCAGCCCCAGCCTGTGGGAGAAGACAGGGATGCTTGCAGAGGGCGCTGTGGCGTGGGCATCTGAGCTGCTCAAGACGATCGGTGGAGCTGGGACTTCAATCTACATCCATCCAACCACATCATCTGTCCTCTTGGGGCGAGAAGGGGCAGGGGAAGAGCAGGGTGCTGCGTGAGCCCCAGCAAACCCCCCCATCTTCCACCTGGATATAAGGCGTTTGGCCACAGAGGAGACAGACTCGTGTCTAGGATGCTTTACAACCTATACCTGCAAATGATGACTTCAAAAGGAAAGTGAGGCCCTGGCCGGTTGGCTCAGTGGTAGAGCATCAGCCTGGTGTGTGGAGGTCCCGGGTTCGATTCCCAGTCAGGGCACACAGGAGAAGTGCCCATCTGCTTCTCCACCCCTCCCCCTCTCACTTCTCTCTCTCCCTTCCTGTCTCTTTCTCTCTCCCCTTCCCACAGCCATGACTCGGTTGGAGCGAGTTGGCCCCAGATGCTGAGGATGGCTCCATGGCTTTGTCTCAGGTGCTAGGAAGAGCTCAGCTCCTGAACAACGGAGCAACACTCCAGATGGGCAGAGCATCGCCCCCTGGTGGGCTTGCCAGGTGGGTCCCAGTGGGGGTGCATGCGGGAGTCTGTCTCTCTGCCTCCCCTCCTCTCACTGAAAAATAAAAAGGAAAGTGGAAGAGGAGAGACAGAACAGTATAGGGGCAGAAGCAGGATTTGAATCTCGGTGCACTAGGAACACTACACCCTGTGTGGAGCAGAGCAGAGCATCCAGCCACCCAGGGCTTGAAACCCAGCTTCTACGAGACCTCCAGCCAGTCACTCACCTTCCCTGCAAGGTTGCCACTCACACTTGCACAGTCTTGCACAGGGCGGCCCCGCCTCCCCGAGCCTTTGATAAAGGGAAGGTTTGCTCTCTTCATCAGAGCCCTTACAAGGACCTCAGTGAGATATGGCAGATGACCGCCTCCCATTCGCAGACAGGAAAAGGGAGGCACAGAGAGGGACCGAGATCATGCAACTTTTAAGTGGCAGCTAGGATCAAACCCAGGAAGTCTGGCTGCATGTCCATTTTTATTTTTTTTTACTTAAGTGAGAAGCAGGAAGGCAGAGACAAGACTCCACATGCGCCCCAATGGGGATCCACTCGGCAAGACCACTAGGGGGCAGTGCTCTGCCCATCTGGGGCCACCGATCCATTGCTCAGCAACCAAGCTCTTCTTAGCGCCTGAGACAGAGGCCATGGAGCCATCCTCAGCTCCCAGGGCCAAGTTCCTCCAACTGAGGCTTGGCTGCAGGAGGGGAAGAGAGAGAGAGAGAGAGAGAGAGAAGGAGGAGAGGAAGGGGTGGAGAAGCAGATGGGCGCTTCTCCTGTGTGCCCTGACCGGGAATCAAACCCGGGACATCCACACACTGGGCAGATGCTCTACCACTGAGCCGACTGGCCAGGGCCTCAACGTCCTGTTTTCAACCACTAAGCTATTTTTCCTGTAACCACAGAAATACCCATAGCAGGACCCATGCTAACGGGTGACAATTCACTCGGGATAGGGAAAGGAGGAGGAGCAGTGTTGTGAGAACATTCTCTACGAGTGCATTTGGAAGAATTTAAGGCAATAGGGGGATGTCAGAGGAAGCATTGTGACAGGAAGGCCCTAGGAGAGGAAGAGAAGGTGACTGAACAGAGGCCCCCCTGAGCCCCCAACCTCGACAATTCAAACCCTTTCTGGGCTCACAGCTCCTGGCCCCCGCACGCTGGAAATGGTTCCTGGAGGGAGACTCACGTTACAATCCCTGAATTCTAAAGCTGGTCCCATCTGGGGTCTAGATGAGACCCCCCTGAGAGTGTCGATAACGAGAGGCTCACAGATAGGGGGACTCGCTCGCTCTTTCCAATACGCGACCCGCGCTGCTGAGAGTCACACATCTATCTGCCTGGGGATGGACTGAGGCACATTGTACACAGTGCCCTGCACACGGGAGGTGCTCAGAAAGCACCCCTTCCTCCCACTCAGAACCTCTGGGGAAATACTTCCCCTCATGTGCACAGAGACTATTCAAGGACTAGCCGCCTCCCTCCCCGCCCGGGGTGCTTTGCTGTCCAGAGGAGCTGGTGCTTAGGTCACCTCTCGGGGAAACAGCTCTGAGGGCTCCTTGCCTGTGGATGGTGGAGGTATTTCTCATGTCAAAGCTGGAAGAGCCAATTCTCTCCAGAAACGCCTGGGCCAGGGCCGGCGTGATGTCGTACACGGTGTCCAGCTGCTTGGTGGCATTGTCATAGCTGATAAAGAGCCCCATCTGGTGGATGAGGACAGAAGATCAGTGAGGAGGACTCAAGTGGCCCCGTGCCACCCCGCCCCAGGGTCTGGGCTATGTCCCTTCCCGGGCACTCAGATGTGTACACCATTCTCTTTGTCATATGTTTCTTAATGGTCTCATCGCCTGCTGCTGTGGTTTCTTCTTCAACCCAACTGTTCTTTAAGAAAGTATTATTTTCTTTAGCCTGACCAGGCGGTGGCACAGTGGCTAGAGCATAGGTGTAGAGCCAGTAGGCAGGGCCACCATCACAGCCGCCTGCAGGTTCGCATTAGATTCGGACAGTCGGTAATGAAACAACGGAGCCAAGAACTGGTGAGCCATCAGCTTTAATTCTAGCTTGCACCTGGCGGGCAAGCAAAAACACACACTGGACTACAAAACCCACTCACTCAGTGCTCACAAAGCTACTGACTTATCCGAGTTTCCTAGAATCAAAGGTTTCTAGCTCACCAGACTTATTCACCTCAGTTTCCCATCTCCTCCTGCTCAAACTCTTAACAAACTGGCTTCTCCCTCAGCATTCAGCCATCCTGACTGCTTCTCCTGGCCTTCACGTGGCCTTACTCTGCTCTCCTCTCTAATACTAACCTCAGGAACCCAGGAACCGAGAGCGAGCAAGCTCCCGACCTGCCCTACTTTATAATGTAGAAATCCAAACCCTTAATCCAATCTACAAACAAGAAAGTCTCTGATACAAAGTCACTCATCTGAGGCATAATGGAATTCCTCAGGAGAGTGCACCACCCTACATCATCCAATCAGTCAAGGGTGTGGAGAAGAACTTACTCTTAAACTAAGCCTTAGGCTATGACGACCCGGCCTGCTCACAGCCTGTCCCAGAACACACATTAATATCAACGAACTTCCATGTGGGCAGCGCCATCTTTAACAAAGTGAGCCTAATATATTTTCTCTGCCCAACAATAGGGCTGGAATGCTGAGGACCCAGGTTCGAAACCCTGAGGTCTCCTGCTTGAGTGTGGGCTCATCCAGCTTGAGCGTGGGATCATAGACATGACCCCATGGTCGCTGACTTGAGACCAAAGGTTGCTGGCTTGAGCAAGAGGTCACTGGCTTGGCTAAAGCCCCCCCTGGTCAAGGCACATATGAGAAAGCAATCAATGAACAACTAAGGAGCTGCAACAAAGAATTGATGCTTCTCATCTCTCTCCCTTCCTGTCTGTCTGTCTCTCCCTCTCTCTTCCTCTCTTCCTCTCTCTTGTGCTAAAGAAGAAAAAAAAAAAGAAATAGCATTATTATTTGGCCCTGGCCAGGTGGCTCAGTGTCAGCACACCAAGGTCACAGGTTCGATCCCGGATCAGGGCACGTACAAGAAGCAATCAACAAATACACAACAAAATGGAACAACTAAGTGAAACAACAAGTTGAAGCTTCTCTCTCTCTTTCTCTCTTCCTTCCTGTCTCTCTCTTTCTCTCTCAAATCAATGGGGAAAATGTTCTCTATAAACAAAAATAAAAAGAAGTATTATTTTTTAATATTCAAGAGGCTGAACATTTTTAAAGCTAATATTTGCACGTTGGCATCTAGATTGTTATATTGAAGTCAAAGAATGTGGTTCACAAATTTCCTGCTTTGGGAAATCGGGATGGTTTTATGTTTGTCTTTTTTTCATAGATGAGTGCATTTACAAATGGTCCTCAGGCAACACCCAAAGAGTGTGCGTCCTCTTTGTAAGATTAAAAAGTGAACAACAGTAGCAAGGATCTGAGTAGTCTGTTAGCATCTTTCCGTTCTTGTTCACTTCTTGCCTGCGTCCAGGGGCCGTGACTTTGACAGCTAGCTCCTAGACCCTGAGGCAGTGACTCTGTGCTTAAAGGACTTATATATAAAGCTGCCTGCTAGATTGCTTTGTCCATCTAAAAAATGCCCTCCGGTGTTGGTCCCAGGGTCTCACCTCCCTTTTCTACACTTTTAGATAAAGAAGAAACATTGCAGAAGGCCTCTTGACCTTCGAAATGCCCCCACCATGCCCAGCCTCCTCAGAATTTAACCTCCAACTGCTTCCCGAAATTCACGCAGCACCAGGAGGGCGAGCCAGAGGCTCGGTCCACTTTACAACTGAAGGTTATAACGATGACATGGATCCTGGCCTCCTAGGTAAAAGAGAGGGACTCGGGTTGCCTCGGATTTCACAATAACCAGACACTGTGGGGTCCACGTGTCTTTGAACAAGCCTGCCACCTGGTGCCAAGTCATCTCTCTCGCTGGCCAGGGTGCCCAAGGGATTTCCGTTACCCCTGGGTCCACACCGGGAGGAGGGAGACACAGGCTGACCATGAATTCAGCGGACCTTAGAACGAGAAGTTAACAAGCGATCGTTAACTCCGGCTGACGGAGAGATCCAGAAAGGTAGCTATAAATAGCCCTCACGATTAATCCATGTTGCTTTTGATTTGGGTTCATGCATCCAAGGGCTGAAACTCGCTAGCAACGGTCCTTGGTCTTTCTTGAAGACAAAAATGCCCTTGGAAGTGATTTTTGGTTCAAAGCCCACCCTCTCTTTCTATCGTGCTTGTTCACAGCCGAGCTATCTGGGTTGTCCACGATTCTTTTTCTTGGCTTAATTTAGTCCTCCTCCCCCCAGAATCCATTCCAATGCCCGAGCCCTTGTTCCAAGGGATTCCTTCAGAAACCCAGATATACTGGTCTGAAGTGGGTGTCCAGTTCCCGGGGGCCTCCACTGGCGGGCGGAACAGGAGGGGCGTGAACCATCCCTCATCCCCAGATGCGGGAGTGAGGGGAACGTGACGTGTCCTCTCCCCAACTTACTTCGATGGGACTAATCTTCATAATTTCTTCCAATGACAGATGAACCATATATCTGCCCAATATCCATAAGTTCTCTGCGCTGACCCACGAAACAGAGTCATCTGCAAGAAAAGAAATCAATGGATAGAATAAGTCCATAAATAACCAAAAAGCTTTCGCCCTGGGAGTGTGAGAGTCCAAAGTATCTTGGAGGCTGGGACTCTCTTGTTACATTCATGAATAATTCACTCCATGAGCCTTCCCCGGACAGCCTCCTAGCCACCTGTCGGGAATCCCAGAGGCCCCACAACCTGGGGCTTCGTTACTCGACAGTGTGGCCCCCCCTGGACCAGAAGTACAGGCACCGCCGGGGAACTTGTTAGAAACGCACTACAGGATTTAGACCCCCAAAATAAGAGTTTTATTTTCAGCTCGCTTAGTTACTAAACCGTCTGGCAACTTCAAATAACGTTTGACTTCCTTGTATTCCTAACAGCAGCCATCACTGCCATCCTTACCGACGATCCCCACGTTACTACTCGCTGGAGCCAAACCAAACGACGCTCACCAGGGGGGGCCCTTCTCGTGAGCTAACACGCCTTTCACCTAACCAACCCCTCTGCTCCCCAATCCCAAATCCGGACTGAGCTCACACAGCTCCTCTTCCTTAAAGCCTCTTCTGGTCCCCCAGCCCGCAGGACGCCCAGAGGGCGCTCACTCTAGTTCAAGCATTTGAAATTCCCCGTCAGCGGGAGGAAGACGGGCTGGAGGGGCCGTCAAGTTGAGTTGCACTGTTGATGGGGTATTTGCAACCACTGTGGAAGAGAAGCGTCAACTCTTCATGGTGGCACCTAAGCTGCTCATTGACTGCTTTCTCATATGTGTCTTGATGGGGGGTTACAGCAGACCGAGTGACCCCTTGCTCGAGCCAGCGAGCGACCTTGGGCTTCAAGCCAGCGACCTTTGGGCTGGAGCCAGCGACCATGGGGTCATGTCTACGACCCCCGCGCTCAAGCCGGCGACCTCGGGGTTTCAAACCCGTGTCCTCTGAGTCCCAGTCCGACGCTCCATCCACTGCGCGACTGCCTGGTCAGGCTCATTTACTCTAGTTTAATCAAGAAACTGTCCTACAGGACTTTTAGGAGGGAGGTGTGTCTCTAACTAAATTACGTCAGTGAGGCCTTAGGGGAGCATAGGAGTCTAGGTGGCTTTCTAGGTTTGCATTCTATGGGGTTCAGATTTCTGGGGTCCTAACAATGCATCGGGCAGAGGGAATTTTGGATGCACTGGAGATGTTGATTGATTAGTTTGCCATTGAATGCTCCTTACATACAAATCCCAGAGCTTAACTCCAGGAAAAGGAGTGGCCGGCACCCTCTACACCCCAGCCTCTCTGTCTTCCCACACCACGCTCATGCCCCCCCTCCGTGCCTTCCCGTCCCTCTGCCTGGGTGCCCTCCCTCCAAAGCCGGGCATGACCACTTCCATCTGCCATACTGGTATCCACCGAAATGTCAGGTCTCCTCCGACCCCTCAGCCCAGGGGTTGGCAAACTACATACAGCCCATGGGCTGGCTTCTGTACAACCGGCAGGCTTGGTCTTTACAGTTAGCAGTAGGTGAAAGAAAAGCCATAAGAAAAAGAATATTTTGCAGCATGTGAAAATTACATGAAATCCAAATTGCAGCACCCATAAGTAAGGTTTTATCGGGACATGGCCATGCTTGCCTGTCCATTGTCTATGCTTGCTTTTGCTGTAACATCTGAGTTGAAGAGTTAGAGACCGCAGGTCCACAAAGTCTGAAATATTTACTATGTCGCTTTATAAAAAGAAATGTGTGGCAAGCCCTGTCTCTCCCTCCCTCTCTCTCCCTCTCTCTCTTCTCATTTCTCTCTCTCTCTCTCTTCTCATTTTCTCTCTCCCTCTCTCTCCTCCTTTCATTTCCTCTTCCTCTCTCCCTCTCTTCTTCTCCCTCCCCCCCTCCCTCCCTCTTCTTCTCCTCTCTCTCCCTCTCTCTCTTCTTTCATTCCCTCTCCCTCTCTCTCCCTCCCTCTTTCTCTCTCCCGCTCTTTCTCCCTCTCCCTCTTTCTCTTCCTCTCTTTCTTTCTCCCTCTCCTCACCATCCCCTACAACAGAAGAACTACAGAGCCAGGAGAACACACTCTGTCTTATGTCTGTCTGCAGTCCCAGCAGCTGACGGACAGCGAGCTTTTAAAAAGGATTTTTAAAGTGTATTCTATTTACATTACTGAAACATTTACAAGTTAAAGCGATCTTAAAAGTATTTTTTATTACTAATGTACACAGCCATTCTTTTTCTATAGTTCTTTTTTTTTTCAGTTGTGGTAAAATAAAATATAAATTTACCATTATGTGCCCTGACCGGTTGGCTCAACGGTAGAGAGCATCAGCCCAGCATGTGGATGTCCTGGGTTCGATTCCTGGTCAGAGCACACAGGAGAAGCGCCCGTCTGCCTCCTGCTTCTCTCTCTCTCTCTCTCTCTCTCTCTCTCTCTTTCTCTCTCTCCCTCCCTCCTGCAGCCATGGCTCAAATGGTTCAGGCAAGTTGGTCCGGGCACTGAGGATGGTTTCATGACCTCGCCTCAGGTGCTAAGAAGAGCTCAATTGCTGAGCAACGGAGCAACGCCCCAGATGGGCAGAGCATCACCCTCTAGTGGGCTTGCCTGGTGGATCCCAGTCAAGATGTATGTGGGAGTCTGTCTCTACCTCCCCACCTCTCACTTAATATATATATTAAAAAATTACCATTCTGTTAGGTGTATTTTAAGTGGATTAGCAGCTTGACTGAGACGGTGACTCACACACACACATGTTAAGTGTGCAGTTCCGTGCTGTGAAGCACACCCACACAGCTGTGCAGGCATCTACCATCCATCGCCGGAACGTTTTTTCATCTTGCAAAACTGAAACTCTACTCCTTAAACCTCAGCCGCCAACCCCCTCTCCCAGCCCTCACAACCATCGTTCTACTTTGTCTCTATGAATTTGATTCTCTGTCCCCACCTCCAGGGACATAATCGGGTTTTCATCAACACCTGCCAAATAAATGAACCCTGACCTGTTCCTGCTTTGGTTGCCAGGAAGCTGAGCGCTTAATTTTCTAGATTTTCTTTAAAAAAAATTATCTCGTGCCCCTTGAACACAGGTGTGTTATATAGATTTTGAACCTGTGACCTTCTTCGAAAGGCTCTCAACCAATCTAGGAGGCCGCCACCATCTACATACACCCCACCAGGAAACCGGACCACGCCGTCGACCTGAGGGTAGGTACGAGGGCGTCCTCAGCGCAGGCTCCCACACCTGAAATGTGCACGGGGTGGGAGGGGGGCACATGTTTCATGCCACAGGTGTGTGTATTACACGTGGCATGTTTCTGTGTGGCATGTGTGTGTTTACGTGTGTGTATTACACGTGGCATGTGTCTGCGTGGCACATGTGTCTTTAGGTGTGTGTATTACACGTGGCATGTGTGTCTTTAGGTGTATTACACGTGGCATGTGTCTGTGTGGCACATGTGTCTTTAGGTGTGTGTATTACACATGGCACGTGTGTCTTTAGGTGTGTGTATTACACTTGGCACGTGTGTCTTTAGGTGTGTGTATTACACGTGGCATGTGTCTGCGTGGCACATGTATCTTTAGGTGTGTGTATTACACTTGGCACGTGTGTCTTTAGGTGTGTGTATTACACGTGGCACGTGTGTCTTTAGGTGTGTGTATTACACGTGGCACGTGTCTGCGTGGCACATGTATCTTTAGGTGTGTGTATTACACTTGGCACGTGTGTCTTTAGGTGTGTGTATTACACGTGGCACGTGTGTCTTTAGGTGTGTGTATTACACGTGGCACGTGTCTGCGTGGCACATGTCTACATGGCACATGTCTACGTGGCACATGTGTCTTCCTTTCTGGAAGTCAGGGGAGGGGCAGGGAAAAATCCCAGGTGACCCTGAAATCCAGTCCCCGTCCGCAGAGACGAAGCACCCCCTTCTCAAGGAGGGGCGCCCCCTTCACACGTGCCGGGCCTCAGGGGGCGGGCTCACCGGTGGCGTTGGAGGGTGTCCGCAAAGCCCCCCTCATCCAGGAGTAGAGCGCCTTCTGGGAATGGGCTGAGGTCCGGTCGTAGAGGTCTTTGAACACCGCGGACCTAACGGGCACAAGCATGGGTGGTCACTGGAGGGACAGGCAGGTGCAGGGCTGCCCGGAGGTGCGTCGAAGCAGCTCGCGTTCCCCCAAGCTCTCTTGCGCTTTGAAAACAAAAAACAAAAAGAAAAGGAAGAAAACTCTTCCTGCTCCCTCGCTACATACAGGCGGGGCTTTCCCCATCTCTCCGCCCGCCCTCCCGCACCTCGTGGTCAGTCCTCTTGCCGGGGGTTGTTACCGGCTTGGTTGAGATTAGGGTGTTCCCATACACGGTCCCTCCCCCTCGGCCACCCCCACGCCTGCACACCACACAGCGACTTCTGTCTCCGGACGGATTTGCGTCTTCTGGGCATTTCAGGTCAATGGAATCAGACCACCCGTCACCTCTGTGCCTGGCTTCATCCCTCGGGCGTGACGCTCCCAAGGTTCATGCATGCCGTGGCGTGTTAGTGTGTATCGCTCGTTTTAATGACCAGATAGTAACATTCCAATGGACGGACAGACCACATCCGGTTTATCCATCCCTCGGCTGGTCGGCGCGAGAGTGGCTTCTGCCTGGGGTCTATTCTGCATAACGCCGCTGTGAACATTCATGTACAAATCGTTTGTGTGGACACGTTTTCCCATCTCTGGGGGTCCACACCCAGCAGGGGCCTTGCTGACTCTGTGGCAACCTCACCGTTAGCCTTTTTGAAAGACTGCCAGGTGGTGTCCCAAAGCAGCGGCACCATTTAACGTTCTCACCACAGCGCGAGTCCTGACTCCCCATCCTCACCAGCACTTCTAGTGCCTGGAGTTCTGCTGATAGACATCCTGCTGGGTGTCAAGTGTGCAGGTCACTTTTTTTTTTTTTTTTAGCAAGAGAGAGAGACAGTGAGACAGAGAGAGGGACAGATAGGGACAGACAGGAAGGGAGAGAGATGAGAAGCATCAATTCTTCGTTGCGGCTCCATAGTTGTTCATTGATTGCTTTCTCATATGTGCCTTGACTGGGGGGCTCCAGCTGAGCCAGTGACCCCTTGTTCAAGCCAGCGACCTTTGGGTTCAAGCCAGTAACCATGGGGTCATGTCTATGATCCCACGCTCACGCCAGCAACCTCAGGGTTTTGAACCTGGGTCCTCTGCGTCCCAGGCCGACGCTCTATCCACTACGCCACCGCCTGGTCAGGTGTGCAGGTCCCTTTTAAGCCACCAAACTATGGTTTCCTCACCACCATACCATTCCTTGTGACCCAAGTCACCAGTGACCCCCTCGCTGCCGTGTCCAGTGAGCCCACGGGGTCCAAATATGAGCTGAGCCTTCTTCACAGCATTGGGCACCAATCACCACCGCGGCTCATCCTGCAAACAGCCGAGCCTCCTGGTCTCAGATGACCTTCCCCCACGCCCCACCCACTACCACCGAACATCCGCTTGGCCAGCGGCCAGTCCGCCAGCCTTCTCTAAGCTGAAACGCTGTCCTTGCCGTTTCTCCCGGGCCCACTGTCCCCTCGGTCCAGCTTCAGACCTTTCTGCGTTTCTCTTTTTTGTTTGTTTACTTCTTTTTGTGGGTGGTGGACGTTCTGTTTTTTCTGTACGGAGCAGGTAAGAAGGACAGGACGTGAGATATAGCTCTGGGGAAACAGTCCACATCCTGTATGGGAGGGCTTGCCCATTGGCGTTCCTCAGTAGTCTGACCAAGGGCGAAGTGGTTGGTTCTCTCCGTGACCCCCGCCGTGTGCTCATCTGAGAAGTGGGGGAGGGGGGGTTAACGACATCATTCTCCCAAGGAAAAGAGGGATGGCGGGATAGGGCGGGAAGAGGACAGAACGGGGCTGGGCTCCGATGAAGGCAAGACCCATGGGGTCCCCCGAGGGGATGCCGTCTTCTCTTTGGACCCCAGTTCCTTCGTCTATAAAAAGAAGGGGTTGGTTTTAGACGACACCCATTAGGATGTCTCCAGCAGAAGCGGGGGCTTCTTCTGGGACTCCCCACTCAGGATCTGAGAGTCGGGAGTCAGGGAACGCTATAGCAGCTGCATTCTTCTGTTGTCTGTCTGTCTGTCTGTCTGCAAGGTCTGTAACCTTTGCCCCCCGCTCTTATTCAGGCCCCTGATGAAGTTTTTATCGTCGCCATGGATGCCCCTCTTCTTTGCCATGACGGCACCTCATTTTTGCTGGAGAAACACGTCTCCCGTTCTTGGTCCATCCATGCTGTGAGGGTGGGGCTGTCCCCCCACACACACACATCTAAGCCGTTCAGCATATGAGATCCCACGGCGACAGTGATTAGATCAAGGGTGGGCACGCGACCCAGTGGACCAATGAGAATCGGGTCTAGGGCTTTGCTTTGCTTGGACCTGTTGGCAAGGAAGACTATACCTCCCCTGCCCTGGGCACTCGGAGGACACGGGCCTGGCACTGCCAGTTCTCTCACGGGGGAGCCTCCCTGAAAACCAGTCAGAGGACAGCGAAGCTGCGAGGCAAACACCCCAAGACGTGCCTGATTGCATCATCTGGACTTCTGGACCCAACTGTGCCTGAGGTTACCTAATACGATTTCATCACACGATCCAGTAAGCCCCTTTTGGAAACAGGAATTAAAAAAAAGAAAGAAAGAAATGTGACTAGTTTATCTGACACTTGAATCAGGTGAGCAACGGCCAATAAAATTCCTCTCCCAATGATGTCGTCCCCACGTCCACTCCCACCCACAACAACCCGGGTGAATGGGGGCAGCAGGACGTGCTGAGTGAGGGGGACTGTGTATGGCACACATGTGACGCGTTCTGACCAAAAAATGGACACCCGCCTGACCAGGTGGTGGCGCAGTGGATAGAGCATCAGACTGAGATGCAAAGGACCCAGGTTCTAAACCCCAAGGTTGCCAGCTTGAGGGCAGGGTCGCTGGCTTGAACCCAAAGGTCGCTGGCTTGAAGCCCAAGGTCGCTGGCTTGAGCAAGGGGTCATTCACTCTGCTGTAGACCCCCCACACACACACCCAGTCAAGGCACATATGGGAAAGCAATCGATGAACAACTAAAGTGGCACAATGAAGAATTGATGCTTCTCATCTCTCTCCCTTCCTGTCTGTCTGTCCCTGTCTGTCCCTCTCTCTGTCTCTGTCACACACACACACACACACACACACACAAATGGACACCCTGGACACAGAATGAGGTCAGTATACTGTCTGTTTCCCTATAGTCCCTTGGCTGAAAAAAAAAAAAAAAAAAGAAAGTAAATAGACTCTCTCAAGTTGTCACCATTGGTCTTTTTTTTCTTCTTACTCCTTTTTAGATTTAGAAAGGACCTTTCAGGGCCATAAAGTAGCATAATTAGTAAAAGGGCAGAGCCGGCAGTGGTCACAATGCCTAGAGCCTTTCAAGTCCTCGACACAAGCCTCTAGCGGGGTGCCCCTCAGCCCACCTTGTCATTTCATGCAGGGTGCGGGGCTAACAGACATGGACGGGCACAGCACCTCGGAAGGAGGAAAGCCCTTCCCAGTCAGAGCCTGGCCACCCTGCTGCTCCCCAAGGAGAAGGTCTCAGTGCTAGTGAGTCTTCAACAACACTCAGCTCCTTTTCCAACCAAGAGAAATGACCCCAGGCTCAGAACCTTGGAACAGCAGCCTGTCTAGCTACGAGTTAGTGCACTGTTTTTTATTTGTTTGTTTGCTTGCTTAAGTGAGAGGAGAGGAGATAGAGAGAGTCCCACATGCCCCTCGACTGGGATCCACCCGGCAAACCCACCCACCCACCCCCACCACCCCCGGTCTGGGCTGATGTTCAACACTCAAATCAACCACGCTATCCTCAGCACCCAGGGCAATGCTCAAACCAATCGAGCCACTGGCTGCAAGAGGAAAAGAGAGAGAAAAGGGAGAGAGGGAGGGGAAGAGAAGCAGATGGGTGCTTCTCCCGTGTGCCCTGACCAGGGATCGAACCCGGGACATCCACACCCCAGGCTGATGCTCTATCCACTGAGCCAACCGGCCAGGGGCGCGGCACTGTTTTTTAATTACTGTATTTACGTTATGACTACTTTTACTTACGACGAATAATGCTGATTTCCCATCTACAGGCATGATATCAAATTTGCTTTTTAAACAAATATTAGGTGAAACGACTGAGTCTCTATGAACAAAAAAAAAAAGGAGTAAATACCCCGTCTTTCCCCGTGTATAAGATGCACATTTTTCCTGAGACATTTGGGATCTAAAAACTGGGTGCGTCTTATCCAGTGGTCCCAGGTTTGTTTGGTTTTTTACTTGCATTTCCCGCTTTTTTGCACTTGTTTTGGTGATTCGTCATCAGACACAGATGAGGACAAGCTCATGGATGGGAGTTTTGACAGTGATGAGGAGTTGTATGAATTTTATGATGAATAAACCTTGGGTTCAGTCACTTTATGTAATACATTTTATTTTTCAAATTTCAGGCCCCCGGCCTGACCTGTGGTGGCTCAGTGGATCAAGCATAGATCTGGAACGCTGAGGTCGCTGGTTCAAAACCCGGGGCTTGCCCAGTCAAGGCACATACGGGAGCTGATGCTTCTTGCTCCTCCTCCCCCCTTCTCTTTCTCTCTCTCTCTCTCTTCTCTAAAACGAATAAATAAATAAAAATAATTCAAATTCCGGGCCCCCAAACGAAGGTGCGTCTCATACATGGGAGCATCTTACACAAGGCGGGGACATACGGCATTCGGTGACCCCACCGCGTCTCTATGAACCAACGCAGGGAGTCGATCGCGGCACCGGTGAGCGTGGATCTTGCAGTAACCATGACGACGGCACCAGGAGGACTGAGACCCCTGGGGGAGGCATGGTCTCCAAAGTCTGCAGCCGGAGGCCCCCGTCCCAGACCTCACACGTTAACGGTGCCAGCCGCCTTCTGCCCTCGGCCCTGCATTACCCACCCACGTGCCCTGCCCCCCGCGGGGCCCTCACGCTCTGAGGGGCGGCGAGAGGGGCCAGGAGGAGCACTTACAGGTTCTTGAAGGCGTCCTCACGCAAGTCCCGGGGCAGCGTCCCCGTGAGGTCGGGCTGCAGCAGGCTGCCCGGGGACCCCCTGAGCACCCGGCCCAGGACCTGCACACACTCGAGGGCGCTCAGCACCTGGAAGCACCGCTCCAGGGTGATGCGGACCAGGCTGCGGTTCACGCCCGGGCTCTGCAAGGCGTGTGCACGGAGCTCCCCCAGGTCAAGGACGATGTCTTCCAGTTGCTAAATGAGGAACAGAAGCAGCAGCTTGGGTGGTTGTCTTGAGAAGAAGGTGGGGGGGGGAGGGGAATGGGGGTTTCTCCATTCGGAAGACCTGAAGGGACCCCACTCGGCAGCGGCGAGGAAGAGGAGGGCCACCGTGGACCACGCTGCTATGGCTGCCCCTCCGTAACGTCCCACTGCCCGCAGAACCGAGCCAAGGCCCCCTCCGGCTTCACCACGCCACACACTTTCTCTCCCTGAGGGGCAGCGCCCTGATTGACCGTCACACCCCCCGGGCCCTTCCTCGTTCCAGCTGCCATCCCCTCCCCACCCCCTTCCCCTAGCGAGCGAGACCCAGCTCAGCCTTTAGGGTCCTCCTCAGCCCTCACAGAGTGGGAGATGTCCTCCCTGCATCCTCCTCCTCCTCCTCCCCCTCCAGTGGGACCAGTTCTCCCTCCACTGCGGGCTCCCAGACTCTGCGATGTGTTGGAGATGTTCATGGGGCAGTCTTTCCCCCAAGCCTGCAGTGCTCGGCTCTCTGACCATGCACATCGGCATCTGGGGGCAGGGGTCCCCCTGCACCACCATGGATGCTGACGTAGCTGGTCTGGGGCAGAGTCCTGGCTTCTGAGTCTAACCTGGGGTTGGACCAGGGGAGGGTCAAGACCTGTGTTTAGTGGGACACCAGTTACCTAGAAGACACTGAGAAATGATCCATGAAGTGAAGGAAGGAAGGAAGGAAGGAAGGAAGGAAGGAAGGAAGGAAGGAAGGAAGGGATGAATGAAGCCTATGAACAACAGAATCCAGTAATGCTGACAGGCTTGAGTCACCATCTGACTGGGCCCTCTGTCCTTCACCCAACACGCCTTCCAAAAACAACAGCCACTGTTTATTGACTAAGCACTGACTGCAAGCCGGGCACGGCCCCACAGATAGAGTAAAGACATGTCTTCTCATAAATCTCCAGGACGGTCCTATCAGTTCAAGGGTCAGGAAGTCTTAGATTCAAATCCCAGGCCCTCTGCTTATTATCTGTGTACCCTTGAGTAGAGCGAATGATTTATCTTGTTTAAGTCTCTTTTTCCAGCCCTGACCGGTTGGCTCAGTGGTAGAGCATCGACCCAGCGTGTGGAGGTCCCGGGTTCAATTCCCAGTCAGGGCCCACAGGAGAAGCGCCCATCTGCTTCTCCACCCTTCTCCCTCTCCTTTCTCTCTGTCTCTCTCTTCCCCTCCCGCAGACAAGGCTCCATTGGAGCAAAGTTGGCCCGGGCACTGAGGATGGCTCCATGGCCTCTGCCTCAGGAGCTAGAATGGCTCCAGTTGCAATGGAGCAACAGCCCAGATGGGCAGAGCATCGCCCCCTGGTGGGCATGCCGGGTGGATCCCAGTCGGATGCACATGCGGGAGTCTGTCCGCCTCTCCCCGCTTCTCACTTAATTAAAAAAATAAAGAAAGTCTCTGTTTCCTCCTCTTTAATGGCAATAAAATCAGTGTCTTCCTCTTAGATTCTACATTAAGACGTGAACGAGATAATAAATGCAACGTGCGTAGTGAACGTTGCACAAGCGTTGCCTGCTCAATAGCACAGGTGATGAGAAACAAGAGGGAGTAAGCAACCTGCTCCGATGGACACAGCCCTGGACTCTGAAACACGTGAGTCTGGGGTCCAAACCCTCACATCCACCAGCCACTTCCTGCAGAGGGCACAGCAGTGCCACTGGTGAGTGCAACAGTCACCTTCGACCTCCGACAGGCGTCTGCAGATAAGAGTTCAGGACATCTGCGGACACTGGGGAACACGGTACCCTCACGTGCAGGGCCACAGAGCTGACACCCGGCATTTCATTCAGGGGCTGAGCTTGGGCAGCAGGACTCTCAGGGGACAGCAGCGCCTTGGACCTGTCATCAGGAGGGACCGCAGGCACTTCCGTAACACGCTGCAGCTCTCGGTCCCATCTGGAAACCTCCTTTACACTCAGCTCTCCCTCAAAATGACAGGGGCTAAATCTTGTTATGGCCCATGCTAAAGAGACACCTTAAACACTACACTCCAGTCTTGGTTCTCTATATATTTTGATTAATGGCTTTCCATGGAATTGGCCTCCTTTCTAATCATCTGTATTTTATTTTATAGATTTTTCTTTAATTGAGTGAGAGGCGGAGAGGCAGAGAGACAGACTCCTGCATGCGCCCTGACTGGGATCCACCCGGCATGCCCACCAGGGGCGATGCTCTGCCCATCTGGGGCTGCTGCTCTGTTGATCGGCAACTGAGCTATTTCAGAGACTGAGGTGGAGGCCATGGAGCCGTCCTCAGAGCCAATTTGCATGAACCATTCAAGCCATGGCTGCAGGAGGGGAAGAGAGAGAGAGAGAGAAGAGGCAGGAGTGGAGAAGCAGATGGGCACTTCTCCTGTATGCCCTGACCAGGAATCGAACCTGAGACGTCCACACACTGGGCCTATGCTCTACCACTGAACCAACTGGCCAGGGATATTTTATAGATTTTAACACACTATTCTTAGGAGGGCCAGATGCCAGAAGGGCTCACGGCGCCAGTCGGGAGGCCCGGTTCCAGCCCAGATTGGCCACTTCCAAGCTGCACAACCCAAGGCCATACCGCCCCACCTCTCCGAGCCTATTTCCTCATCTGCATATTGTAACGGTAAGATTCTTATGATCCTTCTTTCAGAAGATCCTGAGAGAATTCAGCGGGCACGTGCAGGTTACATCTTTAGGGTGCTGTTGGCACACTGGGGCCCACAAGCCCGATCTGGCCCACCGCCCGCTTCTGTGAATAAAGCGTAGCGAGAGCACATCCACACCCCATTCACCCACAACTGCTTTCTTGCTACGAAGGCAGAATCAAGGCGTTGTGACCGAAACTGTACGACTTGCAAAGCCTAAAATACTGACTACCTGGCCCTTCTCAGAAACGGTCTCCTGACCACTCCCTCAGGACCACACCTGCCGCACAAGCAATTCTCCACAGACATTCTTCATCACCATTCCCGTCGACCACCACCCTCCTCTCTCTTCCCCTCCCCTTCCTTGACTCTTCCCTACCTCAGAATTTTTTTTTTTTTTTAAAACAACCTTTTTCTTAAAATGTTAAACTCGTGTCAAAATGACACAGGACATCGCTACTACCAAGTTCACGGGTTTGGCACGTCCGCTCCGTTTTCATCGCAGACCTGAAAGTGAACTTACGATTATCAAAACGTCTGCATGATTCAACTCCCTTCAGGAAGCCTCCCGTTCCTGTTCCAGCCTCAACCTTCTCCGGAAAAGAGAACTGGAACCCTCACGTTGCTGGGCTCCCGCTGATGACTTGCTGGCTCTTATTACACCAACTTTGTTGTATAGAAACAGTCTGAGCCTGACCAGGCGGTGGCGCAGTGGATAGAGCGTCGGACTGGGATGCGGAAGACCCAGGTTCGAGACCCCGAGGTCGCCAGCTTGAGCGCGGGCCCATCTGGGTTGAGCAAAAGCTCACCAGCTTGGACCCAAGGTCGCTGGCTCCAGCAAGGGGTGGCTCGGTCTGCTGAAGGCCCGCGGTCAAGGCACATGTGAGAAAGCAATCAATGATCAACTAAGGTGTCGCAACGAAAAACTGAAAATTGATGCTTCTCATCTCTCTCCGTTCCTGTCTGTCTGTCCCTATCTATCCCTCTCTCTGACTCTCTCTCTCTGTCCCTGTAAAAAAAAAGAAAAAAATAGCATCTTATAAATGCTATTATTAATAAAGAAACAGTCTGAGTGTGTGTGTGTGTGTGTGTGTCTCCCCTGTAAGCTGTAAAGC
Source organism: Rhynchonycteris naso (assembly GCA_037038555.1). Taxonomy (NCBI): domain Eukaryota; kingdom Metazoa; phylum Chordata; class Mammalia; order Chiroptera; family Emballonuridae; genus Rhynchonycteris; species Rhynchonycteris naso. The sequence goes on from CM073000.1 coordinate 206,105,019, forward strand.
CCTTGAGGGCAGGGTCAGTCTTCGCTCTCTGAATCCAGTGTCCGCAGGTGTGTAGCCATCATTCATGGGTGTTTATTAAGCCTCACTATTGGAGACCCTCAGTGCCCCTCATTTCTTAGTAGCCACACGCCCATGGATCACAGGGCTCTTCCTCTGAACTTCAGAGAAAGTAAGAGAGAGCATGTCGGTCCCAAGCTCCCGGGAGGGTTGGGGAGAGAGAGAGACAAGAAGAGAAAGAAAGGTCAGGACCCGGATCAGGCTCAATCCGCTCCAACCCAACCAGTGCCAAGTGGCCTGGGCCCTCGCCCGCTCCCCGGGTGCCAAGCGCGCCTCACCCAGCGGTCCTTCCTGTCTTCCAAGAGGCACTTCATGGCGGTGCGGAGCTGCTGGGCGTCGGCCTCTCGCAGGTCATCCAGCAGCTCCCAGGGCTGGTACAGGCGCTGCTGCAGGTGGTTTTCCATGGCTGCCTGGACAGGGGGTGTCGGGGGTCAGCACGCCACCCCTCCACCTACCTCCCTGCAGAGACCACACACAAGTAGCTGCCGGCACACTTTCCATATGCCGGCTCCGAAATCTTTCACGAGCTGCCAACATTGAAAAGAGGGTATTCCTGGCCCTGGCTGGTTGGCTCAGCGGTAGAGCGTTGGCCCAGCATGTGGAAGTCCCGGGTTCAATTCCCGGTCAGGGCACACAGGAGAAGCGCCCATCTGCTTCTCCACCCTTCCCCCTCTCCTTCCTCTCGCTCTCTCTCTCTCTTTCTCTCCCGCAGCCAAGGCTCCATTGGAGCAAAGTTGGCCCGGGCACTGAGGATGGCTCCATGGCCTCCACCTCAGGTGCTAGAATGGCTCTGGTTGCAATGGAGCAACAGTCCAGATGGGCAGAGCATCGCCCCCTGGTGGGCATGCCGGGTGGATCCCAGTCGGGCGCATGTGGGAGTCTGTCCGTCTGCCTCCCCACTTCTCACTTCAGAATGAATAAATAAATAAATAAATACATAAATAAATAAAAGGGTATTTCTCACAGAAATTCATATTTCCAACTTCTCTTGGGACACACAAAGATGTGGCCAGGCCGGGCATAGATCTGTGGCCTGAGGACGATGATCTGCTCACTATGCCCCCAAGCCAGCCAGCTGACTTCGCCGTGGCCTGCCCGGTGCCTGCAGGTGGTGTGAGGGTTCAAGGCCAGGAAGGTTTACCCTGTGGGGGGGGGGCTCCCAGGCCCCAAGCCACCAGGGCCGGACAAAAGTTCAGAAAGCATGAACCAATTCCTCCTGGCAGCCTCTCCCAAAAGACGTCTCCTCTGCTATATGCATGATTTTTCCCTAAATCTCCCTTAAATAGGGCTGCTCTAGACAGGGGGCACCACATAACATCCTGGGCAATGGCGGGCTCAGGAATCAGACAACCCGCATGCCAAACCCACCTAGCCACCTGCCAGCTGTGCGACCTGGCACAGGTGACTTCTCTATGTTTGCCAAACAAAATACAGGATGCCCAGTGAAATCTTAATTGCAGACCAACCACGAATGATGCTTTTAGCACAAGTCTATCCCTAATATTGCATGGGGTAGATAGTCACTAAAAAACAAACAAACAGCCTGACCTGTGGTGGCGCAGTGGATAAAGCGTCGACCCGGGAACACTGAGGTCGCCAGTTCAAAACCCTGCACTGGTCTGGTCAAGGCACATGTGGGAGTTGATGCTTCTAGCTCCTCCCCCCTTTCTCTCTCTCTCTCTCTCTCTCTCTCTCTTCCTCTCTCTCTCTCTCTCTCTGTGTCTCCTTTCTAAAATTAATAAATAAAATAAAAAAAAGGTGACCATGTCATTAAAAAAAAAACAAAAAAACAACAAACAAAAATAAAAGGATTTGTTGTTCTTCTGCAAGAGACATTTCATTTCACTGGGAATTCCGTATTTTTATTTGCTACGTGGGCCAAGGACCTCTGGGCCTCAGTTTCCCCGGCTGAAAACAGAGACAATAAATAGTAGGCAGAGTTGTCCTAAGAATTGGGAGGTGTGGGAAACGTTTTTCACCCGGAAGCGGTCAGTCGTGCCAGCCAGCATGCTCCGTCCTAAGTGAGCCGAACATCTACCCCTTAGCGTCTGTCTGTCCCCCAAGAATGAAAGGCCCACAGGGTAGCGACGGGACTTCTCCGCTCTCCTCTGCGTCTGCCGTGTCCGGAACTGCGCCTGGCAGGCAGTCGATACCAGTTACGTAGCTGTTGAGTGAATGAGGGCACAGTAGTCTATCTATGTATATATATGAAAATAGGCAGTCTACGTACGCACTAGTCGGGCTTATTTATAGATGCGTATTTCACGAGAAGCCAAACTGCTAGACAGACAAGGGCCGGGCATGGCATCTCTGAGATGGCCACCGACTGAAGGACAGAAAGCCAGCAAATGCCGGCGGCCGGCAGCGAGCAGGTCTCCCGGCAAAAGTCAGCCGCCGGCTCTCGGAGGGTAGCTGATAGGCGGACGTGGGCTGATGTCCTCACCGTCCTTACAAAGGGGGGAAACGTGGAAACGATGGAGACCGATGTCAGAACCGCACTCATCCGTGACGTGAATCCTTCCCCGGCTCAGACAGCCGTTCCTGAAGACGGGACTATTCCCTCGCTTTTCTGGGCTATTCGCCGTGCAATGGTCAAGACAGAACACGCCCGTCCCCACCCCACCACGCCGGGCAGCTCCCGGGGACATACCGCCACGCCATCTATTCACACGCCTGCGCGGCCGCTTTTCTTTATAGGAAAGTGACAAGCGAAGAAAAACACGTGTTGGACACACACGTGACAGAGATACTGACCACGACACCCAAAGGTCCTTTCTTCCGCCACGCCCGCCAAAGTGTGGGCTGGGTCCCTGCCCTCTCAGGACAGCAGCCAAGGGACAGACGGGAAAGCAGGAGGAAGTGTGGGACCCTTACAAGAGAAGGTGCTCCCCCTCCCCCCACTTCCTCTTCCCACCCCCCCTTCCTTGGGTTGGGAAACAGAAGTGCTGTCAGCCCTCTGGGCAATCACTCCCCAGAGAAGGACAAAACAGCAAGGCAGCCTGACCAGGTGGTGGCGCAGTGGATTGAGCGTCGGACTGGGATGTGGAAGACCCAGGTTCGAGACCCTGAGCTCACCAGCTTGAGCGTGGGCCCATCTGGCTTGAGCAAAAGCTCACCAGCTTGGACCCAAGGTCGCTGGCTCCAGCAAGGGGTTGCTCGGTCTGCTGAAGGCCCACGGTCAAGGCACATGTGAGAAAGCAATCAATGAACAACTAAGGTGTCGCAATGGCAACGAGAAACTAATGATTGATGCTTCTCACCTCTCTCCGTTCCTGTCTGTCTGTCCCTGTCTATCTCTCTCTCTGACTCTCTCTCTGTCCCTGTAAAAAAAAACAAAAAAAACAGCAAGGCAGAAGGAACCGGGGGCCCCTGAAAGGTCTTTTGAAATAGATGCTCTCTGAGTTTTTTCTGGGCTCGTGGTGGATTATGACGTGAGACAGGAATAAACTAAATTGGGTGAGCACTGTAATTGGGGGGGGGGGCTCTCTTTGTTACAGCAGCTCGGTTTAGACCCTAATTCACCACGCCTCCATCAAAGACGCAAAAAAGGAAAGACAAAGAACTTGTATCGCGTTCCAAGAAAAAAACCCAAAACCCGGATAGGACAGGTCTCCGCCGAAGCAGAGACTAGCCCGGCACCTTAACCCACTTCTTCAGCCCCCCTGGCCTCAGCCTGCCAAGCCCTGAGCTCGGCCTGGAGGGGAACGTAGAGGAACAGGCCTCGGGCACCCACCTGTAGGCTGGGAAGGGTGAAGGCAACATTGCGTGAGTTCAGGTAGGCCAGGACGCTGTGGGACAGGTCTGCCGTCCACACGTGGGAGCTGCAGCCAAAGACAGATGAAGAAGGTTACGGTGATGCTTCCCCGGGACAACAGCTCTACCAGCTGAGTGACCAGGGGCCGGGGTTCAGAGAGGGCAGGGAGATGGGGCTAGGGGTGCCGGGAGCTTTGTGTGCGGAGGCAGGAGAGCTCTGAGCCGGGCACAGGGGGGTGAAGGGTACAGGGAGTTGCCAACTCTCGGAATCGGCGTCTCAATCCCGATTGATCTCAGAGCTGCAAACAGCACTCCACTTAAACCGATCACAATTCAAACAGGTGAGCTTAGGAAAGCATCCTTACAAGTGAAGTTTAAAAAAAAAAAAACAGATGCTGGCCTGACCAGGCGGGGGCACAGTAAATAGAGCACTAGCCTGGGACGCTGAGGACCCAGGTTCGAAACCCCAGGGTCGACTCATCCAGCTTGAGTGCGGGCTCATAGACATGACCCGAAGGTCCCTGGGTTGAGCGCAAAGGTCACTGGCTCGAGCGCAAAGGTCACTGGCTTGAGCAGGGGGTCACTAGCTCAGCTGGAGCCCCCCCCCTCCAGTCAAATCATATATGAGAAAGTAATCAATGAACAACTAAGGTGCCACAACCACGAGTTGATGAGTCTCATCTCTCTCCCTTCCTGTCTATCTGTCCCTATCTGTCCATCTCTCTCTCTCTCTCTCTTTTCTATATTTGAATATATAAATGAATATTTATAGATATATAAGTAAATAGACAAATAATAACAGGCGCTGAGTGCACAGTGGGAGGCTAGAATATCACTGCGGATGGAACACATGGGTTCAGAATCCAGATCTGAACGCTGGCTCAATCACTTACCTGTGTGACCGCCAGCAGCTTATTGAATCGGGCTGTGTCTGCCTCAATTTCCCTTTCTACGTTATGCAGCTAAGAACTGGGAGGATGCAGTGTGTTCATACATGTAAACACACTGCCCAGCAGCCCTGACTCCCAGGTTGCGGGTTTAATGCCCCCCTGATCAAGGCACACACAAGAATCATCCAATGAATGTATAAATAAGTGGAACAACAAATCTCTCCCTCTTTCTCTCTCTCTCCCTCCCCCTCCCCACTTCCATTCTCTTTAAAATCAATATAAATTTAAAAATGAAAAAAACACTGCCCTGCCCTGGCCGGACAGTTCGGCTGGTTAGAGCACCATCCAGACGGTCCAGACGTGCAGAGGTTGCTGGTTCAATCCCCCATCAGGGCACATCCAAGAACAGGTTGATGTGGTTAATGCTCTCTCCCCCCAATCCTTCCCTCCTACCCTCCCTCCCTCCCTCTCTTTCTCAAGTCAATAAATAAATCTTTTTTTCATTTAAAAAAGCACTGCCCAAGACATTAAAAAATGCAGTTTCATTCATAATAGCCAAAAATTGGAAACAACTCAAGCATTCAACTAACTGGTGGAAAAGTCAACAAATATGGTCAACCCCATAAAAAAGGAGTCGCTCAGGTGTTTGCTTCCAGAGATGGTCCAGTCACTGATGACAGGGGGCCCTTCCTGCTGTAAACCATTAGAAGGCCTTCCATAAGCCCCGTTCTGTTCTAAGTCCACGAATGAATGAACGAGTCAGTAAGTGAATAAAGAGTTTAGCCTGAAAGAACATATCCCACACTGCCCACTGGAGTTATATCTTTGGGAGAGGGGTGTTTATGGAGAGCTGTCACCGTAGCACAACAGCGTGCCGCTGCCATGAGGCCGCAAGTCAGAGCGCTCATCACGCGGAGATTACGTGTGCTAACCTCTGCCTCGCCACCAGACTCTCCGGAGCCCTGCCTCCTGCCCCCGGTGTCCGGCACCGGCCCTGCCTGCAGTATCTCCCACGACGGTGAAGGCAGTGGACCGTGGGACCAGGCTGCCAGGCACACACCACAAACCAGGACTTTCCCCGCTGCTGACCTTGATTCACTCTCCCAGGGCCTCAGGGCCCTTCCTCTGCCTAAAGGAATAACAAGGGTACCCAACAGGGGGTACCTGGGGGGATTAAGAGTGTTTCTAGCCTGACCTGTGGTGGCGCAGTGGATAAAGCGTCGACCTGGGAACACTGAGGTCGCCAGTTCAAAACCCTGCACTTGTCTGGTCAAGGCACATATGGGAGTTGATGCTTCCTGCTCCTCCCCCCTTTCTCTTTCTCTCTCTCTCTTTCTCCTCTCTAAAATGAATAAATAAAAAAACAAACAAAAAATAAATTCAATACGTTTAAAAAAAAAAAAAGAAAGTGTTTCTATGCATAGAGCTCTTAAAGCAGTACCTGCTGCCTAGTAAGCACTCAGTAAATGTTAGCTTCCAGGCAAGGGCAGAGAAGAATAAAAGTGTGTGGCACAAATGTGTCTACTTTAAAAACACTCGTGCCCCCGGCCAGTTTTCTCAGTGGTCAGTGCATTCGCCCAGCATGTGGATGTCCTCGGTTTGATTCCCAGCCAGGGCACACAGGAGAAGCGCCCATCTGTTTCTCCACCCTTCCCCCTCTCCTTTCTCTCTGTCTCTCTCTTCCCCACCTCCCACAGCCACGGCTGCATTGATTCAAGCAAGTTGGCCCCGGGCGCTGAGGATGGCTGTTGGCCTCTGCCTCAGGCACTAAAAATAGATCAGTTGCCGATCAACCGAGCATCACCCCATAGGGTGCTTGCTAGGTGGATCCCAGTCCAGGCGCATGTGGGACTCTTGTCTTTCTGCCTCCCCTGTTCTCACTTAATTAAAAAAAAAAAAAAAAAAAAGATCCGTGCTTTGGTTGACGTTTTTTTATAATAACTATGCATTACTCTTTACAATTAAGAGACTTTCACTAAGAATTTTTATTAAAAACTTATCCCATCCCATCCCCACCCCCTGAAGGGCAGGTTACCTTTGGAACTGTATGAGATCCAGTAATGCTACAATGGGAATAAAACGAAAAGAACACTTAGAAAGGAATCACTCCAGAGAGATCACAGTCACGTTCAGTGTGAAATTCTTGGAAGCAGCAAGTGGGGACAGAGGGAAGACATTACCATTCAGATAGTTTCCGGCTATGATTTCTTCCTAAAAGGCAAAGAGATAATAACATCTAGTATAACATCCAAAAACTTGGCAGTTCCAGTAGAGAAGGTTTAGGTTTTATTTTTTTTTTAAAAAAGAAACAAAAACAGAATACTCACTGCCATTTTTTGCAACAACGGATGCAAATCTGTAAGAAAGCCAATGAACGTATAACTAGAATTGAACTGTGGGACCTTCCGAGAGACGAATGTTAGGAAGCATCCCCCTAAAAGATCGGCCATGAAGGAAAGTTCTAGAGGGTTTTAATTATACCTGTGCCTGTACGTGCCCGGTGTGAGAAAACCTAGGTGTGGTAAACCCTTTCTGAATAATCCTGAAAATCCTACACGTGTGGTTACATGTGCACACGTGTACACACATACACACACACCTAAACGGACCTATCCCCACTCCACCCCCTAAGGTGTGTGGAAACCAGGATAGTTTTCCTCCCCTGGGACTTACCCTGCCTGGAATTTGGAACTCCATGGCTCAGAGAGAGGAACAGGAGAAGAGCGTACGTCCTGGGTTCCTGAGACATCCTCCTGCCGTTGATTCAAGCATAGAAATAATGCAGGTTTGATTTCTTAAATACAGTTCAGAAAACTCAGAAGACAAAAGGGAAAAATACCAGTAGACCCAGAACCCCTCAAGTTTTTTAAAACTAATATTAAAATTCCATCTGCTTTGGTCCATGTAAACCCCTGTCTTAGTCTAAGACACAAGCATCTCTCTTCTATTAAATTCTTACCTTCTCCCCCAAAACCCCTCAATCAAGCAAAGAGGCGTTCTTAAAAGCATGGACTCTGTTATAGGGGACAAAGGATTTTTATCCAGAACATAAAAAGAACTCTTACAGTTCTGTAAGAAGAAGACAAACCAATGGGAGAAAACAGAGAAAAGATAGAAAACAGAGAAGCAGGCAATAAACAACTAAGGAGCCACAATTACGAGTTGATGCTTCTCGTCTCTCTCCCTTCCTGCCTGTCTCTCTCTCTCATTAAATATTTATAGTGATAAATCTATCAGATGGAAAAAAAAATGTTTTAAAGTGGTAATGCTATATGCTAGAAAGCACGCAAAGAAACTGAATCAGGCCCTGGCCAGGAGGCTCAGCGGTAGAGTGTTGGCCCAGCGTGTGGAAGTCCCGGGTTCGATTCCTGGTCAGGGCACACAGGAGAGGTGCCCATCTGCTTCTCCACCCTTCCCCCTCTCCTTTCTCTCTCTCTCTCTTCCCCTCCCGCAGCCAAGGCTCCACTGGAGCAACGTTGGCCTGGGCCCTGAGGATGGCTCCATGGCCTCTGCCTCAGGTGCTAGAATGGCTCTGGTTGCAACGGAGCAACAGCCCAGATGGGCAGAGCATTGTCCCTGGCATGCCGGGTGGATTTCAGTTGGGTGCATGTGGGAGTCTGTCTGACTATCTCCTTGCTTCTAACTTTGGAAAAATACCAAAAATAAATAAATAAATAAAAGAAACTGAATCACTCATCTATTGCCGGCGAGCAAATAAAATGGTACAGGTACTCTAGAACATACTTTGTGAGCTTTTTATAAGACTAAACATGCATTCAACACAGAGCCCAGCAACTGCGCTCTCACAAATGTATCCCAGAGAAATGAAAATTTATGTTCACGTAAACACCTCTACACCAACGTTTATAGCAGCTTTATTCATTATAGCCAAAAACTGGAGCCGACTCAAATGTCCTTCCACTGGTGGATGGTTAACAGACTGTGCTGTGTCCACACCATGCAATACCACTCAGAAATAAAAAAGGAACTGGATACAGATATGCATTCACTTGAATGGACCTCAAGGGACTGACGCTGAGTGGAAAAAGCCAATCGTGAAGGTTCCCTACTGTAGAAATGACAGGGTTGAAAACAGACCAGCGTCTGGCATAGGGAGATGAAAAGTGGCATTTGGGGGTGCACAAAGGAGCCTTGTGGTCATAGAATGTTCTGGACCTTCAGTGGGGGTGGTAGCGGGTCCCTGAATCTACCTGCGTGACAAAACTACAAAACACTACGTAGGAACACACACAAGAATCAGTGCACGTAACTGGCGAGATCCGAATGGGACCTACGGGTTAGATCACACCATTGTCAGTCTCCAGGCTTTGATACTGTAGCATTGTTATGCAAAATGTAACCACAAGGGGAAACTGGGTGAAGAGGAAACAAGGACCTTAACCTGTCCTTGCCTAGTACATTTATTCCCATGGATCTATAATTATTTCAAAACAATACATTGTTAAAGCACACAGAGGAAAAAGAAAATCACATTTTGTGCACAGGAAAGGAATGAGCGGATTTATGCAAGAATAAGGATAAACCTCGAAAGTGTTATGTCAAACAAAAGCCCGTCCAAAGGGTCCATAGCGCACGCTTCCATTTATAGGGAACTTTAGGACAGACAAAATCATCTACAGCTGCAGAAAGCAAATCAGGAGTTGCCTGGGACACAGTTGGGGTACAGCGGGGGGGAGTTTATTGCAAAAGAGCCCGAAGTAACTTTACGGGGTTGAAATTTCTATATCTTGATTGTGGTGGTTGCCATACAGATACGTAACACACATTTGTGAAATCTTAATGAACGGTACACTTTAAGTGGGAGTGTTTTGTTTTAATGTCAATTATACTGCACCAAAGCTGTTTTCGAAAGAGAAAGGAGCCTGGCCCGTGGTGGCGCAGTGGATAAAGCGTCAACCTGGAACACTGAGGTCGCCGGTTTGAAACCCTGGTTTGGCGTGGTCAAGGCATGTATGAGAGTCGATGCTTCCTGCTCCTCCCCCCTTCTCTCTCTTTCTCTGTTTTCCCTCTCTAAAATGAATAAATAAAAATCTAAAAAAGAAGAAGGAGAAAAAGAGAGAGAGAGAGAGAGAGAGAAAGAGAAAGGAAAAGTGTGGACTGTGGGGCCCGACTGCTGAGCCTGAACCTCAGTTCTGCCTCGGGTGAGCCTTGTGGTGGGGCAAACATTACCGAATCTCTCTGGGCTCTGTTTCCTCACCTGTAAGATGAAGTAAATAACAGTCCCCATGTCATAGTGTCCTCTGAAGTTAAAAGTTCATAGTAAATCACATAAGCCTGACCAGGCGGTGGGGCAGTGGATAGAGCATTGGCCTGGGAGGCTGAGGTCCCAGGGTCAAAACCCTGAGTTTTTCAGCTTGTGTGCAGGCTCACAGACATGACCTCATGGTCAGTGGCTTGAGCAAGAGGTCACTGGCTCAGCTGGCCCCGCTCGAACTCATCAAGGTACATATGAGAAAGCAATTAATGAACAACTAAGGAGCCACAATGAAGAACTTCTCATCTCTCTCTCTTTTCTGCCTGTCTGTCCCTCTCTGTCCTCTTTGTCTCTCTCTGTCTCTGACTCTCTCACTAAAAAAAAAAAAAAAAAAAAAAAAAAATAGTAAATCACTTAAAACAATTCTTGGCACACATAAAGCTCTATATATGGGTTTATTAATTTTTTTTTCCTGAAGTGAGAAGCGGGGAGGCAGAGAGACAGACTCCCCCATGCACCTGACCAGGATCCACCCGGCATGCCCACCAGGGGGCGATGCTCTGCCCATCTGGGCTGTTGCTCCATTGTAACCAGAGCCATTCTAGCACCTGAGGGGGAGGCCATGGAGCCGTCCTCAGTGCCCGGGCCAACTTTGCTCCAATGGAGCCTTGGCTGCGGGAGGGGAAGTGAGAGACAGAGAGAAAGGAGAGGGGGAGGGTGGAGAAGCAGATGGGCACTTCTCCTGTGTGCCCTGGCTGGGAATCGAACCCGGGACTTCCACATGCCGGGTTCTACTATCAGCTTTACAGCTGAGCCAGCCATATTAATCTTTTTTTTTTTACCAAGCTAGATTGATACTTTTAAAATTCAAATCATGGGATGTCTACTACAGAATGAATGTTCTAGAAAAAGGTGAGATTTGGCCACTGTTACATATCTGACTTCTACTCAGAGGGACCTGGAAGCCCCAGAAGGGATATCATCAGCACATGAGTGAGCGACACATTCTGACTTTCTAAAAATGGGTTCACAGCCACGGATGCTGTGCTGAGAATACCCTGCAGTGGGCCACAGCTGACGCAGCGAATCCCTGTAAGAGATGATGATAATGACTTAGTTACAGACGGCAGTGAGGGTTGGGGTTGGGGTGGGGGAGAAATGGTTGGATTCTGGAGATATTTTGAAGGCAGGGCTGACACACTGGACGTGGACCTGCTACGTGTAAAATGCCCACTAAGTATCAGAGTGGACCTATCAGTCAGCAGGTGGGCATTCTGGTTATGGGAGCGCCCCACGGGGGAGCTATCTGTACAGAGCATCCAGCATTAATTAAACCCGTAACGCTGGACGAGTTAACCATGAAAGGACACACGAGGAAAACCTAGGTGAGCTCTAAGGACGGAGACCAGGTTGTTCCTTTTGTTAAGATGCTGGATAAACCAACCAGAAACAAGTCAAGAGTGGCTGATTCCCCAGAACCTAGTTTCTTCAGCAGATACACTGCAGAGAAAGAAAGAGAGAGAAACAGAGAGGAAGGAACCATGAACTTCAAAAACAACAAAACAAACAACAAAAAAAGACAAATCCTTAGATATTTCAATTGCTGAGAGATTTTATTTGGATCCTGTTTCAGGAAAACCATAAAAAGAAGCTTTATGAGACAACCAGAGAAGTTTGAGGGAAGTTTGAGCCCTGATGGGATGTTTCAAGATGTTAAAGAATCATTGTGAATACTTTCAAGTCTGGTAACAGAACGGTGGTTATATTTTTAAAGGAGTCTTTTTTTTTTTTTTAATTTACAGGGACAGAGAGACAGTCAGAGAGAGGGATAGATAGGGACCGACAGACAGGAGCTGAGAGAGATGAGAAGCATCCATCATTAGTTTTTCGTTGCCGTTGTGACACCTTAGTTGTTCATTGATTGCTTTCTCACATGTGCCTTGACCACGGGCCTTCAGCAGACCGAGCCACCCCTTGCTGGAACCAGCGACCTTGGGTCCAAGCTGGTGAGCTTTTTGTTCAAGCCAGATGGGCCCGCTCTCAAACTGGAGAGCTCCGGGTCTCGAACCTGGGTCTTCCGCATCCCAGTCCGACGCTCTATCCACTGCGCCACCGCCTGGTCAGGCAGGAGTCCTTCCCTTTTAAAGGAGGTTATGCTAGTTTGCAAACAACAGCAAAGAAGAGAGGTGGGCCACTCCAGATGGCCACGAACAAGAGAACTTAGTTACCCAGCTGGTCTTGCAAAGGCAAGCAGACTTCTACCCATCCTCCCCAGATTCTGGAAAGTTTATACTGAGGCCTTAATCGGGTTCTGTCACATGTTCAGAGGGGCTGGGGGGGGGTCCACAAAGGGGTCAGCAAAATACAAACTCAAGGGCCTAATTTAATCAGCTACCTGGTTTTGTGTGGCTCATGAGTGAAAGATGGTTTTTACATTTTTAAATGGTAAAAAAAAAATCAAAAGAACAATATTTCTTGAGACACAAACATTTCATGCGTGAGATTTAAATTTCAGCGTCCATCAACTAAGTTTTGTTGGAATACAGCCACGCTCATTCATTTAAATATTGTAAGGCCCTGCTGGGTTGATTCAGTAGTAGAGCGTTGGCCCAGTGTGTGGAAGTCCCAGGTTCAATTCCCAGTCAGGGCACACAGGAGAAGTGCCCATCTGCTTCTCCACTCCTCCCCCTTCTTGCTTTTCTTTCTCTCTTTATCTTCTCCTTCCACAGCCATGGCTTGATTGGAGCAAGCTGGCCCTGTGCGGGTAGGATGGCTGCATGGCCTCAGCCTCAGGCTCTGAGAAGAGCTCAGTTGCTGAACAACGAACCAATGCCCCAGATGGACAGAGCATCGCCCCCTGGTGGGCATGCCGGGTGGATCCCGGTCGGGCACATGTGGGAGTCTGTCTCTCTGCCTCCCCGCTTCTCACTTTAGAGAAATACAAAAAAAAAAGGAGGGCCAGTCCAGAAGTCCTAGGGGGTCAGGGAATTCCACTAGGCTCTCCTGGTTCTCGAGCAGCCCACATCCCAAATACAGAGAGCCCCTCTTCGCAGGGACTTGAAGGGAACCCAATAACACACACTACTAATCTTTCCTGATGATTTCAGAGGCGCCCCCTGCCCCATTCTTTGATTGAGATTTCCCTGCTATTGTCTGGCTTGTTTTGCAAATAGATTCTTTATCTCCCACGGTGGGGGTGGGGGTGGGGGGGCTGCCACAGCCAGCTTTGGAGAAACAGTTACACTCATTTTACTACCCAGGGCATAAACAAAATGACAAATTTTGAAACCTCCAGACAGCAAACGCTGCGCCCGCATTCCAACCCTGCCCCCCAGGACGGTATTTTCAATCTCATAATAACACTTACTGGGTTTAGGTCTCTTGGCTCTGGGAACCTTTGGCCCTGTTTCCTCCCTTTGGTCAGCTGCCCTGGGGCATGGGCCTCACTCAAAATTCTCCAGTTCCCCAAACAATGAAAGCTCTTGTTCTCACCGCTACACAGTCTCTTAAATTAACTCTACGGAGAAGTTTACAATTACTGGAAACAGACACCTGCCCACCGCTTTCTGTCTTCGTTCCAACGAAACCCCAGCCCACTGGTCTTTATTAAAAGTCCTTTGGGTCACTCTGTTTTTTAAGAGATTGGCCAACAGGAGTGAACAGCCAAAGAAGGACAATGGTGATTAGGGAGTCGATAGCTCTCTCCGTGGGCCCCACCCCTTTTGCCACCGAAGGACACCCCCCACCCCCAGACTGCAGACAGGCAGGTGGGAATTAGGCAAGCAAGGACCACTTTGGCAGAACCTAAAATGCAGGTGGCAACCATCACCGCAGACCTAACAGGAAGTTTCCCCGAGAGAGGGTAGGAGCATCTGGATGGGCAGGGAGACCCACCCTCAGCTTTCCTGGGACTGGCTGTCCCAGGGGAACCAGGACAAGCTGGACAAGTTGTTGATGAGAAACAACTAGTCTTCTCTGAAACTTGCAAAAAGGCCCTAGGAAGTCCCTCCGGGGCTGGGGCATCCCTTCCCGGAGGCAAACCAACACTTCACAATGGCATGGAGCTCTACTGCCTACACAGCAGAGCCACGTAAGACGTATACCACGGATACCTAGACGTGGCCCTGCAGATACCAACTCGGAGATTTTCCGCACAGCCCTCCCCCCTCCCAAAAAAAAACCCCAATAAAAAATACCATTTTTGTTACTATAATGCAAATGTGCTAACTTGTCCGGCTTGTAGGATGCCAGACTGATGGAAGTGGACTTGGAGTTGATTCCAAATCTTGGTCTGGAAACGGCCAGGCTCACAAGGGGTGCAGAACTCCAGGGAAGGGACCCTTTCTGAACGAGATGCACAGAGGAGGCCTGAGGTCTTGTCCCAGCCTTGCCCCCCAAGGTGAGGCTCAGGACAACCACTCCTCTGCTTTCAGTCCCGGGAGGACATGCTGGAAGTCTGAGGGTTTCACAGCAGAAGGAGGAGGTGAGAGAGGAGTGGTCTCCCAGAGCATCTGCCCTGTGCTGTTTCTATCAGCTCTGAGGGGCAGTCTTGCAGAGGAGTTCAGGGGACACGCAGGGGTCAGCCGGCAAGCGGCGGGCAGAGAGGGGGTCGTCCTGCACGGAGGCTGACTCCCGGGTCACAGCCCCAGCAACCACTGAATGAGACAGCACTGGGCAGATAGAGGCCCCTCCGCCCGCCGCCCCGGCGCTTCCCCTGCAGAATCCTGGAGGCGGATATGACCACTCTATTTCCCAGATGAGGAACTGGGTTCTTATCTAGGAGGCCAAGTGACCTGCCCAAGGTCACACGGCTACAAAACGGCAGGGCCAGATCCCAAGCCTTGACCAGCTTTGCTCTCTCTGGCCTCTCCCGGCTGGGCAGCCCCGAACTGCAAGCGCCAGGTGGCTGGCACCGTCGCGGAGATAGGAGCCAGGGCTTTCACATGGCCCGTCCCTTACTAGCTGGGCGCTGTTGGGCAGATTCCTTAACCTCTCTGGGCTTTCATTGCTTCCTCTGTACAATGGGGATGGCAAGCGTAATTCCCTCACAGACTGGGAACATTTTCAAAGTTCACAGAAAGTATCCAGCGCGTCTGCGTTGCCTGAAATCCTCCACATCCAGCTCACAGCGCTCGGAGCGAAAATAGGCAACACGTGTCCGAACCAAAGCCCAGCACCGGCACCCTGAGCCACTCAATGACTAGTAGCCGGTATTATCATCGTTTTCTGCTGCTGACGCTGCTATTCGTTACAAAGTTGTCATTACTGTTTTTATGACTATGATTAAGTGGGTTCGCGTCCATTTTCTGGAAGTCTCATCACACACACACGCGCGCGCGCGCGCGCCATGCACGCCTCCTTCCTGGGACCTCTTAAAGCCTCTTTCTCCGCCCTCTGTCCACCGCCCCGGCCACCCACCGCCCCACGCATGCTTTGTGCCCCTTCCCTGGGGAGGCCCGCCGCCAGGCCCCTCCCGCATCCCAGGACCCCTGCGCCCGGCCCTGCGCCGTTAGCCCCTGCGCCCGCGGCGCGCCTCACCTGCGGTACCCTCTCCGCCGCTATGAGCCCCGCCGCAGGGGCGCGGGGTGGAGCCGCCGCGGACTGGGGCGGCGCACGCCTGCGTAACGCCACCTCCTGCAGCCCGCAGGTGGGAATCCAGGCGTCCAGCCCGTACGAGGTCGCAGGCCAAAGCGGGGCGGGACACAGACCGGCGCTCTGGCTCAGCCCCTCTCCGAGATGACATAACCACCCTTTGCCGCAGGGACTTTCCTTGGCTCTGGATCCAACAAACTACTATTAAAAGTTTAAGTGGCCCTGGCAGGTCAGCTCAGTCCAGAGCGTCCTCCCCAAACGACGGCAAGGTTGTGGGTTTGATCCCGGGTCAGGGCACACACAGGATGCAACCAGTAAATGCAGGGCTGAGTGGAACAACACTGGGTGCTTCCCTTCCCCCTTCCCCTCTCTCTGTCTCTATCAATGAATTAAAAAAAAAAAAAAAAAAAAAAATGAAGCCCTGGCCAGGTAGCTCCCTTGGTTGGAGCATCATCCCTGAGCGTACAAGCGGCTGGTTCGATTTCCCAGTCAGGGCACAAGCAGGAAGAGAAGGTTGTTCCTGTCTCTCTCACCCTACCCCTCTCAAAAGGAAAAGAAAAAGTTTCTAAGACATGGACCATGTGGTTTCTCGAGAGTCAATGGTTAGTTTTACTAGATGTGACAGTAGTGGGTAGTGATGTGGCTCTTTTTAGAGAGTCCTTGTCTTTGGCAGGTACCTATTTACAAAATGAGACTGTGGTGGGTGAGATTTGCCTAGAAGTGATGGGGACCAGGAGATGGCAGGAGTGTGGGTGGGACAGGATTGGCCACGTGCTAATTGCCACAGCGTGTCAGGAGGGGTCTTCACGACCTTCCTTACTTCTTTGTTACCTGCTTGGAACTTTCCATACTAAAAACATTTTTTTTTTTTACTATTTATTTTTATTTATTTATTTATTTACAGGGACAGAGAGAGAGTCAGAGAGAGGGACAAATAGGGACAGACAGACAGGAACGGAGAGAGGTGAGAAGCAACAATCATCAGTTTTTCGTTGCCATTGCAACACCTTAGTTATTCATTGATTGCTTTCTCACATGTGCCTTGACCGCGGGCCTTCAGCAGACCGAGCCACCCCTTGCTGGAGCCAGTGACCTTGGGTCCAAGCTGGCGAGCTCTTGCTCAAACCAGATGAGCCCGCGCTCAAGCTGGCGAGCTCGGGGTCTCGAACCTGGGTCTTCTGCATCCCAGTCCGACGCTCTATCCACTGCGCCACCGCCTGGTCAGGCAAAAACATTTTTTTTTAATAGATAACAACTAGCAATGTGCTCAGATCCCTTGGCCAATAGATGTCCCAAATGAAAAAAGAAAAAAACGCAGAACAAAACTTCAGGAAAAGAACTGCACAAAATGGAGACAAGCAACTTACTAGACACAGAGTTCAAACACTGGCTCTAAGGAGGCTCAGTGACCTCAGGGGGAGTCGCTGAACTTAGGTCTTCAACAGCATAAAAAAGGTCATGGAGCCTGACCTGTGGTGGCGCAGTGGATAAAGCGTCGACCTGGGAACACTGAGGTCGCCAGTTCAAAACCCTGCACTGGTTTGGTCAAGGCACATATGGGAGTTGATGCTTCCAGCTCCTCCCCCCTTTCTCTCTCTCTCTCTCTCTCTCACTCTGTGTCTCCTCTCTAAAATGAATAAAATAAAAAAGAAGAAGAAGAAGAAAAAAAGGTCATGGAAACCATCAGAGGAGTTGGTCATGAAGGAAGGACACACTAACTGAAATGAAGAATAACTTACAGGGACTCAACAGTAGAGTAGATGAAACCGAGGATCAAATCAGTGATTTTGAATAGAAGGAAGCAATAAAATACCCAATCAGAACATTTTAAAAAAATCCAAAAATATGAGGATAGTGTCAGGAGACTCTGGGACAACTTCAGGTGCACCAACATCTGCATCACGAAGGTGTTGGATGGAGGAGAGAGAGAGCGCAAGGAATTGAAAACCTATTTGAAAAAAATAATGACAGAAAAGTTCCCTCACCTGGTGAAGGAAACAGACACACAAGTCCAGTAAGCACAGAGAGTCCCAAACGAGATGAACCCAAAGACGCCCACACCACGGCACATCATCATTAAAGTGGCAGATGTTGAAGACAAAGAGAATCTTAAAAGCGGCAGGAGCCTGACCTGTGGTGGTGCAGTGGATGAAGCGTTGACCTGGAAACACTGGGGTCGCCAGTTCAGAACCCTGCACTGGTCTGGTCAGGGCACATATGGGAGTTGATGCTTCCAGCTCCTCCCCCCTTTCTCTCTCTCTCTCTCTCTCTCTCTCTCTCTCTCTCACTCTGTGGCTCTTCTCTAAAATAAATAAATAAAAAGAAATTAAAAAAAAAAAAGCGGCAGGAGACAAGCAGTTAGTTCCCTACCAGGGAAGCTCCCATAAGAGACTGTCAGCTGAGTTCTCAACAGAAACTCTGCAGCCCAGGAGGGAGGGGCAAGAAATATTCAAAGTGGTGAAAAGCAAGGACGTAAGACTGAGATGATGCTACCCAGACAAGCTGTCATTGAGAATGGAAGGACATATAGCTTCATAGACAAGAAAACACTGAAGAAGTTCATCATCACCCAACCAGTATGATATGAAATGTTAAAGGTCTTCTTTAAGAAGAAAATAAAACTATATTAAAAATATGAACAATAAAATGGCAACAAATACATATCTATTAACAATTGAATCTCAAAAACAAACAAACAGAATGGAAACAGATTCATAAATACTACTTCTAAAGAACATTTTGATGGTTGCCAGATAGGAGGGATCTTGGGGGGGTGAAAAAGGGGAAGGGAGTAAAAATTACAAATAGGTTGTTACAGAGTAGTCATGGGGATGTAAAGTCCAGCCCAGGGAGTATAATCAATATTCTAATAACTATGCAAGGTGTCAGATGGGTATGAGACTTAACCAGGATGATCACTCAGTAAGTTAGGGAATGTCTAATCACTGGGGCGTACACCTGAAACTAATATAATACTGTATGTCAAATCTAATTGAAACATAAGAGATGACTTAAATAAAATAAAGGAGGCCCTGGCCTGTTGGCTTAGTGAATAGAACATCAGTCCAGCATGCAGACATCCCAGGTTCAATCCCCGGTCAGGACACACATGAAAAGCAACCCTCTGCTTCTTTCTCCCCCTTCTCTCCCTCTTCCCCTCACACAGCCAGTGGATCGATTGGTTCCAGTGTCAGCCCCAGGCACTGAGAATAGCTTGGTTGATTCAAGCATCAGCCCCAGATGTGGGTTGCCAGGTGGATCCTATTCCGGGCACAGGCAGAATTCTGTCTCTCGATCTCCCCTTCTCTCACTTACACGAATGAACGAGTAAATTCATTCATGTAATTTCATTCAGAAGAAATTCTGACACCTGCTGTAACATGGGTGAACCTGAGGACATGACGGGAAGTAAAACAAGACAGACACAAAAGGACAAATATTGCATGATTCCACTTATATGATGAACCAAGAGTAGCCAAATTCAGAGTAAGGAGATGGATGATGGTGCCCTGGGCTGAGAAGGAAGGAATGAGGGTTAGTGTTGAGTGGGGAATTTCATTTCTACAGACAGATGGTGGCAATGATATCACACTGTGACTGTACCAAAGATGACTGAACTCTTCCGCCTGAAAATGGTTAAGATGGTCATCTTTTGTGCATTTTACTGCGATAAAAAAAGTCATCTTTTGTGCATTTTACTGCGATAAAAAAAAGTCGAAGGTAAACGAATAATGATACTGTGTCAGTAAACTCATCATTTTAGAAGGAATCAACTCAAAGGCCTGTGGCGTCCCAGATAGCCTCCCATAAGAGAAAAGTTCACTAACAAAAAAGAAAACGGGCCAATCGCCCGTAGTGTGCTTAATACTAATGCTCCCATGTTAATATCTCAGTCTGGACATCGACGCCAGGGTTACATGAGATGTGAACATTAGGGAAACCAGGTGTAGAGTAAACTGGAACTCGCTGTACTATCTTTGCAAGAGTCCTCTAAATCTAACATTATTCCAAAACAAAAGTTTATTTTAAAATGAGTTTTAAAAAGCAAAGGACCAGCCTGACCAGGAGGTGGCGCAGTGGATAAAGCATTGCACTGGGATGCGGAAGACCCAGGTTCGAGACCCGGAGCTCGCCGGCTTGAGCGTGGGTCCATCTGGCTTGAGCAAAAGCTCGTCAGCTTGGACCCAAGGTCGCTGGCTCTAGCAAGGGCTGGCTAGGTCTGCTGAAGGCCCGCGGTCAAGGCACGTGTGAGAGAGCAATCAATGAACAACTATGGTGTCGCAATGGCAACGAAAAACTAATGATTGATGCTTCTCACCTCTTTCCGTTCCTGTCTGTCTGTCCCTATCTATCCCTCTCTCTGACTCTCTCTGTCCTGGAAAATAAAAAAATAAATAAATAAAAAGCAAAGGACCAATAAATATATATATTAGAATTCCTAAATGAAAGACAATGCCAACTTATCAAACTGACCAACCAAACAGCAAATTGAACACCTCTCCAGACATCTACAGATGTGAAATTTGTTCAGTGGTACTGGTCACTCTCGCCTGACTAATCACCTCATAATCCACCCATTGCAAAAAGGCAGGCTGTTGAATTTTATATTGCAGGAACTATTTCCTCTTTAACTATTTCTTCTTCGCTTAGATCACAAACGTTTCTTATGGTGGATACAGTGTCAACTTCCTTCTGCCAGTATGTCTTGATGTTTTTAATCTTTGGTAAGTTGATTTTAAGTGTGTGAGCATATCCTCTTCCGAGTCCGTAACAAACCCACTTGTGTGTCCCATGGACTCCCAGAGGTACCACTCGGACTGGACAGCCCTGACCCACCAGCGCACAGTCTTCCGGCCGTAGCATGGGTGCAGTGAATGGTACTTTATTTGGGATATGTAAGCACCTGCACTAATGCTGTAGGTCACGTCAGGCACGGGATGCCCATGTCAGTGAATGAGCTGCCGTTGTTCAGAGAAAAACGATCACGAAACTTCATCCGTCACCAAGTGGTGAAAAGCAATTGGTCCAACGTCTTGCTTCCATTCTGAGTCTATTTAAATACTATCCTCAGAATGAAATGGGGGAGGAAAAAAAAAGAAAACCTTTTCTCAGAAAGATAACTTGACACAATGAAGTTTTATTTCCCAGTCGGGGTCCTTTTCTGTTAAAGGTCAACTATGTAAAGCAACTATGTAAAGAACGGACCACTTATAGCCCGGGAGAAAAAGACACTGTTGCTCTTTCTGGCTCTGCACAAGGGAGAAGTGACTGAGGGTATTGTCTTCTTCCCTTCCCTTCCCTTCCCTGGAGTCAGAGGGGTCTCGGCCGGGCGGTGGGGGGCTCACAGCTGCAGGTGCACAGGGTTCGTGTATAGACTCCCAGGTGCAGCTGGCATTTTTCTCCTCGACCCAAGGTCACAGAGCCTGCTTTGACCACAAATAGAGTTCTTGATTTCCCGGCACAGCTTGACCTTGATATGAAGCACTTACACAAGGAACGGTGCAGACAAGAAGGCAGCTTTCTTGTACTTTGGAGGGGATAAAAAAAAAAAACCAATAAAAAAACACACCAACATGATTCCATTTAGGGGGGGAAAAAAGCCATTGACACTGGGTACGCAACACTGCCACCTAGTGGAACCGAGGCGTACCACCAGGTCTTCTTTTTTTTTTAATTTTTATTTTATTCATTTTAGAGAGGAGACACAGAGTGAGAGAGAGAGAGAGAGAGAGAGAGAGAGAGAGAGAGAAAGAGAGAGAGAGAAAGAGAGAAAGGGGGAGGAGCTGGAAGCATCAACTCCCATATGTGCCTTGACCAGACCAGTGCAGGGTTTTGAACTGGCGACCTCAGTGTTCCCAGGTCGACGCTTTATCCACTGCGTCACCACATGTCAGGCTTATGCTCGGTTTTCTGGCGAATTTTGACAGACCGAACTCAAAGGATTGCCCGTCACTGGACTATGACACGGGGGCAGGTCTGCCTGCTGGTTTCCATTCCCACCATTAAAAAAAAAAAAAAAAAAAAAAAAGTCACTTTGGACAAAGCTGGTCCTTCAGAGAAGGTCCTATTTTAAGAAACAATTTTTATCTTTGAAATGCATAAACGTGTCTGTGCTTTCTCTGCTTTTCTTTTTTTATTTTTTGAGTCCAAGAATGAGTTTTGGTTTTGGTTAATGTTTCTTTTTAAACTGATCATCCAGTGAAGTGTTGATGTGAAAGTTAGGAAACACTTCGGGGCAACCCACCTCTCTGTACACCACACTGTGTGCCCTTATTATCTGGCAGTCTAGACAGCAACCCGTTATCACGACAGACGGCTCATAAAGGAGCAAACCTCACTGTGCAAGAACCACCTTATGTTGAGTCCCTTCCTCCTTCCATTGTTACAGTCGAGGGTGCTACATAGTTGCACTTCACTTATTTGAATTCCTGGAAGAAAGCATTAGGACGCACCGACAATTCTGCATAAAATCACATAACCCAACTCTTCCTTTGACCCGCACAGTAACAAGCGGAAGATACTGATGTGACATGCGGAAGAGCCGTTCTTTTTTTTTTTTTTTTTTTTTAATTTTATTTTATTCATTTTAGAGAGGAAACACAGAGAGAGAGAGAGAGAGAGAAAGGGGGGAGGAGCTGGAAGCATCAACTCCCATATGTGCCTTGACCGAACCAGTGCAGGGTTTTGAACTGGCGACCTCAGTGTCCCCAGGTCTATGCTTTATCCACTGCGCCACCACAGGTCAGGCAGGAAGAACCGTTCTTAACAAAAAGAATCAAGTCCTTCTTCTCAAGGCTTCAGTTCTCCATTCTACCCAGGGGCTGCAGTAAATGGGTTGATCTGATGACTTCTATGAGCCTCTACATGGGAATATTTCATGAAACTCGTGGCTGGGAAATAAAAATAAAGCTATCAGAATAACCTATTGCTAATAACTTCAATCGCAACTCAGTCATCTCTGCCATTACTGAGATCTTAGATCCTGGGTTAAGAACTCTGCTCTTCGGAATATCCACAATGGGTACTGATCAGCGAATGAGTTCCTGGATTGCAACATTTCTGGGTACACGGTCAGAGGCACCCATGGGTCCCAGAATGCACAGGTCTGACACAGTGTTCATCCACCCATATTCCTGGCAAATAATCAAGTCAGCTGAAGATTTTAGGAAGAACCAGGTTCTGGGAAAGGTATACAAAGTATAAGGTAAGAAGTTGAATTAAAACATCTTTTAGGTTGCATTTTTTTCTTTTGGTAGACAGACAACTGAATGTTTTCATTCTAAGAACCTGAGATTGTGCAGGGAAACCCAGTGCCTGAGTGTAGGATGTCTGGCTATTGCAATGGCAGAACCCCGTGTTTTGCA
The DNA here is from genome assembly GCA_037038555.1 of Rhynchonycteris naso. Classification (NCBI taxonomy): domain Eukaryota; kingdom Metazoa; phylum Chordata; class Mammalia; order Chiroptera; family Emballonuridae; genus Rhynchonycteris; species Rhynchonycteris naso. Next base: position 206,127,890 of record CM073000.1, read on the forward strand.
TGAACTGGGAAGTGAGGTGGTCCCTGAAGTCCTGTATCCAAACGGGGGTGGTTCAACTGCTCCTTTCTGTGCGGCACCCCTGAAGGACCCACAGCCGCTCAGGACGCTGGTGGCCAGGGCTTACAGCTATAGGAACTCAAACCTGATACCGAGTCATTTCCAAAAAAGTTTATTAGCATGATTAAAAACATTTTCTTGAATAATGACGACAGAATGTCTGAACATGAAAGGGTATTATCAGTGACTAAATCTTATCACCAGTATTTGCAACTGAATTGGACGCCTTTTATCGCCAGTCTTCATTTTATTAAAAACGATCCATGTCTTTATTGGTTCCATGGAAAGTCACGGCTATTGCTTGGACTGGGAAGGAGTCCCCACTGCAACGAAGTATAAAAATATCTTCCATAATTGCAGTGAGACCTGCATTAATTGAGTAAGAACCGATAAAAATCCTCAAAGAGTTGGGGGTTTGTGTTCGTTTTTTTTTTTTAAAAAAAAAACCAAACATTCCTTTTACACACTACAAAGAAATAATTAGTATTTTGGCTTTTTAAATTCCTACATGATATTTAGAACGACAGTCCCAGGGCTCCTCCCTTCATGTAAATGGAGGGTGCAGACCACCCCCTTTCCGGGGGGGGGGGCACGCTCCTGGGGCAGACCCCCGCAGACCGCGGCCTCCGCGGGCTCACACTGGCTTGAGGACAAAGACAGCGTCGTCCAGAACGTAGTAGTCATTGTACATGTCCCCCTCGCACAGGTACGGCAGCCTGGTGAACGCTTCTATGGCGAAACCCGCTTTCCCGAAGACGTCGGGCAGACTGTTTACTTGCTCCTCCCAGTTCTGGCCCTTGATCTCCAAAATCTCTGATGGTTTCTCCCACTTACCACCTACTAAAACAAAGAAAAACATTAAATTAAGTTCTCGAACAAGCCAGTTATTAGAGCAGGAGGGAGGGCTGGGTGTGCGTCCGCCTCCCAGGCCCCCCGAGGAGGTGGACAGAGACCAGCTACAAGCTTAGAAGGTCTGACTGTCGGAGCGGACAGGTGCCGTCAGGGCTCTCCGGACCCAAAGCCCACAGTTACCCTCGCTGACAGTTTGGACATCAGTCACCCTCCCACAGACGGACCCTCCGGGTTGTAACGGGTCATGGGCTTGGAAAACGGCTCACTAAATACGGGAGTCCTGAAGTAGGGAGTGACATGTGCTTGAAAGACAGTTTCGGATGCTTGCAGGAAAATGCCACCGGTGTAGGGAACTTAGGCAGCATATTAACCAAAGAGGTTTATTAGGCTAAAAATAAAACTAGGTTAACATAAGATTTTAATTTTAAAAAATAGATAATCAGTGTGTTTCTCGAGGGAAGCTGATCCACTCCCTAACTTCTCAGAACAATGTCGTCACAGACAGAAAGGCTGAGGACGAACAGGGTCAAGTCAGCCCAGCGCGTCTGGGAACATTTCCACATCTATGAGCACCGAGGGAAGGCGGTGATGAGGTCTTCAGGTTCACACACACGCATGCACACACACACACACGCACACAGACAATGGCACATGTAAATCAGGGTGCTTCTAGATACAATGGCATGTAAAATAAACACACAGATATAAAACTAAGTCCAGACGGGAAGAACTTTGTGTGAATGACTCCACGGGGAGCCAAGCATACACGCACCCCAGTGGGAAGAGCTCCCCCTTTTCGGTGGCCCAGCACGGAACCCTGTCCTGGGTGGAGTCTCGGCGGCAGGCGGCCTGGGAAGCAGCTCAGTCCACGGACGCACGGGGCGCGAGCTCAGACACACTCGCCACACACCGGGAGGAAGAGCCAGCGACGCAGGAGGGGGACTCCGAGCAGTGCTGGAGAGACGGCCGGCTGGGGGTGGCACTGACCTGCATTGATCAGTCTGGTGATCGGCACCGTGGAGTGAGCTCCAGACCAGTCTGAGGACGTGAGCCCGCCATTATTCTTGGCTACAGCCCCTCTCCCACGATTCCCCAGTCTTCCCAGTGACTGCGTGACTCTCCCACCCACACCCCAAATCCTCCCCATAAATTCCTTTTGCTTAAGTCACCAGAGTCAGCTCTGCGGTTGGGGGGAGCAGGGGAGACTGGGTGACAGAGGTTCCACACATCTGTGTCCCGGCACACTAACACGGGCTCACACAAATCTGGGTACAACGTTTATTTTTTCATTGTATCGTGACAATTTATGGCCCACTAATCCTTCTCTTGTCTCTAGATAAAAATATCTCCTTTTTGTTCTCTCACAGATACCGGCCCAGCCCTGAGCACACAGCAGGTGCCCGGCATCCGTGATGGAACCGCTCCAGAAAATTTAGAAGGTAGGTTATCTGTCAAATGATACTTCTTCCTCGGAACAGGTGCAAATCACACTCTTACTCAAGCCATCTAATAATGCCTGTGAGCACCGGTGAGACCCGGAGATGTGTGTCATAATGGACACCCAGAAATAGGTCTAGACCTCTGGTCGGCAAACTGCGGCTCGCGAGCCACAGGCGGCTCTCTGGCCCCTTGAGCGTGGCTCTTCCACAAAACACCACGTGCGGGCGCCACTTCGATAAGGAATGTACCTGCCTGTACAGTTTAGGTTTAAAACATTTGGCTCTCAAATAAATTTCAATCGTTGCACTGCTGATATTCGGCTCTGCTGACTGACGAGTTTGCCGACCACTGCTTAAGTGAAACATCTCAGCTTGAAATGGTGCAACAGGGTGACAAACAATATTTACACAATCTCTACAAGTTCCTGATTATGGTTCCTGAATGAGAGTTCCTCCTTCAGTTCTTCCTGTCTACAGAGAGAAAACGCCGAGCCTCTTCAAGCAGACTGCCCGCCGCACACCAGACATGCAGGCGGAGGGCCTGGTCCGGGTCGCTCTGGCGCTGGCGGTCAGCCTGGTGCTGCTCCCTGTCGGTAAGGTGCTTCCTCCCTCCCGGTACGGGCACTGCCTTCCTTTTCCCCGGGGAAATAAATAGATGATATAGATGATCAAAGACTGGCTGAGGCAGTTTCCTACCCGCAATGAAAAACTCCCTTTGCTCTTGTGCTGCATGACAGAGCGGGACCCTCGCCCAGGGGTTGAAAATATGCCTAAAATCCCCTGTGCTGGTCAGTCGCCGGTGACTCAGTTCCCAAACTCGGTCTGCACTTGCCTCCTTTCCCAGAACCGTGTTTCTGGGGAGAAGAAAATGCCGTGGCCCCTGTTCAGGGGGGACCGCCCTCCGGCACAGCTGGTTTTAAAAGCTGTGTGTCCGTCTGTTCCGCACCCGTGAAAGAGACAGTGACTCCCACCCCAGATTCTAACCATCTCGTCGTAGCTCTGATAAATTCAAGGGTCACAGCTCTGCCCACAAAGTTTGGGGTCTAGGGTAGAGAAAGCAGCAAAAGCTCTTAAAATTATTATTATTTTACTTTATCTGTTAAAAATATACAAAAGTGTTCACAGCGGCTACTGGGGTAAAAGACCTGTGGGCGGCTTCTCGTTTCTACCTTTAGTCATAGTGTATTTCTGTCTTCTGTGATAATACAACGTTCACAAGCCTTTAACCAGTGCCATTTCAAAGAGGAACCCGGGCCTCTTAAAGGCGTGCCCGGAGAGATGTGAGGGGTGTGTGGCCCCGACCCGAAACACGGGGGTGTAAGGGTGGGTGGGGGTGGACAAAATGCCCCCCCGTGATGGCCGGGCTCACTGGGCCAGCTGCTATGTCTGCATGTCTGAAATTGTCCACAAGAGGTTGCTTTTTCCCAGTGTCATAAATTTGTTTTCCCTTAATTTTTAGTTTCATATTTTTAGAATAGTAAAATAACCTTTTTTAATTGCATCCAGCAAGCAGATAAACTTTCCACCTCTCCAAGGGGTCCTGTGCTCCCACAGAGACCCCACAGAACATGGGAGCTCTAGCATTTTCACAGGGGCCTCTGGGATGACACGTGGTGGCAACTTCTCTTTTCCCGAGCCCGGAGGTTGCTTAACCAGTGCGGGCGAGAAAACAGAAGTTTCCCCGCGACCCTGTGCTGCTGCTCGCAGGAAACCCGGCCGATGGCTTGGTCCCACTCACGCTCATTCCACAGAACTGGGACATGGGTGGACACAGAAAACTCCAGAGTCACAAACACGGTTATTTCTTTCAACTTGGGGTACTCGTTCACCAAGGAAAGTGCTAATAGCCAGCGTCTCCTTTGAAGAACACCAGGGGGACAGGGGACGTGGAGACATGTTGGCTACCCTGTCGCTTTCTGATGGGCCCAATTATTGTGCAATCCAAGCTCCCGAGACATGGCGTTCTCCAGGCTTCTCGGGGGACAGTCTAGGCAGGAGGCGTGAGGACCCCAGCCCCTCACGCGGGTCACACTGAGCGGGTCAGTCAGGGGCTCTGTGCTCGCCTCACACGGGACAAACACTAACAGCACCAGTAGAGAGCACAGAGGTGACTCACAAGACCTGCGGGAAAGCGTCCAGGGGCCCGCCCCCGGAATGGCACATTAGACCAGCAGGGTCACTTCTCTGCTTCACTTGCAGACTCCCACGGATGAGACCACTCAGGGACATGCCACCAGGCAGAAGTCAGACTAGAAACTGGCCAAAAAAATTCTAATGTGTCTCCACCGACACGGGTCTCCCAGAGCACTGAGGGCAGGGCTTGCACTTCCACTCACCCGAGTGGCTGTCCGGCTGCCCTCGCCGGGACAGGAAGGCCACGGCAGGGTCACCCTCCACGGCTGGGCAGCAGCACGTGGTGATGGCACAGCCTGGGTGTCCAGTGCGGGGACGCCCACACTGTCCCTGACACGGGCGCATGACACTGCGGAAGCAGGGATGGCGGTGGTGGCGCAGAAGTCCTTCCTCTCCTTACACACTTCCCACGGGTCAGGCAAGTCAACGCTCCTCCCGCAGTGACGGTCCCCCAGCCCGAGGGCTGGCGGAGCCAGGGTCCAGACCCAGGTCTGTGGCCCTCAGCACAGACCGTCCACCAGAGAGGCCACAGGGACGGCACACGCGACAGTCCCCACGCCAGTGCTGATCCCCGGGTGCACACCGTGCCTTCTACAGCGCTTCCCACAGGGACAGCCGGGCTCGCAAGGGTCAGCGGTGAACTGCCATGCAGCAACCCCAACCCGCACAAGGCGAAGCCCCGGTGCCGACCAACCAACTGCTTGTGTGGCTTGGCTGCGAAACTACAGGCACACGGGGGCGTGGAACTTGGCAGCACAGGACACCGCAGGCCGGCGCGGCCTGGGTCCGGGGGAAAGCAGGCTCTGGGCAGGCAGTCCTCTGAGTGTGAGCACGGGGACCCCGACTCCTGCCCCGGGGCCCGGGGCCACCTCTGAGGCAGGGCTGGGCCCACAGGAACCTCTCTGGGGCTGGGCCCCGGTACACAGGCCTCCCTGTGAGCCCGGAATTAGGGCCAAACCCTGGGGCGTGAGGGCCAGTGAGGTCGCCGGTGTCACCTCTCCAGTCGTGTCTGTGCTGGGAGTGAGGGAAGGGCAGGAAACGCGGGTCAGCGAGACCAAGCCCGGCTGTCCCTCCCACAGGTGCTGCGGACAACTGCAGTGTCTCCGTCTCCCAGCCGCCCACCCTGGAAGTGGACCAGGCGCAGGCGGCGGTGACCGTGCCCTGCTCCTTCTCCAGGAGGGGCTGCCAGTCCCAGCGAGCCCGCAGCCTGTGGTTCCGCGTCGGGGCGCAGCAGCCGGAGGCCCTCTGTCTGCAGGGCTGCACGGGGGAGGAGGACAAGTTCACGGTGCAGGAGGCCCCCGCCCAGGGCCAGGTCTCCCTCACCATCCGCAGGCCGACCCCCAACGACAGCGCCATCTACGTCTGTGGCATAGCCGTGCCCAGCGAGGATCCGCGGGCCAAGCGCACGGGAGCAGGGACCGTGCTGGTGGTGAGAGGTCAGTGGTGGCGGCAGTGCTCGGGGCAGCCGCCCCGCGTCCGCCCAGCCCTGTGCATGCACGGAGAGCAGGACAGGACGCGGCCCACGCGGTGCCCCGGCCACCGGGACCTGAGCGTGAGCTGACAGGTGGGCCAGCCGAGCCCCACGGCAGCCCCTCTGCGGCCTCAGCAGTCAGGGGGATGCCAGGCGCTGTGTTCTCTCCCCACGTCCACTCGTGCCTGGTGAGGCGACCTTCCCATCGGCCACGGGGAGTGGGGGTCATGAGGCGCCAAGGCCAAAGAGAAGGGGGCGGCCATCAGCTCCCTCAGGGCCCCGTCCGGTGCTGCCCCGTCTAGAACAAAGCACTGGCGGCGTGAGCAACGGTGATCGACACATCGGGCCCAGAAAAAAGATGCATTTTGCAAAACAAAGAAACACAGTTTTGGGGAGAGGCCACGGGGTGTCCCTGCCCCTGTGTGCTGTGTGGACAGAGGAGAAAGGGACCGGTGTGACTCGGGCTTCTCGAGATCGGTTAAAACCCATGACAATTTCCTCATTCCAGTGAGGATGTTGAACTTAGCTAAGTCCTATGTATTAAGAAATGAAATTTTGGAATTTCAGGAAAAAAGTTTGACATGATTCTGGGGAGAGGCAGAGAAAGGTAGGAACTCCTTGCATTTTTTTAAAAAATCTCTTCCCTTATAAAATGACCCCAGTGTGAGAAGCACTGAGATCATAAAAATGTGAGCTCGGGCTGAGGGCCCTGTACTCACAAAGGACTCTGAAGCCCTGAGCTCTCCTGCACTGTAATCCCTGCTTTTAACCATGAGGGCTGTTCTCAGGGGCTTTGCAGGGTCCACTGCCACTTACCATTACTTGATTCTTGCCCGTAAGATAATTTATACATGAATTAATACACGTGGAGCACTTTTGAAAGGTGCCTGGCTTAGAGCAAATACACAAGAAATGTTACCTACAGATGTTAAAACACACACACGCAACTTTGGAGATGTGTATAGCTCATTACATGAGTCCTCTGTAAAAAATGTTAGCCAAAAGAAAAAACAGTGTGAAAGAGATCAAGGGCCTCGGACTGCAAACTCACGTGAAAAGAAACTCTTATTTAGGAGAAATGAAAATCATCGCTAACACAACACGAATACCTCCAGCCTTTGGCGTGGGGCTCCTAACTTCACCCCTGAAAAATTTTTTAAAGTTTCCCAGGTATGATTGATTAGTTAGTTTCAAAAACAAAAATATAAGTTGTTTAAATGAGTTGACAGCATAAGCAGTTGTGGGACATGTGGTTGACAAGGACAGGCTATTCAGATAACGACCACAAATCAAATGGTATTTTGTACTTCGAATTTGTGCTTGAAGACACAGCGTGCTACCTCGCCCCAACCCAGAGCACAGGACACTTCCTGCAGGGAGGGAGAATTCCGAATGTCAAAACGGATTTAATAATTCTACTTATGAGTCTTGATAGCAAGAAAAGGGGACCTGTCCTCTAAGGGCGGAGCGGGGGTGAGAGTCCTCAACGCACGGCATTCCCGGTGCCTGGACAGCCGGCACTGGGGAGCCAGGAATCCGCGGTGGTCGAGGTCACCGACGGCAGCCCTCCCCATAAACACACTCTCAGTGACACCACTAAGTGTCACTTCTACCGAAAGAACTCTTCAATGTCCCTGAGCATGCTGTCTTGAAATGTTTACCTAACTTTGAGTAACGCTTTATATAAAAAGTGATTCTTATCGTTATGACAATTAATTGGATTTAAAAAACCCTTTTTTCAGTTTTAAAAATACAAGCAACAGCCTGACCAGGCGGTGGTGCAGTGGATAGAGCGTCGGACTGGGATGCGGAAGACCCAGGTTCGAGACCTGGAGCTTGCCAGCTTGAGCGCGGGCCCATCTGGCTTGAGCAAAAGCTCGCCATCTTGGACCCAAGGTCGCTGGCTCCAGCAAGGGGTTGCTCGGTCTGCTGAAGGCCCGCGGTCAAGGCACATGTGAGAAAGCAATCAATGAACAACTAAGGTGTCGCAAGGGCAACGAGAAACTAATAATTGATACTTCTCACCTCTCTCCCTTCCTGTCTGTCTGTCCCTGTCTATCCCTCTCTCTGTCCCTGTAAAAAAAAAAAAAAACAAGCAACATTTTCCAGATAATACGCTTATAGAAACATGGATGAGTCTGGCTTCACCCATATCATGTACTCGAGTATCTTCTGAATTGAGACCACAGCTTTCACGTGTCACCAAGCAGAGCACGCGAGCCCACGTCTCACCTCTGCACCGTAGCTTCAGTTACACTCTAAACACGGACTTGCGGTAATAAGTTTCAATGATGCACATGGCTCTCTCTGTTTTTTGCATGAACAAGAAAAGAAAGGTCACGGTGAGGAGCTGTATGGCCTCCTGATAGCTCTGGTGTCACTGCTGTCCCTCTATGTGGCTGCTGTGTTCGTGATCTTCATCATCCTCTCCAGAGTAAGTCCAATTCCATGGCACTGACGTCCCCAGAGCCTTGGAGACCGTCCCACGGACATGACGCCCGCCCTTCCCCACCTGAGCCTCAGAAACAGCTCACCTAATTAACATCTTCTTAAAGGTCGGAGAAGAAAGCACACGTTTTCATCATAGAAACTGTTACTGATGAGAGTCTACGATGTCTTCTCTTGAAAACCCAGTAACAGGGGAATGAGGACCCTTTGTAGCCTCTTTCTGCTGGGTTGGGGGGGGGGCGGGTTAAGAAAGCTTTAAAAATGAGCAAAGAGATCAGAAGCTGCCCTAAAATGTTTTTTGGTTTTTTTTTTTTTTTTTTGCATGGACAGAGAGAGAGTCAGAGAGAAGGATAGATAGGGACAGACAGACAGGAACAGAGAGAGGTGAGAAGCATCAATCACTAGTTTTTCGTTGCCACTGCGACACCTTAGTTGTTCATTGATTGCTTTCTCACATCTGCCTTGACCGCGGGTCTTCAGCAGACCGAGCTACCCCTTGCTGGAGCCAGCGACCTTGGGTCCAAGCTGGCGAGCTTTTGCTCAAGCCAGATGGGCCCGCGCTCAAGCTGGTGACCTCGGGGTCTCGAACCTGGGTCTTCCGCATCCCAGTCCGACGCTCTATCCACTGCGCCACCGCCTGGTCAGGCTGCCCTAAAACTTTTTTATTTTATTTATTCATTTTAGAGAGGCGGGGGGAGAGAGGCAATGAGTGAGAGAGAGAGAGAGAGAAGAGATAGAGAGCAGGAAGCATCAACTACCATAATGTGCCTTGACCAGGCAAGCCCGGGGTTTCGAACCAGCAACCTCAGCGTTCCAGGTCAACGCTTTATCCATTGCACCACCACAGGTCAGGCTGCCCTAAAACATTCTTAAAAGGCCTCAGGTTTCTGAGAAAGGACTTCTCCCTGCTGCTCACACGTTATACGAGGGCATCAGTAGTGTGATATAAGGACAGCTATCAATCCGTCAGCATCACCCTGAGCTATTTGATTAATGATAATAAAAGCATCTCAGAAACAACATGAAAATTAACCCTTACTCTATAGCATTAAATACTCAGTTCATTCAATCTCATGGAAGGAAATGTCTGCTGTGATTGTTTTGAGTACATGAAATGTCTTATAAGGACTTCTCTTTTCTCCTTGACAGTCAAAAGCTAACACTCGAGGAAACAAAGAAACAGAAGATTCACAAAAGGTACAGACCAAAGCTTGTAAAATCTCTTTTACATTGTGGCTGGTTGTAACTATTTCAAGTCTGGAACAGTTTAAGGAACAGAAACCATCATGGTAACTTTCAACTATAGCTACTGTTTCCTACTGAGAAACTCAATGAAAATCGCAAATGATCAGCTAGGATTTAAACTTTATAGCTCTCAGCCCTAAATTCTACTTCTTTTTTTTTTTTAAGTGAGAAGAGGGGAGATAGTGAGACAGACTCTCACATGCGCCCCAACCCTTGTCTGGGGTCAAGGCTCACTCGCTCGCTCGCTCGCTCGAGCTCGAGCTACTACTACTGTCTTCAAGAGAGGGGGGGGGGAGGAGAGGAGATGGGAGGGGAGGGGAGGGAGGGAGAGAAGCAGATGGTCACTCTCTTGTGTGCCCGGACTGGGAATCAAACCCAAGATGTCCATACAGTGGACTAATGCCCTGTCCACTGAACCAGCCAGCCAGGGCCCCCAAAGTTCTACTTAATATATTCAAACTTCCGCTGTGAACGGTGGGTATCGGCGCACTGGGGGTGGGGGAAGAGAAAGGCTAGTGATGGCAACACCCGTGGCCTCTAGTCCTGAAACGGGCACTCCCCTCTTTTCTGCACTTACAGAAGAAGAGCGTGAGGCGCGTTTTCCGGGACATTGCTCAAGAACTTTACAACAAGAGATATGTGGGAACGAGCCGGCAACCTGTAAGTGGAAAGTATGACGCAGGCGCCAAGCAGACACAGGGCGCATCTGACTAAAACACTAAGCTGCCCACAGGCTGTCGGTGGTCCCGCCTTCCTGGAGAGGGTCCCACACAGCGAGCGCGCACACGGGGCCTGCTCTGAGAAACGCCTAGCACAGGACGTCGGGCACAATGCTGGAGAGCCCGGGCTGGCACCTCAGGGACCGGGACTCCAGAAGCCCAGTGGACAGGGGGCTCCCGGTGCAGCTAAGGGGACTCCTGGGGGTTAAAGGCTCCTCGGTCCAGGACGCAGGAGCCGGCGTTGATAGATGTTGCAAACACTTGTGGATCAAGGTATATAGTAAACGTTATTCACTGCTAACAAGGGAGAAATAAATTCACAGCGGAACAGAGACAGGTGATGAAATAAAAGCTGAACGTTTCGTGAGTGTTCTGGGCTGGGGTGGCAGGAAGGAAATAATGAACGTATATACTACTAAGGATATTTTCCTCTTAAGACAGCAGCCAAAAGGGCACACGTAACAGGTTTCTAAAAGAGTTCTGTTTTTTCAAATCAACTATTTTTTATTTAAGACTTTATTCATTTTAGAGAGAGAAACAGAGTAGGGGGGAGGAGCAGGAAGCATCCACTCCCATATGCGCCTTGACCAGGCAAGCCCAGGGTTTTGAACCGGCAACCTCAGCGTTCCAGGTCAACGCTTTATCTACTGCGCCACCACAGGTCAGGCCTTTAAATCAACTTTTAAAAAGAATTTTCATCCAGGAGGGCATATACTGTCTAAGTAGTCATTTCCATCCTCCAATGTAAATACAAACACACTCAGTGGTCGGACCACCCAAGATGCCATTCTGAATCATCACAAATGCCTGTTCCTGCTCTTCTCTTAGTGAGGCTGGGGTGTCTTTTTCAGCAAAGAGGCAAAGGTAAGTGGCCTGGAGACAAGCCAGGAAAGAAGACGAACAACATGCTCGAAGCCAGGGCTTTGACCATGACATCTGAACTAGAAAATTAATTTTCATTGCCCACATCTTACTCTAAAATATAGGGAAAATGGTAACCTGACCTTTAAGATTAGTGGGAGGAGACCTGGGACCCAGAAAGCAAGATGGCACAGCAGCTGAAACGTTGCCTTCCGCATGACGTCCGTTGCTTTTGTAACCATGTATTTGGCTTTATTTACCATGGCAGGAGAAAGGCAACACTTATGGAAACAGAAGAGCACTTGACAAGTACGAAAGGCCACAGAAATGGTTCCACTGTCAATTACGTCACTGAAAGCCCAGCCGTGCAGTGTCAATGAATGTGTGCCCACCGGGGCTTTAGAAACATGGAGATAAATGGAGACCACAGCCGGAGTACAGAAAACCACAACTAACGATTAACCAAGATACTCAACAGAACGAAACTGCAAATACTCTCTCAAGTCACTAAAAGAATTCTAAGCAGTCTAACGTTAAAAAAAAAAAAAATCTGTTTTTATAACCCGCATCCTGTATTTGCTTCATCTGACAGAGGAGATGCGCGGTGACTGTTACCCTGAATAAGACTGGAAGTCATGCCACACGCCTCGGTCTTGAGAGGGAAGGGTTTGTCCTGGTGGGCTGTACAAGTGATAGGCCATTTAGACTAAGTTGGGAGGGAAGAAAGGAGGAAGGGAAGGAGGGAGGGAAGGAGGGTGGGAAGGAGGGAGGGGTCAAAATCTGAACGAGAGAAAAATCATCCTGCCAAGTACCACGGGGCACAAGTCTCTCCTTGAGTATTGCCACGGACAACGGCATAGCGCCCCTTCTCCTGCCAGGGTATGCAGAAGGACCTGCATCAAGCTACCAACAACAAGTGAGACCGGAATGGAACAGACCAAGAATACGACAGCTGCCATACAGACCATCCAAAGCAGAAGGCAGAAGAGAAAACCTCAGAACATATAAACCACCTGGGACTCTGGATGGCCTGGGTTACGGCAAACAGCTCCAGGGAAGGTGTGGCCCCACGATGAACCTGACAGAGACTTCACCACAATGATTGGTAAGCAACTGAGGAGGGCACCCCCACCCGATGAGGGGCTGAAACAACAAGGATGTTTATGGAGCTCCTTACCATCTCAGAAGAAAACATGGTATGGGTCGTTCTTTGAAAGCTACTTCAGTGCAAAAAAAAAAATCTATTTCAAGTATCCACAAGTGTACATTCACTATTAAATATGAGTTACAACCTATTATTTTTACTTCATTAAAGTTTCTTTTAAAATGGCATTAAATAAGGTGTACATATTCTTTTTTTTTTAACAGAGAGAGTCAGAGAGAGGGATAGATAGGGACAGACAGACAGAAACGGAGAGAGATGAGAAGCATCAATCATCCGTTTTTCGTTGCCGTTGTGACACCTTAGTTGTTCATTGACTGCTTTCTCACATGTGCCTTGACCGCGGGCCTTCAGCAGACCGAGCCACCCCTTGCTGGAGCCAGCGACCTTAGGTCCAAGCTGGTGAGCTTTTCCTTTTTATTTTGCTCAACCCAGATGGGCCCGCGCTCAACCTGGCGACCTTGGAGTCTCAAACCTGGGTCTTCCACATCCCAGTCCAACGCTCTATCCACTGCGCCACCGCCTGGTCAAGCCATATTCTTATTTTTAAAATCCTAGTAGAATTTAAAATTTTCTCTGTGTGTGTGTGTGACAGAGACAGAGAGAGGGACAGACAGACAGATAAGAAGGGAAAGATGAGAAGCATCAATTCTTTGTTGCAGCACCTTAGTTGTTCACTGATTGCTTTCTCATATGTGCCTTGACGGGGGGGGGGGGGGGGGGCCCACAGCAGAGCTAGTGACCCCTTGCTGGAGCCAGCGACCTTGGGCTCCAGCTGGTGAGCTTTTGCTCAAGCCAGATGAGCCCGCGCTCAAGCTGGCGACCTTGGGGTCTCGAACCTGGGTCTTCCACATCCCAGTCCGACACTCTATCCACTGCGCCACCACCTGGTCAGGCTTAAAATATTTTAAGATCCCTTTGAAAACGTTCTGCATGAGTGACTTTAGTCATATATGACAGGAGAAATGGAAGGAGGAGGGAGAGCACATTAACTCATTCTATGTATGTGTACATGCTACGTATATGGTGTTTACTGTATATGTGAGCGTGTTTATGTGTATATATGTGTGTATCTTAGATACCAAAATAGAAATCAAACAACTGTCATAAAAGGTAATATAGAGTTAACCCCTACATTGCAGGGATTAGGAAACCAACTCCCTCTCTGCCCTGAGCAGTATTTTGTATGTTACATGTATTATACACTATGGCAGTGGTTCTTAACCTGGGTTCTATCCAACCCTAGGGGTTTGATGAGTTGGTCTCAGGGATTCAGAGAAGCCTCTGCCGTGGAGGCCAGAATAAAGTAATACCGTCATTTGTTGTGAGTTCACGCACTTTGTTGGTTTTGTTCTTTGAGCAAGGGGATGTTCATGCACGGCTCATTTTGTGCACCAGTAAAAAAACATATACCTATGTCTTGAATTTGGAAAAAAAATCATATTTTATTTATCACTAAAGAAGGGTTCAGTGAATGCGCATATGAAACTGGAGGGTTCAGTACGTCAAAAAAGGTTAAGAACCACTGTACTATGGTCTTCCAAGAAAGTAAGCTAGAGAATTTATTTTTTAATAGGTTTTTAAAAAATTTTTATTTATTCATTTGAGAGAGGAGAGAGAGAGAAGGGAGACACAAAGGGGAGGAGCAGGGAGCATCAACTCTGACATGTGACTTGACCGGGCAAGCCCAGGGATTTGAACCGGCGACCTCAGCATTCCAGGTCGACGCTTTATCCACTGCGCCACCACAGGTCAGGCTAAGCTAGAGAACTTGTTAAGAAAATCCTAAGGAAGAGAAAAATACACGTAGGGTGTTTACCAAAAAATACCTGCGAGCAAGTGAACCCATACAGGTCACACTGTGGCATGCCAGGGTCAGCTATAACTAGAAATGCTAGTATTTTCTTCCTCTACCCCAAAATTAATTGTCTTGTATTCTCCCTGTGGTACACAGCCCCCACTCGGAGGCCAATGGCTTGGATAAAGTAAAGGAACTTCTAAACAAGATGGTGGACAGAGTAAGCAGGAGCCCATCCAGGTGGGCACACGTGCTGAATGACATCATCAACTTTTCCGCTCTGGGAAGCATTCCACTTGGTTCTGCCAGGGCTGCAAGGACGCTGTTCTTTGCATAACTACCTGGCAGACAAAATCCCTAAGATAAACAAGTGTTTCACTGAAAATAAGCCTTTCCTACCACATGCAAGGACTGGGTTTCAAAGTGTGACTTTTAAGCTAAAATTTGAAACACACTTGACCAAAGAAAGTAGCTGTACGGCCCTCAGGTCGTACATGAGAGTATCTGATGTATGTATGACACCCATTCTTTCACTCACTGACCTCGCCAACAATACTTACTGAGCACAACGCTGTCACACACTCCGAGGCCACCGGACACCGTCCTTCCCCGTTCCACCTGGTCCTCTCTCTCACGCCTCTGCCACACGCTGCCCCCTGACTAGTGAACTGCTCCCCAGAAACACACACGGCTCAAATGTCACCTACCATGTGAAACCTTCAGTAACCCCCCCAGGGGTTGATGGGTCTCTTCTGAACCCCCAGTACGCGGTCATACTTCCTACCAGACTCTCCTGCCTCTGTCTGCTCACAGCCCTGTTTTATTCTCTAAGTACGGAAGGCTAGAAGCACATTCCTCACCAATACCTTTGTATTTACACTGCCTAGCACGGCCTGGTATGTAGTGGGCTCCCGAATTCCATCATATGGACACAACCGAACAATGTTTCTAGAGGAAGATGTTTCTCAGCACTTCAACTGAGCTATGGAGCCCACTCCTGCCCCTCTCGTGAGGACTGTTTGTGACTCCCTCCCAGTATTCACAGTCCTGCTGTCTGAGCACCCACAGCCTTTGCCGGGAAGGATTCAGCTGCAGCTTTCTGTTCAGACTGGTGTTTCCCATGACAATGAAAACAGAGTAACAGAGAAGGAACCAGGAGCGGGAAACAGACAGACACGCTTCCCGCGTCCACACCCCCCACAGGAACACGCCCACCACAGAGTGAGAGATGGTCACGAGGTGTCCTCTCCCTGCTCTGAGGGACGCGAGAGGGTCTGAGTCTGGCTCACCCGCGGAACTGGGTCTCAGGAGTCGAGTCTCAGAAACCGGCGGAGAGCGTGGACTCTGAGCTGCAGTTAAAAAGCAGAACGAGGGCATCAAATATGATTATTACTATTGTTCCAGGGCCTCACGGGCTGATCTCGAGGACGTCAGGACACCAACAGGTACTTCAGAATGAGGAACTGTGAACACACACAGCCAATAAAGCCACAGATAAAAACAAGGAACAGAACAGGATGGGATGGCATAAATCGAGGCAGGTGTGACACGCCAGTGCTGACACACACAGCCGGGCCCCACCCTGCACACCAGAGTCTTGCGTCCTCCCAGCGTGCCTTGAAGTAGGTGCCAGCCCCGTCTTACAGATGAAACAGGTCGGCCCTCAGAGCTCAGCCCCGCCCAGGAGACAGTCCTGCCACAGTCCTTCCTGTTTGGTTCAGACGGACGAAAGCTTGTTAGACTGCGTGTGACTGATTTAACTGGAGCAGGGTCCTGGAAGGAAGTGGCCAAAGGCCACCTCTCAGAAAGGACAAGCCTCCCCCTGCCCACCCTAGCTGCTGTCACAGGGGAAGTCTACTCAACGTCCAGGAACAGATAGCCACATGCTATGTACACTGCTCCAAAGCAGAAAAGAAGAAACTCCCATACTAGTTTTTACAAAGCAGCAGAGCACAGACACCGAACCACGACCCCGGCAACATCCTCCAAACAAATAAAAGACCGTCGTTCATCACTATGGACGCTGATACTTTTATTTAGAATTTTTGTACAGTCTCATGATGTGTTCTTAGACTATCTGGCCAAAGCCCACAACGGCAAGGGGGAAATACATCAGAAAAGTGTTATTAGTTTAATAAGTCCAAGGAGAAAACACAAGGATGACCACACACCTCCACAGATGATGAAAATATCAGTGAAATATTCAATAATGATTCTTGATTTTTTTAAGCTCTTAATAAAACAGAACTGAAAAAAAATATGTATCTCTGGGAATAAAAGCCACCTCAAGCTAAGACAGCACCGTGTTTAAAGCAGAAGTGCTCCAGCCTCCAGTCAAGGTGATGCAGGCGAACGCAGTCTCTGGCCTCCCACAGCCACTTCAAAATCCCCACCGCCCCAGCACCCAGCACCCAGCACCCAGCACAGCGAGGCTGGCCCACTGGCAGTCCCACAACTAGGGAATTAGAGAAGCCACGGGGGGACAGCGGGAAGGGCTGAGACACAGAACGGGCTAGCCCCACACCCACGTGCGGTGGGTAAAAACCCGGAGGGGTGTCTCGGCCACAGAGGCCCCCCCAGGAGCAGGCTCCGGCCCCACACCAGGCGCCCAGCCCAGGGCTGCAGAGCCAGCAGGAGAACCTGGGTGGGGTTCTGACTGGACAGACGGTTGCAGCCTCCACAGCTCCCCCTAAAGGCCTGATGGGAGGGGCCGGGTAAAGGGGGGGTCAGAACAAACGGTAGTGACAGTCAGGAGGGTGTCACGTGCAGCACAGGGAATACAGTCAGCGATATTCTGACAACCACAGGTGGAGGGTCAGACGGGTGTGAGATTTACGGGGATGATCACTTAGTTACAGAAATGTCTCATCACTGGGTCGTACACCTGAAACTCATATAATATTGTATGTCAACTGTCATTGAAAAATAAAAAAATGATTTAAAATAAAGTAGGAACATTTTATTAAGTCAAAATCGAGACAAAAACGTTCACTGTTTTTTATTAATATTTTCTGGAATTAACCATCAATTCACTTGGACAAAAAAAAAAAAGTCTGAAAATGAAAAGTAACAAAACCATTTGTAGATGCTGTAACAGTGTATCAACAAAACACCTGAGAGCAAATAAAGAAAATACTGAAAACTCAGTAAGATAAAAAGTATCAACTTCTCCAGCCCGTACACGGTCTTTGTCCTAAAGCATTACAGGAGAGCCCTTACAACAACGTAACAACATGAACACACCCGGAGGGCGGGCGCTCAGGGAAGCAGACAGACAGCGCAGGACCTCACTTGTGCCTGGAACCAGAACGGAACCCGAACGGGTCCAACTGCTAGAACCAGAGAGAACAATGGCTGCACGGGGCGGGGTGTGGGGGACGTGGGGACGTGGGGGTGTGGGGGACGTGGGGACGTGGGGGTGTGGGGGACGTGAGGGGTGTGGGGGACGTGGGGGGTGTGGGGGACGTGGGGGCGTGGGGGACGTGGGGGCGTGGGGGACGTGGGGGCGTGGGGGGCGTGGGGGATGTGGGGGCGTGGGGGACGTGGGGGCGTGTCAGTCCACTCCCCGTCTGAGGTGAGTGAGGAAGTTCTGGAGGCCTCGTGTCCCGTGCGGGGATCCAGTGAACAATACGATACGGTATACGTGGGGTGTGCTGACAGGACAGACCTCCGGGGTCCTCCTGACACAGAGAGGAGTCTACACGAGACGACAGGCGTGTTCACGAACTGGCCAGGGGTGATCACAGACACAGTGTACACATATCTTAAATGACGCTGTGCACCTAAAATGTCCCAGTTTCTCAGTCAATTATTCCTCAATAAAGCTGGGGGGAAATGTTAAAATAAAAAATATTTAAAATATCACACACACATTCCATTAGAATGCATCTAATAAAAACTGTGCAGGACCTCGTGAAAAATATTTTATGTTAGTAAAGGGCGTAACGAATTACCCGAAGTGAAAAGACACACCCTATTATTAGCTGGTAAGGCTCAACAGTCCCTAATTCAAGCTCTAACTCAGCATATACGGGAACGAGATAATCCACTGGTAAAGTTCACGTTGAAGTCTGACCGCTGGTGGCGCAGCGGATAGAGTGTCGACCTGGGACGCTGAGGACCCGGGTTCAAAATCCCGAGGTCGCTGACTTGAGCGTGGGATCAGAGACATGACACCACGGTCCCTGGCTTGAGCCCAAAGGTCATTGAGCAAGGGGTCACTGGTTTGGCTGGAGCCCCTTCCAGTCAAGGCAAGCATGAGAACCAATCAGTGAACAACTGAAGAGCCACAACTACGAGCTGATGCTTCTCATCTCTCTCCCTTCCTGTCTGTCTGTCCTTCTCTCTGTCTCTGTCCCTAAAAAGAAAAAGTTGATCTGTAAAATAGCTGCGTGTCCACCATCAAGGGGCTGGCGTGCCGCCCTTACTAAAACACGCCCTCTCGTCCGGTGTGATCGCCTCCCAATTTTCAGAAACAGAAACACAAGGAAATAGAACTTGGTCGACCTGAGGCTTCCTCCCCTGCTCTCCCACCTCCTGCTCCCAGGAAGTCGCACCCAAGTTCTACCACACGGATGCCCAACAGGACGCAGGAGACCAGGACCCTGCGACAGACGCCCCGCGACCCGCGCAGACAACATGGGGCTGAGCCTGATCACCTGGAGCAGCCCCAAGGAAAGCCGGGTCCCCGGGCCTCCAGGGAGGTCACTGCGTTCTGCACCGAGCGGCTCATGCGCATCACACAGGGGCACGCAGGCCTAGGGCAGTTATCTCTTTACCGTGACAACTGATTCAGAAATGTAAAAATAAACGTGGGGGAGGGAATATCTGTCTGTTCTCTTTCCCACCCTATGTCCTAAGAATTCTCGATTCTGTCTATCAGCAACGCAAATCTAAAACCACTGGGTCCATGTTAAGACGAGCATGAAATGTGAGCAAACGAAAATGAGGAAAAAATGAAAGGCGGGAGGAAGAGAAGGAGCAGGCGAGAGGCATCGCAAATACACGGCTACCAGCGAGCATGAATGAGCACAGTCCCGCCAGACACAGGCGTTCACAGCCCTTCACCAACCTCGATGCTCACAGAACACTCACAGGGTTCTCAGAAACGTCTGCGAGCTCCCAGGGCTTCTGAACCCTAGGCTGAGCGAGGCAGTCAAATTATAAAAAAAAAAAAAATTATAAAATATTAACAAGCATTACTGCATAATGCTTTTATATTACTGTACATTAGCTTACAAAAATGCAATAGAGAGGTTTCCAGCCATAACTATTTTTTTTAAATTGAACTACCTTTTTTTTAAAATTTATTTATTCATTTTAGAGAGAGAAAGAGAGAAAGGGGGGAGGAGCTGGAAGCATCAACTCCCATATGTGCCTTGACCAGACCAGTGCAGGGTTTTGAACTGGCGACCTCAGTGTTCCCAGGTCGACGCTTTATCCACTGCGCCACCACAGGTCAGGCCCAGCTGTAACTTTTGACATGACCCGAAACGCAAATCACATCAGCTAAAGGTGTGAGCCAACGTGACCACCGGCGGATGTCAAAGCAACTAGGAAGTAACCGGAAGCCAAACGACTTCTTCTGGTACGTTCTTCTAAAGTCGCTCAAGAGGGAGGCCACACGATCAAAAACCAGACGTGCCTGACCAGGCGGTGGCGCAGTGGATAGAGCGTCGGACTGGGATGTGGGAGACCCAGGTTTGAGACCCCGAGGTCACCAGCTTGAGCGTGGGCCCATCTGGCTTGAGCAAAAGCTCACCAGCTTGGACCCAAGGTCGCTGGCTCCAGCAAGGGGTGGCTCGGTCTGCTGAAGGCCCGCGGTCAAGGCACATGTGAGAAAGCAATCAATGAACAACTAAGGTGTCGCAAGGGCAACGAGAAACTAATGATTGATGCTTCTCACCTCTCTCCCTTCCTGTCTGTCTGTCCCTATCTGTCCCTCTCTCTGACTCTCTGTCCCTGTAAAAAACAAAAACCCGACGTGACAACACCAGGAAACGATGGACTCGGGGCCACAGCGAGGGAGAAACAGCTGCGTTTATCCCTTTCAGAGTCTGGGACAAGAGGCGAGAAATACAAAGCAGCCGACGCTCAGCAGGTCCATGGGGGGGGGGGGGGGTAAAAGGCCTCGGTAACTGCTTGACTCAGCTCACTCGCTGGCAAACAAACGGAGCACGTTCCATTTAAAGGCCTAGGGGGCCGTGTTAGGCTTTCCACC
Source organism: Rhynchonycteris naso (assembly GCA_037038555.1). Lineage (NCBI taxonomy): Eukaryota > Metazoa > Chordata > Mammalia > Chiroptera > Emballonuridae > Rhynchonycteris > Rhynchonycteris naso. Next base: position 206,148,295 of record CM073000.1, read on the forward strand.
TGGAGGGGTGGGCGGACTGGCTGAGCTCGGATTATTACCAGCAGTGAGACGGGCGCTCACCAGGGAGCTGTCCCCCACAAGGTGACTGCCTTCTTCTCCGTGCTGGCCCATTCTAAGCAATGGGACCACAAATCCCGGTCGACAGCCGGGCCGGGCAGAGGCCGCCTGACCACCCTCTGACCACACTCACCGTTTTCCACGTACGGATGGAAGGGCAAGACCAGGGCGAGGATGACTCGGCCTCGGGTTGGCTCCAGGACACTTCTGATGTCTCTCAACAAAGTCAGGGGCTGGTCGCAGCGGTCCAGCAAGTTCAAGCAGCTGATGACGTCGTACTGGAACCCTGTATTCTGCCACTCGTTTATACCGAGCACTCTGGAAAAACGAGGAAGAACTGGATTGATACAAAACCCCCTTCGAGACAGCTTAAAAAACAACTGAGATGAGCCTGACCAAGCGGTGGCGCAGTGGATAGAGTGACGGCCTAGGATGCTGAGGACCCAGGTTCAAGACCCCGAGGTCACCGGCTTGAGTGCCGGTCGCTGGCTTGAGCCCAAGGCCGCTGGCTTGAGCCCAAGGTCGCTGGCTTGAGCAAGGGGTCACTCGCTCTGCTGTAGCCCCCTCGGGCAAGACACATATAAGAAAGCAATCAATGAACTAAGGAGCCACAATGAAGAACTGATGCTTCTCATCTCTCTCTCTCTTCCTGTCTCTCTTTCAAAAAAAAAAAATGCCAGTAGAGGCTCTAACTTTGTCTTCTCAAAGTAAATTCAAAATCTTCGTTTATAATCTATAGTTGAAGAAACAGACGAGCCAGGCAAGAAGAAAACAGCCACCGTATTTACAGTTAGCATTTCACCTATTTCCAAATCTCAAAACATATGCTGGTAACATTTTCTTTACAAGAGCTGATCGTATGTTTAATAAGTAAGATAATGTGGTGACAAAAATGATTATAAAACTATAGCATCAAATGCCTGAACATCATTTAATGGATAAAGTGTCCTACTTCCTATACTCATTAAAATTTAATCATAAAAGACCTATCTACACTTTCTATTCTTAGGGTCCCCTTCTGTTTTTAAGAACAGCTAGAGGTGGTACAGATAATTTCCATTTACAACCTGAGACCTCTGAGCATACCGGTTCCCAGGGTCTTCATATCTGAGTAACTTTATAAAAAGAATAGGACACCCCATCCACACTGCAAGTTCAAGAACAGCATGGTTAGCAACCCAGTCTCAGCCCTCGACATCTCCCTCCATCCCTTTTCCAAACTTTATGACGCTTTGCCCGTGGGGCAGAGAGCTTATACCCAAGGCCCTGTCAGCCACACCAGAACAGCACTTCTGTACCTTCTTCCCTCTGCTGGGTTAGAGCGATCAGAAGGTGGAAGGTGATCAGAAAGGGGGGGCACAGGAAAAAGGGTCTCTGGTAAACAAGTCTGTGATAACGCTGAGCAGACACCGTAGAGAAAACCTATAAAAGTCCAAAAATTTGAGGGCTGCGTGGAAAAACTCAGTTTCCTCTCCATCCCCGTTTTCAAAACACAGAATATTTTAAAGTGATGGGGAGTCGTATTAGGAGTTCAGCATGACTTAAGCCATACAGAAGCCACATAGCCCGTGGTCTGAAATGGCTAATTAATTTCTAACTGAAGAAACACATTTCATCAGCCACCAGAGACCCACCAGGACTGGCGGGGTCAGGCGCTGGAGCTAAGGCGGGTCTTACGAGTCACGTGGTCAACGCCACGCAGACATCAACCTATAGCATCCCTCACCACTACTTAAACACCGAGGATGACAAGGACTCGGATGCGGGGCCGTTAGGAAGGCCACTGTCCCCGACCTCTACCTCGACTTCTGAGGCGCAGCTATGCCTGGTCACAGCAGACGGCTCTTACTCCCGCCTTCGTAAAAGCACCCCACGGTCATCTCCCCTTCCACGCCTTGCCCTCCGGGTCTCCTCCGCCCTGGGGTAAATATCTCTGTGCTCGGCCCACGCTCCGAGTCCAGGGTCAGTCTGTACGAGCAGAAACTTCGGTGGATCGGAAAGAGAGCGGGTAATTCTTTCTCCTTTCTCAGGCTAGACCCAGTTTCCCTGAGCGCTCCCTCACCCCATCCTAAACGAAGCCCCGTTTTCTCCCATCCCATAGAATCCACACTGAATCCACAGAGCCTTCTTCCCGAGTGTCCCCGGCAGCAGATGGTCTTAAAACCAAGATTCGACACTTCATACCAAGTAGGATGGCTATTACTAAAACAAAAAAGTTAAAAACGAACAAATTAACAAGTATTGGTGAAGATGTAGAGAGACTGAAACTCTTGTGTGCCGCTATAAAACTGAAACTCTTGTACATTGCTGTAAAATTTTTGGGGAAAATAATCTTCAAAAAGTGACACATGGACTTATTGTCTGACCCAGCAATCCCACTTCTGGGCGTTTTACCCAAAAGAGGCGAAAGCGGGAAGTCACACAGGTACTTGTGCCCCCACGTTCACAGCGTCATTCACAACGGCTAGCAGGTAGGGACAACCCAGGTGTCCAACGAAAGACAAACGGATAAAAATGTGGCTTGTACGTACAACGGAATATTCTTCTGCCTTAGGAAGGAGAGGTTTTTGACACGTACTGCAAATACCGTGTGATTCCTTTTATTTGAGGTCCTCACAGCAGTCAGATCCCTAGACACTACAAGCAGACAGGGGTTGCCAGGGGCTGGGAGAGGGGGTGGGGAGGAAAGTTGGGGTTCACGGGGACGAAATCAGTGTGGGAAAACAAAACAGTTCCAGAGATGGAGGGTGGGGACAGTCACTGAACCAGACACTTCAAAATGACTAACACCAGGGGTCCCCAAACGTTTTACACAGGGGGCCAGTTCACTGTCCCTCAGACCGTTGGGAGGGCCAGACTATAAAAAAAACTATGAACAAATCCCTATGCACACTGAACATATCTTTTCTTAAAGTAGAAAAACAAAACAGGAACAAATACAATATTTAAAATAAAGAACAAGTAAATTTAAATCAGCACACTGACCAGTATTTCAATGGGAACTATGGGTGCGGATGCATCCTGTGCTCCTCTCACTGAACACCAATGAAAGAGGTGCCCCTTCCGGAAGTGCTGCGGGGGCCAGATAAATGGCCTCAGGGGGCCGCATGCGGCCCGCAGGCCGTAGTTTGGGGACCCCTGACTAACACGGTCAGTGCGGTGTTCCACATTTTTACAATAAAACTTTTCTTAGTTAAAAGAGACTTGAGAGTGCCGGGTTCTAAGACCTGGGGGAACGGCCCCCACCTGACCTCTCCCCGAGCCGCCCTGCCCCTCCCTCCCAGCGCCCGGACAAACAGCCCCCAGTTCCCATCTCCCCGTCACGTGCCAAGTGCCCGATCCCGGAAACCTGTCTCTGGTTCACACCCTTCAGATCAGAGCCTCTCGAGAAGAAGTACATCCAAAACCAAGGAATATGCCCCAAAACACGTCTAAAAATTCTACCTGTATTTCTTCTTCTGAAGCTGCCATATCATCGTTTCAGACAGCTCGGTCGCGTAAATTTCTTCAAAATGCGGGCTCATGATCTTCGTGACTTCTCCGTCTCCGGCACCTAAATCAAGAAGTCTGTGGGTTTTCCAGTCCGGATTAATTTTAAGCAGTCTCTGAAACTGATCTGGTGAAAACACAAACATCGAGCCTCTCCCCAGCAACCTGGAAGAAAGGGGAACAGAAACGGGACAGTCAGTACACGGTAAGCACCGCCCGTCAACATGCACAGTCACTGGGATGACTCAGCACCTACCGCTTTAGGAACTTACAAAATGTCCAGTTTATACGATTATGTGATCAAAAGATATGTTATATTTTATATGACTTTTTGAAAAATCCAAATTAGCCTGACCAGGTGGTGGCGCAGTAGATAGAGTGTCAACCTGGGATGCTGAGGACCCAGGTTTGAATCCCCAAGGTCTCTGGCTTGAGTGCGGGCTCATCCAGCTTGAGGGTGGGATCATAGACATGACCCCATGGTCACTGGCTTGACGCCCAAAGGTCTCTGGCTTGAGCCCAAGGTCACTGGCTCAGCTGGAGCCCCCCAGTCAAGGCACATATGAGAAGCAATCAATGAACAACTCAAGTGACACAACTATGAGTTGATGCTTCTCATCTCTCTCCCTTCCTGTCTGTCTGTCTCTCTCTCTCTCTCGCTAAAGAAATTAAAGCAAACTTAGTAAAAAAGGAATACTTCCAGATAGCACCTTTGTCTCTGAGGTTACAAATAATACTTCAAAGGGAGTGGGGTAAGGAAGGAAACAAGAGATGAAAAGGGGAAAGCATGAGAGGGGAAGAGAAGGGGAAAGAAGTGACTAAGAAAAGACGACGGTGAACAATTTATGTCAAAACAGGAAGGAAAGGGGAAGGAGGAAACAAGTTTATCAGGGTAAAAAGGTGACAGACCCGCAGAACCGGACCACAGCACCAGAGCAGGAAAACCACACACACACACACAACCTTTATGAACCTAAACAATAGGTAGGAAAACAGTTTTAATGTAAAAAGAGTTTTAGGAGAAAAAGAGTGGTCCTTGAGATACCAGTTAATTTGTATTAAGAACTATATTTGGCCCTGGCCGGTTGCTCAGTGGGTAGAGTGTTGGCCTAATATGAGGACATCCTGGGTTCGATTCCCAGTCAGGGCACAAAGTAAGAGCGACCATCTGCTTTTCTCCTCCACCCCCATCTCTCCCTCCTCCCCTCCTGCAGCCAGTGCCTTGATTGGTTCGAGCATCGGCCCCAGGTGCTAAGGATAGTTTGGCTGATCCGAGCATCGGCCCCAGGCAGGGGTGGCCACAGGTGCATGCCAGTCTGGGTGCATGTGTCTGTTTCTCTATCTCCTTTCTTCTCACAAGGGGAAAAAAAGAAAAGAAACTATATTCATACTTGTGTCAATTTATGCTCTACAACTGGCTCAGTCCTAATATTTCTCAAGAGCCTAAAAACCACTCATCACCATGGGAACAGCCTTTGAAAAAAAGAGACTGAGTGGAGGTGGAAGGGGAATGAAGGAGAACCCGAGGAAAAGAAGGCGCGGATCAGGCCACGTCTCTCGGACCCAGCACGTGGGGAACAACGCACACCCCTGCAGAGCCTCTCTAGGGCGGGAACCCTCAAGTTTCTTTCAATGAAGTGGCTGGCGCTCACAGGCAGGGCAGAGGGAGGGGAGCTGCTGCAGAAGAGAAGGGGACCCCCAGGGGGCACGCCCCCCAAAGGCCTTTCCACGCTGATGAAGCATCTCAGAGCCAGGGCCCCTTCCTCCTCAGACGCTGAAAATCAGTGTGAAAACCGTCGGCCTAAGAAACGGCAGAGCAGCTGCACTGGACGGCCACTTCCTGGGAACAATCCTGGGGGCCCGTCCTCTGTTGTATAGAAGCCGGGAGACACACACTTGGTAAGACCCGTTTCAGAAAAAAATTTACACTACGGAGTTCATAAAACAAACCTCTCCCGTTTTCCCACCGAGGCCACGGGAGAGTTTAACCAAACTTCATGCTGTATGAACGATCTTCGATCTTCCACCCAACAGAAATGCTGAAAAATGGGGTTGGGGGCTCAGAGGGGAAACAGAACGTGACCCACAGCCGCACGCCAGAGAAAACCGTTGTCTTGGAAAGACAAGGTAACAGTGTGTTCTGGCGGGAAATCAGGCTGCAGCAGCAAGCCTGAGGAAAGGACAGGACTTACTGAAATAGCCAGCGTCACACGGAAAACAGTCTGAATAAGGGGTCGCAGAGGTCACGGGCAGCATGACAGGACGCATGGGGCCAGTGCTGCTGCTCACTGGCCATGGGGCCGAAAGTCAGGTGCAAAACAGCAGCTCTTTGGCTTCGAGTTTTCCTGTTATGAGGTAACACGCTCCCCTGGCCATCTCCTTGGGACGCAACAAACCTTGACAGGATCATCATAAAATTCTGGAGCTTGAGGTCACCTCAAGTCAGAGCTTAGGAATTAGGAGGTCATCCCACAGGCCTACCCTAAAGGCATCAGAGACAAGCACTCTCCTGCTTCCACAGATCACGGCCAACTAAGGCTCCACAAAGATGAAAACTGTCAAAAACATAAATCAAACCCACTGAGCCCAAAGTTTCTCAACCAAGACTGCCTCTGCCCCCTGGGGTCACTGGGAATAGAGGGAGGCCTAGGGGTCACAACGCTCTAGTGGGCCGTACCAGGAACACCGAAACTTCCTGCAGTGTGTAGGACCGTCACACACAACAAAGAACTATCCCGCTGCCTGGCTGCTGGTGGTGCAGTGGATAAAGCCTTGACCCAGAATGCAGGGCGCCGGCCTGAAGCCCCAAGGTCGTGAGCTCTGAGCGCAGGCTCGTCACCACAGGTTTGCTGGCCTGAGTGAGAGATCCTCCACAGGATCCCAAAGCTCGCCAGCATGAGCCCAAGGTATGAGTCACTGGCATGAAAGTCCAAGGTCACTGGGATGAGCAAGGGGACAGTGGCTCAGCCCTGGTCAAGGCACATATGGGAAGCTCAATGCACAACTACAATGAAAACAACTCTCAGCTGATGCTTCTCACCCTCTCCCCCCGTGCCTGTCTCACTCAATCTCTCCAGAATAAAAGTAGTAATAAAGAAACTGTCTCACTTAAACTGCCCAGGCAATGACACCAGCTCAGTACAAGGTTTCCAGCGACCCTGCAGAGGTCTGGCTAATTCATCTTTAATACCCAAAGTTAGTGATGTCCACATAATTTTTCTTTTTAAGTGTTGAATAACCATCCTCGGTTCCCTGGCCACAATCTAAGCTCTTTCCAGATTCGGAGTCTGAAGAGGAGGTGTGCCTCATTCTAAAATGTCTTTCTTACAAAACGCACACACACACCATCCAGTCCTTCCTTGACTGGCCTTCTCTCCATCACAGAGGAAGCCTGGTAAGAATCTTAAATTGTTCATTCAAAAAGGTCCCATAGTAATGATATCTTTTTTCTTCTTCTTCTTATTCTTTTCCAAGTGGGAGGAGGTTAGATAGAGAGACCGACTCTCACATACACCCTGACCGGAATCTACCTGGCAACCCCCATCTGGGGCCATGCTGGCCACCATGCTGTTTCTAGTACCTGAGGCAGAGGCTCCATGGAGCCATCCTCAGTGCCTGGGGTTGATGCGCTCAAACCAATACAGCCTGGCTGTGGGACGGGAAGAGAGAGATAGAGAGAAAGGAGGGGGGAAGAGTGGAAAAGCAGATGGGTGCTTCTCCTTTGTGCCCTGGGCGGGAATCGAACCCGGGACTTCCACACGCCGGGTCAACACTCTACCACTACACTGCCTCTCTTTGATCAAACTGTGAAATTGCACAGCAGGGAATTTTAACCACGGTCCAATGAGGTGGATGTAGAGGGAGGTAGCTCAGAGTGTGAAACCCAAATTATATCCAAAATGTTGAATGTAAAGACCATAAAAAGAGGATTCCTACATTTTCCCGCTTCTAAAAGGGTACAGAAACCCAAAAAGTTTTTTAAAAATCGCCGTTACAGTGACTTGTCTGCTTTTCAACAAAAAGATAAACGGAAAAGAACAAAAATTCAACGTGGCCAATTTCAGAAACAAAATGTCCGCTCGCGTTGTATAAACTCAACTACCAACACAAAAATAACAACGGTTTGCTGAAGCAAGCGTCAGCCAACTTCACATAAGCGACGAAGAAAAGCAAGTCAGACATTCTGAGAAATGGCTCGAGCTGCCTGAAAGCACACATGAGGACCAGATGTCAGACGAGGGGCCAGTCTGCAGATGCTGGTTCCAAGACTCAATGGGGGAAAAGAAGTGAGTTTTTGGTTTTAATTTAACAACAAACAAGTGAACAGTGGCTCTAAGCCAGGCATGGCCAACATACGGCCCGTGGGCCAGTAACGAGTGTGTGCGGCCCGGGATTAAATTTTTAATATTCTCCACCACTTTAAAATCTCAGCTACTCAGAAGCGGAAGCGTCTTTGATTATTGGAAATCGAGATATTTAAGAAGACAGTCATACGCGGAAAAGAATTAAACTCACATTTATTCATAAACAAATTACATAATAAAATTCTGTTTACTTAAACAAATCGTTTTTGTATTTAACGTTTTTTAATTTTAATATTTCGTCCGGCCCGTGAATAAAGTTTTCTTTCTAATCTGGCCCGGGGGCAAAAGCTGTTGGCCATGCCTGGTCTAAGCAGACCAATTGGCTTTGAAAGCAGAGTTCAGCGGCTTCTCTCTTTGGCATTCTGGATTCTTGGGCCTCGAGATATTTGAAAATGTGGCCAAGAAAGGATAAAAAAGAAAATATTCCTAGAGCTTTCCCCGTACATTTAGATGAGAACCACTCTAAGGGCAGGGAATTCTGTAAGCTTACTGAAGGTCTGGTGAACCTAGTCATTAGGTAAGAACCCCATGAAGACCCAGGGCCCTTCACTCAGAACACGCATCACCTCTGCTGGGCTGAACTAGATTTCCCCACCCAGAAAACTCCCTCCTGGGGCAGGTGCTTACACCAGGTCTTCTCCTCAACCTGGTTGTGCTGAGTGAGGGTTGGGGTCCAGCTATCTCACTGCTCCCTCTGATTCTCCACCCTCACCAGTGAGACATGCAGACTCCCAGGCCCTCCCTGGACCTGCTGACTCACTGATCCGCATCTTAACCGGATCCCCAGGTGATTTCTGCACACATCAAAGTTGGGAAACAGGGCTCGCCGTCCTTCCCATAAGGAAAACACAGACTAAGACTTACGAGTCTATGTTTCAAGTGACGGGGAATTTAAAAAGCGTAATTACAGAGGCTGAGACGTTGGATCCACTGCCAAGAACTTGGCCTCGCAGAAGGAGCGTTTGCTGCCAAGGTGGCCGACATCCCAAACAAGACTTCTTCTCCTTTTTTAAAAACCTAAATGTGAAGCCCCCATAAGGATGACATCTGACTTCTCAACAGAAACACCAGAAGGGAATGGCAAGATATATTCAAAGTAATGCAGGACAAGAACCTACAACCAAGACTACTCTATCCAGCAAGGCTGACGTTTAAAACTGAAGGAGAAATAAAGAGCTTCCCAGACAAAAAAACCCTCAAGGAATTCATTAAAACCAAACCAATTCTGCAAGAGATGCTAAGGGGCCTGTTGTGAACAGTTCAAAGGGGGAAAAGAATATAGCAAAAGAAGGATACAGCTTTAAAGAATAAAATGGCAATAAACAACTACATAGCAATAATAACCTTAAATGTAAATGGATTAAATGATCCAATCAAAAGACATAGGGTAGCTGCGTGGATAAAGAAACAGGACCCATACATATGCTGTCTACAAGAGACACACCTTAAAACAAAAGATGCACATAGACTGAAGGTAAAAGGATGGAAAAAAATATTTCATGCAAATGGAAATGAAAAAAGAGCCGGGTACCTATACTTATATCTGACAAAATGAACTTTAAAACAAAGGTTGTAGTAAGAGATAAAGAAGGACACTACATAATGATAAAGGGAACAATTCAACAGGAAGATATAACTATTATAAATATCTATGCACCAAATATAGGAGCCCCGACATTCATAAAGCAGACTTTGATGGATATAAAGGGCAAGATTAACAGCAATACTATCATAGTAGGGGATTTCAATACCCCACTAACAACACTGGATAGATCCTCAAGAAAGAAAATTAATAAAGAAACAGCAGACTTAAAGGATACACTAGATCAACTCGATTTAATAGATATCTTCAGAACTTTTCACCCTAAAGCAGTAGAATAGACATTCTTCTCAAGCGCTCATGGTACGTTTTCTAGGATAGACCACATGTTAGGAAACAAAAGTGGTTTCAACAAATTTAAGAAGATTGAAATCATATCAAGCATTTTCTCTGATCACAATGCCATGAAACTAGAAATTAACCACAAAAGAAAAACTGAAAAATACTCAAAAACTTGGAAACTAAATAGCATGTTATTAAATAACAAATGGATTAACAATAAGATCAAAGAATAAAAAAGTTTCTAGAAACGAATGATAATGAGCATACATCAACTCAAAATTTATGGGACACAGCAAAAGCAGTATTGAGAGGGAAGTTCATAGCACTACAGGCATACCATGAGAAGCTAGAAAAAACTCAAATAAGCAACCTGACCCTGCATCTAAAAGAACTAGAAAAACAACAGCAAATAAAGCCCAGGACCAGGAGAAGGAAGGACATAATAAAGATCAGAGCAGAAATAAATGACATAGAGGCTAAGGAAACAATACAGAGGATCAATGAAACCAGGAGCTGGTTCTTTGAAAAGGTATACAAGATCAATGAACCTTTAACTAGACTCACCAAGAAAAAAAGAGAGAGGACTAAAATAAATAAAATTAGAAATGAGAGTGGAGAAATAACAACTGACATAAAAGAAATACAAAGTATTGTAAGAAAATACTATGAAGAACTCTTTGCCAAAAAATTAGACAACCTAGGTGAAATGGACAAATTTCTTGAATCATATAATCTTCCAAAAATCAATCTGGAAGAATCAGAACACCTAAACAGACCAATTACAACAAATGAGATAGAAACAGTTATCAAAAAACTCTCAACAAAGAAAAGTCCTGGGCCGGATGGCTTCACAAGTGAATTCTACCAAAAATTCAAAGAACTAACTCCTATCCTCCTCAAGCTATTTCAAAAAATTCAAGAGGAAGGAAGACTTCCAAACTCCTTTTATGAGGCGAGCATAATTCTGATCCCAAAACCGGGCAAAGACAACACAAAGAAAGAAAATTATAGGCCAATATCCCTGATGAATTTAGATGCTAAAATTCTCAACAAAATATTACCCAACCGAATCCAGCAATATATGAAAAAAATCATACACCATGATCAAGTGGGATTTATTCTGGAGAGGCAAGGCTGGTTCAATATTCGCAAATCAATCAATGTGATTCATCACATAAACAAAAGGAAGGACAAAAATCACATGATAATTTCAGTAGATGCAGAAAAAGCATTTGATAAAATCCAGCACCCATTCATGATCAAAACTCTCAGTAAAGTGGGAATACAGGGAACATTCCTTAACATGATAAAGGCCATCTATGATAAACCCACAGCCAACATCATACTAAATGGGCAAAAATTAAAAGCAATCCCCTTAAGATCAGGAACCAGGCAGGGGTGCCCCCTTTCAACAATCTTATTCAACATAGTTCTGGAAGTCTTAGCTACAGCAATCAGACAAGAAGAAGAAATAAAAGGCATACAAATTAGAAAAGATGTAAAACTGTCATTATTTGCAGATGATATGATATTGTATATAGAAAACCCTAAAGTCTCAGTCAAAAAACTACTGGACCTGATAAATGAATTCAGCAAGGTGGCAGAATATAAAATTAATACTCAGAAATCAAAGGCATTTTTATATACCAACATTGAACTGTCAGCAAAAGAAATTAAGGAAACAATCCCCTTCACTACTGCAACCAAAAAAATAAAGTACCTAGGAGTAAATTTAACCAAGGAGGGTAAGGACTTGTACTCGGAAAATTATAAAACATTGATAAAAGAAATCAAGGAAGATACAAACAAGTGGAAGCATATACCGTGCTCATGGTTAAGAAAAATAAACATCATTAAAATGTCTATATTACCCAAAGCAATTTATAAATTCAATGCAATACCAATTAAAATACCAATGACATACTTCAAAGATATAGAACACATATTCCAAAAATTTATATGGAACCATAAAAGAACACGAATAGCCTCAGCAATCTTAAAAAGAAAAAATAAAGCAGGAGGTATCACTCTTCCAGATATCAAGGTTTACTATAAGGCCATTATACTCAAGACAACCTGGTACTGGCATAAGAACAGGCACATAGAACAGAGAACCCAGAAATAAACCCGCAGCTTTATGGACAACTGATATTTGACAAAGGAGGAAAGAACATACAATGGAGTAAAGACAGTCTCTTTAACAAATGCTGTTGGGAAAATTGGACATCTACCTGCAAAAAAATGAAACTAGATCATCAACTTACACCATTCACAAAAACAAACTCAAAATGGATAAAAGACTTAAACATAAGCCGTGAAACCATAAGCATCTTAGAAGAAAACATAGGCAGTAAGCTCTCCAACATCTGTCGCAACAATATATTTGCCGATTTATCTCCACGGGCAAATGAAATAAAAGGCAGGATAAACAAATGGGACTATATCAAACTAAAAAGTTTTTGCACAGCTAAATACAATAAGAACAGAATAAAAAGACAAACCAAACAATGGGAGAACATATTCGACAGCACGTCTGATAAGGGGTTAATAACCAAAATTTATAAAGAACTTATAAAACTCAACACCAGGAAGACAAACAATCCAATCAAAAACTGGGCAAAAGAAATGAATAGAAATTTTTCCAAAGAGGACATACAGATGGCCAATAGGCATATGAAAAAATGCTCAACATCACTAATCATTAGAGAAATGCAAATTAAAACCACAATGAGATATCACCTCACACCAGTCAGAATGGCGCTCATCAGCAAAACAACACAGAACAAGTGCTGGCGAGGATGTGGAGAAAAGGGAACCCTCCTGCACTGCTGGTGGGAATGCAGACTGGTGCAGCCACTGTGGAAAACAATTTGGAGATTCCTCAAAGAATTAAAAGTCGAACTGCCTTTTGACCTAGCTATCCCACTTATAGGAATATACCCTAAGAACACCATAACACTGTTCGAAAAGAAGAAATGTGCCCCCATGTTCGTGGCAGCATTGTTCACAATAGCGAAGATCTGGAAACAGCCCAAGTGTCCGTCAGAGGACGAGTGGATTAAAAAGCTATGGTACATATATACTATGGAATACTACTCAGCCATAAGAAATGATGACATCAGATCATTTACAACAAAATGGATGGACCTTGATAACATTATACAGAGTGAAATAAGTAAAACAGAAAAAAACTGAGAACAGCATGATTTCATACATAGGTGGGACATAAAAATGAGACTATTAGACATGGACAAGAGAATGGTGGTTATGGGATGGGGGGAGGGAGGGGAGGGAGGGATAGGGGGAGGGGCACAGGGAAAACCAGATAGAAGGTGACAGAGAACAATTGGACTTTGGGTGATGGGTACGCAACATAATTGAGTAAGATAACCTGGAGATGTTTTCTTTGAACATATGTACCCTGATTTATTAATGTCACCCCATTAAAATTAATAAAATAAAAACATAAAAAAAAGAAATATAGATCAACTTAAAAAAAAAACAAACCTAAAGGTGAAGAAAAAAATACATCGAAGATTCGCTTACCCGTTGATCGATGTCCTGGACATGAACAGACTAAAAACAGACGACACAAAGGAGTGATACAACTGGATGAACAGCCAGCCTGACTTCTCAATGCTGTTGTTTAAGAAGATCTGTGTCCCTTGATCGAGGTAACTCTGCACAAACACAGCCTGGAGGGACTCGCATAATTTCTCTCTGTTGCACACATACCACTACAAAAGAAGAAGAAAAATGAAAACACGCAAGGGAAGTGTTATCTAAGTACAAAAACAAACACACCAGACTGATTAAAGCTATTTATTGTTGGTCAAATAAGTTTGTAAAATATGATTTGTTTGCTTGCTTATAGTTTGGATTGGGGGCTGGGCAGTGCCAGGTATGTGGTCTGTGACATTGCAAATTACCCTCCTGCTTGGGAAGGACCGTTGTCTGGCTAAGGTTGGCAGGGAAAGAGAGAAGCCATGTTGGCAGGGAGAGAGCAGAGAGCATGCAGGGTGCTGAGGGAGAAGCCATGTTGGCAGGGAGAGAGCAGAGAGCATGCAGGGTGCTGAGGGAGAAGCCATGTTGGCGGGGAGAGAGAGCAGAGAGCATGCAGGGTGCTGAGGGAGAAGCCATGTTGGCAGGGAGAGAGCAGAGAGCATGCAGGGTGCTGAGGGAGAAGCCATGTTGGCAGGGAGAGAGCAGAGAGCATGCAGGGTGCTGAGGGAGAAGCCATGTTGGCAGGGAGAGAGCAGAGAGCATGCAGGGTGCTGAGGGAGAAGCCATGTTTGCAGGGAGAGAGCAGAGAGCATGCAGGGTGCTGAGGGAGAAGCCATGTTGGCAGGGAGAGAGCAGAGAGCATGCAGGGTGCTGAGGGAGAAGCCATGTTGGCAGGGAGAGAGAAGGTGCAGATGGGGAAGCAGAGCTGAGGGGCTTTGCGAGCTCCGCTGAGACTGGTGGGGCCTTTGATTCCAGGAGGAACCGGAGAGGATTCTCCTGGCTGTGGAACCGGAGAAGGTGTCAGTGGCTTCGGGAGCCCTGAGTGAAGGAGAAGTGTTTTCCCCGAGTGTTTGCTCGTCGGCCGGTGCGAGACTTGAATAAAGGAACAGCCCACCATTTTTGGCTCCACTGTTTCTTTACCGTCTGCCTGAATCCCATAAGAACCTGCATGTGCCTGGTCACGACTACTGGCCACATAGCTACGATTCCCAAATATTAGAATCTCATGGCATTTTAGTATAAAGATCCTGTCCTACACGCATGACCTATATGAAGTATAAAATACTTCTTTATAGGTCACTTTTTGTGTAATCGCCATAGCCCTCACGGCAGGAAGAGTGGGGGAGGGGAGGGCATGCAGCCGTGTGGCTCCGTGGGTAGGTGGGCAGCAGAGCCAAGCCACAGTCCAGGGGCTCTGACCCCTGGCCCAATACTCCGTCATTGTGCCCTCTGGACCCCGAGCCCGAGATCCAGGAAAGCTCTGCTGGCCTCTCCGTCACTGAGAAGCCACATGAGAAGGCCATAACCAGCACCATGAACCTGATTTTTAGGTAAGAAAACAGTCACGTCATGCAATGACTTGACTCAAAATCACCAAACCAATCAATGGCAGAACTGGCAGCAAGATTTAACATTCCACTGAGCAGAGGGAGCTGCCTCCCTCCCTTCCTGCAGGCTACTCACAGACCTTGAAAACAGTGAGGGAGGTGTGAGCTTGCCTGGTCACAGGGCATTCTCACGGGCGGGGCAGAACTGCTGACAAAGATGAAGCAGTTACTTCAGGCCACACGCTTCCATCAGTAAGAAGACTGATGACATTGCTGAGCACCAGATTTCCAGAAAAAAATAGGCTGTAACTAGAATATACTTTTCAGAACAAAAGCCAAGAAGCCCGGCTGTGGATGAGACTTCATGTTCCACAGTAAATGTCTCCAGTTGTATTTAAAGCGAATAAACCGGAGAAGGGGGAACAGACCGCAGGGGACACCGGCTGTGGCAGGGTCAGCCCCACCGTCACATCCTGGCTCTGTCTGCCCTTCTCCCGGGAGCTCCGACAAGATGCTCAGTCTCCGAGCCTCTCCTCTCGCCTCTGGGGACTGGAAAGGCCACTGGTGTCTATCCTGGTACCGACAGCATTAAGCAAGATAAGGTGCACAAACCCTCACCAGAGGACCAGACACACAGGAGAATCCTATAATAACAGCAGTGAGATTCTTCTCACAAGGCCTTAATAAAGAAGCGCAAGCCCATCAAGTACAAGGACGAAACCAGAGTCGACCAGTTACTAATTAATCCATTATCTGCTAAAACTCCAATCAGTGTTTCCCAACACGCAGACAAAAGTAACCTGCTTCTTCCCTTACGAATGGGACCTTATGTCGGCAGTCGGGTCCCGTAACTGTCTGCACAGCTGGTGGACCAATTTTGTAGTGATCCTAAGCCTGTGACATGTTGAGTGAAATCCTGGGTAGTTATAAATCAATACAAACAAGCCAACAGACACATTAAAATTTCAAAGACTGATGGTCTTTTTTACAAATCCTCTATTGTACCCTAAACTGGATAAACCAAATCATCTAACTGTCGACTGATTTGTGCTAATTTACCATCTAAACGGTTACCCAAACTGCTTGAACTTGAAGCCTAGTTTTATTTTTACAACTCTGTATGACAAGTTCTGAAGCGTCTTATATTCACTGCCTACACTTTTTTCCTTAGTCTAAAAATGTTCGTCCTTAATCATTAACCACTCCTTAATACTCCTGTGCCCCAAGGGATGCCCAGTGCAGGTCATAAACCATTATTTCTATACTCGTTACTCCCTGGTACACGTTCTGAACTCTGTAATACTAACGCTGCTCTGACCTTTATTTATTTTTTATTCTCTGAAATGACTAATCAAGATGAAAGCCATCCCACTGGCAATAGCAATTAGGTACATTCTATAATGTGGACAAGAAGTCATTCAGGCCTGACTGTTGGTGGTGGCACAGTGGACAGAGCATCAACCTGGGATGCTGAGGACCCAGGTTTGAAACCCCGAGGTCGCCGGCTTGAGCACGGGCTCACCAGCTTGAGTGCAGGGTCACAGACATGAGCCCAAGGTCGCTGGCTAAAGTCCAAGGCTGCTGGCTTGAGCAACCCTGTCAGGTCCTCCAGTCAAGGTACGTATGAGACGCAATCAATGAACAACTCAAGTGACACAACTATGAGGTGATGCTTCCCATCTCCCTCCCTTCCTGTTTCCATCTCTCTCCCTCTCTCTAAAAAAGAAAAAAAAGACAAAGTCCCTCCTGACCATCTGTGTGATACAAACGTCAGCTCCATGGCGGCTTTTTCATAATCACCAAAACATGGCAACAACCCAAATGGCCACAACTGATGAGTGGACACACCAGATGTGACTCTTCCACACAAGCGCGTAACTGTTACTCGGCCATAGAAAAGGAGATACTGACTCATGCAGCACACCGACGAACTTTGGAAACATTATGCTCAGTGAAACAATTCAGTCACAAACAGCCACATATGACAGGATTTCATTTACACAAGTGACCCAGAACAGCAGATCCAGGGACTAAGGGTAGACTGTGAGTGCCGAGTGCGGGCGGGAGGGGGCCACGTGGAGTGACTGCTCTCGGGTGGGTCCGGGGCTTCTTTGTGGAGTGATGGAGATGTTCTGAAGTGAGAGCGTGGTGGTGGCTGCACAACTCCGGGCATGTGCAGGGCTGAAAACCACTGACCACAGTTCCAAAGGATGGATTTTTATGGTATATGCAGTGTATCTCAATAAAGCTGGTATTTAAACACACACACACACACACACACACACACACACACACACACACACACACACCTCTCTACATTTTGACCTTCCAGAAGTTAAAAGTGGTGTGAAATTTTAAGTGACCACACAAACTTCTTTGAAAATGCAATTTTTAATTGATTGTAATTTCTTGTGTTTACACAGATTCTAGTGTCGCCCGACTGCATCCCCCTCCCCCACATTCCCCTCCACATCTCCCTCGCCCCCCTCCCCACAGCGGCCTCCCCCTTCCCTTCATGTTTATCCCCTCCTACCCTCTCCTTTCCCTCTGCCCTCTTCTCCTCTGGTCCCTTTCATCCCTCCTCTGCTTCTGTTCTTTTCCTCAGTTCTCATTGTTCATTGGATTCCTCAAATGAGTGAGGTCACATAATATTTAAAAATGAAACTGTCTTTTGACCCAGCTATCCCACTTTTAGGAATATACCCTAAGAACACCATAGCACTGTTCGAAAAGAAGAAATGCGCCCCCATGTTCGTGGCAGCATTGTTCACAATAGCGAAGATCTGGAACCAGCCCAAGTGTCTGTCAGTGGACGAGTGGGTTAAAAAGCAGTGGTACATATATACAATAGAATACTACGGGGCCGTGAAAAAGAAGGAAATCTTACCTTTTGCGACAGCATGGATGGACCTGGAAACTATTATGCTAAGTGAAATAAGCCAGGCAGAAAATGCAATTTTTAATGCAAATCTGGTCATGTCACTTCCCTGCTTCAGAGAAGTCTCAGGGTAAAATCCAAAATGCTCCTCTGTCTGACTTATCAGGCCCGACACGACTTGTCCTCAGCCACCCATCAATGCCTGGCCACTGGCTCTGCCACAGCGCTCCCGTCCGGAAGGCCTTTCCCGGCTGTCTCCCCTGCTGTCTGCTCCGCCCTCTGTACTTCTCAGCACTGACTCATTCCCTCTGCGCCCGCTAATTCAACCCACGCCTACACGCTTCATACTTCCCCTGACGTTCTAGACTAGGGTGGGTCCCCCCACTCTAACACCCCCTCGTATAGTCCCTGCGTCTCCCCGGTAACATCCACGACCTACTGGCCCGTTGTGTCGACCAGGGAGACAGAAAACTTTCCTGAAACAGGGACCACGGCTGACTTTGGTGTCCGGCACAGATATAGATGAGTAATCAATACTCATCAAATAAATTCCCACTTAAAGTCACAGGTGGTCTCGCAGACAGAATCTGGGGTGTCTAACAAAATCCTGAAGGGAACATAAGGATAAGCAGCTGTCACTGGGTTCCTGTCAACCCCTGCATCTCCAAGGGCTTTCTTTGCAAAGCCTGGCTTAAGGCCACCAGCCCACCGCCCACCCTGAGCAAGCAGAGGACACCGAGGGTGCCTGCCTTGTCCCAGGCCCCCCGGCCACCTGTCCCTACATGTCATTACACCTCATCACTTCTGACACCGAGGAGCCTGGGGGCCCAGAGCAGCTCCAGCTGGCTCCGGTTCCGGTCCCAGCTACAGGTTGTTCTAGAAGCTTCTCTTCACCTCTGCCCATTGTGTCTGCCTGAGATTCACTTTCAGAAAACAAAAGAGAAGCAGACCTATTCTGCCCAATGAAAGTGTGAAACTGGACTGAACGTGTTTAGAGAAAAGATCATCTGAGCTAGAGAACAACTCAATTAGTTACAGGACCAGGTTTCTCAACGTAACGCTTCTGACATCTGGGTCCTGTTACAGGGCCGTCCTGTGCCCTGCAAGATGTCTGGTAGAACCCTGGCATCTACCCATCAGATGCCAGTTGCACTCACCTCGTTGTGACAGCCCAGAGTGGCCCCAGACATTGCCAAACATCCCCTGGGTGGCAGAGTCGCTGCTGTGTGAGAAGCCCCACATGGGCTGTCCCAGGAAATGTCACACTACTCTGGCTCTCCGGTAGTGTTGCCCAGCTCAGCTCAACAGTGGCCCAGGGAACGCACGCCGAACAGCGGGGCAGCAGAGGCCCCGAGAAACAGGTCAGGGGATGATGACCTGGGCCAGAACCCTCAGGTCTTAAACGAGCAACCACCTTGACCTTTAGGTGAAAAGCTCACTAGAGAGAAAAATCACTGAGGAGTCCCTGCAACCCTCTGCAGCCCCCTGGGGTCCCCTCTGAGAAGGCCCAGCTTCAGGGACAACCTGTAATAAGCTCGCAGCACAGGGTGGCTGTCCGGAGACTCCTGCGCCTTTTCAAGACCACGGGGACTAAGGTGTGCTGATAGGAACAAAATACTATGCATCTTAAATTCTCACACTGGAAGGACCGTGTGCCGGGCTGGACTCGGCAGCTGGGGACCAACCACAATGTCTCAAAAAGCCCTGTTTGTTCTCATTGAAATGTTGTTTAGTCTAAATACCGTATTTTTCACTCCATAAGCACACACTTCTTTTCCCAAAAGCTAGAGGGGAAAATGCCCGTGCGTCTTATGGGCGAATGTTCATTTTTCGTTTAGCTGCTGCGGGTTCCCGGACTAGAAGAGTATTTGAGCATTAAAGTCTCTTCTCACTTGTTAATAACAGTGCTCATGGCTGTTAATACTGTGTTGAGTTTACATGGTTGAAATATTATTGTGGTACATTTTTTTATTTTTTACAGGGACAGAGAGAGAGTCAGAGAGAGGGATAGATAGGGACAGACAGACAGAAACGGAGAGAGGTGAGAAGCATCAATCATCAGCCTTTCACTGAGACACCTTAGTTGTTCATTGATTGCTTTCTCACATGTGCCTTGACCGCGGGCCTTCAGCAGACCGAGCCACCCCTTGCTGGAGCCAGCGACCTTGGGTCCAAGCTGGCGAGCTTTTGCTCAAGCCAGATGGGCCTGCACTCAAGCTGGCGAGCTCGGGGTCTCGAACCCGTGTCTTCCGCATCCCAGTCCGACGCTCTATCCACTGCGTATTGTGGTACATTTTATTAAAGATTTTAACATACCATTTGGTTCAAAATATTTTTTTCTTGTTTTTCCTCCTTAAAACCCTAGGTGCATCTTATGGAACGAAAACTGGCAAGTAAATCCTTTGGATAACAAAGTCTAATCCCCCCGAAGCGGTGCCACAGTCATCGCTGAGGCCAAGTGTGACGCGGGACCTGACAGCTACGCACGACGTCTTCTAGAAATGACAGCAACCCACAGTGCTCTTCCCACGGTCACGAGACAGCAGAGAGAATCTGGACCCGAGACGGCGACGGAGTGGGTGGGTGGACGTTCCACGCGCCCCTCCCGGAACAAACGGGAGTTACAACTGAATTCAAGAACAGTCTTCCTGAAAAACCAACTCAGGACTAAAGGAAGAGCCCTCTCTCTCCAAGGGTCCCAGAAAGCCACACGGAGACTGGTAGGAAGGGTGGGATGCGAAAGGGCTGCCTGCCCCCGCTCCCAGGAGTGAGCAGCAGTTGAGGGTCCAGAGGGGCTTAGGATCCACACGGGGCGCCCCACCCAGAGCCCCAGAGCCTCAGAGCCCCAGAGCCTCACATAGCATTTGGCTGTGAAAAGAGCCGGGTTTCTGTCTGCGAGAAAGAGACGGGAGCTCTCGGAGATGCAGGCACCCTCTTAAAGGGCCAGCACAGGAAATCTCATTCACAACCACTTTCCCTGGGCTACAGTGGTGGGAGGGCTGAGAGGACTGAGTTGCGTGAGGAGAGTGTGACATTGGTGGCCCAGGGAGAAACACGGTGGGGGACAGCCACCGGAACCCCTGTGCTGAGTCATTCTGCAATACCACAATGGCCACCTTTCTCGGGTGGAACATCCCCTCCGTGTGGCTGGGAATCTCTCCTGCCCCACCCTGTGGAGACTGGGTCCCGCTGGGAAGCAAGCAGCCTCGGCCAGGAAGGAGGGATGACAGTGACTCAGTCGTCTGGCATGGAGGCTGGAGCTTTTCCCCTCACTTCCCTGAGAATATGACTGGTGCTTCCGCCTCATGGGTGATTCAGTAGAAACTGGGCTGTTGGTAAACCAAATCTCTGGGTCTCACAGGTCCCACCCACTGGTCTCCTAGTACCACTCCCTACTGAGTTCTGTGAAAAAACTCAGGAGAGACTGCCGCCAGGGGCCTTGGGGTAGGAGCCACACCCACCACCTTTTCTGATGCCCGAATTACCTCAGGTCTAGGCTCTACCAGAGGCTTTCTCAGGGCCTGAGCCCAACAAGCAGCCAGCAGACCAAGGCAACAAGAGGCAGGCAGATCTCAGACAACCTTGGCCATTTTGCTGACTTGCCCCCAGGCCTGGTGCTGGTAAAAGCCAGCCTAGCTGTGTGGCTTGGTATTTCCACGTGCACCTAATAAGCCCAGCACAGGCAGCCACAAACCTGGTTTGCTTGTAGCTCCAATAAGATTGCTGAGGGCCAGTCACAGACAGTGTCTAGTGCTGGTCTGCACCAGGTCCCTCCTAAGAGGTCCAGAACCAACATATCCAGTGGCCAGCTACAGACAACATCCAAGCAGGATACAACAAGCACTACTACTACCAGCACATCCAAGGAAGAGCGTGTCAGGCACCAAACCCAGCTGAAGCGAACTCGGTGTCCAGTGGTCAGCACCTCACAGCGCCTCACACACTGGACAGGGCAGAGCCTCCCAGTCAGTGGCTCCCAGTGGTCAGCGCCTCACACACTGGACAGAGCAGAGCCTCCCAGTCAGTGGCTCCCAGTGGTCAGCACCTACACAGCGCCTCACACACTGGACAGGGCAGAGCCTCCCAGTCAGCGGCTCCCAGTGGTCAGCACCTACACGGTGCCTCACACACTGAACAGGGCAGAGCCTCCCAGTCAGCTGGCCCAGGTCCCAAACACCCTGCCCTACCAGGCTATGTTCCACAGGGGAGGGGAGAGAAGCTTGGAGCACATTCAAAGTGGGAGTTCCATGGAGCCTATTGGGACTGGTCGAACGAAGGGCTAAGCCACTTTCTGGGAGGACACAGCCCCAGTGGAAGACCCTCTCAGTCTTCCTCCCTGAGACCAGGGACTCCTCAGTGAAGAGAGCTTCTGCAGGGGGGACTGTTGGCCCCACCCAACTGAACCTGCTGCTCACCTGGCGGGGAGAAACAGGGTTGGAGTACCCAGCAGTGTCTGAGGGATTAGGCTCTGGAGTAGGGGCCACTTTCCCCATACTGAGTTCCTGACCAAGGGACCTCTCTAACGTTGTCCTCACAACCTCAGTTTCCCTAACACACCAAGCCCGAAACCTGTGGAGGGGGTGGTGGTGTGAGGCCAGTCTGAGCCCATCTCCAGTCCTTCTACAGAAGACTCTGGGAAAAGACCAGGAAGCTACAAGAGGAGGCGGAACAGGTGAAATGTGGAGGCAAATCTTAAGAAGCTGCTGTCAGGTCTAAGCAGGAGGAAGTCAATTTTTATACACAGGTTGGCCCCGCCCACACACAGCTAGGCACAGAAAACACAGACACAGTGAACAGACTGGTAGCTCCAGAAGGTAGCCCACTGTGGGTTACAAACAACATCTGACATCAACCCGTACGCACACCCCGCCCAAGAGGACCCAGAACCAACACAACCAGTAGTGGGCGGCAGACTGCACCAAGGCTCGACTCAGCTAGCCACACAAGTGGCATACCCAAAGGAGGAGTCCAGCAGGAACCAGACCCCACTGAGAACAACTGCCCCCCAGAGGACAGACACCACACAACATCCAATATCCATCATCAAGGCTGACCCTAAGAGCCAGCCAGCCTGAAGGAATAACCCTTTTGCGGGTGGCTCTGTGGATAAGAAAACAGGACCCATACATATACTGTCTACAACAGACACACCTCAGAACAAAAGATACACAGAGATTGAGAGTAAGCGGATGGAAAAAATATTTCATGCAAATGGAAACAAAAAAAAAGCCGAGGTAGCAATACTTATATCTAACAAAATAGCCTTTAAAACCAAGGCTGTAGTAAGAGATAAACAAGGTCAGTACATAATGATAAAGGGAGCCATCCAACAGGAAGAGATAACCATTGTAAATATTTATGCACCTAATACAGGAGCACCTGAATGTATAAAGCAGACTTTGATGGACATAAAGGGTGAGATTGACAGCAATACTATAATAGTAGGGGATTTCAATACCCCACTAACATCAACGGAGAGATCCTCCAGACAGAAAACTAACAAAGAAACAGTGGCTTTAATTGACACAGTAGATCAACTGGGTTTAACTGATATCTTCAGAACTTTTCACCCCCAAGCAGCAGAATATACATTCTTTTCAAGTGTTCATGGTACATTCTCTAGGATAGATCACATGTTAGCACACAAAACAAGTCTCAATAAATTTAAGAAGCTTGAAATCATATCAAGCGTCTTCTCTGACCACAATGGCATGAATCTAGAAATCAACTACAATAGAAAAACTGAAAAACAAACATTTGGAGGCTAAATAGCATCTTATTAAATAACAAATGGGTTAACAATGAGATCAAAGAAAAAGTCAAAAATTTTCCTTGAAACAAATGAAAATGAACATACAACCCAAAACTTATGGGGCACAGCGAAAGCAGTCCTGAGGGAAGTTCGTAGCATTACAGGCATACCTTAAGAAGCTAGAAAATCTCAAATAAACACTCTAATCCTGCACCTGAAAAACTAGAAGGAAAACAACATATAAAGCCCAGAGGAAGTAGAAGGAAAAAAATAATACAGATCTGAGTGGAAATAAATGACATAGAGGCTAAAAAAAATACAAAAGATCAATGAAATCAAGACCTGGTTCTTTAAAAAGATAAACAAGACTGATGAACCTTTAACCAGACTCATCAAAGAAAAAAAAAAAAAGGAACCCAAATAAAATCAGAAATGAAAGAGAAGTAACTGACATCACAGAAATACAAAGAATTGTAAGAAAATACTATGAAGAACTATATGCCAAAAAATCAGACAACCTGGGCTAAATGGATAAATTCCTAGAAACATACAATCTTCCAAAACTGAATCTGCAAGAATCAGAAAACCTGAGCACACCAATCACAACAAATGAAATTGAAACAGTTATAAAAACCTCCCAGCCAACCAGTCCTGGGCCAGATGGCTTCACAGGTGAATTCTACCAAACATTCAATGAAGAACCAACACCTATCTTCTCAAGCTATTCCAAAAGAAGGAAATTTTACATTTTGCTGTGACAATGGATGGACCTGGAGATTCTTAGGCTAAGTGAAATAAGCCAGGCAGAGAAAGACAAATATCATATGACCTCACTTGTATGTAGAATCTAATGAACACAATAAACTGAGGAACAGAACAGAAACAGAGGCGGGGTCACAGGGAGCAGACGAGACAGCTGTCAGAGGGGAGGGGCAAAGCGGACCAGTCAAAGAAGGCGAAAGGATTCATCCAAACCAAAGAGAGGAGCCTGACCAGGCGGTGGCGCAGTGGATAGAGCTTCGGATTGGGATGCGGAAGATCCAGGTTCAAGACCCCGAGCTCGCCAGCTTGAGTGTGGGCCCATCTGGCTTGAGCAAAAGCTTGCCAGCTTGGATCCAAGGTAGCTGACCCCAGCAAGGGGTTACTCGGTCTGCTGAAGGCCAGCGGTCAAGGCACATGTGAGAAAGCAATCAATGAACAGCTAAGATGTCGCAACAACAAGGAAAAACTAATAATTGATGCTTATCACCTCTCTCTGTTCCTGTCTGTCCCTATGTATCCCTCTCTCTGTCTCTGTAAAAAAAAACACAAAAAAACTAAAGAGACGTAGCACACAGATACAGACAACAGGGTCAACAAGCAGAGGGAAGGGGGTGGACAGAGGCTGCGCGGGCGAGGGGGACATGATGCTGTGTGCAGAGGCTGTTATACTGAGTGGCATGTCAATACAATAAATTAAAAGTAGAAGAATTTTTTTAAAAAAGCTAGACATTAATAGTTTAGCTAAACGATAAACAGCCAAGTCAGGTAGAGGACAGGTCACCTCTTCAAGGTCCCACTGTGCCCGTGAGCCTCTCCTAATCGTTACACGGCTGTGACTGGGGAAGCGAAGCCCTTCTTCCAAAGAGAAATGCCATCTTCCTGTAAAATTGTATTTGCTTCTTAGACGGAGGGAAATACCGCAAAAGTATTTTCTGAAATTATTTTTGGATTTCCTCAAGTGGTCACACAAGAGCTGTATATGATATAATGGTCTTTTAAGTCAAAATACAAAGAATTTGAGCCATCAGTAGAACTAGAAAATTATTTTTAAAAAACAACTTGATATCCTTAGTGTAAAGAATCTCAAAAAAAAAAAATAAAACAACTTCTTGATTTCCGGTAGTGTGGTATATAATAAGAAAATAAGTATTTGGTCCTTA
The DNA here is from genome assembly GCA_037038555.1 of Rhynchonycteris naso. Lineage (NCBI taxonomy): Eukaryota > Metazoa > Chordata > Mammalia > Chiroptera > Emballonuridae > Rhynchonycteris > Rhynchonycteris naso. Next base: position 206,173,690 of record CM073000.1, read on the forward strand.
TCCCCAGGTCCAGGCATGGAGTCCCTGGCATCTCCGGAGGGAGAGAGGAACTGCCAGAAGCTGATGAAACGGAGGGTGGGACTTCAGCCCGCCCCCAACCTCCAGGGAGGGGAGAGGGCTGCAGACTTGAGTTCAACCACCCGAGGCCAATGCTCAGCTCCCACCTAATTAGGAAACTTCCACAGAAGTCCTAACCGAAAGGGTCCTGGGGCCTTGCGTGCTGCTGAGCAGGTGCTGTGCCGGGAGGCTGGTGCACACGGAGGGCACAGAAGCCCTGGCATCCTGCGTCTCCTTCTGCTTGGCTGTCCCTGACTCGAACGTACCCTTTAGAACAAACCAGCACACAGAAGCAAAGCGTTTTCCTTAAACTATGTGAGCCTCTCTAGCAAACTGTCTAAACTGGGGGTAAATCCCAGGGTTTGTAGCCAAGAGGACGGTGATTGGTGGCCAGCATCTGAAGTGAGGGCGGCCTGGTGGGACTGGGGCTCTTCAAGGTGCCAGTCCTTGCGTCAGGACGGAACCAAACAGGAGGACACCCGGGGGGCGTCAGACAACTGGAGAACTCGATGGTGACAGAAGAAAAGACCACAGGTGAGAATTTTTTTCCCAACATTAAACTTGACGACAAGCATACAAACTGGAGGAAGGCCAGCACTCAGAAGCAGTGGTCTCAGCCTCATTTAACTCAAACTGCAAACACTCTGAGCGTTTCTGTGCTCCTCTGGGTCACTCCTCCATCCAGACAGAGGGCCATGGAGGTGGGGGCCGTCTATTTCACGGAGCTCCTAAGAGGGGTAGCACGAAGCAGTGGAAAAGGCAAACAGCCCGGAGCTCAGAATCCCACTCTGCCATCTGTGACCAGTGCTCATCAGTTACGTCTCATCTCTCTGAGTTCAAACTTCTCTCTGGAAAGTGAGGGTGTGCCCCCACCTCCCAGAGCTGTCATGAGGATTAGAGGGGACCATCTATTTCAAGTGCCTGGCACACAACAAGGCCCAATAACTGCTGTACATTCCTTCCCCTTCCTATCCAAGGTCCACAAAATCCACTCAGAGGAGAGCTGAAGGGAAATAGGGAAATACCTGAAAACCACACTGTTGGTCTGGGCATGCAGCCACTCTCAGAAGCGATAAGTAACCAAAGACCTGAGGCGTTCAGGACCACAGAACACCACCCGTCAGGCTCCGCTAGTGAGGTCCAGGAACACAGAATCTCTTCTACTACAGAGGGTAATCAGAACAAGCCCAGTGACACTGACCTTGACAGCTAAGAATTCAAAAGTCACATTCTAAGTTTCTGCAATGTAATCAAGCCAGGGCACACATGTCAGCCTTGACAACTTCATGCATCTAAATCAGTGGTTCTTAACCTTTTTTGAGGTACCGAACCCACCAGTTTCATATGCGCATTCACCGAACCCTTCTTTAGTGATAAATAAATTTTTTTTCCAAATTCAAGATATAAGTATATGTTTTTTTACTGGTGCACAAAATGAGCCGTGCATGAGCATCACCTTGCTCAAAGAACAAAACCCACAAAGTGCATGAACTCACAACAAATGACGGTATTACTTTATTCTGGCCTCCGCGGCAGAGGCTTCTCCGAACCCCTGAGACCAACTCATTGAACCCCTAGGGTTCCATAGAACCCAGGTGAAGAACCACTGGTCTAAACACACCACAGATATTAACAGTGAAATCATCCTTATTTTCCTACTAATGAGACAAAGCACCCAACAAGCTCTTTACGTGAGATACTCATGTGCAGTGTGCCAAGGCTGTGCAGGCAGAAACAACATACACGAGAAAAATTAAGCTGCTTCAGCTTTGATTTCATAAATAATGGTCCATTTCATTTCAAATATTCACTGTTAGTATTTTAGAATCCTGATGTGTGAACAAAGCTTCAAAGGGTCTAAGCCAGAGGTCCCCAAACTGCGGCCCCCAGGCCATTTATCCAGCCCCCGCCGCACTTCCGGAAGGGGCACCTCTGTCATTGGTGGTCAGTGAGAGGAGCACAGGATGCATCCGCACCCACAGTTCCCATTGAAATACTGGTCAGTGTGTTGATTTAAATTGACTTGTTCTTTATTTTAAATATTGTATTTGTTCCCGTTTTGTTTTTTAACTTTAAAATAAGATATGTGCAGTGTGCATAGGGATTTGTTCATAGTTTTTTTATAGTCCAGCCCTCCAACGGTCTGAGGGACAGTGAACTGGCCCCCTGTGTAAAAAGTTTGGGGACCCCTGGTCTAAGCAAACAGTCTATAATCAGTCTATGATCCCATAGACCTCCAGATGTCTTTTACTGGAAGTTACCATCCATGTTTGACCTACAAACTTCAGCTAGTATTTTTACGTCCGCGTCTTTACTGCGCTGGGCTGTCAAAGGTCTCCGGGGGCACATCAAGGCCCGTGGTACACCCAGCAGGAGAGAAACCCTAGTGTCCCAGGAAACTAAAGCAAACACTTGTTTAGGGTTTCAGACAGGTTATAAGGAAGCTAGAAAGCCCTTTCAATCAAAAGCTCTCTGGTATTTGGCTGGCAAGGCCTCCAGGCTCTCGGAGACAGTTCAGAGGAAGACAGGACTCCATCCATGTCCGCGTGGCCGGCTGGCTGACCGGCTGAGCACTCTTAACTCAAGCCTGACTTCAGGCTGCCTCCACAGATAACTGGGGAATAAGAGGAGACGGAATTTGTCTGTTAGCACAACCTCTGGCCTCGGATTCTGTGCATTAGCACAACCTCTGACCTCTGGCTGTGATATCCAAGTATTTTTCCATTGGGGGGGGGCAAATCATATCAATTCTATCCTGAATTCATCATCACTTCTGGCATTTGCACAGTTCTGAGCTTATAGAAGAAGGTGAAAAATAAAATAAAATTAAGCTGAATATACACATCCTTGCAATTTTAGGTTACACCTTCATAATTGCAGGTACCGAATGTTGCCTGTGCTTATAAAAAAAAACCATGCAGGAAGTCGTCTGGGGAAACTGTCCTGGCTTGGCTCTAGGGAGTTCTGTCACAGTTCTCTTTTCATTCCATTAATTAAAAAGCTATTGAACGACTGTTATTGCCAGGAATCTAATAGTTAGGTGGGGACCGAAGGGTCCTTTCCAGTTTCAGTAGGTCTGTCAGAGTTGCACTGACTTTCAGGAGCAGGTGCGATGCATAGAAAAGACTAGAGCTCGGGTTCTTGTTGTTGTCAAGCCCCAAAAGTGATATAACTAGTTTGTCCCCAATGAGTCAATCTTACCAACCTTACAACCTGTCATTAAGAATGTGCTGATCAAGGAAGCTGAAATATTTCTCCGGGGAAAACTCTTTTCTGTAAAGGACCAGAGAGTAACTATTTCAGGCTTGCCGGTCACAAAGCAGCAAGTACTTCTCTGCTGCTGCAGGCCGGAAGCACTCACAGACAGCAGGTAAAATGAATGTGGTAACTCTGTTCCAACAAAACTTTATTTCTGGGCACTGGTGTCTGAATCTCATATAAGAAATGTGCACATGTTATGCCTGACCTGTGGTGGCACAGTGGGTAAAAGCATCAACCTGGAGCACTGAGGTTGCCGGTTCGAGACCCTGAGCTTCCCTGGTCAAGGCATATATGGGAGTTGATGCTTTCTGTTCCTCCCTCCCTTCTCTCTCTCTCTCTCTCTCTCTCTCTCTCTGTGTGTGTGTGTGTGCGTCTCCTCTCTCTAAAATGAATAAAATATTTAAAAAAAAAGAAATGTGCATGTTATAAAATATTGTAATTTTTTGCAACCATTTAGAAATGCAATTTACTTCACAAGCTGTAAAAAAAAAAAAAAAAAAAAATCAGTGAGCCCGATTTGGCCCACAAGCCATAACCTATGATAAGAAGGGTCCCTGCCTCTCCATTGCCCACAGTGAAACACAATCTCAGTTTTGAAGCCACGATCCTAAAATGGGGCTGCTACTCTGGTTTCAAAGCTGCTCTAGCCCAAAAGAGCCTTGCCTTCCTAGGCTATAGTAACTAAATAGCAATTGTTAACGAAGAAACATTGCTCAAGTGCCACCAAAGTGGTGACGATTCTATTAATCACAGAATACTCCATTATGTCTTTTTTTTTTTTTTTTTTTTTACAGGGACAGAGAGAGGGTCAGAGAGAGGGATAGATAGGGACAAATAGGAACGGAGAGAGGTGAGAAGCATCAATCATTAGTTTTCCGTTGCTGTCGTAACACCTTAGTTGATCATTGATTGCTTTCTCACATGTGCCTTGACTGCGGGCCTTCAGCAGACCGAGCTACCCCTTGCTGGAGCCAGCGACCTTGGGTCCAAGCTGGTGAGCTTTTGCTCAAGCCAGATGGGCCCGCGCTCAAGCTGGCGACCTCGGGGTCTTGAACCTGGGTCTTCCGCATCCCGGTCCGATGCTCTATCCACTGCGCCACCGCCTGGTCAGGCTCCATTATGGATTAAAAAAATAACCATAAGGAAAACTGTGCTAAGTATGGTCCGATCAAATCTATATCCCTACTTTCATGCAACTTCAAAAGAACCAGATGTGCAGGCAATGGAACCCAAATGAACACCAGAAGACCTAATGTAAAAACTATTAATTTGAGGACCGAGGGGCAGGGGTGGGCGGTGATTACAGCTAAGCTACTTCACAAGTAACACTATGTAACAAAGCAAACCCAAGATCCTGGAACACAGGGTGGGGCAAAGTAGGTTTACAGTTGTTTGTATGAGAAATGATACAATAATGACACAAGAATGAACTGTGTTTCCTGTATCATGATTGATACAATAATTCACAATGTTACAAGAATGACGGGTGTTTCAGGAACTCATGTACTCATGATTGTAAACCAACTTTTGCCCCACCCTGTACTAAACAGAGGACAGTATCCTGTTTCATTTTACCTCACTATGGTTTCTATAACACATGCTTCTTTTGTTCCTTTTAACCTCAATCCTGGGCATTTTCATAATGGGACTATATTATCTTAAAATAATGTCTGGGTTGATTACTCTAAGCCAGGGGTTCCCAAACATTTTACACAGGGGCCAGTTCACTGTCCCTCAGACCGTTGGAGGGCCGGACTATAAAGAAAACTATGAACAAATCCCTATGCACACTGCACATACCTTATTTTAAAGTAAAAAAACAAAACTGGAACAAATACAATATTTAAAATAAAGAACAAGTCAATTTAAATCAACACACTGACCAGTATTTCCATGGGAACTATGGGTGCGGATGAATCCTGTGCTCCTCTCACTGACCACCAATGAAAGAGGTGCCCCTTCTGGAAGTGCTGCGGGGGCCACATGCGGCCTGTGGGCCGTAGTTTGGGGACCCCTGCTCTAAGGAAAGGAGCTCATCGCCCCCTAAATATTCAGAAGGTACCAGGTTAGTCTTCACCTTGAAGAAATTAGCTGCCCAATTGTTAGTGCAAGGGGTTGAAAACACACACAAACACACATGCACACTTGAATATCTCCGAGGCATAACGAAGTAAATGAGGTATCTGTAACCAGTCGGAGTTTTCCTGACAGATTCGGCTTTATAAACGTACACCACTAGAAAGTCACCTTGGGGGCGGTATTTACAAACACCTTCAGCTAAGAGACTCACTCACCCAGAACCACACACATCGGCGGAAATTAGCCTCCGCTTCACCCTATCAGGAACCCGTACTTCTACCCACTGCTGAAAATGGCACTTGGAACTCGTCATTTTACACCATTATCTGTGTTCCATATGGAGATGTGACATTTTGGTAACCATACGTTTATCAGCCCCGTGCTTTAGAGTTGTTTAGTAAAAATGACTAGTGTGAGTAAATTAGTCCATCACAGAGAATGTGGTTTTACAAGATAAGAGCACTGGCTAGCTTTAGGAGCACCCCCCACAGTATCACAGGAGTTATTACCTAACAAACTGCAATGAGATTACCAAATAATGTACAAATAGCTGTGAGGTTACAAAAGAATTGTAGAAATTTCCTTTAAAAGTAAAAAAAAAAAAAAAAAAGAGCCACTATAACGATTTGTGCTAAGTAAGAAATGCTACTTTTCTCCATGAATTGTTTTTTACCTTAGATAAGTCTTCACAGTCATTAATATGCATGAAATCAACCTGAGTGTAAACTAGCTGAACACCTGACATATAGTAAGAAGAGCCACTGAGGAAAAGGAGAAAGGTATGGCAATAATGGGTCACAAAATGGGAAATGAGGATGAGTTAGTTCCTGCTCTCTGGCGAGGCAAGCTGCACTCTTAAGTACTAGTGATTGCAAGGCAACATTCTAGCAGAATCCAAAAGCCTCTTTCTTTTTCAATGCATGCCAACTCTAAATTACATAACGGTCCAATACGAAATCTTTCCACCCCTGATTCCACCCAAGCCCCCTCCCTGCACACACTTCTTTAAGTGGGACAAAATGAAGCTAATGAAAAGACTTAGCCGGTCCCCAACTGCATCAACGACCTAACAGCTCTTAGAATTCACTCCAGCCCAGTTCCAGTTTAAAATCACTGCCAGGGAAAGCGCCGCATGCACGCCCTCCGTTCTTACCACGCCTTTCCGCTCAGAACCAACATCAAACTCTGGGGAGATGCGCCTTACGTAGGAGGGGAGGCTGGGTGGGAAGGGACGCGGTGGGCTGGAAGCGAGGGCCTGTCACGCACGTTTTACATGCTTCGGGCAAAGGTCACCAGAAGAAGGTCGGAGAGAAGTGAGTGGCTGGCGACGCACGCTCCCATTCCGTTGGGGACCCTAGCAGTGATCTAAGGTTCAGCCAGATGAGAGGGCCGGCCACGCGGGGGGGGGGGGGGTGCGGGGCGCTCAGGAAATGTGCGGAACGCGGGGTGCGCGGGGCTTATCCCGGGCACGGGGCGTGTGCTGGGCGCGTGCGGGACATGTCCGGGGCGAGAGGCGTGTGCGGAGTGCGCGGGAGGCGTGCGGGATGCGGGGCATGTCCCGGGCGCGGGGCGTGTGCTGACCACGCGGGGCATGTCCGGGGCGCAGAGCGTGTGCTGACCACGCGGGGCATGTCCGGGGCGCAGAGCGTGTGACCACGAGGGACATGTCCGGGGCGCGGAGCGTGTGCGGGGCATGTCCGGGGCGCGGGGCTTGTGCGGGACGCGGGGCAGGTGCGGGGCGCCGGGCGAGCGGGGCATGTCTGGGGCGCGGGGCTTGTGCGGGACGCGGGGCAGGAGCGGGGCGCCGGGCGAGCGGGGCATGTCTGGGGCGCGCGCAAGCGGCGGCCCAGGCCCGGTGTCAGGCGGCCCAGCCTGCAGCCCCGTCGCCGCCGCGGGCGCGGGAACAATGCGCGCCCAGGGCGCCCACGCGCGGGCCGCGGCGGGGCTGCAGGGCCTCCGCAGCCGGGCAGGTAACAAAAGGCGCCGAGCGCCGGCGGGGAAACTTTCCGAGGGGCCGAGGCCGCGCCCCGCACAATGGCCGCCGAGCGCGGGAAGGCCGCCACGCCCCCGCCCGCCCGCCCGCTTGCGCGCCCGCCGTACCTGGTGGTTCTCCTTCCTGCCGCCCGCGGGCGCCGCCGGCCCGCCCGGGCCGCTCGTCATGTTCACGTACAGGGAGCGGGGCAGCGGGCTCCGCAGCGTCCACATCCTCCGCGCCAGCCACGCGGACGCCAGGCTCAGGCTCAGGCACAGCCAGCCCGCCAGCAGTCTCATTGGGGGCCGCGGCCGCTCGCTCCGATCACCGCCGGCGCCGGGCCGAGGACCAGGACGCGCCGCCGCCGCCGCTGAACGCCGCCGTCGCCGCCGGGGCCGGAGCCATCGCGCCCGACTTGCCCATCCAGCCCCTGCAGGGCGAGGCGGGGGCGGGGCGGGCTGCGCGCAGCCTTCCCGCCTCCCTTTCCTTTCCGCCCCCGGAACGCGCCGCCTCCGCGGCCGCCGGTTTCCAACCGGAGCATGCACGCACGGCGGGGCGACGCGGCGCGTTCCGGGCGGGCGCGTTCCTCTCACCCAATCAGCGGGCCGGGCCGGCCGGGGGGAGGCGGGACAAAACGGGGGTTCGGCGGCGCGCGTGGCCCTGGAGCGCGCACGCACCGCGGCTCTGCGCGGATCCTCGGCGTCCTGGCGGAAGTGGTTTTCATTCTTGTTAGGACAGCGGCCATCCCTTCCGAAGGCGGTCACTGAAACCTCCCTGTCCTTCCCAGGAAGTGGCCGCAAGGCTTCTGGTCACTCCTCCCTCGCCTTGGTGGTTGCCTCTGGGCCGCCCATGCCACCCCCGGCCGGACCCACCTGGTTGTACAGATGGGCCAGGGGGCTTAGGAGGGCCCGTAGCATCCCTCCGCTCTCAGACCAAGGCCGGGGGCGGACGCTGCCAGGTCATCACTGTTCCTGGACCGGCCGCGTGGCTCCCTATTTACCTTCAGAGCCGACCACGGGCGTCCCTCCCCCCCCACTTCCTTGTCGGGGCTGCGCACCAGACAGGAATGAGGAGGGAGAGGTTGCCACCTTGTCCCGGCCCCCAAGCCAGACGCTTGCAACTCGTTTCTAAGAGGCATCGGTGAATGCTCTCTGCCTTTCTCGGGAGCTGCTGCAAGCTGGGCCACCTGCGCGTCACGGTATGGTGTCCAGGAATGAAGACACCCCCCCCCCCCCACACACACACACACATTAGAGTCCCCGGCCGCAACTCTAGTTGGGAGCCACACTCCTCAAAGCGAACCGGGGAAGCGCTAGGAGCGGAGTGCTTTACCCGGATGGATGGGTCTTGGATCGTTTAGAGAGCTCAGGCAGACCTAGCGACGTTTAAAAACGGAAGGGGTCCACTCTGTTCTTGTGTCTGAAGTTGATTCCTGCTGCCACCCAAGCTGCAACGTAGGAGGAACGTAGTTCATGGATTCCCTCATTGTAACACCCCCTTTTTTTTTAAAGTTTGTTTAGAGAATGCTTTTTATTTAACCAGACTGGAAATACGTTCTATCTTAGTTCAAAAAGAAATCCACCTGTCAGCTCCAAATGTTGCACCTCACAGGCTGTCGCTTGAGGAACAGCGATCCGCTCCTAGGGAATTAAAGTCAAAATGTGCGTTCCTTGCGCACATTTTGATTAGCTTCTGAGAATCTCAGCTTGGCACCTTTTGCTAACAGGGGCATCTTGTTGCCTAATACAACATAGGCTACAACGACAAGAAGGAGTAAGGGCGTGAAAGGAGAAGGGCCCTTGGCGTTCTCTCTTTCCAATCTACTCACTAGCTGCTTCCTGCCAGAACCCCAAAGAGCCTGCATCTTATTGAATCTAGTTCAAGCCTCCAGTGGTCCTGGCCCAAATCATCAAAGAAGAGCTAATAGCAGCAAGTCCAAATAGCCCAATGTGTTTAACCATGTCACCTCTCCCTGCTGTGTCTTGGGATTCGTGTCACGGAGAAAGCCGCTCTGTGCCAAAACACAGTAGCATGGGGGGGGGGGGTAAGGGGGGTCTATCATTGCTCCGGCACCACTCGCAGAGGGGCACCAAATGGTCTCCAAGACAAACAAGAAAAGCGTACTACGCCCTCAGGGGGGCGCCAGTTATGTTCGCCAAGCCACTGCAAAAACAGAAACCTTTAAAAGGAATGGTTTGAGAAGGGTGGTGAAAGCAGCAAAGAGTAGTATATGAAATGGCATATTTCATTACTGAAAACAAAGGAGACCAATGGGTATGTTCCCCAGTTATAAGCCTGATGAGCTACAGCTCACAGACAGCAAGATGGGTCACATGGATAAGAAGCAACTAGAAGGCTGCTGGTGTCTGAAGGATTGGAAGTCAGTCAGCGGATTGCCACAGAGCCCAGCCTCGCAAAAGGAGCAAATTTGCACTTTACCCCTGAGCAGTGGGTCTGGAAAACCAAATCCTTCGCACATTATCATAGTCTACAATAATCACCAAATACTCAAACACACGTTATCCACACTTAGCAAGCACAAGAAGGAACCAAAGCACTTGGTGGCCACAGGAGCAACTGCAATAGCAGACCTTGTCATAGGACCTGGTATCCCAGCTCGTGGTCCGCTGATCCATCTAAGACGCCTTCCTTTCTCTCCTCGGAGAGCCTTCCGAGTTTACCGATGAGGAGGAAGGGAAAACAGCAAGAGTAAATGCACTAAGCAGAAGTTGAGATTGCCCTCCGGAACTGCCCCCTTCCTCCAGCTACTAGAATATCACTACTGCATATCAACACCTCCATTATCCATCATGGCGAGGGGAAGAGGCACAGATTGCATGCAAAGCAGCTATGAGCCAATATCCTTCCTAATGCGGCTTTGACGTGCAGGGGGTGATATTTAAAAGACGAAGTGACCCACTCTGCACGGAATTCTGTCTAGCTTGGGTCACAGCTCTACCCACAGGTCCAAAATCTTGACTGGCTTAGTTTCCTATCTAGAGTTATGGGCAAGGGAGCTTTTTGTTGTAATTGTTCTTACTGGCTTCAAAATTAGGGCACTTTCATATTTTCTTTTCAATCACAAAGTAGAGTGTAAAAAGAACCCCTATGGAGAGAGGCTCGGATCCCTAGAGGGCAAAAGAAAATGTGCCAGTTTCACTGTTGGTCATTGTCATCTCCCTGAAAAAATAACAATCTAAAAAAAAGAACACAGCCTGACCAGGCGGTGGAGCAGTGGATGGAGCGTCGGACTGGGATGCAGAAGACCCAGATTGGAGACCCCAAGCTCGCCAGCTTGAGCGCGGGCCCATCTGGCTTGAGCAAAAGCTTGTCAGCTTGGGTCCAAGGTCCCTGGCTCCAGCAAGGGGTTACTCGGTCTGCTGAAGGCCCGCGGTCAAGGCACATGTGAGAAAGCAATCAATGAACAACTAAGGTGTCGCAACGGCAACAAAAAACTAATGATTGATGCTTCTCATTTCTCTCTGTTCCTGTCTGTCTGTCCCTATCTATCCCTCTCTCAAATAAATAAATAAATAAATAACACATATAATAACATGTTTTCATGGACTTTGATTTTCTTATGCTGCTTAACTATATGTTGTAGAGTGTCAGAAAAAGGTATGTTTTCCTCAATATATTCAATAGATGTGTCCTGTGGTTATTAAGCAATGGCCACTCTAAAAAATAAAAGTAAATGTAATCAACAAAATTATTTTTAATTAGCCACATTTTTAATGATTCCTAGTGTACGGAGAGCCTCATCTGGACTTGGTTGATGTAATTTCAGTCATATAAAATGACATCACTCTGGTCTCTGATAAATTCTAAGCTAAAGTGAAACTGCAAAAAAGTGGTTTTTTTTTAAATGGCAACATAAAGTAGCAGAATTGAAACAGCAGTGGGAAGACCTATAGTAGCAACAATGTATTTATTGGAGCTCTCCCAATGCTACTCCTTAGTATAGCGGTTTATCCTGTGGACTGCTGAGACTGACTGCCTGGGTTTGACGCCTGCCTCCGTGCTTCTTGCTTATGCACTTTGTGGCAAACTTGTCCTCTAGGTCTCAGTCACCTCATCTGTACAATGGGAAGAATAATAATAAGGGTTACCTGTTTCCTCGGGATGTGGTGAAGATTAGATAATATATACTAAATATAGAGGGCTTAGTGTAGTGCCCTCAACACAGAATGGTCTCTCAAACAATGCTCCTTTGTTCCTGTTTGCACTATAATTTAGATAAATCAGTCTCTCCTGAGACTGTCTTTCCTCCTCTGCAAACCCAGGACCACGATTCCTAGCTGCTGCCTACTTGACAATATGTCGGTGAGACGCAGGTGGTGCGAAAGCTTCCTGAACCGTGGAAGCATCAACCAAGGTTATCGTAATAGGGACGCTCAGTCTACATGTGCCCTCCCAGGGGCAGGGGGACCTGCAGAGCCCCTTTTCCCCGGGAAACGTCCCCTTAGAATCCCTTGCTCATGGTAACCCCACCTCCTCATGCAGCTCTTGGTCCCCAGACCCTTTCTTGAGACTCAAACTAAGGGATTGAGGATGGAAATGGGTGAAAGGAGTCTGAAACACAAAAGCTTGAGACTTTCAAAGCTACAAATCACAAGGTCGGGCATCAGACCGAAGCCGTGTTATGTGTCCGTGACGCCTGTCTTTTCAGTAGGAAAGTCCTCCTCTGACCTGTAGAACTCTTACCCGCTACCTGGCTGTGGGAGGGGAGGAGGAGAGAGAGTAGGAGGAGAGGGAGGATACTTATTTGTGTATCTCCGGGCCAGACTCAGCATCTCACCTGCTTGGAAGCTCCTGAACATCCCGGTCGATCTCACCCCTGTTTCTGTGTGTGTCCGAAATAACGAACGTCAGTAAGACAAAAGACACACCACGTTGGCGTCGTCCAACACATGTTCACGGAGTACACAACAACAAAGCCGCCCCTGGACGAAACGTAGCGCGAAACAAAATAAACACACGTTCTCAGCCCCACGCAGCTCTCTGTCTGGTTGGGGGAGGCAGACCTTGCAAGCTATGGCAACCTGAATACACAATTGCAGAGCTGCAGAGCGCTAGAAGGAATTGTACGTTGTTAGGAGAACTTAGACGGGAGAGACCAGACTGTGCTGGAGGGAGGGCGGGGTTGGGGGTGTTCAGGGAAAGCCGCCCTGAGGAAGTGTGGCCTTGCTGCTCTCACCCCCACCCCCACCCCACCCCCGGTTTTGACATCTCCTCGCTCAGCTGGAGAGCTTCCGAGTTGCTCAAGTTCCTCTGTGCTGTAGCGCCCTCCCCTTCTAGCCCACGTTGGTACAACTGGGGTCAAACAGCGGTCCCGTGTAGGGTCTTAAGGAACCCGTGACGTCACTTTTAGCCCTCATCCCCACCCCCACCGTGCCTCCGTGTATTCTCTGTAAAGCCAGTCACCTGTGTGGTCAGGCTGTGCTCGTATACAACTGCATCTAGGTCCAGGGTCTGCAAGGAGGGTCGCTGAAGCCACTGAAATGAACGTATGGGCTTTTATGGTTTTTTTTTAATTTATTCATTTTAGAGAGGAGACAGAGAGAGAGAGAGAGAGAGAGAGAAAGGGGGGAGGAGCTAGAAGCATCAACTCCCATATGTGCCTTGACCAGACCAGTGCAGGGTTTTGAACTGGCGACCTCAGTGTTCCCAGGTCGACGCTTTATCCACTGCACCACCACAGGTCAGGCCCGTATGGGCTTTTAATATTTTATATATATATGTTTCAACTCAGCAAGAGCAGGTCTGGGTCAGAGAGGAGGCTGTTGTTTTCATCAGGTTTCTGGGGAGTTCTCAATGGTTCAAAAAGAGTCTTTTTTTCATCCTGTGTTAAGTACATTTTCAAACCATCCCTCTCCTTGGTGGCCGTCTTCTCCCGCATGCGTGTGGGTTTGGTCTTAAGAATGGCTGTTTCCTCCCCACCTGACTGTAAATCATGCCACTCTGTTTCCTATACTTCCGTTGAAGTGATAAACCTTTCTTATTTTGTGGCTATAAAACATTCAAACTGCCTGACCTGCGGTGGCGCAATGGATAAAGCATTGACCTGGAACGCTGAGGTCCCCTACTTGACAAAGCCCTGGGCTTGCCTGGTCAAGGCACACACAGGAGTTGATGCTTCCTGCTCCTCCCCCACTTCTCTCTTCTCTCTGTTTCTCTCTCCCCTCTCTAAAATGAATAAAAATAAAATCCTAAAAAAGAAATATTCAAACTGTTTCTACGAAATACATGAAAAAAATTGCACGGTACGATGAGCAAGCTTTGAAAACTTAAAATAGAAATATTTTACAGTAAACAAAATATGTACGAATTGTACATAAACTTATGCGGGCTTACAGACCACAGCAGCATCTCTCTGCCGGCTTGAAAGAAGACCCACTATTTTCTCTGTGCACAACGGCAGCTGGTCTGAGAATGAGGAAGAACGCACTTAAGAAAGTTATATTTGAGCAATCGACCAACCTGGAAATCAGAAAGAACAATCTCCCTGCTCTGGTGAAAACTGTGATTGATTTGCTAACAGCCACAACTGATGGTGAGTTTATTTTGCAACTTAGCCCGGGCTCTTCCTTAAACTGAATGCATGCACACGTCACGGAACTCAGAGCAAGGGCACTTGGCTGTTAGATGACCAGAAGCTCATCACCACGAGACCTTACGGTTGCCTCTGTCCGGTCACGGTTTTCTCCTGAATGAATGTGCGCCCTTTGCTCCAAATTGTCAAAGTCAATGCTGAAAGTGCCTAATAATGTATTCTCCGGTACAGAATTTATTTTGAAGTTCATTGGCTTTCTATGCTCTTTAGAAAAAAAAAATTTTTAGATACAACAGGGTCCCTGGCTGGTTGGCTCGGCAGTAGAGTGTTGGCCCAATGTGTGGAACCCCTGGGTTCGATTCTCAGGGCACACAGGAGAAGCAACCATATGCTTCTCCACCCCCTCCTTCTTCTCTCTCTCTCTCTCTCTCTCTCTCTCTCTCTCTATATATATATATATATATATATATATATATATATATATTCTCCTTCCACAGCCATGGCTCAAGTGTTTTGAGCAAGTTGGCCCTAGGTGCTGAGGATGGCTCTATGGCCTCACCTCAGGTGCTAAAAATGGTTTCGTTGTCGAGCAACAGAGCAGCAGCCCCAGATGGGCAGAGCATCTGTGGGGAAGATCTCAGTCAGAATGCATGCAGGAGTGACCTCTCACTTAATATATAATAATAATAATAATAATAATAATAATAATAAAAGGAACAGGGGCAGGCATTAGATTAGTACCTTTTACTCTGCGACTTTTTTCCCTCAGCCAACAAATTCAAATTCCACCAGCTTCCCCTGCCTCCCATGCTGGACTGGACCAGCAGGCGTGCAGGCTAGGTGGGTGGGGAGTGTTGGCTCTTCTGAGGAATCTCACTCAAGTGTGGTTCGGTATTTGTGAATATACTTTCCCCCTCCAGGGAAAGTCCACTTTAGAACCAAAACGATAGATGACATTGGAGCCAAGCTTGCTGCTTTCAGATACCTTACACTTTTAAATAAAATGCCTTAGATTGGTTCTATGCACTGCCTTTTTTTTTTTATATACAGGGACAGAGAGAGAGGGATAGATAGGGACAGACAGACAGAAATGGAGAGAGGTGAGAAGCATCAATAATTAGTTTCTCGTTGCCGCTGCGACACCTTAGTTGTTCATTGATTGCTTTCTCACATGTGCCTTGACCGCGGGCCTTCAGCAGACCGAGCCACCCCTTGCTGGAGCCAGCGACCTTGGGTCCAAGCTGACGAGCTTTTGCTCAAGCCAGATGGGCCCGCGCTCAAGCTGGCGAGCTCGGGGTCTCGAACCTGGGTCTTCCGCATCCCAGTCCGACGCTCTATCCACTGCGCCACCGCCTGGTCAGGCCTATGCACTGCTTTTGCCTTCATAAGAGGACAAATTTATAGATAATTCCACCACGTCTACAATGCTTATCATGATTATTCAGTGGAATAAGTCTTCAAGAACAAAAAGCAAAACACTAAGTTGTCCCTGTAGGGTTTGATAGCAGAGTGGGTTCATTTTTTTAGAATATCCAACAGCTGTTTGATTCACAGACAGAATCTCTGCGTTATTGTACTACAGACAACGACACGGACACGGGCGTGTTTTCATCCTGACACACGGTAAATCACATCACACCGGGGGACAACAGACACTTGTAAGTGCTCACCCTGTTTAGCAGTTACATCTGTTTAAACACAAATACCAGGAATACATATTTTTGACGTATCTGTTCAAGAAAAATATTAAGTCAGGTCTTCTTGGCATAATAGGCAGTACATGCGTCTATCATAAAATTCTGGAAATAAGAAAATAAAATTAAGAACCACGTTTTTGTTTTTTTTAAAAAAACAGCATACATATAATGGTTTAGTGCAAAGAGACACAAAGTCACTTTTTAAAAAGGCAGGTCCCCAGCCAGGACTTAACTGCAAATTGACTGAAGGAAGTTAATCAAGTTCATAGAAATGATAGACAGCTCATGAAGATGGAGGGGAGAAGTTGGATCAGCTTTGAAAACAAAAGCGGATGGCAAGGGAGGCTGATCTGGTGGGGGTAGGGGTCCCCAGCCCCAGCCCGGAAACAGAACCCTGGTCCTCTTTGCTCGGGTCATCTGTGTGGATGAGAATGGGTCACCCATTGTATCAAGGCTCTGTGACACCATCATCAACGTCTTTCCAGACCACCATGTCCCTCATCCCATGCTTACCACATCCCTTCTATGGGGCGGGGGGTAGGGGGGTAGAGGGAAGTATGTAAGTCTCATTGATAGTTACGTTTCTCATTATAAATTAGTAAATAGGTTTTGGGTTTTGATTTTCTTGTTTGTTTTGCATTGGTCTGTGAGTTTGCTCCATACTAACGTCCCTATATGAGAGATGATTGACCCCATTCCCACTGTGCCACGTGTCAAGTTCTACACCAGCAAAGCTCATCAGAGGATACATTTGTGCAAATGTATCCTCTGATGAGGGAACTGAAGATTACCAGCCAGCTTTTCTTCACCCGGCAGGTACCAGACCATGGTCACCTGGAAAGTGCTGGGGGCCCTGGCCAGCTGGCTCAGCGGTAGAGCGTCAGCCTGGCGTGTGGGAGTCCCAGGTTCAATTCCCAGCCAGGGCACACAGGAGAAGCACCCATCTGCTTCTCCACCCTTCCCCCTCTCCTTTCTCTCTGTCTCTCTCTTCCCCTCCCGCAGCCAAGGCTCCACTGGAGCAAAGTTGGCCCGGGCACTGAGGACGGCTCCATGGCCTCTGCCTCAGGTGCTAGAATGGCTCTGGTTGCAATGGAGCATCGCACCCTGGTGGGCATGCTGGGTGGATCCCGGTTGGGTGTATGTGGGAGTCTATCTCTCTGCCTCCCCACTTCTTCAGAAAAATACAAAAAAAAAGTGCCGGGCCAGGAGTGAGGGCTTTCCAGGGTGTCCTCCTCGAACCCCATGTTGATTTATCCAGCCCCCATCTTTATCATCAAGAAACAGGGTGAGTACTTGCACTAGGAAGCAGGAAATCCACATTCTAGTGATATCCCTGATCCTGTGCATTGTGACCCTACGAGATCACATACCCTCAACTATTTTGTCTGTATAAAAAGGTTACTGACACAGATCACCTGCATGAAGTCATCAGAGACTTTGAAAGCTCCCTCCAGTCACGGGAACTGTCCCTTCCCCTGCTTGCTTCCTTTCATGAATTAGAAATTCTGTGTGGGTTTTCCCCATACGCTAATAAAAACATTATCTGTACTTACTATAGTACCTAAGAGGATTGGTATAACTTCCTGTTCCCCCCTCCCCCCTCTGTAAAAACAAATCCCACAGATCCAGAGTTCCATAACACTCCATAAAGTAGGAGACGGTTCACCACAAACGGCACATGCCTGCAACCAAGTTTCCAGAGAGAGAGAGAGACCGCTTTTGTTTCAAGAACGGGGTCCTTGACAAATTGTTACTCCTCACCACCGGAAACCCAAGCCCTTGCATGTCTTACTCCCCCATGTCCTTCACCCCTCCCTTGTCACAAAGAGTGAGGCTGGCCCAGCCCCTTACCCCACCCCCTGCGACCCAGCCCTGGGAAGCACCCGGGAGGAACAGTACTCTAGAAATAAAAATAGACCTATTTCTTCCCATGAAATATCAGCTCTGGGCCACAGCGTCATTCTCCATGAAAAAGAGAGCGAGGCCTGACCTGTGGTGGCGCAGTGGTAAAGCGTCAACCTGGGAACACTGAGGTCGCCAGTTCAAAACCCTGCACTGGTCTGGTCGAGGCACATATGGGAGTTGATGCTTCCAGTTCCTCCCCCCTTTCTCTCTTTCTCTCTCTCTTTCTCTCTCTCTCTCTCTCACTCTGTGCCTCCTCTCTAAAATGAATAAATAAAAAGAAAAAAAAAAAAAAAAAAAACCTGCACTGGTCTGGTCAAGGCATATATGGGAGTTGATGCTTCCAGCTCCTCCCCCCTTCCTCTCTTTCTCTCTCTCTCTCTCTCTCTCTCTCTCTCTCTCTCTCTCTCTCTGTGTGTGTGTGTGTCTCCTCTCTAAAATGAATAAAATAAAATAAAAAAAGAGAGCGAGAGAGAGAGATCCTCTTTCAACATCACTGCAAGGACACCACACATGCCACTAACAACAAATGGCACATATTAGATGCCTTTGGCATGTGTATCATCTTTCAAATCCGTATGACAATCTACTGAGGTCGATACTATTATGACCGCTTTGTTGTCGCAGGAGAGACCAAGGCACAGACACACAGAAAGCTTTCATCGCCCAGCGCAGGAGTCGAGGCAGGATCTGGGAGCGGTAAGTCCGGATTTCAGGGCCCACGTTCTTCACGCGATGCTCTCCTGCCCCCTGGTGTTGATAACAATCCTCAGGTCGCCAACCTCGGAGTCACCTGCAGCGACTTGACAAAGCAGCTTCCTGGGCCAGCCCAGGCGCTGGCGCCCGCCGGGACCCAGAATCTTGATCTCAACACGGCCCACAGAGAGAAGACAGAGAAGAGGTCCCTTGGCAGAAACAATATGTACCTCAAGGAAAAATATTCAAAAGTCATGAAATTATTTCTTGAATGAGGTCATTATTTTTTTAAGTGTTTGAGGTAACCTAAATTTTAAAAAATGGCATTTCTAAAATAATGGCATTTCTAAAAATCGAATGGCTTTTGTGTAAGTTTTTCAGGACAACATTCCAAAAATAAAATGATAACAATTTTAGCCCTGGCCGGTTGGCTCAACGGTAGAGCGTCGGCCTGGTGTGTGGAAGTCCCAGGTTCAATTCCCGGCCAGGGCAGACAGGAGAAGTGCTCATCTGCTTCTCCACCCTTCCCCCTCTCCTTTCTCTCTGTCTCTCTCTTCCCCTCCCGCAGCCAAGGCTCCATTGGAGCAAAGTTGTCCCGGGCACTGAGGACGGCTCCATGGCCTCTGCCTCAGGCACTGAAATAGCTTGGTTGCCAAGCAATGGAGCAGCGGTTCCAGATCGGGCAGAGCATCGCCCCCTGGTGGGCTTGCCGGGTGGATCCCGGGGCGCATGCGCAGTCTGTCTCTCTGCCTCCCCGCTTCTCACTTAAGGCGGAGAAGAACTGTGCAGCTGAAACCTGCACAGTTTTGCTAACCAGTGTCAGTGTCTCCACAGTAAATGGAATAAAAGGAAAAGAGACTCAAGATGGATGAGGCTGCTCTTGGTGGCCCAGCAGACTGTTAACAGCCAAGTTTGTTTTTGTTTTTAATAACTAGAAAGAGCGCGCTCTAAAATACTGATTAAAAGTGTAGTGTAATAAATATATATAAACTGGTAACATAGTCATGTATTGCCATTACCAAGGGTGATGTATGGAGCACACATAAGTGTATAGGCTGTACTTTTTTTTTTTTTTATTCATTTTAGAGAGGAGACACATAGTGAGAGAGAGAGAGAGAGAGAGAGAGAGAGAGAGAAAGGGGGGAGGAGCTGGAAGCATCAACTCCCATATGTGCCTTGACCAGACCAGTGCAGGGTTTTGAACTGGCGACCTCAGTGTTCCCAGGTCGGCGCTTTATCCACTGCGCCACCACAGGTCAGGCTAGGCTGTATTTTTAATACAAGCGGCAGGGCCGCTGGTCTGTCCCCACGTGTGAGGGATGCATTGCACTATAACTCTACCATGGCTCCAACATGACTAGGCAACAGAAAGTTTTCAGCTCCCTTATCCTCATATGGCTGATAACCATAATTGGCTTGTCATCAACCAAAATGTCACGATGCCGTGCATGACTGTATACAGGAGGGAATTATTCACTATGGTCACCATGCCGTACGTTAGATCCCTCGAACTAACGGAGTTATGCCTACAACTGAACGTTTGTACCCTTTAACCAACGTCTCCCCGTTCCCCCCAACCCCCATCTCCTGGCCACCACTCTCCCATTCTCTGGCTCTGGGACTCAACGTTTTTCAATATCCCACTTTTAAGTGAGATCCTACAGCATTTGTCTTTCTGGGTCTGGCTTCCTTCACTCAGCATAACATCCTCTCAGGTTCATCCATGCTGTTGTAAATCACATATCATTTTCCTTTTATTGGTTGAATAATATTCATATATTTTCTTCTTTATGCAATCATCCATCGAGAGACACTTCATCTTTGTTTTTTTTTTCTTCTTTTCTAAGTGAAAGGAGAGGACATAGCGAGACAGATTCCTGCATGCACCCTGACCGGGACCCACAGGGGCGATGCTCTGCCCATCTGGGGCCATGCTTGTAACTGAGCTATTTTTAGTGCCTGAGGCGGAGGCTCCATGGAGAAGTTATCCTCAGCACCTGGGGCCAATGCTTGAACTAATTGAGCCACTGGCTGTGGGAGAGGCAGAGGGAGAGAAGGGGGAGAGGGAGAGTGGGAGAAGCAGATGGTCGCTTCCCCTGGGTGTCCTGATGGGGAATTGAACCTGGGACTTCCACACACAGGAATGACACTCTAGCTACTAAGCCACTGGACAGAGCTATTAAATACTAATGACTGTATAGGCATGGGTTGATTTCTGGGCTCTCTATTCTGTTGCATTGATCTATATGTCTGTTATTTTGCCAATACCAAGCATTTGATGACAACGACCTTGTAGTATAGTTTGATAGCAGGTATTGTGAAACCTCCAACTTTGTTCTTCTTTCTCAAGATTGCTGAAGCTATATGGGGTCCTTTTTAGTTCCATATAAAAATTTTTGAATATTTGTCCTGTATCTGTGAAATGTGTCGCTGATATTTTAGTAGGCAGTGCATTGAATCTACAGATTGTTTTGGGTAGTATGGGCATTTTATTTATTTATTTATTTATTTTAATGTTTTACTTTTTTTTTTCTTTAAATTTCTTTTTATTTTTATTCCTTTTAGAGAGGAGACACATAGTGAGAGAGAGAGAGAGAGAGAGAGAGAGAGAGAAAGGGGGGAGGAGCTGAAAGCATCAACTCCCATATGTGCCTTGACCAGACCAGTGCAGGTTTTGAACTGGCGACCTCAGTGTTCCCAGGTCGACGCTTTATCCACTGCGCCACCACAGGTCAGGCAGTATGGGCATTTTAATAATGTTTGTTTTTCCAATTCATGAATATAATATTCATGTTTCCACTTGTATCTTCCTCAATTTCTTCCTTCAATGTCCTATAATTTTCTGAGTACAGGTCTTTTGCCTCCTTGGTTAAGTTTATTCCTAGGTACCTTATTTTTGGTTGTTGTTGCAATAGCAAATGGGATTGCTTTCTTAGTTTCTCTTTCTGATAGTTCCTTATTGGCGTATAAAAATGCCACCAATTTCTGACTAATAATTTTGTATTCTGCTACTTTACTAAATTCATTTATTAGACCTAGTAGTTTTTTTTTTTTTTTTTTAGTGGAATCTCTAGGGTTCTCTATGTACAATATTATGTCATCTGAAAATAATGAGTTTTACTTCCTCCTTTTCAATTTGGATGCCTTTTATTTCTTCTTCCTGTCTGATTGCTGTGACTAGGACTTCCAGAACTAGGTTGAATGAGAGTGGCGAGAGTGGACATCCCTGTCTTGTCCCTAATCTTAGGAGAAATGCTTGTAGTTTTTTCCCATTGAGTGTGAGGTTGGCTGTTGGTTTGTCATAGATGGCCTTTATCATATTGAGGAATGATCCCTCTATTTCCACTTTGCGGAGGGAAAGACGGAGAGAGGGAGGGAGGGAGGGGGGAGGGAGAACCGTCTTTCAAATTGGCTGCACCACTTTATACTTCCACTACTAGCAAAGCATGAGGGTTCCCGTTTCTCCATATGGTCTCCACAATGCATTTAAAAAAAATGATATGGACATTTTATGAAAAACAGACAAAAAAAGGTTTTAAAAGTTTCAGTCGGGGAGGCCAGGGATTTTGAGAGGTGAAACGAAGCTATTATCAAAAATAAAATAAAATAAACCTGACTGCGGTCCTCCGAGCGGCAGGGGGCGCTCTTAGAAGCCTCACGGAGCAACTGTAGCGAGATCCCGTTGCTAGGAGACAGAGGTGCGTCCTTCGGTTCGAGAGCGGTTACCTCGCCGCTATCCCAGGCTGTCTCGACCCAAAACTGAGATCTCAGTTCCTACTTACTACCCGTCCAAAAGCAGGTCCTGGAAGCGTTTTTCCTTCTACCACCACCCCCACCCCCACCCCGGCTAGCGCTGGCCGTGGCGGCCCCAGGATCTTTGCATCTTTACCCAGACCGGTCCTCCTTGGCCAGCGATGTCTAAGAAAGGCAATAAAACGCCACTGTCGCCTGAGGAACAGCTGCTTCTCTTTCAGCAGAAGACGCTGGCGGAGGAGGAGACAGCCAAGAAAAGGGAGAGGCTCCTGAGTCAGTTCTTGAAGGTGATGGCTCTTCTGCCTTTATCCCTGCCCGCGCCCACCTGCTGCTCCTTGCCCTGACACTGTTGCCTTCCCCGTGCCCTGGGTGGCGGCCTCCTTTCCACGCCTGCCTTCCCTCCTCCGGAAATCTGGAGACCCAAATACACGTAGATTTCAGACAACAGCGTTTGAGAGGAGGGGGCGGCGGTGGTCTAGAGCTCGGGCAGCCACAGCTGAGCCCCTGAGCTGGGACGGGGGAGGTGCTATCAACCATGTTGTTAGCCTGCTGTTTTGGCATGCTGACAGTCTCCCTGGACATGGGTCTCATTGCAAACAGTATCCTGCTGGAGGGACCCTCCACCCTGAAGGAAGTTCACCCTTCCCCTCCCTAAAACGCCATCGGGGTTGTTCCTGTCTTAGGGAGACCCAAACAAAGCAAGAACAGAACGACCTGGGTGCTATCCATCAGGAGCTTTGGTCCCTCGGGGAAAGACAGAGGGTTAAGGCGTCAGCCAAGCAGCTCAGTGTGATCTTGTTGTAGTGGATCAAGGGCTTTGGGCCCTAACCTCCCGCCGGGTGTATTTATTTATTCCTTCTCACAGGACAAGCTGGCCAAGGAGGAGCAGAACAGCGCCCTGAATCTCAATAAGATTAACACACAGTGGAGAGCTATTCTTCGAGAGGTCAAGAGCAGAGAGCTGCACGCGGACATCGAGATCCTCAGCCAGACGTTTGAACGAGTGGTGGACTGCAAAGACAATGTCATCAGGGTAGGCGTCCCTCCCGAGGAGGGACACCTGAGATGGACGCCTTGGTCTCTTCTCTGAATAGAGTGGGCTGAGGGCCGAGAAAATGAGTCAGTTACGCAGTTTTTATTTTATTTTATTTTTAGTGGAGGAGAGGAAGAGAAAGAGAGGAGAGAGAAAGGCAGGAAGAGAGAGAAATGAGAAACATCAGCTCATAGTTGCGGCACCTTAGTTGTTCATTGATTGCTTTCTCATATGTGCCTTGACCGGCGGGGCTCTAGCAGACCAAGTGACCCCTGACTCAAGCCAGTGACCTTTGGGCTCAAGCCAGTGACCATGATGGAGTCATGTCTATGATCCCATGCCCAAGCCAGTGACGTTCAAGCGGGTGAACCCGCGCTCAAGCGGACAGAGGTCATCCAATTAAAACGGTAACTTTCCTACCCCAGTCATTAGCTAACGACCTGTCGGAAGCCGAGGAGCAGCACACACATGCCCTTCGCAGCCACCTGCACAACATTGACCAGCTGCTGGCCCTGCAGAGATGCCGGCTCAACAGCCTGGAGGAAAATTACCAGATGGAGCTAGAGACCCTAACCAAGGAGTTTGAGACCGAAAGGTACGGGGGTCGGAGTCCAAGGGAACATACAGAGTCTGTGTCCAGGAGGTGGCCGGCACCCAGGAGCATCCCACCTGGATTATCACGTCACCCCCCCCCCAGCAAAATGATCCTGACTTTCTTTTATTATTATTATTATTATTATTATTAATTTTAATGGGGTGACACCAATAAATCAGGGTACATATGTACAATGAAAACATCTCCAGATTATCCCATCATTCAATTGTGTTGCATACCCATCACCCAAAGTCAAATTGTCCTCTGTCACCTTCGATCTGATTTTCCCTGTGCCCCACCCTCCCCTCCTCCTTATCCCACTCTCCCTTCCCTCCCCCTCATCCTGACTTTCTTTTAAACTCACTGGGGTTGAAGCCTGCGGCCTCAAACCTTCCTTTGCCCATGCCAGGTGACTCTTTGTAATGCCCTTGCCACCCACTGTCACCTATCAAAGTGCTACCCTTCTAGCAGGGGACAGGGACAGGAAGGGAGAGAGGTCTTCCTGTAAACTTTTGCACTTTTTTGATTTTTTATATCATATGACTATATTTATATCATATAACTTTTTTTAAAAAAAATCAAAATTAAAAAATCGTATTATTTTTGGCCCTGAAAAGAATAGAGCCCTAAAAAAAAAAAAAAAGAATAGAACCCTTTCTCCTTCTGCTCTCTTTTAGTACCTAGGAGTTTGTACCATTCATATTGTTATTTTGTGGGGTTTTTTGTTTTTGTTTTTTTTAGTGAGAGGAGGGAAGATAGACAGACTCCTGCATGCACTCTGACCGGGATCCCCCTGCAACCCCCATCTGGGGCTGATGCTCGGACCAGCCGAGCCACTGGCTGCGGGAAAGGAAGAGAGGGAGAAGGGGGAGAGGGTGGGGGAGAGAAGCAGAGGGTTGCTTTTCATGCGTGCCCTGACCGGGGGGAATCGAACCTGGGATGCCTGCACGCCGGGCCGATGCTCTATCCACGAAGCCAACCGGCCAGGGAGGGCCATTCATAGAGTTTGATTACATCCTGCTTTGAGTTGTCATTAGTGGTCGATAAGCTTATCTCTCAGAGCAGGGACACAGACAATCGTGTCTCGTCTCCCATAGGAAGACAATTGTTGACCAACATGAGAAAGAGATTCACTACCTGCAAGATCTCTTCATGGCCATGGAGCAGAACCATATAGATTCTGAATATGAAAGCAAGCTGGAATTCCAGAGCTTGCGGGACGACCTCAAAAACAAGGTACGGGGGTGGGAGGGTGGGGGTGGGGGGAGGGGAGTGAGGGGGAAATGCTGAAGGCTAGTAGAGTTCAACGAGAGCCCTTTAACCAACAGAATCAGGACAACACCCCCATTGCCATTGTAGGTACTCCTGCCTTTTGTACCGTGATGCAAATTGGTCAGAAGGGAGGATTGTTGTGAAATAGCAAGGAAATGCATTTTAATTTCTTTTTATTTTATTCATTTTAGAGAGGAGACAGAGAGAGAGAGAGAGAGAGAGAGAGAGAGAGAAAGGGGGGAGGAGCTGGAAGCATCAACTCCCATATGTGCCTTGACCGAACCAGTGCAGGGTTTTGAACTGGCGACCTCAGTGTTCCCAGGTTGATGCTTTATCCACTGCGCCACCACAGGTCAGGCAGGAAATGCATTTAAGAGTGAAAAAGCAACAGGGAGATCATCCAGCTTCACCCCTGTGATTTGTAGATGGGGACACTGAGGCCCCCCAAAAGCAAAACAACCTGCAGAAGTCCAGGCTGCCAGTTCGCAGCAGAGCCAGGAAGAGACTCCAGTCTCTGGCCCCTGGGCCCCCAAAGTGTTTTCCACCATCCTGGAGGTTGCCAACTTTGGGTAGCCTGCAGACCTGGGTTTGGGTGTAGGGTTCTTTGTTTTGTATTTTGCCCTGTAGTCTTTTGTCAAAATAATAATAATAATAATAATAAAAGTTCCTACATTTAAAAATTGGGAGAGTCACATACAATCCAAGGTTTCAGCCTCCCTTGAAAATTGTAAAGATCTGAGCCCCTATTTCCATATGGACACATTCACGTGGAGCTGAGCAGCTGCGCCGTCCTCTCTCCCTCTAACCAAAGAGCGGCTCCTCTCCGGCCGGTATTTCTCCCCTCCGCCTGGTCTTTGTAGGCGCTTTCCGTGGGGACCCCTGCGCTACACTGCGCTGTAAACAGTGCGCCAGCGCGAGGTGGCCCGGGGCAGGGAGGAGGGGGACGCGGGAAGGACACGGGGAGAGTCGTCCCAAGCCTTGGCTAACTCGGGGCCACTTCCCAGACCGTAGAAGAGAAGCACTTTCTAAGGCTGCATCAAGAGAATGTGGTGGAAGACCTGTGGGGAAGGTTCCAGGACGCGCTCAAGAGTTACACGGACGCCACCGAGGACCGCAAGGTCGCCTTCGAGACCCTGAAGGCGAAGGACGAAAAGAGTTCCAAGGAGATCGGAGCGCAGATGAAGAAGATACTGAGGCTGCAGGTTCCTGCCGCCCCGGGCCAGAAACGCCCACCCCTCCCCTGCTCCGTTATCCCCCTGGCCCATCCATCAGCCCTCCCGGGGGTCTCGTGACTGCGTGGGGGGGGAGATGCTGTGCTTTGAGTTCGGTCCCCACCCCCGACAGTCCTGCCACCTGTCTCTCTGCAGACCCTCTGCTTGTCCAGGGTTTCCTCTGATCTGCCGGTTCTCTTCCGCCAGGACTCCATCCTTATTCTGAAAGACAAGATCGCCATGCACAGCCGGGAGAGTGAAGAACAGAACCAGCGGATCCGCGAGGACAAAGAGCTGGCCCTTGCACAGCTACGGAAACTGAAGACCCAAAGGACTCAGGCCCGGAGGATAGCTCAGGAGGGCTTGGTCAAGCTCACCCTGGAGAGCGATGCCACCCTCAAAGCCCTGAGGAAGACTGTGGATAAGGTAGGTAAGGAGGGGGAGATGGTGGGGTGCAGACAGAACCAAGGATCGGGGCTCCCTGCGCAGTGAAGGGGGGTTGAGAGCCCTGGAGGACGCTTCCTCCTGTTTCCTGCCTGAGTGGACACTTGGAATACCTCTTTTAATTTATTTTTTTAATTTTAGTGAGAGGAGGGGAGGCAGAGACAGACTCCTGCATGCGCCCGATTGGGATACACCCAGCATGCCTACTAGGGGGCAATGCTCTGCCCATCTGAGACCCTTGCTCTGTTGCTCAGCAACCAGAGCCTTTTTTTTTTTTAGCGACTGACGCGGAGGTCATGGAGCCATCCTCAGTGCCCGGGACAACTTTGTTCCAGTGGAGCCTTGGCTGCGGGAGGGGAAGAGAGAGACAGAGAGGAAGGAGAGAGTGGAGGGTGGAGAAGCAGATGGACGCTTCTCCTGTGTGCCCTGGCCGGGAATCGAACCAGGACTTCCACATGCTGGGCTGATGCTCTACCGCTGAGCCAACCAGCCCGGGCCAGGAATACCTTTTTTATTTCATATTCCATTCCCTCTCACATTTTAAATTAAGAGAATAAATAATGAATGAATTGTATTGGACTCTAAAATACTTAAGACTAGTGCTTGGCACACGGTAAGCACTTTGTGTCAGATGTATATACATATATATACATACATACATACATACATATATATATAGATCACTCTTGTCTCCCACCTGGATGGGTAGCTAGCTCCCTGGTTCAAGCAGGGAGCCAACTCCCGCCTCTCTTTCCCAATAAGAATGTCTCTCTGCCTTCCATAGGGTGAACGGATCCTGACGCTTGCTGAAATATGTAGGAAATTTGAAACCGAGGAAGAAAAAGTGCTGCCGTTTTATTCATCAGCACTGACTCCTGAAGAGCAGGAGGAGATAGAGAAGGCATGCCCAGAGGAGCTCACTGAGGAGCTGGCCAAGGTGAAGGTCCCGAGGCCCGGAGGCCTCGGCTCAGGGTTGGGGAGGATGGGCCCTGGGCTGCGTCTGCTGATGGGCCCCACCACACACCTTCTCCCTTTCTTTTTCTTTTCTTTTTTTTTTTATTCAATGAGAAGCCAGGAGGCAGAGACTGACTCCCATATGCACCCTGACCAAGATCCATCCGGCAAGCCTACTAAGGGGTGATGATGCTCTGCCCGTCCGGGGCCATTGCTCAGCAACCGAGCTCTTCTTAGTGCATGAGGCAGAGACCATGGAGCCATCCTCAGTGCTTGGGGTCAACTTGCTCCAGCTGTGCCATAGCTGTGGGAGGGGAAGAGAGAGACAGAGAGAAAGGAGAGGAGGAAAGGTGGAGAAGCAGATGGGCACTTCTCCTGTGTGCCCTGACTGGGAATCGAACCCGGGACTTCCACACGCTGGGCTGATGCTCTACCGCTGAGCCAACCAGCCTCAGCGAGGGCCACACCTTCTCCCTTTCAATCACCCGCAGGTGATGGCAGACTACACGGGCATGGAGAATTTCTGGAAACGGTACAACAAGGTGAGACTGGAGCAGCTGAGCCTCCAGCACAGGCACTCCCGGCTGGCGGAGGTCAACGACAAGCTGCGGGAGACGCTCAAGCAGTACCTGAACGGCATCTCGGTGAGCGAGGAGGTGCTGAGCCAGCCCAACCCACTCCTCATCGTCAACTACCAAAGCAACCTATCCCAGCCCTCTTCCACGCCCGCAGCCCGGCCGTGACCTCCCATGGCCTGTGATCCCAGGAGGACAATCTCTTTCCAACCTCCGGGGAATGTTTTCTTTGAGAGAGAGACAGAGAGACCTGAGGACTTGGCTATTAAAAATTCCCATCGAGTTCACGAGCGCTTTTGCATCTTTGCCACACTGGATGGAGCTGTCTGGTTTGAGGGCACGGGGACTCCCGCAGCCCCGGGGAGAGGAGAGGAGAGCTAGGCTGGGCCACTACCATGCGGCTTGTTTCTCAATGAAGAGAGTCAGGCACCGCAGGTGCTGAAGCTCCTCCCTGTGGGAAGATTGGAGAACAGGCCCCTGGGGGGCATTGAGGAGAGGAAGAGGAGCCCCCCCCCCCAGCCTCTCACCACACTCACGCCAGACAAGACCCAGCTCAGAATGCCTTTTCCCCAGCCTGCCCCCCCCCCGCCCCACATTCCCATGTACAGAAGGGATCAGGTGAAGAAAAAAGCTTTTGAACAATATTATGTATCGATTCTTTTGTGCTCTTGTTTTGTTTCTCTTCCTTGACCTTCTCTATCTGGAGACTTCAGGTCCGTTGGCTTTTCTGTATAGGTGATACCCAGTGGCCTCAGGAAGGCGTCACCAAGGCGGAGCCTCTAAGAGTCTGGCAGGTGGGGGTCTCCAGGACCCACAGGATGGGTCTGCTGGAAGCCAAGAGGGTACTAGCTCCATCGACTCTCCCATGAGGAGGCAGCACTGGTCAGGGTCCCAAGAAAGTGGGGGAAATGGCCCTTAACCTCCAAGCTAGACAGCTGAGTCACTGACACCCCTGAGTCTGTCCAGACCCTCCTGGCCCCAGCGGCTGGCTCCTCAGCAGGGCCTGCCCTCCACAGGGTGGGTGGGGCGAGAGGGAGTCCAGAGTGTGGGGCAGCTGCTCCCCCCAGGCTGATGCCCCAGGGAGGGGAGTGCTCCACCCCGAGAAAGATGGCGTCTGCATTACTGGGAAATGACTCAGCGCAGGGGTGCTGGTGGCTGTCCCTTCCACTGTCTACCTCAGACGCTCCTCCCGCGGCTCCAGCCCGCTCTGCCTGCCTTTTGCTGGAGCCCCGGATGACGTCTGCAAACAAGGTATTGCCCACTGACCCTCTAAGGGGGCGCCTGCTTCTCTGCAGACTCCCGTCTCTACCTGGCAGACTGAAACCATGCTGCTTCTCACAGCAGGATGTTATGTGGGCGCCTCTTCCTGGCTCTGGTGCTCTGGGCTGGGAGGCCTGGCTTGGCGTTGGGACCCGATACTTTTCAGGGGAGACCCCGCCGCCCCCTCCCCGCTGAGCTATCCCTCCAAAACCCCAGCAGCTGCCCTGGGAGCAGGGAAGCCCTTTCCACGTCTCCGCCCTGCCTACCAGCCTCCTTGTGGCTTCTGTGAATCCTTGGTCGTAAGACTCCTCTGTAGCTAGTCTTCAGCTGGTTATTCAGGATGATTGTTCTTTAACTTAGTTGCAACTCCAATCTGGTCCCGGGAGGAGGCGGCCACCTCATCTGCCACCATCTTGATCCTCCTCCTTCCATCCCATTTAAATGATATACACGTATTTCACAGGTATTGCAAATAAATAAAACCATAGACAGTCAAAAGGGCTTCCTGATTGTCTCTGCATCTTCTTTCGGTTACGTGGGCTCTCTTTAAAATAGCCCCGGCCTGACCTGTGGTGGCGCAGTGGATAAAGCGTCGACTTGGGAACACTGAGGTCGCCGGTTCAAAACCCTGCACTGGTCTGGTCAAGGCACATATGGGAGTTGATGCTTCCTGCTCCTCCCCCCTTTCTCTCTCTCCTCTCTAAAATGAATAAATAAAGATGTTTTATTAATAAAATAGCCCCTCATTCATTCCGCCAGGTGAGGAAATAAGTGAAAAGATCAAAAGTATAGGACAAAAGAGAATAAAGTTTGTTAACATTTTCATAGCGAAAGCAGTTGCTGTTACCTGGACCTTTGCACCACTCATCCCTCTGGGGGGTGGGGGAGGGGGGAGCCTGTGTTACTAACGTGCTCGGCACTGGACCGCACGAGGGTGTGCAATGGTGGGCCAACCCGACTGGGTCCAGCCCCCCCCCCCCTGGAGCCCACCGCCCTAGCGCCAGAGGCAGACATTAGTCAAGTAGTGACAAGTAAGGTTGTTCACATGCGATGACACAGATACTGTGACAGTTTGGTGATGGTAGCCGGAGTCCAGGAAAGGCTTCTCTGGGTACGTGGTGTCTGAGCTGGGGATGTCCCGGGTGACGTTAGGCTTGGCCGTCCCTCTGGACAACAGCTCCACCAGAGCACCCTACACACTGAGTTCTTCTCAGTCCACAAAGGGACTGATTATGCTCTGCCCACTCTTTGTCCCTCTGCTACTTTCTAGGCTCTCAGACAAACACGGAGGCTTCCGTCATGGGCTGGGTCAGCCAACACACCCTGACTGTGACCCCTAGAAGTAACAGGGGCCCCCAGGGCGCTGTCAGGATGTGGTTCCTCCGCGCGCACCCCCCCCCCCCCAAACTATCTATGGAAAACGTCATTTCTGGGGCAGGATTCCTTCCTTGAAGAAGATCCGCAGTAAGTCTCAGGCCTGAAGACCCAGTGGAGGCTGCTCTACTCCCAGCCTCCAAGATGCGTCACACACCCGGACCGGGACAGGGTACCCCAGCCCCAGGCTCCAACCACATCTCGGGGATGGGCCCAAAGACTCACACAGGAGACGTTCAGGGGCCACTTGGGAACTTCTCCTGGGCCACTGGGACAAACATTTCCTCTAGGGTCTTGGGCTGCTGGGCCCACGCAAACCTGGAGATACCATGCCACCCTGTGGTAATAGCTCGCACCCAGCACCGAAGGAAGGTCAGAGACAAAGAGGCTCCTGACATCACCTGAAAACCTACCTAGATCTGGCCCTGTCTAACTTTCAGTGATGTGAGCTGTTAAGTCCCTTTTTTTGTGTGTAAGCCAGCCTGCAGGGAGTTTCTGTCACTTGCCTCCAAAGTGGCCTGAATCATACGAACATTTCCTACTGTCACTGATGCCCAACTTCTCGTAAACCGGCTGCCTCTGACCACTGTGGAGAGAAAGGATTCAGTGATTTCTTTTTTTTTTTTTTTTTAAAGGGACAGAGAGAGAGTCAGAGAGAGGGATAGGGACAGACAGACAGGAAGGGAGAGAGATGAGAAGCATCAATCATTAGTTTTTCATTGCCGTCACAGCACCTTAGTTGTTCATTGATTGCTTTCTCACATGTGCCTTGACCGCGGGCCTTCAGCAGACTGAGCCACCCCTTGCTGGAGCCAGCGACCTTGGGTCCAAGCTGGTGAGCTTTTGCTCAAGCCAGATGGGCATGTGCTCAAGCTGGCGAGCTCGGGGTCTTGAACCTGGATCTTCCGCATCCCAGTCCAATGCTCTATCCACTGCGCCACCGCCTGGTCAGGCAGATTCAGTGATTTCTAATGGGCCACGACTCACTGAGCACAGGGGGTGTGAAACAGATGAGCCCAGATCTCACAGATGAGGAGACAAGGTCATGACTGGACCTCTGACCCTGATGTTGTACTAGGTGCCCCCAAGCATGAGGCTGCTCTTGCCACCTTTGCTTGTTCACGGACTGGAATCACAAGACAGACCTGATGGGGAACTGGCAGGCGGTGCCGAAGAAGTCATGGAAACTCAAGTCCCACTTGGAAGCAATCGAAGTCACACACTTCTCGAATAAAAAGGTTTAATCAAGAACCTTTGAGCCTGACCAGGAGGTGGTGCAGTGGATAGAGCGTCGGACTGGGATGCGGAAGACCCAGGTTCGAGACCCCGAGCTCGCCAGCTTGAGCGCGGGCCCATCTGGCTTGAGCAAAAGCTCACAAGCTTGGACCCAAGGTCGCTGGCTCCAGCAAGGGGTTGCTCGGTCTGCTGAAGGCCCGCGGTCAAGGCACATGTGAGAAAGCAATCAATGAACAACTAAGGTGTCGCAACGAAAAACTGATGATTGATGCTTCTCATCTCTCTCCCTTCCTGTCTGTCTGTCCCTATCTGTCCCTCTCTCTGACTCTCTCTCTCTCTGTCCCTGTAAAAAAAAAAAAAAAAAAAAAAAAGCTTTGGGAGGGGGAGGGATACCCACAGAGCAACAGCCAGGCGTTGATAGCCATGGACTTACGACAGGATGCACCCACAAGTCCAATGTTTTATGCACTGGGGTCTGCTTGGCTGAAGCACCCCTGTGCTTTTTTATTTTACTTTGTATTTTTCTGAAGTGAGAAGCAGGGAGGCAGACAGACAGACTCCCACATTAGCCCGACCGGGATCCACCCAGCATGCCCACCAGGGGGCGATGCTCTGCCCATCTGGGGTGTTGCTCCATTGCAACCAGAGCCATTCTAGCACCTGAGGCGGAGGCCATGGAGCCATCCTCAGTGCCCGGGCCAACTTTGCTCCAATGGAGCCTTGGCTGCAGGAGGGGAAGAGAGAGACAGAGAGAAAGGAGAGGGGGAAGGATGTAGAAGCAGATGGGCGTTTCTCCTGTGTGCCCTGACCGGGAATCGAACCCAGGATTTTCACACACCAGGCCAACGCTCTACCACTGAGCCAACTGGCCAGGGCTGCACCTCGGTGCTTGTTATCTGAGTGTCTGGTGAGCGGCAGGAGCCCACCATCCTGGCATTCTCTGGGTAGAATGTTTCCTGTTTCAGCAATATCAAGAGATTGGATTCCAGCCACGAGGAGTTCTCTCCGGGGGGGGGGGGGGGGGGAGGAGGATTGTCTTTCTCCAAGACAGAAGAGTCTTTTCCTTCTTCCCCGGTGGTGAGTGGGGGCGTGGGAAACGCCTGTGGTTTCTGCAGAGGCAGAAGCTTCACGTGAGCAGACCGCCAACACACGCAGGGAAAAAGCCCTAAGCTGCTCACGGCAGGAGGAAGACGAACACCCCCGAACTAAGACAATCCTGCAGGTTGTAGTCGACTACACTTATTAGAAAACTCACTGACAAGTAGGAAATCTACTTCAAACGGACGTTTGTGCCACATGCGTCATGCTGGCGAACCTCAAAGCACTCTCTGTCCATCTTGCCATGTTGTGCTGAGTGGACAGCTGGCCTCTGGACTTTAGTCAGACCCTCCAGATTAGCACGGGCCCTGCGAGGCCACCAGCTGCCACACCTCCGGTTATCACAGAGAAATGATACCGCGCGCCCCGATGGAGTTTACGGTGCCACGCGGCGAGATTGCCAGCGTGCCTGGCTGTCCACGTAGCTGTGCCCAAGTCAGTCGTCAAGAATTAGTCACCGGAGCCTCCGTTTTTCGAGGAAGTAAGCACCCCTCCAGGGTCTTGATAGGACGGCACAGCAGAATAAGCTGAGGAGCTTTTTAAAACAGACTGGCACCTGGATCTCTCTCCGGAGACGCTGAGTGAACCGGTCTGTGCTGTCTGTGGCCTGGGCATCGGGACTTTTTCAAGCTGCAAGGGATTTCAATGGGCATCAAGATGGAGCACTACTCCTTCAGGGCCTCTTCCTCCTCCCCGCATACACACACACAGCCCCAAAAGGTGTCAGAATCACAAGTGCAGTGCACCCTCCTGCTTCCTCCGGCGCCCTCACATCGATCAGGGCGAGTGAGCTCAGTCCCTCCTACCCCAGGTGCCCGTCTCCCCGCAAGTACCAGGGCTCCCCGCAAGTACCAGGGCTCCCCCTCGACAGGATGGCCTGAGGCTTTTCATGTGACTTGAAATTCAAGCCACTTCCCTAGTGCTGTTGGAAAAACACTCGCTCGCTTGCTCGCTCGGGGAGATGGAGAAAGTTCCTTCAGGTTCTGCAGAAGAAATGTCGTCCAGAACGGCCCTCGGGGCCCTCGGTCCGGTTGCTTCGCTTCCTTCAGACCCTGACTTTCATGTCTTAACACGGCGGCGACGCAGTGGTGAGTCGCGTCTCCACAGCCAGTTCTCGTGCGCGTCCGCTCCCGGGCCTCGTGCGCGTCCGCGTCCGCTCCCGGCCCTCCGCGTGCGCCGCTGCTCCAGCTCTATCCATAATCGATCATCGACTTAGCCCTCTGATCGATAGGCAGCCTCCCTTCCTACCGTTCTCAGCGCCTCAGGGCAACTCGTATTACGCGTCCTCAGTTTGGTAATAATAACATGCCACTCAGGGGTGGGACTCAAATAATTTACCAACCGGTTCTCTGCCCTCATGACCATTTTAAGTATTAAAAAAAAAAAAAAAAAAAAAAAGATAGACCGAAAGGTAGTTTATTATTTCATGCATTGAATAAGAACAATAAAGGAGGTACACAAAACTAAATTATGTTATAAGGAAGCATTTTAAAATATTCATGAAATGATGTTAAATAATACCTGACAAAAAAACACACACACACAATACAACTGTTATTTAAGATATTTCCATGTTGCTTCCTGCTTGGCGTCCTCACTTGCAAGTTTTTTTTCACCCATGGACGGAATGAACGTGACCACGGGTGCTTAGAACACGCTCTTGTGCAGGTGAACGTCAGAAAAGAGTCAGGAATGTCAATCTGGGATGTCCACACTGGGCGGCTGCCCAGGCGCCCACCTTAGAGAGCACCCTGACGACGAGGGCCATCTTAACAACCAGTTCACAGAGCTCAACAACAACAACAACAAAAATCAGGTTTTGGTTCTCCTGAACCGGTGCGAACCGGCTGAATCCCGCCCTGACTACCATACCGCTCTTTTTTTAGGACCAAATCTTCACATCTCAAACTCCAGGAAACCATCTGCAGTTCCTGCAAGCATGTCCCCGGATCTCACGTGTCCTGCACGGCCACAGACTCCGGGCAAATGTTCACAGTTCCTCTGAAAGGTCATCTCTTTGGCTCGCCAGTCTGAATTCCAGGCTGAGCGGTGTGCGCACCCACTTCTACTACGAAACGCCCACCACCGCTTAGCACTAGGATTTTCACTGTGGTAACTGGGACCTGACTCACAGTGAGCACTGTCTCTCGAGTCTCTCTGTCCTCTGGGCTCTCTGCACAGGATCTGGCCCAGAGCAACTATCCAGTAGTCCCTGTTGGTTGAATGGATGCCCCTGACTTCACACGTTCACCTGGCTGACGCATCCTTCCCTCAGGAAAGCCTTCCTGGGCCTGGCTTCTGAGGCAGCGATGACCACGCCAGCTTTTGGCCACCGTGAGATAGATACTCCTAATAATAATAGTGCCGGCCCCTCCGTGCTGCAAATGCCTGTGCTCCTGTCTGTCTTCCTTTCCAGACTGTAGGCTCCTTGCCGGCACCAACCAGTTTCCTTTTTTTTATTTTATTCATTTTAGAGAGGAGACACAGAGTGAGAGAGAGCGAGAGAGAGAAAGGGGGGAGGAGCTGGAAGCATCAACTCCCATATGTGCCTTGACCAGACCAGTGCAGGGTTTTGAACTGGCGACCTCAGTGTTCCCAGGTCGACGCTTTATCCACTGCGCCACCACAGGTCAGGCCCAACCAGTCTCATTTATCTCCGTGGTCTGAGCACTCGTGACATAATGGGGGGGGAGTAACTAAGCTTTCATTTCGGACCCCCGTCCTTGTTTTACACCACTGCAAAAATGCTCTAAATCAGGGCATGTCTTTCCCAGGTTGAAAACAATCTTCCGCGACTTCCTTTACCTCGGCAGTCTTTCCCAAAGTACCACCGTACCTGTACTCCTGGTCATACCTGGGATGGTTTTTCAGATGATATATGATAGTTCCTTTTATTTTAACAGTTATAATATTTCCTTTTGTTTTAACAGTGTTAGATAAAGCAAAAACCCACCAAATACATGATTTCATGTATACTTTTGCTTATGACACTTAGGATTTTTTTTTTTTTTTTTAGTCATTCAAAATAAACATGAAGACCTGCCTGGTGGTGGCACAGTGGATAGAGCGTCCTCTTGAGATGCTGAGGACCCAGGTTTGAAACCCCGAGGTCGCTGGCTTGAGCGCAGGGTCGTCAACTTGGGCATGGGATCATCAACATGATTCTAAGGTCTCTGACTTGAGCCCAGAGCCCCACTGGCTCGAAGCCCTAGGTCGCTGGCTTGAGCAAGGGGTCACTGGCTCGGCTGGAGCCCTCCACGCTCCCTGGTCAAGGTGCCTATAAGAAAGCAATCAATGAACAACTAAGATGCTGCAACTTTAAGTTGATGCTTCTCTCTTTTTTTTTTTTTTTTTTTTAAAGATTTTATTTATTCATTTTTTAGAGAAGAGAGAGACAGACAGACAGACAGAGCGTAGGGGGAGGAGCAGGAAGCATTAACTCCCATACGTGCCTTGACTGGGCAAGCCCGGGGTTTCGAACCAGTGACCTCATTATTCCAGGTCGATGCTTTATCCCCTGCGCCACCACAGGTCAGGCTGATGCTTCTCTCTTAAAAAAAAAACCAAAAAAAAACAGTGCACACCTCTGAAGGCAGATGTCTACAGCCTGCCTTTCTCAACTGTAACAATAAGAAAGAAGTGTTTATCCCTCAAAGATGGCTTGAGGGTTACGTGAGACTAAGTATACAATGAGCTTGGCACAGTTATGGCACATGGTAAGCACGCAATACAAGTGAATTATCATTATTAAGGTACACACAGTAACCCAAACGGAGACAGAGGGCCCGAGGGCTCGTGCCAAGAAAGGCCAGTTCCATCCTGCGCACTTCTGCTTACGGAAGTCTAGCAAGGCTTAAAATATTTTAGACATGCTTCTATCCCTCCTGATTTAAATATTTTAAATCTTTTTGAAAGTTAGTAAACAGTAAAAACTGGTTTATCTAGGATGGCTTATGCTGAAGGGCATACATGACCGATTTGACTTCTCGTTTAATTATGAAAACCGGGAAAACTCCTGTCACAGGCAGGGGGAGTCATCACGTCGCAGGCTGTATGCAGGTGAAAGGGAGCCCCCTGGTTCGCCTGCTCCCCAGATAGTGTCATAAACAGCAGGCCGGTGTCGTTTTCGAAGGAGGGCACACTGTCCACAGTAACAGTAATGGCCACGGAATTTTAACCACACTCCAGAACTCAGTGTTTGCAACACGTGTTTTGAAACGTGGCTTGAAGACTTCTTGAGTAAGTCTTGCTTCTCGTAAGGGTCTTGGGAATCTTTTTTTTAAAAACAGGGACAGAGAGAGAGTCAGAGAGAGGGATAGATAGGGACAGACAGACAGGAACGGAGAGAGGTGAGAAGCATCAATCATTAGCTTTTCGTTGCCGTCGCAACACCCTAGTTGTTCATTGATTGCCTTCTCACATGTGCCTTGACCACGGGCCTTCAGCAGACCGAGCCACCCCTTGCTGGAGCTAGCGACCTTGGGTTCAAGCTGACGAGCCTTTTGCTCAAGCAAGATAGGCCCCGCGCTCAAGCTGGCGAGCTCGGGGTCTCGAACCTGGATCTTCCGCATCCCAGTCCGATGCTCTATCCACTGCATCACCTCCTGGTCAGGCAATGGTCATGGGAATCTTAAATGCCAGGGAAGAGCAGAACTACACATTCACAGAGAGCCACTCACATCCTTCCGTAGCTCTGCCGAGGCTTAGACAGAGAAAGCACCAGGGTACAGCCTTCAAAAGCTCAAATGTTTAAAACATCATTTTAATGTTTCTTGGCTAACACTGGATGATTCTTCTTCTCCTTCCTTCCTTCCTTCCTTCCTTCCTTCCTTCCTTCCTTCCTTTCTTCTCTCCTTCCTTCCTTCCTTCCTTCCTTCCTTCCTTTCTTCTTTCCTTCTTTCCTTCCTACTTCCTTTCCCTTCTTCCTCCTCCTCCTCCCCCTCCTCCTCCTCCTCCTCCTCCTCCTCCTCCTCCTCCTCTTCCTCTTCTTTCTCTTGATCTCATTTCCTTTATGTTTCTGCTGAACTTTGTATAATGTCTGGGGCTCTGACTCTTTGGCCAGCTATTTTAATAAATGGTGCCATTTTTTTTTTCTTTTTTGTCCCCAAAAGACCAATACGGTGAGGTTCTTCATTTCCTCATCCGGGGAAGAATTTAACCTTCCGTTCCTGCGGGGAGCAACATGAAGAACGCTCACCTGCCTGTGGGCAGGTCAAGCCTGCCCCATATAGGACGTTCCTTGTGGAGGAAGGAAGAGCCAACCTCTTTGGTAATGAGCTTCTGCAAAGATCATCACGAAGTTACTGAAGAAGGCTCCATGAGAAACCTGGAGGAAATTCATTATCAGGAAGAGGCGAAAATTCTTCTGGGTCCAGACTGATCTCATCACTGAGACGACGGGGGTCCAGAGGAGATCTAGGTCACTTTCTGAGAAAATGTTTTTCCTTGGGGATTCTTTTAGGTTCTTCTTCTTCTTCTTATTACTATATTAAGTGAGAAGCTGGGAGGCAGAGAGACAGACTCCTGCATGGGCCCCCCCTCCACCGACCAGAATCCACCCGGAAAGCCCCCTACCAGGAGTGCTCTGCCCATCTGGGGCCGTTGCTCTGTTGCTCGGCAACTGAGCTATTTTAGTGCCTCAATGGGGGTGGGGGTGGGGGGTGGTAGGGGGGTGGGGGTGGGGGGAAATTACTTAACTGAGCCATGGCTGCAGAAAGGGGAGAGAGAAAGAGAGAGAGAGAGAGAGAGAGAGAGAGAGAATGGAGAGGAGTGGAGAAGCAGATGAGCACTTCTCCTGTGTGCCCTGACTAGGAATCAAACTCGGGACATCCACACACCTGACCGACACTCTGTCACTGAGCCAACCGGCCAGGGCTCTCTTTTAGGTTCTACATGACACATGTGGTACATGCCCGTGTAAAGGCCAAGGGTGGCAAGGACCACTGCGACGGCCTGAAAACTGAGCCAAATTTCCATGTGATCAGAGAGGAGGCCACCTACCTCATCCTACCAGTGCGGCCACTTGGTTCATTTTACTTGGCTGAAGCCAACTTCCATGTCTAGTGAAAATGTGGCTTGAGGAAACAAGCAGACACTGCAATCTGTATTGCCCAGTTTCTTGGGGAACGGAGGGCCAATCCCAAGGGGGGAGAGGGCATTTGGCGAAAGTGACCAAATGACCGAAGTCCCCAGCTTCACTTTGGGTAGATCCCAGAAGGATTCCAACGCCCTCATTCTGCCCTGGTCGGACGCTCGAAATAGACAAGCACCGTTATGTGGACGTCGGCCAACAGTTTTGGCTTTCAGGATAAATTCTCAGGTTTGTAAAAGCTGGGAGCTGCGGGTGAAGACCTTGCTCTTGGGGGTTACTTTTTGGCGGAAGTGAGAAGATTGAGGGTAGAGGTTAGCTGGGTGACTAAAGAGGGTCAGGACCAAGGGAGTCGGGGAAAAACAAAAGTCACAAACTTAGCCCCCCAGCGTCTAGTACAGTGATGGGCAATCTTTTGATCTTGGTGTGTCAAAATTCGCCAAAAATCTGAGCATAACTCGGGTGGTGTGTCACTTGGAGAAAAACGGCCTACCAGGAAGTCCCAGAACTAGACGCTCTGTGCCGGAGTTCTGTTGTTTTGGCCTCCAGACCTCCGGCACAGAGTGTCTACACTACAGCAAGTGTTTTATCCTCGGCTACTGCACCTGGCCGTGCAGGAGCCGAGGAAGAAACGTCCTTCTTGGCATGCGGCCCCCTACTTCTCTGGTATGCGGCCGCATGTCATCGAAAATGGTTATGCGTGTCAGTGCTGACACGTGTCATAGGTTCGCCACCACGGTCCTAGACATTCTTCTTCCCTTCCCTTCACCACAGGCACGCTCAAACAAGAAGCATGCCACACCCGCCACACCGATCTGCCATTAAGATAGAAGTAAGGCATGCAGACATTCAGAATTTTGCAAAGGGTTGTAAGCTTGCTGAGCTGAGATCAAACTTTTGAAAAAGAATTTAAGCCCACGTTCTTCCTGTAAACATGTGAATAGAAGGTTTTTGGTAACATTACGAAAACTCTACGGCCAGTGCTTCTCTTTGTTTAT
The DNA here is from genome assembly GCA_037038555.1 of Rhynchonycteris naso. NCBI lineage: Eukaryota > Metazoa > Chordata > Mammalia > Chiroptera > Emballonuridae > Rhynchonycteris > Rhynchonycteris naso. Next base: position 206,213,798 of record CM073000.1, read on the forward strand.
ATGCATTGAGAGAAAGAAGTACAATCTTCCATGTTTCTTTCTTTCTTTTTTCTTCAAGACTTTATTTTATTCATTTTAGAGAGGAGAGAGAGAGAGAGAGAGAGAGAAGAGAGGATGAGCAGGAAGCATCAGCTCCCATATGTGCTTTGACCAGGAAAGCCCGGGGTTTTGAACTGGCGACCTCAGCATTCCAGGTCAATGCTTTATCCACTGCATCACCACAGGTCAAAATCACATTTACAATTATTTTTAAGCCACCCCTGCTATGCTACAACTCTCCTTACCTGATTTTATTTATTTTCTTTATTTTTTATTTTTTAAAAAATATTTGTGATATAGTAATACATGTGTTTTTTTAAAATTTCTTTTTTTATTTATTCATTCTAGAGAGGAGACACAGAGAGAGAGAGAGAGAGAGAGAGAGAGAGAGAGAGAGAGAGAGAGAGAAGGGGTGAGGAGCTGGAAGCATCAACTCCCACACGTGCCCCGACCAGGCCAGTGCAGAGTTTTGAACCGGCGACCTCAGTGTTCCCAGGTCAACGCTCCATCCACTGTGCCACCACAGGTCAGGCTTACCTGATTTTATTATAGCAACAAAACATGGAACAAGAATATTATATCTTTACAACCAGGAACAAAGAATTCCCGGTTCTTCTTTATCACAAAGAATTGAAAAGTAGCAAGGCCCTGGCCGGGTAGTTCAGATGATTAGAGCGTTATCCTGATACATCAAGATAGTGTGCTTGATCCCTGGTCAGGGCACATGCGGGAATCAAATAATACATACATAAATAAGTGGACAAATTGATGTCTCTCTCTCTCTCTCTCTCTATGTCTTCTTTTCTCTCTCTCTAAAATCAACCAATCAATAAAATTTAAAAGTAGCAAAATGGTTCCATGATTAGGCTGGGCAGGGGCACTAAGTAGCACTGGGAATTATTAAAAACAAACAAACAAACCCAAAACTCTTCTGTTAGAATCAACCTGGCTTGTTATTCACTAATTTACTACTAAACCAAATATTTATGTTGCTGAAGAGGCTGCCATGATTACTTCCAAGCAACACTAAGTAGACTCCAAAATAATGCTGGTGATCCCTCCAAGACAGGGCTTTTAGCATTAAAAGTTAGCGTATTTTTTTTTCAGTGTAGTGGTTGTTCAAGCTTTTTCCTAGTGTCCTTAAAAAGAACCTGCTGATACCAAAAGGTAGAAAGCGTGATTTTTCCTTTTTTTTTTTGTCAATTTAAACTATCAATAACTTTAATTCTCCACATGATTCTCTCTTTTTTTGAAGGAGAATGTTAAAGAACGTTTCAGTACACTATCCCATTTGATTTGGATTTAAAATGAGTTCTTTGCATGAAGAAAACAAGCCAGCACTTTCTTATTTTTTTAAATTTATTTTAGTGAGGGGGGGAGGCAGAGAGACCCACTCTGGCATGCACCCTGACCGGGATCCACGCCCACGAGGGAAGATGTTTTTGCCCATCTGGGGCATTGCTCCATTGCTCAGCAACGGAGCCATTTTTAGCACCTGAGGCAGAAGCTATGGAGCCATCCTTAGCCAATTTGCTTGAACCAATTGAGCCATGGCTGTGGGAAGAGAAGAGAGAGAGAGAGAGAGAGAGAGAGAGAGAGAGAAAGAGGTATAGAAGCAGATGGTTGCTTCTCCTGTATGCCCTGACCAGAAATCAAACCGGGACATCCACATGCTTAGCCTGACACTCTAGAACAGTGGTTCTTAACCTTTTTTGAGGTACCGAACCCACCAGTTTCATATGCGCATTCACCGAACCCTTCTTTAGTGATAAATAATTTTTTTTTTCCAAATTCAAGACATAAGTATATGTTTTTTTACTGGTGCACAAAATGAACCGTGCATGAACATCCCCTTGCTCAAAGAACAAAACCCACAAAGTGCATGAACTCACAACAAATTACGGTATTACTTTATTCTGGCCTCCGCGGCAGAGGCTTCTCCGAACCCCTGAGACCTACTCATTGAACCCCTAGGGTTCGACAGAACCCAGGTTAAGAACCACTGCTCTACAACAAAGCCAACCGGCCAAGACAAAGCCATCACTTTCAATTACGCAGATCAGGGACTATGTAAGATGAGTCTCTTGAAGGTCAGATTCATGATTCTAGCCCTTCAGCTTGCACAAGTCTCCATCAGCAAATCCTACATCCAATCCTCTCTCTTTCCAAAGAGTTCTCTATCTGTAGTGATGTACTTTGAAATTAAAATGGTTTAAAGTTGTTTTCTTTTGGCTCTGGGCTAGTATCTCTAACAGAATGTTGATAATAGGGCAACAAAGGGTTTGCATGGGACCTAGCTTTCTTCTTCTTCTTTTTAACCTAGCAAATAAAAAGTAGATCAGCAACCTGTTACCGGCCAGGATACCTGGATTCAGAGGAAAGCAAGGTGTGACTTTCCCATTCCTCTTTTATATGACTCTTACGATCTGTCACCACTATTCCTCCCACACCTATTGATTGGCAGTCTGTTCCAGAAGAGAGCCCTGCACTCTCTGTCCGGGTGCAACGTCCTGACCCCAGTGGCTTAGCGTGTGGCCTCTGAACTTTTAAAATATCACATGCAATGTTGCTTACAATGTTTTTCCCCCCCTAAGGCTATAGTTCCAAATGCAGCCCTTCCCGCCCCCCAGGTTTCCAAGTGGGTCCGGAGCCCGCCGTTTTAAGGTACCGGAGAGGGCTCAGAAGTCAGAGAACACAGCTGGCGACCCTGAACCCCCGATCCCCCCTAAATTTCTTTGCATCCAGGAGAGCGACCCTGGGAGTCAGAAGAGCAGAGGGGCGGACGGGCACCCGTCCCTTCCGCGCCCCCGCCTGCACGGGAGACGCCCCACAGTAGCCTGCCTGCCCACTGGCCTGCCGTCCCGCGGGCCACACACCCACCGCCACCCGCCCGCAGCCGAGCGCTGGGGGACCCCCGGGGCGACCCAGCACGGAGAGGAGGAGGGCGGGGCCTCGGGCCGCACCCCTTCGCTTTTCCCCGCCTCCTTTGTTTCCTCCGGAGTTCCCATTGGCTGCTTGCCTCTGAGACCGGGCGACCCTCGAGCCAGCGGCGAGAAGCGATTGGACAACGCCGCTGCCGCTCGGCCAGCGGCCCGCTCGCCATTGGCCGAGGCTCCGCCGGGGGTTTGAATCGCAGCCCCGGTCGGGGAGGGCGCTGCCGGAGTGCCACGTTGGGCCCGGCGGCGACGCGAGGGCTCAGGGCCGGCTCGGGGCGCCGGCTCGGGGCGCTGGCGCCGGGCTGCGGGGCCGCAGGGACCGTTGGGACCGTTGCGCGGCGAGCCGGCGGGCGACGCGTCCCGCCCGAGGGCGGCTCTGGCTGAGGGCGGAGGGACCGGCGCGGCGCCGGAGGCAGCGGCTGCGGCTGCGGCGGGAGGGCGGCGCCGGGGGCCGCTGCCCCCGGGAGAGCCGGCCGCGATGCTGGCGGAAAACCTGGTGGAGGAGTTCGAGATGGAGGACGAGCCGTGGTACGACCCCCAGGACCTCCAGCAAGGTGAGGCCGTGGGCGCGCGCGCGGGCGGGCAGGCCGGCGGGCGGCCTGGCAGAGGCGGCTCCAGGCCGCGAAGGTGTGACAAAGTTGCTTTTACCTGCGGCCCGGGGGACGCCAGCGGCTGGGGAGGGGACCAGCGCGCACCTGGCGTCCCCGGCACCTGGCGTGGGGACCGGCGCGCACCTGCCGGTGGGTCCCCGAAGGTGGCTCCGCGCGGGGCCCGGGCGGCCGCGCAGTCCCCGCATCAGCCCCGGCGCGCGTGGACCGCTTAGCTGAGCGCCTCGCGGGGGATGCCCCGCGTGCCCGGGGGCCCCCTGCCCCTCCGGGCAGCGCTGCAGCGCCGGGCAGTTGCGCAGGTGCCGCGGGGGGCGGTGCGCTGCGGCAGGACCAATGCCCATCCCTGTGCGCCCTTGGGGTCCCCGGTCACTCGGCGCGAGGGTGACAGCTTTGCCGCTAGCCCATTTTCCAGGTGAGGAAAGCGGGGGGGCCAGAGCGGCCAAGTGACGTCCCTCCAGTGGCACTGCGCTCAGAATGAGGAGTCCCAGTCGCTGTCCAAAGCCCAAACCCGATCTCTTTGTTACGGTCGGTTTACAGCTTCCCACCGCGGGGTTAGACTGCTGGGGGGCGGGGGAAACTGCCCATGAAAAGAGTCCACCGGATGCCCTGAAATGACCGGTGGGCATCTCTGCCTCTGCCTCTTCCTTCACCCTGCAAGCTAGGCATCCTCGTCCTGCCGTTTCCTCGCTTGCCTGGCGTTTCTTGCTGCTGGTGTGTCTCCGAGAACCTTAGGAGGGCCCTCCATTTGAAGGCTGCCTCCCCCGCTTTTCGCATATTGATAAAAAGAATTTGCGATTAGGGAACACTATTTTGTGTGCTAGACACACAGGGTAGGTGCTGCGGTGACATTTAACCCTCCCAACAACCGCGGAGGTAGAAGTATATCGATACTGTTATTGGGAGAGCTAGGCTTTCACACCAAACTCCAAAGCAGCCCCCCATCGGGTGGCTCAGTTGGTTAGAGTGTCGGACCTGATACACTAAGGTTGCAGGTTCAATCCCTGGTTAGGACACATAGAAGAATCAACCATTGAATGCATAAACCCCACTTATTTAGTGGAACAACAAATTGTTCTCTCTCTCTCTCTCTCTCTCTCTCTCTCTCTCTCTCTCTCTCTCTCTCTCCCAAATCAGTCAATAAGAAAAACTTACAAAACAAACTCCAGAGCAAACTTTCTTAACCATTATACTGAATAATCCTCAGGAATTTCTGTCAGCCATCTTCCTTTTTTACAGTTCTCTGTAAATCAACTTTCTCAGCTTTAGCTGGCGCTGAAAATGAACATTCCAGTTAGGTGCATATGAAATGACCATGTGCCTGCTCATTGCTAACCCTTGAACTTGCTGGGGGAGGAAGAAGGAATGCAGGCTTGCATGACTCACAGGAAAGGAAAATAAAGCAAAGCACTTCTCTGGGGGAAGGTGATTTCTTGGGTCAGTATGCTGGGGACAGTCACTTAAACCAGACCAGCTCACCGTTATGCCTGCTGAGCCATTTAACCGCTGCTGTGCCATGATGTTCCCTATGCCTGCAGGCAGACTTGTCGTACATTTTAATATGCCTGTTTTCAGAATTCCCCACAAGGACTGATGGCCTAGTTTGATACTTTCTCCAGGATTAATGTGACAGCCAGTCTGCAGTTGCAACATTTCTTTAGAATATAAACTAAGCAGTCTGTATACTCGAAGCTAAATAATTTCTTTTTCTGCATTTAAAAGTCATAGATCTGTACAGGCTTGGTTTGTTTTTTGTTGTGGCTGTTGTTTTTTGATCTAGTATAACGCCTTGCACATAATAGAAGCTCAATTTTAGTATTTGTTGGACTGGAGTGAGGTACTTCTCCAGGATGACCATTTTTTAGGGCTCTCTTCTATCCGGTACCTCAGTCCACACTGTACTTTGTTCTGTGGGAGGCTGTTAGGGACTACCACTCGTAATATTTCAATCTACTTGAGAAACAAATGTGGCTTGCCGGGTTTACCTGTACAGCTCTTTCACCTCTGATCAGAAGGGAGTCACCAGATGTTCAAGTTCATGAAGCCTCAGAGAACAAAGAACACAGGTCTGCCCCTCCTTAATCACAGGCTCTGCCTTTGGACTCTGTTCTGTGCTTCTCGAAGGACTTCCACATCCATTATCGCAGGGGACTTTGACATAGCCCTGTACATCCTAACCACGTGTGCGTCCGGTGGAACAGATGTGGGCTGCCAACAATCACAACTCACGAATGTGGCCGTAAAAGACTGAGGGTGCAGGCTGTCCTGTTAAACAGACAGATAAGCAGGTGCAGTGGGGTCACAAGTGCAGACATCTGTCTGTCCGTTTGTGTACATCCTCACTACAGGCAGGTCTCACCCCATCACACTTCACTTTACTGAGTCACACGGGTGTTGTGTTGTTTCTGTTTGTTTTTTACAAATGGGAGGCAAGAGCGTCCACCAGCAGAAAGGTTATGACACACTTGATTTTGAGACTTTATTTCGGCGGTCTGGGACCGAGCCCACACTGTCTTAAGGTCTGCCTGTATTCACTTGACAGAACAAGCCTTGTTTGGAGAGAAAAACGTCATTGAAAAAATTTATTTCCCCTTTGCAATAGAAGCATTATTTAAGTAGATTGGATTTTTGTATCAAAGTTTGCTGGGACATTCTTCCTTAAATTAAAGTCACTGAAAGAATAAAATCGAGCTTCAGAAGGTTCTGGTCTACTCTCCGTACCTTTTCAGAAACATGCAAAGGCTGTGTGCAGCCTGGAGGAGAAAACTTTGCTTCTTCAAAACACTTTGATGAAGAGATTGTCTTTTGTCCGAGGGCTGCCCTGGCGCAGAAAGAATACTGACAGTGATCTCTGTGGGGGTGATTCTTTCTGGGGCAACAGGAGCCTTCTATACAGGTAACGATGGTGCTGGCTTTGAAATGTGCCCCTGAGAGCAAGGTGGAAGGACTTCTTTTAGACCGGCTGCGATTCTCATTGTCATTTGGTGCGCTGTGCAAGCTTAGAATAAGGATTCAGGTTTCTACCACGTGGATCAGCGAATGAAATCTTCCTTCAAAGGAATCCTAAGATTGCTACTTGTTTTCAAGACCAGTACATTTTCCTCCGGTGTGCAACTAATTTGCTGACTCACTGTTTGGGGGGTCATTTAAAACTGACGCTGGTTTTCTTGATGTTTCTGTTCCAGTTTTTTGCTTTCCAACTATAGTAACGTTGGCAACAGCACTCACAGGGGCATCAGCTAATGACGCATTTGACTCTAGTCACAGGAAAAGCTCTCAGCCTTAATATTTATTACTGGATTTGCGCTGCAAACCACAGCCACCATGGCAATAATGTTGTCCTCGTGTCCTTTTTGAGAAGACTGAGGAGAATAAGAAACATAAAAATAGCAGTGGGATGTCAAGGTTTCTGACTTCTGGAAGAAAGATCTTTTAAAACGTCTCTGGCTGCTAGAGCTGGGTTTATTTTTCCTCCTCAGGCACAGGGCCAAGTGGAGCGTCTGTTTAAAGTTAACAGCGCACAGTGTTAAAATGGGTCATCATCACTGGCAGAGGCTCATTAGTGAAAGAGTATTAAGCATGCAGGTGTTTGCTCGGCTCTGGTTCTTAAGCCTGCAGGTATTTTTAGTGCTGCCTAGGCCAGTTCAGTAGGATTTAGAAAAGACAACCCCTCAATGAAAATGCCTTATTGGAAAATAGATGAACAGGTGCACAGGCCTTCAAAACTGTATTGTTTCCTTTTCTTTTCTGCCTCAATTAAAAATAACAATAAGTAACAACTGTCTACTCCTGTTTCCCCCAACTCGTTATTTAGAAAACCTTTCTCGGGCTTCCTGCCAGCTTCTGGCTCCTTTTGGTTACGCTACACAGTAGGAAATGCACTTTTTTTTTTTAAAGACCAAAAAAAGACCCTTGTCCTTGGACTAACAAATGAAGTCATATCCTTTTAGACAGTGTGACTTCACAGGCGCTGTCTTGTTGATGTGTGTCTTGCCAGAATTCTACCCTAAACAGCTTATGAAATATGGAGGAGGCTGATACTTGAGGTTGCTGAGCTGGGTTGGGCTTTGTTTAACTGGAAATGAGAGCTGAGATAGGACAAGTCTCCGGTTCTCTTCTGGTGGCCGTTGGCTGGAAGGGTGCTGTACTTGGCATCGCTCTCTGTAGCAACACGAGAACTGCCTCTGGCTGTGTATTAAGTCGCACAGGCGGTTCCGTGACAGATTGCAAGTGGGTAAGGATGGCCTGAAGTTAGCCGTGCTAGTTAATGGGTTACATGTGGTCCTTCCTTCCCTGAGAGGCCACTTGGAAACAGGCCAGGAGAGACGTAAGTAATGTTTGCATGCTTTGCCTTGACTGCAGTGTGGTGGCTTTTTTTTTTTGGTGACAGAGAGAGGGACAGATAGGGACAGACAGACAGGAAGGGAGAGAGATGAGAAGCATCCATTCTTCGTCGTGGCTCCTTAGTTGTCCATTGATTGCTTTCTCATGTGTGCCTTGACCAGAGGGCTTCTACCAAGTCAGTGACCCCTTGCTCAATCCAGCGACCTTGGGCTTCAAGCCAGCGACCTTTGGGCTCAAGTCAGCAACCATGGGGTCACGTTGATGATCCCGTGCTCAAGCCAAGAGCCCGCAGTCAAGCTGGTGAGCGAGCCCACACTCAAGCCGGGAACCTCGGGGTCTCGAACCTGGGTCCTCTGCGCCCCAGTCCTATGCTCTATCTGCTGCGCCCCCGCCTGGTCAGGCTGTGTGGTGGCTTTTATGTGGCACTGTGCCCATTACATGTGCCATGAGTACAACCTAATTATCTCTGGAGCGCCTTTAAGCTGTACGTACCTGGCCCCTTTTCACTGAGCGCAAACAGGTTAACCTGCCTGTGCTTTCTGTGACGGCGCGGGCTATGGGAGCCAGGTCGCTCAACTCGAGTTTCTCCTAGCCGCCTGTGGACACAGGTGACAAGGCCAAGTCCCTCACCCGGGGAGTGTGTGCTCTCCGCCTCAAAGGAGCGACGCCTGTCAGCAGCCTTGGAGCTCAGTGTCTATGGATTATAAAGTAGAGAAGGGTGACGAGAAGAAGAATGAGGTCCTGGTGACAGGAGCTTCTGCTATGCCTGCGACTTGTGTAGATTTGAATCAGGTCAGTTAGTGTCTCTGTGCTTAAAGCGATCTCCCCTGGAAAACAGGGCTAGGGCGGTGAACACACAGTACAGCACACGGAGGTGACAGTGCAAAGCTGTGCACGTGAAGTCTATCTAATTTTGTTAGCCTGTGTCACATCAATAAAGTCAATAACATCTTTTAAAAATGAAAAACAGGGCTAAATACCTTGAAAAAATATAAAGATGAACGTTTCTTACATGATTTGAGCTGTTTGTAAAGGTTCTATCTATTGTAAATATAAGATGTTCCATAACCTTGTTATCTGAAGTCTTTACTACATTAATAGGCATTGTTAATATTTAAATCATGAAAGAATGTGTTTTAACACCTGTCTACCAATGATACACTGATTTATTTTATTTCTTTTAATGTTTGTTTTATTAATTTTTGACCCAGGGCTCCAGCTGAGCCAGTGCCCCCTTGCTCAAGCCAGTGACCTTGGGCTTCAACCCAGTGACCTTTGGGCTCAGGCCAGTGACCATGGGATCATGTTGATGATCCCAGGCTCAAGCCAGCAACCCTGCCCTCAAGCTGGCGACCTCAGGGTTTTGAACCTGGGTCCTCAGTGTCCCAGGACGATGCTCTATCCACTGCACCACCACCTACCTGGTCAGATAGAAGTAGAATCTTTTTTTGGTATCATTAAATTTTTTATTTCTGACCCTGGCCTGATGGCTTAGCTGGCTGGATCCTTGCCTCAGCATGCCAGAATTGTGGGTTTGGCATATACAGAAACTGATCAATGTTTCTTTTTCTCTCTTTCTCTTCTCTCTCTAGGATCAATAAATACAGTTTCTAAAATTTTATTTCTGGTATTGTGTATCATACAAACAAATGTGCATATATGGTTAAGAAGAGGACTGGCCTGACCAGGCGGTGGTGCAGTGGATAGAGCGTCGGACTGGGATGCAGAAGACCCAGGTTCGAGACCCCGAGGTTGCCAGCTTGAGCGCGGGCCCATCTGGCTTGAGCAAAAAGCTCGCCAGCTTGGACCCCAGGTCGCTGGCTCCAGCAAGGGGTGGCTCGGTCTGCTGAAGGCCCGCGGTCAAGGCACATGTGAGAAAGCAATCAATGAACAAGGTGTTGCGACGGCAACGAAAAACTAATGATTGATGCTTCTCACCTCTCTCCGTTCCTGTCTGTCTGTCCCTATCTATCCCTCTCTCTGACTCTCTCTCTGTCCTTGTAAAAAAAACAAAAGAAGAAGAGGACTGGAAAATGAAGTTTGAAATAGAAACATGGCCCTGTGCTAAATCAGTGTATAACAATTATATGCTGCCACTGACATGTAATTAACTCAGAAACTGTCCCTGTGCCACTTGCCTGGTTTGCTCCCCCTCTAGAAGGACGTGAAGAGAAGTAGAAAAAAAATGAGAAGCTCGGGGCAATGTTCACGTTACTGATGTATTATCCTTTTTTTCTCTTGTGACTTAGTAATCTCCAGTCCCCTTGGGGAGGCAGCACACTTTGACAGTTGCAATACTGCAGGGACACAGGTACAGCGGCCAGATTTCACAGGGACTGCAGTGACGATTCAAACACCTGCCTGTGCTTTGTTCGAGGCTCTGTCCACAGATGACATAAACCAGGCTTTGACTAAATCCAGTCCACTGGCAAATAATTATGACCTTAGAAGCCACAATGTTGAATGAGCGTTCCTAGACCAATGAGTCCATCTCCATAAAGCAGAAGTGAAGTCTTCTTCACGTCTTGCACGTAGGGGTACGTGAGAGAGCGCCTGACAGGTAGAGGGCCCCAGTCCAACTGCGTCTTAGGTGGTCCTCGAGTTTCCTTCCGGGCCATTCCACCCTCCACAGGGATCCGAGTTCAACCCTGTGTGTTGCACTGGGTCTTGGTGTATTCTTATTTTAAGGACCGACCGGGTCATATCAAATGAAGTGAAATCGTCTGCATGATCCCTTGCTGTCTAGATCTCCAGCTGGCTGCTGAGCTCGGGAAGACATTGCTGGATCGGAACACAGAGTTGGAGGATTCTCTTCAGCAGATGTACACGACCAATCAGGAGCAGTTACAGGAGATTGAGGTAAATCTACTCAGCGGGAGAGTTACACCTGGAGGCGTGGCCTGTTGCTGCGATTGTGCCAGTGGCATTCTGCTCACATGACACTTGCAATTCAAAGCAATGTTTGGCCCTGGCTGGCTGGCTGACTCCGTTGCTTGGAGCATCGTCCCAAAGCACAGATATGGTGGTATCGGTCCCTGGTCAGGGCACATGCGGAAACAGATCGATGTTCTCTCTCTCTCTCTCTCTCTCTCCCTCCCTCCCTCTCCATCTCTCCATCTCTCCATCTCTCCCTTGCTACAATCAATCAATAATAAAGCAATGTTTAATTTCTACACAGACTTCATTGAGAAGAAGAACCGTCAGAGAGGGCAGACAGGCTGGTTCCTCCTTTTGTTAGGCTTCCCCAGCACATCAGTCGGACTGATGAGAGATCTCTCTCTGTGCCTTTGGTGAAGTAAGATAGAAGTAAATGGGCCAGCATTTGCCAGGATGTGAAACGGAAAGCTGTGAATATTGTACTTAGCTTTTACTTTTTTCTTTTAAAAAATGAATTATGCAAAGAGGTATAAGACAATAAATAATGAGATGAGCACCTGTGTTCCCACCCCCCGGCGTGAGAAAGAAAACCACCCACAGCGTGAAGGTCGCATTTGCACTTTCCGTCCGTCCAGTAAATTCTTGAATGTTTGGTATCATTCCCTTGTGAAGCCGTCTGGCCCAGGGCTTTTGTCTGATGGGGGTGTTTTGATTAGTGATTTGATTTTGTTAGCTGTTATCAATCTGTTTGGATTTTCTGTCTCCTTGATGTAAACTTGGAAGGTTGTATGTTTCTAGAAATGTACCCATTTCTTCCAGGTTGTTCATTCAATATGTTGGCATTGCATTTTTAAATAATCCTTTTCATATTTCAGTATGTTTATTTTCCCTTTTCTTTCATTTCTGATTTTACCTATTTTTGTTCTCTGACTATTTTTCTTGATGAGTCTGGTTAAAGATTTACTGATCTCTACCCACTTTGGCTTTGTTTGTTCTTTTTCTAGTTCCTTTACGTGTACAGTTGTTTATTTGCGATTTATCTTGTTTCTTGAGGTAGGCCTGCATAGCTATGAATTTCCCTCTTACAACTGCTTTGTCTGGGTTGTTGTGTTCTCATTTTCATTTGTCTCAAGGTATCTTTTGTTTTCTTTCTTGACCTTGTTGTTAACCCATTCAATGTTTGGTAATATGTCGTTTCTCCTTCACGTGTTGGAGTATTTTTCAGTTTTCCTTTGGTGACTGGTTTCTAGTTTGATACCATTGTATTGGGAGAAGATGCTTGATATAATTTGTCTTCATAAATGTATTGAGTCTTGCTTTGTGACCTAACATCTTATATCCCGGAAATCTGTTACATCTGCTCCATTATGTCATTTAGGGTTGCTGTTCCCTTGTTGATTTTCTGTCTTGATGATCAGTCCATTGATGTCAATGGGGTCTTAAAGCCCCCTACTATGATTATTGCTGTCGATCTCTCCCTTCATGGTCATCAATATTTGCCTTATATATTTAGCTGCTCCTATGTTAGTGTGTAAATGTATACAAAGGTTATAGCCTCTTGTTGTATTGATCCCTTTGATCAATATGAAATGTCCTTTTTTCTCTTGTTATAGCGTTTGTTTCAGTCTGTTTTGTCAGATATACATATTGCTGCCCAGCCTTTCTGTTTGTTTCCATTTGTGTGAAATATCTTTTTCCATCCCTCCACTTGCGGTCCTTTTTGATCTGAAGTTGCTGGCTTGTAGGAAACATGGGTTTTGTTTTACTCATTCAGCCACCCTATATCTTCTTATGGGAGCATTTAATCCATTTACATTTAATGTAATTATTAATAGGTATGTAATTATTGCCATTTTATTGTTCGTATTTTTAAATCTTTTTTCTTCTTCTTCTTCTTCTTGAAGGAGTCCCTTTAACAGTTCTTGTAATACTCCTTTGGTGGTGATTAACTTCTTTAGTGTTTTCTTGTCTGGGAAGCTCTTTGTATGTCCTTTGATTCTCAATGACAGCCTTGCTGGGTAGAGTCATCTTGGCTGTGGGACCTTGCTTTTCATCGGTTTGATGATTTTGTGTCAGTCCATCCTGGGCTGCAGAGTTTCTGTTGAGAACTGAGCTGACAGTCTTCTGGGAGCTCCCTGGTAGGGAACTAACTGCTTGTCTCCTGCCGCTTCTAAGATCCTCCCTCTGCCTTTAACCTCTGGCACGTTAAGTGCAGTGTGTCTTGGGCCTCTGTGGGTTCATCTTGTCTGGGTCTTTCTCCCCTTCCTGGGCTTGTGTGTCCATCTCCTGCACCAGGTGAGGGAAGTTGCTCACCGTGACGTCTTCAGTAGGTTCTGAAGCTCTTGCTCCTTCCTTTCCTTTTGCTTCCTCTGTGGTGTGGATGTCGTCACACTTGATGTTACCCCAGAGTCCCTTGCGCTAGCCTCATCTTTCAAAAACGTCTGTATTATTTTTATTTTTATTTTGCTGTTTCAGTATTGTGTTTTTCTCTTCCCTGTCTTCTAAGCTGCTGATGTAATTCTCTGCTTCATCTAATTTAGTGTTGATTCCTTCTAGTGCCTTCTTTACTTCAGATGCTGTGTTCGTCATTTCCAACTGGGCATTGTGTCTGTGTGTGTGTGGCGGGGGGGGGGGTTCTGTCTTTGTGTAAGTTCTCACTACGTTCATCTGTTTTTCCCCTAAGTTCGTCAAACATCGTTATAACCAGCGTTTTAAACTCTGAATCAGGTAGATTGCTTGCCTCCATTTTGTTTTTTGGTTCTTTTTTTTTTTCTGGAGCTTTGTCCTGTTCTTTCATTTTGGCCCTGTTTCTTTGTCTCCTCCTTTAGCTGCCTGTCAGTGTTTGTGTCTCTGTCTGGGTTGATATGCTACATCTCCCTTTCTTGGCAGAGTGACCTCACATGGTAGTTGTCCTGTGGGGACTTGGGACACAGTGCTCCAGGGGTGTCCGTTGTGTGCTCTGTGTGTGGCCTTCTGTTTCAGTTGAGCCTTGATTGCTGTCGGCACCTCAGTGGGTAGGACTGACCCTCCCGTGGACTGACTGTGAGGACTGGCCATGAGTGCAGTGGAGTGTGGGGGGCTGACCCCACAGAGTGGGCTTTGCTGTGGCCGGGCTCTGCTGCTTGCTACCTCCACCCTTTGGGTGTGCCATGTGTGGGGAGGTAGGGTGGTGCTCTGCTTTGGTCTGCAGCCGGCCGCTGGGCGTGCTGGCTGTGAAGCCTCTTAGGAGGGCGTCCGGTGCAGGCCCAGGTCAGCCGCTGCCTGTGCCCAGCGTGGGAACACCTGCAGGTGTTGGCTGCCTCTGCCGGGCGTGGAGGCTCCTGGGAGAGGCTCAGTGGTGGACCGAGGCCAGCTGCCACTTGTGTCTGCTTAGCTAGAGGTACAGGGCACACCAAGGCTAGCCGCTGCTTGTTTGGGGCTTGTGTGGACCTTTGAGAGATTTTAGGGAAGTCCGCAGTGCAGGCGGAGGCTGGGAACACAAGTTGGGGGGTGGGCAGGGTCTCAGGGAGTCACCGGGCGGGGTGACCAGTGTTAGCCAGGTTGGAGACACCGATTCAGGTTTCTTGCCCACCTGCCGGCTGTGCAGGTGCAGAACTCAGCAGAGGAGCGGTGGCCAGCACTTCTGTCAGGAGAAAGCTGCCCCTGCAGTCCTCACCTGGAAGCCAGACGACTCAGTTTCTCCCCTGCCCCTAACATGTCCCCGATGTCCCTGGCTCTTTTCCAGCTGCTGCCCCTTCTCTGGAGCCAAGAGCAGGTGTTTTCGTGAGTGAGGGTGTCTGTGCTCGGCCCTCTGCGGGGCACCCGGGTTGCCAGCTATGGTGAGGGCTTCTCTTCCTCACTCTGGTGCTCCGGGCCCCCGGGGAGGCGGGGACGCCTCTCTCCTGGGGGGTGACCTCTGCCCCCGAGCTCTCCCTTCCTAATCTCAGCCGCCACCTGTGGATGTGGGGCCAGCCTATTTCAAGTCTCTGCCTCTCCTACTTCTGCCAGTCTTGGTGTGGCTTATCTATACCCTTAGTTACAGGAGTTCTCCTCACTGTGTGGGTGTTTTAAGGTTTTATTTATTGATTTTACAGAGAGAAGAGAGAGGGGCCTGAGGGAGAAGTATCACTTCATAGGTTCACTTCAGCTGTTCATTGATTGCTTGTCACATGTGCCTTGACCGGGCAAGCCCAGGGTTGCGAATGGCAGCCTCAGCTTTACCCACTTTACCACCACAGGTCAGGTGGTCTTCAGGTTGTTCTCGAGGGAGGTGGTTCTACTTTTTTTTTTTTTTAAGTAAGAGGAGGGGAGGCAGAGAAACAGACTCCCGCATGTGCCCCAACCAGGATCCACCCAGCAACCCTATCTGGGGCCAATGTATGAAACAACCAAGCAATCCTCAGTGCCTAGGGCCAACGGTCAAACCAGCTGAGCCACTGGCTGTGGGAGGGGAACAGGGAGAGAAGGGGGAGAGGGAGGGGAAGAGAAGCAGATGGTCATTTCTCCTGTGTGCCCTGACCAGGAATTGAACTCAGGATATCTGCACACCAGCCAACACTCTATCCACTGAGCAAACCGGCCAGGGCCAGCCCAGTATTTTCTTATTCCTCCATCTTGACCAGAAGTCCGAGTCTCCTTTTTCTGTAACAGTTTGTGGTGCGTTCATTCAAGGATCCAAGTGTACAACATTTTACGCTTTATCCAAAGCTGTTTTTTGAATAAGAACAACACTGTCCTAGATTTCTTCTCTGCCACTACAATTGGTTTCTCCCTTTGTCTTTTTATAAATTGCTTTATGAAAGTCACTAGAGATAGGATGAAATGAGCTGATAAAAACAGCAGTGTGGGCTGAGCCCACTTAGTAGCCAGGGGACTCCTGAGCCCAGTAGCCTGCCTGCTTGGCTCAAGTCTGTGGCTAGGCTGACTTACAGATCACAATGAAAAATTGTCAGTTCTTTCCAATAGTCTAAGAAAGGAAAGCCCAAAGCTTTTGTAAAAGTATCCAGCTGTACAAAGTACCCAGGTATTCAAAGTACCCAGCTGTACAAAGTACCCAGGTGAACAAAGTACCCAGTTGTACAAAGTACCCAGGTGAACAAAGTACCAGCTGTACAAAGTACCCAGGTGCACAAAGTACCCAGCTGTACAAAGTACCCAGCTGTACAAAGTACCCAGGTGCACAAAGTACCCAGGTGCACAAAGTACCCAGGTGAACAAAGTACCCAGGTGCACAAAGTACCCAGGTGAACAAAGTACCCAGGTGCACAAAGTACCAGCTGTACAAAGTACCCAGGTGAACAAAGTACCAGCTGTACAAAGTACCCAGCTGTACAAAGTACCCAGGTGCACAAAGTACCCAGCTGTACAAAGTACCCAGGTGCACAAAGTACCCAGCTGTACAAAGTACCCAGGTGCACAAAGTACCCAGGTGCACAAAGTACCCAGGTGAACAAAGTACCCAGGTGCACAAAGTACCCAGGTGAACAAAGTACCCAGGTGCACAAAGTACCAGCTGTACAAAGTACCCAGGTGAACAAAGTACCAGCTGTACAAAGTACCCAGCTGTACAAAGTACCCAGGTGCACAAAGTACCCAGCTGTACAAAGTACCCAGGTGCACAAAGTACCCAGCTGTACAAAGTACCCAGGTGCACAAAGTACCCAGGTGCACAAAGTACCCAGGTGAACAAAGTACCCAGGTGCACAAAGTACCCAGGTGAACAAAGTACCCAGGTGTACAAAGAGGCTAACCCCTACTAAAAGATGATCCTTGTAGAATGTGCCTCGTACCACTACAGCCCTAGGGAGCCCTTCATTTAATAAGGGCTCTTTTCTCAATTCAAACCCCGATGTCAGTCTTTTTCTAAGTGACCTTTTTATTGAAATATACATACAGGGAAACCCCACAAGTCCTCCGTATTTAATTCAATGAGTTTCTATAAATGAAACCCACCCATGCCCCCAGCGCCCAGATACGAGGGGGGAGTTTTATTGGCTCCTGCTGACGAGCATTCCAGCACCCGCCGTCAGGACAGCCTGCGTGTGGACTTGGCAGGAATGGAATCACTGGCACAGGTTTTGAACTAACTTTTCAGAATGTTTATTGGGAGATTTCCTGAGTATAAAAGTAATACATGATTTTATTTATTTATTTAATTTAGAAAGCGGTATCATTGAAAACCAAAGTCAGCTCTTAACCCACCAACCCAGAGGAATTTTAAATGAGACGGTCCAGGAAAACGGCCCTGGGACACCCTCCTGGTGGTGCGTGCAGGACGGTGCAGAGCTAGGGAGATACCAGGATAAAGGCCCAGGGGGTGACTCGTTCTGGAAACAGACAACAAGAAACTGCCAAAGGGTGTTTGTTTCTAAACAGGACTGCAGGAATGCTTTCAAAAACTATCAGAGTTTCAAACAGACCTCATGAAAACTGGTCAGTGTTATGCCAGGCACCACCTTTAATGTAAAAAAGTAGACTATCCTGACCAGGCGGTGGCACAGTGGATAGAGCATCAGACTGGGATGTGGAAGACCCAGGTTCGAGACCCCGGGGTCGCCAGCTTGAGCGCGGGCCCATCTGGCTTGAGCAAAAAGCTCGTCAGCTTGGACCCAAGGTCGCTGGCTCCAGCAAGGGGTGGCTCGGTCTGCTGAAGGCCCGCGGTCAAGGCACATGTGAGAAAGCAATCAATGAACAGCTAAGGTATCACAACAAAGAACTGATGCTTTTCACCTCTCTCCGTTCCTGTCTGTCTGTCCCTATCTGTCCCTCTCTCTGACTCTCTCTCTGTCCCTGTAAAAAAAAAAAAAAGTAGACTATTGAAAGTAATGACTGACTTCAGGTGCCTCTAGCCTTTGCCTCTTGTAATCAGTGTGAATCCAAGCACCTGAGTTTTCAGAAATCCACAGCAAAGTTCTCCCCCGACGAGGGGAGGAAAGAAGCTTTGGAGGGTAGAGTGCTGACATGCTCAGACAGAGCCGGGCTCTCTCAGAGAGCCACGCAGCTGTGTTGCTGGTCTTCTCAGAACCTTCACTGCTCCCACCGGAGGTGTCTGTCCCGCTCAGAGGAGCCTGGCCTATAGAAAAGAATAAAATCTGTCTGGTGGCACAGTGGATGGAGCGTCGACCTGGGATGCTGAGGACCCAGGTTCAAAACCCTGAGGTCGCCAGCTTGAGCGCGGGCTCATAGACATGACCCAAAGGTCTCTGTCTTGAAGCCCAAGGTCGCTCGCTGACTTGAGCTGTGGCCCCCCGGTCAGGGCACATAGGAGAAAGCAATCAATGAACAGCTAAGGTGCCACAACAAAGAACTGATGCTTCTTATTTCTCTCCCTTCCTGCCTGTCTCTCCCTCTCTACCTGTTCCTTTCTCTCCCTGTCTCTCTCTTGCTAAAAAGAAAGAAGGAAAGAAAGAAAATAGATTTTAAAAATAAGCCAAGCTTTTAATAGTGAGGTTAAAGGTGGTTTTTATTTTCACATTCCTGCTGCCCCTGGCCCCTCAGTTTCCTGCAGGGTGAATAACAGTATTTCAATCAGCGTAAAGGGGTTTTTCAACGGTAATAGGAAATATTTCTTTAGCATTGCGAAAGGTCATTTTGATGATTTAGTTCAGAGGATCTGAGCCTAATCCTTAATATAAGGATAATCCCAACACTGCGTCAAAGCCGAATTCCCGCTCCGTTTCGTAGGCATTCGTAGTTCGGTTTGTGTCTGCCTTTTCCCGGATTCCTGGTCAGGTTCTACAGTTGCAAACAGGTGTTGATAGAGCCCTGATGGCCCTTCTTTTCCAAACGTTTGCCTCAGTTGTGCAGGTGGCCTATTTATAGCTTCTGTGCGCAGCCTGAACCTTGTGCTCACAGCGGCCGTGGGCTTCTGTGCAGACCTCAGGGTGTGCCCGGTAGCGCACAGCACCGGATCTCGGACCCTCTGCCTGGGCACCGACGCCGTTGCTAACCCGTGTTCTCCTCCCACTGTCTTGCCCAATCGTTTCCCCTGCTTGACAGACATGAACTCTTGTTGGTACCTGAACTTTAGAATCTTGGCGGCCCGTGCAAATTCATCAGAGACTAAGTATTAAAGATAGATTCCGACTTGAGAAAAACCACAGCATGAGCAGCCGCGTGTGTCCCTTTAAATGAAGGGTAGACAGTAAGCTCATCTGTTTCCTTCCAGAGACGGAAACGTGGGTAAGCGCTAATTTGGTGGTTCAGAAACCAAGCAGTAAAGCAGCAGCCGCCGGGACCAAGTTCCGAGCCGGCACACGCTGAGAGAGTGAGCCGGTTCTCTCTTAAGCTGGCTCTTTTGCTAGGTAACCTATCACAGATTCTTGGATTAGTTTTGATTTACTAATAATACGATTAAACTCCGACCACGTGAGAACAAGCTCCCTGCCGTTCTTTGTTTTATCCCTAAAGCCGAGTCCTAAATGGTGTCATTGTGTGTTCACCACAGGCTTTTATCTGTCAAATGAGGGGACTTGCCGGAGTTTTTCAAATTGCCTCTTTGTGCTTAGTTGCATATTGACTTATTACCTTTCTAGTGGTCACAACTCTTAATTTGAGCATATCTTGAAAGAGGACCCACATAATAGCTGGTAGGAATTTTAAACGGCTCTTTCAGACTACGGGGGAGTGTCCGCGCCGTGGGAGTAAATGCAGAGAACAATCTGTAAGTGGGCAGGAGGGGAGCGAGGTAGTGGCTATCTCCAAAGCCCTTCTCCAGGTCTCAGAGTCTCTGGACATGCTTTTGTTTTTGTTGTATTTGTCCAGAATGGCGCATTTAGAGGGAAAAACAAACTTTTTCTTTTTTCCAAGTACAAACTATCTGCAGCCCTCCTCCACTTAGGCTCTTATTTCTGCAAAACATGACCCTTTTGCTTCCACATGGACCATGTGTCCCATGCTTTTTAGTTGTGAAAGCATCGCCTCTCTCCAGGCTTTCCTGTGGAGTGTGGACTGGGTGCAGGTCTGTGCGTGGAAGACCCCAGTGGCCACGATGTGTTGGCGAGCACCCCCGACGGAGCATTCGCCACATGGCCTCTGTTCTGCCCGGTTAGGACAGCTGGTTTAATTGGGATTTCAAGTTCTTTTCCTAAAACAAATCTTTGGTACTGTGGCAGCATAAAAATTATATATTTTCTCTTTGTCCCCCGTTCCTGGCACAGAGCTGGTAAAAGCCATGGAGCTTCCTCACTGATGGGATGGGCGCTGGGGGCAGGAGGAGGCCTGGGGGGCGGGCGGGGGTGGGGGGACAGGGACTAGAGGCTGCGCTCAGGACTAGGCTACGATCTAATCAGCCACACCTGTCATGTGGCTCCCTCGGTGAAATGAGGCTGAGGGGGTGTCCTGATTGGTGAGCGCCCTGACATGCCAGGAATGTGAGTGTGAGTGTGGGTGTGGGTGTGGGTGTGAGTGTGGGTGTGGGTGTGGGTGTGGGGGGAGGGGCCTGTGCCTCAGCCCCGCCCCTGCCCCGCCCCGCCCCTGCCCGGTCCCGCCCCGTTTGTCTTCCATTTGACGGTTCCCGAGTTGATGGCTTTGTAAGTAAACCAGTAAATGTAAGGAAAGCGCTCTCCCGAGTTCTGAGTGTGGAGCAAATCACTGAGCCTGACGGGAGGGCACGGGAACCCCCAGATTATGGCGCGCTGCCTGGCAGCTGGGGCAGCCTCTAGGTCCAGGACTTGCGGCTAGCACCTGAAGTGGGGACGAGCTCCTGGAGCTTACCTGTCCCGTGTCCCCGCCGCCTCTCCCAGCACCTGACCAAGCAGGTGGAGCTCCTGCGCCACGTGAACGAGCAGCACGCGAAGGTGTACGAGCAGCTGGATGGCACCGCGCGGGACCTGGAGGAGACGAACCAGAAGCTCGTGGCGGACAGCAGGGCCGCGCAGCAGAAGATCCAGAGGTGAAGGCCCCGGACCCCGCGCGGGAAGCCCTCGGGTCGGGTGCCATTTACTGTAAAGCAGACGAGAGCGTGGCTCTCGTGGCTGCGGGTCAGTCCAGCTCTTCATGATGGGCGGGGTTGGGCAGAAGCCCTTTCCAACGTGAGTGGCCGCGCTGGGTCCTCCGTGTCACGTGTCACGGGACAAGCGGCAGCCCCCCCCTGCTCCTGTCCTTACAGCCTGACCGAAACGATCGAGTGCCTGCAGGCCAACATCGACCACCTGCAGAGCCAGGTGGAGGAGCTCAAGTCCGGCCGAGGGAGGAGCAGCCAGGGAAAGTGTGACCAGAAGTCGGCGCCCAGCCTCTCGTGTCTGAAGGAGCTGTACGACCTGCGCCAGTAAGAGCCCACCTTCCACGGGCGGGCAGGCGGGAGGGTCCGGCACAGACGCTGTCTGCACCCTGTAGAGTCAGAGCTCAGCTGACAAACACCACTGCCTTTTAGACCCTCAGTGGTTTGAACAAAACCACGTCAACATGCACATAATAGAGTTCCTGCGTATTAGTAATTCTGTGAAAACTCATTTTCTTTTTCAAGTGAGAGGAGGGGCGATAGACTCCTGCATGTGCCCTGACCTGGATCCACCTGGTGAAACCCCGTCTGGGGCCAGTGCTCTGCCCATCTGGAGCCATGCTTGTAACTGAGCTATTTTTAGTGCCTGAGACAGAGGCTCACGGGAGCCACTCTCAGTGTCTGGGCTGACTCATTCTAACCGATCGCGCCATGGCTGCAGGAGGGGGTAGGGAGAGAGGTGGAGAAGCTGATGGGCGCTTCCCCTGTGTGCTCTGACCAGGAATCAAACCCGGGACATCCACACACCAGGCTGACACTCTATCACTGAGCCAACTGGCTAGAGCTGAAAACTCATTTTCTAATGTCTTGGGAGGATTTATTTCTATGTATTTCTATGCTTTTAATGTGTTCAATGTTAGTTTAAATTCTAAACTTTAGAATAAGGTGCAGTACTTGTGATAAGACCACAGATTTTGGGACTGCATTTTACATTAGAAATGAACATTTCAGTAAAACAAAAATCCTGGCAAACTGCTCTTGTGTCTGCAGAAATGCCTTTACAACTCAGTTACGAGATTGACTTTCTGTTTAATATTGTGTGCCGGGTGCCGTACTAGACAGGAGTTGGGAGCAAAACAGACCCGATTCCTGCGCCCGTGGGGCAGTTCATCCTACAGATGAAACACTTGCCAGTGGTCAGGGGCCCTGAACAGAAGAGGCCAACTCTGTGTTTGAGGTTCTGAACCTTGGCGCTGCCGGTCAGGTCACCCGCGGAGACTTTGCAAGGGTAATAATAATACAAGTGGTTGCCTGACCTGAACCAGAGAGTCTCCAGGTCAGGGTCAAGAGCTGCTAGGAGACTCGGATGTGTATTCCTGGTTAAAATCACTGCGGCCACGGTTCTCGGCCTTGGCTGCACGTTATAGGTCACATGGAGAACGTGGAAACCCCCCGAGTTCAGGTCACAATCTGGGGGTGGGAGGGAATGGAGGCGGCGGTCATTTTTAACACTACCGGGGAGACTGGTGGAGGTCACCACACCGTTCTGATCCCCCTGGAAACGTACTCACTAGTCCGACTGCTGGTCTTGGGAATGAATGGGTGTTCTGGCGTACTTTTAGTGCTTTAAAAAAACGGAGTCTCCAAAAGTATGTTATCTAAACATGTTTTAGATGCGCACCTCACGCTTTCTCATTAGCCAGGGCTCTAGTGAGGAGTGGGCAGAAATCTGGGCCCTGTCCCCAGGCTGCAGTGTCATGTGTCCTTTGCATTCTTCCCCAGGCACTTCGTGTACGACCACGTGTTCGCGGAGAGGATCGCGGCGCTGCCGGGCCAGCCGGGCCCCGGCGAGGAGGAGGCCCGGCGGCTGCAGGCGGCGGTGCGCGCGCTGCAGGCGCAGCTGAGCCTGGAGCGGCAGCGGCGGGGCGCGCTGGAGGAGGAGTGCGCGCTGGCCCTGCGCGAGAACGCCGAGCTGGAGCAGCAGCTGGCGGCCGCCGGCGCCTGCCGCGCCCGCGCACTCGAGCTGGAGGCCGAGGTGGCGGAGATGCGGCGCACGCTGCGGGCGCAGCGGCCCCCCAGGGACGCGGCCGAGCCGCTGGGGCCCGGCGCGCTCCTCCTGCCGTTCAGGGAGCCCGGGCCGAGCCTGCTGGAGGAGATGCTGCTGGCGGCGCCCGAGCCGCAGCGCAGGCCGCTCAAGCGCAGCAGCAGCGACACGGTGCTCAGCAGCCTGGCAGGCGGCGACATCGTGCGGGGCCACGAGGAGACCTGCATCCGCCGGGCCAAGGCTGTGAAGCAGAGGGGCGTGTCCTTGCTGCACGAAGTGGACACTCAGTACAGCGCCCTGAAGGCCAAGTACGAGGAGCTGCTGAGGAAGTGCCAGCAGGAGGGGGACTCGCTGTCACACAAGGCCGTGCAGACCGCCAGGGCTCCGGCCAGGGACCCAGCCGCAGCCGCCGCCGCTGCCTCTGCCGCCGGCGCCCCCGAGCCTGCCGGCTCCCCCGTCGGCACGCCACCTCCCGAGTACAAAGCGCTCTTTAAGGAGATCTTCAGCTGCATCCAAAAGACGAAGCAGGAGATCGACGAGCAGAGAACAAAGTACCACTCTCTGCCCACGCCCTCCTAACGGGCTCAGCCCCGTCCTCTCCTCCGGTCCCCCTCTGCGCTCCTTACGAGGCTCAAGCCACCCCCCCCCAGTCCCCCCCGTCCCCCCATCACCCTCTGCCGCTCGCTCCTACGAGCGTTCGCAGACCCCAGAGCCTGGAGCTGCGCGCCTGCTCTGCTTACTTAGCAAGTGTCACCTGCAGCGAGGAGATGGCTCGTCTGATAAGTTCTCTAACCCAGTTCCCTTCAGGCCCCCGGGAAGTTCCCATGACAGACTGGCCTCCCGCTGGCGTGCTGCTGAGGTACCATCCCTTCCCGGTCCGTGGGAAACCCCAGAGGCAGGCCTGTGCCCCGGGAGCTAGCGCGGGGTGTGGTCACGCGTCCAGTGCAGGGTACTTCGGGAGAGGGCGAGGCTGACGCTCTACCAAGATCTCCCTGCTGCCTAAGCGCTGAGCTCTCAGACCCCTGGAAGTCAGACGGCCGCCAGCCTGCACTGACACTGTGGCTTCACAAACACCGTGGGATACTGTGAATCCATTAAGAAGATTCAGCTGGAAGTAGGGATCTAATCCAAAGATACAGTATTAACAAACAGCCCACACCTGAGTCTGGTTTGCTACCAGCAGAACTGCGTGAGGGGTAATCCTAACAGGTGTAAATCCACCGAGCACCCCCCGGGAAGGCCGGCTCTGCTTGACCAGTTTGCCCGGCCACCTGTGCCCCAAGGGCCCCCACCCCTCATCCCAACGTCTTCATGCAAAGCAGCGGTTAGGACAGCCGAGGACATACACCTTTCCTTCCTTCTTAAATCCAAGCAAGGGGGACAGAGCTCCCCTGTGCTGAGCTGGCCGTCCTGCCCACACCTGCCACTTGGCCGGCCAGCGCTTCCACCTGGCAGCAGGACCCGACTGCTGCGTCTCCGACCTGGACTGGCATTCTGACTGTGGAAGTAGACTCCCCCTTGCACCTGCTTACTTTAACTTAAAACTATTTAAAAGAACTGAGTTCTATTAATTGTTTATATTTTTCTAAAAGCCAAATAAAACTACCTAGAAAAATGAACGAATGTATCTATTATTTATTTTGTTTTGAGGGAGAGAGATGAGAAACATCAACTCATACTTGAGCCTCTAGTTGTTCATTGGTTGCTTTCTCATATGTGCCATGACGGGGGGGTGGGGGGCTTCAGCCAAGCTAGTGACCCCTTGCTCAAGCCAGTGACCTTGGGGTCATGTCTCTGATCCCAAGCTCAAGCTAGTGACCTTGCGCTTAAGCCAGAGGGTTTCAAACCCGTGGGCTCGGGGTCCCAGGTCAACACACTGTGGAGCAGCTGTTAGGCTCGCTAGCGGGGGTACCAGCGGCAAGCACTTGGCCTGATTGGTGTGTGGGTGCCCCACGTGTGTGGCCTGTGTAAGGCTGTGGGTGCTCGTGCTCAGGGGGACTGGATGGTAGGTTGCCTGCCCCCCACTGTGAGGGGCCCTCCTTGCTGTCCCCCTGCCTGTGTGCTTGTCCCCCGTTGTGAGACTATTAGACGGAACGGCCCACCCTTCCTGGCTCCGCAGTTCCCCTGCCATCTGCCCGAATCCAGCGTGGCCCGGCCTGGCCTCGGCCACCACCGGTAAAGCTGAATCTCTCATTACTTTAAGCCATTTCATTGCTAATAACCAACTGTTCACTCTTTTCTTCCAGCAATGTGTCTGGGAAGATGTGATAGTGTTTTTTCCATGTTTTTTAAGCAAGTCCTTGGGATTGTGTAACAGCACCAGTTCTGGTCAGACGGACAAGAGCTGGTTAAAATGACTGTATGGTTGAAAACACTTTCAAATTTATACACTCTAATCATTTTTCACTATTTTAGAATATTAGATTTGGTTCTGAATTAATAGCATCTGACTAGTTGATTCTCAATGTCCACTCGGTTATAGGAAACTTCACAATAAACACTAAACGAGCGTTGAATTTGTTAGTTCTGCTTTTGGATTATTTAAGTTTTAAAAATGTGGGTTAAGATAATTGTTTTTTCAAACAAAGAGCTTGTAAAACTGGTTTCCCTGACCTCCCAACCCATCTCCTTCCTAGAATCAACAACTAGTTACGATTCTTGTCTTCCTCCAAAATATTCTCTGTATTAGTACGAGTGCATGTATATGACCCATTTTTTACACAGGAGTATACTGTAAGCACTCTTCAGGGCGGCATCTGCCACTTTTACTGAACCATGTATCTTTGGAGTCATATCTTTTATCTGACAATCTGCATTATTTATGATCAATACTCCCTGGTGGCTAGATTCCTTCTAGTCTTGGAACTATCAAAAATATCTGTAATGAACTATACATACATATATATGTGTGTGTGTCTTCCTTTTTGTCTCTGATAATTTTTTATCATTTTTATTTTTTTTAAGGCTTTATTCATTTTAGAGAGCTGGGAGAGAGAGAGAAGGGGGGAGGAGCAGAAGTCTCAACTCCCAGATGTGCCTTGACCAGGCAAGCCCAGGGTTTTTTGAACCGGCGACCTCAGTGTTCCAACTTTATCTACTGCGCCACCACAGGTCAGGCAATAATTTTTTTTTTTTTTAGATTTTATTTATTCATTTTTAGAGTGGAGAGAGAGAATGAGAAAGGGCGCAGGAGTAGGAAGCGTCAACTCCCATGTGTGCCTTGTCCTCGATACTTCTTTGCCCCATCTGAATTCATTTTATTTATTAATATGGCAAAAGTACACACAGTATAACAATGTCAGTTATAATTTTTAAGTGTCCAGTTCAGACACACACTTTTGAGCAACCATCACACCCTCCAGTTCCCATAACTCTCTTCATCTTTAAAACGGAAAGCCTGTCCCCATTCAACAGGAACTTCCATTCTCCCCTCCCCCAGTTTCTGGCAACCGCTGTTACACTGTCCTGACGAACTGGACTACTCCGAGCACCTCCTATCAAAGGAATCAAACAGTATTTGTCTTTTCGTGATTGGCTCATTTCACTTTGCATAATGACCTTGAGGTTCACCCATGTTGTAACATATTGCAGGATTTCCTATTTAAGGCTGAAGAATATTCCATTGTATGTATATACTACATATTGTTTATTCATCACCAAATAATTAGGTTGCTCCCATGTTTTAGCTCTTGTGACTGTTTTTTTCTTTCTTTCTTGTAGTTTTCCGAAGTTAGAAGCAGGGAGGCAGCCAAACTCCCGCATGCGCCCAACTGGGATCCACCCGGCATGCCCACCAGGGGGCGATGCTCTGCCCATCTGGGGTGTTGCTCTGTTGCAACTGGAGCCATTCTAGCACCTGAGGCGGAGGCCATGGAGCCGTCCTCAGTGCCCGGGCCAACTTTGCTCCAATGGAGCCTTGGCTGCAGGAGGGGAAGAGAGAATGAGAGAGGAAGAGAGAGAAGGGGAGAGGAGCAGGAAGCATCAACTCCCATATGTGCCCTGACCAGGCAAGCCCAGGGTTTCGAACTGGCAACATCAGTGTTCTGGGTCAACGCTTTATCCACTGCACCACCACAGGTCAGGCCCATTTTTTAAAAATAGCAGCTATTCTAATAGGTGTGAAATGGTATCTCACTGTAGTTCTGACTTGGATTTCCCTAAGGATTAGTGATATTGGACATCTTTTCACGTGCTTGTTGGCTATTTGTCTATCTTCTTTGGATAACTATTTTTTAGAGAGCGAGAGAAAGTTGAAGAGCAACAGTGACTTATTCCACTAATTTATGCAATCGTTGGCCGAGTCTCGGATGTGCCCTGACCAGGGATCAAAGCTGCAGTTCTGGCGTATCGGACAAGGCTCTAAGGAACGGAGCTACCTGGCCGGGGCTCAACTTCTATTTTAAGTTTCGTTGTTTTTTAGGTCTGTTTTACACTGAGGTCCTTGATCCATTCTAAGTTTTATATGATGTGAGTGAGGTAGGGGTCCCACGTCATTCTCCAGCGCATGGATGTCCAGTTTCCACAGCACCATTTGTTGGAAAGACTGTCTTTTCCCCCCACTGAGTGACCTTGGAACCCTTGACAAAAACAACTTGACAATCTATGTGTGGGCTTACCTGTGGCTCCTCTATTCTATTCCACTAGTCTAAATGACAATACCACACTGTTTTGTTCCTATAGCTTTGTAATACGTTTTGAAACCAGGAAACGTGTCCTGTGGTTTTACCTTTTTATGGTTGTCTTTTTGGGGTCCCTTAACCCATATGAATTTTAGAATTGGTTTTTCTAGTTCTGCAAAACGCCGTCATTGGGGATTCGAAAGGGGTTGCATTTAAGCTGTAGATAGCCTTGAGTCCATATTGATATTTTAGCAATATTAACTCTTCCAATTCATGTACATGAGCTATGTTTTAACTTACGTCTTTAATTTTTTTCAGCAATGTTTTATAGTTATTGGGCTCATTACCGAGTATAGCTTCATTACCAAGTATTTTATTCCTTTTGATGCCATTGTAAATAGAATTGTTTTGTAATTTTTTTTTCATATTGTTCTTTGGGTATAGAAATGCAACTTCTTGTGTTTACTTTGTATCCTGCTACTTTGCTGCATTCTTCTAACAGTTTTTTTTTAGTGGAATCTTTGGTTTTCTACACATATCATCTCCAAACAGGTCATTTCATTTCATCCTTTCTTTTTCTTGCTCATGTGCTTGACTGGACCTTCCAGTGCTGTGGTTCAAGAGGCCCCTGGATCTCAGGTGAAGTGGCTGTCCGTCTTTCAGCACAGGATGATGCTCACCGCACTTTTCATATACAAGCTTTTATTACCTTCTGTTCCTAGTTTGTTGTGTTTTTATCTCAAAATGAGTTGAATTTTGGTAAATGCTTTCTCCGCATCAACCGGAACAGCTACGTGGGGTGTTTCCCCCCTTGTTCTGTTGACGTAGCCGTATGCTTTCATGTGGTGAAGCACCCTTGCGTTCCAGGGATAAATCCCACCTACTCATGGTGTCTAATCTTTTTAATGTGCTGCCAAATTTTTTTTTTTTTTTGCATCAGTGTTCATTAAAGATATTGGCCTGTTGTTCTCATACAGTTTCTTTTTTTCTGGCTTTAATATCAGGGTAATAATGCTGGTCTCCTAAGACTAAGATAATGTCCCCCTCGGTTTTTTCCGGAAAGGCTGGGAAGGGTTGGTATTCCTTTTTATTTAAATATTTGGTTGAATTCACTGGTGAAGCCATCAGCTCCAAGGCTGTTCTTTGTTGGGAGATATTTTCTTTTATTATTCCTGACTCAGTCTATTACTATTCAGATTCTCTACTTTAGGAGTTTGTCCATTGCGGCTAAGTTATCTGGTTTGGCACAGAACTGTTTACAGTACTCCCGCCGTCTTCATTTCTGTAGCATTGGTACCAATGCCCCCACTTCCTTCTCTAATTATAGTAACTTGAGTCGTCTCTGTTTTCTCCTAGTCCAGCTAGTTAAGAATTTGTCAACTTTCTTGATCTTTCCAAAGAACTTTTGGTTTCAATGATTTTTCTCTATTTCACTGATCTCTGCTCTAGTCTTTATTCTTTTTCTTTTTCTTCTTAAGTGAGAGGAGGGGAGATAGACTCCATCATGCACCCTGACTGGGATGCACCTGGCAACCCAGTTCTGGGGCCATGTTTGCAATGGAGCTATTTTTAGCACCTGAGGCGGAGGCTCCACGGAGCCATCCTCAGCACTTGGGGCTGATGTGCTTGAATCAATGGAGCCACGGTTGCGGGGAGGGAGGGAACGGGGTGGGGGATGGGGGAGTGGAGAAGCAGATGATTGCTTGTCCTGTATGCCCTGACCGGGTATTGAATCCGGGCCTTTCACACGCTAGGCCGATGCTCTACCGCTGAGCCAACCAACCAGGGCTGAAATTTAATTTCTAAATTAAAATAAAAAAACTTAGTCTGTTGCAATTTCCTTTCTAGCCAGTTTTCTTTTTTAAAGTTTCATGTACGGGGTAGGAGGAAGGAGTGAGACACACCAACTCATAGCTGTTTCACTTTAGTTGTGGTTGTTCACTGGATGCTTGTCGTCTGGGCCTTGACGGGACTAGCCCAGGGGGTCAAACCCGCGACCTCAGCGTTCCAGGTCGACACTCTGTCCACGGTGCCTCCCCGGGTCAGGTGCCAGCTAGTCCTCACCACTCACGTCCTGCTTCTATCGGCCACTGTCAGACTGCTCTGTAAGGTGCCCGCCTCGCCGTTTCCCTTCCCCGGCTCTGCTGGAGCTCTTGAATTTACGTTCCTCTTGACTTCTTCCTCCTGTGTTTAGGTTTCCTCTTCTTGCTGCTGGAAGCCCATGCTCTCTCCGCCCTCTCTGCCCACCATGTAAGCGGCTCAGGCTCAGGCTAGGCCTCAGCACGGGCCCTGTGTCTTGTTCTAGGGTCCTGCTGTTCTGGGTGCACAAGGGTCCCCCTCTGCGGGGCCCGGAATAACAGCTGGACATACTCCAGAGTAATTTTATTAACGCTTTGCTCTTTCCAGGCCCAGGCATGTTAACAGGACTGAGTGCGTCATCTGCAATGGACGGGGGACACTGACCACACGGCAGAGCTTGTCCCGGTTCTGGGGTCGGGGCAGTGAGATGCAGACCATCGAACCCTTTGAATAGTGGTGGCTCCTGCCCCAAACATGATGGCAAACGCCGGGAGGCAGCCAAGTTTCACACCTTGCCCAGCTCAGCTCACTCCTAACACACCCTCCAATAAGGCAGCCCCGTGGCACTGGGGCACTTAAACTGTGGCTGCTGCCCACTGAGACTGTGCGAGACACCAGATTATGAAAACTTAATATGAAAAATATGTAAAATCTTCTATCACATTATTTTTTATCACATTAATGCTAGGCTAAACAGAATGTCGAACTTGTTTCTCTTCACTCTCTGGCTGTGTCCACCGGGACACTGTCCCCTGTGGCCAGCTGAAGACAGCAGCTCTACAATGCCCAGTCGTGTTGACGTTTATTTTAAAAATACACAAAATATAAATTTTTTACATCAAAGTGTGATAACCT
Organism: Rhynchonycteris naso; assembly: GCA_037038555.1. Classification (NCBI taxonomy): domain Eukaryota; kingdom Metazoa; phylum Chordata; class Mammalia; order Chiroptera; family Emballonuridae; genus Rhynchonycteris; species Rhynchonycteris naso. The sequence goes on from CM073000.1 coordinate 206,244,115, forward strand.
CATTTATACACTGTTCCATACTTACCTGATTTTGTTTGCATCCTTTGAAAACGTACAAATAGATGGAATTGATTCAGATTTTTGCTATGGTTCACGCAAGGAGCCGAGAAAGTGGGTTGTTGTACAAGGTGCAGTGGCCACAGAAACCCAGCGTTAAAACAGATTTGGTTTGTTTAATGAAATTGGCAGAAGTGTTACCAGATAGATAATCAAAGACTAAATATTGGCTTCTAGGCGTTTTAAATATTAAAAACCTTGAGGTTTTCTTTATCTTGTAAACATAACTTAGACCTTGTTGGCATTAAGTTTGAAAAGTAAAATATCAAACCATGATTTCCATCATTCTGCCCGTGTGAGAACACACTCCAGTATGAGAACGAACCCAAACAATATGCAAAATACATCAGGAATTTCGAATTGTACTGCAAAGGAGGTGTCGCTGGTCTCTTCCAGGAACAATGCAGCTTCAGGTGACCCTCGCACTGGCCGAGTGCCGTCCCCTCTGTCCACGGGAGGGCGATGCCTTGGGCCGCCAGTGGGCAGTCCCTCCTGCTCTGCGTCCTCTGGGCAACGGAGACTCAGCCTCCGCTTCTGCCGGCTGTGTGGTCCTTCCTGGGGCTGAGATGCGCTGGGGTGGCAGTCTGAGACGACTGTCAGGACTGGACCGTCCCCTTAAGGTACCACATGCCGCCATAGCTCACACAGCAGTCCTGCAGGGAGAGGGGCGTGCTGAGGGCGGAGGGCCGCAGGAACATCGCGACCCGCCTGGTCTCTGCCGTGTCCCGCCTCAGCCCCCTTCTCCTCTACCAGGGAGGACCTGCCCTTCATCCCGTGCTCTGTGAGCACATGACACAGACACTGGGTAAGCTGGCCGCAACAGCCACCTCTCCCACAGGGTCACTGCAGCGGCCGTGCAGCTGCAGCTTTCTGTGTCCCCGAGTGTCTGGAGCACACATGCTGGGTGGTCAGACACTCCAGTCCCTGCATGGACTAGACAAATACATGAAGTGACTGGACTGTCCTGAGAGCTCAGCAGCTCTGAGGCGGTGCGGGGCTGTGGCCGCCGTCAGGGCGGTGGTGCAGGCTCACGGGGACTGTCAGGGCTCTGGAGGGCGAGGTGCAAACGGGAGGCCCGGTGGCCGAGGCCGGGCAGACGGCAAAGGAACTGCGGGGCCGGGGAGCGGGGGACCCTTCCCATTACAGTCTCAGTCTCAGCGGTGGACGAGCACACAGGCGGGGAACTGCCTCTCAGGCAAACATGGCACAATGGCCCCTCACGGTGGCGGGCAGGCCACCTGCCATCTGTGCTGCGCGAAGGCCCCCATCACCTTACATGGACTATGCACATGTGGCGCTGCCGTGTGCTCACACACTCGTCAGGCAAAGGACAAGTGAGCAAGCCTACCAGCTGTCTTCCCAGTGGTGACCCACAGACTGCGCTGTCTGAAGGTGCAGCCACACCTCACTCAGCTCTGTAATTCTGCACAGCCCCCCCACCCCGATGCCTGCCATCTTCAGCTGCTCACCAAGGGACAGGGAAGGCCAGGCTAGAGCCCTTTCCATGTACAGCTGGCCTGCACCAGAGACAGGGGAGAGCTCATCACGAGTACGTGGGCCTGGAAGCCCCTGACCAGTGCAAGACCCCCAGATGGTGTTACATAATTGCAGAGACACCCCGGGAGCCCCCAGACAGCATTACACTGTCACACACCAACACACCAGAGAGCCCCCAAATGGTGTTACACTGTCACACACAGACATCCCGGGAGCCCCGGACGGTGTTACACTGTCACACACAGACATCCCGGGAGCCCCGGATGGTGTTACACTGTCACACACAGGCATCCCGGGAGCCCCGGACGGTGTTACACTGTCACACACAGGCATCCCGGGAGCCCCGGACAGTGTTACACTGTCACACACAGGCATCCCGGGAGCCCCGGACGGTGTTACACTGTCACACACAGGCATCCCGGGAGCCCCGGACGGTGTTACACTGTCACAGACATGCCGGGAGGGGAGCCCGGGAGGGCATCACACTGTTATACACACACACACACACACACAACCTACCTTTAGCACTTTATCCACGGCCTGCTTGCTCAGCTCCTCTCCACACTCTTGAGCCAACCGTGAGTGGATTATGTTCCGGCGTACCCGGTAGTTTTTGGAGAAAATTTCAAGCAGAACCTGTCGATGCTTTAGTAGCAAAAACACATTACTATGGGGAGCAATCATCTAAAGGAGAAACGCTCCCAAACCAGAAACCCAAAGCTCTGGCCCTGACCCCACACCGCAGTTTGTGGAAAAGGTGTTCTTGCTCAGGAACTCGGATTAAAGAACGTCTAGCAATCTGTCATCAAGACCCCAATGAAAAGAAGAATAAAAATAAAGGTACAAGCCCAAACAAGCTGGCAAGGGGTCAGCAGAGCCCGGGCATGGAGACACACATCTGCACGCCGCACAGGGGGCAGTGGGTGAGGCCGCCGTCGACAGGACACGCAGAGGGACAGGAAAGGGGGGCAGTTCATGGCTCACAGGGCTGGCACGCAGGGAAAGTGCTTCAGCCCCAGATAAAGACACAGAGCACAGAAGAGAGCAGAAGTCCCCAGAGGCAGAAAAGTGCCCCATGGAGGAAAGTAGGACACGAGAATTCTGAAAGGAGAGCAGACCAGGCACACGGTCCTGTTTCTCAGAGCTCCGGAAGGCCTCTAGTCCATCTCCGACCCCTGGGCGCGCCTGCAGCTGCACTGGCGCACGACACAGACTAAAGAGCCTCCAGTCTGGGATAAAGGTAAGGAGACGAGTTCAATTTAAATGACCAAGAAGCAGAACGTCATTGAGAAACTCTGAAACCTTGAATACAACGGAAAGTATCTTAAATGGAGAGAAAATGGTCTACCTCTAAAATTCTAGCCCCAGACAAACAAGAGAACTTGGGGGCCAAAGACAGCCCTTTTAAGACACTCAAGAAGGCAGACACCACCTCTGCCCCTGGCGGCTGAAACAAGGGATTCCACAGGGCAGTCCCGCTGGGCGCCTCCCCAGACTCAGACTCAACGCCGAGTCACCCTCAGTGTCTGTTCAGAAAACCACGGCACTGGGAACAGGAGGGAGCGTGACAGAAATGCAGTCACAGCAAGCACGGACGTGGCTTCACAGGGGACAAAGCTGCAGGCGAGAGAGAAGCATGGCTTCCTGACTGCACTGCCTGCTCTCCTCACTGCCAGGAACGGCCCTCGGCCCCCGCAACAGGAAGCCCACCGTCGGGGTCGCGCTGCTGGCCGGGCAGCAGGGCGTGGACATGTTGCACATGTGAGAAACTGGAGACACTCTTCTGCCGGTATCTTTGAAGTTAGACAGGGACGGCCTCTGTGGAGTGGGGATCGGGCCAGGCTGGGCAGGAGACAGCTGTCACCCATGCAGCTTCCCGTCTTACTGGATTTTAAACATATGCTCTTACTGTTGTTTTGTTTTTTTATAACAGGGACAGAGAGAGAGTCAGAGAGAGAGGGATAGAGACAGACAGGAACGGAGAGAGGTGAGAAGCATCAATCATTAGTTTTTCATTGCCACTGCGACACCTTAGTTGTTCATTGATTGCTTTCTCACATGTGCCTTGACCGCGGGCCTTCAGCAGACCGAGCCACCCCTTGCTGGAGCCAGCGACCTTGGGTCCAAGTTGGCGAGCTTCTGCTCAAGCCAGATGGGCCCGCGCTCAAGCTGGCGATCTCGGGGTCTCGAACCTGGGTCTTCCGTATCCCAGTCCGATGCTCTATCCACTGCGCCACCGCCTGGTCAGGCTCTTACTGTTTTTTTAACTCTCAGAGAGTCTGGGGAGGAGAAAACACAGATGCCCCGTGCTGGCCAGAGTGCACAGGGAGACCAGACCATTCCAGACTGCCTGCCACCTGCAGCCACACCCAAGCCCCTTTCTGTCCTGCCAGCCGGCCGGCCAGTCCCCTTCTAAGAGGCGAGAGGGGACCAAGAACCTAGCGGGGGCTCCTGTCCACCGCCCCCTCCGACATCTTTGGAGCTTTAGCAATTAAACCTCATCTTACAGCTGGGCTGGTTTCATTCACGTTCTGTTCACAGGCCCCACGACACTTCCAGGGTGTGACAAGAGAAACCACCAATCTCTCCAACTTAAAAACCCAGCACCCCAGCGAGAAGGGACCCTGGCGACCCCTACTGCCAGAGGCCACGTGAGCAAGGGGTCCATCACTGGTTCCCCATCCAGAACGCTTTGTAGAAGTCAAAGCTCCTGAGATACTACCCACTCCTGCTGAACTGAACTCCGTGTGTGGGGTCAGTCCTGGGACCACATGCTGCTCAGAAGGCAGTGCTCATGCGGGGGCCAGGACTAGCATTTGGGGCCACCCAACACCTCCAGCCTGTCTGACACTGAACAGTATTTAGAATCCGGGGGCAGGAGGCCGAGTTGGAGAGTCTGCACTGTGACCCTGTTCTGGGTCCGCCAAAGGCCCCACCCCTGCAGGAACCCCGCCCAGCAGCGCAGGGGGCCTCACCTGGTCACTCATGTCCCCGGACTCCCAGAGCGCAAACACCTTCTGCTCATCCGGGGAAGCAGCCGTCTGTGGGGGAAACTGAGGGAGGCGCAGGGTGAGCGGCTGGTGTTTCTGCACCATGCAGACCCCCTCCCCGCCACCCCCCGGGCGTGCAAGGCAGCAGCGACAGAGGGTGGCACCTGGCTTGCAGCCCAGTGTGCTACCTACAGTAGAGGGCAGGCTCTTGTCCCCCGCGGGCCACCAGCTCTGCTGTGACAACAGCCCTTTCTTCCCAAGTGCCACCCCTCAGCTGTGACCTGAGCAGCTGCCCCACTCTGGGGGGCGTCCAGGCTCCTCCCAGCCCCTCCCCACCAGGGCTGTCAGTGGCGGGTCTGAGGCCCTCCCCGCCTCCCATGCCGCTGGGCTCTGTCGAGTCCCTCCTAGACCGGGCGAGCTCCTACGCTCCCGTTCTTCCTGGCCACGTGACCGTTACTGGCACAGCACCTCAGCTGTCCTGCCGGCTTTCTCCTATGTGCCCTGACCCGGGCTCCTGCTGAGCCAGGGACCACGGAGTCATGTCTGTGAGCCCGCACTCAGGCTGGCGACCTCGGGGATTTGAGCCTGGGTCCTCTGTGTCCCAGTCCGACGCTCTACCTACTGTGGCACTGCCTGGCCAGGCTGGGCACGTGACCTTTACACAGGTTCCTCTCACTCCTCTGAAACGGGGTCCCTTCCCCTGTGGGCTGTGGAGATCAATAATACTAGAAACCTTCCTGAAAACGGCCAGGCTGTCAGGAACAAGCTGCCATGCCAGTGGATGCGAGAACCGGAGGCGGGGACAGAAGGGGGGAGCACAGCTCTGGCCCGAGTCCTGTGACACCGACACGGACCCTCACCCACTTCAGAAGAGGGTGCAGAGCCCAAGGCTGCTGGCCCAAGGTCACTCACAGCCACCGCCTGAGAGCCAAGACTCCACCCAGGCCAGCAGTCTTCCCAGGTCTCCATGCCCCATGCTGGCTCCCAAACCTGGTACGGCACAGGCCACCCGGAGGGACCAGCCTGCCTGTCCCCACCCTCCTCACGCTCGGGCCCACTTACAGGCACCAGTATCTGCTTGCAGCCAGCGGCCAGCACTGTGTCCTGCAGCATTCGGTCCGAAATGCCACTGAAGAGCGTGTGGCCCGGGGGCAGGCCGGCCAGGTGCAGATTGAAGAGGCGCTTCAGCTCACTGAAGGTGAGCACAAACTGTCTCTGGAAGGTGGTCTCCACAAAGGCCCGCAGCTCCTGGGCCACCAGGGTGCTGGCACAGCCAGGGGGGGTGTGCCCCTTGAAGCTGTCCCCCGCTGCGGCCCGTCCACTAGGCAGCCCGTTGGTCAGCCGGCTGTGGAGGCCACCACTGGGCGAGGTGTCCATGGCCTGCTCCTCCTCCTCCCCCTCCTCGCTCAGGGGCTCCTCCTTGATGCGCACACCAGGCAGGGCCGCGGGCGCCCGGGCCTGCTCCCTCCTCCGCTGCAGCTCCCGGTCCAGCAGCACATGGTTCTGCTGGGCCCTGCTCTGGGCTGCTTGGACCCGCTGGTCCCCAGAGACCAGCCCTGCAGGGCCTGGGGGGAGAGGAGGGCAGAGCTCAGGCAGATGGAGGCCCAGGACGAAGACCCGCAGCCCCTCCACCCCGAGGACGTGCAGAGGGCGGGGCTGCAGCACAGCCTTGCCCTGGACCCCACACCCGGGGCGTGCTCCTACCTCAGGACGAGGGAAGACACTGTCACTCAGCTTCTCACACCCACAGGTCCACACCAGGGTGGCTGAGTGCTGAGCTCTGTCCCCCCGCCCTCCAGCCTCCTACCAGCCCAGGAGAGCAGGCCCGTCTCCGGTCGGGGACCTAACACAGCCCTGGGTACACAAGTCCTCAGTCCCCGAGGCCCAAGCTCTGCGCGCAGCCGAGATCTGCGGGCAGGGGACGAGCCTGAGGGAGCAGCTAGCTGAGAGCCACACCCAGTCCCCCAAACAGGTGGGGCCAGTCCGGCCTGACAGCCCACCCACCTGACTGTCCATCCGGCTTCTTTGGCATGGTTTCCTTCACAAGGTTATAGACTTTTTCTAATCTGAAAAGAAGAGCCAACATTTACCTCCGAACCACGACCCCACCGTCTGCACCACCCCCAAGCCCCAGGACAGCCAGTCACTGAGACGCCGCGGGCAGGAGCTCTGGTGGCCCAGCCCCGAGCCGCTGAGCCTCCGCCTGGCCTGCCGGGGGACACACAAGACCTGGCTCTCGACAGGAGTGCCTCCTCCCTCCTTCACCGTGGCCTCCCGACACTCCCGACCCCAAACAGCCTGCCGAGATTCTGCGTCAGGTGCCAGTCTGGCCAGCAGGGAGGGGCTGTCAGGCCTCCACCAGGGGTTCTGGGGTCAGCGAGCAACGTCCAGCTGAGCGCAAAGGGGGCCCTCCGCCCTCCGCCTCCACGCCCCTCGCGGCGCCCAGCGAGCCCCTACTTGGCCTGGATGCCCGTCCACAGCATGTGCTGGCGCTGGACCACATCTGGGTGCTTCCTGATGAACTCCCCGTCGTGCGGCAGGACGAACTCCCACCCTCTGTTGACCCTCACCACGGCCATGTGCTCCAGGAAGTCCTTCACGTCCTCAGCGCAGAGCTGGGTGGGGGTGGGGGTGGGGGTGGCATGAGCAGCCTGCCCAGTGCCCCAGCCCTGCCCCTTCCTCCCCTCCAGACCAGGACCCTCAGGTCACTCACCTTAGTCACCGCTGCCACCTCTTTCCTCACCACCCACCGGCTCTGCGTGAACTTCCACATCTGCGGAAGAAAGCAGCAAGTCTCGAGGAGGCACGAGGCCCTCCTGACCTGTCCTGTCCGTCGGTCGCCCAGTGACTCAGCTGTGACCAGGCCCTCTCCTGCCCGGGGGTGAATGACCGCTGCACGGACAGAGAAGGGCCGGCGGGCACACGCTACACCGACCCCCGCAGACACGGGGCAAGTGCACAGGCAGCAGGACACTAACTGCCCAGGGCGCTTCCACAATCACACAGAAACTCTTCACTCCGGGGGGCCCTGTGTCACCAGGCCTGCGCCTGAGCACCCCGCGGCCGAGGGGGGTGCTGCAGGGAGACAGACTGCGTGCCCCGGCCACAATGCCGAGGCCCGGCCTGAGCTTCACGATGAGGGCGGCGGAGGGGGCACTGCTGGGAGGGGGGGATGATCGAGCTCTGAAGCTGTGCGCCCACGGCAACAGCGGGGACACACACACGGAGAGCAGATATGCCCGGCGCCCTGTGACTGGGACTCAAGAGCCCCGCCCAAAGTCAGAGCGGCTCAGACTGGGGCCAGCTATACCACTCTCCCACTACTCACGGCGGGTCAGAGACCCGCTCCCCATCGCAATTCTGATTTGTTAAATCAACAACCACAGGCCACGCGAAGCATGCTCCTTGGCCAGAGTCCACTCGTGAGCCTCTGGAGTGCCACCCCCGCGAGAGGGACTCCCAGGTTCCTGAGGCCTGGAGCCCAGGGTTCCGAGAGGAAGCAAGTCCGGAGCACCAGCCCGGCCACACACAGCTGCCCCCGCCCCTCCCATGCCGCCCGCCCCCACCCTGGAGGCCAGGGCCTGGGCACTCACCACAAAGTCCCGGCCCCGACAGAGGACATCAGCAGGCACGCCGCTGTGAGGGCTGCAGGAGTCCTTGGGATACAGGATGTCGCTGTCGATGGGAGTGGGGTGGCCGGTCAGTCCTTGTCCACACCCCGTCTGCCTCCCGTCCCCTGCCCAGGGCCAGAGCGAAATCCCCGACCTGGCCTCACAGTCTGAGTACCCGCCCAACCAACCCAATGCCTCTTTCTACACCTGCCGACTGGGGATTGAACCTGCAACCTTGGCATCTCTGGATGACACTCTAACCAACTGAGTGACCGGGCCAGGGCTCACCCACACCTGCTTCCAATATGGCGGGTCCAGGCGTGGACCCCCAGCTCCCCTTACACCCTGCTTTGCCACAGGTGTCTGGCTCCGTGAACACACACATAGGAAAGAAGCACCCCCTCACATGCACCCCAAGAGTTCTTCTTCCTGCCACTCTGGACAAACCCCACTCACCACAGGCCCAGCCGCAAAGCCCATGGCAGTCACGAAGGAGCCAGGGGCTCAGAGACAGGCATGGCCAGCCCAGGACTCTGGGAAGGCAGGTGCACTCCCCAGATAGACTGCTGACGGTGGGGGGTGCAGGGGTGGGGGGTACGGGGACAGGGAGAGGGGACTGAGACCATCCTGAGCACAGTGTGGTTGCAGCACTGAGGACGGGGCCAGGCCAGGCTCAGAGAGCTGAGGGCCTGGAGGTGGGCAAGCAGGCTCTGCAGCTCCATACCCACACTCCCACGGCACAACGCCAACCCCCAGCCCAGAGAACCGTCTACCAGAAACATGCACACCACCCTGGACACCCCAGGCCGGTGGGGCCTTTGCCCCTGCTGCCCCGCACCCCCTCAGTCCTACCCAGCCACCAGCTAGTGCCCACCCCCTTCCCATAAAGCTTCTCCAGGGACAGGGACAGGGACCTGGCCCTGCTGTTCCCTGCAACCAGAAAGAGGAGGCAGCCGCTAAGCAGGTGCTGAATGCCTGTGACCCAGGCCCCGGATCTCTGCATTCCATGTGCCCGCTCCTGCCCGTAATTCACAGAGGACAAGCAATCAGACACAAAGGCACAGGGCAGAGGGCACAGCAGGACCCGAAGAACATGAAAGGTCCAGCACCAAGGACACGTGACGGAGCTCGGATCCCAGCGTGGGCAGGTGTCTCCTTCAGGCAGGCACCCACAGCCACAGGGCCCATCCAGGGGGCGCCCTGCGGTCGCAAAGGTCTTCCACAACGCCGGCCACCGGCCACGCAGGCAGGACCTGTGTCCCCAGAGGAAGGTTGCCACCGTGTGGCCGTGACAAGCATATACCTCACAATGTACTGAGCCAACTGGGAAATGACCGACTGCAGTGAATTACTTCCTTTGCTTTCTGAGACTTCTCACTTTGCACCACTCCTCCGGAAAGGCACACACTCTGTATCATGCCGCTTAAAACTAACGTGATTCAAATGCGCACGCTGTGTCGACGGCCAGACTGCATTCACCAACGGTCCACCCTGCACCAGGCGCTACACTAAGTACCGGGCACCACGGGGACTCCACGTGGGCAGTCCCGACCACCTGGGAACGGACAGTATGGTGCAGAAGGCAGGCAGAGTAATGGAGGGATTCTAGGAAAAGAGAAACTGTGGAAAGACAGCAAGTCACAGATTTAAGACCTAGGAACTCAACGGGACGTGTCACGAGAAGTCCACCCTGAGTGGCAGCTTAGTGGACCGTGGAAAGTCCGAACATGGACGGATCGTAAGAGCAGCCGGAGGAAACAAAGTCAGGCTACTTTCAAAGGGACAAGTCTCAGGCAGACGGTGGGCTCGGGCGTCAGAGCACAGGATAGGGGAAAATGATCTACCTAGAATTCATACCCAGTAGAAATTTCCAGATAAACACCCAGGAATTCACCCCTGCAGACCTCATGAAAGGAAATGTATCCCCAGTGAGGGCGCACAGGAGTCAACCAGTGAATGCAGAGGTGCAGAAAAACAAATCCATGTCTTTCTCTCTCCCTATGAAATCAATAAATTACAGTTTTTTCTTTTTCCATCTCCCCAGATGGACAGACCCCGCATGCACCCCCTGCCAACCCCACCCCCATCTGGGGCCGACGCTCTGCCTGTCTGGGCCCACGCTGGCAACTGAGCTATTACAATTTTTTAAGGATTTGCCACAGCATTCTTGAGCAGAAGAAAATATCCCACATAGAAACTCAGAGGTGTAGAAAAACATAATGAACAGAATCAAAAGGCAAATGTCTGAGCAAAGAAAAATGACTACATAACATGATGTCTTATGAGGTTTAGAGAGAATTACAATATAAAGATACAACAGCACATGAGTTACATTCTAAATCCTTTGAATTTTCCTGGATGAATGAGTGTAAAAAGCAGCAATTAATATAAACTAAGACAAGTCACAAATGTACGCTGGAATCTGCAGAGGATGACTAAACCAGTTAGGAAAAAATAACTTGCAAGTTAGCAGAAAAAATGAAATGACAGAAGAACCCAGTAAAAGGTAAGAATGAAGAGTGGCAGGACAAAGCAAGCCCTGGCCGGCTGGCTCAGTGGTAGAGCGTCGGCCCAGCGTGTGGACGTCCCAGATTCGATTCCCAGTCAGAGTACACAGAAGAAGTGACCATCTGTTTCTCCACCTGCCCCCACCCCCTCCGGTTGGTCTGAGCATGTCAGCCTCAGGCACTAAAAGTAGCTCAGCTGATTTGAGCATTGACCCCAGATAGGGGTTGCTGGGTAGATCCCTGTCGGGGCACATGTGGGAGTCTGTCTATCTCCCTCCTCCCACTTTTTTTAAAAAAAAGAAAAAAAAAGAAAGAAAGCACTATGGTAGACTTACAGCCATTCAATTTAAGTGGATTAAGTGCTCCCATTAAGGGGCCAGATACCAACTTACCTCTTCACCACCCAATTTCCTTGAACTAACATCGCCACCTTCTGGATGCCACGCAGAACAGCCACGGAGTCCACGGAAGGGCCCAGGAGGCTCATCAAGTTGGCAAAAGGCATAACCTTCACTGAGGACGCAGAGACGTCAGACAAGGGCAGAGGTCCCTGGGCCCTTCCCTGTCCCCCACTCATCTGCCGTGTCAAGTTCAAACAGCAGCCCCAGCAGCACAGGAATGACAACCAGGACACTGGGACAGCAACAGCCCACTGGGTCCTGGAGGAAGTGCCCACGAGGAAGGTTGAGGAATGTCAGGAGGCACACCCCATTCCACTCAGGCCCCGAGGGGTCACACTCCACCATGAGCCTGGCCTGTGGAGGCGCAGTGAATAGAGCGTTGACCTGGAACACTGAGGTCACCGGTTGGAAACCCTGGGCTTGTCTGGTCAGGACACAGCTGACCAGCAATCAGTGAACTAAAGTGAAGCAGCTATGAGTTGGTACCTCTCTGTCCCTCCTCTCTCAAATCAATAAAATCTTAAAAAAAAAAAAAACCCACTCCCCCATGGTCAGCTGGCAAGTAAGTGGCAGTCATATTTAGACCCCTGGCCACCAGGGTCCAGAGTCCATACACTTAACCGCCATGCTCTGCTCATGCTAACCAGCTGAGTCCCCACAGCCCAGGCACAGCAGGGAGCTCCCCTCTGCTCAGGGCCTGAGACCCTGGAGCAGGCACGTCAGAGGAACCATGGCCTCGGACTCAGCTCTGAGGCTCAAGGTTCATGTCTGCGCTCACCAGCTCCAGGCCCAACAGGGTCCGGTGCTCAGAGCCCCTGCCATGTGGGCATCGCCCACAACAGCACCAGCACCGGGAGGTCCTCAGCTCAGCCTCACCAGCAGGGCTCAGCATCAGCACCTCTCAGCCTCCCCCTGGCCCCCAGGAGCTACCTGAGCCCCTTTTTATAACTCAATAGACTACAGCTCACGGAGGTCAGTGACCTGCCCAAGCTCCCGGTGGGGGAGCGAGGAGGCGGCCTGGGAAGCCTGGCCGGGGGCGGGGGGGCAGGCTGCAGGGTGCTCTCTGCAAGCCAGGCGGCCAGGCGGAGCTGTAAGGCCGGGTGTGCTGGGGTCAGAGGGGCTCTGGCCTCACCCCTGGGCCCTCGGTCCCTCCGACTCGGGAGGAGGAAGGGACAGCCACCAGGCGCACTCACCGTTCTTCATCAGGATCTTGATCTGATCGGCCAGGGGTAGCGTGCGCAGCTGGGCCATGGACAGCACGTTGCTGGGGGCCACGGGCTTGTCTCTGCTGGAAACAACGGCCATGGGTCAGGGCGGCAGAAAGAGCGGTGGGGGGGGGGGGGTCGTCCGGCCCATGCTACTCACCTCTCTTCCTCCGGGCTGGGAGGCATCAGCATCATAAGGTACTCGCTGCAGGAGGAAGGTGGGGGTGGGGGTGGTCAGTGCCAGGCTGTCCCAAGGCTGAGCCTCCTGGCCAGCAGGCAGCGACGGGCCATCCCCAGCTGCCCCGGACAGAGGAAGGGGGACAGGACCCGCTCCCCAGCCCCCGGCCACAGGAGAACCCCCACCCAGGTCAGTCCCGGCCAGGCCCACCTGGGAGCCTTGACCAGCTCCGTGTTCTCCACGCCAGAGCCCTGGCACAGCAAGGACTGGCGCTCGTGCTCGGAGCGGCTGTCCTGTGGGGAGGAACCTTGGCTGAAGCCATAGCCTGGCAGCCCCACACCCCTCAGCCACCAGCCCTTCTCACCACACTGCTCCCCGGCCACCCACTGTGCTGCCCCAAGGATGGCCGCAGGCCCACAGGCCACACCGAGCTCGGTACTCTGGGCCTGTGGGACACAGCCTCGACCAACTGTCCTCCAGGTCTATGGCTGCACGGTCCCACACAGCACCCAGGTGCCCTGTGCCCCAGGGACACTAAGAGCAGTTACACAGGGAGAGCTGACACTCTGTGAGCACCTGTCATGTGCCGGGGCCTGGACCACGGGCTGTGTAGTTAACACCGACTCACCCACCCCCCTCCTATCACTGTTACTCCCATTTTACAGACAGAGAAACAGAGGTCAGGTGACTGCCCAAGGCCACACACACCAGGCCACAGCACAGCTTCTGCAGGTCAAAGGCTATGTCAACATAAATGTCTCCCAGGAAGGTTCTAGAAAATGAGGACTCCACCCCCACAGAAATGCTGGGGCGCCCTAGCCTACGGTGTGCTGGGAGCTGACAGTTGCCTCCCTCTCCCAATACAGTTCTCAGAACCGGGTTCAGAAGCCAGTGCAGGAGGTGAAAACCGAGCACAGTGGAAGTCACCCTCGCAGGTGCCCAGCGACTCTGGTGAGTGACAGACGCCACTCTCCACCGAGCACGGGATGAAGCGTGCTCAAGTTCAGGGGGCACAGTGCACAGAAAGCACTGTGCTGGGGGAGCCTGGGGCTGCATGCGGCTACCCCACGCTGCCTCCCTCCGCGGCACAGAGACCAGCGGCTGCGGAGGCCACACTGCCCGCAGGGCTTAACCCGCTCTCCCTGCGGCACTGCCAGTGGCCACGGCTGATCTCGCCCGGTGAAGCTGTGGGGAGACCCCGCGCTCTGCCCCAGGCCCCGCCCCGCCCCGCCCTCACCCACTCTCCAGCTCCGCCCCGCGCTCACCCACCCCCAGGCCCCGCCCCGCACTCACCCACTCTCCAGGCCCCGCCCCGCGCTCACCCACCCCCAGGCCCCGCCCCGCGCTCACCCACCCCCAGGCCCCGCCCCGCGCTCACCCACCCCAGGCCCCGCCCCGCGCTCACCCACCCCCAGGCCCCGCCCCACGCTCACCCCCCAGGCCCCGCCCCGCGCTCACCCACTCTCCAGGCCCCGCCCCGCGCTCACCCACCCCCCCAGGCCCCGCCCCGCGCTCACCCACTCTCCAGGCCCCGCCCCGCGCTCACCCCCCCAGGCCCCGCCCCGCGCTCACCCACTCTCCAGGCCCCGCCCCGCGCTCACCCACCCCCCCAGGCCCCGCCCCGCGCTCACCCACTCTCCAGGCCCCGCCCCGCGCTCACCCCCCCAGGCCCCGCCCCGCGCTCACCCACCCCCAGGCCCCGCCCCGCGCTCACCCCCCAGGCCCCGCCCCGCGCTCACCCCCCCCAGGCCCCGCCCCGCGCTCACCCCCCCCCAGGCCCCGCCCCGCACTCACCCACCCCAGGCCCCGCCCCGCGCTCACCTACCCCCAGGCCCGGCCCCGCGCTCACCCACCCCCCAGGCCCCGCCCCGCGCTCACCCACCCACACCCAGGCCCCGCCCCGCGCTCACCCACCCTCAGGCCGTGGTAGTGCAGGTGGACCCAGGGCTCCTCCGCGTGCTTCTTCTGCAGGAACTCGTAGGATTGCACGCGGCGCTGGCGAGCCTGCTCGGACTCAGGCCGGGAGAACCGCACCTGGGGACGGAAGCGCAATGGCCTCAGGCCTAGGATGCCTCTGGGCTGCTGCCCAGACCCCCCAGGGGGCCAGAGGTCCCACGTCTGGGAGTGTCCACTCCTGCTCTCCCTCCAGTTCCTAACACAGGACTTTCAAATTCAGTTCTAACCACGGGTCTCTGTGACGTGCCGACACAGGCCAGGCAACAGCTTCCTCAGGTGGGGCCCGCAGGCACCCCATCTGTCTCCAGCCTCCCTGGTGGCGGCACCCCCATCCTCCGAGAAACACCAAGAACCCTCTCTCCCCAGGCACAGGAGCGGGCAGGTGAGCCAGACCCGGACGCCAAACCAGCGAGTCCAGTCTAAAGCTTCCCTTAGAAGGAGTGAGAAAGGAGTTTCTTTGCTCCTGGGGCCTGGGAGCTGGGAGAGTGTAAGCCTGGAGCTCAGACACCTCTACCGCTGGGGACAGACACTGCCCGAGAACAGGACCAGATCTGGAGAAGTCAGGTCTTAATGACAGACGCTGAGCACTTGAACTCCACACGGTGGGAGCTCCCCCTCACCCTGCCAGTCACAAGGACCAACACATTCCTTTTCTCTTTAGCCGGCTGCAGGGGGACAGGCAGGGACAGACAGGAAGGGAGAGATGAGAAGCATCAGTTCTTTGTTGCGGCTCCTTAGTTGTTCAGTGATTGCTTTCTCATATGTGCCCTGACTGGGGGTTCCAGCAGAGTGAGTGGCCCCTGCTAAAGCCAGTGACTTTGAGCTTAAGTCAGTGACCATGGGGTCACGTCTCCAATCCAAACCATGCTCAGGCTGGTGAACTCAGAGTTTTGAACCTGGGTCCCCAGCATCCCAGGCTGACGCTCTAATCACTACACCACCGCTGGCCAGGCTGTACACTCCCTCTTTCACCTGTGCCATTCAGACCGGGTCCCTCCTGCTCAGAGGCCAGGTGGCGCGGGCTGCGTGCCAGCCACCACTCTGAGAAAGGGGTGCTGGGATGCCAGCTGGATCCTAGAATTCTGGGGTTCTACGGGGCCTTGAAGGCACATGGGCCTGATACCTTGTTAAAAAGAGTCACAGAGAGCCCCCCCAAAGGGAAAGAGAGAGTTAAGGCCATCCAACAAGCTACGGAGAGAAAAGAGGCGTCCTCCACGCTGGTCACGCCAGAATTCAACCACCTCAGAGGGTCCGCAATGCGTGTGAGCCACACCACACACCATCTCGTCCGCTGTGTAGTGTTCTCTACGTCCTTACTCACTGTAACCTAAACACTGGGATGGGGGACTTCATAAGCCATAAACGGAAGGTCAGTGTTCTTAGGACAGTCTCTAACACACACGGAATAGTTCACGATTAAGACACGCTCTCCCCTGTGCACACTGAAGAGGCAGCTCCATCCACATGGGGGTCCACACGGGGCTAAGCCCTTAAACAAGGGCTTCAGGGCACAAAGTCTGTGAGCACTGGGTACCCGGGTCCGGATTCCTCACACCCAGGGGCCGCCGCCCTGTGCACTGCTGGGACCTGCCCTCACAAAGACCCCCGCCCCGCCCTCCAGACTCGGGGCTGCTCCCGCCTGCACCCTGCCTCCCAGGCCATAGCTCACCGTGATCTGCTTCACGTCCTCTTCAGCCTCGTCCTGCGAAGAATCCCCGGCTGCAAGAGAAGCAAGGCCTGCCTGCAGCCTCTGTGGAGCCCCGGCTCCTGCTCTCACCCCAAACCCCTGGGAGGCCCCCCCAAGCAGCAGTGCCTGTGAACTGTCCTTCTAGACGCAGGCAGATGCATGCCAGTGGTTCTCAACGGGACGCGTGGAAATGCACGGAGGCGTTGCAGGGGCTTGAGCTACTGGCACCCAGTGGGGAGAGCCCAGGGATGCCACTGGGCACTTATAATCCACCCCTTTGGGGCTGTCCCCACGGCCAAGCCAGAGAGAGCGGGGCTGGGCGCGCTCACCCTCAGTGGCCGCCTCCCTCTCGCGGTGCTTGGCGTCGGCCTTGTCCAGGTAGGAGAAGCTGGGCCGCAGCTGCAGGATGCCGTGCAGAGGTGTCAGGTGCAGCTCACCTGACAGAGGAAGGAGCCCTTCGACCCGATTCTGGGAAGGCGCCCACGGGCCCAGCCTAGCTCAGGGCAGCGTCAGCAAGGGCTCTGCCCTCCCCCGAGGCCGCGGCCCAGACCACCTCCCACCCCTGACCCTGGAGCCTCCGGACCCCCAGGCTGACCCCGGCTGGGCTCGAATCCAGACTCAAAGTTGCTTCCTGACACAGCTGCGAACCCTACTCCCCAAGCTCTCAGCCCGCTCCCTACAGCCACGTGCTCCCACCTCCCCGGCCACAGACCAACAGGCAGCCCTGCTGTCCCGTCAGGCCTCCACAGCCCCCTCAGTGCCCTGAGCCCCACTCACCCAAGCTACCCCCTCCCGTCCCCTCACTGTGCCCGCTGGGACCCCACCCAGCCCACTATGAAGTCAGCGACCACAGGTGTGGCTGGAGGACTGTCCCCACAGATGAAGACCTTGCCCCTGGGAGGGGTGCAGAGACGACCAATTTTACAGGTGAGTGTGGGCTTCAGGGACGCAACCAGAGGCTGAGGCTCTGAGAATGCTGTTCCAACCCCAAGGGGAGAATGCCCAGGTAGGAAGGAGACGAGGGTGGCCTGACCAGGAATGTGGTGTCCCAGATACACGTCCTTGAGGGCCTGGGTCAGCTGGCGCGGTGGCAGAGTGTCAGCCAGCGTGTGGCCGTCCCGGGTTCGATCCCCAGTCAGGGCCCACAGGAGAAGTGACCATCTGCTTCCCTTCCCCTCTTGCAGCCAGGGGCTTGATTGGTTTGAACATCAGCCCCAGGCACTGAGGACAGCTCAGCTGGTCTGAGCATGTCAGTCTCAGGTGCTAACAACAGATGGATTTGCGCACTGGCCCCAGACCAGGGTTGCTCAGTGGGTCCTGGTCGGGGTGCATGTGCGAGTCCTACTATTTCCCCTCCTCTCACTTAAAAAGTCCCTAATATGTATAATTATTTGATGCTGCTTTTAATTCAATTGTTTTGTTTTCTAAGCGTTTCAATTAGTTTCACTTATTGCTTCATAAACTCAAAATACTTACAGAACGTTGCATTCAAACGCCATACAATTTGCCCAGTTCAAGACTCCAATTCAATGTGTTACACTCAGAAGTGCTCACCCAGCACCACAGTCAGCCTAAGGACGCTTTCATCACGTCCCAGAAACCCCCAGGCCTGGCGGCCGCCGCTCACCCTGTCTCTGTGGATAGGGCTGTTCTGGACATCTCTTTTCCTTCCTCCCTCCCTCCCTTCCTTTCTCTTTTTCTCTCTTTTTTTTCATGTTTATTTTATCGGCTTTGGAGAGAGGAAGGGAGAGAAAGAGAGACATAAGCGCTGATCCGTTCCTGTATGTGCCCTGACCTGGGGTCAAATCTGCAATCTGTATACTTCAGGACAGTGCTCTAACCAACGGAGCTAGCCGGCCAGGGCTTGGACGTTTAATATCAATGGAATCACAGAACAGGGCCTTTGTGATGGGCCACGAATGCTCTCCCGCCCATCTGTGGAATACGTGTCTGTCCCTTACTCAGAGAAAACTGAGCCATAGACACTCCCCTGAGCGGCTACACCACACTGTCATCTGGGCAGCAGCCCATGAACAGATAGCTGGACGTTCCCAGTGTCGCCCTCATGAGTAATGCTGCTGTGGGCACCTGCGGGCAAACTCTTGTGTGGCCAGAAGCCTCTGCTTCCCGAGGAGATGCTGTCTAGGAACAAGACTGCTGGTCACAAGTACTTTGTATTTGAAACCTCAGAGGTTACGCTGTGTCCAGGGTCAGCACAACGACCCTGCAGCCCCACCCTCAGGGGTTCCAGGAGCCCGTTAAGATGGCCAGCACTGGTTCCCCGGCACTCGGTTCTTTGCACAAGCTGCATGGGGGGGGGCCTGCCAGGGCAAGCCTCTCCCATTCTGGCCCCAGCACACGGCCCCCCACCATCAGTGGTCTCCCACGAGTCCCGGCAGCCCCGGGCGCCCAGCCAAGGTACCTTGCCTGTAGAGCGCAGCCGCGTAGCGGGACATGTTACTGGTGGTCTGGGAGGAGCAGAAGGTCTGCTTGTCCATCAGCTTTCTGGGAACACAGAGAGAACCGGTGTCCAGGGCAGGAAGCACCAGACCCAGGCCTGGCAGGCACTGCCCCGTCCACCCAGCGCCCAAGCCCATAGGGCAGGCCCGTGGGCCGCAGGAGGGATGGGGTGACAGAACCGAAGGCCCATGGAGGGCCCAAGAGACAAGCAGGGGAGGGAGCCCCACTCCCTCAGGGGCCCAGGCGGGACTTGGTGGGAGGAGCCATCTCAGGAGGCCATTCCCCACGAGGAGGGGTCTGCAACAGGCCCAGGCACAGGAAGACGGGCCAGCCGGTGTCCTTAGGGCCTCACGAGACCCACGTGTCAACAGAGGGACACTTGGGCCCAGGGCCAGGACTCACGAGGAGTACGTGCTGGTCTCGTCTGCGCAGGCGCCGTCCACGTTCAGCGCAATCTGCTCCCCTTTGCTGCGGCAATAGTTGGGGTTCACAGTGTCGATGGCCATCTCAAGCTCCACCTGGAGACACGGAGCACCCCCACCAGCCATGAGAAACCCAAGGCACGGTCCTCAGTGGACACCCCCGACGGCACCAGTCCTAGCGCTGCCCGGGGCCGACACATGTCCCTCCCCAGGGGCCAGTGGGCTGCAGCCGACACCACAGGCCACACGCCCCGCTTCCCAGAGGGACCAGGGCTCTGGGGGGGGGGTCATGTCGCTGTGCGCGCCCCTCAGCCCCTGCTCCACTCCTGGAGATTTCTCGTAAAATCCTCACTTCCACTTCCCCCCAAAAGGTCAGCAGCACCCGCGATGCTAGACGCTGGAATGCTGTGTCTCCGTTGCAACAGGCGTGCGCTGCAGCCGCCCGGATGGCCTGCGTCCAGTTACCCCCCCCCGCCCCCCCCCCCCCGGCCTCCCAGGCATGGACCTCTCACACCGGGTCTGTCCCATGCTGTGCTCAGCGGGAGCCCCTCAGCCTGAAGGCTCCTGCACTCTGAGCCCACGGTCCTGCGTGCTGCTGGTTCTCCTCTCGCCCATTCGCCCCTCCGAGCTCCACGTCCCCAGCACCCCTCTTCCTGCCTCCCTCCGCCAGCGCCCCCACAGCCCCACCTCCAGCCCACAGAGCAGCCCACCTTCTGCTGCTTGGGCTTGATCTTGGCGGAGAGGTGCGGAATGTCGTCGTAAGTCATCGAGGCTGGACGCACAGGGTACTGGGGAGAGAGGGGACCATCAGTGCACCTCACCCGGCCCCGGCCAGGGCCACTCAGAACTCCAGCCAGGACACCCCGTGGTCCCCCCACCCCCACTGAACCCAGGGGACCCTGGTCTCTGCCGTCTCACAGCTCCACCGCCCCCTTCCACAGAACTGCTCCCGCTCCGACTTCCGAGGGACATGCCCAAGCCTCGGGAACCCGAAGCCCACACATCGCCCCGTGGACTTGGGCGCCCAGATAACGCCATCCTGCGAGTCACACGTGAGGTGCAACGTAGAACTGGCAGTCTGCAGGCCACCAAGCAGAGAAGGGAAGGGCCCCGGGCCACACGGGAGCAGAGAGAGACACAGAACTGGCTGAGGACTGCTTGCTGCTGAGGCCGGGCCCGGCCACACGGGAGTCAGTGTCCAGTCTCCCTTCTTTCGCTCACACGTGGCTGTCCTCACACAGAGAGCCGAGGACAGGAGGGAGCTGGTCTGCCACTGGCCCCACAGCCTCGCAGGTCTCAGCCCACCATGTGCAGGATGACTTCTGTGTCACACCTGAGGCACATGTCCTCGTCAGTCCTTACACTTCTCTGTCCCCCACTGCACGCCTGCTGCTGGGTAGATGGAGGGGTCAGTCTGGACCCACTCTCAAAAGGCACCACGACAACCTTGGGAGTGCACTGGGGGTGGGGGTGGCATCGAGTCAGGGGGCCAGCTCGGGTCAGACACATTCCAGCCCAGAACACGGCTGTTTATGAAAAGCTCACTCCCACAGCAGCACAGGGACCCCTGGCTTCTGGCTGGCACTGGGGGCAGGGGCGGCTGGACCTCAGCCCGTCTGGCCTGAGCCCCAAGAGGGGCCAGGGCTGGGGAGGATGGGGGTGAAGGACACAGTTCTGGGACCACACTGGCCTGAGCCCTGGCCCTAGTGCTGCCCCTCGACTTCCCTGGCACAGCATCCTCACCACGCAGGGCCTCAGCCTGTCACCCTGAACACACACAGGGTCCCTGCCACCAGCTTCAGTTCCACTGTCATTTGGCAGCCAGGGAAACAGACTCAGAAGTCCCACATGAAGGCCTGCGGCCCCAAGGCCCACAAAGGCAGAGCCTGTGGAGAGACCCCAGCCCTCACCCCCCACGAGCCTGGAGCCCTGCTGCGGTGGCTGTCCCAGCCCCAGGCCAAGCTACCAGCCTCCCACTCCAGGCTTTCTCACCTGGGACCTGGGGACAAGAGTACTTAAAACAATAACCTGACTGTCAGGGACAGACAATGGTGCCAACGCTGAGTCCCCTAGGGACACGCCGACGTCCACTCAGACACCTGTCGAGATGCTCACAGCAGCCAAGAGGGGGAAGCCACCCCCACGGCCACCAGCTGATGCACGGACAGACAAAACGTGGGGTGCAGTGGATGGGATGGGAATCCGGACCACAGAGCGCTCCTCTGTGAACGGCCACGAGGCGCTGATACCCCACTGAGCCCTGAAAACTTCACGCTAAGGCACGGAGGCCAGACACAAAAGGCCACCTAGTGCGTGATTCCAGAGCAGGCCAATTCAGGGGCAGAAAACATAGTCCCGGTTGTGGGGCTGCCGGGTGGGTGAGGGGAAGGGCAAGAACGTCCCAGAACTGACTGCGGCACAGGCTGCAGGGTCCCGGGGACGAGAGCCCAGTGTGGTGGCCGCTGTTATGAAATGACAGTCACAACCAGCACCACAGGTAACGGAGGGAGGAAATGAGGTAACAGTGAAGTGTGCCGTCATCCTCAGCACTGGGAGCCACCGCCGGGAGGGGTCTCAGGGACACTATCACCACTCTGCAATGCAAGGAGGGAACCTGAGGCAGAGATCAGGGAACTCGGCCCAGGCTGGCAGCTAAGGGGAAACAGAGCTGGGCCCCAATGACAACAGGTGACCCCAAGCCCGAGCTCTAACCAAAGCTCAGCTCTGTTTCCGTGGCTGCCTCGGTTTCTTGGAGACGAGAGACTATGTGATGTACCCACAAGAATGAAGAGAACTGCCTGACCAGGCGGTGGCACAGTGGATGGAGCGTCGGACTGGGATGCGGAAGACCCAGGTTCGAGACCCCGAGCTCGCCAGCTTGAGTGCGGGCCCATCTGGCTTGAGCAAAAGCTCACCAGCTTGGACCCAAGGTCGCTGGCTCCAGCAAGGGGTGGCTCGGTCTGCTGAAGGCCCGCGGTCAAGGCTCATGTGAGAAAGCAATCAATGAACAACTAAGGTGTCACAACAAAAAACTAATGATTGATGCTTCTCATTTCTCTCTGTTCCTGTCTGTCCCTGTCTATCCCTCTCTCTGATTCTCTCAAAAAAGAACGAAGAGAACTGTCCCATTCCCCACGCTGGGGTCCCCAGTGGCTCCCGGCCCCCCGCCTCACCCTCACCCACTTCCCCGTCACCTCCAGGCCCGGTTACCTGAAACAGATAGAGCTTCTCTGCCAAGCTTTTGGCCAAGTACACGTCAATCTGGGGACAAGGGAAGAAGACTTAAGCAGGGGACAGACCCCGGCCCGAGCTGCCTGTTCCCAGAAGGGGCACCTGAGGCTAGAGGGAAGAGCTCAGCTGTGGCTAAAACCAAAGGGAGGCTGGTCTCCAACCTGGACATGCCCGGGGCCTCCCTACAGCCCCCAGGTTCACTACAACCCAGTAGAATGGTCCTCCGGGGGCTGCCCGACCAGGCTGCAGCCTGGAGTGGGACTAAAGGCTTTTCTGAGGAGAAGGAGGCATGGAGGCCGTCTTCCTGTCCCACCCCCCAGACCACCCGCCCAAGGCGGTCTGTCTACAAGCCCTGCCCCCCAGCTCCTCATAGGAACCATGTACTCTCCCACCTTCTGGTTCTCAGGCACAGGACAGGCACATATGAGGGGCCTTCTAGGTGCATGGAATAGCACATGCAAAGGCCCAGAGGCTCTAGAACGTGTTCCGATCTAGGCAACGGAAACCTCCTCCCACTATCTGCTCCTGAGACTCCTCCCCATCACCTCTGCCCAGAGCTGCCCAGCTGCCCGAGGGGGGCACAGACGGCCAGCTGGACTCAGCGAAGAACTGCCGAGTGACTGAGGTCAAGGGGAGATGTCAGACCCATTCATTCCCTCGACAGATCACGCCACCGAGCCTCTATGACACGCAAGGAACTGGACTCTGTGGCGTGAACAGAAAGACAGCTCTTCCCTCCCCAAGCATACATGCCAGCAAAGGAGACCTGTGTCTAAGAGCTAATGAGTGTTGCGTCAAGTGCAAGGCCAGGCCGAGGTCAGGGAAGCCGCCAGACCAGAGAGACCTGAGGGAGTGAGAGGGTCAGCCAGGCAGGTGCCTGGGGAAAGAGGGCCCCAGGCCTGAGGACAGATGGACGGCGCCGGCCCAGCCTGGCCGCCCTGAGCACTGGCACTTCTCCCTGGCAGCCCGGCCGCGGGTGGGGAGCAGCAGTTACCTCTTGTACGACTGGGTCATCCTCTTCATTGGCCATACTAGGGGGCCGCCGGCCGTGAGGTCCTCAGACTCACCTGCAGGGAGAGCAGAAGGCCCGTCAGTCAGCTGCCCGGTCGACACCCCGCAGCACCCACCCTGTAAGACGCCGCTTGGGGCACAGGAGCTCAGAAAGAAGCCCACCTTCTTTCTGCATGTACGGTGGGGTACACGGTGGGCGGCCAACTATGTAACCCATCACCCCCACCAGGAAAAAGAAACCAAGCAACAGTCAGGAGCCGGGAGGGAGCTGCACCTGTCGTCACAAAGAAGGCGACAGCAGGAGCCGGGCTGGCTGAGCGGCCATGGCTACGGCCTCAGGACCAACGGGACCACGGGGAAGTGGGAAGGAGAGCCGGAGGCTTCCGGTCAAGATGGTGGAGAAGGCAAGAGCAGAGCTCGCTTCTCTCCACGGCCACGTCAAGATCACGCTCAACTGTGTGCCCGCCAGCCTCGAGGACCACCGAACCCTGAACAGACAGACCCCATCACTAAGCGCGCAGAGAAGCCACGTAAAGGCTGGGAGGAGGGAAGGAGACCGAAACAGGCTGGCCCCACACCCACCTGTGGGTGTTGAGAGTGAGAAGGAAGCCCCCAGGAGCGGGGCGGCCCTGCCTTCCCGGGCCCCCAGCGCGGAGCACCAGAGGGAGGAAGAGAAGCCCTCACCACAGCTGGCAACCCGGGTGCCCCGCAGAGGGACGAGCTCAGACGCCCTCACAAGCACGCTGGCCCCTGGCTCCTCCAGCTCTGGGGCAGCAGCTCAGGAGGCCCAGGGACAGGCAGGGAGGGGCTGACCGGCTTCAGGACGAGGCTGGAGGGGCAGCGTACGTGCGGGGCAGCTCCTCCGGGGACAGAGGTGCTGGCAGGTGCTTGTCCCTCTGCTGCACCTTCTCCTGCCCAGCCGAGTATCAGGGACACGGGAGGGGCTGCTAGACTCTGAGCTCTCCTCGAACCTGGGGACCCCCTTTCCTCACAGGTGATTCCCCGAGACCCCCTGCCCAAGGCTTTTTGGTGACTCTGTCCCTGATATTTAATTTTCAAGCTGACTCTAAGCCCGACCCCAGTGAGACGACTCTCCTCTCTGTAAAGTTGTGTATAAAATCGACCCTCCCACACTTTTCCCTGACGTATCTAACACAGCCCTATGAGGCAGCCTGCTGGCCTCATTTCATGAGGAGGACACTCAAACTAGTGGACTGAGACACTTCCTGGGCCTCACCAAGGCCACACAGCAACCGAGAGGATCCATGCAGGGGTGTCCAGGGGAGGGAAGGGAAAGGCATTCCTGCTGAAGACGGGGTGCTGGCACCTGGTCTTAAATGAGAGTAGGATTTGGCCTGACCAGTGGTGGTGCAGTGGATGGAGAGTCAACCTGGGTCGCTGAGGACCCAGGTTCGAAACCCAAGGCCTCCTCCGGGTTGAGCGTAGAATCATAGACATGACCCCATGGTCGCTGGCTTGAAGCCCAAGGTCACTGGCTTGAGCAAAGGGTCACTCAGTCTGCTGGAGCCCCCACCCCCGGCAAGGCACATATGAGAAAGCAATCAATGAACAACTAAGGTGTAAGGCAGGGGTCGGGAACCTTTTTGGCTGAGAGAGCCATGAACGCCACATATTTTAAAATGTAATTCCGTGAGAGCCATACAATATGTTTAACACTAAATACAAGTACATGTGTGCATTTTATGTAAGACCAACACTTTTGAAGTACAATAAGTCTCTGAATTCTTTTTAATAACGTTGTTATGCTGTTGCTAACCAATGATGAGTAAAGTACTTCTTAACATTAATGCGACTTCTGGTGCTGCATGGTTTTGCTGATGGCTTTGTAGTCTGGTTGATACGTGGTGAGGTTAAGCTTCATGCAGGCGTTGAGACTTCCATCCATTAAACATGATCGTAGGTTGGTCTTAACGTTCTTTAGATGTGAGAAAGACTGCTCACATGCATACGTAGAGCCAAACATTGTCAGTACAGCAGTACTCACACGCTGCAGTGTGTGGTATGTGACAGGAAGCGCGTTCTAAGTTTTGACAATCAGCTGGTCTGCGGGTTGAAGTTTCTTCATTTCTCCCCACTTGTGTTTGCTCTCCAACTCTGCTTGCTGTCGTGCAAGTCTTTCCAAATCTTCATCCAGTGACTTGAACTTATTCACCCACAT
The DNA here is from genome assembly GCA_037038555.1 of Rhynchonycteris naso. Classification (NCBI taxonomy): domain Eukaryota; kingdom Metazoa; phylum Chordata; class Mammalia; order Chiroptera; family Emballonuridae; genus Rhynchonycteris; species Rhynchonycteris naso. Next base: position 206,269,507 of record CM073000.1, read on the forward strand.
GTCTGAGGCCTTCAGGTCAGCAGCTTGGAGCTCAAAATCTCTGATGGAAACACGGGGGATGTAACTCAGGTAGGCGCTGTTCACGTGAACAGTTCTTGCCGACAGAGGCATGTCTTTTATTCGTTTGATTATCTTGTCTTTATCTGAAAAGTCGTCCGACAGTTCACTGGCAACATCAAGCATGAATGTTTGGCGTACTCCCCATCTGTGAATGGCTTTCCGTTTCTCACAATTGCTAAAGCACCAGCAAAGCTAGCCGAATTCCAGTCACCTTGTTGGGTCCAAACACGGAGTTGCTGCTGACTAGCTTGCACTCTGCACAGTAGCTCTTGACATGCTTTCTTCCTGCTGTCCCCCGCTAGATGTTTTGATGCAAATGTAGTATGGCGTGTGTCAAAGTGCCGCTTTATATTTGACTGTTTCATCGATGCAGTTTTCTCATTGCATATTAGACACACTGCAGAACCTGCTCTCTCCACAAAGGTGATTTCCTCTGTCCATTCCTACTGAAAAGTACGATACTCCTCATCTTTTTTTCTTTTAGCCATCTTCTTCATCAAAAGGGTTTCTGCAATTAGCTAGCTGACGACTGATTAAAAGGAGGGAAGTTTCTTCCTGACCTCACAAGGACCCGTGTACGTTACACATTATCCAATAAAAATTTGGTGTTGTCCCGGAGGACAGCTGTGATTGGCTCCAGCCACCCACAACCATGAACATGAGCGGTAGGAAATGAATGGATTGTAATATATGAGAATGTTCTATATTTTTAACATTATTTATTTTTATTAAATATTTGTCTTCGAGCCAGATGCAGCCATCAAAAGAGCCACATCTGGCTTGCGAGCCATAGGTTCCCGACCCTTGGTGTAAGGTGATGCAGCTACAAGTTGACGCCTCTCATCTCTCTCCCTTCCTGTCTCTGTCTCCCTGTCTGTCTCTCTCAGCTAAAGAAAGACAGAAGGACTTGGAGGAGCCGTGGGAGCAGTCTCCACGGGAGCAGTCTCCACGGGGCGCCGGGTGAGCGTTTCAGCTGGGCTGACTCTCCAAAGGGGAGATGGTTCATTAGCAAAGCACCTGGGCACCCTCAGACCTCAGCAGTCCCCAAAACCTCTACTTCCACTTTGGGGTAAGACCAGCACACTTTCTGTCTTGACTCTTTGGTAAATGGGCATAATACCTTCACCTCGGATTCAAGTTGTCAAAGACCCTGGTCCCAGCCGTGTGAAATCATCCCCCTCCCTGCAGACCCTGTTCCATGTTCCATACTCTGCTCAGGCCAAAACCCTGGCACCACCCTCAATGCTTCTCTCTCATTCCACTTGTGCAAATCCTAACACTTCTACCTTCAAAGTACACCTGGGACCTGGCCACTCCCACCGCCGCCTCCCCGTCCAGCCAGCTCCTCCCCAGCCTGTGACAGCCACAGCCCCCCAACAGGTCTCTGCTTTCACCCTTCTCCTCAACGATCTGTCCCCAGCCCCATGGCCAGCTGCACTCTGAAAGCCAGGTCGGGTCAGGCCACCCCTCCACCTGCAAAGGTCTCCCATCTAGTCCTGGGAGGGCAGAAACAACTCCCCCCTCCACCTTTACCTCTCAGGCCTGGCTGCTCACAGGCCCCCTTCTCCCCTCAACCCCCATGCCCACCTCTAGGCTGGGTGACTGCTCAGCCCTGAGACCAGCAGGGCTCCCTCCTGCACCTCTTTTGGGTGTTTGCTCAAACGTCACCTCATCAGTACGACCGTCTCTGTCCACCCAATTCAAAACTGCACCCCCTTCCCTGGGCAGGTTTCCCCACAGCAAGTGTCACCGTGTGACAGTGTAGAGCTCTGTTTATTTTCTGTCCCACCTCCAACCGCCACTCCGCTGGAAGCTCCACGAAGGCAGAGATCCTGGTCGAGTCTATCTGGTGCTGTACCCCTGTGCCCAGCACACACATGGTAGTCGTGTGAAGGAATGAATCACAGAATGTCATTTAATGGGGGCTTCTGAATTGCGGGTAATCTCGGGTGGGGAGGGGACAAGAGGGAAGCAGGCCACTGCAACAAGTTAGGAGATGGAAGACGGGGAGGAAAATCAAAAGCCCCAAGTCCACACCCCTTTGGGTGCCTTCCAAGGCCCAGGCAGCCTGACCTGTGGTGGCGCAGTGGGTAAAGCACTGACCTTAAATGATGAGGTCACCAGTTTGAAACCCTGGGCTTGCCCGATCAAGGCACATAGGAGAAGCAACTACGAGCTGATGCTTCCCGCTCCCCTTCTTCTCTCTCACTCCACCCCTCCCCAAAGTAAATAAATACCATCTTTGGGAGCAAAAAAAAAAAAGGCCCAGCCCAGATGGGCTGTGGATAGAAGAGCAAGGACCCCCACCCATTTCCCTGACTTCCAAGTCCCACAGATGTCAAGTGTCTACCTTCCTTTCCGCTGGCTCCGTGGACAACTGAGAGACGAGGGACTTCCAGGTGTGGTCTGACGCAATCATTCTGACCCACAGGCGCTCTCTCCCGTGGTCAGGCGCCGCTGGCCTCCAGACAGGATGTCTGACTGGGTCAAAGCATGGGTTTCCACCTCCCGCCACCCTCTCACCACCCCATCAGACTCTGCAGCCTGGCAAAGTTCTCAGCCTAAGATGCACAGTAAGAAGCCCATTTCATAGAGATACAGACGACCCAGGACATACACAGCGCCGTGTAACAAAACAAGGTTTCACGACCCTAACCGTCTCGACTCCCTGTAGGGCATGGAGGTTCTCTCTACCCGTACTTAAAAATCAAAAATGCTGGCTCCTATCCCAAGTCGATTTCACATCCCACAAGTATATCCTGACTTGCAATTTGAAAAGTATTGCCCCAGCAAGTCCCCTCCTTCCCACTTCTGATCCTCCCAGGAACACCCAGAAGTGTCCTTGTATATATATATAAAAAAAAGTAAATCACATCATCCCCCTGGCTCAAAACCCTTGACTGTCACCCACAACAAAAAGCCAAACTCCCTTCCATGGCCCCAAGGCCCTACATACTCTTATCCTTGCCATTCCCTTATCATCCACTTGGCCACTTGCTGGGCCTGCATGCCCCAGCCTACCTCAGGACCTTTGCACATCCTGCCCCCCCCCATCATTACAAGGTTGGCTGTTCCCTTTCATTAGCTATAACTATCAACCCTTCCAGGAGGAAATAGGTTCCCTGACCACCATCCTAAAGCATCCCCCAGTCCAGCCACGTATTGCATCTCCTCACTCTAGGTCCTCTGTGGGTCATCGCACCACGTGAAACTACGTCCCTAGTTGCTTGCATGTTGTCTATCTTTCGCGCTGGGCATGAATACAAGTTCCAACATGGCCTCTCAGTGTTTCAACTAGAAAGTGGAAACAATTACACTTATTTCATCCAGTTGTTAAGGGGGTTTACTCTGTCTCTCTCTTAAAAAAATAAAATCACACTGTTCTCCTAAAATAGTGCCTGGCACAATATATATTGTACAAAGAATAACTGAATGAACGAGTAGGTGCGATCCGGCGGTCCCAACCCGGAGAGCCTCAGGGAGCACCCACCACAGGGCAGCACTCACGCCTGGGGCCTCTTGGGCACCTGAGAACAGGCAGGGGCTGTGACCCAGGTGGGAGCCCACACCGGAGGCCAAGCTGTGGCTCAGCAGGGAGTCCCGCGGCCACAGGGATCCTTCATGGCCTTGGGCATAGCAAACTTCCCCCAACAGTGAGGGGCTCAACAAACAGCAAGGGACCAGGGACACCAGTTGCAGCTAAAGCAGGTGGGGCGTTGTGTTAGGTGTGCATCTGTGTGGCACCCAGAACTCAAACCTGTCCTGTCAGCCCATCAAAAAAAACAGAGGCAACTTCAAAGCGCTCCAGCTACTGGAGGGAGCGACAGAGGTCACAGAAGACACAAGAAAGACAAAGCGGCCACCGGGCAAAGGCGGGCCCCAGGGCCAACAACAGTCTCAAGGCCGGGCTTCTTTCTGGTTGCCTCTCAAACCCCTAGGACAAGGCACCACCCTTCTAAGTCACCGGTCTCCAACTCTGTTCCAGGCCGCGCTGGCCCTCCGTGAGTCCGGTCAGTCCCTCCTGCAAGGACCTCACCATCCACTCCCACCTGGTGGCCTTCTGCACCACCGCCCTGCCCACCGCGAGGTGTCACCCCGCGGAGGAAACAAGGTCAAGGCAGCCAGGGGCCGAGTGGGGGGGAGGGACAGCCACCTGGGTCCAGCTGGTGTCCAAGACCCTGATTCTCGTTCACACCTAAGAGCAGGCGGTCTGGTGCAGCGGGCAAGAGCCCGGACTGCGGAGCACGACTGTGCGGGTTCAAGTCCCGCGTGTGCCGCCCGGGAACGCGCCCGCCTGCCCCCGGGGGTGCGGGGTCCGCGTGCCCGCCGTTCTCGTCCTTTTTTTTTTTTTTTTTTTTTTTTTTGTTCGCAGCGGTGACGACAGGCGCAGCCCCACGGGGGGACCACGGTGAGGGGACAAACCCAGTGTGACCAGTGCGACCCGAGGAAGGTGTGCCGTCCCCGCTGTCGCCTATTCCGCCCTCGCTCCACCCCGCGAGGGGCACTGAGGTCTACGAGCCCCGTTTCCCGGAGGAACTGCGGGGGGCACCGGCTGAGCCCCCCGCCCGGGCAGGCCGAGCGGAGGCCCGACAGAGGGGACGCAGAAGCCGGGCCGGGCCGCTGGAGGACAGGCCGGCTAGAGCCCATCGCGGGCAGGCCGCGGCCCCGAGCCTCCCTCGCCGGGGTCCGGCCCCCGCCCCGTGCCCCCTACGGGCCGCCACGCCCGCGGCCGCCTCCGGGCAAGCGCTCCGGCCGCGGGCCCAGCCGGACCGGGCCGGGCCAGGCGGCCGGACCCTGAGTCAGCGCCCGCGGGCGCGGCCTGGCGGGCTGCCCCCGGGCCGAGGTCGGAGCGCGCGGCCGGCTGGGTCTCCTCCCGGCAGGACCGCGGGGCAGCCCCGGGGCTCCCGGCCTCGCACGGCGGCCCAGCCCCCAGCTCCCGCCGCGAGTGGACCCGGCCCCCAGCCCGGCGGGCGCGGCCGGCTCGGCACTCACCTCTGCGCGGCGGCCGCGCTCGCGGGCGGGCGGGCGGGCGGCGGCAACGGCCCGGGGGCCCGCGGTCTGCGAGGCGGCGGCGGCCCAGTGCGCGGCTCAGGCGGCGGCCATGTTGCTGGCGGACTAACTCCGGCGGACACGTGGGGGGAGCGGGGCGGGGCCTCGCGCTTCCTTTTACCCACAACGCCCCGCGCCGGCGCGCTCAGGCCCCGCCCCCTCCGCCGCGCCGCTGGTTCGCTCGCTCGCTCGCTCGTTCCGCCGGGCGGCTGGGGGGCGCTCGTGCACCGGCAAAACGGCGAGCGGCGGCCCGGCGGGAGCAGAGCAGGGACGCCAAAAAAAAAGGAAACCGCCTTGGCAGCGGTGGGATTCGAACCCACGCCCCCGAAGAGACTGGAGCCTTAATCCAGCGCCTTAGACCGCTCGGCCACGCTACCCGGATGCCACCGGGCTGCCCCAGTCAACCCCTTAGTACCCACGCGCACACTTTTCCTGCAGCCCGACACGCGTTCTGCGACGGGGACACGAATACCTCGCTCAGAGGACCTAGGCGCTCCGTCCGCTCTTTGAACCCCCGCGCGTTCCAGTTGGGCTCAGACCCCGGAAGGCCGTGGCAGAATCTGTCTTCTGAGTATAAATAACCGGGAGCCTTAATAAGACGAAGTGAACCCCAGGAGCCTTAGGTGGACCCCTGGAAACTCGGGGAGGCTGCCGCAGGAACTCCCCGGGGGGCGCTCGGGAGGTCGGGGCACAGGTCAAAGGTGAGTGGTTACAAAGAAGGACAACCGGGGACCCGCCCCCTGAACCCCCCCAGCAGATGGAACCATATTAGGAACCAGCTAACTCGAAGGTCCCTCTGTTCTCTTTTGCTGTGAATTTATACGGATTTAGGGATCCTTAGAAAAGAGATGTTTTTATTATTATTATTATTATTGAGGATGGGATTTTACAGAAGTAGTAGCGTGCTACGACGGCAGTGGACTTCTTTTTTTTTCACCCTACTGTTATTTTAAAATAGTCGATCTCTATCCACGTTGATCTGTGTAACTGTATCTATTCTTGTGGATCTGTGTAACTTGAAAATGGAGGGAAGCTGCTTGACCTACTACCGTGGAGCCGTGGGGTAAGGCGTCCACCTGCAACGCGGAGGTCTGGGGTTCCAGACCCTGGGGCTCGCGGTGGCAAGGTACCTTCTCCTCTTGCTTTAAAAGTGAATTCATTTAAAAAAAAAAAAAAAGTACAGTAAAAGATAAAGGAATGACCCACATTCTCACCACCAGTTCTTTTTTCCTCTGTGCATAGGTGTATACCTTCTATTCAAACTTATGTAGGGAATGGTATGACTATGTTGTCTGTTTAAAAAGCCATGAAACATTGTATTTGATCATTACAAATAAAAAGAAAGCCCCTTCCCAATCATCCTCCCCTGGTTATAACCTGTTTCTGTGAATTTGATGTGTATCCTTCTAATCCACTTCTTATACTTCCACGTGTGTGTGTGTGTGTGTGTGTGTGTGTGTGTGTGTATTTGTGTGTATATATACCCATGAACAATGTATGGTATGATCTTCCCTATGTTTTTCTTTTATAGAAACATTACTACATTGAGCCAATACCATTCTGAAGCTTGGTTTTCTACTCCAACATTATGTTTCTGAGGCCTGTTATGACACTCATGGATCTAATTGATTCCACGCTATGAAAATGGACATTTAAGTTGTTTATATTCAGTTGCTATATGCAAGAAAAGTGTTTTTTTTTAAAAAAAAAAAGAATGAGAAGGTATTATATCCAAGTTTCTGGCTAATAATATCCATTTGGCACCCACCCTAACATTTGACATTCTATAGTTCTCCTTCATTTCCTCTTTAAGCTGTTTTATTTCTCTGTTTACCTTTACCATAAGTGCTGAAGTGCAAGAGTTCACGGTACTGTAAGAGAGTTTGTTGCTTTTAAAGGAATTCTTTTAAAACACAGAAGCAGCCATCTATTGGGGATATTGTCCTTGAGATGAATGGGGCCATAGATCTAGTCATGGTGCTTTTCTATTCAGAAGGACTGTATTTGTTTGTGACTTGCAATGCTGGGTTTTCTAAAAGGAAATATCCCCCATAGTGAAAGATAAATTGCTGGAGTCTCTGCCTAATCCCAGTCTTCTGGGAATTGCCTGACCAGCCCAGATTGCTGGTCCCTGGAAGCCACCTTTGTTGCTGTGCATCTCTGCCTTCACACCGTGGCCAGGGATGGGAGTCAGCCGGTTCCCACCAGTTTGCCAGAACCCATTCCTAATTTTTTTTGTTGAGCTCGGTGAACTGGTTGTTAAAATGGCACTTCTCATCAGAGTTCTCTCTAAGGTGGACGCCTGGGCAGCCGCCCTATGTGGAAATCATAAATCTACATTCCTGACCCTTTTTCAACGTTCATCTGTGCAACAGCGTATTCTAAGCGCCTGTAGTCATGTTCACGCCATTCGTAGGTGAAAAATATTGCGAGTGAGGACGCCGATCAAGAAGCAATATAGAAATGTCTTAAATAACAGTGTTTTTTTTTTTTTTTATTGTCAGGTATTAATATTTTTTTTCATTAATATTTTAAAACTTTTTCTTATAACATAATCCAGTTTTGTGTACCTCTTTTATTGTTCTTATTTAAGTATTCAATGCATGAAATAATAAACCACCTTTCAGGATATCATTTTCTCATACTTAAAATGTTCATTAGGGCAGAGAACCTGTTGTTAAATTATTTGAATCCCACCCTTGGAAGGGTGCCACCCAGCCAGGGAGCCTGTGGCTTAATTTGACTCAACACAGCAAATCTAATTTAGATCTAGTACTTTTTTTTTTTTCACATTTTACTGTCTCTAAAATTGACCTGCATCGACTGATCAATGGCATCGTTTATTTCATTAACTCTTTAAAATAACGGTGCATCTTAAGATCGTCTTAGATTCAAACACACATCATACTCAACGCATGAATTAGTATAATAATTTTTTAAAATTTATTGATTGATTTTACAGAGAGAGGACGAGAGAGAGAGACAGACAGAAGCCTCGATCTGTTCCTGTACGTGCCCTGCCCAGGGATCGAACCGGCAACTTCGGTGCTTCCGGACAATGCTCTAACCCAGTGGTCGGCAAACTCATTAGTCAGCAGAGCCAGATATCAACGGTACAACGATTGAAATTTATTTGAGAGCCAAATGTTTTAAACTTAAACTATACAGGCAGGTACATTCCTTATCAAGGTAGCGCCCGCACGTGGTCTTCTGTGGAAGAGCCACGCTCAAGGGGCCAAAGAGCCGCCGGTGGCTCTCGAACCGCGGTTTGCCGACCAGGGCTCTAACCAGTAATTAAGTAGTCTTAATTACTGAAAGAAAATGTCACTTAAATAGAACCATCCACCGAGGGCTCCTAGACTTTGTTCTTTTTAAGTGACATTTTCTTTCAGTAATTAAGACTACACTTTTTTATTTTTCCAAATTGATGCTCCTTAATATTAAAAAAGCTCTAATTCTTTGGAATGGGTTTAGCTTAGAATGGGGGCCAACTAAAACTGTGCATCAAGTCAGAAAGAAATCTACTCACTGTATAGAGAAAGGAAATCAAGTGGATTCCTCAAAAGGGATCGTAAAAAGAATAAAACAAACCCAGTTCCAACCAGATGGTGAAAACTGGGTTGTTTCTCAGATTCCCTGATTGCTGACCTAGGATGCAGTCTTTCTGGAGGTATTTCTAATTCAATGGCTAAATTCCACGACAGCCCGTCTGCTCGCCACCCGGCATCCAAAATTCTGTTGCTGCCGACGCCTCTTCACCTTCATCCTTGGGCTTCTGCCCTTGACACCATCTCTTTCTGGTCGTGTTAGTGGGGATTCGGGAGCATGCCCCTAAGCAGGTGTCTGTTCAACCTACCCTCACAGCTATATGCTCCTGTGCACATTTCTTAAAATTAAAAAAAAAAAAAAAAAAAATCCATTCGCTTAAAACCAAATGATCAGACCCATGGCCAAGGCTTTCTTCAAGCTTTTGGATCACAAAACATGTTGAATATCTGCCTACCCCTCTGTCAAATTGATGACAACTCTGTCAAGATGATTCTGGCTGTTTTATCACTGAGGAAAATAAAACACCACGGAACAAAGAGGGGCTCCCCGACTTGATCTAAAGCAGGACAGCACACAGGCGACATCCGGAAGGCTTCTTACAAAATCAGAACTGATTAGAAATGTTCAAAACCAGAAAACCTGGCATTAAAAAAAAAAAAAAAAGTCGAGTTTTCAGCAGCTCTGAAAAACCGGGAAATGGGCCCATACTCTCCACGATGACAACCACCCTTTGGAGCGGGGGTCCCCATTGCCCCTTTTTATACGGGGTGACCTCCAGCTCAGCTCCGCCTCCAGCCAGCCAGCTCCTCCACGTTGGGTACCAGGGAACATTCCAATTTCAAAGCCAAAGGGAAGAAACCACTTTATTTGGAAACACAAAATGGAACTTAATACACATGCCCCCCCAAAAAAAGTCTATACTAGCAAGCGACTTCTCTGAATCCTACCCAGTGTCTGTCTACCCTGTCTGGGCTAAATGGTTAGCCCAGAGATTGGAATGAGTAACAGTCATAAATCCACGCAGGACAAGCCTATGTTGTCTCCTTACACAAGCTGCATGTACTTGTGTAAACGTTTGTGGATTGGTAAACCATGTCAGTATGTAAGTAAATGTGTGTGGGAGGGGGGAGGGTGCGAATGAAGACACTGATATAGTTGGGTCATCAAGGTGGCATTGGATAAATTTCCATAGTACCTCAGGTGAGCGAGGGAAGAGGAATTTTCAGATGTCCTGGGGGCTGGGATTTTTTTTTTTTTTTCCCTTCTTCTATCCATAAAGTCTTCTCCCCCCCATCCCACCTAGGGCAAAACTGAAAGGGATATTACCATCCAGTTTCACTTTAAATTCGATTCCCAGGAGCCTCTAAGTAACAGCAGCTCTCAAATCCCAACTCCAGCTTCGTGGCTAACCAGCAGTATCACGGTGAGAGACTCGACTCCCCAGAATCTCCGTCTGTGATTGATGGGACCCCCAACTCTGCTCACTGGTCAATCTCCCAGAGACCACTGCCTGCTTCTGGTGCCTGAAGACTTAAAAGACAGCCTCTGGTACTTCCTCATTGGGGTGGACTGTCCTGGGCTTGCTTTCTTTCTTTCTTTCCACGCTTAACATTTGTGGGAAGAGATGCCCAACCACCTTTAGAACGTGGCACAAATTCAACTCTATATCCTGGCCATTGCAACCCCCTGGAGGAGAGGGAAACTACCCAACTCAGATTAAGGCCGTGTGGGCGGGTAGAAATGTGTGTGTGTGGGGGGGGGGCCAAGCCAATCCAGACAATGAACCATTAAGTGGCTGGAGAAACCAGAGCTGCAAAGAGTGCCTGCAGTGAGTGACCAGAGCTGCCTCTCCATCCGCCTGCATGCTGACCAAGCACCTACCCTGTGCCACAGCTCAATGTGTTGGGAGGCCGGGCGGGGCTGGAAAATTGAGATAACCCATGCCCAGAGCTTAATGCCATAGCTCGCCATCGAAGATCCAAGCAGAGGCTGTAAAACAACAACCCAGGCCGGCCACCTGCATTTGTGATAAAAGTTTTATTGGAACACCAGCCACGCCCATTCATTCAGGTATTTTGTCCACAGCTGCTTCTGCTCTGCCACAGCAAGAATGAGCCTCTGCAGACCCTGGACAGACCCACACAGCCTCAAATATTTACTGTCTGGCCCTTTACAAAAAAGGTCTGCCAGTCTCCGCGTTAAAGAAAAGTAGTGCACATAACTCAGAAATGAGACAGGTGTTCGGGGAACAAATGATTTGCGTAATAGAATCTCAGAGACAGAAGAGACTGGCTGAATTAATAACAACAAAAGAAGCATGAATTATATGAGGCTTGAGTACTTTGCAGAGGTAAGTGCCCTGGCTGGTTGGCTCAGTGGTAGAGTGTCAGCCTGGCATGTAGAAGTCCTGGGTTCAGTTCCTGGTCAGGGCACACAGGAGAAGCGTCCATCTGCTTCTCCACTTCTCTCTCTCTTTTCTCCTCTCCTCCTGCAGCCGTTCCATGATTGGAGTGAGTTGGCCCCAGGCACTGAGGATGGCTCCATGGCCTCTACCTCAGGTGCTAAAAATAGCTTGGTTGTCGAGCAACAGCTTAATGGCCCCAGATGGGCAGAGCATCACCCCCTAGTACCTTGGTCAGTAAACTCATTAGTTAACAGAGCCAAATATCAACAGTACAATGATTGAAATTTCTTCTGAGAGCCAAATTTTTTAAACTTAAACTATATAGGTAGGTACATTCCTTATCAAGGTAGCGCCTACACATGGTATTTTGTGGAAGAGCCACACTCAAGGGGCCACATGTGGCTCATGAGCCGCGGTTTGCCAACCAGGGCAGTGGGCTTTCTGGGTGGATCCCGGTTGGGGCGCATGTGGGAGTCTGTCTCTTTGTCCCCACCCTCCCGTTTCTCACTTAAGGAAAAAAAATATTTTTAATGAAGAGGTAAGTCATAATGATAAAGTTGCTTGTTGCTTACATTTAACATATACAGTTTAACTATATGCACTGATTTGAAACAAACAAACAAAAAAAAACAACTACTTCATCTGCCACAGATGGGAAAGGTGATCGGCTCCCACGTCTAAAGGAGATTGGCTGTGCTGAGTCCATATATAAGTAAGGCATACCGTCATTTATTTACAGGTAGATCCTCGACAGGGCCTCTCAAGGGTGACATTAGTGCTGCTTTATTTTTTCCTTTAGATCACACGCTAGACTTTGGAAACTAACACTTGCCCAGGCCCATGGCTCCACAGCAAGGACCTCTTTCAATGAACAGATAAGAACGGTCTGTACGGCACACTCTGCTTTCAGTTCTGATTTTTTAAACAAAGAAGGAGAGGAGCTCCTTCATCTCCTGGGGTTGATGGAAGAAGCAATCTTGTTTTCTTTGCTCTTGGAACGACCCACTGTAATTCTATAGATACGAATAGAATCCCCTTGAAAGGGAAAGCTCATTGCATACCACCAGCCACAAGCCTGGCACTGCGGAAGTGCCTAGAATGAGTGTCTCTAGTTCGTTCTTGCCCCCTCGATCTCCGATGTGGTTAGATAAACCTCAAGAGGCTTTGAATGAGAAGTACATCGGTCTAGCTTCAAGCAGAACATGTCCAGGATAAGGTCTGGACATCAGATGCTGAGAAAACAGGACAGAATCCTGTCCAAGGGGTCCTTGAGTCACACCGTGGCATGCTGCCACTAGAGGCAGAGTCCACGTCTGCTTGCAGGAAGGGCTTCCCCAGGGCAAGCCACTGTCCTTCCCTGTAAGAGTCTGGAGGCTAGCCCAGCCCCCACAGCGGCTGGTGAGCTGCCAGAGGCAGTCAACGTGTGCATACAAACACCACGCCTATCTCTAGAGCCCACTTATCCACGGAATCTGGCTGGCGTACAGGAAATGAGCTGCGTTTAGGGAAGGAAATTAAAACTGAAAGATGAAAAATCAGTCAGTGTGCGGGCCCACCCGCACGGCAGAAGGTGGAGCAGGGTGTGGTACCGTCTCACATGCATGGGACAGGGACCGTGCACGCTTCCAAGTGCCGAGCAGGGAGGCTTTGTTTGCACAAAGCCATGACGACACGTGATTCCACCGAGAGCTCCCACACAGCGGTACATTCCCCGCCTCACTCAGGGAACACAGGCCCCGTGGGCGCCTGAGACGGCAGTCCAGCCTGACAGCGCCGGTGAGTAAAGCCCTAATTTCTCCCAAGACTGAAAAGCACTTTCTTCCATCTCATGACAAAAAAAAAAAAAAAAACCACAAAACAATATAAAAGAACCTCAAAAAGAAATGCTGGTTCATTAGGCTGCTTTTCCAATCCCCCGTGCCCCCAAAATACTGCCCGAGGGGACAGCTACAGCATCTCTGCTGATAGCAAAGACATTTTTCAAGAGTCAAACAATGACAGACAGCTCTGGCCCGTTTGCTCAGTGGTTAGAACATCAGCCAGCCCAGCGTGTGGACATCCCAGGTTCAGTCCCCGGTCAGGGCACACAGGAGAAGCGCCCATCTGCTTCTCCACCCTTCCCCCTCTCCTTCCTCTCTGTCTCTCTCTTCCCCTTCCGCAGCCAGTGGCTCGACAGGTTCCAGTCGTGGCCCCAAGTTCTGAGAATAGCTCCATAGAAGCTCAATAGCCTCAGGTGCTAAAAATAGCTCAGTTGATCGGAACATTGGCCCAGATGGGGTTGCCGGGTGGATCCCAATAAAGGCGCCTGCAGGGGTCTGCCTGTCTTTCCTCCTCTCAACTAAAATAATAATAATAATAATAATAATAAAAAGGACATTCAAGCCTGACTGGGAGCAGCGCAGTGGATAGAGCATCAGCTTGGGATGCTGAGGAATACAGTTCGAATCCCCGAGGTCACAGGCTTGAGCGTGGGGTTGCTGGTTTGAGCAAGGGGTCACAGGCTCAGCTGGAGACCCCCACCCATCCCCGTCACTGCGTGTATAAGAAGCAATCAATGAACACCTAACGTGATGTAACTACGAGTTGATGCTTCTCATCTCTCTCCCTTCCTGTCTGTCTGTCTCTCTCAAAAAAAAACAACAGAAAAAAGATATACAAAAGTGGATTTACAACACACTAAAAATCCATGCCCTTTTCCCCAAAAACAACCCCTAAACAAGTCAGGAGGTCCTTCCTGCTCCGCCGCCTTCTGCTCAGGGCTGGCCCACACAGAGAGAGCTTCCCGAGCGGGTCACTCCTCCATCTGAGCCCAGGCCGCCTCCGCCTTCTGGTAGTACTGATTGGCCAGCCGGCCCTTCATGGCTTCCATCGCCACCTCGGCTGCCTGGGTGTACAGGTCACCTGCAAGATAGCAGAGCGGGTCACACACAGCTGAACCACCTGGTGCCTCTGCCAGCCCAGTGTCCCTGACCTCCCCGGGGAACAGCATCCAAACGGCCAGGAATGCCGTTTCTCCACAGGACCTGGGTGGAGCTCTGGCCAATCAGAGGAAGCCATCTCAATGAGCACTGGGATTGGCTGGGGGTGGGGTGGGTGAACCCAAGTGAGCCAATGAGAATCGGGCTATTTGGGGGCAGGTCCGAAGGTGGAAGAAATCAAGATTATAAACAGTCAACAGATCAGTTCTGCCGGCCATCGGCCAGCAAATAAATTTGCACCAGACGAACGAAAACACTTGATGTGCAGAGCTTTGGGGATTTAAGACGTGTCAAATATGGCATTCTAGAACTGTTATTACTTCCTTCTTTTCTTTTTTTTTTTTAAATACAACCTTAGAGAAAAAACTTTTAAACTTAGCCTCCTCCCATACCTGTGAAATGAGGAGTTCAGTACATTTATGAAAAGCAACAGAGAAAAAGAACAACCTAATGCGTGCCCCAACTGAACGGAGGTACATCTAGACAATGTGGTATATACAATGTGGCATATCTAGACAATGAAATACTATCTGGCAATTTAAAAAAATAAGTTTTTTTGCAACATGCATGAACCTTGAAAGTATTATGCTCTGTGAAAGAAGCCAGACGCAAAAGGCTATGTGTTGTACAATTTCACCTGTAGGAAATGTCCGGAACAGGCTAATCCACAAAGAGAAAAAGTAGGTTAGGGGTTTCCAGGAATGGGGCGCCGGGGGAGTGGGGTAGAGAAAGTCATGCTCACAGGGACTGGTTTTCTTGTTTGGCGTGGTGGAAATATTCTGAAACGAGACAGTAGTGCCTGACCTGTGGTGGCGCAGTGGTAAAGCATAGACCTGGGAACACTGAGGTCGCCAGTTCAAAACCCTGCACTGGTCTGGTCAAGGCACATATGGGAGTTGATGCTTCCAGCTCCTCCCCCCTTTCTCTCTCTCTCTCTCTCTCTCTCTCTCTCTCTCTCGTGTCTCCTCTCTAAAATGAATAAAATAAAAATTAAAAAAAAAAAGGAATTAGACAGTAGTGGTGGATGCACAACATCGTGAAGATACAAAATGAATACCACTGAACTTGTACATTTTAAAAATGGTACATTTTACGTTAAGACAATGTCAACTCAATATTTTTTGTTACTTTTTAAAGAAAAACGATTTCATTTATTCATTTTAGAGAGGAGATAGATAGATAGATGGATAGAAAAAAAGGGGGAGGAGCAGGAAGCATCAACTCCCACAAGTGCCCTGACCAGGCAATCTCGGGGTTTCAAACTGGCGACCTCAGCATTCCAGATCGACGTTTTATCCGCTGTGCCACCGCAGGTCAGGCTTTAATTGTTTAAAACAAAAACAACAAAAACCCAGCCTGACCAGGCGGTGGCGCAGTGGATAGAGCGTTGGACTGGGATGCGGAAGACCCAGGTTCAAAACCCTGAGGTCGCTGGCTTGAGCAAGGGGTCACTGGGTCTGCTGGAGCCCCCAGGTCAAGGCACATATGAGAAAGCAATCAATGAACAACTACAGGACGACATGGGTATCAGCCTGGCAATGCAAGGGCCCGTGAGACTCTTCCTCCCACCGGAATGACAGAGGAGACCACGCCTTGTGTCTTGCCGTAATTCTCAGTGGCACTGGAAGGACCTCCCTCCCTGTCCAGCCCTCTCCTGCCGCAGGGGCCAGCCGGGCAGGCCCTTACCTGCTCGCTGTGCGTCCTTGTCCAGCCCGCAGCCGCCCGCCAACAGCATCTCAGCCTCCCTGGCCAGCAGCGTGTAGCGGGGCTCGTCCTGCATCCCGTCATACTCTCCACCCTCATCACAGTCTGTGGTCTCCAGGGCCATGTGGTACCAGTGCAGAGCCTCCGGCCAGTCCCGGGACCTTGGCAGGGGAGAGAGAGAGAGAGAAGAACAGATGGGAGTTACCGTGACAACCAGACCGGAGGGAGGAGGCCCATCAGGAGGGATCCCAAGGGGGCCTGCCAACCAGGAAGCCATTACCCACGGCACCTGATGCCACCAGCTCTGAGGGGCACCATTCACACTCTAGATTTACATGGTTGCTGTCATGGTGGTCTCCAGCTCTCCCTCACAAAACAGGTGTATTGTAACAATTTTCCAATGGCGGAGGTGTAGCCTTGTGAGGAACAGGAGGGGTTCCCCAGTTTGAAGTAAGATATCAATCACCCTGCGGGCCAGCATCAGCAGTGGCCGTGACTGATCCCAATCAACCTGCCTTTAGGACCCGGGGAAGAGAGTTGAGTGGGGCCCCTTGGCCAACGTCTCCGGAACCATCTGAGGGAACAGTCATTGGGGGGGGGCCCACCTCATCTTAGGCCTGGGCAGCCAGCTCCAGCTCCCCTCTGTCAGGATGCAGGGCTCCCCCTCTGGCTCCGCCCCCCTAGCCTGGACGCTCCCTCCTGCTGTGGCATGGGAACAGCCGACCCACCAAGTAGACACACAGGTTCCAACAGAATCTCAACACACTGAACAGAACAGGCAGGGCCTGGGCTCCTTCTCTGTGGGTGTACTGATGGCACCGCCGGGCACGGGAGTATTCACAGCACATCAGAGAAGGAGGAAGAGAGATGAGATAAGAAGGTCTGTGGGTTTTATGAAACATTCCAGGAAAATAAAACAGCTCTGGCCCTGGCCGGTTGGGTCAGCAGTAGAGCGTCGGCCCAGTGTGTGGAAGTCCCAGGTTCTATTCCCAGCCAGGGCACACAGGAGAAGCACCCATCTGCTTCTCCACCCTTCCCCCTCTCCTTTCTCTCTGTCTCTCTCTTCTCCTCCCGCAGCCAAGGCTCCATTGGAGCAAAGTTGTCCCGGGCACTGAGGACAGCTCCATGGCCTCCACCTCAGGTGCTAGAATGGCTCCAGTTGCAACGGAGCAACAGCCCAGATGGGCAGAGCATCGCCCCCTGGTGGACATGCCAGGTGGATCCCGGTCGGGCGCATGCGGGAGTCTGTCTCTCTGCCTCCCCGCTTCTCACTTCAGAAAATACAAAAAAAAGAAAAAAAGAAGAAGAAGAAGAAGAAGACTGCTCCAACCCTGCAGGTTTCAATGAGTTTGCTCACTCTGTTCCCTTCCAGAATGCCACAAGCTCCTGAGGCCAGCAGGGGGTAGCTGAGAGCCAAGGGGAATCCCAGAGGGTGGGCAATGGGTCCCATCACAAGTTCTGTTTCCCCCCAACTATCATCTGGCTCAGCTTGTACGTCTGGGACTCCCACTGGCCAAGCCGAGGAGATGAGATGAAGCCGGGCTGTTCTCCCCTCCTTCCCACTGAGGAATCCAGTCCTGGAAACTCGGCCTGAGTGGTGACTGAGGAGTTGAGTTAGCACCTGCAGAGTCCTGGCCCTCAGGAGCTTCAAAGCCACTCTGAAAAAGTCACACTAGGCCTGAACTCACAACGGAGCTTGCTTCCTTCCTGACCCTCCCTCTCAGAAGAGAAAAATAACAAAAGTAAAAGTAGGAAGAATAAATGCTTATCCCCTATATTCCTAACATCTAGAGACAACCACTACAGGATAAGGTGGCCACATTGTATCTAGTCCTCTCTTTTTTTCTTTTTTCTCTCTCTCTCCCTTTCTTTCTTTTTTTCTTTTGAAAGACAGGAAGGGAGAGAGATGAGAAGCATCCATTCTTCATCGTGGCTCCTTAGTTGTCTATTGATTGTTTCTCATATGTGCCTTGACCAGGAGGCTCCAGGCAAGCCAGGGACCCCTTGCTTAAGCCAGCGACCCTGGAATCACATGGATGATCCCGTGCTCAAGCCGGTGAGCTCAGGGTTTGGAACCTGGGACCTCTGTGTCCCAGGCAAACACCCTATCCACTGGGCCACCGGCGGTCAGCAGGTCACCCTGCATCTTGTGTTCAATGTGCCCGGCACAGTGAGTGAGAATTCTAGGCAGCATCCTCGTCAGCCCTCACACAACAACCCTAGGGTGGAAGTTCTAATTATCCCCATTTTTATAGAATAAACTGAGGCCGGGGAGGTCAAATAACTTGCTCACAATCATCGGTCTGGAACCCCATGGGGAGCCATGCCTAGAACCTAGGTCTGTACTGATTAATGGAGGGGAAACTCCCACCTGCAGGCCCCCCCGCCCCCCACCTGCTCCATCCACCTGAGCAGCGGCCACAGTTAAAGTTACCTGTCTGGGCTGAGGTTCTGGCCAGTGTCAAAAGCTCGTGCCACCAGGATCATGGACTGCCGGTCACCGGCTTCAGCGGCTTTCAGTAAGTAATCAAATCCTTTGGTCTTGTTTTCGTCTGTCCCCTGTCAGTACCAATCAGAGAGGGGGACAGGAACGGGAATGAGCTTTGCACTGGAGGGGACGGCCAAGACCCCACTGATCAGGCTTCTCCCCGTGTCTGAAATTGTTCTGAGTGCTCCGGGCTGGGGTTAAAAGAAAGTGCCTGTCCTGTCCTGAGACACAGAATACGGCTTATAAGCCCCTCTGCTGCTCGGAGCTCCTGGGCTTCCCATCAGGAGGGAGAGACTTGTTCTCCGACTCTCCCAAAGAGACCCATTCTCTTGCCTCCGACACGGCTGCTTCAGCTCTTTTTAAAACATTTTAGCAGCTTTATTGAGATAGAATTCACATACCATGGGATACATCCATGGAAAGGTCCCAGTCAATGTTTTTTTTAGTATAAATCACACAAGATGCCGCTGTTACCATAACAATTTCAGACAACAAAAAAACACCATACCCCTGAACAATCACCTCCACACGGCTCCATCCTACCCAGCCCAGCCCTGGGCAACGACTCATCTACCATCTGTTGCTAGAAAAATGTCCTGTTCTGGACATTTCATATAAACGTCATCACACTCTCATGGAACTGGCCTTTTTCAGAATGAGGTTTTCAAGGTTCATCTATGTTGTAGAATATATCCGTACTTTCTTTATTTATTAATTTTTATTCAGTGAGGGGAGGAGGGGAAGCAGAGACAGACCTCCCCCCTCCCCCACCCCCGCATGTGCCCTGACCAGGATCTACCCAACAAGCTCACTAGGGGCCAATGCTCTGCCTATCTGAGATGCTGATCTATTGCTCAGCAACTGAGCTCTTCTTAGCGCCTGAGTCAGAGGCCATGGAGCTATCCTCAGTGCTCGGGGCCAATTCTCTTTGTTCAAAAGACCCATGGCTGCAGTAGGGGAAGAGAGATAGAGAGATAGAGAGAGAGAGAGAGAGAGAAGCGAGAGGGGGAGGGGTGGAGAAGCAGATGGGTGCTTCCCCTATGTGCCCTGACGAGGAACTGAACCCAGGACATCCACCTACCAGGCCGACGCTCTACCACTGAGCCACCCAGTCAGGGCAAGAAATATTATCAGCAATAAAGTTGCTCATATTGGCCCTGGCGGGTTATCTCAGCCGATTAAGAGTGTCATCCTGAAACGACAAGGTTGCAGGTTCAATCTCTGGTCAGGGCACACACAGGAGACAACCAAAGAATGCACAACTGAGTGGAATAATAAATAAATGCTTCCCTTTCCCTTCCTCTCTCTCTCCCTTCCTCTCTCTCTCTCTCTAAAAGTCAATAAAAAATTAAGCCCTAGTCAGATAGCCACTGAGGAGAGCTGGTGCCCGGGGCCCATGCTGAGCCCCGCCTCTCCCAGCCCCCTGTCCGTCCGTCCGTCCATGGCCACATGCTTGGCAAGGGCCTCTGCACTTCTCCAAGGGAAGGATGTCACTCGGCAGGTCCTGCCAGGACCTGTTCACTCAGCCCTTTCTTCACTGTGCCCATGGACGAAGGAAGCAGAGGCTCAGACCACATGGACGCCCCGCACCTACACACCCTGCTGCCTCGGGGCCGTGCTGGGGTCAGCCTCATCTCCTGCGGCACCCCCACCTGCCCGTGCTCTAGCTGGACAGGCCGCCTCCTGTCCTTGATCCACCATCCTGCCTGCTGCCTCCGGGCCCTGAGTCCACACTGCACCCTCTCACACGACCGTGCAGCCTCCAGGTCTAACGTGGACATCCCTTGACTCACTGACTTCACGGACAAATACTGAGCATGTGCTGGGTTCCGTCCGGAAACCAGTGGGGTCAGCTAACAGGAAGCAGGCAGTGACCCCTGGAAACCTCCCGTGAGGGCCTTCCCTCCTTTGTGTACACCTGTCTCCTCTGCTTCTCCAATCACACCTGCTGTAACTGCCCACAAATGGGGCTGTCCCTCTCCCCACATTCCCCGCGGGCAGAGACCAAGTCTACCCACTTCAACCACCATCGAAGTGCCTGGCCCCTGGGCACGCAGAGACCCCCAGGATCCGGAGTGGGGGCGGTGTGCGTGCGTGCGTGCGTGAGGGAGGATGGCAAAGGCCACCGGGCTGGGTGCCAGCCCCTCTCACCTTCAGAGAGACGTCAGCCAGGATGTGGTGGGGCAGCTGTGAGTACATGAGCCCCAGGCCCACGATGGCCTCCAGCTCGCCCAGGTCGGCCGCGTGCTCCAGGTGGAAGACGGCGGACTCCCGGTCCCACTCCTCGTCCCTCTCGCAGAAGCGCCCGCCCTCGTGGTAGCGCACCATCGCCAGGTGGACCTGCCGCACAGACCACGCAGGTGTTGGCCGGGCGGGCTGGGAGGCCGAAGCCGAGCCGCCAAGCAAGCAGCTGCACCCCGGGGGGGCCCCCAGCCAGCCTGCGGGAGGAAGCTCAGAGCGGAGGCGAGAGCCGAGTTAGTGCAGAGCATCGCCGGTACCTTCCCCAGAATGGACTTCCCAATTTTCTGTTCGGGGTCCAGAGCATTAAGCCATTGCCTCTCCAGGGCCACGGCCGAAGGCCTCGGCAAGTGCAGGCGGGAGGCGTTCCGGAGATGCCATTTCTCCACACAGACCTACGGGGAAACACCGGGCGGGACAGCTGTCCAAGCCGGATAGGTCAGAGGCCGGAGGGGTGGGGGTGGGCAGATGGTCACCAGCCGCCACCGGCCCCTACAACACATGCCCGACTGGCAAGGTGGAAAGTGACCCCTCATGGTGGGGTCGTGCGTTCTTGGACAGACACAGCTCTACTTCCTGTCGCTCAAAAGTCTGTCCGCGCGGGGGCACTGAGGGGACCAGGCCAGCCACAGGACACAAAGGCCTGCAGGATGGACTACAGCAGTTCAGAGATGTGTTTCCCCCCCACGTACAAATCTGGGGGAGGCTGGGGAGGTTTAACCCTGAGTTGCCAGCTCTCCACACAGGCAGCAGAGAGCCTGACTTCAGACCTCGCAGAAAATCCATTTGCTTTCCATTGGACAGCCACTGGACACTGCAGGGAATGTCCTTCAGCTAAGGACACTCCTGTGGAAAGGTTCTCACAGGCCTGACTGGTGATGGCACAGTAGATAGAGAAAGCATCAGCTTGGGACACAGAGGTCCCAGGCTCCAAACCCCGAGGTCCCTGGCTTGAGTGCAGGCTTGCCAGCTTGAGCACAGGGTTGCTGGCTTGAGCACGGGGTCGCTGGCTTGAGCACGGGGTCTCTGGCTTGAGTGTGGGATCATAGACGTGACCCCAGGGTTGCTGGTTTAAGCCCAAAAGATGCTGGCTTGAAGCCCAAGGTCGCTGGCTTGAAGCCCAAGGTCACTGGCTTGAGCAAGGGGTCACTGGTGAGGCTGGAGCCCCCCCCCCCTCGCATCAAGGCACATATGAGAACCAATCAATGAACAATTAAAGTGAAGCAACTCATCTCTCTCCCTTCCTGCCTCCTCCTCTCTCTCTCTTAAAAAAAGAAATCGTCCTCACAGGACAGAGCCAGGCAGCTGCATGCACACCCAACATCCTTCACCACACAGGGCAGCCCGCACGGCAAAGGGTGGCCCAGATCAGAAGGCTGATGGTGCGGCGGCTGAATGACCCTGTTCCGTGCCATGCGGAGCCCCTGACCCCGTAGAGAAGTAAGTGGTGAGTCCTCTGTGCTCTAGAGGGAGCAGGGGGTCAAGCCCTCTGAGCCGACCAGGGAAGGCTCGCGGCGGGGAGTGCTAGACAGCGTGGGAAAGCAGGCTGGCAGGAGGTGACGTGGCCAGAGGAGGAGGGAGGACCTGGCAGGTGTCAGAGAGACTCGCCTGAGCAGATTGGAAGGTGTGAGGCTCAAGCGTGATTCACAGTCAAGCTAGAGAAGAACCTAGCATTCCCGAGGGCTGGTCTTTCCCACACCTGCGGGAGGGTTAATGATCACCTGAGACGCTTGTTGGGAATACTAGCCAGGAACCTGGGACGAGCGGCGTAAGACCCCCCAGTTTCTCATCCGTGTAAGACAGGGCTGAGTACTGTTATCCTGTTTCATCAGGTGGTTGTAAGAAGGAAGCAAATGAATACAAGGCACTTATACACGAGCTGGGCTTGAACAAGTGAGCTGTGGCTGTTCTGATCTCCCCTCCAGGGTGGATAATCCTGGCCACCCAAAGGTTCCCCATCGCCCCACCCAGAGAAGGGCTCAGAGTATCTGGCAAGGGGGTTGGCATCCCTTGCAAAAATCTTCCGAGAAGCTGTGAGAGGGCGCCCGGGTGGGCTGCAGTGATGTGAGAGAGGAGACACAGACACAGAGCCGTGAGAAGGGGAGCACGCGGCCAGGACAAGGGTCCGTCAGGGAGCATTACCCGTCCGGAGCTGCCCAGGCTGTCTTCGTCCGAGTCGTCCCTCCGGCTACCATTCGAGGGGCCCTGAGGGAGACAGAGACGCGTGTGATCCAAAGAGCAGCTCTTTCTCCCAAGAACTAGTCTGGCCAAGGACCTCTGCCTGGGAGCCAGGGCCAGCCCTCCCGGGCACCCTCCTCTCCGGGAACCGGCCAGATCCCCACCACCAGGGGACACTGGGACCCTGCCTGCCAAGCAGAGAGGGCATGGGACCCCAAAAAAGGGGGTAAGTCCTTCCTACAGCCAAGGTTCCCAGAACATGTCTTCATTTGCTGTCACAAAGCTGAGACCAGATGGCTCCAGGAAGACAACTCTTGATGCTCAGACCCCTAGCATGCGGCTAAAAACTTTCAGTGACTTGTGACATTGTCTGGGGACACCCTCGGCAGGATGCTATGGGAGGTGCCCTAGAAACCTGTCCTCCAAGCGCTCCCCCCGGGACGGCCAGGACCCTGTGCCAGGGAGCGGGGCCCTCTCAACCCCTACCAGAAGGAGTCTGGCCTATATTACCCAGCATCCTCTCTGCTTAGCCTCTTTCAATCTAGTGTCTAATCCCCCCCCCCACCCACACACATCCTGGGCTCCTTACTTCACGTATCGGTCCCCCTGACCACGTGTCATCTGTCCTGCTTTCAACTTTTTCTGAAGCGATCTGATTTAGTAATTTACTTATCATGGTCTCATGACCACACCCCTCGCACCCCTGCGACCTCTCGACCCTCCCAGACAACCAGACAACAGAAAACTGTGGTCTCGGCTCCTGAGTTCCTTACATGTTCTCGGGGCTCTGGGTCATCCAGCTCATTCCGCTTCTCGCTGGGGTATCCGCTGTCCCCACTGTTCTCAGAGTCCTGTGCAGAGAAGATGGCTCAGGGTCTCAGCGGTCCTCTGAGTACCCCGTGGTGATGACATCGGGACATCCAAGCCATCTGCTTTCTCCCCTTTGTCCCATCATCTCACTTAACATTCTCCGCCTCTTGCCTGACCGGGCGGTGGCGCAGTGGATAGTGTCAGACTGGGATGCGGAGGACCCAGGTTCGAGACCCCGAGCTTGCCAGCTTGAGTGTGGGCTCATCTGGCTTGAGCAAAAGCTCGTCAGCTTGGACCCAAGGTCGCTGGCTCCAGCAAGGGGTTGCTCGGTCTGCTGAAGGCCCGTGGTCAAGGCACATGTGAGAAAGCAATCAATGAACAACTATGGTGTCGCAACGGCAACGAAAAACTAATTGATGCTTCTCACCTCTCTCCGTTCCTGTCTGTCAGTCCCTGTCTATCCCTCTCTCTGACTCTCTCTCTGTCCCTGTAAAAAAAAAAAAAAAAAGAAGCTACCTCAAGACAGCGTTTGCCCACAGTGACAATTCCACACCTGTCAGCCATTATTTTATTTCTTTCCCTCAAGAACTCCGAAAAGCAGTCAAGAGTAAACTTGAACCAGGGAAGCCATCTGAGGGAGGGTACACTTGTGGTCTGGGTGAGCGTGACATTTCTGCAAAGCCTGTTTTAAAAACTCCTATGAATTTTAACTTTTGAAAATTATTTATTCATTTTACAAGAGAGAGAGAGAGAGAGAGAGAGAGAGAGAGAGAGAAAGGGGGGAGGAGCTGGAAGCATCAACTCCCATATGTGCCTTGACTAGACCAGTGCAGGGTTTTGAACTGGCGACCTCAGTGTTCCCAGGTCGACACTTTATCCACTGCGCCACCCCAGGCCAGGCGGCTAGAGACTTTAAATCTGACATCATGACACATTTGCCTGAATGCCAAGAGTGATGCGGTCAGCGTCCTGCTGCTGAGCCTCCCAGAGGCTGCGAGAACCCGTCCCATTTATCCAACCTGAGCTCATCCGGGGAACCATGCTGTGAGGGACACTTTGGAATCCAGCACAGCCCCGTGCCACAACACAGCTGGTCACACACGTGTGGGCCAAAGCAGCTCCAGGCCAAGCCGGGCAGTGACTAGGTCACATTGTGGCTGATTGGGTTCTCCTTTTCTGACCCCCTCCGGGAAGTGGGATGAACCCAGCTCGTTTCAAACAACACCACTGCCTTGGACAGGAGGCTGAAGCTCACCAGCATCTCCCACCCCCTCCTCGTGCCCTCCGGGCAGTGCCCAGAGCAGACCTGAGCTGCCCATGCCCTCTGGGCAATGTCCAGAGCAGACCTGGGCTGCCCGTGCCCTTTGGACAGTGCCCAAAGCTGACCTGGGCTGCCCGTGCCCTCCGGGCAATGCTCCCAGAGCAGACCTGGGCTGCCCACCTCTGAACCTGAGTGTTCATGCCCAGTTCCCACTGGGATGAAGCCCACACTGCCCCCCCATGCCCTGCTCCTCCATCCCTCGTCACTCACCCGGTGGTTGTCCAGCTGGTCATGATCGCGAGAGGCCGTGTTATCGAGGTCACTGAAGAGAGGCCAATCTGGGCGGGAAGAAAACGGACACGCAAGGATGTACAGCCTGGAGCGAACTGCCCATGCCACCAATCCTTGTTTTATCTTAAATTTTTCAAGAGCCTGGCCCACGGCGGCGCCGTGGATAGAGCGTCAACCTGGAACGCTGAGGTCGCCAGTTCGAAACCCTGCGCCCGCCTGGTCAAGGCCCCTAAGACAAGCAAGTCACGAACAACTAACTCCACTGAAGCAACAGTGACTCGATACTTCTTATTTCCCCTTGTCCTCTCTCTGTGAAATCCACAAGTAGTTTTTTTTTTAAAAAAAGAACTTATTGATATTAGGAGTAAGTAAATATTTCAAGAAAGGTGAAGAAAAGGGAGAAGAAAGTTATGAACATCCCGGGTCTACAGTTCTTCTCGAGAACTTTCTCCCAAGTCTGCCACGTGCCAGCCGGGGGACCCTGATGCTGTCATAAGGAAAATGTTTGGGTCATTGTGTTTGGAAGCAGGCGTGCATGGCCCGCAGTGGTGAAGGAAGGCAGGCCATGGGTGGTACCTCTGGGGTCCGATGAGATGAGCTACAAGTAGAGGAGCCCCAGATGGCCTCAAAACCAACCATCTCCTGGTGGTCCCGCATCTCCCTGCTGCGAGCCAAACCTGGCTGGTCTATTGTGTTGTTTCCTTTTTTACACGGTTTTTAAGAATGGTTATTACATTTTTAAATGCTTGGGAAGAATATCAAAATAATGATATCTTGTGATATGTGAAATGACACGAAGTTCAAACTTCAACGCCCACAGAAGGAGTACCGGAGTGGCAGGCACACCTGTTGGCTCAGGCGGTGTCATCTTCGGCTGCGTTCAGACTCCAAATGCAGAGACCGCACGGCCCACAAAGCCTCCAACACCGACTCCGGCCTCTTAAGGACAAGCCTGTCCACTCCTGCTGCAGACTATTCCCAAGACTTTGCAGGGGAGACGTCTAAAGGGTTTCTCTAACATGTGACGCTGAAATCCCCGCCTGCCCCACCGGGGCCACACCACCCTTTCAGTTCTTTAGGACAAAACCGTGGCATCAGCAGCCTTGTGTCCCCTCTTCCCTGCGGACCCCACGTCCACATCCTCAGCAAACTGTCACTCCAACTTCAGAAATGTCGATTGTCCTTCTCCTTTGACCTGTTCAAACGGCGTTAGCCTGTTTCCTAATGTTGAACGCCACAGATTCCTGTGAAAACCCGATTTGACTATGACAGACAACTTTTTTTTTAATTCAGCGAGAGAGAGGAGGGGAGGCAGAGACAGACTCCTGCATGCGCCACAACTGGAGATCCATTTGACAAGCCCACTAGGGGGCGATGCCCTGCCCGTGTTGGGCTGCTGCTCTGTTGTTCAGCAACTGAGCTATTTTTAACACCTGAGGCCAAGGTTCCATGGAGCCATCCTCAGCACTGGGGCCAATGCACTTGAACCAATGGAGCCATGGCTGCAGGAGGGAAAGAGTGAAAGAGAGAGAGAGAGAGAAAGAGAAGGGGGAGGGGTGGAGAAGCAGATGGGTGCTTTTCCTGTGTGCCCTGACCAGGAATCAAACACTGGACATCCAGGCTGACACTCTACCACTGAGCCAACCGCCCTGGGCAGCAGACCATTTCTCTAAGATACTACCAGTCTTTGTTAATACGTTATTCAGAATTTCCGTATTACACATTTTTAAATGAGGTCTGATCATAGGTTTCTTTTTTGGCATTGTGTCAAGTTTTACCAGCTTTGTAAACCACACTGAAAAATGTTTTCTACACCACAGGGTATTGTTACAGCATCCAGGTGACCCGCATCCTGTATGTTCATGAAAAGAACTCACCCGTAAAGCCCTCCGGTGCATGAATCTTATTGGTTAGTGTGTCTGATTTGTCTAAGATTAAGTGAAAGCCAGTTTAGCTCTGTAGACCTGGCATCTGTCCCCTCCCATCACCAGGACCAGGAACCAGGCCATCACTCACGGAGGTGGTCCAGTTTCTGACTGTGTGGTGTGGCCGAAGACGGGGAGGGGGAGAGCGAGTCGAAGGTCACGTCGCTCATGCTCTCGTCTCCAGAGTTCTCCGACAGGCGGAGGCGCAGGCGAGGCCGGCTGGCCGAGAGACTCCTCACGCGGGGGCTCCCACACTTTTCCTCTGTCCCCCTCAAGATGGTCTTGGCTGATTCCTGAAGAATGAACAGGGACACTTACATCTCAGAAGCACCCTTGGGGGAAGTGAGGGGCTCTTCCTGTGCCGGCTGTAACCCCAGATGTGGGGGCCCTTAGGCTCTTAGCCACGCCTGCTTAGAGGCTGGCAGAAAATCTAAACGTCATCAGTGAGGAGGACCCCGAAGGGGAATCTGGGATTGGAGCCAGCATGCTAGCATTCCCCAGAGCGCTGACCACACTTCTTGGCCCCGAGCTGCGGGGACACATGTCACTACATGTTCAGAATCCCAAGCGGGCCTTTGCCAACAGTCTCTTGTGTCAGTCCATGTAGTGGATGGAGGTAGAGTGGACACATCCTGGACATAGCAAGGTGCCGGACAACCAGGTTCAAATCTAGGCCAGCTACTTGTGAGCACACACAAAAAACACATAAACCCACACACCGCACCTCTCTTCTGATCTCTTATGCACCGGGCCTCCTCACTCTGGTCGAAAGCGGCCCGACCCTGGCCAGCTGGCTCAGTGGTAGAGCATTAGCCCGGTGTGTGGATGTCCCAGGTTCGATTCCCAGCCAGGGCACACAGGAGAAGCGCACCCCTCCCCCTCTCCTTTCTCTCTGTCTCTTTCTTCCCCTCCCACAGCCAAGACTCCATTGGAGCAAAGTTGGCCCGGGCACTGAGGATGGCTCCATGGCCTCTGCCTCAGGTGCTAATAAGAGCTTGGTTGCTGAGCAACAGAGCAAAGCCCCAGATGGGCAGAGCATCGCCCCCTGGTGGGCATGCCGGGTGGATCCCGGTTGGGAGCATGTGGGAGTCTGTCTCTCTGCCTCCCCGCTTCTCACTTCAGAAAAATACAAAAATAAAAATAATAATAATAGTAAGCGGGCCCAAATCAAGCAGACCCCAGGTCCTTTCTCAGGGGGACACTCCGGAGGGCTTTGGGCACTGACTCCGGGGAGAGATGAGAGGCAGGGACGGAACCGAGACCCTCCTGGCCCTGTGGCCGAGGCCACTGTCCCACACGGGGAAAGCACGGCTTGCCGGCCCCCCCCCACTCCCCCCCCCCACCCCCCCCCACCCCCGGGCAGCAGATGGGCCTGTGCCCATCCCGGCAGGCTCACAGCCCGCACCCACCAGCAGCTTGGTGTTCTGATTCACCGCGTCCTGCTCTCGCGGCGAGAGGTCGAAGGGAGTGAGGCCCATGCTCTTGCAAATCTGGTTGCAGGCGTGGGAGTAGAAGAACAGCGCCATGCCCCGCACACCTGTGGACGGAGCAGCGGTGTCGGGAGCGTGCGAACCACGTGGGGGGGGGGAGGGGAGGGGGAGCGTGCAAACCACGTGGGGGGGAGGGGATGGGAGGGGAGGAACCACGTGGGGGGGAGGGGAGGGGAGGGGAGGAACCACGTGGGGGGGAGAGGAGGGGAAGAACCACGTGGGGGGGAGGAAAGGGGAAGAACCACGTGGGGGGGGAGGGGAGGGGAGGGGAAGAACCACGTGGGGGGGAGGGGAGGGGAGGGGAGGAACCACGTGGGGGGGAGGGGAGGGGAGGGGAGGAACCACGTGGGGGGAGGGGAGGGGAAGAACCACGTGGGGGGGAGGAAAGGGGAAGAACCACGTGGGGGGGAGGGGAGGGGAGGGGAAGAACCACGTGGGGGGGAGGGGAGGGGAAGAACCACGTGGGGGGGAGGGGAGGGGAGCGTGCGAACCACGTGGGGGGGAGGGGAGGGGAGGAACCACGTGGGGGGGAGGGGAGGGGAGGGGAGGGGAGGGGAGGGGAAGAACCACGTGGGGGGGGAGGGGAGGGGAGGGGAGGGGAGGAAGGGCCGTGTCAGACATCCCCACCTCCCGTGGCCAACCCCGTGGTGAGGCCTGTGTGCCGGCGCGGCCTGTTTTTCCCGGGTGTACAAGGAGCTGGGAGGTGTGAGGGAGCAGTGGGGGTGGGGGGGTCTCTGTGGAAACAGGCCCCGCGTCCCCCACTGACCTAGGTTGCCATCTCCAAAGTCAGTGCCCTTCTCGGTGTGGATCTGCGGGTCAGTGTAGAGGTCACCCACACCCTGGATGTCCACCACAATCAGCTGGTGGCCGGAACGCTCAAAGGTGAAGTGGCTGAAAGCCTGTAGAGGGAGACAGGAAGAACAAGGTGACAAGAGACCAGGCTGTGTGGTATGGACACCAGCCGGCCATCACCCTGAGACACCCGGACACCCCAGCTCTGCCCACAGGGGGGGAACTCCTCTGCAGAGAGGAGCTGTTTATAGAGGAAAAGACAAGGGAAGGAGCCCCGTTTAGCGTGGCAGGGACCGCAGGGGGGGCTGACGGAGCTGGCAGGGGGTGAAGGGCGTCCTTTGGGATGCTCCGCGGGGCGTGAGGGCCTCTAGGGGTGACACCGCTCCCTGGGGCCTCACCTGCGGCGTCAGGCGCACGTTCTCATCGCGGACGAAGCCCGAGTTCGAGTTGTACTTGATGTACTTGCCCTCGATGTAATGTTCCAGGTGGAAGAGAGGCCCGCCCGCCCTGTCCTTCAGCTCCAGCACACACATCTGCATGATGTCCACCTGGTGGGCGTGGGGCTGGGGGTCAGGTGGAGGGACAGGGCCCGGGCAGCAGCTCACACCCCATCCTGTGCCAGCTCTCTGGGGCAGAACCGCTGACCGCCCCCAGAATCTACTGTCCTCTCCTCCGAGAATGCGTTCCCCTCCCCGAATTCCTACTGTGTGATCTTAACCCTCAACAGTGATACTTACTAGGACACAGCCCTGAAAATGGAAGAGGGCCTCTTCACCAGAAAGCGACCCTGTTGGCCCCTGGATCTTAGACTCCCCGACCTCTAACACGGTAACAGATTTTTCTGTTGCAAGTTCTCCAACATGCGATAATTTGTTCTAACAGTCCACACGGACTGAGACAACCCCTGACCCTGAGGGTTTTTTTGTTTTTGTTTTTTTTATTTTAATTTCTTTTTATTTTATTCATTTTAGAGAGGAGACACAGAGAGAGAGAGAGAGAGAAAGAGAGAGAGAGAGAGAGAAAGGGGGGAGGAGCTGGAAGCATCAACTCCCATATGTGCCTTGACCAGACCAGTGCAGGGTTTTGAACTGGCGACCTCAGTGTTCCCAGGTCCACGCTTTATCCACTGCGCCACCGCAGGTCAGGCTCCTGAGTTTTTTTTTTAACCAGACGCACAAGCCATCGGGAGGGAGGACTCTGCTCGGCTTGCCATGTGACCAAGCGTAGCCCATGAGAAGTGAGCAGCAGGATGATGCCAGACCCCCAGCCCCCAATCCTCAGGTCCCCTCCTGAGGCTGTGAGGACATCATCGGCCAGCGAGCCAGGGGGACGGCAGAGCAACAAGACAGGAGGAAGCAGGCCTCAGGATGACCTAAGGAGGCGGGGGCAGTTCCCCACCCTAAGGCACCGTCCCTCTCTGGTCAGCAAGGGACAGCTGGATGAGAAAGAAACCATTTCACGCTGGCACACAGTTATCTGTGCGTCTGTCTGTGACGCAACTCAGCTTGTGCTTTTACATTGAGACGACGAGTCTGGGCGAGTTACTTCACCTCACTGCGCCTCCATTTCCTTTCCTGTGGGGCGGGGAGTCTCAGACTTAGCGCGAGGATGAGATTACGGCACGAGGGGATTCTGTCAGCATCTGCTGATGTTGTTACCATCAGCAGACACCACCCTAGAGGGACACATATCAGACTGTTCACAGCGGGGGGGGGGGTTGCGGGGAACTTAGACCTTCCTTGCTGAATTGTGCGCCAAGTGCGTGTTTGATTCTGTACGGAGAAGAAAAGTGTGTAAGAGCTCTCCTGCGTGTCAGAGGGTTAGGGCACACCCGCGACTCTACCATGGGGTCCATCACGCAAGGACCTGTCCAAAGCAGCCGTCCCCCTCGAGGCCACCCACAACAAAAGGAGCCACGAGGCGTGGTCAGTCAGGGTTCCCCACAAAAAAAAGGACCACCCAGGGAGGTGCTTGGCTGCCACGTAGATGGGCAGATAACAGCTGCAGAGGCCCAAGAGAGCCCCAAAGTCAGGTGCTCCAAAAAGAACCAGCCGGAGAGGCAGACATAGCCAGTTCTCAAGAGGGTTCTTGCCCAAATGCTGGCTCCCTCCATTCAAGGAAGCCGGTGGCGGCCGGGCCACCTGCCGGACCGGAGGGCTCGCTGGGTGAGGTCCAGTGGAAGGGGTGCAGGCCCGAGGAGACAGCCAGGTCCTCTACAAACACCCACACCCTCTCCCTTCATCAACTCATTATCAGTACCTGAAAACCTAGGCCCAGAGAGGCATAGTGAACAAGACGGATGGATACATCCCCGCCCCCAAGGGGAGCGGCTACTAAGATACACAGTAACTAGATGAACAAAACTTCTCAGACAGCCCGCTAACTTCTCCAAAAAATAAAAAAACAAAAACCCAAGCAGAACAGAGGGTGACCACGGTAGAATAGGCTACCTCATTTAGGTCGGTCTCTCTGAGAAGGTGACGTTATGAAATGAGACCTGAGTGAAAAGAGCTTACCATGCAAGGATGGTGGAGACAGGTAATGAAGGCTGGGGGCGGGGGTGGGGGGTGGGGGGGTACAGCCCAGGCAAAGGTCCTGAGGCAGGAAGGCAGAGGAAGGAGGCTAGGCCAGTGACTAGCGAATCACTGAGGAGGTCTCAGGCTGTGAGGGTGAAGCCGGTAGCTTCCTGTGTCCACCTCACACGCGCACGTAGTTAAGGCCCCCACCACCACCACCCCCGGCAAACGGCAGGCGCTCAATAAATCCAGCCTGTTGCCTGGCATGCGGCTCTCCAGAGGCACCCAGGAGAGCGCCTGGTATCTAGCAGGTGCTCAAACAGCAGAGAGCTGAGCTGTGAAGGCAGGCAGAGGTCCGGAGTGCCACTGCCTCCAATGCCCCCCGGGGGAACAGGCGATTCTGCTTGGCCTCCAGTCACTGTCACCCTGGGGGAGAGAACCAAGAGAGGAAGCCAGCCAGGCAGGGGCTTGGAAAGCCTGGATTTGAGCCCTGGGCTCATCCCTGCACGTGAAAGCAGGTCCCTTAACAGACCCCATTGCGTCCTGATTTCCCCAGGAATGGATATCCGTTTTCCCTCCTGCTTTTCCTTGGGAACCCCAATCTCAAGTCCCAGAAGGAGCCGCAGTCCTGGCTCCGGTAATAGTGGGCTCGCAGCTCACACCTGCCTAATCTGCATATCCCCGCCCCCGGTTGCCGGGATTGGCTAGGAGATAGGCACCTGACTTCATCAGAGCCAATGAAACTCAGTTCTGAGACTTTTACTGGAACCCCCCTGGGAAAACAGGTGTCAATTCGCTGCTCGCTGCAGTGGGGCGGGTGGCTGATGCGTCACCACAGGTGGAGAAGCTGCCCGGCGAGGTGGGGGTGGGGTGATGCCAACACAGAAGAAGACAGAAGCTAGAGACGGAGGAAAAGTCCCAACCACCTCAGCGCGGTCCCAGATCCAGTCATGCCCGTGGGCAGGTCTACGGCTCCCTCCCGCCAGGCAAGAGATTTCCTTTATTGGATTAAATTCCCTTTTCTTGGGGGGGGGGCGGTTTCTGGCCCTTACGAACACCTGTAAAGGGAATGGAAACATTTCGACCCACCTCAAAACGCCCTGAGCGCTGCTTTGTAGGAATTAGCAATTCTTTGCACACACAGCAAGCACCTGACCTGTCGTGCTCAGTACACGGTGGCTGTTCTGAGCTTCTACCGTTAAGCCGGTGACAAAGGGACCCTGGCTGGCACCACCATTGCCCTTGTCTCCCGACGACGCTGTCCGTGGCCGCCCTGGTGGGGCAGGTGGGAAAGACGGGGTCGCGCACCTGCTTGGGGGGCTTGTGCCTGTTAAACTCCTCTCCCCAGAGCTTGGCCTCCATCTGGAGACGCACGTCCTCAAAGTACACGCCCCTGTCCACCGACTCCATGTAGCGCTTCGCCACGTAGTTGGAGGCTCCCTTCCACTGCTGGGTGTGCAGGAAGTTGGAGAGCTTCTTCCTGGGGGGGGAAGAGGTATGAGGGGGGGCCACCCTGAGTCCTCAGGACAAGGAGACCCCGCAGAACCATGAACAGGATGCGGGGATGTGGGTGGGGCTTCCCTGCGGTCCTCCCGCCTCTTTCAAAGAGCTGGGCAGGGGACTGAAGGGGTCACATTGGTAACGGTCTCCTCTCCCACATCCCCTGGCCTCCAAGGACCACGTCAGTGATAAGCAGGGTCTTTATTTGTTCTTCTGAGCGCTTCCCCACAGCCGGGCCCAACACACCGTCCAGAGGAGACCAGATGGAGGGGAGCTTGGGCAACAAGAAGCAGAAGCCACTAATTCTATTCCTAGGCAAGGAATGTCACAATGACCCCACGCTCAGGGTCCCCTAGACCCAGGTTGTCACTTACGTCCTGAAGCACTCCCTCATTGCTCCACGGCCGAAGGGCTGAAAGAGACCAAAGGGGGGGGGTATCAGTTCCCGTGCCCCACCCAAAAGCCATCATTCCTGAGTCAGGAGATCTCCCCCTTGGATGGGCACCCACCAAATGGACCTCATCTCAATCCTGAGATCTCTGGCCCTTCCTCTTATTCCCTGGCACCGAAGCCTGACAGAACTTGCAGACTGGAGGCTGTGGGGGATGAGAGATCACCCTCCACCTCCCCACCCCGGCTGGGTGGAAGAACACCCACGGGGTGAAGATGGTAGGGGGCCATAGGGTGAAGGGGAGACAGTGCACATCAAGGGAGGTGTTGGCAGTCTCCCCTGTAAACGTACCCAAATGATCGTCAACAGTGTAACCAAATTACACTTATTCATCTGGTGAAATACCGCAGAGCCAATGAGAATGAAAATATAACAGTTCCAGAAAAACAACAACAACAAATAAAAAGAAAAACCAGAGGCAAAGCTCACAGACAAAATATTGAGCAAACGAAACCACGCTGAAGGGCACAGCGACTGTGGCTTCAGGTATACAAAATACAGAGACGGGCAGAACTGACTGAGGGCAACAGGATCCAGGCTGGTGCTGACCCCCCAGGGTAAAGGAGTAAGCAGCTGGGGTGTAGAGGTTCCTGGTGGCACAGGTGTTCACTCCGTGAAACCCAGCAAGCTGGACACGCTCCTGCCCGGGCGATAAACTAAAGAAAGCTTCACAGAACAATCCTTCCCCTCCCTATGTGGGAAGTAATCATCTACGTTCCCGTCGATTTCTGTTTTCAAAAGGCCGGTGCACCTGTCCCGGGGTGGTGAACACGCGATGCAACCACAGAGATGATATACTGTAGAACTGGGCACCAAAACCAGTATAATTTTATTAACCAATGTCATCCCAATACATTCAATTCTAAAAAATAAAAAACCTGGCCAGCAGTGGCGCAGTGGATAGAGCATCAACCTGGGATGCTAAGGACCCGGGTTTGAAACCCTGATATCGCTGACTTGAGCATGGGATCATCATCATGACCCCCATGGTCACTGGCTTGAAGTCAAAGGCCACTGGCTTGAGCAAGGAGGTCACTGACTCAGCTTCAGTCCCACCCAGTCAAGGCATGTATGAGAAAGCAGTCAATGAACAACTAGAGTGAAGCAACTATGAGCTGATGCTTGTTGTCTCTCTCCCTTCCTGTCTGTTTCTTTATATATATATATATATATATATACACACACACATATATATATATATGTATATATATATATACACACACATATATATATATATGTGTGTATATATATATATATACATATATATATATATATATATATATATATATATAAAATAAAAGGGTGGTGGCCAGCCATTGAATTCATGTTACAACTCAGTAATAAGTGGTAACCCGCAATTTTAGAAAACTGCTATAACTATTTACAGTCAACCAGTTTTCAACAAGAGTGCCGGGAAGGTGTTCTGGTACAAGATGAAGATAGGACACATCGGAACAGGGAAATCTATGAAGGCAGAAGGCATAGCCTAGCGGTTGCCCAGGGCGGGCAGGAGAGGAGGAACTGGCACTGACTGTAAGGCAAGGGTGACTGATGTACGGGGGTTTCTTTTACAGACAGTGAAATGCTTTGATCAATCATGGTGATGGCCACCCAACCCTGTGACTATACTGAGAACAACTGAATGGTACACTCTACTGGGGTGTTCCATGGTGTGTGAAATATCATCTCAATAAAGTTGTTATAAAAAAAAATTAAATACAGCCTGACCAGGCAGTGGTGCAGTGGATAAAGCATCGGACAGGGATGTGGAGGGCCCAGGTTCAAAACCCCAAGGTCGCCGGCTTGAGCACGGGCTCACCAGCTTGAGCATGGGATCATAGACATGACCCCATGGTTGCTAGCTTGAAGCCCAAGGTCACTGGCTTGAGCAAGGGGGTCACTGGCTCAGCTTGAGCCCCCACCCAGTCAAGGCACATCTAAGAAAGCAGTCAATGAACAACTAAGGAGCCGCAATGAAGAACTGATGCTTCTTGTCTCTCCCGTCCTGTCTCTGTCCATATCTGTCCCTCTCTCTGTTACACACACACAAAAGAAAAATTAAATACACAATACGATGAAGAATTCCCCAAAGTGGAAATGACCGGGTGGGTGTGGAGGAGGGAACAGAATCTGAAATCAGCTAAAGAAAACCACTGCTCAGTCCCACTGGCTGGGGGTGGCCGTAGGGGGTGGGGGTGGGGCTGGCTCACCTGAGACGCCATCTTGATCAGAACTTCGTCCTCCAGCCACTCCCCGGTGACGGCATTGTACCTGCAGAGACCAGAACGCCCCCACAGGGCTCAGCAGCCATCCCCGGATCCTGTCACATAACTGGCTAAAGGCGGAAGACCTTTCTGGGCTCCCCGCTGCTTCAGGGTCCGACCCCCTTTGTGCTCTGTGGGCTCGGTAGGTGAAAACTCTCCCCCCGTTCCAGGCTCTGCCCACACTGGCCTCCTTCCCAGGCCTCTTAACGCAGGGCGGTGCCCTGTCCACTGTGTCCCCTGCATCCCCCGCTAGGACGCACTGCTGTGCTGTGGGCGGGCTTCCCCTGGACTGTGAGGCCACCCTGGCAGGCCCCCCGTCTGCCCTGCTCTCTGCGGGACCTGCTGTGTGTGGAAGGACTAAGTGAACACCCTATTCTGACTGGGCTCCTGGACAATGGCGTGCCCCAGGACAGGACGTGGACGTGGCAGTGCCCCCCCACCTGGCCAAGCACTTGTGCGCAGCCCAGCCCTGGTAGCTGGGTGTGTCTCCTGATAACCGCCCAGCGGGGCCAGGGATAGGGGAGGTCCCACCTGCCCCTGAGTCTAGAGAGACGAGCAGGGTTCCAGAACATTCCCGTCTCTCCTTCCCGTGCCTGTCTGCCCCCCGCCCCCAGCGCTGGCTGAGCCTTCAACAGGTCTGCCTGGTAGAAAGAGCCCCAGCTCAGTCAATCTCATTGTCCCAAAGCACAGAAGGGTTACAGGCTCACTTCCTGGTCCAGGAACGTACGGGAAGAGATTGCAGTTCTCTTCTGTGAATAACTATTTTAAATTTTACTTATTCATTATTAGAGAGAGAGGAGAGAGAGAGAGAGAGAGAGGGCAGGAGCAACATCTTAGCTGTCCCCCACACCGCTCATAGCACGAAGGTCCCAGAGAGCCACTCTGAGTGCTGAGTGCTGTTCACTGGATGCTGGGGCTTCAACAAACGTGTCCCACCCACCTCTGCAGCAGCCCGAGGAGACGGGCCCAGTTCCTGTGCCCACTTTCTAGATGGGGACACTGAGGCCCAGAGAGGAAAGGTAACCTGCCCCAGAACCAGGATGCAAACTCAGACTCGTGTCAACCACAACCTCGCTCTTAACCAGCCTGGGTACAACCCACATGAACAGGAAATCTACCCCCAAGGGCCGGCATCCATCAGAGCTCCTTCAAAACCGAAAAAAAAAACCAGGAGGAAGCCTCCAATTCTAGAAACTTCTGTAGGTTCTGGCTCTCCATGCCTGACCACCCTCCTGCCGGCAGCCGGGGCAGGTACACTTTAAACACAGTCCCTGGTCCGAGGTCCCAGGTCTCTACAGAGCTCTGGGACACACAGAGCCAGCCTAGCTTGTCGGTCCTGCTTTCCCTGATGTCCTTAGCCTGGAGGCCATGTCCCAGCAGCCGGACACCATGCGGCCTCCCAAGCAGGAAGGGACAGAGCACACACCCTCCCCTGCAGGGGCCCCCCACATGCTGACCTTGGCTGCTGGCACTGACTGCAGAGCCGACGAGGAGGTGGGTCCTAGGGGCGGGAAGGGGGTGCACGCCAAGCTCTAAGCCCTCTCCTCACAGGGTGAGAGCAGGGATACTGTTCCCGTGTCCACCGCCCCTTCTTCTGGCCACAGCACCCCCATTTCCCTCCGGGGAACCCTGTGCTCCATTCTCAGAATGGAATGGTCCCCAGCACCCTCTGCCTGACTGTATATTGACTAGACCTGGCCAACCAGAGCAACAAGGGACAAACTGGGACAAACTGCTGGTTCAGAGACGGGCACAGAATCAAAGCCAGGCCAGTGAGACTCAGAGAACTTCTGTTCAAAGAAATTTGAGAAAGGAGAGATCCTCTTTCACTGGGTGAGAAAAAAATGTGGAGGAAAAGAAATAAAAGAATAAAAAGACACAGGTGGGGCTCCCAGGAGCCCTCTGAGCCACTGAGACAAGAGAGTCTGTGTGAGGCCAAAGCCGAAAGCATCCTTAGGGCACCTGGAACCAGCCATGCCTGAAACCCACACACAGGGGTGGGCAAATGTGGGTTCACAGTCGTTTGTATGGAACATGAAACAGCAATTAGTAAGTGACCATGCAAGAACAAACTAGTTCACGTACTCACAACCGCAAACCTCTCTTTGGCCCGCCCCGTACACGAAGCAAACGCTCCCTTCTTTCTGTCCATAAACCGCTGTGAACGGAGTGTCTGTTACCTGCACCTGAAGCATTTCTGACAAACTGGAAGGTCCTGGACGGACGGAGTCAGATTAGCTCATGAACTATCTTGTGACCCTTGGCAAACCCCTCTCTCCCTGGGGCCATTAAGGGACCGGTGGCGACTGGCTGGGGTCATTCAGAGCTGGAGGGGAGGGGTCTACAGAGGACACGGGACGAGAGGCAGGTTCCAGGGAGGGTCCGTGCGTCCTCTAAAGCTATGAGCTAAAGGAGACCTATGTGTACAACACTCTGAGATGGCTCTCATCAGATTCTCTAAGGGGTCCTCCCCACCCCACGTGCTCGACACGATTCCTACTGAGGCTTTTCTTACGGACTAAACGCAGCCAGTTGTTAGAACAGGGCCTCGCACGTGGACGGTTCAACAACCAGGGTTCTCTCATCGCCCGGTCTTTGGTTTTTCTTGTCCCGTTAATGGTGATGTTCTGTGGGTTTTTTGTTTTTGTTTTGTTTTGTTATGTTTTTCTCATTCTCCTTCTTCCTGAAAGCCCCAGAGGTACCCAGAGGTGCTCTTTACTGCCCCGGCCTTTTCAAACAGGAAATTGAGATGCTCCCAACTCGATTTTGGTGACTCTTTCCTGGGGCCGAGGCATGGACAAGCTGCTTGTGGGACCCTCTGGGCTCTCTCCTCCGGTGGCACTTGTGAGGGGACATCTTGTGAGGATGGTGACGCAAGATGGAAGTCGCTCTGATCCCTGAGCTGTCCTGAAGAGCTGCTCAACTCTCTCCCACCCTCACCTGAGCAAGAAGCCCCCCTCTGATGCACCAAAACCCCAGGGGTATTTGTTACCGCAGCCCAGCTCAGCCTAACCTGTCAAATACACACCTGGCGGGCCCACGGCGAGGCTGAAAGGAGACGAGCCATGGCGCCTGAAGCAAACACGCTCACAGATTGGCTGGTGTTCACTATTATTCCCTTCTCCTTGACCTCCAAGGACACTCAGGCCTCTCTGACTGTGTGAGCAGAAGCAGGACCCAGACCCCCCCCCCCAGGGATCCCCGGAGGCCTGGGGGCCACACGGCAAACCCTAAACACGCTGCTGACCTGTATCGCGTGGCCCGTTCGGTGGCAATGTCCTCTAGGTGGAACTCGGCCCAGGGATCGGGCATGTGCTTGGCCTTCTCGATGGCGTGCTTCCAGGCTTCCTGCAGAAGGCAGAGGAGGGCACGCTGGACCAGGGGCTTCTGGGTTAGGGCAGCCCAGCCCCCTCCAGACCTGCCATTTCCGGGGTGTCTCCAACCTCTGGGCAGGCAGGCAGCATCAGAGAGAAAGAAATACGCCCACCTCCTACCCTTTCAGGGGCACAGCCCCTGAAAGACCCTATTTACTCACAGGCACCGTTCTTCTGGGCAGAAGTCACACATTTTAACTGAAAAACCAAACAAGAAACAGTACACACAGGAAAATACACACCACTTCAGTTATCATCAAAAAGTGGATGCCAAGAACAGGCACATAGATCAATGGAACAGAACAGAGGACCCAGAAATAAACCCTCAGCTTTATGGACAACTGATATTTGACAAAGGAGGAAAGAACATACAATGGAGTAAAGACAGCCTCTTTAACAAATGGTGTTGGGAAAATTGGACATCTACCTGCAAAAAAATGAAACTAGACCATCAACTTATACCATTCACAAAAACAAACTTGGCCTGACCTGTGGTGGCACAGTGGATAAAGCGTCGACCTGGGAACACTGAGGTCGCCAGTTCAAAACCCTGCACTGGTCTGGTCAAGGCACATATGGGAGTTGATGCTTCCAGCTCCTCCCCCCTTTCTCTCTTCTCTCTCTCTCTCTCTCTCTCTCTCTCTCTCTCTCTCTCTCTGTCTCCTCTCTAAAATAAATAAAATAAAAAGAAATTAAAAAAAAAACTCAAAATGGATAAAAGACTTAAACGTAAGCCGTGAAACCATAAGCATCTTAGAAGAAAACATAGGCAGCAGGCTCTCCGACATCTGTTGCAGCAATATATTTGCCAATTTATCTCCACGGGCAAATGAAATAAAAGGCAGGATAAACAAATGGGACTATATCAAACTAAAAAGTTTTTGCACAGCTAAAGACAATAAGAACAGAATAAAAAGACAAACCACACAATGGGAGAACATATTCGACAGCACATCTGATAAGGGATTAATAACCAAAATTTATAAAGAACTTATAAAACTCAACACCAGGAAGACAAACAACCCAATCAAAAAATGGGCAAAAGAAATGAATAGAAATTTCTCCAAAGAGGACATACAGATGGCCAACAGGCATATGAAAAAATGCTCAACATCACTAATCATTAGAGAAATGCAAATTAAAACCACAATGAGATATCACCTCACACCAGTCAGAATGGCACTCATCAGCAAAACAACACAGAATAAGTGCTGGTGAGGATGTGGAGAAAATGGAACCCTTCTGCATTGCTGGTGGGAATGCAGACTGGTGCAGCCACTGTGGAAAACAGTATGGAGATTCCTCAAAAAATTAAAAATCGAACTGCCCTTTGACCCAGCTATCCCACTTATAGGAATATACCCTAAGAACACCATAGCACTGTTCGAAAAGAAATGCGCCCCCATGTTCGTGGCAGCATTGTTCACAATAGCGAAGATCTGGAAACAGCCCAAGTGTCCGTCAGAAGACGAGTGGATTAAAAAGCTATGGTACATATATACTATGGAATACTACTCAGCCATAAGAAATGATGACATCGGATCATTTATAACAAAATGGATGTACCTTGATAACATTATACGGAGTGAAATAAGTAAATCAGAAAAAAAGAAAAACTGAGAACAGCATGATTTCATACATAGGTGAGACATAAAAGTGAGAATATGAGACATGGACAAGAGAGTGGTGGTTACGGGATGGGGGAGGGAGGGAAGAGTGGGATAGGGAGGAGGGGAGGGACACAGGGAAAACCAGATAGAAGGTGACAGAGGACAATTTGACTTTTGGTGACGGGTATGCAACACAATTGAATGATAAGATAACTGGAGATGTTTTCATTGTACATATGTACCTTGATTTATTGGTGTCACCCCATTAGAATTAATAATAATAATATATATATATATAAAAAAATAATAAAGTGGATGCCACCTGACCAGGCGGTGGCGCAGTGGATAGAGCATCGGACTGGGATGCGGAAGACCCAGGTTCGAGACCCTGAGCTCGCCAGCTTGAGCGAGGGCCCATCTGGCTTGAGCAAAAGCTCACCAGCTTGAACCCAAGGTCGCTGGCTCCAGCTAGGGGGTGCTGGGTCTGCTGAAGGCCCGCGGTCAAGGCACATGTGAGAAAGCAATCAATGAACAACTAAGGTGTTGCGATGGCAACGAAAAACTAATAATTGATGCTTCTCACCTCTCTCTTCATTCCTGTCTGTCTGTCCCTATCTATCCCTCTCTCTGACTCTCTCTCTGTCCCTGTAAAAAAAAATAAAAAATAAAAAGAAATAAATAAAAAGATTGACATGTACTTCCCCTTTAAAAAAAAGAAAAGAAGTGGAGGCCCTAGCTGGTTGGCTCAGCAGTAGAGCATCAGCCTGGCATGTGGAAGATTCAGGTTCGATTCCCGGTCAGGGCACACAGGAGAAATGACCATCTGTTTCTCCACCTCCCCTCCCCTCTCTCTCTTCTCCTCCTGCAGCCATGGCTCAAATGGTTCGAGCAAGTTGGCCCCAGGTGCTGACGATGGCTCCATGGCCTCTGCCTCAGGCACCGAAATGGCTTGGTTGCTGAGCAACAGTAACCCCAGATGGGCAGAGTATCAGGGCGCATGTGGGAGTCAGTCTCTCTGCCTCCCTGGCTCTCCAACACTCATTTAAAGAAAAGGGAAATTTACAGATTTGCAGCTTTCCTCCAATAAGTTTCTTGTAAGGTGCAACCCAGGAGACAATGAACAAGTGACTTAAATGTTTTAACACAAACACGACATCATGGATTTACAAGGGAGCTGGCATATTAATCCATGGCAGAGGCTTATCGTTATTGGCTTAATCATTCCCCTACGATTTGCCACAGGTTGACTTTGAGCTGGTCACTGATCTTTCCTGTTATAAATAGCCCTGTGGTGGACATGCTTATAGTGAAGAGTGGGGGGTTTCTGAATTTCTGAACTTTATACAAGTGCCGGTCCCCTCCTGTATCCCAGGGACTGTCTGATCCTACCTGTCCAGGACCCTGCCGTGTTTAGTTGTTTGTTTGTTCGTTGTTTTTTTAATTGACAGAGAGAGAAACATCCATTTGTTTCATTTATTTATGCATTCATTGGTTGATTCTTGTATGTGCCCTGACTGGGGATCGAACCCACAACCTTACGTATTGGGTCAACACTCCAACCTACTGAGCAACCTGGCCAGGACAGCACTCCTCTCAACCTGGGATTCAAACCCTCCCTCAGAAACAAGAGACAGGGGCCCACATTCAATAACAAGCACCAGCAGAAATTACCTCCTGGCTGGAGGCTAGGGCACTGACCATAAAACAGTCAAGGAAAAAAAAATATTCTAGAATTAGAGGGTTATTTTACAGCATCAAACTTATCTTTTTTTCAAAACCCAGAAAAGGCACACATCACGCCTTACTGGCAACAGAGGGATTTGATGCAACTGACATGTTATGTTTTGTTTTTTAGTGAGAGAGAGAGAGGGACAGGGAGAGAGATGAGAAGCATCAACTCATAGTTGCAGCACTTTAGTTGTTCATTGATTACTTCTCATCCTTGCCTTGACCAGGGGGCTTCAGCTAAGCCAGTGACCCTTTGCTCAAGCCAGTGACCTTGGCCTCAAGCCAGGGACCCAGGGGTTTCAAACCTGGGTCCTCAGCATCCCAGGTCAATGTTCTATCCACTGTGTCAGTTTAAAAACTGACATTTTTAAAAAACACAGCTAAGGGCCTGGCCAGTTGGCTCAG
Organism: Rhynchonycteris naso; assembly: GCA_037038555.1. Classification (NCBI taxonomy): domain Eukaryota; kingdom Metazoa; phylum Chordata; class Mammalia; order Chiroptera; family Emballonuridae; genus Rhynchonycteris; species Rhynchonycteris naso. The sequence goes on from CM073000.1 coordinate 206,312,572, forward strand.
CGGTAGAGAATCAGCTCTGCGTGTGGAAGTCCCGGGTTCGATTCCCGGTCAGGGCACACAGGAGAAGCACCCATCTGCTTCTCCACCCCTCCCTCTCTCCTTTCTCTCTCTATCTCTCTCTTCCCCTCCTGCAGCCAAGGCTCCATTGGAGCAAAGTTGTCCCGGGCACTGAGGATGGCTCCATGGCCTCCCCCTCAGGTGCTAGAATGGCTCCAGTTGCAATGGAGCAACGCCCAAGATGGGCAGAGCATCGCCCCCTGGTGGGCATGCCGGGTGGATTCTGTTCGGGCGCATGCGGGAGTCTCTCTGCCTCCCCGCCTCTCACTTCAGAAAAAAAAAAAGAAAACACAACTAAGTCCTGTGCCCTGATTCAGTTCCCTTGAATCTGATTCCAACCCACCACTGACTAGCCGTGGGGATACCCGTGTCCTTGTTACAAATAACAATAAGGAATGTTTGAACGATGAGCGGTCAACTTTTTTCCTGCCCTCCCCCAAACGCGGGGTAGACCGTTCCCACTAGAAATGGTGGCTCACTGAGGTCACAGGGCTCCCTACAGGTAAACAACCCCTGTGTGAGCTGAGTGCTCTCAGACACAGCGAAGGCAGGGAGGGGGAGCTGGTGCCGTCCCCACTGGCTACGGACCTTCCTCCTTCCACGTGACCCAGCCATTCCAATCGCCTAGCCAGGTGTGCCCAGGAGAGCTGGCCCAAGGATGGTCGGTCCTTATAATGCTATATAGCAGGTGAGCCTTGCAAACGACCTGCACACACCCACAGAAAGATGATTTCATACATCTGGTGCGGAACGACATTTCTAAGGGACAGCGGTCCCGTTAAGATCACGATGGAACCCCAAAACTTCCTATCGTGAGCTGACCCCTGAAGCAGCCGTAATGTCAGGCTTGGTCATGAGCACACCTGGCTGCGTTTCTTGTTTACTCCAGTATTTACTATGCCGCACTTTTCTACTCTTTCTGCTTCGGAAAAAGTACATCTCGTGGTCGCTGCATCTCTCGATGGCGTCCTTTTCTTCTGTGCTTGATTGAGTCTCGTGCTGCTTTATTTTGAGTTCAGCGCAGCCCCAGTGTACATCCGGTGTTTACAAAGCCCACAGCAGCGCACGGTCACGTCGCAGGCCTTCACACTCGCTCACCGCGCGCTCAGACTCAGCCAGAGCGACCCCCCGGTCCTGAGGCTCCCTCGGTCGTGAGTGCCCTAGAAGGCGGACCATCTACGGTATTCAGAGACACCAAGCCGCACAGGTTTGCAGCCCGGGCGCGTGCAGTAGGCTGCGCTGTTCAGGTCTGTGGGAGCGCGTGCGCTCTGATGTTCGCACAGTGAAAACTACTTGACCGGGCATTTCTCAGGAACGTGCCCTGTTGTTAAGCCGCACGTGAATGTACTTGCACGCAGCAGTTAGAAAGATCAAGGTGCTGGCTCTGGCTGACTGGCTCAGTGGTAGAGTGTTGACCTGGCATGTGGAAGTCCCAGGTTTGATTCCCAGTCAGGGCACACAGGAGAAGCGCCCATCTGCTTCTCCACCCCTCCCCCTCTTGCTTCTCTCTCTCTCTCTCTTCCCCTCCCTCAGCCACGGCTCGATCCATTCAAGCACATCGGCCCTGGGCGCTGAGGATGGCTCCATGGAGCCCCCCACCTCAGGTGCTTAAAATAGCTCGGTTGTAAGCATGACCCTAGACAGGCAGAGCATCGGTCCCAGATGGGAGTTGCCAGGTGGATCCCAGTTGGGGTGCATGCAGGAGACTGTCTCTCTAACTCCCCTCTTCTCACTTGGAAAAAGGAGGAAAATAATAAAAGATCAAGGTGCTGACACGAGCAATCGCTAAGACTTATTGTTCAGGGAAAAAGGCAGGTCGCTAACATAATGCAAACAGTATGACCCCACGTGGTGTGGCAGAAACCCACAAATCACTACCATGGATTTCTGAGGGTGTGTGTCTCTGTAGATGTACGGCGAAAAAGTATACGTATATACAAATGCATTTATAGGAGCCTGAAAAGTGACTCACACCACACACGTGCAACAGCGGTTCCCTCTGGAGCAGGAGAGGATGCGAGGTTGACCAAGCAGCCTTCCGAGGTATCTGTGTCGTTTTCCCCTTTTTAACTGTGAGAATGTCTTAGGTATTGCATGGATCAATCGAAGCTCAAGGTCCTGGGGTAGACGATTCGTAAGGACCTGCCAGCTCTAACACTGTCTAGTTCTAAAAGATCCTAAGCCTGACCTGTGGTGGCGCAGTGGATAAAGCGTCGACCTGGGAACACTGAGGTCGCCGGTTCAAAACCCTGCACTGGTCTGGTCAAGGCACATATGGGAGTTGATGCTTCCAGCTCCTCCCCCCTTTCTCTCTCTCTCTCTCTCTGTCTCCTCTCTAAAATGAATAAAATAAAAAAATAAAATAAATTAAAAGATCCTAAAACTCAGCTGTTGGAGGACAAAGGAACTTTACACAGAAGGGATCTGGGGGCGGGGAGCAGGGGGCGGGGGCTCACAGGAAGGAAAACATTGTTTTGCCTAGAGAACAGAAGGCTTTCCAAGCCGCAGAGCACACGCTAAGAACGTGACAGCAATAATAAACACATTGCCTGGGACATGCCAGGAGCTGAGGTCGGGTGCGGTACCCGGGACGTTATGGTTGACTGACATCTTACATCGCTCTTCTTAGGATCCCTTTGGCAGCAACCAAGGCCTCCTCCAAACATCAGCTGTTAACCTTCGCCAAGTGAATGTTTCAAAGTATATTTTTCCATGGTCACTTCTCTGGACTGGAAGAGTTACGGCTCTGTCTGCCCAACCCGCCCCTCTTGGCCAACAGTTAACCACACCCAAGGACAAATAACAGAAGTGAAAATGCACGGCCACACCCAGGGACAGGAAGAGGACAACAGGGCTGTGTGGCTGCCCCCAGTCCCGGCCACACACACATGGAAAGGTTCGCTGCAATGTCCAAGAAACCCAGCAATGAATAGAGCAGTCAACAACCGGAAACTAAGTATCCCACAGGCGGAAACTCTTCAAGAAACAGTGTTCGCTGCAATGTCCAAGAAACCCAGCGATGAATAGAGCAGTCAACAGCCGGAAACTAAGTATCCCACAGGCGGAAACGCTTCAAGAAACAGTGTTCGCTGCAATGTCCAAGAAACCCAGCAATGAATAGAGCAGTCAACAGCCGGAAACTAAGTATCCCACAGGCGGAAACGCTTCAAGAAACAGCGGCATATCCATACAAGGGGCCTCCGTGGAACCACTCATAAAATGATAAACGAGGTCCCTATTTACTGACGTGTGAAGACGGACACCATCTCGTCTGGAAACGAGACCACGTGGAGGCCCTGGCCAGTTGGCTCAGTGGATAGAGCATTGGCCCGGCATATGGAGGCCCTGGGTTCAATTCCTGGTCAGGGCACACAGGAGAAACCATCATCCGCTTCTGTTTCCCTTCCCTCTCCCCTTCTCTCTCTCTCTTCTCCTCCCACAGCCAGTGGCTTGACTGGGTCACGCGTTGGTCCTGGGCGCTGAGGATCGCTTGGTTGATTCGAGCATTGGCCCCAGACGAGGGTTGCCGGGTGGATCCCAGTCGGGGTGCATGCAGGAGTCTGTCTCCCCTCCTCTCACTTAAAAAGGCACATGGAGCATGGTCCGACTACTGTAACAAGAAGTTCCTAGCTAGCGATTGCATCTGTATTTATACTGAAATATAGAACGGTGTGAAGCAGACGCTGAGACCTTACTTACAAGTCTGTCTGCCCTTCCGTCGTGTTCTGCAAAGGAAGGCATATTACTTCTATACAATATGTACAAGGAGTCACTGTAAAAGAAACCGGGCTGAAAATCCTCAAGAAGTCTTTGTGGGAAACAGGAGCAGCAGCCGACCCGTCCCCAACCAGTGGGGGTCGGAGCCGTGGCTGAAGAGGGCAGGGTTTGGCAAGGCTGGCATTGATAACCAGCAAAGCGACAGCCACAGGAGGGCATGCTGCCCTTGCTCCTGGGAGCCCTTCTCCTGACAGATCCAGGCGACCGTGGTAAAGGCGGACGGGCAGGTAGGGTAGCGCCCAGTCCACTGATGAGGTGCCCAAGGCTCAGAGGGCAAAGAGGTGACTGTGCCTATAGACTAGGAAGGACGGGAAGGAAAGAGGGGAGGCCAGGGCCAGGGGTAGAGGTGGGACACAGTGAAGGCAGCTTCTGACAGCTGGCTCCCCGGGCTGGCTGGGAAACCTCCGGTGTCATTTTTTACGTGTCTGAAAAATAAACAGGAAAACTGGCTGGGAAACCTCCAGGGTCATTTATTACGTGTCTGAAAAATAAACATGAAAAAAGGTCGTCCCTGGTGGATTGGCTCAGGAGTAGAGCGTTGGTCTGGTGTGTGGATGCCCTGGCTTTGATTCCTGATCAGGGCACACAGGAGAAGTGACCATCTGCTTCTCCACCCACTGCTCCCTCTCCTCCTTCTCTCTCTCTCTCTCTCTCTCTCTCTCTTCCCTTCCTACAGCCTAGTTGGCCCTGGGTGCTGAGGATGGCTCAACTTGGCCTCAGGTGCTAAAAATAGTTTGGTTGCCGAGCAACGGAGCAGCAGCTGCAGATGGGCAGAGCATCTCCCCCTAGTGGGCTTGCTGGGTGGATACCGGTCGGCGTGCATGCAGGAGTGTCTCTGCCTCCCCTCCTCTCACTTAAAAAGACAAAAGAAAACAAAACAGCACATGGAAAACCAACACAGATGGTCCTTCTGGACCAGCAGCATGCCAAAGACTTTCCTCCCATAAAATATTTCTATGTCTTGGTCTGGTTTTCTTTCTTTTTTATTTTTTAATTTTATTATTACTTCTTTTCTTTTTGTATTTTTCTGAAGTGAGAAGTGTGGGGTGGCAGGCCATGGAGCCGTCCTCAGCGCCTGGGGCCAACTTTGCTCCAGTGGAGCCTTGGCTGCAGGAGGGGAAGAGAGAGACAGAGAGAAAGGAGAGGGGGAAGGGTGGAGAAGCAGATGGGCGCTTCTCCTATGTGCCCTGACTGGGAATTGAACCTGGGACCTCCACACACTGGGCCGATGCTCTACCACTGAGCCAACTGGCCAGGGCCAGTTGTATCCCTTTAGTTGTTTATTGTTTCTCATACATGCCCTATATTCTATCTGTCCTTCAGAGAGAAGACAGCGCCCACAGAGAAGTGAGTTCTGCATTCCACCATCACTTCACTGGTTCCAAACAAAGCACCTCCTGTGTGCACAGCATGGCTCTTGGCACGGGGCATGAGCAGTGCACAGGCCGCGGGGTCCTGCCCGCACGAAGCCCAAACCCCAAAGCCGTTCCTACAGACACACCTCCCTTCTATGGGTCACCTGGTCTGTTTTCCTGAAAAGCCTCACCACACCGTGTTTCTGTGATCAGAGACTATGTCCGTACATGTCTGAGACCCTGCAGTTTGGGGACCCGATTGATATTTGTCAGAAGGCCCTAACCAGACCCCTGCTTCCTGAAAAGAGGTAGCTGTGGAAGGAGACACTTCCTGGGTCTGCCCCCACCCCAACCCCCAGGAGGCCAACAGGATCCTCCTGCCTTGGAAACAGCCCCTCTCCTGCGACCCCCACTCCCCTATTCCACGCCCTGGCTGGAACTGATTGGATCAGAGACAAATGATGTCTGACCCCCAAATAGGCCCACGAGGGTCCCCTGCTGGAACTGGGAGGGAGGGTCAAGTGTGTCTCTGCACGGGGCTCCCCCTGTAACGAGGGGACTGTGGGCGGTACGGGTCCTTTCTCCCAGGGTGCAGAGGCAAAGCGGCAGAGAAGAACAGAGAACATTCTAGAACAGGCAAGAGATCGAGAGACGAGATGGGACACACAGTCGTCCTGCCTTCCGGTTCCTGGACCTCATCTCTGAGAACCAGACATTGCTTCTACCCCTGGGCCCCAACAAACACACGTGGACTACTACGGTAAAGCCCCCCGCCCCCTTTCCCTTGAGCTGGCGTGAGCTGCTCTCTGTTTCCACCAGCCCCTCCAGGGACCCCCGACACCTGGATTCTCTTGCACAGGAGACAGGATACTGCAGGGCTAAGCATGTCTTACTTAGCCTTCCCAACTTAAAATGGACAGGAGGCCCGACAGCCCTCCTGCCCCTCCCATGGGGCTGAGCACGTGTTTCAGAAACAGCCGCAGAAACAGGAAAGTGGGTCAAGCCGCAACCTGACCCTTCCATGGCCTCCCCAGCTCAGAGGGGACCCACAGGACTATTTCTGGAACAGCCGGCCCCAGAGGGACTCACACTGGAATTCTGGCCCTGAAAAGAAAGACTATCCCAACTGTCCAAGAACAAGAATGATTAATTTTCTAAAAATAGATTAATTCTGAAACTAGGGAAATTAAAATTATTTTAATTTCAAATCCCTAAATGGTTATAGCCATTTGGCCTATGAGGCGTGGTATCAGTTTGTGAGGATTAAATAAAGGTAACAGCAGTGCATTCAAAATTATTTTCACCCCCAGTTATCATACAAGAGTCCAATAATGCTTCCCTTTTTCCTCTCCTTTATTCAAGCTTTTCTTTTTTTTTTCCTACAGGGACAGAGAAAGAGTCAGAGAGAGGGATAGACAGGGACAGACAGACAGGAATGGAGAGAGATGAGAAGCATCAATCACTAGTTTTTCGTTGCCGTTGTGACACCTCAGTTGTTCATTGATTGCTTTCTCACATGTGCCTTGACCGCGGGCCTTCAGCAGACCGAGCAACCCCTTGCTGGAGCCAGTGACCTTGGGTCCAAGCTGGTGAGCTTGGGGTCTTGAACCTGGGGCTTCCGCATCCCAGTCTGATGCTCTATCCACTGTGCCACCGCCCGGTCAGGCTCCTTTATTCAAGCTTTGCCATGATACAAATTCAAATGTCTAACAAAATAAAACCTTGTGCCCTGGCCGGTTTGCTCAGTGGTGGAGCGTCAGCTTGGCGTATGGATGTCCCGGGTTCAATTCCTGGCTAGGGCACACAGAAGAAGCGCCCATCTGCTTCTCTACTCCTCCCCCTCCTCCTTCTTCTCTATCTCTCTCTTCCCGTCCTGCAGCCAAGACGAGCTGGCCCTGGGCACTGAGAATGGCTCCATGGCCTCTGCCTCAGGTGCTAAGAAGAGCTCAGTTGCTGAGCAACGGAGCAACGTCCCAGACAGGCAGAGCATCACCCCCTGGTGGGCAAGCCAGGTGGATCCCCATCAGGACACATGCAGGAGTCTGTCTCTCTGCCTGCCTCCTCTCACTAAATAGGAAAAAAAAAAAAAGTACCCTTTTCCTCAATCCAGAAGAAGGATGTCCAATCCTGAGCAGTGGCGTTTCTGACCACAACCGACAGGAAGGGCGACATCTACCTCACAGCCCTGGACCACACACGCACCCACTGGGGTGCATTAAAAATATCTAATAACATCCAGTCCCTCGAGAAGCTAAGCTGGTTGCCACGTTGACATGTATAAGCCAACACGTGGAGACACGTATGTTCCAAAAAAATAAGACCTTCACGACGTGTGTCGTGCCCTCTGCTATCTAGTCCCTTCCGTTCTCATCCGCTTCTTAAAAAAGCACCTTGATAACATTATACAGAGTGAAATAAGTAAATCAGAAAAAAAAACTGAGAACAGCATGATTTCATACATAGGTGGGACATAAAAGTGAGAATATGAGACATGGACAAGAGAGTGGTGGTTACAGGGTGGGGGGAGGGAGGGGAGGGTGGGCTAGGGAGGAGGGGAGGGACACAGGGAAAACCAGATAGAAGGTGACAGAGGACAATTTGACTTCGGGTGATGGGTATGCAACACAATTGAATGATAAGATAACCTGGAGATGTTTTCATTGTACATATGTACCCTGATTTATTGGTGTCACCCCATTAGAATTAATAATAATAAAATATATATATATAAAAAAAGCAGATCCAGGTTTTCACAAACGACACGTGTGCCCTGAGCCGCTGTTGGAGAAACACGGCTCTGATGTCACGAGTTTGCTTTACACCAGCCATCGGCCTAACCCAGACCCGGAATTTCACAGCGCTGCCCAGAGTCCGGAAACACGGGGAAGACCCCACCCACGGTCCCCCTGCCCGCCTGTCCGTCCGTGCGTCCGAGCGGTCGGTGACCTGGTAGGTGACCTGGGCTGGCGCGCGCGCTCACCTTGAACTGGAAGGAGCTCCCCGGGGACGCGCTGAAGCCGTACTGCTCGCTCTTTGTTAGGTCGCCGCAGTATTTATTGACCTGGGAGCTGCCGTTCCGGGGGTGGGCGCTGCTGTGGTCATCAGTGATGGGGCAGATGAAGTAGCCCTCCTCTTCGTCGTCGCTGTCCGCGTCCGAGTCCCCATCGTGGCCGGCCCCGGGGGTTGGGCCGCCATCAACGCCTTCCAGGCGGAAGATGAGGTCTTCGTCTGCCATGTCCCCGGGGTGCCCGTTGTACCCAAGAGGCGGGTGGTGCAGCCAGAGTCCCTGGGCAGGTGCTGCAGAGAGGGCCCTGCAAAGGGGAAGTCAGAGAACGGGGGGCTGAGGCCTGCGGGGGCGTGCTGGCTCCTGGCACCCCGTCCACCGGCATGCCGCTGGGGACAAGAGCCAGCGGCACCTGCAGACTGGAAATGACAGCTGTCTTTCCAGGAGGCCCTGGGCAGGCAGCGCCCGAGCAGTTTAAATGTACAGACAGACCCACGGGGCGGTCATTCTCCTTCCAAGAACTCAGTGTTTACAATAGGCAGGGCCACGAGATCCTCCTGTAAGCAACTAGACGCATCTTATTTAGGACGTTTAGATCGTTTAGATCGAGGGGTTCCCTTGCTTAACGCCCTCCCTCAGCGTCTCCTCCCATTCTCGATAAAACCCCAAGTCCTTCTTTTTCTAATTTATTTTATTTTTATTTTATTCATTTTAGAGAGGAGACACAGAGTGTGAGAGAGAGAGACAGAGAGAGAGAGAGAGAAAGAAAGGAGGGAGGAGCTGGAAGCATCAACTCCCATATGTGCCTTGACCAGACCAGTGCAGGGTTTTGAACTGGCGACCTCAGTGTTCCCAGGTTGACGCTTTATCCACTGCGCCACCACAGGTCAGGCAAACCCCAAGTCCTTTTAAGGTGACACAGCTGCAGTTCCCCAGGCCACACCACGGGCCTCTTCCCCACCACTGTGGCACCTCAGCCCCAGGGCACAGCCCACGGGGAAACCTCCCTCTGCCCGGGCGGGGCGGGCATGCCTGGGCCCACAGACAGGACTGGCCGGCTACTGCGGGTGAGGGGCTGAGACCAGGAGCAAGACCCCAGTCTCCCGGGACCTTAGGGTTCCCTGGGTTTTCTCCGCCCTCACTCGGTCATCTACATCTTCTCCTCCCAGTCCCTGACCCACACGCCCTGGGAAGGTAGTTCTGTGGAGATACGGCCCAGTAGTGGTTCTGAGTTCCGTGGCCCCGTGTTTGTTCAAGCCCTGCCACTGACTAGCTGGGTGACGTCACTTCGTGAGCCTCACCAGAATGCAGGCTGCCAGCTGCACCCACCCCACACCCTTGACAGTGAGTGCCAGCAGGGAGCAAGCCCTAGAACACAGCAACAGCTAGGATCACACCGCCATTTCTGTTATCGTAAATAAATGGGGCTGAGCCTGGGGTCCCAGCCAGGCTGGTGACCAGGGACGTCTGCTTCGGCAGGCACCCAGGCTTCTTTAGGGGGTCCTCAGGGACCAGGCTATTTTAGGCTTTGGCCCTGAAAGTCACTGCTCTCACCAGGAAGCCACTGGGATAGGAAACAGTGTCTGCAATGCCAGGCCAAGGCGGCTGGTCCCCCTTCAGGGCTCCCCTCATCGCCAGGAGCTGCCTTCCTGTTGTAGCAAAGAGCTGGACTCTCTCACCCACCTCTCCAGGCACCAGCACCCGGAGCCAATGTGGCTTGAGCAAGGGGTCACTGGCTCAGCTTGAACCCTGGTTAACACACATACAGGAAGTGACACAACCTCTTCTCAACCGCTTCTCTCTTTCAAAAAATAAAAAAAGGCCAAACACACAGAAGCAGAGTCAGGGACAGGGACTAGGGACTGGGGCAAAGGGAAATAGAGAAGTTGGTCAGAGGGTGCAGAGTTTCAATTCTGCAAGATGAGTTAAGTCCTGGAGATCTAAAGTACAGGAGGGTGACTGTAGTGTTATTGTATCCCATACATAAGATTTGCTAAGAGAGTAAGTATGTAGCACGCACACAAAGCAGTGATACGAGATGGATGTTCATTAGGTTGATCGTGGTAACCATGTATATCAAGTCATCACATTGTATACCTTAACTATACAAAGTTATAATTTGTCGATTATACCTCAACAAAGCTGGTGAAAAACAAAACAAAGGTAAATTAAAAAACCAGAACAGTGACGGAGACCCTCCGTGCTCTGTCACCGTGTGGTGGGCTCTGAATCTCTGTCCCTGTCAGAAGGCAGGTGGCGGTACACTGAACAGAGTCGACCTGGGACGCTCAAGTCCCAGGTTCAAAACCCTGAGGTCGCCAGCTTGCCTGCAGGCTCACCAGCTTGAGCTGACACGATCCCACGGGTCGCTGGCTTGAGCAAAGGGGTCACTGGCTCGGCTGGAGCTCCCCTGGTCCAGGCATGCACCAGAAGCAATGAACTAAAGTGCCGCAACTATTGAGTTGATGCTTCTCACCTCTTCTCTCCCCCTTCCTTCCTTCCTGTCTGTCTTTCTCTCTCATTAAAAACAAAAGAAAGAAAAAAAGAGAAAAAAAAAAAGCCAGAGCAGGAATCAACGGGTGCTAATCAAATACTTCTCCTGGCTGTGTTTTGTTTACTTACTGTGGGGGAGGGGAGGAGTGGTGACCAAGGGCAGCACTGGGAGTCACTCGATCAAGCACGGAGCTTGGTACTTGTGTCACTGTCTTATTAATATCTGCGCCCCGGCAGGTGCTGGGTACTCCCGCATAGACATCTGTTTAAGCTGTTACGAGAAATACAGTTTGCCTGACCCGTGGTGGCGCAGTGGATAGAGCATCGACCTGGAACACTGAGGTCGCTGGTTCGAAACCCTGGGCTTGCCCAGTCAAGGCCCATACTGGAGTTGATGCTTCCTGCTCCTCCCCACCCCTTTCTCTTTCTCTCTCTCTCTCTCTCTCCTCTTTCAAATGAATAAATAAAATCTTAAAGAAAAAGAAATGTAATGTATGCCAGAATAAAAGGACTGATTTACAGCCCTGGCCGGGTAGCTCAGCTGCTTAGAGCATTGTCCCCCACACACACCAAGGTTGCAGGTTCAATCCTGGGTCAGGGCCCATCCGAGAATCAACCCGTGAGCGCACAAATCAATGGAACAAGTCGGTGTTTCTCTCTTTCTCTCTCTCAAACCCCTTTATTCCCTTCCAGATCGAGCTCAAGCATTTACCTCTTTCAGAAAGGCTTCCCTGAGTGGTTTCCTCTGCACAAAGAAGGCAGAATCTACCCCAGGAGTTGTTCTCGGGAGCTAGTCAGGTCAGGCCGTGGTGCCTGGCAGAGAACTGGTGCTCAGAACTACCAGCTGCTAATATGACCGGAACATCCCCAGTCCCCCACCCCTATGTCACTTCCCTCCTCCCAGACCCTCCAAAAGCACTTCAATTATACCCAGAAACCAGCAGTCTCTGCGGTAGGCAGAATAATGGTCCCGTCCACATGCTAATCCCAGAAACCTGTGACTATGTTCCCGTATATGGTAAAAGCAATTTTGCAGATGTGATTAAGTTAAGGGTCTGGATATGGGAAGATTGGTAAAACCAAGGTAATCATGGGTCCTTGTAAAAGGAGGCAGGAAGGGGCAGACTTAGATAAAGAGAAGTGACCAGGCAAGCAGGGGTCACAGAGGAGATGCTATGAAGCTGGAGGAAGGGGCTACAAGCCAAGGAATGCACGGCCTCTAGAAGCTGGAAAGGGTCAGGAAATGTATTTCCCTGGAGTCTCTCGAAGGAGCACCACCCTGCAGACAGCTTACTTCTGAACATCTGACCTCCTGAACCATTAAGAGGAAACAGCCAGTAGAGCGTCAGCCCAGTGTATGGATGTCCTGGGTTCGATTCCTGGTCAGGGCACACAGGAGAAGCAACCATCTGTTTCTCTGTCCTTCCCCCTCTTCTTTCTCTCTATCTCTCTCTTTTTCTCCCGCAGCCATGGCTCGGTTGGAGCAAGTTGGCCCTGGACGCTGAGGACGGCTCTACGGCCTTGCCTCAGGCACTAAAATAGCTCGGTTGCCTAACAACAGAGCAACATCCCAGATGGGCAGAGCATTGTCCTGTCGGGGGTTTGCTGGATGGATCCCGGTCGGGGCACAGGCAGGAGTCTGTCTCTTTGCCTCCCCACTTCTCACTTAAGAAAAATTTAAAACAAAAAGAAAAAAGAACGAAAGAAAGAAAGAAAGAGAAGGAATTTGTGTTGTTTCAAGCCACTAAGTTTGCGATTTGTTATAGTCATGACAGGAAACAAATACTGTCCAGAACAGTGGTTCTCAGTCTGGGGCAATGTTGTCAACAACAGGACACTTGGCAGTGTCTGGAGACATTTCTGGTTGTCACAACTCTGGAACTGCAACTGGCATCTCGTGGGTAGAAACCACGGATGCAGCTTAAAACATCCTACAAAGCACAGGACACTCCGCAGCACGGAATTATCTAGCCAAACCAACACCGGTGCCAAGACTGAGAAAGCCGCTCTGGAATGATCCTGGTGGCATGCCAAGAAACCTTCCTCCACCCATTCCTTCCACTTGAGACAAACCTCCACCGTACCAGAAAGAGGAGAAATGAGCTTACGGTACCAGAAAGAGGAGAAATGAGCTTACTCACTGATGAAACAAGCAACCCACACGGCTGAACCCGGGAGCCAAGTCAACACTGGAGCTGCAAAGGCTTTTAAACACATTGTTGCTACTACGCCCTGTACTCGGTTCCTACAAAACTTTTCTGTTGCAGACTCTAGAGACTATGGTTTTCAAAGTAAAAAAAAAAAACAAAAAACAAAAAACCCAACACATTTTAGAATAAAAGCACGGGGTATTGTCATTACAGCTTCAGCGAACAGAATGCACACGAAGACTTGCATGTTAATTTTTAATGACTTGCTGGGCACCCTTCTCACGTACCCAGGAAGGACACTCTGTACTCCAGAAAACCAGGGCTCCAGCCGTTCTTCCTTCTTTCTCAGAGGGAGCCCTGTTGACACGGCCTCTCGGTGGCCAGACCACGTGAGCACCTGGAACAAAAGGGGCCCGTGTCTCATTTCTCTCTATCTCCCGGCCCCATTGCACAATGCCTGGCACACGCTGGGTCCTCCGTAAAGGACATGTTGCACGAATTGAACAAGAAACTGGAGAAAACGGAACGTTTTCTGCCGATACAATGGGGGCACTTCTGGAAGGCTATGGGGCTATAATTACAAGGCATCTGGAGGTTGGTTAGCTGGAACCCATGGCTGAGACCCTGAGTGGGAAAAAAAAAGCCTGGAGTCTGGGGAAGCCCTCAAAAAAAAAAAAAAGAAAAAAAAAGCACCCAAGACCAGGATCAGGCCTGGCAAGGCTTTGGGGGCGCGGGGGATGAACACATCTGGGTTCGAGTCCCGACTCCGCTAGTGCTAGCTGAACGACTCGGGTCAAATGACCTGACCTCGCTGAACCTCAGCTGTAAAAGTCACCCAATCAAATCAGTGAAGCTAAGTGACCAAGGTAAAGACAGGCTGGACGTGGCCAGGGGCCAGGAAAGGCCACGGTGGCACAGCCAGCTCTCCACCACACATTTGTGTGCTCCCCAGCTGCACCAGGGATGACATGTCCCAGCACCTTCTGCGTCGGGGGGGGGGGGGGGAGCATGCGACCGCACTGCGGCCTGTATGGCACACGGGCAGAAGTACCTGGCACCGCTTCCGAGCGCACCCACACCGACAGTCTGTTTCCCCCACTCTGCTCTTGTCTCCTCCCCTATGCTCCTGCCCTGAGACAGCCTGGAACAGTCTCCCAGCATTTCAGGATCCCTTACAGAGCACCGGCTTTGCCCCCTCCTCTCAGCTCCCTGGAGGGACATGGGTTCCCCGCCCTGGGCTTGGCTCACCCCGGGCCCTCTGTTCTGCACACTTCCTAGCCGGCCCTCCCCGACCCGTCCCCTGGCCAACTCCTCTGCTTGTTCCTCAGGCCTCAGTGTGGATGTCATCTCCTCCAGGAAGCCCTCAGCGTGGATGTCATCTCCTCCAGGAAGCCTCCCCCCCCCCCGGGGAAACCTCAGGTGATGGGCACCATCAGCTTCCTCCTACAGAGGAGGAAATGGAGGAACAGAGAGGTAAAATGACTTGCCCGAAATCACACAGCCAGGAAGTGGAGGGAGCTGAGCTGGAAGCCAGGGCAGGCTAGACCTGGAGCTTTTACTCAAGTCATCACCCGCCAACCTCGTCCTGAAAGCAAGGTCCTGTGGCCACGCAGCAGAGGGCAGCAGTCACTGGGAACTTGTTTGATATGCAAATACCTGGTCCCCACTCCAGCCCTATTCAGCTAAACCCCGCTGGGTGGTGGGCCCAGCAATCTGTGTTTAAACAAGCCTCCCCAGTGCTTCTCATGCGCACTCAAGTTCAGGCACCACTGGCCCAGAGAAATATTCTCTGGCTGGACACTTGCCTTCTGACTGGTCTCTGTGCAGTCCTTGTTAGGTCTAGGAAGTGCCACAGCTGAAGAACTGAACACTGTCCACCCTCGGACTTTCTACATATTTAAATGCTCCTCTGGAACTCTGGGGACCCAGGTATGGCATCTTCCTCATCATCAGCATGTGGGTGACTCACTCCTTCTTCTCCTCTCTTTGAAGCCTTCTTGCTTGTGCTTGTCAGCCTTGGCTATAAAAGTTTAACCCAGGCCCTGCCCGGCTGGCTCAGTGGTAGAGCATCGTCAGCCCAGCGTGTGGATGTCCCGGGTTTGATTCCCGGTCAGGGCACACAGGAAAAGCGACCATCTGCTTCTCCACCCCTTCCCCTTCTCTCTCTCTCTCTTCCTCTCCCGCAGCCATGGCTCAGTTAGAGCAAGTTGGCTCCAGGCGCTGAGGATGGCTCCATGGCCTCTGCCTCTCAGGCACTAAAATAGGTCGGTTGCTGAGCAACAGAGAAACAGCCCCAGAAGGGCAGAGCATCGCCCCCTAGTGGGCATGCCGGGTAGATCCTGGTTGGGGTACATGCGGGAGTCTGTCTCTGCATCCTCGCCTCTCACTTAAAAAATAAAAAAGAGTTTAATCCAGAAACACGTTAAGGCCCAAGCTCCTTCCTTCCATCCCATGGTGGGCACTATACTATAACCACTTCCTTGTAGAAAACTCTCAGTTTACCGGGGTAACAGTCCACAGCTTCTTTGTCAGCAGAACTAATCTCCCCAACACAGAAATTTCTATTTCTGAATCAGTCCAGCAGGCTGCTATTAATCTGAGGATAGTTCTGACCATCAGTTTCTTCTACTTCAGCTTCAGACTCGAACCAGAAAGAATGAACCCTTGAGAACGAGCGGGAACAAATCCAGGTTTCTGCCGTTGACCCTCAGCCTCCTTACACACTGCTCTCAGAGCCCCAGCAACCGGACACACAACCCTGTGGAAGACTGGACTAAACTTTGGGGACTCTGACCAGTGTCAGAAAAAGAGGCATAAGGACACTGTTCCCACCTGACCAGGCGGTGGCGCACTGAATAGAGCATCAGACTGGGACGTGGAGGACCCAGGTTCAAAACCCCAAGGTCGCAGGCTTGATCGTGGGCTCATCCAGCCTGAGCTCAGGGATCGCTGGCTTGAGCGTGGGATCATAGACATGACCCCATGGTCGCTGGCTTGAGGTCAGAGGTCGCTGGCTTGAGCAAGGGGTCCCTCGCTCTGCTGTAGCCCCCGGTCAAGGCACATGTGAGAGAGCAATCAATGAACAACTAAGGGGCTGCAATGAAGATGCTTCTCATCTCTCCCTTCCTGTCTGTCCCTACCTGTCTCTGTCAAACACTAAACAAGAAAAGGACACCCTTCTCCAGTGGAACAGCCCAGCCAGCACACCCGAAGGGGAAGGCCATGGCCAATAAGCCACACTCACACCCACAGACTTTGCAAAGAGCTTACTGGACCTCAGTCTGATGGCTACAAACCACCAGGGGAGGCGGAGAGGAGAGGCTCTCCCCAGCCACACAGGGGCCCAGGCTCCCTCAGGCTGGAGGCTCTGCCCTCCTTAAGGGAAACAAGGACAGAGGGACAGGTTTTCTGAGTCCCAGCTCGAGAGGGGCACACACTACTTCCTCTCACATTCCATCAGCCAGATTCAGTCACAGTGGCCCACCAAACTGTGGGAGAGCCTTGGAAACTCATCCGAGAATAACCCAGCATGGGTGCTGGTGACCAATAGCTGTCAAAATGTTTAAAATCAAATTAGTGATGTTGCCTTAATCGGCCAAAAAAGTACTGTTCTGTCACACACAGTACAAAAGAAAAAAAATGGTAAATCAGATAGACTGTATTACAACTAATTATATAGACGTACATTAAGACCATTTCAACTGGTCAGCGGGCCCTGACTTCCTGCTTCCCCCACCCCCTGCAGAGGATAAGAACTTGGGACCAGCTTACCCACCCCCCTTTGAGAAGCGGACTGAGGCCCTGGCTTGTTGGCTGCTCAGTGGTAGAGCGTCACCAGGTGTGTGGATGTCCAGGATTTGATTCATGGTCAGGGCACACAGGAGAAGTGACCATCTGCTTCTCCACTCCTCCTTCTCTCTTTCTATCTCTCTCATCCCCTTCCACACCCATGGCTCAGTTGGATCAAGTAGGCCCCAGCAGGGCTCTATCTCCTGCCTCAGGCACTAGAAATAGTTTGGTTGCCGAGCAATAGAGCAACAGCCTCAGAAGGGCAGAGCATGGTGTTAGGGACTTGCGGGGTGGATCTTGGTTGGGGTGCACGCGGGAGTCTATCTCTCTGCCTCCCCACTTCTTATTTAAGAAAAATTTTAAAATAACTTTTTATAATTAAAAAAAAAGAGAGAGAGAGAACCCGACTGGAAGAAATGGGAATGGCAATCCCAACCAGGTTACACCTGAATTCGCGTCAAGAAGTTTCACTGTATTTGTTGAATTCAGCCATGAACACGGGAATGAAGGCCAGGTGCTGTGGAGGACGCAGAGGAGGCCACCTGTATACCGCTCCTCTACACCCTAACTTCTTGCCCAGGCCAGGCATCCTCTCCGGCTCTCCTGATACAGCACCTCTTCCGGGAAGCAGCCTTCTCCATTAACGTCGCCCCACCTCCCACACACCACACATTAGGCGCTCATTATCGGTTTCCGACTGCTTGCTCTCTACTCCCACCTTCACTTCGTTTCCTCCCCCCGTAATATCGGAGAGGGGCACCACTGTTACTCGATTTCCCAGCCGAGGGGCCTCAAGGCCAGCAGGGCCCAGGGCCGACGCCCCAGAAGTCGGACGCCCCTCCCATGCAAACTCCTGTTAACAGACCGAACTAGGCGGGGAGTTATTATACCCAGGAGGCCCGCCCCCGCGCCGCCACTCGCGAATTCACGCCTGGCCCTTTGGCTCCAGTGTCGACAGAGCCTGCCAAACACACCCGACTTCCGCAGCCAACAACTCAGCAGAGGCGCGTCTACACTGTCCTCGAGGGTCCTGGAACTCTGGCGTCTTGCTCAGGATGGAGTGGGGGTTGCATGCGGCTCCGGGTTCTGCACGGGACAGGACGGCCGCGCTGTCCCCACCCTCTGCGGGCCCAGGGGCGCCCCGGGTGGAGGCCCCCTTGCTGCCTCCCCCGGCCCTTCGCGTGCCAAGTGCTCTCCTAATACACAGCGCCGTTAACCTGCACGAAACCCCCCCCCCCCCCGTTTTACAGATGCCAACGCTGAGCCAGAGAGTTGAACTCGCGGAAGGGGAAGCGCCCCAACACTCTACTGCGGGGCCTCGGGCCCCATGTCCAATCCCCAGACCCACAGCGCGCTCGCGGAGGGGCCCCGGGCGCACCGGGGCGCGCAGTCCTGCAGTGCACGCTCCCACCAGCCCGACCTGCCGCGGCGGCACCCACCTCCCGCGGGCGGACAGGAGCGGCGGCCGCTACCCACGGCCGCGAGGATCCAGAGGAGGTGGCAGAGGCTTGTAGCCCGGTGCTCCAGGGTGCAGGGCGGGCGGGCCCCCCGAGCGTGCCGGGGAGCGACGAGCAGGGCGCGCGGGCCGGCGCTCCGGGGAGCAGCGGGGGCCGCTCGGGGCGGATAAAGAGCTCGCGGGGCGCAGGGGCCGCCGCGACGATCGTGGGGGCGTTAGGAGCGCACAGGGCCGCCGCGAGGATCCGGGGATCTGGGGAGCGTGCTGGAGGCGCGAGCGCAGGAATCCGTCTGCCGGGCTAGCGGGCGGCGGGCCTGGGAGGAGCCGAGCGCGGTCCGGGGCGGAGCTGCGGGCCCTCCGGGCGCACGGCGCGCGCTCACGTGGCCGTCCCGGGGGCCGTCTCCGCGCCAGCGCCATACCTCGCGGGAGTCCGCGGCTCCCCGCGCCCTACCCACGCATGCTGACTGCGCGGCGGGTGGACCTAACGTGGGGGGTGGGCCTAGCACCTGCGGGGGCTGGGGAGAGGCCGTCCTGGGGGGCCGGGGGGAATTCCACCCACTCGCCTTCCCGACCTCCGTCTGCCACCAGCCAAGTTCCAAAATCACTAGTAATCCCAGCTCGTTGTATCAATGTCTATGCATAACCTCAGAATACTTTTATTATAGAAAATTGCTTGCTTTTTATTTTCTTTTTCTGATTTCTGCTTTGTAAAAACAGGTACGACGATTGCAATTGTTTGTGCCATTATTTGATTAATATCTTCTCTGGACGTTCCTTTACCTGTCTCGGACACTTGCTCTATTCCTGCCTCTTAGCACACCCAGGCCCGGCATAATAAATACCTGTAAAATCAATGTATAAACGTGGAAAAGGATAGAGAAGAAAAGGAAATACATTGAACGCATAATAACTACTCTGAACATTTTTGATATCATATATCGCCTTCCGGGTACTTTTATAATGAAATTTTAGAAATTTCACAAATCTTAGAAATAATAATGGGGATATTTATTGATTTATTTACCTCATGTCGTTTTTAACGCCAGCCCAATGAGTAGGTTTCAGTAGCTCTGTTTAACAGATCATAACAGGGAGGCGTAGAGGGATAGATTTGCTTAAAAGATTTCTATGGTGGCTCCTCTTGGCGAAGGGCACGTAGACCTTGGGGCTGAGTTACTCTGTGTCGTAAAACGGGAGGGGATTTTGAAGGATCCCACAGGTGTGTGTATCAGGGGAGGTTTCCAGTAGAACAGCAATTTTCCATCACACACACACACACTGCAAGAATTTTTACAACATGCAATACCTGACTATTCAGTCAGGGACACGACTTAGTTTCCTTTAGAGCAGGGGGAGTCAACCTTTTTATACCTACCGCCCACTTTTGTATCTCTGTTTGTAGTAAAAATTCCTAACTGCCCACCGGTTCCCCAGTCATGGTGATTTATAAAGTAGGGAAGTCACTTTACTTTATAAAATTTATAAAGCAGAGTGACAACAAGTGAAAGCATATCATAATAATTACCAAGTACTTTATGTCGGATTTTCGCTAAGTTTGGCAGAATACATCCTTATAAAACAACTTATTATAGTTAAATCTGTCTTTTTATTTATACTTTGGTTGCTCCGCTACCGCCCACCATGAAAGCTGGAAAGGCCACTAGTGGGCGGTAGGGACCTGGTTGACTACCACTGCTTTAGAGTGTCAAATAACAATAGCCTTCCAGTGTGAATGTCCTCTGTTGAACCATAAATATACAGGGCATGTAACAGAGGCATAATAAGGTTGCCTCTGATTGGTTAATTCTTGGTACCCAAAGTCCTCATATATACATATAGGCACTTGCTTTTTTTTTTTTTTTTTTTTTTTAAGTCACTTTGGAGCAAAAAGGGTAATTACTACTACTGATATTATTATTATTATTATTTTGTAAATCATTCAAAACTGTAACTAATTTTTTTTGGTCGGGTCGGCAAAAAAAATATATTTTTCGGTGTGCCTCAGAATTTTAGTAGTGAGTTTGTGTGCGCCACGAGGTGAAAAAGGTTCATCCCTTTGGGGGCCGTGCCCCAAACACTGCTGATTTCTGGCCAAGCATGTAAAGTAATTTCCTGCACCTGTAGCATTTACGCACTAATCCTTGGGTTACCAAGGTCTAGTTCAGAAGGTCCAGGGCTACTGGGCATGAAATGTAAAGCCCATCACAGAGCCATCTGATGGCGCACCTGTCGCTACAGAAGAACTCACAGAAGCTATGAAATGACCACTACTCTGTATATTGGTGGTAGATAAAATTTCCCAGAGCAAGAGACCAAAGAGACTGACAGCTCACTACATTAAGAACTTATAGCCCGAGACTAGAGTCACATCTTTTTTTTTCTAATTTTTATTTATTCATTTTAGAGAGGAGACAGAGAGAGAGAGAGAGAGAGAGAGAGAGAGAAAGGGAGGAGGAGCTAGAAGCATCAACTCCCATAAGTGCCTTGACCAGACCAGTGCAGGGTTTTGAACTGGCGACCTCAGTGTTCCCAGGTCGACGCTTTATCCACTGCGCCACCACAGGTCAGGCTAGAGTCACATCTTGACATCTCTTGTCCTGGTGTGCTAGAGTTCCTGGAGAGAATCTGCTGGTCTTGATTCACTGGCATGGGCAGTCAGTGCCCCCGGTAGTGCCCAGATCAGAAACATGCCCTCTCGATTTCCTAGATAGAGCGGGTTGTCCAGCATCTTTCCTCATATCCGTTAGGGAGTTGGTACCTGCCATGGTATGTGATAACCCTTTTCTCTAAAAAAAAAAAAAGAACTTATGAGGGGCACTTACAACAGGAGGTGCATCTTGGTCAGCGGCAAGCTGGCTATGCTCTGTGCCACATGGCAGGGGCTAAGGAATTATATAGGGTAGGGCAGGGCAGGGAGATGGCAGTGCTGGGGCATGACCCATCCCAGGTAAGAGAGAACACCTTACATGGTTCCCTAAGGGAAGGACAACAGCCTGTTCCAAACCCCAGCACAAACCAGCACACTGTGGGTCACAGGGAAGGGGTCCACCAGGCAGCCTCTAGGAGGTTTGATTAAGGGGAAGCAGTCTCTGTTCTGGCTGGGATCTACCTGGCTCTAACACGAGGGTCAGACAGTGGTCAGGTCCCGTCCGAGTCTGTGCTCCGGATCCGGATAGTGTCCCTCCCTTGGGCAAGCCAAACCCCAGGGTTAGGGTGGGGACCTGTTGGAGCCTCTCGTTCCATGTGACCAAACATCTTCACAGGGAAACATGGAGGAGGCTGCAGCTAGGTTGTCAATCTTCACGGTGGTGACTCGTGAGCTGTGGGGGTTTGGTTGTGAATCAGGGCAGCGGCGAGGAAGAGAAGTTCCCTTTAACTTCATAAATACGATTGGACTTTTGAAAAAAAAGTCACAGTGAGCGTTCATTACGTGACATTTCAAATTGGCAAGGTCAGAAAGTGCCTTCCTTTATCAAAGCGTTGAGAGTTTCACCGGGTGGAGAAATAAAAGATGATTTCATTTTCTTATATGTGGGTTCCTCTCTACATACACTTGATCTTAGTACCCAAAAGGCCGAGAAGCAATGTGTGCTCTTTTTTCCTGGCTCGGGTTTCAACAAGCTGCACGTATTACTTTTGCAAAAGTTATTTTTAAATGTCACTTTAAAAAAAAAAACCCCACACAACTAAACAGAGCCTAGTTTCTTTGCTTCTGTGGCTTCTCCACCCTTGCCTGGCCGGGTCAGGCTCTGTGTAGGAGGGGCCCTTGCAGCCTGCCCCTTGAAGGCATAAACCACCAGAAGCCAAGTCAGCACCACTGCTGGAGGCAGAAACCCAGGGGGGAGGAGATGAGCACATGAGTCGCCTGCTTCACTGGACTTCTCTGTTCTGTTGGAGAAGCCTGTGCCATGAGGGGTCTGAGCTCTGCAAACAGCACTCCTTCTCTGAGAAAACCACCTGCTGCCTGCTCAGGCCGAGTCGGAGCAAATCAAGGTTCACACTCTAATTCCATTTTCAGAGAGAGAGAGAGAATGAGAGAGAGTCGGCAGGGGTACAGTGACTACTGGAGAATGCTTTGAGTCCCTGCTGGGGGTTGGGGGGTGGGGTGGGTCGGTTACCTGGAGAGGTCTCTGCTTCCTTCTTGTGACCTCAGTGGGTGGTCATCCGGAAGGTCAGACCAGGATCTGGCCACGTCTGGATTAAAGTTCTGCAAGCTGTCCTGCTGGGCAGCTCCGCCGGAACACTTCCCTCTGACTTTGTCTAAGACCACATAGCAAGAGGGAGTGACCTGACCCAAGGATACAAAACTATTGGTCCAGGGAAATAGTCTTGCTGCCAGCCCCCGTACTGGGTCCTGGGGATATAGCATCAGCTGCCCACCGAGAGCTGACATTCTAGCAGGGCCAAGCAAGCATCCTGGGAGAGACTCATACATGCTTGAGGTAGGGGCAGGGGAACTAGCTGTATGTGGCACACCAACCAGTGGTCAGTGTCACTCCATGCAATCACTCCATGGTGAGCACACTGAGGTACTGGGAGGGCGTGGAGAGCTCACGTCCCTGGCCTGCCCACCATTATGTACCAGGGATCTGTTGAAGTGAGCGACACACGTCTCCACATTTAATCCACTCTGGTATCGCCAAGTGCCCAGAACTGTGTCTGGCACATTGCAGGGATTCGGGAAATATTTGCACAGCCCTGGCCGGATAGCTCCGTTGGTTAGAGTATTGTCCCATGGCCTGCCAGGTTGATCCCTGGTCAGGGTCTATAAAGAAACAGACTGATGTTCCCCCCCTGTCTCTCTCGTTCTCTCTCTCTCTCTCCCCCCACCCCCGTCTCTCTCGTTCTCTCTCTCTCTCCCCCCTCCCTCTCTCGCTAAAATCAAGCAATAAAAATAATTTTTTAAAAAGAAAATAGTTGCACAATGAATGGATTTCATTCTCACAGCAGATTCTGTGTGGTGGGTACTATTGTTATCACCCCATTACAGGGATGAGCGACTGAGGCCCCAGACGGAAGTGGCTTCCCTGAGGTCACACAGCTGGTGAAGGCTCAGGCTGTGGGACTCCAGAGCAGGAGGCTTTACCCACTGTACCGAATCCCCATTGCCACCGTAGCAAGTCCCCGCAGATGGAGTGGTTTTATGATTCTGGAGATTCAGCCGTCCTGTGATCAAACTGTCTGGAACCTTGTGTTCCCTTTCCCGGGTTCTAGAAAGAACCATGTTGACCTTTATCTTTTGGAGACGCGGTCCCGCACTCCTTGGCTCACGGCGGCACCACTCCAACCCGTGTTTCTGTCTCACATCACCCTCTTTAATTCCTGCCTCTTCCTTATAAAGACCCTTTGTGATGACACTGGGCCCATCTGTATAACTCAGGACCAAGTATGTCTCCCATCTCAAGATCCTTAATTGAATCACACCTGACAAGTTCCTTTTTTGTCACATCAAGTAACATATCCACAGGTTCTGGGATTTGGAGGTGGACTTTGGGCAAGGGGCAGGTCGCATTCTTTCACTGACTACACCCACTTTACCTTATGTTTTACGACGTGGATTTCTGTTGGTCCTTTTCCTTAAATATGCACGGGAATGGATCAGCCGATGGAGATGTAGAATTATTGATAGAAAACCAGTGGACTAAAAGGGACCGCCCCCTCCTGAGGCAGGGGGCAGGAGAGACAGGGGACACAGCACGTGGGGGATGTCTAAAGGAGACTTGACTCTCTTCGAACAGGGTTCACTTAAACTTATCTTGGCAGCCAACGGGCCACGTGTTAACCCACCCCACGCTGGGTGGGGCGGCCGGAAACGGAGGCTTGCTTGCTGTACTGTGTATTGGCTCTGGACTCGTTGCAACTGAAAAAAACCCACAAATAACAACTGGCCCAGCAGAGAGTCGGCCCTGCCTGGGCAGCCGAGGTTCACGCCCGCCTCTCCCCGCGCGCTGCTCGCTCCGCGCGGCGCCCACGCGTGTCCGCGATCTGCAACAACCTCCAGTGGTCTCTTCTCGCAGGACCCCCGTGGCGCATCGCGGAGCGAATGGGTCACGCAGGGTTGCAGAGCGGACTGCCGGTTAGGGTGAGGGAGCCCCGCGATTGAGGGGGGGACACGGCCTGGTCCCCCGGGACCCCCCAGGTCGTCCCGGAAGCGCGGAGGCCCCGCCCCGCCCCCACGTGGACCACGTGCACGGACGAGCACACGCGCACACACCGCTGAGCAACGCTCCTTCCCCGTTTCACGCCGTAGTGACCGCTGTGGATCGCGAGGGGACCGGGACTCCGGGACCCCGAGGGAAGCCCGGCCCAGGGACGCGGGGACAGGCCCGGCCGGGGCTGCGCCTTCAGTGCGCGTGCGCACACCCGCCGCCCCGCCGGGACGGACTTATATGGAATCTGGCGCCGCGTCATCAGACTAATATAGTCGCAACGGAAATCCCAGGGAGCGGGAGGTAGCGTGGCCGAGTGGTCTAAGGCGCTGGATTTAGGCTCCAGTCATTTCGATGGCGTGGGTTCGAATCCCACCGCTGCCATACCGTTGTGGGTCTCCGTTTTTCCTTCAACCTCTTTGTGGCACTCATTTAACCCTTTTTCTATTTTCTAACGCTCAATATTTTCTAAGGGAATTGAAGGCGGGGATGGGAAGGAGAACGAAAGAGCTTCAGCACAGGCCCTCTCCCCACCCCCCACCCCATCCTAGTGGACAATCCCATCAATCCTGCTACCTAAAAAAAGAAAGAAAAAACGAGAAACGTTTCCGTGTTCCCAGGAGAAAGCGCCTGCAATACTTTGAAAAGGTTCCTACAAGTCATTTTCATGCTTCGAGGCCTGAGGCCGCAGGGGAGGGAGCCTCTTTAACCCAACAAATGCAAAGTTTAGGTGGAGGTGATTTTAATCATGACCTGAGATAAGGAGGGCTCCTATCTGGCTGGCTCTGTACTCTGCAGAGCACCTGCTGACTCCAGACACGTGCCAGGCATCCCTGGGGGTGGGGGACCCGTAATCAGGGCACCTGTCCCACGTGGGGGTTATCAGCCTGAGGTCCCAGCTTCCTAGATCCACCTCCTACTTAGTCTTCAGTCTTGGTTTAGGCTAGGGGGATCCCTCATTTAATGTATTCGTTCAGCGACTACTTAGGAAGGACCTGCTATGGGACAGAAACCAAGCTCGCCCGTGAGGCTTCAGAACAAACAAGACAGACTTGTCTTCCCACTCACAGAGTTTACAGACACTGTCACTTCGTGAGCACACCTCTGGGGAGTGTTATGCAGTGTGGCATGCCCACCTGGCTCGGGGGTCAATGGAAGAAGTGATGACGTGGAGATGGGACTTGAAATGGAGAGATTTGCCAAATGAAGTGAGAGACGGGGTGTCCCCGGGAAGTCCTGAGATGCTGAGAAGGGACTCGCAGGGCGCTGGGCAGGGAGCAGCAGTGCAGAAACAGCTAAAGGCCAGGCTGAAGTGTTAAGCAAGGAGGGCCGCGAATGCCGGGGTAAGGTTTTGAACTTGATCCTGAACTCAACCCAAGGTTTTTCAGCCAGTGGATGGTATGTCCCAAGTTCTGATTGAGAAAGTCCCCTCTGGCAGCAAGAACAGGGGGCTCCCTTCAAAGCCTACAGCAGTGGTCCAGGAGAGAGCAGAGCAGCTTGGACCAGTGTGTCAGACAAGAGGGGTGGGGCAGAGAGACATTTTGGAGCCGGGATTTGACAGAACTCACTGATGAATCCATGAAGAAGAGGAACATCTTCAAAGTGATATCAGGTTTTGGGTTGGGGCCGCTGGGTGGCTGGTGGTGCCTAGTCTCTCTGTAGGAGGGAACACAGAATGAAGAAGAGGTCTCTAAGAGAAAATGATTGCAGCTTGATTCATTCTGACCTGGAGATGCCCGCGGGACATGGGGTTGAGTAAGAGACTGAGGTAGAAGTCTGGAGGTCTTCAGGCAAACAACATGGATTTAGAAGGCATTGGAGACAGAGCCATGGGAATGGATGAACTCACCCAGGAAGAGTGCACACAGAGAGCAGGGCAGCCGAGACAGAATCCCGAGGAACATCGTCTTAAAGGGAGAACCAGTGGGAGAGAAGCCAGTGAAGGAAGGGGATGGACTGGCTCAAGACATAGGTGGAAACACGGATGGTGTGATAGAGACCAAGAAGAGTCTTTCAAGAAGGAGGGACTAGCCAACTAGGTTGAACTCTGCTAAGATGTTTGGCAAGATATAGACTAAAAAATGTCCACTGGACTTATGATTTATGGACAAGGTCATGATGACCCTTGGTTAAAACCATTTTGGAATGGATTTATAAGAGAAGAAATGAAAACAGAAATGTAGCCCTAGCCAGATATACTGCTCGCAAAAATTAGGGGATATTTCAACATGAATACAAAGCGATTAAAAAAAAAGCATTTTGTTTTGTTTTTTTTTTTAATTAAACAAGAACACCAGAAAAGCAAACAAGTCGAAGAAAGTTGTTTGATTATGCAAATGAGATGCAAAACCAACTTTTATTTCATTGGTGACAATGCACTGTACAAAAGGCTGAAAGTACTGGAGTATCTGCACGTTCCCTGATCCCCTAATTTTTGTGAGCAGTAGCTCAGTCGGTTACAGCATACACTGGAAGCGCAGAGGTTGCTGGTTCATCCCGGGTCCAGGGAACATACAGGAACAGATCGACATTCCTGTGTTTCTTTCTCCCTTCCTCTCTAAAATCAATCAATAAAAAAAATTTTTAAATGTTAAGTGTAGACAACTGATCACGAAATTTGATTTTGAAGAGGGGAAGAGTGATAGCACTACTGGGCGGGGAAATGGGGAGTCAAGGGAGTAGACTGCAGGATGTTTTAGATACCTGACATCGGGCCCTGGCAGGATGGCTCAGCAGTAGAGCATCGGCAGAGCATGTGGAGTCCCCAGTTCGATTGCCAGTCAGGGCACATGGGAGAAGCGATCATCTGCTTTTCCACCCCCCTCCCTCTGCCCCTTCTCTCTCTCTTCCACTCCCTCAGCCAGTGGCTCCATTGGTTTAGAGCATGGCCCGGGTGCTGAGGATAGCTGATTGGAGTGCATCAGCCTTGGGCACTAAAAATAGCTTGGTATTGGAGCACTGGTCCATGATGGGGTTGCCCAGTGGATCCCAGGGTGCATGTGGGAGAGTGTGCCTCCCTATCTCCCTTCCTCTCGCCTTAAAAAAAAAAAAAAAAAGAAAACAAATCAGACACAACCCCAGTTTCCTCATCTGTAAAATGAGAATAGATCCTACTGTAAGGGTGGCCCAAGGAAGGAAACAGAAGTATATAGAAGGAAGCCTTTTCCAATTGTCAGGCATTATACAGACATAAAAGATTATGAGTGAGGTTTAAAAAATTATATCCACACAAATAGTTCAACCTAACAAAGAGGAGCAGACACGTTTTAGCTGCTTCACAAACTTTCACTGTTCATCAGAGAGGAACGCACAAACTATGGGCGCCCACACTGCACGCTGGCCAGGCTGACCACGCTGGCTCTGATGAACACTTCCCTCTTCTCCACCACAAGTTTTTTTCTGTTTTGTTTTTCAGGTTTGCGATGGTTTTCATCTCTACCAGGGTCCACAGTTTGGTCGGCCAGCTCTACCTGTGCATTTTTATGATATATTCATGGATGCATTATTACAATTACAGACTGGTCTTGGTATTCATAATCAACAAAATGCGTCTGCGGAAAGGAGGGCTGGATTAAGAAATTTTGTGGGTTTAAATAGCAAAGATTGTGGTGATCACTGCTGCCCCCCATTAATAAATAGAGGCGATACTAAATGATAAAATATGACCAAGTTCTAATTATTCCCATTTCTACCTACATTGATGCTTTTTTTCGGGACATTTAATTCTTTAAAAAGTTGTGTGTTTTTTTTGGATGTCGCTGCTAATACTGTGCTTACTATGCTAGGTCTCCCCTAGACTCATAAACCGGAGAACCCCCCCCCCAAAACGGCCAGTTTGGGCTGGGCAGGGCAGAAGCGGGGGTCTCTGGTACTCCCCCAGAGCAAGAGAACCCAGAACACTAGGGTAGCAGTGATGGAGCACAACCCTCCTAGAATGGGTCTAATCCAAGATCCCGAGAGGATCTCAGGACAAACCCAGGGAAGCTCGGGCAGCGGGGAAGGTCCAGTGTCCCAAGAGAGGCTGCAGGAGACAAGGGAAACTGCAAACGCTCCAGCCTGCAGCAAGCAGCCATTGGAGAAGGCGGGGTCCCGGCTGCATGACTCCTAGGCGCTGTGGTTAAGGGGGCGGGGTCAGGGTTGGGGCGGGGCCAGGACTGGGGGCGGGGCCAGAGTAAGAACATGCGCCGAGAGGGCGTGGCCATGGTAAGAACATGTGGTGAGAGGGCGGGGCCATGGCGAGGGGAGGAGCCAGAACTGGAGGGCGGGGCCGGAGTAAGAACACGGGCTGAGAGGGCGGGGACATGGCGAGAGGGGAGGAGCCAGAGCTGGAGGGCGGGGCCAGAGTAAGGACATTTCGGGGAGAGGGTGGGTCCGGGTCTAGGGGTTCTAGCAACCAAGGCATGAGCTCAAAGAAAGGAGGACCCAGAGCAGAGGAAATTCCGGGGGCCACCAGGACGGAACAGGGGTGGGGAGAAGGCCTAAGGCTCCAGGGCCTTATCGGTAGCCCGGCCGGGCCAGAGGGATAAGACGGACCAAGACCCAAAGGGCCTTCACTCAGGGAGGGGCGCAACAGGGCCCAGGCACCGGACAGGGGCCAGCCCGAGGACCCGGAGCGGGAAGGAGAGCCCAGGCCCGGAACCGCCTTGGACGGAGCCCCCGGTCAGACGAGGACCGGCGGCTGCAGGCCTAGGAAGTGCAGGACCAGGGCGAGCAGGCCGAGGAGCAGCAGCAGCCCGAGCAGCAGCCGGAGGAGCGTCCTCGCCGTGGAGCCGCGGGGCTGCCCGGCGCTCGTGGACTGCACGTATCGCTCCACCACGTCCGCGAAGTTGAACTTGTCCGGCGCGTAGCCAAGCTGGGCGCGGGCCTTGGCGATCTGGAAGGTGTGCGTCACGACCACGCTGTGCACCTGCGGCGAGAGGCGGGGTGGAAGCGGGTGGGAAGCCACCGCCCTGGGGTAGGGGGCAATTGAAAAGGACTTGGGTGGATGCTGGGTCTGGCTCCCGCAAAGGCCAAGTCTGGGAGCACCTCCTTTCTCTCCTTTCCATTGTCCTCAAGGGCGCCACCTTCAGGATGCCTTTTCTGCATCTCCCCACGCTGCTGCTGAACTCAGGCCCCCCCAAAAGCAAAGACCCCCCACCTCTGCACTCCCCTTCCCTGGCCTAACCCAGTGTTCTGATGCAGGAGACCCTTGATCCCTCGTGGCTTGGGTGTAGTAGCCATCCGGGAAAATGCCTTCAGGAAACGCTTTTGGCTACTTGGTCCTCAGTCCCAGACTAAGTCTGGCCTGGGAGGTATATAGCCCAGGGCGCAGGCTTCAGCTCTCGCTGACTAAGCATCAGGGATGCACAGGTGACGATTCTCCAGGGTCTGAGTGGTGTCTCTCTGCTGCCAGGTGGCGTGGAGCCCACTAAGAGCAGTCATGCAGTGATCCATTTCAGAACGCACATACTCTGTCCTGGACCTGGTAAAGTCTCACTTGCTTGTCTAAGGTGGTACTGCCGTCCTGCCCAGAGGCAGGTTAAGGTCGGTTGAAGCCCCGGGCGCAAAAGAAAATATTGGGCCCCTTACCTTAGAAAAGAAGTGTCAAGCTGGGGTTTTGCAGGGCCCTTCAGGAGTCAGTGGGGGCCTGGGGCTTGCGCGCCGGTGCGCCCGCCCTTAAACCTGCCTCTGGTACCCCCACCTCCTCTGAACACATTTTAAAACTGAAGATTGGGGAGATTAAGTGACTTGCCCAGGGTCACCCGGGGAGCCAGATTTCAGCTCAGGCTTCGCTGCGCTATATGATGGGACTTGGGCGGATGCCCATGTGCCCAGGTGGACACTGCAGAAGCTTGATTCTCCCACGGATGAAACATCCACCAGGTCAAGCCCCAGTCTTAGATGCTTGTAGGAGGAAAGAGGGAGAGAAGTGAGTTCTCATCCCTTTATGCCTCAGCTAGTAAGTGCAGGGCTTCTGTGTGTGTGTGGGGGGGGGGGTGTACAGCGGTGAAGCAGATAAACAGGGTTCTGGGTCACAGGATTCTCAGATCTCAGGCTTAGATGTCACTTCCTCTGGGAAGCCTGCCTAATTTCCTCGGACCTGCCTTCGGTGCCCCTGTGTGCCCGAAACTTCTTCCACACTTCCCTGGGTAGGAGCCCTCATCGCTGTTTTGTTAAATCGCCTGTTTACCCTGGTTAATGGGCTCTCTTCCCCTTTGGACCATGAGCTCCTTGGAGTAAGGGACTGTCTTACTGCTGGCCACAGTGTCACTGGCTCGACAGTCCAGTAGCACATGTTCAATGAATGAAAGGCCATCAAGTTCAACTAGAGGGCTGGGTTGGTGGGTCATAGACTGACCAGCAGAGGGCGCCAGAGCCAAATTGCCCAGAAACACACACACACACACACACACACACACACACACACGCCCACCCAGCCCCGCCCCAGGTAAGGAGGGATCCTTTGCCTCTGAGCTCGCACAAGGGAAAAGGAGAGGGAGAGAAGCCAGGTCCCAGCTCCACCACACCAGTGAAGCAGCATCTAGGCGGCTACATTACATGAATGTGACTCCTGACTCATTTCCCAAGCTAGTGGTTGAGCTTGGACTCTTTCAGGTCTGTCTGCTAGCAGTTCGAGTCTCAGCTCTGCTACTTGAGTGATCACAGGGAGAAGTGATTTCACAGCCTGTCTCTTTTCCTTCCCGGTGAATAAGTGGCGATGACAATACATGTAATGCATCGTAAACCTCAAGAGTTCAAGCGCTGATTCAATGAGATGAGCCCGGAGAAACACAACCTGCTATCTCGTGGCCGCTCAGAAGAGGGTCATGATGGTCATGCTTCTCTCCCCTCTGCTAATGTGGACGATTCAAAGAAGAAACAGTAGGGAACTGATCATTTCTGTGGCCCAGTCTCCGTTTTCCAAGTTAAGAGAGCACCCAGCATGGAGTGTGAAGCCAATTCCATGATGGTGTGACCTTGGACAAGTCACTACCTTTATTATTATTACTACTATTGATTTTTCAACAGAGAGAGAAAGAGGGGCAAGAAGTGGCAAGCATCAGCTTGTAGTAGTTGCTTCCTGTACGTGTCTTAACCAGGGAAGCCCAGGATTTCAAACCAGTGACCTCAGCGTTCCAGGTCAACAGTGTATCCACTGTGCCACCCCAGGTCAGTCCTCAGTTTCTTAGAAAATGAGATCAACCTGTCCTGGGGTGGCGCAGTGGATAAAGCATCAACTTGGAACGCTGAGGTTGCCGGTTCAAAACCCCAGCTTGCCTGGTCAAGACACAGAAAGCAACCATGGGTTGATGCTTCCTGCTTCTCCCCCCTCCCCTTTCTTTCTCTCTCTCTCTCTCTCTCCTTTCTCTAAAATGAATAATTAAAATTAAAAAGAGAAAAGAGAATGGGATGATAATCATAATTATTTTTGCCCTTCCTAACCTTACCAGGGTATCAGAGGAAATCAAATGAGAGGGTGGACTGGAAGGATTTTGCCAGTAACACCAAACACCTATAAAGTGTATCATCTGTAATAAAACATCCTCTCTTTTAAACTGTATTTTGCAAATAGAAACTACACCACCACTTGAAATCGGCCTTCTCTGCAGAGTTGGAACTTAGTGTCCACTTATTGCTCAGTTGGATGGTGAGTCTTGAAGCACAAGGCTGTGTGTGCGTGCGTGGGTGCGTGTGTGTTGGAAGTTGGCATCCCAAAAACAATACATGTCATGGGACCTGTTTTTCTGGAGCGTCCAGCCTGGCTGGGAAGATGGGCTGGATGGGATGGCAGTGACAGGGCGGGGCCTGCCGCCAGCCCGTTACGGATGGAGGGGGCGCGGCCTAAGCAAGAGCCCGGGGGCTGGATGGTTAGGAAGGAGACAGCACCGGATCTGGGCCCACGTGGAAGGTTCTGAGACCTCAGACAAACATCCCCTACGTGTCACAGGGGTGAGGGGTGGTGGCCGTGGGGTATGGGGGAGGGGCAGAAGTGAGGGGGCCCCTGGGGCGCAGGGGCGACCCCCAAAGCGGCCGGCTTACCTCGCTCCGGGTGAGCAGTGGGGGGATGCTGCAGACAGGCCTGAGCGCCAGGTGCAGGTACTCAATCACCGTCGCTGTGTGGGAGAGATAGGGCGGATGACCCGGGTGCCTGGCTCTATGTGCACTCCGGGGGACGGGACCCTTGGGGACATATCAGTTTAGGAAGCATTATTTGCTTTGCTTGGGGGAGTCTTAAACATTTTTTCGTCCTTGGGTTCCTTTAAATCAGCAGTGCTCGGCACACGCTGGGGTGCCTTGCTGGGCTGAGAAAGTTGTTTTCACAGTTTAAGGACTCCGATTCACAGGCACCTCAGAGCAATGTCTGCCTAGCACACGTCCGTTCCCACACACCCTCTCGAGCAGAAGAGGAAGAACCCGGGTCGTGGTTCTCCACCAGGCTGCACTCTGGACCACTTAAAAAAAAAAAGAATGCTGATGCTTCCTCCGTTTTCTCCCTTCCTGCTGATGCTGATGTCCTTGTTCTGGGGCGTGGCTGAGCCATTTTTCTATTTTAAAAGCTCCCAGGGGATTCTGATGTTGATGATGCTACCAGGTTAAGAAATTGGGGGTTACCGTGAGCTCCCCAGGGACTGGGAATCTCTCTAGGGCCCTCTAAACCTGCCGGAGCCCCTAGGCCAGTCTGTTCTCCGCAGGGGTCACGAAGCGTCCCTCACTGTGGCCACATTGTGCTTGAGAAGCCTCCCGTGTGTGTGTGTGAGTGTGTGTGTGTGTGTGCTCTGGTGCACACCCTGCTTTAAGGCAGGCACCCTAGGGAACTTAAAATACAACAGGTCCTGTCGAGGGTTTTCCAGGAGCACAGCTGTTTGTGATTTGATGGCCACTTGTTCCCCGGGCTGAGCAAGCACTTCATGGCTGACATCTGCTTTGCATTCCAGCCGAAGGGAGGCCAGCAGAGGGGTACTGGGGTGTGTGTGTGTGTGTGTGTGTGTGTGTGTGTGTGTGAAGAATGACCTTCAGGGGCATGAGGAGAATCTAGAGGGAAAACATGTTCCAAAGCAGCTTTAACTTCAGGGTGACCTTGGGGAGGACAGGATGGCCCCAGAGCTTCCTCTCCTTCTAGCCAGCCATACGCTTCAGCAACGGGCTGCTTGCGGGGCTGTAGAGACAGCTGGCCAGGTGTGAATTCTGCTTCTTCCCCATCTCTCTCGGGCACCATGGAGGCAGGTCACTCACCTGTCAGAGCCTCAGCTACCTCTCCTTTACAATGGGCCCGCCACGACCCACCTTGCAAGGAGAATAGTGTTTCAACAGGACCAGGACCAGGGTGAGGGCCAGACAAGTGGCCATCAGGCTTGGAGCACCTAGACCCTGAGAAGGACGGCCTCCTGAGACGTTGTGCCTCTGTGACTCCCTCACCTCTACCTCGTCCAGGTCCTAGTTTTAAAATGTGCTGTGCCTGTTCCCCTGGCACCTACCTGGAAGGCTTGTAACACACATTCTTCTCCTTACCTGTCAGGTAAACCCAGGACGTCGGCACCTGGATCCAGGGCTGGCTGTACCCCAGCTTCTCAAACTGCAAGGAAACACGGCCCAGGGTGAAAACAGCCCTTCGGGGGGTGAGTGTGGAAAGGCCACACGTTTCCTTTACCCTGGGGGCCCATGGAGGCACCTTCTGGCCCTTTGCCCGCCCACGTGGCAGCCAGCCCCAAGCTTGTGCCAGCCTTGAAATTAAATCCACACCTTGACCTGGAAAACTCAAGTGGGAGTTGAACACACGAGGAGGGGGAGGTGAACGTGGGATCGTTCGCATCGTTCTGGGTTTCTTTGCCGCCCGCCTACAACCAAAGACAGCCCCAGGCCCTTGCGCAGAACCTTGACTTTTCTGAAATTGCTCTTAAAGGGAATAAAACAGTCTAGGTGCAGAGGGTGGCAGGAGAAAACAGGTGGGCACAGCCCGAGTCAAGGTCTTGGCTTGTATAAAACCATCCGCATGCAAAGGACAGACAAGGATGTGGAGAAACGGGGTCCTCTGCCTCCCCTAGGGGGAGCATAGCATGGTACACCCAGTTTGGGGAGGGCCTAGCCCTTCCTTCAAAGGTTAAATACAGAGAGACCGTAGGAGGCAGCAATCCCAGCCCGACAGCTTCAATGGAGACAGAAGAAAAAGGAACGCATGTGTCCACACAAAAATGCATACATGCATGCATGTTTATAGCAGTATGATTCATGAGAGCCCCCAAAGTGGAACACCCCCCCACACATGCTG
This sequence comes from Rhynchonycteris naso, assembly GCA_037038555.1. NCBI lineage: Eukaryota > Metazoa > Chordata > Mammalia > Chiroptera > Emballonuridae > Rhynchonycteris > Rhynchonycteris naso. Next base: position 206,347,048 of record CM073000.1, read on the forward strand.
TCAACCACTGAATAGATACAATGTGTAAGATCCACAGCTGAATAGATACAATGTGTAAGATCCACAGCTGAATAGATACAATGTGTAAGATCCACAGCATGGGATGTTTTCTGGCTCTAAAAAATAATGGGTACTGATATGATCCATGTTACAACACGGGTGAACATGGGAGAAAGAGACTATGTTACATAAAAGCCAGTCACAGAAGGTTACATACTGTCCAATTCCATGTATCTGAAATGTCCAGAACAAGCAAATAAATCTATAGAAATGGAATATAGATTAGTGGTGGCCTCGGGGCTCGGGGTGAGTTGGGGTAGGGGGAAGTGACTAACTACTGAAGGATACCGTTTTGGGGGCCGGCTCCTTTTTGAGGGGCTGATGAAATGTTCTAAAACGTATCACGGAGATGATTGCATGACTCTGTATGAAACACCATGGAATTTTACACTTTAAATAAGTGAATTGTGTGGCGTGTGAGTTCTATCTTCATTAATCCGTCAGCAGGTGCCCTGCCAGGGCCTGAATGCCCCAGGGACGTACGTACTGTCCAGCCCCTGGTTTCTGTAGCCCCTTCCAGACTAGCCTGGCCTGAGGAGGGGTTTGTGGGCTGCTGGGAGAGGCGGCCAGCATTCTGGGAGAACCGTCATACAGAAGGCCGCCAGGCCGACACCTTCCTGTGCACTCCGGGGCCAGAATCTGCTGACCTTTTGGACAGCCTCAAGCAAATGTGCACAGACAGGGTGAGCAGTTCACGTAAATCTGAAGAACAAGGTCCCTCCACCCCCCACCCCACCCCCACAAAGGAACAGCCACAGCTCAGCCCCAGGCAGGTCCCATGTCACCCAGGGAGACACTGTTTCCAGAACTGGTTTTGAATGTGGAGTCTCATTGTTTAGACGTAGGGAAGGATGACAGGCGGAGAAGGTGATGGGGACCCCCGAATTCTCACTCAAGGTGGGCGTGCACGGGACCCCCCCCCCCCGGGCACCTACCAGTGGGGCCATCCACTCAAAGAGGTTGACGCTCTCCCCATCGTTGATGTAGTATGCCTGCCCGCTCTGAGGGGACGCCAGGACAGGGGAACAGTCAGTCAGGCACCTGCCCACCACCACCCGACTCCACCTTTCAGATGGCTGCCCAGCACCTGCCCACCCGCCCTCCTCCCCAGCTCTCCTGAGCAGCCACGGAGGAGTCCTGGCCAGTCTCCAGCACTGGGCACAGCCCTGGGCAATTTCCCTTCCCATGCCGCAGCTGACTCGCTGAATGAACCGGGCAAAGTCACTTAACCTCTATCTCAGTTTCTCCATCTGAGAAATGGGAGGGATTTGTCAACGGGGTCGCTTGGGCTGTCCCAAAGATGAAAGACTTAGCCTTTGGGGACCATTATTCTGGGATTGAGACCACCCACATCCCACGGTTACCTCCAGGAGCTCATGATGCTCTATGAAGACCCTCCCCGGAGCTTTCCTGGGCTGACAGTCCCACCAGACATCTTGGGTTGGGGTGAGCCAGGAATCCCCGAGGGAGGGAAGGGCACCTGCCTGCAGCCCGTGGCAGGGGTAGGGGTGGGGGTGGGGTGGGGGCGCTGCAGGAGACTCACTGCCACGTAGCCCTTGGCTGCAGTGAGGGCCTCGGCGGCCAGCACGTGCGCCTGCACCAGGTTGTGCACGTGCACCCAGTTCATCCGCGTCCTGCGGTCCCCGAATCGGAACATGAACAGCCGCTTCTTGATGTGGCTCTGGGGGGGGAGCGAGAGGGGCAGTCAACACAGGCCCACCCATGCCTTGGGGGGCTTTCGGTTTCCTCTCTGCGCTGACTGACCGGTCCTTCACTTCCAGCGCCAGGCCGGAGCCCTCTGCCGCAACCCCGCAGACCAGGACAGAGCCTTCCCCGACGCTCCCCTGGGGTGTCCAGCAGAGGATGCACACTGGATGGGTCCCAGGGCTAGCGCCTGGTCTTGGCTATCCACCCTCTCGCTCCCTTCCGTCTGGACTCCAGGTTCCGGCCACAGCCCCTGGGGGAGGCCACCTGGCTTTCCCCCCTCTCACACCCACACCCCGCTCACCTGCAGGTCCGGCTGGCTCCACTGTTAGACTCTGTCCAGAATACACCCCTTCTTGCTGCTCTCTTCTCTCACCCAGAACCCCAAATAGCCTCCTAACAGGGCCCCTGCTGCTGTCTCTCTACAAGGCCAAGGGGTCCTTTTCTCTTCCCTCCTCAGAACCTTCTGGGGTGCCCATCTTGCCAGGCGGAAAGCCTCGGTCCTGGCAATGGTCCCTCTGCTCTGGACGCAGCTTCTCTCTCATGACAAACTGTCGCCTGCCAGGCTCTGTGCTGGCAGGTGCCCACCTCAGGGCTTTGGACTTGCTGTTCTGGGGGGCCCTTCCTCCAGATCCCCGGGGGACACATTCTCTCACTTCCTTAAATGGATGCTCAGACGGTCTCTCTTCTATGATGCTCCCAGCTGCCAGCCCTCCCAGCTCCCTCAAGCTTTAACAGCTTTCTTTTTTCTCCAGAGTGCCTGGTAGCTTCATTTATCATGTGTATCATCTATCTCCTCGCGTGAGAATATAAACCCCCTAAGGGTAGGAATAGTTGTCTGTTTTGTTTACTGATCTGTCCCCAAACCTAGAACTCCAATTTTTCTCAGGTCCAGGTTGGGGCTCAAGATGTCCCCTCTGTCTGGACCACCTTCTCTCTACCACCCCATTTCCTTGGTTAGTTCTTTCTTCTCTTTCTAAACTGCTCAGGCATCCCTTCCTCCAGGAAGTCCTCCTGGACTTTCCCTCTCTGCTCTGTTCCCCATCTTCTTGTTCTTCTTCCCTCTATATAGCCCTTACCACTGAATCTGGGGCCATGGCGTCTGTCTCCCTGACCAGGTTGTGAGAAATTTGAGGACAGGGCATACCTTGTACCCAATAAGAGCCCACTTGTACCCAACTTTCTTCAGGGAGAGTTTTTTTTTTTCTTTTTTGCATGAAGACCCTTGTGCTGCTAGCATGAGATGACCATCTTGCTCCATGGAGCCGTCATCTGAGTGGGGCCAACTGTCTCTCTGGAGCCATAGCTCCATCTCTGCCCACCCATGCCCAGGCATGACGGACATACACTGAGAGCTGTTCCTGGTGGGGCCTGGTGGGGCCTGGGCACCTTCCAGAATGGACGGCCCAGGCTGGGAACCCTGCTCCCCGAGATGGATGCAGTAAGCACCGGCGGGAGGACTCCCGTCCGTGAGAACAAGAGCCAGCTCCTCCTGGGTACCCCAGACCCAGGGTGGGAAAGACATACCGCCACGCGAGGCAGGTGCCTCTGTTCTTCGGGGCCGTAGATCCCTGGGGGCCGGAGGACACATGTCCGCAGAGTGCCTCCCCCTAGGACACAGGGAAGGGCAGTTAGAGGGAGGGTGGGCCAGCAGGGAGCGCATCCGAATGGCTGTCCACGTCTCCTGGTTCTGACCCGGACAGGTTCACAGGGAAGACGGGTCCTTGAGGTTTCCTTATTTAATTAGTTATGTTCTCAGTCAATTAGTTGGTCACTCAACAAACACTACTGAGAGGTCTCCGCCTCTCCCCCTGCCCCCCTGCACGGGGCCTCGGGATGGACACTGTGGAGAATCCAGGGATGACTTGGAATGGTTCCTGCTCTTCTGATTCTCACAAGCTAGAGCAAGCAGGTAGGGTCTAGACGCAGACGTGTGACAGACGTGTGACAGACGTGGTCTCCTTCTGTTCCCCGCTGGGCCCATTTACAGATGGGTACCGACCCGCGCTCCCTAGTACCAACAGCTGTAGTGGTGTCCTTTCTCTGGTTGTCAGTTAGATAAGGGCTACGACCGCCCTCAGGGAGGCCCCATCACGTGCCTGGCGCTCTGGGAAGCTCCAGCTTTTCTTCCTCAAGTAAACCCTCCAAACCTAGGCTCCGGGGAGGGGTGGGATCCGCCTAAGGGCACCTGGCTCAGCCTGGCTCACGCCCCCCCCCCCCGCCACGTGGTGACACGCCACTAACAAAGTGGCCCAGTCTTCCAGCTTCCTCAGCCTCGGTCCCTTCACCTGGAAAATGGGTGGTTTGTCAGTGGTGGTAAGCAGCTATACTTGCTAGATGAGCCATGAAACAGAAAAGGACAAGACTAGAGCCGTTGGTACAAGAGCCTGTCCCCCTACCTCTCGCTCTCTGTGCCAGCAGGGGCCTCCAGACCAAGACAGAGCTTCCCAAGTTCTCTGGGGGCCAGGGTGGGGAGCGTGTTTCCCCTGCAAGAGTCTGGGGGGATAGCCTGAGGGCTGCCACAAAGATGTCTTTCCAATCTTTATTTTGGTGACAGAGACAGGAAGGGAGAGAAAGAAAGGGGAGGAGAGATAAGTATCAATTCTTCACTGTAGCACCTTAGAAAGTTTCTCATATGTGCCTTGACTGGGAGGGGGGGGCTCCAGCAGAGCCAGTGACCCCTTGGGCTTCAAGCCAGCGACCTCGGGGATCGCGGTGATGATCCCCATGCTCAAGCCTGAGACCCGCACTTAAGCTGGTGAGCCCCCACTCAACCTGGCGACCTCTGGGTCTCGAACCTGGGTCCTCCGCATCCCAGTCCGACGCTCTATCCACTGCGCCACCGCCGGGTCAGGCTCTGTTACGTCTTAAGAAAGCCTATAAAATTTTCAGTTTACTCCCACCCTCCATTTATGTTTAAGATTTAAAATGTTTTAAGTGACTTCTTTGTAAATTATTTGACTGTCTGCCCCAACTCCTTAAATGATACGGAGCCTCCTGGACAATGCGGGGAGCCTCAGGCGGCTGGACCCCGAGTTGGGAAAGCCCAGTGTAAGATCATCTTTTGGGACCAGAAGCCGACCTTCTTTTAGGGGCCCCCTCTCGCCCTCTGCGTGAGGTCTGGGAGGACCGTCAATCTACATGTGCCACTGTCCTCTGAGGCGGTGGCCAAGGGACCCAAGCTGGGCCCATGACACATTCTCACCTAGGACCGTGACTCCAGCATCACTGACACCAGGACCTAAACTCCTAAAAGTAGGCTCACCCAGGGGATCGATCACCAGTGCCTGCCACCCCACAGGTCCTTGGGGCTGCCCCAACCCTGTCCTTTGTAAGCCCTGGTGGTCATTTTCCTGGAAATAGTTTTCAGAAGCTATTCCACATGCTCCCAATGGAAACCCCCCTCCCTCCTACCTGTGTCTGTAGGTCAGATCCAAACACCCTGACTGCTTCCCTGTCCACACCCTCACTTAAAAAACGAGTCCCAGTAGCCTGACCTGTGGTGGCGCAGTGGATAAGGTGACGACCTGGGAACACTGAGGTCGCCAGTTCAAAACCCTGCACTGGTCTGGTCAAGGCACATATGGGAGTTGATGCTTCCAGCTCCTCCCCCCTTTCTCTCTCTTTCTCTCTCTCTCTCTCTCTCACTCTGCATTTCCTCTCTAAAATGAATAAAATAAAAAAAAGAAAAATTAAAAAAAAAAACAAAACGAGTCCCAGTATACTGGATTAGTGGTAGCCCTAAGCTCAGTGGGTAGAGCCTCCTCCTGAAACAACAAGGTTGCGGGTTCGATCCCCAATCAGGGCACACATGGGAAGCAACCAGTGAATACACAACTAAGTAGAACAACAAATGAATGCTCTGTCTCCCTAAAATCAATATAAAAAGCGAGGGGTGGGACTAACACTTTGATTTCAGATCCCTGGCGGTGGTCTATGAGGATGCTGAGAGCAGAAATTTCAGTTGTTCTAAGCGACTCAGTGTGTGGTCATTTCTTCTGGCAGCCCCAGGATAATAATGGACCCCGGAGGCAGGAGGACACAGCCAGGTTTGTGCTGAGAAGGTGGGGGTCTGCCCAGGTCAGGACTCTGCCTCAGGGACCAGGACCCTCCCTGCCCGGTTAGAATCCCGGGGACAAGTGCGGGTACTAAAGACCGAAATCACCCAGGGTGACAGGGGCTAAGCTCCTGGAAGGCAGGTATCAGGTGAGCTTTCTTGTAAACAGCATGCAGCTAATTTTAAACTCTGGGTCACCTGGGCACAGAGCCGGGAGGTTGGGTTGCAGTGACATTGGCCCGTGGGGCGCTGGGCAGTCAGTCACGTCACAGAGGGGCCGGGCCTAGGGTATCCATGACTCTCCTGATACCATGGAAAGCTGGGGATGCTCGTATAAATAATTCTTGGCCAGAGGATTAGGTGTCTGGCCTCTAGGCTGCTGGTCCAGCAGGGGAAATCCCAGGTGGGAAAGAGAATTCAACAACACGAGGTCAAACCTCCCGGGAAGCGTGGCTGGAAGTTCCGGACAGGCCCAGGGTGGTGGGTGGGGTGAGCAGGATTTTAGGGGAGAGTGCTCATTTCCAGAGACCCACTTAGCTATATAGCTACAGTGTAGCACAATGGGGAGTCCCCGGGCTCTGGTGTCAGACCCCTGGCGCAGAGGACAGGTTCTAGTCCCAGCTCTGCCATGTCATGGCTCCAGGACCTTTCAGGAAGTCCATGAACCCCTCAGCCTCAATTTTCCTCCCTGTACATTTTAGGGGGGGGGGTTCTAATTGCAAGTAATCCCTCACTTTCCAAATCCAGCTGGCCCTGAGTTTTTAGGTAGAAAGGGTAACCAAGTTTTCTGATTTTTGTCTTTTACTTTATGAATTTTGGAGAGCAGACAGCAAAAACGTGGATACAAAGGCATTTATATAAATCTGTTTCGTTCCAGAGTTTGGAAAGCATGAGAGACCGAAGGGTCTTACCTCATATGGAGGCTATGAAAAGTGATTAAGACTTTTGCCTATAAAATTAGCATTTCACATAGGGAGAACCTGGCATGTAGTAAGCATTTTGATAAACACACACTTTCTATATTCTTTTTTTTTTTTTTTAAGTGAGAGAGGAGGGAAGATAGACTCCCACATACAGCCTGCCTGGGATCCACCCAGCAACCTCCGTCTGGGGCCGATGCTCTGCTCATCTGGGGCCATACTTGCAACCCTGCTATTTTTAGCACCTGAGGGGGAGACTCTCCGAGCCACGCCTGTGGGAGGGGACGAAAGAGAAGCAGATGGCCACTTCTCCCATGTGTCCTGATTCAGGAATTGAACCTGGGACATCCACATGCCAGGTGGATGCTCTATTCACTCAGCCAACCAGCCAGGGCCCCATATTCTATGTTTTTAACAGTGCCCATTATTATTTTATCCTCATACACGCTCTTTAATGTAGATTTCACTATTTTTCTTTTTTTGTGAGAGAGTACACTAACAGACAGACAGACAGACAGGAAGGAAGAGAGATGAGAAGCATCAACTCAAAGAGTTGCGGCTCCTTAGTTGCTCATTGGTTGTCTGCTTTCTCATATGTGCCTTGACCAGGGGGCTATAGCAGAGCCAGGGACCCCTTGCTCAAGACAGCGACCTTGGGCTCAAGCTGATGAGCCCGTGTTCAGGCGACCGTGGCGTTTTGAACCTGGGTCCTCAGCATCCCAGGCCCACGCTCTACCCACTGTGCTACCGCCTGGTCAGGCCCATTCACACTTCATTAGAGATGAGAAGACAGGCAGGAAGAGGGTAAGTGCATTGCCAAGAAGGGGCAGCTAAGAGGTGGTGGAGCTTGGATTTGAACTCAGTTCCGTCTGCGGTGTCTGTGGGTACGTACTGCCCCGTCTGCGTTCTGTCACTGCTTCTCCAGAGCCAGGAAGGACGACGCTGTGAGGCACAAGGCCAGTGTGTTTCCGGGCGTCTGGACAGTTCCACTGTGGGCCCACTCCTGTACCTAAACGCCGCACCTCACTTCATATTCATAATTCATAACTGGCTGCACTTTTATCTAAAGAGGGTCCTTACACGGGGTCAGCTCTGACCTGGCCTCTTCTTCCTTCCCCACCAGACCATGAGCAACGTGAGGGCAGAGATGGGGGCTGTCCCCCCTGGTGGGGGTGCTCGGACCCTGGGGCAGTGCCCTTTAGAAGGGAGGCTGGCCTCAGAAACGTGTCAGCTCAACGTAAGAACCACACACTATCTTTCGGGGAAGACCATGGGGGGACACGCATTTGCTGTCCCCCCAGGCCCTTACAGGACTCACCTGGGAGGGGCGTCCCATTGGCCATGAGGGTCAACTGGTCGGCGATGGCCTTGGTTCGAGAGTAGTCATCCATGTGCTGCCAGAGGACGGGGAGGAGAGAGCCGCCAGAGGGCGGTCAGTGGCGCTGCCCGCAAGGCCTGCCAAGCCCAGCCTGCCAAACCCCATGGCTTCAGACCATAGGAGGGTTAGATTCTGGGGACTCTCAGCGGGAAAAGGGGCCCCTCTTCTCCCTCCAAGTGGAAGCCACAAGAGACGTTGGAGGAGAGGGCCCGAATTCAGGGCCATGATACAACCAAAGGTTCCTTGACTCAGGGAGGCTCCTGCCGCCCCAGATGCCCGTGGGGGGCACTGATGCTGGGGCCCTGTGGCAGGCACTTTTACAAGCAGCCCTCCAGGGTTCACACGGCAGCTCTGCATTCACCCTTTCCGTCCCTGCTCTCCGCCACCTCACAGGGTGGCCGCCACACCCAGGAGAAGAGAGAGAGGCTCCCCCGGCCAAAGAAAAGCAACTTGCTCAGGGTCAGAGACAAGTAGGAAGCGGCTTGGCTGGTTCAAGGCCAGGTCTGCGTAATTTCAAACTTCCTGTTGGCAGGGCCAGCTAGAACGGAAGAGGGCTTGTGCCCCCCACCACCCCGGCTGGGGAACCCCTTCTTCTTGGGACTCATACCAAGTTGTGGGTGGATGGGCTCCACCCCACCCTGCCCACCTCCCCCGGAAGCCGGGTACCTTTTCCAGCGGAAAATATGGCACAGAGTCCTCATCGCCCTGGTCAATGGGCTTCCCTCCGAAAGCGACGTTGACGGTACTCGTATAGACGAGCCTTGGAACCCTCTGGCGGACACACACTGTGGCGACAGGCGCACAGTCACACACACACACACACATGCACACGCATGTGCACACACACACACACACACACGGCCAACGTGTGCAGGCCGACGGCTGAGGAGGTGCTGGTCCCTGGGGCCCTCCCAGAATGGCCCTCCCAGAATGGGTAGCTGCTCAGGAGGGAAGGGACATCCTTCCCTTCAACGTGGGACGTGGGTCTCGTCCCTACCCTGTGGGCCCCCCACCCCCGGACGCCAGGATGGCTCCTTCCTCTTCTCAGGGTGGCTGTGGGCCCCCCGAGCTCCCTTGCCAGGGACAGGTTAGAAGAAAGTCTCACTCAAGAGGGAGGGGACACGGAAGGAAACACACTCTAGCATCAGAGAGGAAAGTGAGCTGGACGCAGGGCATGCCCGGAGAGTGTCCCATGGAGAGTTATGTTGGCACTGCAGTGACTTTCCCGACCCCTAAGCCCTGGGTGCCAACTCGGCTCCCCGTGTCCCCAACACGCCGAGGCCACAGGGACCAATCCACGCGGAGGCCTGGGCAGGTCTGCGGCACAGAAAAGATGAGGCGTCCACAGACCCTCCACTGGGGACAGGCAGAGGTGGGGTGGCAGATGCCGCAGAGCCCGGACTGTGGTGGGCGGGGGTGGACCGGGGTGGGGGTGGGGCGCAGGGAAGAATCAGAGAGCACGCGGCGGGCCACACTCAAAAGCTCAGTGCCTACCGTCAATCACCAGTTTGGTGCCACCAACATTTATAGACTCAATCTGCTCTTTTTGAAGCTACAAGACAAGATGAAGTGGAAGAGTCACGAAGCTGCTCCCTGAGGCCGTGAGGGCAGGGACGGCGAAGTGTCCAGCTCAGAGGCAGGGCACCCAAGAGGCCCAAGGACAGAGCGGGAGCCCAGGACAGTGCCCGCCCCCCCACCCCACCCCATCCCACCCCCACCCCGACTGGCACTCCGCGCCCTCATCTGTAAAGGTGAGCACAGACCCCCCTCGTAAGGTCGGCAGGAGGAAGTTAGCCCATGGGAGGGCAGGGAGCAGTGCTTGGCACAGGAGAGGGTTACTTCCTCGCTCTGGAAGTCTGTTTCCTCATCTGCATGATGGACACAGTGATGGTCACGCCCACTGGGGGGGCTGGGTGGGAAATATACATGCAGCTGGTCTTCAGTGACATCTGCCTGCCTGTCATGTCATTAGTTCTTACAGCCACCCTAGGCGTTGGGCTCTACCTGGACTTTCAAACTGGACTCATCCTTGTTGGGGTTGTCTTTGCTTAACAGGCAATTCACTCACAAGGTCAAAAATCATTCAAGCAGGCCCTGGCTGGTTGGCTCAGTGGTACAGTGTTGCCCAGCATGTGGAAGGCTTGGGTTCGATTCCTGGCCAGGGCACACAGGGGAACTGCTTCTTCACCCCTCCTTCTCTCTCTCTCTCTCTCTCTCTTTCTCTCCCGCAGCCATGGCTCAAATGATTCGAGCAAGTTGGCCCCGGGTGCTGAGGATGGCTCCATGGCCTTGCCTCAGGTGCTAAAATAGCTCAGTTGCCAAGCAACAGAGCAGTGGCCCCAGATGGGCAGAGCATACCCCAGTAGGGGACTTGCCGGGTAGATCCTGGTCAGGGCGCGTGGGGGAGTCTGTCTTTGCCTCCCAGTCTCCCGCCTCTCAATTACAAAACAACAACACTCACACAGTAAAAAGAGTTTACTGTGAAAAGGAAAGGAATGTTCCCCACACCCCGGATTCTGTCTCTCCTTGCCTTCCCCAGAGGTAACCACTGTCTCCAAATTCATGCCTTTCTGGAGTTAATTTATACAGTACTAGGTAATATTGACACATACAAATGTGAGTCTATAAAAAATTGACCCTAGCTTTTCTGTTTGTTTGTTTTAACAAACAAGAGAATTCCAAGCACTGTTTCTGCACCTTGGAAACTGTTCAGTATCGGCATACTCTGTTATTTCATCCTCTCAAATGTCATGGTGTGGATGGATATATCATAATTGATATCGATAGTCCTCCACTGATGGGCATTTTGGGTTATACCCCTTTTGTTTCTTAATCAAAAACAGTGCCGCAGATACACAAATAATAAGTATCATTTCGGAGTGGGAGGGTATGAGTATGTTTCGATTGATACGATGGATGGAAGCGCTAGTCACGTCTTCGCTTTCCAGGTGAGGGGACTCAGGGCGGTTGCGGGTGCCCCGGGCCTCACGGCTAGGAAGCGGCAGGACAGGTATTTGATCCCACAGATGCAAAATGCAGGCTGAGTGCAGCCCACACCCTCCCTGGGGGAGGTGGACAGCATCAGCGGACACACGGGCCCAGTGGAGCAACAGGGTGGGCAGAGCCAGGGTCTGACCCCAGCCTGTGTGGCTCCAGGTACTACAGGTGAGGAGCTCACCTTCTCAGCACCTGACATTCCATGGGAGGCCACGTGGAAGACACAGTCCACCCCTTCGAAGGCCCGGAGCAGGGCTTCCTCATCTCGGACGTCAGCCTGAAACAGAGGAGGAAGAGACAAGGGAGGGGGGCTGGAAGCCAAGGTGGATACCAGCTGTGCCCCCCCTGCCAGGTCCCAGAACTAGTCTCCTGCCCCCCGCCCGGGGTGGAACATCTGTGGGGCCAGGAAGGCTGTGTGGCTGCCCTCATCGGCCCCCACTTATCAAGCTACACAGCAGGGGCCATGCTCAGTGCTCAGCCGCCGTCTCATCGAGCCTGCAGGAGAGCCCTGAGGCAGAGATGGCCGTGTCCCCTTTCTATGGATGAGGACATGAGGCTCAGAGAGATGGAGCCTGTGGCCACAGCGGTCCTGCTGGGAAGGACGGGGGGGGGGGGGTCCGGGGGGGGGGTAAGGGTGGAGCTTAAGCAGCCTGTGTTCCCAGCCGCCCCCCCCAGGCCCGAAGACCCCCTCACCGCACCTGGATGAACTCGGTCCCTGGGCGCAGCTCCCACTGGGGTCTGCGGAGGTCAAGCAGGATGACAGAAGTGCCACTCTTCGCCAGGCTGGAACCCAGGCTGAAGCCCAGATAGCCTCCTCCTCCAGTGACCAGAACCTTCTGCCGCGGGGCCTGCACAGGTGGGGCTTGAGTCTTCTGCTGCGGCACTGGTGCTGTTGTCCCTGGCTCACTGGGTTTGGGGCCAGTCCCAGACCCACGTCCGAGCTCAGGTTCTATCCTTGCTCCAGGTAATGATGCAGCTCCTGTCCCTGGCCCCGGACCCGAAGCAGCACCAGCCTTTGGCCCAGGTCCAGAAGCAGCACTGGGCCCCAGAGAACCACCAGGTCCCGGACCAGTCCCTGAAGCAGCACCAGGTCCTGGTCCAGTCCCCGAAGCACCACCAGGCTTTGGCCCAGGTGCAGCAGCAGCACTGGGCCCCAGAGCATCACCAGGTCCCGGTCCAGTCCCCGAAGCAGCACCAGGTCCCGGTCCAGTCCCCGAAGCAGCACCAGGTCCCGGTCCAGTCCCCGAAGCAGCACCAGCCTTCGGCCCAGGTCCAGAAGCAGCACTGGGCCCCAGAGCAGCACCAGGTCCCGGTCCAGTCCCCGAAGCAGCACCAGGTCCTGGTCCAGTCCCTGAAGCAGCACCAGGCTTCGGCCCAGGTCCAGAAGCAGCACTGGGCCCCAGAGCAGCACCAGGTCCCGGTCCCGTCCCCGAAGCAGTACCAGGTCCTGGCCCAGTCCCCAAAGCAGTACTAGGCTTCGGCCCAGGTCCCGAAACAGAACCGGATCCAGGACCAGGTCCAGAAACCACACCAGGCCCCAGAGCAGCACCGGGCCCTGGCTTAGGTGTGGACATAGCCCCAGGCCCTGGCCCTGACTCAGCCTTCAGGTCGGAGGCCCCTCCCCAGGTCTGGCAGACAGAATAGCTCTTCTCCGTCTGGCCTGCAGCTCCGCTGGCCTCAGGGGAGGAGCCTGCTGGGTTGGGCTTCATCTCCTACTGAGCCATGAGTACCCAGGACCTGTCCCCCTGTAGGGACAAAGAGAAGAACGTATGTTCTAGAGTTGTCTCTCAAGTCCACGTGTCCTCAGACTCCTGGGGGCTTCAGGAGACTCCTGGTGGGAACAGAGACCCTGTGGGTTCACAGAGAGCCTGTCTCTGGTGGCTGTTGCCTCACTCAGAGAGAATCAGAGACAAGGCAATCAGGCCTTGGGTTCTACCGCTGGGGACACTGAGGCCCCACCGTCACACTGCACGGCGGCGATTTACACCGAGTATCTGTGATGTCTGTACCAGTTCCTTAAAGTCCCAGTTCCACGCTGTACCGGAGGAAGACGGATCAAATCGCGTCAGGGGGAACCAACCACACCAGAGCGTGGGGCAGGGGGTGACTGCTTTCTGACTGGAAGGAATTCACATGGGACCCAAAGGGCTCCGGGCCCTGGAAACTGGCACGTGCTTCCAGATGTTGCACCCTCCCCTTTCTAACAACTGTTGCCTCTGGCTCTCCCCTCTCAGAGCTGGTGGCCCTGGCACTTACAAGGTCTGCCCAAGCCTGCCACAGCCTGCAGGGTTAGGTCTGTGGACCTCGGGGGGCCAGCCCTGAGGAACCTGTTCTCTGCACTCTGGACTTACAAAGTAAGCTAGGCTGTCCGTCACTGTCACCACCATTGTCCCACCTCCCGCTGCACCCGAGGAGAGGCTGGACCAGTGGTCAGACACCATCATCATCATCAATAACAGCAGGAACCATGTACTAAGGGCCCACTGTGTGGCAGGCCCGGTAGATACAGGGATAGGTAGTCTCTGCCCCAGGTGGCACGCAGTGGGTGTAAGAAAGAACAGGTGTGACTGTGTGACAGTTGCTGGTGGGTGGTGGCGTGGAGCAGGGACCATGACAGCTGTAGGGACTGGGTCTTTTCGTTTTCTCTTCTCCAAACTCTGAAAGAAGGATGAAACCGTGCCCTGGGCAAGCCCTGGGATTCATGGGTTTAACAGGGAAGACTCCCACCTGGGAGTCATCACTGGGGATGAGTCTGATGCCCCAGAGGGAGGAGAGAGGATGCAGCCCCAGCCAGGGCACATCTCTACCAGACCCAGGGGACTCCGTTCCTGGAAAGGTCGGTGGGCCGGACCAAAGCCGTCTTTCTATCTTATGGGGATGATTTTAGCGACAAAGGATAGTACTCTCAGGCTTGGATACCAATTTTTCTAAGTGCACCCTTAGGCAAGATCCTTAAAACCTAATGGGTACTTCAGCATCCACAGCTGCAAGTGAACCCAGATAACCTGGCCTCTCCATGAACCTCACAGGGTGATGGTGGAGGACCGATGGCCATGCCCTGGGTGAACCGCGGGACAGAGCCTCCGCGAAGGCCCTGTGGGGTGGTAATCCCCACACGGAGAACCGGCCTTCAGTACAGCCGCGGAGGGGGCGAGGCCGCTCAGGGCTGCCTCTGGGAGCCAGTGCAGCGGCCACATTTAATTCTCCTGGCGGTCTTGGGGGAGGTTACTGTGCCCAGCACCCAGATATGGGCACTGAGGCTCAGGGCACCTTCACGAACTTTGACGGAATCACAGTAAATGGTGACCCCAAAGCAGGGTTTGGAGAAAGGAAGTCGGGTCCGACCCGGGCGTGTCGGCCTCCCCAGAGCAGGAGCAGGCGCTCCCACGATGAGGCTGCCCCGGTGCCCGCAGCCCGAGCGGGTCACTCCACCCCTGCCTGCCCCGACCTCGCGCCCCGTGTCCCGTGCCCCGCGCTCACCGGTCCGGGGCCCGCGCTCAACCTGCCCTAGCCCCGCGCTCACCGGCCCCGGCTCCGTGCCCCGCGCTCACCTGCCCCGGCCCCGCGCCCCGTGCCCCGCGCTCACCTGCCCCGTCCCCGCGCTCACCGGTCCGGGGCCCGCGCTCACCTGCCCCGGCCCCGCGCCCCGCGCTCACCTGCCCCGGCCCCGCGCTCACCTGCCCCGGCTCCGTGCCCCGCGCTCACCTGCCCCGTCCCCGCGCTCACCGGTCCGGGGCCCGCGCTCACCTGCCCCGGCCCCGCGCCCCGCGCTCACCTGCCCCGGCCCCGCGCCCCGCGCTCACCTGCCCCGGCCCCGCGCCCCGCGCTCACCTGCCCCGGCCCCGCGCTCACCTGCCCCGGCTCCGTGCCCCGCGCTCACCTGCCCCGGCCCCGCGCTCACCGGTTCCGGCCCCGTTCTCACCGGCCTCGGCGCCCACCTGCCCCGGACCCCGCTCACCTGCCGGGTCTCCGCGGCGCTCTTGCTCCCCGCGCTGCGCGCGCGCGTCTCCCGTCGAGCGAGCTGGCGCTGCGGGGCCACCGCCTCCTCGGGGCGGGGTTGACTCCCGGACCGCCCCGCGCCTCCTCCTTGCGTCTCCGTCGGCGCCGGGCTCCGGACCCGCGGGTTCTCAGGGAGGGGAAACTGAGGCCGGTCGATGCGGTGGAAGGGGTCGTGCCGCTGGTGGGGAGCAAAGGCGCTGCGTGCCGGGCCGGCCCCGCTGCACCGTCACCCCGGAATCCCATCGAGTCTCCCGCACGGTCCTCTGCGCAGCCGGCCCCGCCGGTCTGGTGCCTTCCCTCGCCCCTCGCGCTCGGCTCTCCACCGTCGCACTCACCGCTCCCTCCGTCTCTGTCCATCCCATCCATCCTTCTCCCATCAAAACAGGTTTTTTTTTGTCCATTCATCTGTCCGTCTCTCTCACTCTGTCTCTCCACCTGTCTAGCCCCTTCCATCCGACTCACTCCGTGCGTCTTCCCTCGTCCGTCCTACCCCCTCTACGCGTCCTTTCCTGCATTCTGCCGTCCGTGTCTGGGCTCACCCTTACTCCAGTACCTTCATTCCATGTCGAAGGGATGCTTCTTCAGCGCTGGCCTGTCCCTTGCAGGGGGCTCACGCGGAGCCCCCCAACCCTGGGAAACTTAATTGTAAGCGGCAGTAGCCCGGTGGGGCAGGCACGGGCCCCACAGCTCACACTGCGGCTCAGAGAGAGTCTCCCCAGCACCAGGGTGCAGCCACCGTGGTCTGAAGAGGCCATTGGAAAGGTTTCACCCACACGAACACCTTCTGCGGGCACAGGTGGGCGTAGGGGGAGAGAAACAAAATCTGAGCCCACACACGTCAGGCGCCAGAGGGTAAGCTCCCTTGCTTCCTCCTCACAGCTCCGTGTCAGCTCAGTTTTAGAGAGGGGGCAGCGGGTGTGGAGGGGTGAAAGGGGCTCAGGGTGTAGCGGGCAAGCCTGGGGTCCACCGTGGGTTTCCGTATTGGCTCTGCCCGTCTTGTGTGTCTGCATCTTCATTTCCTGATCCGTCAAGTGAAATTGTGTGTGTGTGTGTGTGTGTGTGTGTGTGTGTATGTGTGTGTTTGCTTGACAGTGTGGTGTTGAGAGGCCTGTGCCTAAAAAGGTACAGGCAAAATGCTGAGTATGGTACCCGCCGGCTCCTGCTCAGCCAGGGGGTCGCTGCTCTCATTATCCGAGAGGTGGGGATTCAAACCCTGGGGCCGCCTTCGCCACGTCACAAACCCGCGTCTCTGGTCCATCCTTCCAGCCCCCAAGACCAGCCCCTCTCCCTTCAGCAGGGTCAGAGAATGCACATTCCCCCAGGCTCAGCGGCTCATGTTGTCCTGCTAGGAAGCAGAGGTTACCACACAGCTGCTAGAGGTTAGCTTGTGCCCCCCCCCCTAACTCCAACGTGGAATTCCTAACTCCCAGTCCCTCCCAATGAGACCTTAGTTGGGAGAAGAGCCATGACAGACAGATGTAGCTGTGGATGAGGGCATGCTAGTCCGTGTGACTGGTGTCCTCATTACAAGGGGCCGCGTGGACACAGGCACACACACCAGCACCTTGGTCTGGGACTTTCAGGCTCCAGGGCTGGAGGTACTACATTTCCGTTGTTTCAGGCGCTCAGCGTGCGGTGTTTCATCGTGGCCACTCTAGCCAAGTCACCCAGAACCGCCACAAGCCATTTTCTCTGTGTGGAGGTGATGCAGAAGGGCAGCTGTCCTAGACAGTGACTGGACTGAAATCCTCTGTGTCAGAAACGGTGGTCACTGCTGTGTTCCTGGCCAAAGCCCAGGCTTGTCAACCCTTAGTGAGCTGTGCTTTTCTAACAACTCGATGAAATGTTATCTCTACATAGGTCAACGGGACCCCCGCTCAGATCAAGAGAGAACATTTCCAGCAAACCAGGTCCCACGTGGGACCTTGGCATGCCCTCCCCACACCCAGAGTAACCAGTCTTCTGACTTCTGGTGCAAACAAGTTTTATTATTATTAATTATTTTATTAAGTGAGAGGCGGGGAGGCAGGGAGGCAGAGAGACAGACTCCCGCATGGGCCCCAACCAGGATCTATCCGGCAAGCCCCCTACAGGGGGATTCTCTACCCATCTGGGGCTGCTGCTCCACTGCTCAGCAACTGAGCTATTTCAGCACCTGAGGTGGAGGCCATGGAGCCATCCCTCAGCACCCAGAGCCAACTTGCTCGAACAAGCCATGGCTGCAGGAGAAGAAGGGAGAGAGAGAAAGAGAGAGAGAGAGACGAGGGAGGGGGAAGGGTGGGTAAGCAGATGGGCAGTTCCCCTGTGTGCGCTGACCAGGAATTAAAACTGGGACTTCCACATGCCAGGCCCCTCTGATGTTCTATCACTGAGCCAACTGGCCAGGGCTGCAAACAGTAGTTCTGCCTGTCCTTAACTTCATGTAAATGTAATTACACACAGTATGTACCCTGTAAAACGTTGTTTCTTTTGCCAAGTATTGCTTGTAAGATCAATGTGTCTTGTTGAATACAGCTGTCATTCATTGTTTGCTGAATGACAAGTTGTATCGCATTCCACTGTATAAATGTATCACGGGGGGGGGGATATTTGCATCGTTTTCAGTATTTGGCTTTTACGAATAAAGCTGCTAGAAAACATTCATGGATGTCTTTTGTTGAACATAAGCCCTCCTTTCTCTTGGAGTCCAGTTGCTGGCGTAGAGGACGTGTTTTTTTTTTTTTTTTTAAGGTTTTACTTATTGATTTTGGAGAGACAGAAAGGGGAAGAGAAATGGGAAGCATCAACTTGTGGCCATTGCTTCTCGTAGGTGCCTTGACTGGACAAGCCCTGGGTTTCGAACCGGCGACCTCAGCGTTCCAGGTTGATGTCTTATCCACTGCGCCACCACAGGCCAGGGCCAAGTTTCTTACTTTAGTAGAAACTACCACAGTTTTCCAAAGCCGTTCAACCAACTTACAAGCCCCTCTCCACCCTAACCACATGTGGGAGTTCTGATTGCCCTCATGCTGGTATTGACAGTTTTATTTGTTTGGTTTTTTTTTTTTTAAGCCATAATGGTGGGTGTGTCCTGGTCACTCATTCTGGTTTGAATTTGCATTTCACTGATGGGTGAGGCTGTTGAAGATCTTTTCATATACCTAGTGCTCTTTTCTTTTTTGTACCTGTGTTTTTTGTCAATTTTTTAAAGAAGTTTATTGTTTTTTTATTTAAAATTTTTTTTATTGATTTGATTTTAAAGAGAGAGAAGGAGAGAGAGAGATAGAAAGAAACATTGATTTGTACATTTATTTATGCATTCCTTGTTTTTTTTATATAGATTCTGACTGGGGATTGAACCCACAACGTTGACAGATCAGGATGATTTCTAATCAACTGAGCTACCAGGCCAGGGCTATCTTTTTCTTATTGATTTGGAGTTCTTCATATATTCTGAATTAGCCTTTTAATAAAGTTTGATCTCAACAAAAGTTTATACACACACACACAGATGTACTAATGATCACATCAGTTTAATAGTAATTCTGATCCTATTCATTAAATAAAAGCAATGTTTTCTGTTTTAGAAAAGGACCCCAAATCACATAAGACATGATCCATTCATTTCAGAGGGTCGGGCTGCCCGACCCTCACTTGCTTGAGTAGAGCCCCATCTCTGAATGGGGCTCCGAGGCTGATTTGTTCAGTTGGGCTGAGTGGCGATGGGGTCCTCCTGTTGCTTCTTCCCCCCCAGGATGGACTGCTGGTTCATCTGCATACGCCGTGGGCCCGGGTCGCGGGGGTGGGAAGCACAGTGTTTACAGGGACCAGGATCTGGCTGGCCTCTGGTTTCCAGAGCTGAGCCCCCACAACTAAGCCACATGCCCGACAATGACTACATGTCTAACCACGTGGCGGGTTCCGGGGACCCAGAGATGCTTAGGACACCTGCCTCATGCCAGGAGAACCCACGGTCAAGGAGAAGAGTTGACCAAGGGAGCAGGGCGTGAAGTGCTAAGTGTAGCAAGGGGTGTCACCTCTATATAGAGGGACATTTGGTCAGGATGCCACGGGAGGATGGCTGGAGGTCCCCAACTCTTGATGAGTCCAGGGATATCTGCAGAGTGGAGCTGGTGTCATTTGAGCTGTGCCTTGAGCCGGAGTCACCAGACAGAGCGTGGCGAGAACACATTCTGGGTGAGGAGCTTGGTTCAGGGTTTCCCAGAAAGTGGCAATCTTGGGGCTCAAGGGTAGGGTGTGCCAGGGGAACTGGGCAACAAGGTGGATCCCGGGATGGCAGCCTTGTCTTCCTCAGCTTCCAGGGAGCCCTGGTGCTGGGGATGGTGTCCCCTGGTGTACGGGAGCACAGCTCATCAGGGGACCTTGTCCTCAGAGTCAGTTATGTGCTCAGTGGTGGTTCTTGGTCAGGAGGGCCTTTCTGTTGAAAGAAATCATTGTTTTGGATCCCTCCCCTCAGTGACCATTGCCCATGTTTCCTGACCCGTGGCAGGCACTCAAACGGTGGGCAGTCCGTCCCCTTACCTGAGAAGACTTCTCTACCAAAGAATGACCTTTGGTTCTTTCTGTGTTGTTATTCTTCTGGAGTTGGGACCTAGTAGGCCGAAATAAAGAAAGATGCCCCCGGATGCTCAGATTTCTGGACCCACCGGGGAAGTGCATGGCAGGAGCTCTGGGAACAAGGGTGCCGGGACCAGGGGGCAGGACTGGAGGCCCAGGGCGGGTACAAGGGGCTGCTTGAAGGGCATACCTGAGCGACTGGGCCTGCCAGAGGAAGCTTCTGGCCTTGGTGATCTCCTGGGCCAATCTCCTCAAATCATCTCCTTCAAACAGTGGCAACATGGAGTCCTTAAAAAGCAGACATAAGCCTGACAAGGCGGTAGTGCAGTGGATAGAGCGTCGGACTGGGATGCGGAAGACTCAGGTTCAAGACCCCAAGGTCGCCAGCTTGAGCGCGGGCCCATCTGGCTTGAGCAAAAAAAAAGCTCGCCAGCTTGGACCCAAGGTCGCTGGCTCGAGCAAGGGGTGGCTCGGTCTGCTGAAGGCCCGCGGTCAAGGCACGTGTGAGAAAGCAATCAATGAACAACTAAGGTGTCGCAACGGCAACGAAAAACTAATGACTGATGCTTCTCACCTCTCTCCGTTCCTGTCTGTCTGTCCCTATCTATCCCTCTCTCTGACTCTCTCTCTGTCCCTGTAAAAAAAAAAAAAAAAAAAAAAGCAGACACAAGCGTTAAGCGAGACCACAAAGTGTCTCCAGATGGAACCTAACAATCCAAAAATCTCAGAGAAGCATTTTAGAGCTAATGAAATGCAGCCTCCCAGCCAGGGCAGGAAACCTGGTGGGCTTCAGCTTGCCTGTATCCAGGGACAGGGGGCTCACTACCCGTTAAGGAAATCGTTCTGAGTCAGTGTAGGAAGCAGGGCGGGTAGTAGAAAAACCAAGCTGGACTCTTGACTTAAAGTCAATAGAACGGCAGCGGTAATATGCCCCTTGTCTCACTGTGACTCAGTAGAGCCCCTTTGTCTACTTCCTCTGGTAAAACAGGGCTTCGCAGAAATGCGCTCCTGTCCCCTCGACCGACAGAGGAAACGACAGAGCCCGGCGTGAAAAGGAAAGTTCTCACAGTGAGCAAGAGGATCAAAGAGAGAGATGAGCTGTCCCTTCTCCCCGGCCAGAACACGGGGGGACAGACGGTCCCCACTCCGCATCCAGGAACCGGGCAAAGAAGCCGATTGATCGGATACGGCCCTGACCCAAGAGCCTCGTCGACGACATCGTTACGTTCAGTCTCCTGTGTCACGAGGACGCTCACCCCCCCTTTCACTTGTTCTGCCGTTTGTATCGTTTGGACCCTTGGGCCTTACAGCGATTACGTGAACAAAAACAAATGAACAACAACAACAACAAAAATCATGCAACGCCCTTGACTTCAAAAACTATGCCATGGTCCTGGGGACCAGTCCTCTTGAACCTTCAAAAAAAAGAAAGAAAGAAATCTGGCATGCCGGTGGGATGTGTGACTTGATCATTTGTGACCCTGGAAATGGTATCGTCAATGGTGGAACGTTCTAGAAGGTAGAGCTATTTTCTGTTTTCCCGTGAGATTGGCAGAGGAGAACTGACACCTCTCTCTTGTCCCACGTGGGACAAGATGACACGCACGGCTTTCCTAGCTTGGGGACTTCACAGCTCGTTTGAATATCCGTTCCCATGGATCCAAACAGGGTGACACTGGACGGGTATCTGAGCGTCACCGTCTCCTCTGAGCGCAGGTGTATTTCCAAGCTTGGCTAAGCCTGTTCCTCCATCTGTGAAGTGGGTTAGGAAGTAGAGTTCCAGGGATGAAAAGAGGTCATCTCTCTAATAACGAGCAACGAGCCAGCATGCAGCCAGTGCCCAGGAATGCACGCTGTTGTATCATCACGAAATTAACACCCGAAACTGCCTCTTTCGCCACGGGAGGAGCGGCGGCCCCCCGAGAGAAACACCCGCCGGGAGGCGCAAGCCTTGCCAAGTCCAATCCTTTGACAAGAGAGAGAAGCGAGGATCTTTTTCAGTTGGTAGGGGAAAAGAAGAAGTCGTGCCCACGGACATTTTCCTGAGACCATCCATAGCTCCACAGCTTACCCGTCCATCCACGGAGCCGTGAACTCGGACACGCAGGTCGTCACCGACGAGGCAGTGATAGCGCCCCCCAGTCAGGGAGGCCAGGCTTCTCAGGAAGTTCACCTCGGCCCTGGCAGGAGGAACAGAGAGGGCTGGAGCCAGGATGACGGACCCGCCAGGCAGACCGTGAGGCTGTGTCAGCGTCACACCAAGCCCACTACCCCACAGTTATGGGCGGTGGCAGCCACTGCCGCCTTGTGAAGCAGATTCTCGGTGCTGGTGTTGCCCGTTTAGCCTGGACTCCCGCAAAGCACGCAGCCAGTGTCTTGTAGCCCCTAACCCTCACTGGGCGTCCCACCCAGTGCCCACTTGGGGTGAGGCCTACCAGCGACACAGCGTGATATTCATGGGGCTCATGGTTTAGACGCAGAAATAAAATATGCACCTGAGTAATCACATATTAAATAATCACGTTACCATGCCCTGAACGATTGGCTCAGTGGTAGAGTGTCAGCTCGGCATGTGGAAGTCCCAGGTTTGATTCCCGGCCAGGGCACACAGAAGAAGTGACCATCTGCTTTTCTACCCCTCTACCCTCTTGCTCTCTCTCTCTCTCTCTCTTTCTCTCCTGCAGCCATAGCTCGATTGGTTCCAATGAGTTGGCCCTTGGTGCTGAGGATGGCTCCAAGGCCTCCGCCTCAGGTGCTAAACAGAGCTCAGTTGCTGAGCAACGGAGCAACGGCCCCAGATGGGCAGAACATCGCCCCCTACTGGGCTTGCTGGGTGGCTCCCGGTCGGGCACATGGGGGGGGGCGGTCTGTCTCTCTGCCTCCCCTCCTCTTACTAAAATAAAAGAATTAAAAAATAAATCATATTACTTGCCAGTAATAATATTATTTGCCAGGAGTAGTAACTTTTTTCTCTGAAGCACTTAACATCTTTGACTAACACATGTTCTGCTTTGGTGGCCATCTATCAAGCTAACCGTCGCAATGCTACTTTAATTATATATATTTTAATTTATTTATTCATTTTAGAGGAAAGTGAGAGAGAGAGAGAGAGAGAGAGAGAGAGAGAGAGGAGGGGGGGAGGAGCAGGAAGGTTCAACTCCCATATGTGCCTTGACCGGGCAAGCCCAGGGTTTTGAACTGGTGACCTCAGTGTTCCACGTCAACGCTTTATCCACTGCGCCACCACAGGTCAGGCCCGCAATGCTAGTTTAAACTCATTTCCTTACACCCTCTTACAAGTGCTCCCGCCCGGGACAGGTAGGAGGGAGAGCAGACCACGTGCCCGGGGCCGTTGGTGCAAATCCGTCTCTGGGTTTACAGAGTTAGGAGAACGGGCCTTGCTGTCGGGTCCATTCAAGGTGGAGAGAGGGGGCTTTCACTCTGGGGTGTCCCTTGTCCAAGCCCTCCCCACGTCTGACTCCCAGGACTGGGCCCAGGAGGGACCTGGCTCTGATTGGAGTCCCTGGATTCTAGCAGCGAGCGGTTCAGCCCGTCGCCTGTGGCCCACCTGCCCATGCTGCCCAGGGAGATGGTGTGCAGCCTCACGCCCCGTTCCTCCTTGAGTCTTCGGACTTCACTCAGGATGAGGCTGCAGCTGGTGTCTGGCTTCCCGTCGGTCAGGAGGTACAGTCCTTCGACATCAGGAAGATGGAAAGCTTCCTGTAAGAGCAGGCGGGTTGTCTGGCTCAGGGGTGAGTGCTTGCCCAGGAAGGAGAACAAATCAGCAGCCAGCTGCTGTGCCCAAGGAAAATGTGTGTGACTGAACCCCAGCAACTTGTCCAAGAAGATCGAGAGTCCCTCCCCAAACCATCAGCCCACCGCAGACCATCGGGAGAGAGAGCCGGGGATTCACTTCCCGTCTGGTTACCCCGGGCGAGTCCCTGCACCCCTCTGAGCCTCTGTGGTTTCTCTAAAGTGAGAGACTCCTCTCTCACGGGGTTGTTGGGGAGATGCAGTGGTTTAACCCTTAGTCAATTCCTCGTGCCCTATCCATCTACGGGGGTGATGCGATTTCTCGCGTCTGCCGCTGGATCGGGGCTCCGGGGTGGAACTCGCCCGTAAGGCTTGCAAGATGGAAGTGCTCCCATGAGCACGCAGGTGGGTCACCCAGCGTGTGGCCTCGTGACACGCCGTGTCTGTGGTCTCCACCAGCATGTCCTGCCATGGGTGTAAGTCCTCAGAAAAGCTGATCAGGTTAAAACTGGGGAGGAGGGGAGAAAACGATGGGTTAGGATGTGCCAATCTATATTGGAAATGTGGTGACGGAACCTTCCATGGGGACTGTTCATGCCTGTCAGTGAAGAAAGAGCCCCTTCAGGGGCCCCCCTACCCCCGGACCCTTGCGGAGAGGGGGTGTAGACTACCTGAGGTAAAGTAGGTCCCCAGGGAAGATTCTGGGTGCAGACGGAAGTACGTTTAAATACCCCTCCCACCCCCCGCCACTTGCGGGTTATGCGGTCTCAGACAAATGATGGAAACTAATTCCTTTTCTGAAAAATGAGGGTCACCCTAACCGTACCTGTTAGGGTCATTGAGAGGATTGGGTGGAAATCATGCATGTTAAGTGTTCAATAAATGCTGACTCTTTTTCATACTAAAGCAAGAATAAGTCCCAGCCGGGGACCAGCCTCTCCTGCTGTCCCTTTCGGGTCAAACCAGCTGAGGAGACAGAACAAATAGTCAACTGCCTCTACCCCTTAAAAACCAACTTCAGCTGAAATCCACAGTTCAAGGCAGTTCCTGTGCGTGTGTGTGTGTGTGTGTGTGTGACAGAGACAGACAGAGGGACAGATAGAGACAGACAGGAAGAGAGAGAGATGAGAAGCATCAATTCTTTGTTGTGACACCTTAGTTGTTCAGTGATTGCTTCTCATATGTGCCTTGACCGGGAGGCGACAGCAGAGCGAGTGACCCCTTGCTCAAGCCAGCAACCTTGGGCTCAACCTGGTGAGCTGTGCTCAAACCAGATGAGCCCGCGCTCAAGCTGGCGACCTCGGGGTTTTGAACCTGGGTCCTCCGTATCCCAGTCGGACGCTGTATCCACTACGCCACCGCCTGGCCAGGCAAGGCGGCTCCTCTCTTCTGTCTGCAATCACCCCTGGGCCTGAGCAGGATTTCTAAAACCCACTCTCCTTCCACAGGACAGTGCAGTGTTCTTTCCTGACCAAAGAAACGACGCATCAGAGCGTTTCAGAGATGTCCCGGCCCGACGGGACCGTGAGGAGCTCCCTCGGCCAGGGAAGCCCCGGGAACTACCCCTGGGGAGAAAATCCTGCCTCTCACCTGTCACAGTGCTTCCTCAGCTGCTCCCAAATCAGCAGAATCAGCTCTGTCTTCACCTCTGGCAGGTGGGGCCCCATGGACCCCGAAGTGTCCAGCAGGATGCACACTCTCTTCTCCAAAATGGTCCCAAACAGTCGGCGGCTTCCTGCTCCGGGTGGGTGGGAGCAGAGGCAGGGAAACGTGAGGGGTCTTGTCCCTACCCTCCCCCCCCACCCCCAGTAACTAGAATTACTGGACGGATAGAGCTTTCTGTGATGTAACACTAACTCAGGAAGCCGTGTGGATCATTAGTATTGCTTTTTTTATTGAACGCCCTTCCTCACGGTAGCTGTCAAATACATGGTCTTGCAACACCTCCTGACTGACCACTGAGGAGATGTCCACCCCCTGGGAGATGGCCACAGGGGTGCGGTTGGAGGGGCCGTCTGTCCTGGGGCAGAGCTGGTCGGCGGTCCGGCCTTCGGGAGGTCAGGTCGATTCTGTGGTCCTGGGCTCATGCATCCTCTCCCTCAGGTTAAGTGACGGGACGGCTCAGGAGCAGCCCAGTATTGTTCGGGGTGGGAAAGGTGGTCCAGAGCACAGAGTCCACTGACTGACCAACAGCAAGCAACCAAGACGCGTCCGTCATGTGCCCAGTTCCGCGTGAGGTGCCGTGGTGAGCGAGAGCGGGTCCCTGACCCCACGGGGGGGGGGCTTACGGTCAGCCCAGGAAGACAGGTGGTGCCCCCCCACATCGATGCGGAGGGCTCCGACAGGGTCAGCGGAGCACAGCATGGGGACGGCCTCAGTCAGAGGCTGTGGTGGGGGGCGGACCAGCTCAGGCCGGGGGGGGGGGGCGGGGAGGGGCAGCCGTGAGCACGGGCTCATCTGGTTTGAGCAAGACTCACCAGCTTGAGCCCAAGGTTGCTGGCTTGAGCAAGGGGTCACTCGCTCTGCTGTCGCCTCCCGGTCAAGGCACATATGAGAAAGCAATCACTGAACAACTAAGGTGTCACAACAAAGAACTGATGCTTCTCATCTCTCTCCCTTCCTGTCTGTCTCTATCTGTCCCTCTGTCTGTCTCTGTCACACACACACACACACACACACACACACACACAGGAACTGCCTTGAACTGTGGATTTCAGCTGAAGTTGGTTTTTAAGGGCCGAGGGACAGCGGGAAGCCGACGTGCGAGAGAGGGGCTGAGGAGAGGGACCCACGAGGAGAGGGGACAAGAGAAGGAGCCAGAGAGGCGGTTAGGGGACTGGGGACTTGTCCCAAGGGAAACAGGGCCAGCAATGGGCACCGACAGCCACGGGTCTGCATTTTAAGGTCACCGCTAGTCACTGCTCCTCCGGAGGCTCTGGGAAGCGGCAGTCATTGCTGTACCCCCCACCCCCCCACGGACCGTGCTGGACGACCAGGACTGGACGGGACGAGCTAATGCAGGGCTCTCTGTAAAAACCCCCTGCTCTCCTGCCTCCTGTGGCCCCAAGCACCCACCAGGCCCAGAGTCTAGACGCCCTCCCACCCAGTCCTCGCTGTCTGCCTGGCCCCTTGGGCTTGACGCTGCCACTATCTCCTAATCCCCCAGCACAGCCTCCTCCGAGTGTGAGCCTGGCTCTCCTCTGCTGGCCCAGTCCCTTCACCTCTCCCGGGGGGGCCTCGGTGCTCTTTGTAACCAGTCCCTTCACCTCTCCCGGGGGGGCCTCGGCGCTCTTTGTAACCAGTCCCTTCACCTCTCCCGGGGGGGCCTCGGTGCTCTTTGTAACCAGTCCATTCACCTCTCCCGGGGGGGGGGCAGTGCTCTTTGTAAGAAGGATGGGGGAGACCCTGATGGGCCAGACTAGTGGAAGGACCAACGTGTCTTTGGCTAGAGGTTGACTACAGATGTTCTTGGGAAACAAACAAATAAACAAACAAACAAAACCATGAAAAGAAACGCTAATTCAAAGTCCCAATGCTTATGCTGTGGATGCAGAACGTCTGTCCGGGTTGCTAGGAGACCCCGGGGTGGTCAGCCGTGCACTCACAGGCTATTTGTGTAGGTAGGTTGCCCAACAGCGCTGTGACAGCCGACAGGAGCGCGTTCAATAAAAAAAGCGATACAAACGATCCACACGGCTTCCCGAGTTAGTGTTACATCACAGAAAGCTCTATCCGTCCAGGAATTCTAGTTACTCCACCAAGATAATGTAATTACATTTAATTTTGTAAGTATATCACAATGATCTCCTATTTTGATGTCAGTTTTTCTCCCTTCTTTCCTTCCTTCCTTCCTTCCTTCCTCCCTCCTTCCCTCCCTCCCTCCCTCCCTTCCTTCCTTCCTTCTTTCTTTCATTCTTTTTTTTCTTTTTTTAGGTGAGAGGAGGGGAGATAGTGAGGCATACTCTCACATGCACCCCAACTGGGATCCGCTCAACAATCCCACCTGGGGCCAATGCTTGAGTACTGAACTATTTTCAGTGCCTGAGGCTGATGTGCTGCTCTAATGGAGCTATGGTCAGCTCCCAGGACCACACTCAAACCAGTTGAGCCAAAGGCTGTGGGAGGAGAAGAAGGAAAGAAGAGAGGAAAAGAAGGAAAGAAGGAAGGAGAGAAGGAGAGAAGGGGGAGAGAAGTAGGAGAGAAGGGAAAAAGGAGGGGGGAGAAGCGGACGGTCACTTCTTATGTGTACCCTGACTGGGAATAGAACCCAGGACATCCATACACAAGGCCGACTGATGCTCTATCCACTGAGCCACCAGCCAGGGCCTGATGTCAGTTTTTCAATAAAGTTTTGATTATGGGAAAAAAAGAAAAAAAAAAGAATGGGGACTTCTTCTCTGTCAGGACCCCCTCCCATCTCTACCTTCATGGGGCCCAGTCAAGACTAGATTGAGCCTCTCAAGGGTCAGCCCCCTCAGGGAGGCAAGGTGGTGGAAGATGGCCCGGCAGGACACACCCGGACAGACCTGGGTCCTCTCTCGTTCTCTGTGGCCCATCAGCCAGCACCTTGTCTGACCTCTGCACCCAGAAGTCACGCTGTCCCTGATGACCCTCCTGGCCTGACCCCTGACCTGACAGTGTGTGCGTGCCCGGCCTGGGGTCCCTGAGGCTGACTCCCCTCTCCCCGTCCTGCTCCTCCGTCCCCTGGGATGTCCGGCAGGCTCACCTGAGAGGAGCCACCGGAGCCTCTGGACGTAGCATCTCAGCACCTTCTTCAGGCACGTGACGTACGCCTCCAGTTCCCTGGGCGTCCACTGGATGTGTCTCACCGTCCCCTGGATGAACGCAAGCCAAGGCAGATGGTCCCCCATCACTGTGGCTTCATGTCACTGTCTCCAACCCCCCAAAACAGCTCTGCCACTTCCCAGACGTTGTGACACAGACCTTGTTGTTTCTTTGAAAGCTTTTCTTTTCATATGTTACTTGATGGGCGGTTTTAGGATGAGTGGGGAGCTGGGATGACGGTTTTATGGCAAATGGGGCCACTTTACTAGTAAAAAATATAGTATCTCTCAACTTGAAGACAGAAACCCCTGCACGGTAGGATGGGGGCGGGGGGGGGTCCATACCTCTCCAACCAAAAGGTAACTTCCCATAGAGAGGGGGCACAACATGATTGAGCTCCCTTGATGTTTCTCTGGTGGATAAGTTTGAAATGGGGAGCTATTTGGCCCTGGCCATTTGGCTCGGTGGATAGAGCGTTGGCCTGGCATGTGGATATCTCAGGTGCAATTCCCGGTCAGGGCACACAGGAGAAGTGACCATCTGCTTCCCTTTCCCTCCCCCTCCTCCTTTTTTCTCTCTTCCCCTCCCGTAGCCAGTGGCTCAGGTCTGAGTGTCCACCACAGGCATGGAGGATATAGCTCAGTTGATTTAAGCATCGGCCCCAGATGGGCGTTGCTGGGTGGATCCCGGTCAAGGCACATGTGGGAGTCTCTCTCCTTTCCTCTCTCGATGAAAAATTAAAAAGACATCGGTAGCTATTTTTAGCTTTATAGTTTCTCCTCGTGCTGATAAGGGATAACTGGACAAGGACAGAAAATGGAGTCTTTTAAGAAAAGCATGGTTAGATTTTCATTTTGTACTAGATAGTACTTGTTCCGGTGTCAAAGCCAGGAGAAAACAGGAGCCCAATGTAGAAAATAGAGACAAGAACCCCCCCCCCACGGCCCCCAGTTCTTGTAATGAGCCCTGTTCCTGCCATCCTAACAGAGTCATCATCCATCCTGGGGCACAGGGTCCCTGCTGTCGACTGTGCCAGTCGCTGCCCTGTCTGACCTGAGCGTGGCCTCCGGCTCCCTGAGGGGGCTCAGTGGCCTTTTAGCAAGATTCTACACGTCCTGTTTCCCAAGAACCACCCCATTTTGGGGGGGCAGGGTGTGGCAGGAAGCACAGAAGCCGCCCGCGCCCATTTGTGGGGAGTTCTCCCCACGCACGCAACCCCCCGTGGCCGAGAGGGGCCGGGTGCTGGCAGAGAAGGCCGCCACCACCAGCCACGAAATCCCGCCGTTTGTACCTTGACCTCCACGCTGGGGAAGGTGCTGCAGTACCTGGCGGCCGCCAGCCTCTGTACCGAGCCTTGGTGAGTACACCTGGGGCCTATGCATCCGGAGAGCTCCATCCTCAGCTTCCTTAGCCCATAATTCGCCACCCACTGTAGAATAAAAAAAGAAAGAACGATGGCCTCTCTCGGGTAATTGGGGCTGAAGCAGGCGATCATCTGACTCATCGACATTAAAACCTCCTCTTTGAAGTCTATCTTGTGTTTAAAATGGGGAGGGAGTCCCTTGGTCCTCCCCGAGAGCATCCACTGGAGACAGATTCCTTCCCCGGCGCTGGGGAGAGACACACAGAAGTATCTGGACAATGCGGAACACATTTGGTTGAGTACCTACTACTGCCTAGACTGGTTGGTGGACGGGGTTGTTTTCTCAATATCATTTTAACCTTCTCCCCACAAAAGTTTGGTGGAAACCCCGGATTGGCATCAGGTCCCCATGGTCATCCAAGGAGGATCATGTCAATCTCCCGGTCGCATGAGAGTCGCGTGAGTGGGCAGGTTCCCAGCGGTCAGAGCAAGAACCTCCAGGATTGGCCCCCGTCGGAACCAAGCGCTGACGTCGTCGGACGGTGGAGGGAAGGAAGGCTGGGGGGTCTATCTTCTGGATGAAGAAGAAAGGGGAGTTTCTGTTGCTGGCCACCCAAAGGGGCCGACACCATGAAGAACGTCACACGAGACGACGTACTTCAATGAGTCCTCGATCCTCTCGGATGAGCACGGCCCGGCTGTCTTCATTGCACCCACGGGGACCTTGACATGGAATGACTCATTAAAGGACGCACCCAAGGTCACCTTGCCAAGGAGGTGGCAGACTTAGGTTTCGAAACCTGGGTGCACTTCATCCTTAGCGGTCACTCTAAGCAGGTGGGCCCTCACTTCCAAGTAGGACCACACCCTCCGAGAAGTGACGGACGGACGGTAGAGAAAGAGTGATTGCCGCTTGGGGGGCATGTGGCTGGCGCAGACACACCGAATAATAATACTACCTCTTGGCTCGAGCAGAGTGTATCATTTCTGGGCAACTCAACCGAACAGCTAGCTCTTCTCACACCTCTTCCTGGAGGGTACTTCCTGTACACCGAGCCTGGGAGAAGCACAGGGAGGTTACCTGGCGCACCTGCCTTCCCCCCACGTCAATGTCTCCATCAATCAAAGTCATGCCTAACGCTCCTCAGGGGCAAACCAGCTGAGAGGTAGAAAGGGAGGCTGGAGGTTGGACGCGGCAGCCAGCTGGGACCTCTTTTCTCCACACCTCGGTGAAGGGCGGTCACCGGTCACCGGGATCTGCACTGTTCTGCAGCCAGCAGGCTGGCCTGGCCCACTCCTCGGCGCCCCTCTTCCTGGTCAGCCTGGGAGCTGAGGACAGGGTCCCCTCCCAGACAGAGAGGGAGAGCTGGCCTCCCCCCCCCCTGGGGGGCCTCGGGAGGCCTGCGGAATGGACGCTTCTCATCCTCTTGCCAGGTGTCAAGACCGCACGCCCATTTCCCTGGTCGGGGAGTCCTGCGTGCAGAGAGGATGGGTCCCGTCCGGAGGACCTCAGCTGCCCGTGTCCTGGGACAGTGGGAGGGGTCTCCTTCCCATGGGCCCTGCTGACCTCCAAGTGCCCACAGGGAGAGGGGGCTGCCTGGACCTCTGTGACCCCCACTCACCCACGTTGTTCCCCGTCTCTGTGTAAAACAGGGAGAGAGACGTTCCCCCTGCCCTCAACAGGGTCTTCCTCCTCCGTCCCGCAGTGTCCCCTCTGGCCGGCTGGGCTGCAGCTAGAGGACAGTGTGGCCTGTGGGCTGGAGCGAGTGCCCTCCACACCCTGTCTCCCTTCACCCTCACGGCCCCTCAGTTTACAGCCGGGGCTCAGCGTGAGGAGGAGTGGAGTGGAGCCCCAGCCAGGTGCTGTGGGTTCCGGGACTCTGACACTGAGCTGTGTCCTTGATGCAGGAAGTCAGACGCAGGTCTGAGGTTCTCGGAGCGGAGTCCTTTTGTAAAGGTACACCCAGGCCTGTCACAGCCCCTCGGTACCAGTCGTTCTCCGTCGCCCCTCTGAGCCTGAATGTCTACCTGACAGCTACAGGAAGAGATGACCGGCCACCTGGAACTGATGGGCACTGGCTTTAACTGGGACGATCTGAGCAGAAGGGCTGGCACCCAGTCAGCACT
This sequence comes from Rhynchonycteris naso, assembly GCA_037038555.1. NCBI lineage: Eukaryota > Metazoa > Chordata > Mammalia > Chiroptera > Emballonuridae > Rhynchonycteris > Rhynchonycteris naso. The sequence goes on from CM073000.1 coordinate 206,378,748, forward strand.
CCCGAGCACTGGTCATCTGGGTTCCTATCGTCACGAGCATGTCCCGGCCGTGCCCGTGTGCCCCCCCCCGCCCCCACTCTCTGCAGCCGGGCCTCACCTGCTGGAACACCCGCTTTGCCACCGAGTGGACGCCGCGTCACCGCGTTCAGGAGGGGACGCCTCCCTCGGTCGGGGGGCTCTCTAATGCTCTAGAAAACAGGTGGTCTTCCCGTCAGCGCCTGTTTCCTGTGGGCAGGCCCAGCCCACTCACCCAGACTCAGTCCCTCAGGAACCCTGGTGGGGCGTCTAAGGGACCCAGTTCCTCAGACGATTCCGCCTCATCTGCTGCCATGATTCAGAGGAAACCTTTGAGGTGAAAATTAAGTGTGTGAGTGTGTGTGAGTGAGTGTGTGTGTGTGAGTGTGTGTGTAAGTGTGTCTGAGTGTGTGCACGTGTGAGTGTGTGTATGTGTGTGTTTGAGTGAGTGTGAATGTGTGATTATGTGAATGTGTGTGAGTGTGTGAGTGAGTGTGTGTGTGAGTGTGTGTGTCTGAGTGTGTGCACGTGTGAGTGAGTGTGTGTATGTGTGTGTTTGAGTGAGTGTGAATGTATGAGTGTGTGAATGTGTGTGAGTGTGTATATTGTGAGTGTGTGTGAATGTGTAAGTGTGTGTGAGTGTGTGCATGTGTGAGTGAGCGTGTGTATGTGTGTTTGAGTGAGTGTGAATGTGTGAGTATGTGAATGTGTGTGAGTGTATGTGAATGTGTGTGTATATATGTGAGTGTGTGTGTGAATGTGTGTGAGTGTGTGTGAGTGTGTGTGTGAGTGAGTGTGTGTGAGTGTATGAATGTGTGTGTGTGAGTGTGTGTGTACGTGTGTGAGTGTGTGTACGTGTGAGTGAGTGTGTGTGAGTGTATGAATGTGTGACTGTATGAATGTGTGAGTGTATGTATGTGTGAGTGTGTGTGAGTGAGTGTATGTGTGTGAGTGTGTGTACGTGTGAGTGAGTGTGTGTGAGTGTATGAATGTGTGTATGTGTGAGTGTGTGTGTATGTGTGTGAGTGTGTGTACGTGTGAGTGAGTGTGTGTGAGTGAGTGTGTGTGAGTGTATGAATGTGTGAGTGTATGTATGTGTGAGTGTGTGTAGTGTGTGTGAGTGTATGAATGTGTGTGTGTATGTGTGAGTGTGTGTGTATGTGTGTGAGTGTGTGTACGTGTGAGTGAGTGTGAGTGAGTGTATGAATGTGTGAGTGTATGTATGTGTGAGTGTATGAATGTGTGAGTGTATGAATGTGTGAGTGTATGTATGTGTGAGTGTGTGTGAGTGAGTGAATGTGTGTGAGTGTGTTTGCCAGAACTTTCTCATCCAGTAGGAAGAGGACTTCTAACCCTTCAGGGAACTGCGCCCTTTTGGGCACCTCAGTTTTAAGGCAGGGGTCCCTTCAACACTGGGCACAACTGGACTGTGCTGGCAGTGAGACACGTCACCCAGGGCCCCGATCCAGCTGAGACCTCTGGGTGAGACATGATGACAAAGGCCGGAGCTGCCACTCCCGGGGCCCGCAGAAGGCCCCCAGGCCCCTCGCCCCACGTCAGCTCAGGTAGTGCTGAAGGCCCCCGGGGGCACACCCGGGAACAACGGGGTTTCGCCGCAGAATCTGGGAGGACAGTGCCTATGGGGTCAGCATCTCTGTGGAACACAGCCCCCCGGGGACGATGTCCTCACTCTGAGCTGTGCTGGCTCGTGGGGTCTGTCCGTTCACGACGTGCAGAGAAGCTGATGGTTCCCTGGCTCCCGCAGTCGGGGAGTCCCTAGTCCTACCTCTGGGGGCCCCTCCCGGCTGCTGAGGTGAGTGTTTTATACCAGATGGATCTGACAGGCTGTGACTAGAGACACCCACCCCAGGGCCACCCTCACGCCCCCTGCTAAGCCTTGGGCAGCTGCAGCCAGAGCCCACCCATCAGACACCCCAATACCCTCACTCCTCTGCCCCTGAGAGACCCTCCAGGGCAAGCCTTCCTGCCTGACAGCCATACTGGGTTCCCATGCCAGAGGGGCCTCAGGACCCAGACAAAGATCTAACCTGGGGTAACCAGGCAGAGCCAACAGTGAGGGGTGGTAGAAAGCTAGAGATGCCCCCCCCCAGAAATGAGAAGCAGGTCCCCCAGGGCTGTTCCTCCCCTTAGGGGTCTGGACTGGAGGCATGCACAGGGCACTCCCCATTGAGGACCCTGCCACCAGTCCCCACCCCGCCCTGGCCCTGGGTTCTGAGGGCCCAGCCCGCGGCCACTTGAAGGTCTACGAAAGACCAGGACACAAGGTGGAAACAAAATCCTGTGTGTTATTAGGGAGGGCAGGGGCGGAGGGTGTCAAACCATTCTGGCCATCGAGGGGGTGGCGGGCTTGGCGGAACGGAGTTTCTTGGGCTGACATTTTTGCTCGAGCATCTCTGGCTTTGCTTTCAGGACAGCCGCTCTTCCCAGGTCTTTTCTGGACTGGCTCTTAAGGGAGGACATCAGTAAGGCACACTGAAACAAGGGTCAGGGGTTAGCCACACGGTGTGCCTCCAAGCAGGGGACACACACACACACACACACGGAGAGACTGGTCTACCAGGACCCTTGGACTCCTTTCTGTTCCTAGAATGCCTCCTGGGCAGAGAGCACAGTGGATCAATCTTATCAATAGTAAGTACTATGGACGGAGAGCCAGAGAGGCACCAGGCACTACAGCCAGTTAAAGCTTGGGTGTCTCGCCCCTGGCCGGTTGGCTCAGTGGTAGAGCGTCAGCCAGGCACGTGGAAGTCCCGGGTTCGATACCTGGTCAGGGCACACAGGAGAAGCGCCCATCTGCTTCTCCACCCTTCCCTCTCTCCTTTCTCTCTGTCTCTCTCTTCCCCTCCCACAGCCAAGGCTCCATTGGAGCAAAGTTGTCCTGGGCACTGAGGACGGCTCCATGGCCTCCGCCTCAGGTGCTAGAATGGCTCTGGTTGCAACGGAGCAACAGCCCAGATGGGCAGAGCATCGCCCCCTGGTGGACATGCCGGGTGGATCCCGGTCGGGCACATGTGGAAGTCTGTCTCTCTGCCTCCCCGCCTCTCACTTCAGAAAAATACAAACAAACAAAAATCCCAAAAACTAAAAGCTTGGATGTCTCAAATCCTCAAACCTAGTCAGGCAAGTGCCATCTTATCCTCATTTCACAGATGAGGAAACCAAAGCTCCACAGTTTAGGGACTTGCTCAAGACCACACACTGCTAGGGTACAGAGGACCATCCATTCCAAGCCAGGTAGGTATGGGAGCTCCCTAGCCAGCGCGCTCTTTCCATATGTGGATCCGGCTGGCCTCCATATCGGCAGTCAGCTCGCCGTGTGCCCGGGGCTAACTTGGATGCTGGCGGAGTAGCGTGTAATGCTTGGTTCCTGTTGCCCACACGTTTCTCAATGGCCTGAAAGTTTGTCTAAGTAACTCTTCTCAGACAAAACACTGGGAGATACCCTTTGGAATGTAAGTACGCTGCTAGGAAAGGTGGATAAATAAACCACTATGGCCCACAAAGAGCTTGTGAATGAGGTTATCAGATGAGGAAACCGGGACTGGTGGACACCTGAGGAGAAAGCGTTAAAAGAAAACAAAGAAGGAGCCCTCCTGGGAGGACAGGTAAGGCACACACACCCAGGAGAGCCGACCCAAAGGACAGGGAGGGCAGGGAGAGGGGGAGGTGGCCCTGCCTTCCCTGGGGCTCACTCACAGGTGTGTCATTCTGCCAACGGCAGTCATCTGAGTGTGCGTCAGGCTGCGTCCCCTCCACCGGCTCGGCCACCTCTGCGCCCTGACCCCCTGATTGTAGTAGCCACCTGCTGGCCCTCTGTCCACCCCATGGCCTGAGCTGCCCCAGCTGCCCCAGCCTCTCTCTTTTCCTGCCTACGTGTCGTCTCACGGGCCCACAGCTCCCCTCTGTCCCAGGCCGACCTCCTGATCTCCTCTCTCTCTCTCTTTCTCTCTCTCTCTCTCTGGGTCAGCGGCACCACCATCTACCTACCGTGTCCCCCAGGGAAGAACTTGGAAGCCACTCGGGGATTTCTCCTCCCTCCCTGACCCCACACAGTCAGTCCGTCACAAGTTTGGTCAGCCCTTCCCTCAATGCGCTCGTGCCCATTTCCTTGATTTTCACCCTCAATGCTACTGATGAGATCTGCCCCCCCCCCCGGTCCCCCTCTCTCATTGCACCTCGAACTGCCCCACCCCCTTCTCTGAGGGGGTGACGTCACAAGGAGCCGTCCGCGGACGATCTGACAGAGGACCTAGGGGCCACAAAGGCCCCGAGTTGAGGAATGAGCTGCTTGTGTTTAAGGACCTCGAAGGAGTCCAGCATGGAAACGCTCACAGACCTAAAACCAAAGGCTTACAGGCAACCTTCTTGTTTTACAGTGGAAGCCCAGGGTCAGGACGGCAGGCGGGAAGCGGGTGCGGGGAGGAGCCATGTCATCCCCACAACGACAGGTTGACATTGGGACCCCTGGTCCCTGTGACTGTGTGACCTGATGTGGAAATAGGGTCTTTGCCGATGTAATGATGATGTGAGTTAACGAGGTGCTACTGGAGAGGAGTGGGCCCTTAATCTGATATGACCAGTGTCCCCATGAGGAGAGGGACACGGGCCCACACAGCGCGAGGACGGCTATGTGAAGACAGACATGGAGGTTTGCTGCCGCAAGCCAAGGATGGCCAGCCACAAGGACACCCTTCCTGACCAAACCTTAGTCGTCGCAACTTGGCCCCTGAGTTATTATTATTATTATTATTATTTAGTGAGAGAGACAGAGACTGAGACAGAGAGACAGACAGACAGGGACAGACAGACAGGGAGAGAGATGAGCAGCATCAACTCTTTGTTGCGGCTCCTTAGCTATTCATTGATTGCTTTCTCATATGTGCCTTGACCGGGGGGTGGGGGGGCTCCAGCTGAGCCAGTGACCCCCTTGCTCGAGCCGGCGACCTTGGGCTCCAAGCCGGCAACCTCAGGGTTTCGAACCTGGGTCCTCAGCGACCCAGGTCGACGTTCTATCCGCTGCGCCACCACCACCTGCCTGGTCAGGGCTGCTAAGCTCGGTTTTAGCAAAGAATCTTGCTAAGTCCGTTGACTGAGAGTCCCCTCACCCACCCCCATGATTCTTGAGGAAGCTCTTTATCCCCTAACCCTGATGTCTAAGTCCTTCACCTGCCGTCGGCGAGAACACGGCCCCCAGCCCGTTGAGCAAGAATCCCCATCTCCCTGAAAGTGAACCGAGAGTCTCTGAGTAATTTTCTAATGACCCTGTCACTCTGCTCATCGGCTGTGACTCCCCCGCTGCCCTGGCTGTGTCCGGAGTTGAGATGGGTCTCTCTCCCCCCGCACGACACCCATCTTGCATAACCTCTTCCTCGCCATGTTTAACAAGCATCCGGTGCAATATTTTTTCTTCCGTGCCGGCTGCTGGTGAAGGACTCTACCCAGGGTCTTAGAGGGGATGGGGGGCCCTTCCGACATCCTGACTTCAGAGGTCAACCCCCTGGAACTGTGAGAGAGCACACGGCTGCCTGCTGGGTTAAGCCACCTGCTTCTCGGAACTCTGTCTGGCAGTCCCAGAATCAGGGAACCCCGGGCAGGCCTCTGTGCCCCCCAGGAGGCAGGGCGCACCTTTTGGGAGTGGTTCAATGCCTTTTCCATTTCGGACATGATGGCGGTGATGTCATCGCTTTCGTAAATGCCTGGAAACAAAGCACACTGTGAGCATGGGGCCGGGAGATGTTGCTACCAGCAAGTGTCTGTGTCTGTTCCCGGGAGGGTGTCCCGTGGAGGTGACCCCAGCTGGAGGGGCAGCCTGGGGTCTTCTTGGGCTGAGCTGACCACCCCCACCCCGACATTGTCCAGTGGTCGTTACGGTGAGGTTACCAACAGTGGGGGACGGACCTGGGACCCGGCACCCCGGCACCCAGCCAAGAGCTTGCACCCGCAGGAAGACTAGGTCCTGCTATCCCAGTGACTACAAGGACCCGCCTTGGGCTCACTTAAAGCGGCTCATGTCCGTAGTGAATACTGACGACTCCTTCGAGAGGGACTAGAGCAGTGGTTCTTAACCTTTTCTGAGGTACCGAACCCACCCGTTTCATATGCGCATTCACCGAACCCTTCTTTAGTGATAAATAAAATAGATTTTTTTTCCAAATTCAAGACATAGGTATATGTTTTTTTACTGGTGCACAAAATGAGCCGTGCATGAACATCACCTTGCTCAAAGAACAAAACCAACAAAGTGCATGAACTCACAACAAATGACGGTATTACTTTATTCTGGCCTCCGCGGCAGAGGCTTCTCCGAACCCCTGAGACCGACTCATCGCACCCCTAGGGTTCCATAGAACCCAGGTGAAGAACCACTGGACTAGAATATAATGACTAAGAAGACAAGAGTCTGAAGTTGGCCTGCCTGGGTTCTGGGTTTAACTCCTGGTTCTCTTAGGCAATGTTGGGAGAGGGAAAGAAAGGTGTGTTTTTTTTGGCATCTGCTGTTTTTCAAATGTCTTCAGCTCACAATCTTTTTTTTTTTCTCCTTTTTTCAGTGAAAGACAGAGAGAGAGAGAGAGAGAGAGAGAGAGAGGCAGGAAGGGAGACAGATGAGAAGCATCAGCTCATAGTTGTATCCCTTCAGTTGTTTATCAATTGCTTCTCATGCGTGCCTTGACCCAGGGGAGCTCCACTGGACCCAGTGACCCCTTCCTCAAGCCTGTGACATTGGGCTCAAGCCAGCGGCCATGGGATCTCATGCTCAAGCCAACGACCCTGCACTCAAGCCACTGAGCCCATGTTGAAGCCAGTGACCTCGGGGCTTGAACCTGGGACCTCAGCGTCCCAGGCTGATGCCTTATCTGCTGTGCCCCCACCAATCAGACCAGCTCCCAATAATCCTTACTCCCGAGTGGCATATTTTGGAGGGGTATATGCTGATCCCCCGTAATTATCACAATAAAAGAATGTGCTGCTCTGTGTTCCGTGTACAACTGTCTTCTCACCCACCTGCTGAGGAACAGTCCCTCTGGGAAACGCTAAACCAAGAAACCTTTAGGGCTGCTTCCAACTCTGACATTCTAAAGTATTAAAAAAATGGTTTTCCTCTTCTTTCTTTACTTAAAAAAAATTGTGGTAAAATACACCTAACATAAAATTTACCGTTTTGCCTGACCAGGCAGTGGCGCAGTGGATAGAGCACCAGCCTGGGATGCTGAGGTCTTGGGTTCAAAACTGTAAGGTCGCGGCTTGAGCACGGGCTCACCAGCTTGAGCGGGGGGTCACCTGCTTGAGCATGGGATCACAGACATGATCCCACGGTCGCTGGCTTGAGCAAGGGGTCACTGTTGGCTGCAGCCTCTCAGTCAAGGCACATGTGAGAAAGCAATCAATGAACAACTAAGGAGCCACAACAAAGAATTGAAGCATCAATCATTAGTTTTTCGTTGCCGTTGCGACACCTTAGTTGTTCATTGATTGCTTTCTCACATGTGCCTTGACCGCGGGCCTTCAGCAGACCGAGCCACCCCTTGCTGGAGCCAGCGACCTTGGGTCCAAGCTGGTGAGCTTTTGCTCAAGCCAGATGGGCCCACACTCAAGCTGGCGACCTCGGGGTCTCGAACCTGGGTCTTCTACATCCCAGTCCGATGCTCTATCCACTGCGCCACCGCCTGGTCAGGCAGTTCTCCGTATTTGAATGTGGTTTTCACATGGCGCTTTTCTGGACCCTGTCACCTGGAACACCTCGATGGCCCAGGGGGCAAAGTTGGTCCTGAGAGACTCAGAAAGAAAAAGGTGGACTCAAGCCAACGCTCACGCACCTGTGTCTCCAAACCAGTGGAAACGGCCCCCAGCAGCCCGGGTGAGCTCTCGGTAGGCAGCGGCCGTGTCGGTGCGGCTGGCGTAGCAGGCTGGTGGCACGGTGTCCATCTGGGGCTCGCCCACGTAGAAGAGACACACGTTCAGATGGAGGTCGCAGCCCCCACAAGCCTCAGCCATGTAGGCGCCCAGCATGGGCTGTGGGGGACAGTGGGCGGAGGACTCTTGAAGCTGCTGGCCTCAGGTCAGTGCGGCCTGACCCTCTTTCCCGAGGGTCTACAGGGTGCCAGGTCTCGTGTCTGGCGCACTGAGGATAGAGCAGGGTCACAGTTTCTCTGGCTCACTAGGGTGCGGCCGGGGAGCTGGACCTGAGAGCTTGGTTACCCAAGTGTGACGAGATGGTTCCCACACCAGGGAGCTTGTTGGAAATGCTGACTCTCCGGCCGGCCCGGGGTCAGACCCGGGCCACCAGGATCTGCACTTGAATATCCCCAGGCAAGTCTCCCGCCTACAAAGGTCGGGTTTGGAAAACCATGCTGGAGAAACAGCCACTAGGCATTCACCTAGGCAAGATGTGGGGTCCTGAAGAATGGGGTGTCCAGGGCTTGACCAGCCGGTGGCACAGTGGATAGAGCGTTGGACTGGGACATGGAGGACCCAGGTTCGAGACCCCCAAGATCACTGGCTTGACCAAGGGTCACTCTGTATGCTGCAGCCCCCCACCCCGGTCAAGGCACATATGAGAAAGCAATCAAGAAACAACTAAGGAGCCGCAACAAAGAATTGATGCTTCTCATCTCTCTCCCTTCCTGTCTGCCTGTCCCTCTCTCTGTCTCTGTCAGAGAGAGAGAGAGAGAGAGAGAGAACGGGGAGCCCAGGGCATCGAAATACCTACCATGTCCTGGTCAGGGATGCCCCCTGTGAAGAGGTAGATGCCCTGGGACTGCTGTTTATCTTTGTCCTTGAAGTCCACTTCCACCGCCTTCCGCAGGGCACTGAGGACGTTTCTGCTGCCCCGACACTGCAGGGTCAGCGCCCACCTGGGAGGCAGGAAGGGCCGTGCTGAGGGAGGCCAGAGGCCAGAGGCCAGAGCAGAAACAGAAAGGCAGATGCTCTCAGATTCGTGCCCATGTCTGTCGGAGGTCAGGGATTCTCCTTCCCTGGGGACAGGGAGGACAGAGGGAACAGCACCTCCCAGGCCACCCGCAGACATGGCAGGGATGGCAGCCTCTCTGCCTGTCACCTACTGCCAGGCACTCTGCAAGCTGTCGTGGCTCACGGACACCATCCCGGGCCTCCAGCTTTCCACGGTGCTTCCAAACCTTGGAGAAAGGAGAGGGGGCTTGTTCTCAGGCAGGAGACTAGTCCACTCTGCGCGCCAGCTCTTTTGGGCTCCCGGGGAACACAAGGAGGCCAAAACCCTGATTCCACCTGCAGAATGTCAGGCTGTCGCCGGCCGGCCGGGCCAGCCGCGAGATTTCCTTGCTGGCCCTGCACATTCACGGTGCAGGAAGGGCTGGCACTTTCATTCGGACCCAGAGCCAGGACCAGCGGTGGCCAAGCCTCCCTCAGGATGTGTTTTGTTAACTTGTGTTGCCATGGGAACTTCTTCATCCCCTAAGTCAGGAATCCTGTCTCCTTTTTTCAACTTCCCCCAGGACTGACCCATGCTCACAGCACATTTTTCACTCTCTGTACCATAGTTTTTTTGTGTGTGGTTTTTAAATATATGCATTATTTCATTTTTTTCCCTATGAGACAGAATTTAAACCCCTGAGAAGAGGACTTATCCCCTTCCTCAAAGAAAAGGTGACTTTCTGCCTGACTGGTGGTGGCACAGTAGATAGAGTGTCAACTTGGGACGCTGAGGTCCCAGGTTCAAAAACCCCGAGGTCGCCGGCTTGAGCACGGGATCATCCACATGATCCCAAGGTCGCCGGCTTGAGCAAGGGGTCACTGGCTCGGCTGGAGCCCACCGGTCAAGGCACGTAGGAGAAGCAATCAATGAGCAACTAAAGCGACACACTTATGAGTTGATGCTTCTCATCTCTCTCTCTCTTCCTCTCCTTTTCTCTCTCTCTCTTTTTAAAAAATGAAAATGGTGGCTCTCTGGTTCAAGATTGATTCTTGAACTTCAGCATGGCCAGTCTCTTCTGAGACCATGCACCTGTCTGTCCCTCCCTACAAGGCCGTAAGTTCCCCAAGGACAGGTTTTGTGTTTTAACTCCCCTATGCCTACCGCCTGGCACCGTGACTGACACAGGGCAGGGGCTTTCCAATAAAATCTGCCGAACAAATAATGGATAGGTAAGTGAGTAAGCACGTTGCCTAAATTGTTTCCCTAAGCATTTTTCTTTTTTCTGTAGAATTTATTAGGAAAAAAGATTAGACTCTGGTACAGAATAATATATAATATTAACTGTTGAGTTAATGGGCTTACAACACTCCCTATTGGGGGTGAAGTTGTGTAAAAAATGTATAATTCAAGTGGGTTCCTTTTCTTTCCTTCCCCCCTCATTAGTTAAACTGGTATGCAATTAAAAATATGTACGAAAATATGTAGACATTCAAATGATATGTCATGGCATATATTTAAGCTAGATGTCATTTTTAAACGTTACATGTAATTTGAATGTCTAGTTATAATAAAGAATATATAGTTAAGTATATTATCTACAAAATATTTAAATTTAAATCTTTATATTTTAAATTCAGATATACAGTTATTTAGATATAAAAATCCAGAATTTAAATACCATTTTTACATGGGATGGACGATATAGCATTTAGATCTACCTATATAATTTAGTTGTATACAGCTGCCTGTAGAATTAAAATTGAAATCATCGATGAAACATTTGCCTTTGCCAGATCCCAAGCTGGGAACTCAGATTGGGGACCCACCCAAGGGCCCCTGTCTTTTTTTTTCTCTCCTGTGTTTATCAGCAGCGAGTCGGCCAAATGGGGCAATGGGCGGAGTGACTTTATCCTTGTCTGATCAAGCGTGTTCGGGGGCTGCTTGTTACTTTCTCCCCCAGTCGGACCGCTCTGCAACCATTTAAATTATTCAATGCCCCAAACAAGATCCTTCGAATCAGATAAAGCAACGGCCCGACCTGGGGATGCTTGCTGGGTCCCCCGACAGAACATCTGTCCTCTGGTGCCCCCGCCGGGAGCCTCTGCCCAGCGGTGACAACGGGGGGACAGCACGTCATGCCTGCCCCCCCTGACCTCCCTCCCCACCGGGGACGGGACTGGGGGAGCTTACGCGATGACATTGAAGGCGTCCTTGTTGGCCAGCTGCTCCTCCAGCAGAAGGCGCAGAGCGTGCTGGCTATGAATAATGTACATGGAATTGGCCGCGGAGAAATCAAGCAGCACAACCACCCTAAATAGAAACACGGGCTGGAAGAGGAGGAACTGGATCTCTCTCGGATAGGGTTCTTCTCGCTGTTGTTCCATTTTTACTATTTAACGCGTTTTCCAGGGGAACCTGACAGGCCGGGCTCACCTCCGGGCCAAAGAATCTTCTCGGCGGTTTGAGGTCAACAGAGGTGGGTTGACAACGGCGGACTTTGTGTGTGTGGGGGGGGGGGAAGAGGGGGTCGCGGGACCTTCTCTGTGAGGGGGTCCCATCGGGGAGTGAAGTCTCATGCTTGAAGGGGCGGGGGGGGGGGCATATACTGATGTGCCTGCCGGTTGCTCCTTGTTTGAAGGCACGGGCAGGCAATATCATTAGTTATAGGCTGGGGTCTTTGAAGGGGAAACAGAAACAAGGCAAGCAAGTTAGATGTGGAGTGACCAGTCCCTGGGACCCTCTGGGAAAATGTGTGTATTTTTTCGTTGTTCTTGGTTCCTTTCTCTGTTTTAAGATCTCTAGACCCACTCAGCCTCCTCCTTTCACTATTTCAAATCCTGTGTTTCCCCCGCCTCCCTTCTGGAGACACCTCTAGACAGCAAACGAAAATCCACTGGGTTTAGAGTCAGGAGACCATGTTTCGAGTCCCACCTTCTGTGTGTGGCCTTAGACAAGTCACCAAACTTCTCTGATCCTTGGTAGGTTTACTTTAAACTATTTATAATAAGACTGCTCATAGAGTGTTCCATTAAGAATTAAAGGGTAGGCCCAGGCCGTGTGGCTCTCCTGGGCTTCATTCCTGATCAGGGCACACAGGAGAAGTGCCCATCTGCTTCTCCACCCCACTTCTCACACTCCCTCTTCTCTCTCTCTCTCTCTCTCTCTCTCTCCCTCTCTCTTTTATCTCTCTCTCTCTCTCCCCATCCTGCAGCCATGGCTCAATTGGAGCGAGTTGGTCCCAGATGCTGAAGATGGCTCCATGGCCTCTGCCTCAGGTGCTAAGAAGAGCTTGGTTGCTGAGCAACAGAGCAGCAGCTCCAGATAGGCAGAATATTGCCCCCTAGTGGGCTTGCCAGGCAGATCCATGTCAGGGTGCATGTGGAAGTTTGCCTCTCTGTCTCCGCTCCTCTCACTGAATAAAAAAAAAAACAAAAAACACTAAAAAACTAAAGAATATAATAGATGTAGAGTATTACAAAGTATAATATTTTGTAACGCTACACTGATGTGATACATCAAATAAGGTATGGAATGATAATGACAGTTGTAACGGATACCTATTGTTTCTTTTTACTCAGCAACCATGACCTCTTCTGGCAACAGCATCCTTGTGTTCCTTTGGGAAACCCCTCTGCTTCTATCTGCTCATTTGTCATGGGTAGAACTGACCCTACGCCAAGCTTTAACCCTAGGCAATCAGAACCTCACAGCCACCCCGGCCAGGGTGAAGAGCTCATGGACGGCCCCACGCCCCGAGCTCCGAGGGTGGGTGCGAAAGCTGGTTGAAAGTAAGTGAGGTGGCCTGACCAGGCGGTGGCGCAGTGGATAGAGCGTCGGACTGGGATGCGGAAGACCCAGGTTCGAGACCCCGAGCTCGCCAGCTTGAGCGTGGGCCCATCTGGCTTGAGCAAAAAGCTCGACAGCTTGGACCCAAGGTCGCTGGCTCCAGCAAGGGGTTGCTCAGTCTGCTGAAGGCCCACGGTCAAGGCACATGTGAGAAAGCAATCAATGAACAACTAAGGTGTCGCAACGGCAATGAGAAACTAATTGATGCTTCTCACCTCTCTCCGTTCCTGTCTGTCTGTCCCTATCTGTCCCTCTCTCTGACTCTCTCTCTGTCCCTGCAAAATAATAATAATAATAAAATTAAAAAAAAAAGTGAGGCGCTCACAGTGGTTATCTTGGCACCTGGAGGGGTAGCCCACCTGAAAACCAAGCCATCAGAGAAGAAAGGAGAGCGGAGAGAGGGGGACAGATCCCTGACCTACATGAGCCGCTGGTATCGAGCCATGCCTGAAGGCAACCGGGATGTTCAGTCATTTTAACCAGGCTCTCTGTTGCATTGAAGCCGACAAGCACTTAGTCTCTGTTGCTTCTTGACTGAAAGAATCCCGACTAACACAGCGATAATATTATTGATGTTGATAAGGGACGGTGGTGGAGTTTTCCCTCCAGCGGTTCTGCTGAGTGACACGCTGATCCTTAGTCTAAGCAGCGCCTTCTGACATGACCCGTAGGGAATCCATGGTTGGGAGAAGCAGTGTTGTGGTACCCACCAAACCCAGGGAGGACAAGACTTAGGGGACAGGTACCTTTTTTCACAGACGGTGCCCCAGATTCTCCTGCTGGCCAGCGACAGCCACTCAATCCGCCTCTCATACGTCCTCATCACTCTGCCCAGCTGTTTCTGCAAAACCCACACACCGCACAGAGTGAGCCACGGCACCCCGGGTGGCCGATGAAGGGGTCTGTGAGGAAAAGGGGTGTCTCCCAGCTTCCTCTGGAAATGGTGTGTCGAGGCCATGGGTATCCAAACCATATAAACATCCCATTAGATCATGGACAAGTCTACCACATGACCATAAAGAGAAGAATCCAAGTATTTTTATTGCCCCATACAAGGGAGGAGGTAGATCTTGTCCCACAGGATTAGAGGCTGTTTATTTGTTCTTGTGTGTGTTTGTTTGTTTGTTTGTGGCATCTAGGTCTCTGCATGGTGCTGGGGTGGAGAAAGCTCTAGAGCAGTGGTTCTTCACCTGGGTTCTATGGAACCCTAGGGGTTCAATGAGTCAGTCTCAGGGGTTCGGAGAAGCCTCTGCCGCAGAGGCCAGAATAAAGTAATACCGTCATTTGTTGTGAGTTCATGCACTTTGTTGGTTTTGTTCTTTGAGCAAGGGGATGTTCATGCACGGCTCATTTTGTGCACCAGTAAAAAAACATATACCTATGTCTTGAATTTGGAAGAAACAATCATATTTTATTTATCCCTAAAGAAGGGTTCGGTGAATGCGCATATGAAACTGGTGGGTTCGGTACCTCAAAAAAGGTTAAGAACCACTGCCTTAGAGGTGCTTATGGGTGGAACAACGTCTTTGTTTACAGGAGAGAATTCAGTCAACGGCTTGGTATGTCCACATTACTTTTTTGTTTGTTTGTTTGTTTGTTTTTGTGAGAGAGACAGATAGGGGCAGACAGACAGGAAGGGAGAGAGATGAGAAGCATCAGTTCTTTGTTGCGGCTCCTTAGTTGTTCATTGATTGCTTTCTCATATGTGCCTTGACTGGGGGGCTACAGCCGAGACAGTGACCTTTGGGCTCAAGCTGGCAACCTCAGGGTTTCAAACCTGGGTCCTCCGCGTCCCAGTCTGACGCCCTATCCATTGCGCCACCGCCTGGTCAGGCTCTCTATATTACTTGACGCCTTCCTTCCGTTCCTCCTTCCCTTACCCCATATTCTGAACGATGAAACAAACCCATCACTCACCTGGTACTCATAGAGGAAAGGCAGGTCCACATGAACGTTCTTCACTGTCCCGTCATGCCATTGAAATTGTATCATTGCCTTCTGTACTCAGGTGTGGCCAGGAGGGGGCAGGTGAACGGAAGCAAACCGTGAGGAAGAATTTTAAGTTAGTTTCGGCACGGTGCTCTGACCACATCTGGGGTCAGATTATACCATGCCCTTCCCTCGCACCCCAAACACGCCCTCCCGGGTCACTGCCTCATCTAGGGCTGGCAGTGGAGGGCCTTCAGGACAATGGCTCCCTGAATGAATCACGCCTGACAGCAAGTCCAGCTGCCCTCTTGGGGAGGCTCTTATGAACACTGGAGACTTTATCACAAAATATGGTTGAAAGTTTTGGTCATAACAGAGTAAGAGATCTTACAAACATGCTGGCCGTGGGTTCTTAGGTTGGGGACCCACACAGGCCTTCATGGAGATTTTGAAAATCAAAATTTGTTCATCTTGTTTTTTCCTCCAACACCCAGTTGTCACATCCATGTCCACATCGTGGACAATCACTCCATCCATTCAGTCATTCCTCCGTCCGCTGCTTGAATGACCTCTCTTCCCTTTTCAGCCTTCCATCTTTCTATGCACCCACTATTCCTTTCATTTCTCCATCTTTCCATCCATACCTTAATTTTTATTTTTATCCCTTTATCTTTTTATTCTTTCTTTTTTTAAAAAAATTTTTTTTTAAATTTTATTCATTTCAGAGAGGAGACACAGAGTGAGAGAGAGAGAGAGAGAGAGAGAAAGGGGGGAGGAGCTGGAAGCATCAACTCCCATATGTGCCTTGACCAGACCAGTGCAGGGTTTTGAACTGGCGACCTCAGTGTTCCCAGGTCAACGCTTTATCCACTGCGCCACCACAGGTCAGGCTTTTTTTTTTATTCCTTCTTGTCATTCATCCTTCCATTTCCCCCTTCATCTGTTCCTATTTCCATCCACCCTTCCACCCACCCCCTGCCCTTCCATAAATCCATCCATCCATCTGCCTATGTTCCCATGCATTCAGCAACATTTTCATCCATCCTCACATCCATCCTTCTTTCCACTCTTTCAGTCATCCAGTAAACGTTCAGGGACGGCTTACTTGTACTCCTTATTAGATAAATTTTATTTTTCTTTTAAAGGATTCATTCTCTGTCAAGGCTTAGACATGTAACACATATACCCCTTAACACATTATAGGAGTTCTAGTAGAAGTCTGTACAAGGTCCAGTGAGGACACAGGAGAGTGAGTGTGTTCTGAGTCGGGGGGAAGAAAACCTTCACAGTGGAGGTGACCGTGGTGCCCAATTTGCTCCCTCTTGCCCCATCTCCCAAGTTGCCTTGTCAGATGGGTGGAAAGCCTGCATCCCACTCTGGGCCCTCAGGCCCATGCTTCTCTACCTTATGATTATTATTTTCTGAATATCTAAGAAGTAGAAATGCGGCCCTGGCTGGTTGGCTCAGTGGTAGAGCATCGACCTGGCGTGTGGAAGTCCTGAGTTCAATTCCAAGTCAGGGCACACAGGAGAAGCGCCCATCTGCTTCTCCGCCCTTCCCCCTCTCCTTCCTCTCTGTCTCTCTCTCTTTCCCTCCCGCAGCCAAGGCTCCATTGGAGCAAAGTTGGCCCCGGGCGCTGAGGACGGCTCCATGGCCTCTGCCTCAGGTGCTAAAATAGCTTGGCTGCCAAGCAGCGGAGCAACAGCCCCAGATGGGCAGAGCATCGCCCCCTAGTGGTCATGCTGGGTGGATCCCGCTTGGGGGCACATGTGGGAGTCTGTCTCTCTGTCTACCTTCCTCTTACTGAATAAGGAAAAAAAAAATAGGGAGAGAGAAAGAAATGTCACAAAGGAGCTCCCTGCAGAGGTTGGAGAGAAGTTTGAACCTGAGGCACCTCGTAGACAGTTGATGACACCATCTTCTGGAGAACGGGCACAAATCCCTCAACGGGAGAGAATGCGTTGGGAGCCAGAACCTGACACAGGCTTAGCTTCTTGGCTGTAAAAACAAACAGCAGGGTCTGAGGCAGGCTGATGCCTTGTGGCAGGGACCCCGCGTCCTGGGTTCCAGCTTCTCTGGAGATTTACCTTTTAGGCTGTTGACCCTTAGCCATTCTGCTGAAGTCTCCTCCGAGTTTGGGAACTCGATTGTGAGGGGGGCTTCATGCTTCGGGGGTTTGGGCTGGAGACCTCTGAGGGGCCCTTTGGTCATCTCCGTAAAAATCTAAATTAACACGAAACATCCTCGTGGTCCTATTTTAAAGCTGCAAGGTCCTCAGTCTCCCCCATTTACCCAGCTCCCCCCACCCCAGGAGAGACTCTTAAAACGTCACCTGGTACATTCAAGGCAGCTCTACCTTCCTTTCTCCCTCTCCCCCTCCCCCATCCCCTTTATAGGAGATTTCCGGTATTTCCAGGGGGAGGGGGAGACGTCTCCAGCAACTCCCTCCCTCTTCTATTTGCTCCTCCTCCCGGCCCCTCCCACCCTTGACCTCCCGAAGATAGGTGCCCCTCCCACCCTGGTGGGCTCAAAACACAAGGTTTCAGGGAACTAAAAAAGTTAACTCGACACCAAATCACCTAGGGGCTCCGATCTAGCCCAGCCTCCTGCACCCACGTTTCTAAACTGAAAACCGGAGGCTCTAACAGGTTAAACCCTCAGCTGGTGTAGGAGAAAAACACAAAACAGCAATTCCCAAGCGCCGGACAGCTGAGCCGCGGGTTCATGAGTTCTGCAATATCTGAATACCGTTGTCCTGCAATGTTCTCAACTGGATGTACTTTTTTAAAAAAAAGGAGTCTCCTTGGCCCTGGCCAGCTAGTTCAGTGGAAGAGCATCGGCCTGGTGTGTTGAAGTCCCGAGTTCGATTCCCAGCCAGGGCACACAGGAGAAGTGCCCATCTGCTTCTCCACCCTTCCCCCTCTCCTTTCTCTCTGTCTCTCTCTTCCCCTCCCACAGCCAAGGCTCCATTGGAGCAAAGTTGGCCCGGGCACTGAGGACGGCTCCATGGCCTCCACCTCAGGTGCTAGAATGGCTCCAGTTGCAATGGAGCAACAGCCCAGATGGGCAGAGCATCGCCCCCTGGTGGGCATGCCGGGTGGATCCCGGTCAGGTGCATGCAGGAGTCTGTCTGTCTGCCTTCCTGCTTCTCACTTCAGAAAAATACAAAAAAGAAAAGAAAAGAGTCTTTTTTTGTACTTAATTTTAGAAAGATGTATTACTACCACCACAAGCTAGATTTAAACACAGAACATTAAAAAAACTATTAATCTATGTGTCTCCCTACAGTCGTCTCACGAACCACACAGAGCACAGGCACTTCACTGTGGGAAGCCCCTAGCAGGGGGGTTTGGCCGCCATACAGACCTTGGCTCAACCAGATGCCAACATTTCCTGTGTGTATGACGCTGAGGGCGTGACATCATCTGTGAATGGCAGTGTGCTCGTCTGTGAGACGGGGTTATAGACACACCGACCCAGCAGCCGGTTGTCGCAGAGGTAAACATAAGGCGCTTGGAGGAGGGGACACTGTGCCCACCTTATCCCGAGCACTCAGCAAACGAGAAGTATGACGAGTGTAACTAACACTCATGTCACGGGATTGTGTAGTCTCAGCGGAAGGGGTGGGGCTGGCGGTGAGGACCCTCCCTGGGGTGCTGTGCTTCTGTCCCTGCAGCCGGCCAGCGTCAGGGCGTCCCTGGTGCTCCTCTGCCCACAGCTGCTGGCTGTGCCATCTACACAGCACGACACTTGTGCTGTTCTGCCCACGTGAAAGTGACTCACCGAGCGGGGACGTTGGCCGTGAACAAGGGGCTGGGGGAAAACTGTCCTCTAGACAGCCTGCTCTCTGTGGTTGAGGGTTCCATTATTCTCCAAACCGGGGAACCCTCCCCTGACACACACGTCTCAGCTACAAGAGCCCTTGGTGCAGAGGGGAAGGACCGCCTGGCCCGCCCAGCTAGCAGCTCTGAGGTGCACCTGGCCTTGGCTCACTTTCGGGACGTGGAGGCTTGACAGCCCTGCCCTGCGACAGACTGGCGAGTGAGGAGAATAGAGCGAGGCCCGCCGAGGCACTCTGGGAGAAGGCCCCGGAATCTTCACTCCCACCTACCTCCTCCATCACGCCTGCGAGCTCCTCACGGGGGGCCCCGCAGCGCAAGGCGCGCACCTGTCCCAGGAGGCACTGGGCCTTCTGGGTTTCGGCCAGTAGCTGGGCGAGATCCGGGCTGGTGCAGATCTGGGGGCGGGAGGAGCAATGAGCCATGCAGAAGTCACCGAGCGATCGGTCAGAGCCAGGGCAAGGGAGGGCAGGCGGCCACATCCACTCCCGAAGCTGTGTGGCCGCTGCTGTTCAGACCTGACCTTCTCAACTGGAGTCTGTGTTCAAGGCAGAGCTTGCAAAGGTACCGTGTTCTGCTGGGACAGCACTGGCCTGCAGTGTTTTTAAACAAGTGAGAGGTGGCCTGACCAGGCGGTGGTGCAGTGGATCAAGCATGCACCTGGGATGCTGAGGTCCCAGGTTGGAAACCCCAAGGTCGCCGGCTTGAGCGTGGGATCATTGGACATGTTCCCATTGTCACCGGCTAGAACCCAAGGTCGCTGGCTTGAGCAAGGGGTCACTCGATTTGCTGGAGTCCCCCCGCCCCCCGCATCAAGGCACATATGAGAAAGCAATCAATGAACAACTAAGGAGCCACAACTATGAGATGATGCTTCTCATCTCTCTCCCTTCCTGCCTGTCTTCCTCTTGCTTAAAAACAAAACAAAACAAAAGTTGCCTGACCTAAAATGTGAAAAACACTTCACACCCTCTAGTAGGGCTCCAATAACAATAATAATTTTAAAAGGACTATAGGAAATATCGGTGAGAATGCTTGCACACTACTGGTGAGAAGGTACAAGGAGGCAGCTGCTGTGGAAACAGTCTGGTGGCTTCTCCAAAGATGAAACAGAATTGCTCTATGACCCACCGTTGCCTCTCCTAGGTATGTACCCCAAATTCTTGAAAACAGGGACTCGGATACTTGCACACGCCAATATTCACAGCAGTTCAAGTTCACAAGAACCCAAAGGGGAGAAACCACCCAAGCGTCCATCCGTCGACGAATGGATAAGCCAAACGTTAGTATATCCAGAAAATGAAACGTTCTCACCATAAAAAGAAATGAGGTGTCTGTACCTGCCACCCCATGGACCAACCTTGAAAACGTTTTTTGCTAAAACTGAAAGAAGTCAGACACAAACGTTATAGGATCCCGTTCATGCGAAATATCCGGACTAAGTCAGTACACAGAGACAGAGGAGCAGATCAGCGGAGGTCAGGAGCTGAGGGAGTGACCGCTTACGCGTGGGGGTTCCTTCTGGGGTCCCAGGTTCAAAACCCCGAGCTCGAGCGCGGGGTCGCTGGCTTGGGTATGGGATCACGGACACGTTCCTATGGTCGCTGGCATGAAGCCCAAGGTCACTGGCTTTGGGCAAAAAATGTTTTGTAATTAGAGAGAGGTGGCGATGGCCCGACATCGGGACTCTACAAGTGTACACTAATTGTACACTTTAACGTGGTTGACTTTATTTATGTGAATTTCATCCCATTGAAAAAGGAAATGTAAAGAAATCACACACGTAAAATAATACAGATTTCTGGGTTTTCTTGAAAAAAAAAAAAAAAATCAGAGGACCGGGCAACAGCGTGGTCACATCGCTGCCGAGCAGGGACAAACCGGGGCTGAGCACGGGGCACCTCCTCAGATGGGGCAGGGGCCATCTAGCTCACCACAGTGCCCACCACGCTCTGTGGCCCCCAATTAGGGGTGGTGGCCACGTTTTGTCAACCGTGCATGGTTGTTTAGCTCATGATGAGAGAAGACAACGAGATCTGCTTGTACCCACATCTCCATCAAGAGTGGAAACACAAGAAGCGAGACGAGGACTGCAGGTTTTAAGAGTTCTTTTTTTTTAATTTCTTTTCTGGCCCTGGCCGTTTGGCTCAGTGGTAGAGCGTCGACCAGGCATGTGGAAGTCCCGAGTTCGATTCCCGGCCAGGGCACACAGGAGAAGCGCCCATCTGCTTCTCCACCCTTCCCCCTCTCCTTTCTCTCTGTCTCTCTCTTCCCCTCCCACAGCCAAGGCTCCATTGGAGCAAAGTTGTCCCAGGCACTGAGGACGGCTCCATGGCCTCTGCCTCAGGTGCTAGAATGGCTCCAGTTGCAATGGAGCAACAGCCCAGATGGGCAGAGCATCGCCCCCTGGTGGGCATGCTGGGTAGATCCCGGTTGGGCGCATGTGGGAGTCTGTCTCTCTGTCTCCCTGCTTCTCTCTTCAGAAAAATACAAAAGAAAAAAACAAACAAACATAAAAAACAATAAAGACAGACAAGTTTTAGTGTGAATGGATTAAATAAATATATATATATATATTACTTTTTAAAAATTGATTTTAGAGAGAGGAAGGAAGAAAGCAAGAGAGAAACAGGAACATCGATCTGTTCCGTATGTGCCCCGAGCGGGGATCGAACCCGCAGCCTCTGTGCTGCGGGACAGTGCTGCGACCAACAGAGGCACCCTGCCGGGGTGATAAACTCTTCCCTAGAGCAGCCAGTTCCGTGTATCTGCTGGCTCTCCCTAGCTCCCCCAGTCGGCGACCCCTACACCAAGAGAATCAGGGCAGCGGGGTAGCAAGAGGGGGGGGTGTTGCTGAGAAAAATGTTGCCCCCCCCGCTGTGAAGCGCTACACTGCGCACCACCGGGAAACACCCCTGTGCCTGGACTCATGGCTGCTGACTGTTACCAGTCAAGACGCAGCCTGTTAGCTGAGCGGATCGCTGGAGTCTCCATCTGCCACACGGATTGACACACACACTTGCTAACTGTTACCTCCGCTGTGGACACAGGGTACGTGAGGATATCATTTTTTAAATTCTTTAAATGTTTCTTTTTTTAATATTTTATTTATTTATTTTTAGAGAGAGAGAGAGAGAGAGAGAGAGAGAAGCATCAACTCCCATATGTGCCATGACCAGGCAAGCCCAGGGTTTTGAACCAGCGACCTTAGTGTTCCTAGTCGACGCCCTATCCACCACGCCACCACAGGTCAGGCTTAAATTCTTTAAATGTTTAAAAAAAATTTTTTTCTTTTCTTGATTTTACAGAGAGAGGAGAGGGAGGGGGGAGCGAGAAGTCCCCACTCCCAGCTGCTTCACCTTGTGATGTTATTGTTCACAGGGACAAAGACGTTCCTGGATGGATGGGTACAGAATAGATTGCTCACTCAGGACTGGTTGCTGTGGGTCCCCTGCAGGAGCAGGGGTCCGTCTGGATAGAACTGAGACACCTGATTCAAACTCAGAGCCTCCACAGGCGCGGCGGTAGGGTGGGGCTCACGTGGGTGGCAGCCGGACAGATGGCAGGGTTCTGCCCGCGAGGCTTTAAAAGGTCCCTGTTCTCACAGGGGTGTGATCAGCTCACCATACGTGCTGACCAAAGGGTCTCCTGTGACTTCACGTCCCTGTTTCCCACACATTCATTTTAACCTGATGGTACCTGTGTAAGCCCCCTGAGCAGTGAGTAAGCACACAGCTCGGCCTGTCCTGGCTCAGACCCCCACCTTCACCCCCCCAGGGCACAACAGAGGCAGGCAGGGAGCAGAGCAGAGAAGGCTCACCTCCGCCTCTGGCGTGTAGCAGTGGTAGTGACCCCCAACAGCTCCTGCCAGGTTCTTCAGGACAGCCTGTGGGGATGGCGACAGGATCAGCCCTCACCGGGAGATGCCCACACTGCAACAGACTTTCTCCTGGACTGAGCTCCTCAATGTTCCAGCACCTCCCCTCTTACCAGTGGGAAAACCAGGTACAAGGAGAGTCCTGTCCACTCAGGGAGTCTCACAGGCTGGCCCCACTCACTACAGCCGACCCAAGGGAAACCTTGGAGAGCCTCAGGTACTTACAGCGGGCACCTGATCGTCACATCTGTAGGTGACAAGGTGGGTTTGGAGATCCCTGCCCATGGTGGACTGCTGGATGTAGTCACACAGGATTTCAGCAGGCTGATCCGGGCTGAGGAGAAGACAGAGACAAGAAGTGGGCACTCTCGCCCTGGCCGGTTGGCTCAGCGGTAGAGCGTCAGCCCAGCGTGTGGAAGTCCCGGCTTCCATTCCCAGTGAGGGCACACAGGAGAAGCGCCCATCTGCTTCTCCACCCTTCCCCCTCTCCTTTCTCTCTATCTCTCTCTTCCCCTCCTGCAGCCAAGGCTCCATTGGAGCAAAGTTGGCCCGGGCACTGAGGATGGCTTCATGTCCTTCATCTCAGTAGCTAGAATGGCTCCGGTTGCAACGGAGCAACGGCCCAGATGGGCAGAGCATCGCCCCCTGGTGGGCGTGCCGGGTGGATCCCGATCGGGTGCATGCGGGAGTCTGTCTCTCTGCCTCCCTGCTTCTCACTTCAGAAAAATTAAAAAAATAAATTAAAAAATAATAATAATAAAGTGGGCACTGCAGTGTGAGGACAATCAGAGACAATCATTTCCAGGGAGCATCTACGGAGTCTAACCAACTACCTGTGTCTCGGGCCACCCATGTCAGAGGCAGGGTTAGAGGAAACCACAGGCCTGGACAGTGTTGACCGCCCTGGGAGTACATGACCCGAGAACACGATCCTTTTACCAACACGTGTGAAGAGTCATGCTCAATGGCCTTCCTTCAGACAGTGGTTTGAATCTCGGGCCCCCTTCACATAGTCTGTTACCCACTTAGGAAAGGAGGCCTACCAACTGCCCAGTATGGTCACCAGAGAATTCAGCCCCTTGAGAGCAAAGGTTTTCTTCAGGGCTCGCAGCAGGTTGCTGCCTCTCTCCGGCTGCACCTGCTTCACCCAGAGCTTCAGTTCTTGAAGGCTGCGGAGACAGTGAGCGAGACAAGAGCCACCCTAATCACGCGCGTTCCGAGGAGCCACGCACAGGACAAAAGACCAGCTCACTGAAGCCTAACAAAGAGCCCTGGGAGGTGGATACCTTCATTCCCATTTTATAGAAGAGGAGACCGAGGCTCAGACTTAGGCTGTGCTCAGAGGATACCGTAAGCAACTGGCAACACAAGAGGATCCAAACCGGGGTCAGGTCTGACTCTAGGATCTGAGCGTGGAGCAGCAACGCTGCTGTCGGAGGGTCTGGGGTTCATTCCCAGCCCCCCGCCCCCTCCACACACACACACACACAGAGCTCTCCTGGGGGGGCAGCCCTCAGCCTGAAGCACAGAGTTCATCCCCGAACGCTCAGCGGGCCCTCAGAGAAGGCTGTGTGGCTACGTCTCCCGTGGATGAGAATACACATTAGTACAGGGTTACAGAGGCAACGACTTAACACCGAGCTTTCTCGGTTCCATACCTCACCTGGTACCAGCGAGAAAGGTCTTCTCTGTATTTCTTTTTCAGTCTAACAATAACAAAAATCCCCAAATCTTAAGACTGTTGCTAGAAATCTGTCTTCCCTTCTTCTTTTTAATATATTCTTTTATTTTTTGAGAGAGAGAGAGAGAGAGACAGAAAAGGGAGAGAAAAGGGAGGGAGCGAGAGGAGAGCATCAGCTCGTGGCTGTGACACGTGAGTTATTCATCGGTTGCTTCTCCTGTGCATGCCTTGCCTGGGGTGGGCTTAAGCTGTGCCAGTGACCCCCTTGCTCAAGCCAGCGACCCTGGAATCATGTCAAAGATCCCGCCTTCAAGCTGGCAACCCCGCACTCAAGCCGGTGACCTCGGGGTTTTGAACTCGGGAACTCAGTGTCCCGGGTCGACGCTTTATCTACAGCGCCCTAACTGGTCAGGCTGCCTTCGCTTCTCTTATAACTGCCGTGTGTCCCTTTTAAGCAGAGGAAGAACAAGTTCAGGACTAGCACCGTCTCTAGCCAATAGGTTTCAAGCTGAAATTTAGTATCATTGCTTTGTCTGCTTTCCTTGTATTTATTTATTTATTTTTGGCTACTTTCTAATGATGGCCAGAAACCTGGGCTTCCCAGTTATGATGGCACACGGATAGAGTCTCCTTCAACAATACACAGGGTGGCTTGTAAAGAAAGTCGATACCCTCGTGAGTGGTGGAGAGTGCCCATGGCAGAGATATGAGGAATGTTACAGGAGTCTGGGGGTGACAGATGTTGAGAAGCTCCTGGATAGAAGACTCAAGGCCATCTATCTCCAGGTTGTACAGTGGAGATCAGGGAGGTCTCACTAGCATGGAAATCGCAGCACAAAAAAAAAGAGAGAATGCCCTCATCTGCTGAGAACCGGCCACTTGCCAGGTACTTATTTTTCATTGCATCCTCGCAACAAGTCAGCGAGGGGCAGGTGCCCCGGCCTCTTTCTGCTCGTGAGAGAAGGTAACGGGCCGGTCGAGGTGACCCAGCGCCTGTCAGAGCCGGGATTCAGAGCCAGCACTGCAGGAACTGAGCGCCTCTCTGCCCGGACTGCAAGGGGCACCTCCATCCCAGAAACCCCAGGATGAGATTTTTCTAGACTCTGCTCTGGGGAATCTGATCCCGGGCTCTGCCGCTTTGCCCATGTTCCCTAACCTGAGTCTTGGTCTCCTCATTTGCAAAATGGGGATAATAATGCTATTCCGTGTGTGGGCTACAAGTATGAAGTAGTTCATACAAAGCGCCTAGCGTGGTACTTTAAACACATGGTCGGGGCGGGGGTCAAGGATATTCCCTTCATGGGAAAGAAATTTCAACGTAGTGGTGTAAGTAGAAACTCTTACGTACCGTCTCTCTCTCTCTCTGCTCCCCCCAACTAGGAACTCCCAAATAAAGAACTAGTTACACTGTAGTATAATATCTGCTCAGTAGAATACTCTGCGGCCATTAGAAAGAATGAGGCAGACCTGTACGCAGGATATTCAAAGTTAGGTGCAAGGCCAGGTGCTGGCCAGGGTGAGAGCTCCCCCTTATGCTTAAATAAAAGAGGGTAGGCGGCCCTGGCTGGTTTGCTCAGTGGTAGAGCACTGGCCCGGTGTATAGATGTCCTGAGTTTGATTCCCAGCCAGGGCACACAGGAGCAGTGTCCATCTGCTTCTCCACTCCTCCCCCTCTCATTCTCTCTCTCTCTTTCTCTCTCTCTTTCTCTTCCCCTCCATTGGAGCGAGATAGCCCTGGGTACTGAGGATGGCTTCATGGCCTCTGACTCAGGTGCTAAGAAGAGCTTGGTTGCTGAACAATGGAGCAATGTTCCAGATGGGCAGAGCATCGCCCCCTGGTGGGCATGCCCGGTGAATCTGGGTCAGGACTCATGTGGAAGTCTGTCTCTCTGTCTGCCCCCCCCCCTCACTGAATAAAATAAATAAGTAAATAAAGATAAACAGATATGTGACAGGCTGCCTGTGGGGGTGGAAAGAAGAAACTGTTACTGGGAGGAGAGAGGAGGACTTGGGAGACAGAGGTTCATCTGTTATTGTTATTTGCTCCTTCGTACTGTTTGAACGTTTGAAGGTTAGCATTGTCTTATCTCCTTTCTTCTTTTCTTTGAACTTTCTTTATCCTTTTTGTCTTTTTTTCTTCTCAATTCCTCCATCCCCTCACCCAGCACTCCTATGATTTTTCACAATAATAAACCATCTGCTAGCTTGCTAGATAAAAATGAAAGATGCCACGCCTTTCATTGGGTGGATTGCTTGTGAGGGCAAAACCCCTTTTCCTAAAAGTTACCGCTGGTGGTGCTTCTGCTTTCTTAAATGGTCTCTCTCTTTTTTTTTTTTTTTTTTTAATTTACTTATCCAATTGGGGGTCTTGGGTTTGCCCTTGAAATTACACAATAAAGACATTCACACTTGGGGAGGACAGTGACCGGTGGACCATCCTGGCCAGGGCCGGGTGGCTACTCACACGGAGGAGCTGACGTCCACGGGGTCTGGCCAGAGCGAGCTGGTGGTGGCACCAAAGGACAGGACATACAGCTTCTCCTTGTGGCTCAGCTGCTCCTCGATGAGGCTCTGGTGGTGGACAGGAGTGTCAGCGGAGGGAGGGAGTTATGAACGAATGAGAGGACAGCCAGACAGACCTCCTCCAGTGAAGCCTGACTCAGTCAGCGAACAACAGCGGCGTGCCGGTCAACCCAGGGAGGAGTAACCAGAGCTGGACACACATCTCCCCTCGTTGACTGGGCGGGAAAGGACAGTTTTACTCCCGCCGGGGATAATCAGCATGCTTCCACCAGATTAGCGGACGGGGCAGGAAGAAAAGGGTGAGGAGGAATTCCTTTCACTGACTGCAGGGACCGGACTGTGGGAGCCATAATGGTGATCACAAAGGGGAGGAGCCTAGCCTGGGAAAATCTGGGGAAAGGATCGGATTGGAGCAGGGCACACGCCTCAAAAAAAATCCAGGGAAGGGATTGGATAGGGGGTGGGCACTAGCACGGCCCCTGGGGAAAAGCCAGGAAAGAGACTGGGTAGTCTGATGGAAAGGCTGCTCTTTCCTGAACCCAGGGAAACGTATGGAAGCTAGACAAAGCACCCAGCACATGCCCTCCTTGGAGTACACGGTTCGAATCTCCTCCTCTTCAAGTGGACTCTAAGGGTCCTCAGGAGACGTGCAACCAGGGCACAGTGAGCAGCGGCAGAGAACCGAGTCCATGCAGCTGCCACCAGAGCCCGCCCACTCTGCCTCTCCAAGAGCATACCGTCACTCTGTTGCTCCGGTAAATCTTGCCCCGACTGCTTAAAACTCCTCCTGGATGTCCCAGAAATTCTTTCTCGATGACACCACAGAAGAGCCTACCTACTCACTACAATACTGTGCTGGGACAGACCTGCCACATACCGGTCCTACTGCAGTCACAGAAGGGCACCGCTGGCTCCCAGAGCCAGGGGCTGCGTGCAGCTGGGCTTTGCCTGTCACGCTGTGGCCGGTCCCTCCGGGCTGGGGTGTGAGCAGTGCTGAAGCAGGGTCACTTAGTGACCCCTACACTGACCTTCACTTCCGACCCACTGGGGATGTGGGATGAGAGCCGTGGCTGCCCGCCCCATGGTCCCGTGTGGTGAGGACAGGGCATGGGCGTCAGCCTGTAGATGAACTGAGTGACCTCGCAGGCTGCAGACGCCGTTCCATTACGGAACAGCTCCTCAGGGCCGCCGCACGCCTGGGTCAAAGGTGCAGGTGGGGTGTGTGTGCTGGCACCCATCTGTGCACGCAATGGTTGAACCCTCAGCTGCGGCCCCCAGACAGGGAGACCAGGCCTCGGGGACAGTGGTTTCTCTCCGAGGAGTGCGAGATGGGGGTGGAGCAATGGGCACAAGGCCAGCCTGTTCCATGTTCTTACCCTGTGGCTGGTGAATAGCCAGCAGCAAGATACCTCTTCTCTCACCTAGGACCCCCACCTGCATCATGCCACCCACACGGGCCTGGTGTCGGCTAACATTAGACCAGCCTCGCGGGGGAATCTTTGGAAGCTCAGCCCTGAGCACACGTCCTGAAGGTGAAACTTCATGGGCCCTGTCCTGACCTGCTGAGACCAGGCAGGACGGGATCGGCCTCGTCCGGGGGTCCAGAGTGGGCCTCAAAGATAAGCCCGGACAACGGGGCCTTTAAAAAGTGTCTTCAAACTGGCTACTGCAGCAAAGGACCCCTACAGGTTCTCGGGGTCCCCATAAAAAGTCCTCCACGTTGCTGTACGGGGACCACGGAGGCCTCTCCTATGCCAGACTTTGTAGGAGCACTCAGCTTGTGTAGGAAGTCCTGTCTGCCTCTGGCAGCCCAGGAGGGGCCACTGTGCTCACCCCCATTTCACAGATGAGGTCACTAACGCGCAGAGGGATGAGGGACTGAGGTTGTAGAGCCCAAGAGTGGGCGAGGTGGCCCAGGTCTGAGTTCAGGGCACGAGGCCGCTCTGCTCTGGGCATGCTGAGGGCAGCAGTGGCATGGGCCGGGAAGCCAGAGCTACATTGCTGAGATGGGCACAGGCCGGGAAGCCAGAGCTACGGCCGCTGTGATGAGCACAGGCCGGAAGCCAGAGCTACATTGCTGAGATGGGCACGGGCCGGGAAGCCAGAGCTACATTGCTGAGATGGGCACAGGCCGGGAAGCCAGAGCTACGGCTGCTGTGATGAGCACAGGCCGGAAGCCAGAGCTACATTGCTGAGATGGGCACAGGCCGGGAAGCCAGAGCTATGGCCGCTGTGATTTCCGGGGAGCAAGGTGGACGGGCTCCTGTGGAGAGATCGCTCCCAGCGACTTACCATGAGGTCCTTCTGAAATTCTTCTTTCCCGGGGCCATGGACGGCGGACGCACCAATGAGGAGGCCCACTCTGGACCCCCGGATGAGGCCAAACACCTGAAACCCAAAGACCCCCCAGAATGAGCAGCACGGCTCTGCTGACCACTCCGAAGCTTCCAGAGCGCCGTCCTGTGATGGGAATCACTGAGCCCTCCGCCCCATGACCTCAAAGAGGCCGCGGAAGGAAGGCCCAGGTGACAGAGGAAAGAGCAAGGCCCGGGTCCTGATGACCGCACCCCAGCTTTGTGGCAGGCTAGTCTTAACAGTTCTGTGGGGTTTTTTTTTTTAGCGATATGTACTGTCTCCTCTTAGGAAGTCACACATGTTCATGGCGGAACACTGGGAGCCCACAGAAAAGCAGCCTTTGCAGGAGGTAAGGTGCGAGGTCTCACCACATCAGCGTATCTAATTTCATTTCTCTACCCTCCTCTGGGTTTTCTCCTTCTCGGCCAGTCGAAGGCCGAGGTGCTCAGCTGGCCGGCTGCCCTGGCACTTCCGTGGGTTTCTCCCCCTGCTCCTAACCACCAGCGCCGGCTACCTGGTCTACGCCGTGGGGTTCTGCGTGTACCGTATCTCCCCACGAATAGGATGCACGCTTTTCCGAAAAACGTGGGGTCTAAACACTGGGTGCGTCTCACAACGGTGGTTGTAGATTATTTTTAACTTCCATTTCCCACCGTTTTGCGCTTGACTTTTTTCAAATTTCAGACCCAAAATTAAGGCGTGTCTTATTCATGGGAGTGTGTTTATTTTGTTGTTGTTGTGTGTGTGTGTGTGTGTGTGACAGAGACAGAAAGACACGGAGGGAGATGAGAACCATCAATTTTTGTTGGGGCTCCTTAGTTGTTCATTGATTGCTTTCTCACATGTGCCTTGACTGGAGTGGGGTGGGGGCTACAGCAGAGCGCGTGACCCTTTGCTCGAGCCAGCGACCTTGGGTTCAAACCAGAAGGGCCCGCGCTCAAGCTGGCGACCTCGGGGTCTCGAACCTGGGTCCTCCGCATCCCAGTCCGACGCTCTACCCACTGCGCCACCGCCCGGTCAGGCTCCTGGGAGAGTCTTATACATGGGGAAATACAGTAACTGCCCATCCGGGTGCAGCTGCGTGGTGGGCTGGGGTTTTCATTCATGTGAACT
Source organism: Rhynchonycteris naso (assembly GCA_037038555.1). Classification (NCBI taxonomy): domain Eukaryota; kingdom Metazoa; phylum Chordata; class Mammalia; order Chiroptera; family Emballonuridae; genus Rhynchonycteris; species Rhynchonycteris naso. The sequence goes on from CM073000.1 coordinate 206,408,837, forward strand.
TGATCATTCTCTCTAGGGGTCCTCCGTTCCATTTTATGGGTTTTTTTGTGTTTTTTTTTTTTGCCTGGAATCCTGCTTCATCAGACACCTGGGTTTCCTGTTGAGTTCACTTTCCTGCTCACAGAGAGGAGCATCGTAGACCTCTCACGCCTGCCTCCAGCCTTCCTTTTCTCTCCGTTCTTCTGGCTTAGCAATTTTTGCCTCCAGAGTCACCGAGAAAACAGAAACAACCTGAAGGGTTTTTTGTTTTCTGTTTTTTGTTTTTTTTTTATCTTCCCAACAGAATCTACCAATCTGCCCGCCCCCTGCATCCACACACGTGGCCTTTCTCAGGGTACAAGGGATCTGGGGCTCACCCTCACAGCCCCGAGGCCAACCTTCCGGCTTGTGGATGGGGACGTTGCTTCTGTCACCGCCCCTTCTCCCAGACCACCGGGTCCTCCCTCTCTGTTGTGCGTCTCCCACGGGGACGGGCTACGAAATTACCCACGGAGGACTCCGGTTCTCTGCTGCCCACTTTAACAGTCCTTCTTTATCCTCCTGCTCTAGTCGCCATAAAACCAAATCAATATAAGACGTGAAAAAGGAGACTAGGCGGGATGTAGGGGTGACCAGCTCCCACCCCCCTTTTGTGAGATAACTCCGTACGTTCCGTGCCGATACCACGTGTGGAGCGATGTGATCGACTCTATCTTACGTAAAAGTCCACGAGGAAAGGCCTGATTGGCCCAGGGTCACGTGGTCACTCTCTTTTCTGATAACTCCCTCTGCCCACCGTATTACCAATGCCACGCGTGACGTGTGCTGGAAGCGTGATCGTGTCACTCAGTGGCGTGGCGAGCGGCCTGACCAGATATACGTCGCCTGAGATTCCAACACAGACTCCGTGTCGCCCGCCCGCCGCCACCATTTGGCAACGGCTGTGAAGCACCCTGACCCCCGCCCCCCAAGCGGGTTCGTTCGGGGCCCCACCGAAAGCGAGGACCTCAACTTAGCCGGCCACGCGTCTCCACCGCGAGTGAGTACAGCGGACTCCCAGTGACTTTCACTTTACGTCGTGAACTACCATCTAGCGAACCCAGCTCTAACTTAATGATAATAACCGATTCAATAGTTTTATCACCGCCCTGACCATGTCTCTGTGGCCTACTCAGGTTAGGCTGTCCCCTCCCCAGTCCTCCAAAGCCACCTCTGTCAAGGTGGCCGACAACCCCGCTTTTGCCAGGATCCAACTGGGCAAGTCTAAGTTCTCAACCCTCTGGAGCTCTGAGTAGCGTGGACACAGCGTGACACAAGCTGAAACCCCGCCTTGGCCGTCGGTCCTTGTTGGGCACTGCACCCAGTCCTCAGTGTTCCTGGCCAGACCAGCGCCTGCCCATCCTGAAGACAAAGTATTGGGACACCCCTGGGAACGTACTCCTCCCTACAGGGGTCGGCCATGCCCTGGATAGGACGGCACCATAGTGTTTGAGAAACCCTGGCTGGGGGGGAGGGGGTACCCGGTCTTCAGCCTATTCTGCGTCTATAGGAGGCTTTGTCAGACTCCGCACTGTGTGTGGCCAGATAACCCCTCCTCTGTAAGGAGCTGGCCGGTGCCCACAGGCTAGTCCACCACGTTCCCGGAAACCTCCCTCCCGGGTGGCAACCACCAGCATGCCTCTAGCAAACAGCGTCCGTTGGAGGAAAACAGGCTGAAGCAAATAAGAGAGAACATCAAACACTCATTGGCCCACAGTCACCCTTCTCCCCTCCGGGTTTGGGGAAGACACGCAGTTCCACTCTCAGCAGGAGGTGGCCGCAGAGCGTCACCCTTTAGTCCCATAAAGGCTCGTACAGGGTCCAGGGGGGATGTCGGCTCTCGCCTGCCCAGGACCTGTACCCTCTTCCGGAAACAGCCCTCTGGCTTTCTATGTACAGCCCTTCGTCTCCCTGTCTCAGCGCAGGAGGTTTGGAGGGTAGGGGGTGACCCCCCCAGTCTTCCTCCACCCCCAGAAATGAGCACTAAGCTCCAGTCCCAGGGAGTTAGTATATAGCTCATCCCCTTGACCCTGGTGTGTTTATCCCAGTGAGAGTCAATCCGAGGGCCTGGGAGGGTGTACTGAGAAAGGTGAGGTGAGGTGGGCTTAGAACGGCTGCTGAGGACCATCGTCCCAAGCCTGGGGACAGCCTTCCGGAGAATACAACCAACCCAAGGAGAACAGACCCCAGAGACAAAGACAGGACACCGTCTGAGCCCCTGGGCACAGCTGTGTCTGGGCTCTCCACGCATGTACGTAGGTCAAGAAATTCCTTTTTTTTTTTTGGCTGAAGCCAGTGGAAGCTGGAGAGGTCTGTCATCTGCCCCGGAAGGATTCTAGCAGTCCCAAGGGGGGGTGTGAGAAAGCGGGCAAAGAAGGAAGTTCAGGTCTGTTACCTTTCTGCTGTTTTCCGTGAGCCACTGAATCCTCTGCCGATAGAGTTCAATAGCTCTGTCGAGAAACACCAGAAAGACCCGTCTTCCGGGGGGCTGCTTCCTCACTGAGCAGCAGCCACACACATGGCGGGGAAAGCGTGGGTGGGTTGTTTTTTTAATGTGTCTAAGGTGCTGGGGAAGGTCAGGCACAATGTAGCAGAGGAAGCTGAGGGCGCTGTTTGCTCCGGGGGGAGGGGAGGAGGGTTGGGGGAGCAGAGGGGAGCTGTGGGAAGGAGAACCGCTGGCTACTGCTCCTGGGGACACAGGAGCACCACGGTGGCTTGGCTGGCCAGGGGACAGCGTGGGCTCTTGTATGGTGGGATTGCTCCTCCTAAGTCTTTGAACTCGGGGGAGGGGTCCCACCACCTGGAGATGATCAGTGACACGCCGGTGGCACTTTCTCAGTGGATGAATGAGCAAAAATAAACAAACAAAATAAACCACCTTTGTGGGGGTGACGCTCTGCGCCCACTCTTCACCATTACGCATCAGGTGAGGTTGTGAGGTTTTACGCGCATCCAAAAAATAAGTAGCAAACATTCCAGTGGCTGTTGGGACCAGCGTGTAACAGATGCTGGAAGGCTCAGCCCTGGGAGTTTGATCTGCCCTCATGGAAGGCTGAGGGACGTGGGGGCCCAGAGGAAGGCCAGGAAGACCCTCGGACGGGAGCCGAGGAGGCCGTGGGTAGGTTGTAGTGCTCAGGCACACACGAGTAAGGGCAGGGTTAAGAGTGCCAACTTCATCATGAGACCCGCTGGTTCGGAAGATCCAGCTCTGCCATTTCCTAGCTGTGTGACCTTGGACGGCTGTGGCAACCTCTCTGAGCCCCAGTTTTATCGTCTCCGATAGGTAGATAACAATGGGACTCTAGCCTGAGTCAACCTGTCGAGAGTCAATGCACTGAAAGGCAGCCCCTTGAAAAGCAATTGGTCAGATGACTCTTTAATGTAATAATACACTTCAGCATTCCTTAACATGTTGAATTCTCAATTAAAATCAATCAACCAAGATATTGCAGAATGCTTTAAAGCCTGTTTAAAACTTCCAACCCAATAAAAATTGCTATAAACCTGACCAATCAGCCTGACCTGTGGTGGCGCAGTGGATAAAGCGTCGACCTGGGAACACTGAGGTCGCCAGTTCAAAACCCTGCACTGGTCCGGTCAAGGCACATATGGGAGTTGATGCTTCCAGCTCCTCCCCCCTTTCTCTCTCTCTCTCTCTCTCTCACTCTCTCTCTCTGTGTCTCCTCTCTAAAATGAATAAAATAAAACATGTTTTGTTTTTTTTTAAAAAAACCTGACCAATGGTGGCACAGTGGACCGACCGTCAACTTGGGATGCTGGGGTCCCAGGTTCAAAATCCCGAGGTCGCCAGCTTGAGTGCAGGGTTTCCGGGTTGAATGTGGGATCACAGACATGACCCCAGGGTCACTGGCTTGAAGCCCAAGGTCGCTGGCTTGAGCAAGGGGTCAATGGCTCAGCTGGAGTCCCCCGTCAAGGCACATATGAGAAAGCAATCAATAAACAACTAAGGTGCCACAACTATGAGCTGATGCTTCTCATCTCCCTGTCTGTCTCTCTCAGTCTCTCGCTCACAAAAGAGAGAGAGAGAAAAAAAAAAGAAGCTATAAAAGTTCTAGTTAAAATGTTTTGATAAATTTAGCAATTGACTTTTCGTTGACTTTAGAGTCATATAATATTTCAGGTTGTTCTGAGGTTTGCATGAGGTCACGTATGCAGCCCTTAGCGGAATTCCTGACACATTAAAGGTTAGCTATGAATTATTATGACAGCTTCGTAGGAATCTCAGGCAAACAGTAGCCGTGGGCCACGGACTGCCCAGCAGGGACCGGACGTCCAACTTCTAACTGTGCTACCGAAGTCTGAAAGTCTGGTGTGGGGGTGGGCAGCCTGCCTATTTCTTCATCCCTTTACAAAAGGATGAAGCCAACCCACACTGGCCACTGAAAGTGGTCACTCTTCACCATTACGCATCAGATGAGATTGTGAGGTCTCACGCGTTTCTCCAAAGGGGGCATCTATTTTTTTTTTAACAGGGACAGAGAGAGAGAGAGTCAGAGAGAGGGATAGATAGGGACAGACAGACAGGAACAGAGAGAGGTGAGAAGCATCAATCATTAGTTTCTCGTTGCTGTTGCGACACCATAGTTGTTCATTGATTGCTTTCTCACATGTGCCTTGACCGCGGGCCTTCAGCAGACTGAGCCACCCCTTGCTGGAGCCAGCGACCTTGGGTCCAAGCTGGTGAGCTTTTGCTCAAGCCAGATGGGCTCACGCTCAAGCTGGCGACCTCGGGGTCTCGAACCTGGGTCTTCCGCATCCCAGTCCGACGCTCTATCCACTGCGCCACCGCCTGGTCAGGCCGGAGCACGTATTTTTTAAAGGCTGTGAAACACGGGTATGGTCCAACCTCTTCATCTGAGAGAAAAGGCTAGTGGCGGGAAGACGTTTGCCCAAAGCCCCATAGAGACTGATCGTGTGAACAGAGTGACTTTGACACCACAGCAAGGAGGCCATCTGTGAGCTCTGGGGGGGGGGGGGTGGCCGGCAGGACACCGAGGGACACTTACTCAGACAGCTTTGATTCAAACCGCTGGAGGATCTGAGCCGGGAAATGCATCTTCTCCACGGCCTGGCCGCCCTCCTCCCTGAAGAAGGAAAGCCCTTAGGGAGGGGTCCGTCGGCCCAATGGGGCGGGAGGGGGTTCTGGGGGTGGGGGTGGGTGCCTTCAGACTTACAGCACTGCGGTGCCCTGGCCGATCAGGTCAGCCAGGGTGAGTTTCTCAGACTTTAAACTGTGAGTGGAAAGCCAGTCCTGGGGGTCCGCCCTCGCAGAACGCTGGGTCTCTTCTGTCCTCAGCCGCTGTGGGACAGAAGCCAGAGTCAAGCAGGACACCATGGACAGCGCAAGGCCCAGGGAGGGTGCTTTAGGTTCTCTGTTCTCTCCTCCACACAGGGTGCCCAGGGTCGCCCCCTCGGACAAGTATCGCCGGGCAGCAGGGTGTTGAGATCTCGCCCTGCTCGCTGAAGGAGCAGATAGATGCCTGCGGAGGCCTGAGCCCTGGGCCGACTGCCCTGGAAGTGCCAGCTCCCGTCTGTCACCTCACCCCTGAGACAAAGCTGGGGTGTCACTCATTCAGGGGTCATTCCCCATGGCCTGCCCTGTGCAAGGCCGAGTCTGCAGACACACAACAGGGTAAGTTAAGGCTGGTGGCCGAGGCCACAGAGATTCTCATGGGACTCGGGACTAAGGCAGAGAAACCACGGAGCCGGAAAGCGTCGGGCTGTCCTGTTGATTGGAGGCTCGCAGAGACGGGTGAGCGAACACACAAAGGGAATCCTGCTTTGCTCAGTGGCCGGAGAGCAATCTGGGAGGACCAGTCCTCAAGGGCAAGCACGTGTAGCCTCCTACAGACCACACATACACACACACACACAGCGCAGTCACGGGCTCATGCGATCATCATCAGGTAACACGCTTGCAGCTGCCAAACCCGTGAGTCAGCCCCACACAGCTGCTTCCCCACAAACAGCCCGATGACCACGTGCGACCGCAGCACTCGGACCCGCCCACCACCTCCACAGCAGCTGACCTAGAGGGTCAGCGACGGCCACTTTCCTGTTTCTCCTGCCCTGTTCCCAGCTCGGGATAAAGTCACCTCGGCCTGCAAAGCAGTCACCTGGCACGCCTGGTGGGCACCACCAGAGCCCCTGCTGGCAGCTTCAGGGTGCACCTGGTGGTCCCTTTTCTGAACCCTGTCAATCTCTCTCGGTCCCCCCCGTCAGCATTTGAGTCCCTGCCAAACCCAGGGGACAGTGGCGGACTGCTACTAGAGCCAGCCCTGGACAAACTGCCAGTCTGCTCTCACCGGGGAGTGTCTCTGTGCCTTTCCACCCTCGCCTTCTCTGTGCCGTTTCAAGTGGGCGAGTCCTGCCCCGCTATCGGTTGGCCACCCCCCAACAAATGTTTGTTGACCGACTCATAGAAGACGGGGCAGGGCTGGACGCAGGAGCGGCGGGTGACAGGGTCAGAGGAAGGCCGTTCCACTGACCAGGAAAGGCTGGCAGGGAGAATTTAGGTCATGTGCCCAAACCTACATAGCGAGGACGGGGTGGAGCTGGGATTTGAACTGGCGAGAATTGCTCTCATGCTCGCCACCGCAGCCTGTTGTCTTTGAATGGGCACCCTGCCATGACCATCTTCATTAAGAGCTGAGAGGGAGGCCTGGCCTGGGGTGGCACAGTGGATGAAGTGTCGAGGACCTGGAACGCTGAGGTCGCGGGTTCGAAACCCTGGGCTTGCCCGGTCGAGGCCCAGACGACAAGCAATCAACGCACAACGAGAGTGAGTCGGCTGTGCGTGGATACTTCTCGCCCCTCCCGCCCCTCTTCTGTCCTCTCCTCTCTGTCCACATCAGTACAATAAAACCCTAAAAACGTTTTGAGAATAAAAGGGACTGAAAAGGTAACTTTCTCCTTAACGTCCCGCACTTAGGAAAAGGCGGCCACCCTCCCTACGAACACTAGGTGGCACCCTGCACCCCTGTCGGGACTCGCCCGTCTGTCTCCCCGGTGGATGGAGACTAATCCCCCTCTCTCCCCTTTTCCTCGCCTTAGACACGACCCCATCACGTTTGTGGGGGGCACGGACAAGGTCGCATTTGTATCAGACGATCCACAATCAGGGGCGTTCTTGGGTTTGGATGGGAGGGCCCCGTGACTGCACTCTGAAGGGTGCGCTTCTCCATGGAGACGAGGAAGACCTTGGCCCTGGGGCACCCCGACCCCCTCTTTCTCAGGAGGCTTCCTGGGAGGCCCCGACTGCAGGCTGAGGAATGGAGGACTGGTCCCGGGTGCCAGGGAAGCCATGTGCGTATGTCCCTGTGGGCAGGGAGCGGGCTATTCACGGGGAAAGCCAGCCGGGGGGAGTCGGACATGATGTTTTATAAAACTGGAAAAGCCCTGGAGCCCTTGAACCTGAGCCTGTTAGGACAAGAACAGGTGTGTCCAGCCACACCCCCCCCCCAGGGTAAAACCAACTCACACCCAAACCCTGGGCGCAGGGGGAGGCTTCAGTGCTTCCCTTTAAGCAGGGCTCTCCGGCTAGCCTGGAAGCAGAATCTGATGCGAGCTCTTATTCTACCCTTTGTGCCCTTCTCTCTGCCTCCCTGCTGAGAGAAACGGGGTGGGGGGGGAGAGCCACCTTTGCCCCGCTGCTGGCCGCTGGACAGTCTCCCCAGGGCAGGCTTGGGGCAGCGCCTGGATGGACTGAGCTTTGATATGAGCTAAGCCAGGGGTCCCCAAACTTTTTACACAGGGGGCCAGTTCACTGTCCCTCAGACCGTTGGAGGGCCGGACTATAAAGAAAACTATGAACAAATCCCTATGCACACTGCACATATCTTATTTTAAAGTAAAAAAACAAAACGGGAACAAATACAATATCTAAAATAAAGAACAAGTCAATTTAAATCAACACACTGACCAGTATTTCAATGGGAACTGTGGGTGTGGATGCATCCTGTGCTCCTCTCACTGACCACCAATGAAAGAGGTGCCCCTTCCGGAAGTGCAGTGGGGGCCGGATAAATGACCTCAGGGGGCCGCATGCGGCCTGCGGGGCCATAGTTTGGGGACCCCTGAGCTAAACCATGTGCAGAGTATCTGGGCTCTATTCCTTTTTTTTTTTTTTTTTTTTTTTTGACAGAGAGACAGAGAGATAGACAGACAGGGACAGACAGACAGGAAGGGAGAGAGATGAGAAGCATCAGTTCTTCATTGTGGCTCCTTAGTTGCACATTAATTGCTTTCTCGTATGTGCCCTGACCAGGAAGCTACAGCAGAGTGAGTGACCCCTTGCTCAAGCCAGCAACCTTGGACTTCAAGCCAGTGACCTTTGGGCTCAAGCCAGTGACCCTGGGGCCATGTCTATGACCCCACACTCAAGCCAGCGATCCCGTGCTCAAGCCGGCGACCTCCGTGTTTTCAACCTGGTCCTCCGTGTCCCAGTCTGATGCTCTGTCCACTGCGCCACCGCCTGGTCAGGCTGGGCTTTATGCTTTATACTGGGCTGACTGAGCACAAGACTAGATTTTTTTTTTTCCTCAGTGGGACAGACGGAGTTAAGACATCAGGAATCTGTGAACCTTCTATTTTCAACTCCGAATAGGTGTTGCTGCAGAAGCCTACACTGCTCTAAACGCGGGTCCAATGAAACGTTTTTTACACAACAGGGTACATCCCCATCAGAAGCGGATCCTGAACCTTATATCATTTATAGGAAATTAAATGAAATCAAGACATAGCGTCAACATCTGAAATCACTTTAGAATCTCAAGACTTTGTTGACTGTTCCTCATTTCCTTTTAGTTAAACTTGCTTTCTCGTAAATGCCCACACTTGAGAACAGTAAGACATGACTATTTTCCTGGCTGTTTAATTGCCAGCATTAGAACGGCATTGTTTTGAGCAGATTAGCATTTCGCAAGTGTGATATTTAAAACTCTGGGGTAGATTAGATAGATGGTTATGGGTAAGCTTGCACCTGGTTATCCCTGGTGACAATCATTTCTATGGTATGAAGAATTCGGGGACCTAGCCACTTGGCTCAGTGGTAGAGCATCAGCCTGGTCTGCAGATGTCCCGGGTTCAATTCCCAGTCAGGGCACACAGGAGAAGGAACCATCTGCTTCTCCACCCTTCCTCCTCCCCCTTCTCTCTCTCTTCTCCTCCTGCAGCCATGGCTCAGTTGGTTTGAGGGAGTTGACCCTGGGCGCTGAGGATGGCTCCATGGCCTCTGCCTCAGGCGCTAAAATATTGGCTCCGTTGCTGAGCAACAGAGTCATGGCCCCAGATGGGCAGAGCATCTCCCCCTTAGTGGACACGCCGGGTGGATCCTGGTCGGAGTGCATGTGGGAGTCTGTCTCTCTGCCTCCCCTCCTCTCACTGAATAAAAGAGAGAAAAAGAAAAAATTTTGAGTTCCAGACAATCCAGTCACCATCTTGGGAAGATGCTCACACATTGAGAGTCCGTGTAAAAACCAGAATTCTGGTTATTCCAGGGGTTCATTCTTCTGCCATAGTCTCTTGCTCTAATACCAGTTCACGAAAACCAACTTTTAGATCTAGGTTTGGGGAATCTAAAAGAAAGATTTTAGGGAAGCCTAAAAGAAAACCTAATCTCAAGAAGGGGACATTTAGAATTCACTCCCTGAGATGTCAGGTTTCGATAACATGGACAGAGTCTTCTTTGCATCTCCAGAGTATCTCATGATATGCCCAAGAGAACTACGAATTTCCCATAAACAGCATGGATATGCTTCCGTCATTTCTAAAGGCAGATGACCACTTCAGCCCTGGCAGCCCGTGTGAAGAGAAGGAATGCCCAGAGGTAGACACATTCTGCACTCCCTGATCCCTGTTTGTAAACGCTGGGTCTCAGTTAAAGCACAAAGGACTTTTTTTTTTCTTTTTTTTTACCAGTAAGTCCTGTGTCTGGTTAACGTGTGTAACCAGCAGTCCGCTGGCTGGATTTTGGTCAAGTCCACTGACATCCTTCCGGTTCAGTGGCTTCTTTGGATGTCCATCAGTGAGGCTCTTCATGCTGTAAAACAAAGTGATTTGTCATCAGTTGCCCCAGCACGGGACATTGGTTCCACGCGGCCCGTGCCTCCGGAAACATTTTATTTCCGGTCGGTCGCAGGGGAGGGTTGCTGTAGAGTCCTGACAAAATGTCTGACTCTGGGTTCAGGAGAAATTTCATTCTCTCGTTCTGGTCGGTCCCCGGAGGCACTCAGGCTCCCCTGAGTGTTGTCCTTGTTTTCATTTGCAAAACCAGAGGAGACGCTCACCTGGGATTTTCCGCGGAGCCTTATGATCTTGACCGTGGAAGGGACTCGATGGCGTAGCCGTGATTAAAACACTCAACGCTCATTTTCCTAGGGAGGGAAAGAATGCCGGAAAAGAGAAAGGGTAAGAGGAACATAGCGACCCCCACCGAGGGAGTGCCTCTCTTCAGCTCGCCTCTCCTTGAATTCATCCAGCAAACCCGTCCCCTAGAGCACAAAGGTGTCAGGCTGTGAGCCAGGGGCTGAAGGGAGACAGATGAACGAGGGAATGAGGGTTTCTCAATCTCCACCGGATACTTCTTCGTTGTGAGGTCGTCTCGTGCATTTGGGAATGGTCACCAGCGTCCACGGACTCTGCCTATCGGATGCCGGTTCCCCAAGTTGTGACAACCCCAAAAATATCTCTCAGACGTGGCCGGATGTCTCCTGGGAGCACAGTCACCCCGTTGAGAACCACTAAGCTAGACGCGGTCCTTTGTAATTCACAGAGCTTGATTCTGGAAGGGGGGGACGTGGGGGGGATGGGGCAGGGATCGAGGGGAAAAGTTCAAAGAGACTCATAACAAATCAGGGAAAAGTGCCCACGAAGGGACCAAACCGGGTGACACAATAGAGAAGAATCAGGGATAGGGCTCTGCTTTGCATCGGGCAGGTGGGCAGCGGGGGGGTGTCCTGGGGCCTCAGACCTCCCTCCAGGAAGGATGAGAAGGAGGTGACCAGGTTGAGAGTCTAGTGAAGGCTACATGAGGCAGAGAGGACAAAGCAAGTGACCACAGCGAGTGGGAGGAGGAGGGGGAAGAGAAAAACGCAGGAATAAGATGGAATTTTGGCGAGATACAGCGGGTGCGAGACCCCAGAGGGAGAGGCAGCTTGGACGCCCGCGGGCGCACTGTTAGAAATCATCGCCCAGAGCCTAACGGTGGTGTGGCACACGCTTATCTTTTTTTGGGGGGGGGGTGTCTTTCATCCTTTATTTGGAAGCTGCTTTGTTCTTTTTGGGAAGCCACAAGGTAACACGGCGGCAATGCTCTTCCTACCTAACCTAACGGGTTCTCCTCGGGTACAGACGGGTACGCCTTGCGGGAGGCTCAGCCGCAGAGAACGCTGCAGGAGACCCAGAGAAAAGCTCCGGACACCCGGAGAGGACGCCGGTGGCGTGTCTGGTCCCTTTCCAGGGAGGGTGACAGTGGACGGATTCCGAGGATGCGGGCGTGACCGGCGTGGGCCTAGGAGGAGGGTTGTGGAACAAGGCGGCTTGCTCGGGGGCGCGCGCTGGACCTGCTGTTTGTTTCTCCGTCTGCACAGTGCCGCCGGGGGAGAGGGGGTATTTCCAGCCCTGCCCGCTTCCAGCCCATCACGGAGAGGACCCCACAAGACACAGAGGACGCGGAGGGGTCTCTGTCACGACCGACCAGAGTGTGGCACGCTGGTGTTCTACAAGGGCTGCCTCTTCAAGTGCTTCAGGGTATATACCCAAGCAATCCTCCAACCCGTGAACATTTATAAGGTGCCTACCGGGCGTCCGAGAGCGCTGGCCCTGGGGGAGGCGGAGGGGAAGGGAAACCTTTGTGCAAATAAAAACCTTACTGGGGCGGTCTCCTGTGAGCACCCCATCTTACAGAGTAGCCACCCCTGCACCAGGCTTTCTTTTCTTCTTAGCACATTCCATCGTCCAGTGTTGTCTCTTCTCCCTCCTGCCCCCCCCCCGGAACCCCACTAGAAGGACCACCAAGGGACCACCAGGAACTTAGCTCTGTCTGCTGCTATAATCCTTTTGCCTAAAACTAAGGTGACCAATCATCGTCCTCCTTTAGGGAGGACAGTCCTTCTTTTGTAAGTTCCGTCCTTCCTGGAAAAGCGTCCTCTTATTTGATGTTGGAAGACTCATCGGTCGATGTCCGTCTTCCGTGGATGCCGAGTCGATCCATTGCGTGTGATGGGACGTATTTGTATCTAAATGAGCGCTTTTTTCCCCTTACAATTATTATTAAAAATTAATAGGCACGTGCCTGACCTGTGGTGACGCAGTGGATAAAGCGTCGACCTGGGAACACTGAGGTCGCCAGTTCAAAACCCTGCACTGGTCTGGTCAAGGCACATATGGGAGTTGATGCTTCCAGCTCCTCCCCCCTTTCTCTCTCTCTCTCTGTGTCTCCTCTCTAAAATGAATTTTAAAAAAAATTAATAGGCACGTAAGCATAATGACAATATAAACTAGTACAAATGTTTTTATTATGCATCGATCATATTATCGTGTATTCTTGTTGCCATGGATACAATGTTTCTTTTATTTACGATGTTGTTTTCTTCCATTTCTTTTTGTCCCCCTTTTCGTTGTAAAAGAGCTGGTCACCTTACTAAAGCAGTACCTAGAACATAGTAGCTCCCTCCCCCGACCCCGAATACTTGAGGAGTCAACATACTCAGGACAAGTCCCGAGTTCTGACAAACGCGGGTCACCTCTTACCCTGGGGGTGTGGTCACAGGCGGGGAACATGCAGATTGGTCCTTGGTTACGGGGAGAGAGGTAACCCTGACGAGTAGATGAGAGAAGCTCTTCAGCTGATTTCCTGTTGTGCTCACAGCTGGACCTCACACAGACTCTTCTAACTGTCCGGGATAATGCCATCCCAGCGTCTGTATCTTTAGCTACCAAATAACCTCCAGTCTGGCCCCCATCTAATCCATTTGACATTCTGCTGGCGGAACGATTTTTTCCAGTACACCTAGCTGTCTGTCCTGCTAGGTGTTCAGACCCAGCCACGGGTCCTCGGGGCCACAGACAGCCACGTGGAACCTTCTTTGCCGGGCTTATCATTCCTTCAGGATGCTCTTCGCTTACCTCTTCATCTCATCTCCCATCCTCCTGCGTCCCTGGCAACACTGATCCATACCTTGTTATTCCATGCCTTTCTTTCCTCAAGGTGGACCTACTTTTATTTATTTTAGTTTTAATTCTTTTGAGCAAGAGAGAGAGAGAGAGAGAGAGAGGAACAGAGAGAGATGAGAAGCATTAACTTGCATCCTGTTTCCCCGTAAATAAGACATCCCCTGAAAATAAGACCTAGCACATCTTTAGAAGCAAAAAATTAATATAAGACGCTGTCTTATTTTCGAGGAAACGGGGTTGTACATGGAAATAGAGTCACAAGAAATTGTTGATGGACTTCCGAGTTTGGCTGGTTAGGCTGATGTTTGTGACGGCGTGACTACAGTATATGAATACATGTTGATTTTTTTTTGTTCAACAATAAATGTGAATTCTTGTTCATGGAAAAAATAAGGACTGCCCTGAGAATAAGGCCTAGCGCGTCGTTAGGAGCAAAAACTAATATAAGACACTGTCTTATTTTTCAGGGGAAACAGGGTAGTTGCGTCACTTTAGTTGTTCATTGATTGCTTTCTCATATGTGCCTTGACCTGGGGAGGGGGGGGGAGGCTCCAGCTGAGACAGTGACCCCTTGCTCAAGCCAGCGACCTTTGGGCTCAAGCCAGTGACCGTGGAATCCTGTTGATGATTGCGTGGGCAAGCCCGCGACTTCGGCGTTTCAAACCTGGGACCTCAGCATCTCAGGTCGATGCTCTTATCCACCGCGCCACCAAACGTCAGGCAAGTCAGACTACGTGTAGTAACGTCCTTTTTTCTCTTTCTATTTGCTAAAAACCATTCAGAAAGTCTCTCCCGAACCCACTCACTGCCTGACCCCTCACCCCAAGTCCCAGTGAGAAAATAGTGTTCTGCAGTTTCCACCCCACTCGGCCACCCCTGCCCCGTTTCACACCAAGCTATCGTCCTTCTCGGGACTGGCCCCACTCCTTGTCTGCTGCTGTTCCCCACCCGGCACCTGGCACCGGGCACCTGGCACCCGGCACCGGGCACCCGGCACCGGGCACCTGGCACCTGGCACCCGGCACCGGGCACCTGGCACCCGGCACCCGGCACCCGGCACCGGGCACCTGGCACCTGGCACCCGGCACAGCGCCTGGCACCTGGCACCTGGCACCTGGCACCCGGCACCGGGCACCTGGCACCTGGCACCTGGCACCTGGCACCTGGCACCTGGCACCTGGCACCGGGCACCGGGCACCTGGCACCTGGCACCTGGCACCGGGCACCTGGCACCTGGCACCTGGCACCTGGCACCTGGCACCCGGCACCTGGCACCCGGCACCTGGCACCTGGCACCGGGCACCTGGCACCTGGCACCTGGCACCTGGCACCGGGCACCTGGCACCGGGCACCTGGCACCGGGCACCGGGCACCTGGCACCGGGCACCGGGCACCGGGCACCGGGCACCTGGCGCGGAGGGCGCCGCCGTCTGAGGCCCGGGCTCCCTGATGGTTCCTCTCCACCCGCGGCTCGGCGTCTCCCCAGCCTCTCTCTCTCTCCCCACCTCCGTGGGCCCCGTGCCGCTCGCCCTCGCACCTGCATGTCTCCGCTGACGTCTCCGCCCGTGGGAGAAGGGGCCCCGGTCTTTTCCTGATCCACGCGTCTCGTTCTCCTGAAGCCGCTCACTCACTCAGCAGGGAAGCTTGTCCTGCAGGGCAAGTGTTAGCTGGTCTCCAAGGTAACAGCCCGCACGACCGCAGCGGGGAGGCGGGGAACAACCCCGCCCCACCCCCCAGGCTGTTAGCGACCTCTCCCCGGGGAGGGGTGGGGGGCTCCCTGCTCGTCTCCACCCCCATCCATGCCTGGAAGCGGGCTCGGTGCCTCCAGCCTATCTTTGGAACCTCTGGGCCCGCGGAGAGCTCTGGTTTAGAACCAGCGGAGCAGCGGGTGCCTGGCAGACGTGGGAACAACGGGACCCTGCGCGCGCGCGCGCGCCGGACGCCTCCACCCACTCGCCCTCCTCAGATTCCCCGCAGTCCCCACCCCCACCCCAAACCTGGCGGTCACATCAGCCTCAGAAGAGAGCACCCAACCAGGGTCCCCAAACCCTGGTTGTCCTCCAGGGTCCCCTCTCCAGGTTGCTGGCAGAGAAGACACTCACTACACACACACCGCCGCCCTGCAGGGGAAGGTGGGGTCAGGGATCTCTAACAGTGGCCCCAGGTGATTATGAGGTCACCAGCCCTTGCCCCCCACCCCCACCCCCATTGTTGGGGATTTCTTCAATTCCTTTTATGGGCGTCAGGAGAGGAGAAATGATGTAGCCACTTGGTTTTTCTCGTCCAGGTGGTTTATCAAGAGTCACAGCCTTCACCTTCCGGAACGTGGGTTTTATAACTCAGGACATATGCAACCAACGGGTGGTGGGCATTCGCGTGGTCGAGAACCCCTCCGAGGTGGACCCTGGCAGTGGCTCCGGTAGGCCAGCTCAGGAAGAACACCCTCACACGTCAGAAGTCAGGGATTGAAGGCAGGGTGGGCGGTAAGCCCAGGGCGTGTGGTCTGTGCCAGCAAGGCAGGGGAGGAGGGAGACCCGGGGGCCACGGAAGGAGGCCAGAGGAGGTAAGCGTCACCAGAGGCCAGGGCAGCCACTGGCCAGTGACTCCTCTGAGAACCAGAGGTGATTCCTTTGTGCCAACCTAGCGGCTGCCCTGAGGGAGAAGGGGCTGCCCAGCTCTCAGACCATTTTTGGAGACCCAGGGACCCAAGACACAGAGTTCACCACCCTCACGACAGGCTGTCCCGCATTACGGATGAGATGGGTTCCCTAGGTCTGTTGTTGAGTTGAATCTGTACGGAAGCTGGAACACGTACAGTTACCGATTAGATGCAACTTAGGTGTTTGTCTTCACAGAGCATTTATTTTTGCCGTTCTGTGCCTACGAATCAGGGGTGGGATTCAAATAATTGAACAGCTGGCTGGCTCTCTGCCCTAACGACCGTTTTAAGTTTTAAAATGACAATATATCAAAAGGTAGTTTATTATTTGATGCATGGAATGCTTAAGTAAACAATAAAAGAGGTACACAGAACTAGATTATAAGAGTTTTAAGCTTGACCAGGCGGTGGCGCAGTGGATAGAGCGTCGGACTGGGATGTGGAAGACCCAGGTTCGAGACCCCGAGGTCGCCAGCTTGAGCGAAGACCCATCTGGCTTGAGTAAAAGCTCGCCAGCTTGGACCCAAGGTCGCTGGCTCCAGCAAGGGGTTGCTCGGTCTGCTGAAGGCCCGCAGTCAAGGCACATGTGAGAAAGCAATCAGTGATCAAAAAAGGTTAAGGCAGTGGTTCTTAACCTTTTTTGAGGTACCGAACCCACCAGTTTCATATGCACGTTCACCGAACCCTTCTTTAGTGATAAATAAAATATGATTTTTTTCCCCCAAATTCAAGACATAGGTATATGTATTTTTACTGGTGCACAAAATGAGCCGTGCATGAGCATCACCTTGCTCAAAGAACAAAACCAACAAAGTGCATGAACTCACAACAAATGACGGTATTACTTTATTCTGGCCTCCGCGGCAGAGGCTTCTCCGAACCCCTGAGACCGACTCATCAAACCCCTAGGGTTCGATAGAACCCAGGTTAAGAACCACTGAACTAAGGTGTCAAAACAAAAAACTAATGATTGATGCTTCTCATCTCTCTCTGTTCCTGTCTGTCTGTCCCTGTCTATCCCTCTCTCTGACTCTCTCTCTGTCTCTGTAAAAATAAATAAATAAATAAATAGAGTCAGGAATGTCACTTTGTGATGTCCACACTGGGCGGCTGCCCAGGCGCCCACCTTAGAGAGCACCCTGATGACAAGGGCCATTTTAACAACCAGTTCAACGAACTCAACAAAATATTAGGTATCAGTTCTGCCGCGCCGGGGCGAACCGGCTGAATACTTAAAGATATAAATACTTGCAGGTTTTCAAACACAACCTTCCACAACCCTGGATGGTGCAGAAGATGGCGGACTGCTGGAGAGGCTGGGGCGGGTGTTAGAACTGGGGTTCCCTTCTACTGCTGGAGACAGTCTCGTGGAGTTGGCATCCAGGGAGGTCTGTATAGAGCTTTTCTTTCTCTCGTCACAAGTGGCCCTGTGGCATCTCAGCCCTCCGGTGGCTGTGCGGTCACCGTGGGTGAACCTCTCTCTGTCAGGACCTGGCTCCTCTCACTTTGCCATTCCTGCCTCAATGAGACGACAACCATCGGCTCACTCTCCTGTAGAAAACTCTCTTGTTCCTGGAGCTTCTAGGTCCCCGTTTTCTCCCTAGACGCCGTCCTCTGCTGCTCTAGTCCCCACAGGGTCTTCCCTGGTTGGCTCTTTGCCAGGGGAGTCGAGGAACTCTATGACGTCATGCTCACTGACGTCCCACCGCAGCTGATCACCAGTAGCCCTCATGGTGCTCGGTTTCTGGTACGACTTGTACGTTAAGTTGGATGTTTTTTAACTCGGGTTTTCAACATTTTACAAGAAGTAAAACCCAGCCCTGCAGTTACTGTTCCTGCTTGAGCTGACAGGACACGGGTATGCTGGACGTATCCGAGCTGGGCGGGTAAAGCAGGGCTGTGCAGACAGCAGGACCAGCCGAGAGGAAAGCTGTGAGCGGGGACCGTCCTGCTCAGAAATCCGGAGACCGTGTACGACTCATGACGGGCCCCGGGTGAGGCACAGTCAGGATTTCTCTCTCGCCTTAGGCTCTTGGCACTTGATCAAGGTCAAATCATCTCTGGTCTTTATTCGGGAGCTCTGGTTTGGTTCTGTTATCCAAAATATATTTGCTGTGGTCTGAATGCTTGTGTCCCAGCAAAATACCTGTGCTGGAGACCTATGCCCTGAGACAGGGGTCCCCAAACGTTTTACACAGGGGACCAGTTCACTGTCCCTCAGACAGTTGGAGGGCCGGACTATAAAAATAACTATGAGCCTGACCAGTGGTGGCGCAGTGGATAAAGCATCGACCTGGGAACACTGAGGTCGCCGGTTCAAGACCCAGGACTTGTCTGGTCAAGGCACATATGGGAGTTGATGCTTCCTGCTCCTCCCCCCTTTCTCTCTCACTCTCTCTCTCCTCTCTAAAATGAATAAATAGTAAATAAATAAATTTTGAAAAAAAAATAACTATGAACAAACCCTTATGCACACTGCACATATCTTATTTTAAAGTAAAAAAACAAAACGGGAACAAATACAATATTTAAAATAAAGAACAAGTAAATTTAAATCAACACACTGACCAGTATTTCAATGGGAACTATGGGTGTGGATGCATCCTGTGCTCCTCTCACTGACCACCAGTGAAAGAGGTGCCCCTTCCGGAAGCGTGGCGGGGAGCCGGATAAATGGCCTCAAGGGGCCACATGCGACCCGGGCTGTAGTTTGGGGACCCCTGCCCCAAGAGAATGGAATCGGGAGCTAGGGGCTCATGGTTAGGTCCTCACGATTAATCCCTGGTGGATGTGATTAGTGCCTTTATTTAAAAAAAAAAAAAGGTCAACGGAGCTCCCCAGCCCCTCCCACCATGTGAGGATAGGAGAACAAGAAGTCTACAACCCAGAAGAGCTTGCAAGCTAACAACTGATCTTGGATTTCCAGCTTCAGGAGCTGAGAAATACACTTGTTTAAAGTGATGATGCAATGAACATAGTTTTACATATTTGTGAACTGAGACTATATTTCTGTAAGATAAAGACACAAAAGTAAAGCCTGACCAGGTGGTGGTGCAGTGGATGGAGCGTCGGCCTGGGACGCAGAGGACCCAGGTTCGAGACCTTGAGGTCACTGGCTTGAGTGTGGGCTCACCAGCGTGAGCGCGGGTCGCTGGTTTGAGCGTGGGATCACAGACATGACCCCATTGTCGCTGGCTTGAAGCCCAAGGTCTCTGGCTTGAGCAAGGGGTCACTTTCTCTGCTGTAGCCTCCCATCCTCAAGGCACATATGAGAAAGCAATCAATGAATAACTAAGGAGCCCCAACAAAGAAATGATGCTTCTCATCTCTCTCTCTTCCTGTGTGTCTGTCCCTATCTGTTCCTCTCTCTAAAAAATAAAATAAAATAACTTACATACATACTGTTTTCTTTCCCAAGAAAATATGTAACATTCTCAGATTGTTTCTAAGTAGGACTACTACCTTTTATGGCTGTCAGTACCCCACAGCCAGAGGAAGCAAACCCTAGACTTTGCCGCTCTTGCCTGAGCCAAGGAATCGTCCAACTGGGACAAGCTATTTTGTTTCCTTTCAACAAGCCACACTGGTCACCTGGAGTGGCAGAAGGAGCCCCAGATCTGAAGTCAGGGAACCGAGGTCTGAAACCCAATTCACCAAGGACCATGGATAGAACTTTGGGCAAACAGTTCAACCCCTTTTTTCGTTAAAATTTTATTAGCTATTGCCTGACCAGGCGGTGGCGCAGTGGATAGAGCGTCGGACTGGGATGTGGAAGACCCAGGTTCGAGACCCTGAGGACGCCAGCTTGAGCGCAGGCTCATCTGGCTTGAGCAAAAAGCTCGTCAGCTTGGACCCAAGGTCGCTGGCTCCAGCAAGGGGTGGCTCAGTCTGCTGAAGGCCCGCGGTCAAGGCACATGTGAGAAAGGAATCAATGAACAACTAAGGTGTTGCAACGGCAACGAAAAACTAATGATTGATGCTTCTCACCTCTCTCCGTTCCTGTCTGTCTGTCCCTGTCTATCCCTCTCTCTGACTCTCTCTGTCCCTGTAAAAAAAAAAAAAAATTTATTAGCTGTTGGTGAGCAAACAGGAGGGGTGGGTGGGTGCACACTTCTGTTGGGGAGTCTAATTGCTTGCGCTTGTGATCCTTAGTGTTTCTAGGCTACAAGAGACCGCCTCCTGCTTCACAGGCAGAGGACACGGGAAGAGGGCGTAGGGGAACACACACCACACGAACTTCTCGTTTCTTTCTTTCTTCAGACTTGCATGAGATTCCTTAAACGGTAGTTGATATGCTTCCCTTCAAATGTCAGGTTACTATAATGTTTGGGAAGTTTCTTGTATCGAAGGTCTATGTTCCCAGCAGCCGTATTTGTGGTCACAAAAAGTCTGGAAACAACCTAAAGATACATCAGCAGGGGCAGAGATAAGTCTCTGTACTATACGGCCATGTAAAATGAGGAAAGGTCAATCTACACTGACACAAAGTTATAAATGAAGTTTAAAAAAAGAAAGTAGTGGCAGATACACCTAATGACCTTGGCTTTTATTAGAACAATTGAACGGGATACATACTCACACCTCATCACTGTTAGCAACAGTCACGTCTGGAAGGTGGGTGGATGGGGAGGAAACTTGACTCTCTAATACTCATTAAAAAAATAATTACAGCCTGGCTGCTGGTGGCGCAGTGGGTAGAGGGGTCAACCTGGGATGCTGAGGTCCCAGGTTCAAAACCCCGAGGTCACCAGCTTGAGTGTGGAATCACAGACATGACCCGATGGTCACTGGCTTGAGCCCAAAGGTCGCTGGCTTGAGCCCAAGGTCACTGGCTTGAGTCCAAGGTTGCTGGCTTGAACAAGGGGGTCACAGGCTCAGCTGGAGCCCCCCCTAGTCAAGGCACATATGAGAAAGCAGTCAATGAACAGTTAAAGTGATTCAACGACAAGTTGCTGCCTTTTATCTCTCTCCCTTCCTGCCTGTCTCTCTCTCTCTTGCAAAATAATAATAATAACAATAATAATAGTAATAATAATTGCAGACATGTTAATCACAAAAAAGTCCTTCTGTCCTGCTTAGGGCCACGGTACGGTCCTTCTCCACAACGTCACTTAGGACAGGAACACAGACGTGAGGTGTACTTTAGTAACAACTCTGTAGAAGGCAAGGCAGTCCCAGCTCTCGTAGGTAAGGGCTACTTTCCTCCCTTAGAGGATGGATAATGGACCCACGATGGATAATGGGAAGGGCTTTCTCGGACTGGTTTTTCGATGAATTTGCCTTTGTATTTTGCCACAGAGAACAAGCAGGATAAAGGAATGAGTTTTTATGCTTTTTTACAATTTAGGAAAATACTTAAATTGTCTCAGACTATAAAATTAAATATGTAGGCAATAGAAAGCGTGCCTGAGTCAGGACACAGCCTTAATTTTACTGACGTATCCTCACGGATAATAAGCAGGGACGGAGATTTTTATTAGTGACCAAACATGTCCGCGATATTTACTAAAGCGCCAAAAAAAGAAAGAAAGAAAGAAAGAAAGAAAGAA
Organism: Rhynchonycteris naso; assembly: GCA_037038555.1. Classification (NCBI taxonomy): domain Eukaryota; kingdom Metazoa; phylum Chordata; class Mammalia; order Chiroptera; family Emballonuridae; genus Rhynchonycteris; species Rhynchonycteris naso. The sequence goes on from CM073000.1 coordinate 206,430,257, forward strand.
AGAAAGAAAGAAAGAAAGAAAGAAAGAAAGAAAGAAAGAAAGAAAAAAAGCGAGTTGGGGCTAACGGCATCGAAAATGGGATAAATTTTGAGTCCATTTCTTTGAGCAAAAAATAATTTAAACCGCCTGACCTGTGGTGGCGCAGTGGATAAAGCGTCGACCTGGGAACACTGAGGTCGCCAGTTCAAGACCCAGGACTTGTCTGGTCAAGGCGCATATGGGAGTTGATGCTTCCTGAGCCTCCCCCCTTTCTCTCTCTCTCTCTCTCTCTCTCTCTCTCTCTCTCTCTCCTCTATAAAATAATAAATAGTAAATAAATAAATTTTTTAAAAAATCTCAAAATTTAAAAAAATAAAAATACTTTAAACCATTTTGGCAGAAACCACATCTTTACAAAACATCTGTATGACTTCAAAATAAAGAAACACCCACCAGCTTTGGAGAAGCTTCCGGAGTCCTCCCGGGACCCACGAGTGTCCACGTCATTCCAGTCTTCTGCGTTGTAAGATTAGAACCCTGTGAATTTGGAGTCAAAAGTGTCTCAGGTTGACAGGAAAATCCTAAGGAGGCTCATGAAACTGGCTTGTTGTATCGTCAAAGACCCAGCAATGGAGGAAGCACACTGGCAGATCTGGGCAAGGCTCTGCTCTCAGGGAGACAAGTCCACTGAGCGACCCTGGAAGACAGGTGACTGGGGTGTTTCAGATCTCCAGGAACTAGTTTCTTAATTTTCCTGTATAACCTAGCCCCGGATTGAGATATGACTGTTCAGTTCCTGAGTCAAGCACTGTCCCAGGTCTCTAGAGAATATGAGAGAGCCACATTCTTGCAGATTATAAGAGTTTATAATCTAGTTAGAGAAAAGTATTTAGTAACAACGGCACTGATATTTGAGTCCTTACTATGTGCTAGGCACTTTCTCTTTGTTTTTAGAGAGAAAGAGAGAGAGGAAGGGGAAGGGATGAGAGGCTTCAACTCATAGTTGCATCAATTTAGTGGTATGGTGATTGCTTCTCACATGTGCCTTGAGGGGGCAGGGGGTGGAGCACTCAAGAAAGAGACTTTGGACTCAAGGCAGTGACCTTGGGGCTCAAGCCAGAACTATGGGGTCATGTTGATGATCTCGTCCTCAGCTTCCCAGGTTGACGCTCTTCCCACTGCGCCACCATCAGTCAGGCTGTGCCCGGCACTTTCCATACTTGTGTGTGTGTGTGTGTGTGTGTGTGTGTGTGACACAGACAGAAAGAGCGACAGATAGGGACAGACAGGAAGGAAGAGAGATGAGAAGCATCAATTCTTTTTTGTGGCTCCTTAGTTGTTCATTGCTTGCTTTCTCATATGTGCAATTGATGGGGCAGAGCGAGTGACCCCTTGCTTAAGCCAGTGACCTTGGGTTTCAACCCAGCGACCTTAGGGTCATGTCTATGATCCCACGCTCAAGCTGAAGAGCCTGCACTCAAGCCGGTGATCTCGGAGTTTCGAACCTGGGTCTTCCACGTCCCAGTCTGATGCTCTATGCACTGCGCCACCGCCCGGTCAGGCTGCACATTCCAGACTATCTAATTTAAACCAACAATAATAACCCTACGATTTAGGTACTAGGAGCCCCATCAGATGAGAAAACCCAAGGCTCCCAGAGGCCAAGTGATGGATTAAGTTAAGGGTCACACAGCTAGAATTGTGGAAATGAGATTTGAATTCAGGCCGTCTACCTCCTTCTAGTAAGTTCTGTTACAGAGGTGTGTGCGGAAGAAAAACACTTTCAATCGATTTGCAAACCTGAGAGAGATGAGGGGACACGGCAGGGGTAGGACAGGGGACTGATGACACAGCCCGGAGCCAGACCACGGAAGGTCTTCAATCCCTATGTCAAGGATGGAGTTGGGCTCCATCCTGTAGACAGTGGGGATGACAAGAAACTCAAATAAAGAAATGATGGAAGGAGAGGATTAGTTGAAGACCAGTTCAAATAGCTATTGAATTGGAATCACACTGCCCAAAGCCTGTTGGCCAAAGACGTTCTCTCCTGCGCTGAGCGCTGTGAGAAGACCTGGTTGTGTGACACTGGGATCTTTCTGAGTCCCTGATTTCTTCAATGGAAATGCTCTGAAATTTTTTCAAGTCTCATGAGAAATTTCTTCTGGAAATTGAATCTTGAGTGGTCTTGTCACTGGAGAAAGCCCAAGTCCAAGGGGGCTTCTCAGGTGAGAAAGAATTAAGGAGGGAGACAGGGTGATGTGTTCAGGCAAAGCAAGCAGCTTATTAAGCAAAGCTGTGCACTTGGCACAAGGCACAAGCAGGCAACTCAGCTCGTCTGAGCACCCCTAACTGTTGGGGTCTCAGAGATCATATACTTTTTAACTGTAAATGCCAAGGTTCCCCTTCACTGATACTCTAACATACAGTGTCTCAAGGCTGTCTGGACATCGAGTGATTTTGTCCTGGCAGGCCGTATAACCACTGACCCCCTCCTTCAGTGGGTGAAATAAACCCTCTTCATTCTCCCCTCCCCTTTTCCTGCCCTGGTGCCTGTCTGTCCTACCTAACACTCCCCCCACTGAAGTGATACTGTCCAAATGCTTTTGGGGTGTTGAAGGTTGATGGCCAGTCAGTCTTCTGCCCCTACCCTCTGTTGAGTGAGGACATAGAGTTGGTTCTGGGATGGCACCACTGTCCTCTGTCTGGGCAGGTGAGGGTCAGGGCTCTTCTGTATGGGATCTGTCAGCAGCCCGGTCAACTCAGCACAGGAGAGAGTGACTTTAGCAAACAGGCCTTGGACAGCGGCTCCAATGCAATAAATAGCTATTTGAACCGGTCCCCTGATGATCTATTCTAGAGGGTTGAGAGGTATGTTTACACATTCTGGTCCGATGGCCATTTTTGTAGGTGAACTGTGTCCAGCCTGGAAGGTACTGAACGGACAAGGGTATTGAGAATACGAGGTCCGTGAAAGCAGCGGGAGAAACAGGAAGGGT